>OZ010790.1:222303720-223672291 GCA_963932465.1 Maratus speciosus | reverse complement strand
GAAAAAAAAGAGATGATAATGATGGGATGGTAAGGAAAATTACCACTATTTTTAGACAAATCATGTTAAGACTAAGTGATAGCCACAATGTTCATTGGTTTTTAGAAACAGTTATTTACATTGGATCAAAAAAATTAATATATCTCGAAAAGTGCAGGAATAAACCTTGGGGACTGTAAGACTACCAATAAAGCCACGATGCTTGAAATTGACATTTAAATGCTGATTAAAATTCTGCAGTCAATTTCCTGTAGAAGAATTTTAGACATTCTTTCTCTAGCATACTTCTGCAGGAGAAAAAACTTGAAAAAAATTCTGTAGCTGCGTCTAAAGTG
The DNA here is from genome assembly GCA_963932465.1 of Maratus speciosus. Taxonomy (NCBI): domain Eukaryota; kingdom Metazoa; phylum Arthropoda; class Arachnida; order Araneae; family Salticidae; genus Maratus; species Maratus speciosus. Next base: position 223,671,956 of record OZ010790.1, on the reverse strand, counting down.
ATTTTCTGTATAAGTTTAACAAGAGGGATGGTAAGGATCTAAAACCCAGGGACAGAGTTAAAAAAATAATATCAACCGTAAAAATGTGTGTTGTTAATTTTTTGCTACATATTTATATAAAATAATTGTCTCAGTTTCGGGAAAAAATTACATCGAATTACTTTTATTGAAAGAATTTTATACAGACAGCTCCAAACTTAAAAATCAGCATGAGGGACATGCGACGGTACAGGAGTTTTCCTGGTATTTGGACCCCCACAAACTTATTCATCTCGTTAAAATTGTTATGCAGTCATGCAATGGGATGTTCCCAGTATATGAAATAAAAGAAACACAAAAATATGTAATAAAATAAAAATTATTATTCAGGGACATAAAAGCCAAAAGATTGTGAGAATGCCCAAGTATTGCCACAACTCACCTCCGATCCACCGAAAACGTTCATTGTAGTTGATATCTTCACTTCGTTGGTGAATATCGGCTGCCGCTGAAAAGAACAAGTAAATAAAAATAATAATCTATTTATACAAATTCGAAATTAACTGTATGAATATACAGTTAATTTCGAATTGTGAAATGGAACTACAATAAAAAAGTTTTATAAATATAACATCTATATTCAAACAGATGGCCGTTCTAGTTCATAACGGGAAGCAATGGATTCGCGATCATTAATAATAATTTAATTGAGTATTTCGGTATATGGCAGTATTGTACAGGAGCGAATTCATTTAAAACTCGTGTGTTTGACTCATTTTCTGTCAGTTTTGAGTTGAGTTTGATTAACTTTTGAAAAAGCGAGCTAGAGTTGAGTTAAACTAAAAATAAATTAGTGAATTTGAGTCAAAATTATATCTGAAACTCATTCAGTTTTTATTACAATTTCTTGAATTATTGTTCTTTTCAAAAATGTTTTTTTCCCTTTTAAATGCCACTTCCTAAAAGCTAGCGAAACTCCAGTATAAAATTCTGAGAAAATATTTGTTGTAAACATGTGGGATAGAATATATACATTTTTTCTCATAATCTTTTTAAAATATTTAACAAGACTCTTTCTTATGATTGATTTTCAATTTCATTAGTATCTAATTAAGAAAGTCTCTATATGAATTAAACTAACAAAAAGAAAATGATAATACTTGTTTGATGTTTTTAATGGTAAGTCATATTATGAGAAGAATATTGTCTTGGGAATTTAATTCCAACTATGTCCGAAGAGTAGGTTGATTTTTTTCATTTTTTTAACAGTACCTGCATGAGATTTAATACAATTTAATCAAATTAATTTCATTCTGTTTAAGTTCGACATTTTGGCGAGAAAGCTATTTTGCAGTGAAATTTTAAATTTGGCTGACCAAATGTAATTGGATGGATATGAGACAATTACAGAGTTTGTAAATATCATATTTTCGAAAATATCAAAAATATCCGATATTTTGATATATATCCGATATTTTGATATATATCCGATATTTTGATATGCATCCGATATTTTCAAAATAGTCAATTTACTGCTGATAATAAATATTTTCAAGCATAATATAAATTAGAAATTAAAACACATTGCACTTAACATGAAAACAATATCCTAAAAACACACTTTTCTTTTCCTTTTTTTTTTTTTTTTTTTTTTTTTTTTTTTTTTACTTAGAACAAAATTGAAAATTAACTAATTGAAAACAGAAACAATTTGCTTTATACACTAACATAAAAAAAAAGAAAATGCTATAGGATTCAGTATCAACTATCAAGAAATCAGAAATTTATGAAACACAATTTTAAATACAAAATATTGTTTTAATTGAAAATTTTTAACATAAATGTAAGCTTATCTTATTTTTTCAATTCCTACTGTTAGTTCACACTCGCCCTATATTTATTTATTTATTTATATACTAGGGGGCTCTGCCCCCTGCAAGCCAGCCAGGGAGAGTGTCAGTTTGACGCCTTAATTTGCTGTGTCAATTTGACGCCTCATAAAAAAATCCTGCCGGCTCGGGCCTACAGGCGGAGGTAGATTTCGATGTTAAGTACTAAATTCTCCAACAAAACTTAAATCAAGATTAGAGATAAAACCCAGTTTCTTCACAAAGAGCGAGCTGTAGGGAGCTAAACTTTTTGTGAAAATTGTAATATACACGAATACACACACACATATATATGGAATAGGTTTAAAAAATGGCTACAAAAAATTCAGAGAACCTTAAAGTGTTAAAATATGTTACTATTTCCATAGTCGGTTTTTTATCATGTTTTAATACGTTTCTTCAAACTTACATGGCGTTACAATATTCACCTGCTGAGGTCCATTATATTTCCAATATGACGCAATATACATATTTTTTTAATTCGTCAAACTATTTATTTTGAGTTTTCATGCTGAAATCTTGCTCTAGGAAACTTATGAAGTAATGTTCAATTTGTTTTCAATTTGTCAAACTATTTAATTTTACACGTGAAAATTTTGCAAAAGAAAAGTAATTGTTGTGGTGAGAATTTTATTATTTGTTTTTTTTTTAATTGTTGGCAACTGCTATAACGAAAAACTTTTATTTTTTTCCTGCCATTGTTGTGTAAGAACTGGTTTTATCAGAATCATGTTAAGACAGTATTCAAAATTTCGAACCCTCCCCATTTCCACCCTCTTGGGCCGATTTCGCCCATTTTCAATCCCCGCCGAGATATTAGCCATCTCAAAGTTGTTGGCCAGATGGCGAGTTTGAAGATGATTCGTGCATAATTGCGACTTTTATCGTGCGGACAAAATTTAGTACATACATACATACATATATATATATATATATATAAACTTTTTAGGTGGGGTGGTTTTGGGTTCCTGGGGTCCTATAATGAAAAGTTATGAAGGAATTTTTCAAAAGTCGCACCATGGTAACGACTGCAATAGGTAGTATTTCTAACGAAATCTACCTAAAGGAACTTCTATTCGATCTTGAGAAATACAGAATCGACGCCATTTCTATTCTTAGTTACTTTCTTAACAACTTGTGGTTTTCAGAAATCTGCAACTGGAAATCTGTCCATTAGAGAATGATCGATTCGTTCTTCAGTAAGCACACAGGCACCATTCTTGTTGGTGTTTTCTCTTCTAATTACACTCCACTAAAAGTCTACTCAAATAAGTGTCATAACTGATATTAACCTGACCTTAATTTTAAACAAGGTGTGAGCACTTTACCAAAAAAATTGGATATTGTTACAAAAAAGGGAAAGTTAAAATAAGCAAATATGCTTAGAGAAATACCAATTTAGTAATTTAAAATTTAGAGCAATTACCAATAAACAAAAACAAGCCGAGAGGAGATGCATATATGAATTCTAAGTAAATCAGGATACCACTATTAAATATGTAAAATCAAGCCTTAATCACTTAACAGTAACAACATCCTCAACCATTCACAACTTTTGAAGAGAAAACCTACAACACTTCTGAATTTGAAAATGTAAAGCATTCACAATTTAAAAAAAGGAAAGTATAATTGATTACCACAGAACTTAACAAAAGAAAGGCAGACTCTTAAGTCTGCAATATTTCAAACAATATATTTCAACAATTTAAAAAGAGTTAATAATAAAATTGTGACTGCATTTTGTACTCTCAAATTCAGGGGCCATGTAATAGTATAGGTATAGTGATATATTAGCGATGAAAATTACTAAATCCAACTGATGATTTTCACTCCAAACAAAAATCTTGCTTGGGATAATTTTTACACTTCAAAATTTACATTGATCATCCTAGCAATTTTATAAATTCCAATATCTATAACTTTTAATGAGCAATAATTAAACTTTTCAGAAACTACTTATTTACTAGGTTTTTATTTAAATCACTCAAAGAATATATGTGCGAATGAATTTCCTTCTAGCATGGATTTTGTTACCATATTACCTATCTATCCAATTTAAAAAATTTAAGAATCAAAATTAATGCAACCAGAAAAGTAAAATAATAAAGGGGTAACAACCATTAAAATTAATCCATAAATCAATCATAAAATGAAAGGGAAAAGGGAAATGCATAGCAAAAAATAAAAGAAGTTAGTCAAAATATAAAAGGTAACAAAACCCTCAATTCATTGTGCACAGTATTCCTCCTTTAATACCTATTGTTTATCTTTAAATTTATACCTATTATTTATCTTTAATCTAATTATTATCATAATTTAAATAATCATTAAATAATATCATCATTAAATAATATCAAGTACCTCAATTAAATATTTAATTGAAATTTTGTTGTATTAAAAATTCACAGCAATATGATGATAGTTAAACGTGTATTTTAAAGTGAAAACTATTTTGAGATAATCTTTGCTAAATATTTAATTAAGTTTTTTGTTGTATTAAAAATTCACAGCAATATGATGATAGTTAAACGTGTATTTTAAAGTGAAAACTATTTTGAGTTAATCTTTGCTAAGTATCTAATTGATTTTTTTTGTGTGTACTAAAATTTCACTGCAAAGTATTGATGAAAGTAATATTGAATCCTTAATGAGATCTGAAATTTAATAAAATGATGTCAAATGTATAGATCTGCTTTTTTTTTTCCAACTAAATTAATCTTTAAAAATAAAAAAGGTCTTAATCTCAATAATAAGTGAAATAAATACAAAAGAATCATGAAATCTTATAACTCTGAATCAGTAGTGAGATTAGGTATTAAAGGAGGAATACTGTGCAAAATGAATTGAGAGTTTTGTTACCTTTTATATTTTGACTAACTGCTTTTATTTTTGCTATGCATTTCCATTTTCCCTTTCATTTTATGATTGATCTATGGATTAATTTTAATGGTTGTTACCCCTTTATTATTTTACTTTTCTGGTTGTATTAATTTTGATTCTTAAATTTTTTAAATTGGATAGATAGTTAATATTGTCAAAATCCATGCTAGGAGGAAATTTATTCGCACATATATTCTTTAAGTGATTTAAATAAAAACCTAGTAAATAAGTAGTTTCTGAAAAGTTTAATTATTGCTCATTAAAAGTTATAGATATTGGAATTTATATAATTGCTAGGATGATCAATGTAAATTTTGAAGTGTAAAAATTATCCCAAGCAAGATTTTCGTTTGGAGTGAAAATCATCAGTTGGATTTAGTAATTTTCATCGCTAATATATCACTATACCTATACTATTACATGGCCCCTGAATTTGAGAGTATAAAATACAGTCACAATTTTATTATTAACTCTTTTTAAATTATTGAAATATATTGTTTGAAATATTGCAGACTTAAGAGTCTGCCTTTCTTTTATCAAGTTCTGTGGTAATCAATTATACTTTCCTTTTTTAAAATTGTGAATGCTTTACATTTTCAAATTCAGAAGTGTTGTAGGTTTTCTCTTCAAAAGTTGTGAATGGTTGAGGATGTTGTTACTGTTAAGTGATTAAGGCTTGATTTTACATATTTAATAGTGGTATCCTGTTTTACTTAGAATTCTCCCCTCGGCTTGTTTTTGTTTATTAGTAATTGCTCTAAATTTTAAATTACTAAATTGGTATATTTGCTTATTTTAAATTTCCCTTTTTTGTAACAACATCCAATTTTTTTGGTAAACTGCTCACACCTTGTTTAAAATTAAGGTCAGGTTAATATCAGTTATGACACTTATTTGAGTAGACTTATAGTGGAGTGTAATTAGAAGAGAAAACACCAACAAGAATGATGCCTGTGTAAAGAAATATTCACAAATCTCAGATCTGTGTTCAAATATGGCGAATATCATGACTTGTTTATACGGTTTTGTCGCGGGTCCCATTCAATGTGATTTCGAGTAGTTAATATCTCTTATCTGTTATATATCCCCAATATTTCCTATCGCTGGCGTAGATTTAACACCAAGCCGCAAGCCAACCCCCGTTCAACCCCCGTAGCCAACCCCCGTTCAGACACCGCAAAATCTAAAAACACGCCAATCTGATGGGTTTTAAAAATATTAGAAAAGATTGTATTATACTGTAAAAAGCTGTGCAGATCTCCCTGTAAACGGGTTTCCATTCAATTCCCTTTGATTGCAAAAATTTAAGGGCGAATCAGTTGCTGTTAAGACATCCAATGGTTGTTTTCGTTTTTGATTGAAGAGAACAGTTAAACATTTGAAAAGAAGCTAAAATAAAATAAATTAAGTGTAAGAGTCTTTGTCTCCCGGTATTTTAAAACAATCTCTATAACAATAGCCTAAGTCATGTGACTATCATCAACAGTTCCAGGCGGACCACTTCGCTTTTTATACTCTAGGTGCCATTTTGGTACTTTAATGTTAGTCAGGCACAGGTGATAAGTCGTCAAATATTATTCTATCGCCATCATTTCATCTATATTATAATAGTTCAAGTCGTCAGCTGCCATAAACAAATACATTCTCATCCCTTCGCCGTTCATATGAAAGTTTGGCAAAGATGTCATATACGTCCCATATTGGTGTGATTTTTTAACGACGCCAATTTGGGGAACGCATCAACAGCATAAACAGCAACATCCGGCTTACCATATCAAGCAAAATAACGATATTTTGGCGCCAGTTATGTGCCTGTTCCGTATATGACATTGGCGTCAGAAAAAAATCGCTCCAATATGGGACCGTAAGTTTTCCATTTTGATTAAAAAAATCAAAAATTTTTTTTCGAATAAAACTACATAAAAGTTGCCATGGTCGCAAAGGATTCTAGTTACTGTTACGCTAACAGAATGCAAATCTCGCCAATAGCTTTTTTTCAACTCGCCAGTTAGCTTTTTTTTTTTCGAATGGTAATATTTGGCCAGATACGCACCGCAGGTTTAGCGTGATTTTTATTTTTTTACGAAAATTTGGCGAAAACCTCGTTTTCAAATACCAGTTACATATGCATTTTTGGTATTCCTTAGATATCCCGACGACCAAAAATCTATCGCCAAACTATAAGATTAAATGCCAATAATGGTTGATCGTAAATGTCACATCACTTGACTTTAAGCAAGTTACTCGTGCTTACGTCATCAAGTGATTTTTATTTCGACGTTTTATTCGTATATTTATTAATGTTATACTAATTTAATTGTTCTTTCGTTATTTAAAATAAAAATTATGTCAATATGTATAATTTAGCGAGTGTTTTGGCGATTTATATAATTTGGCGAAATTGGTCGACGGAATAACTAAGTAGTACTGTATTTCTTAATTATTTTCTATTATTTTCTAAAGGAAATAGCAAAAAAATAATTAATAATCATAGAACAAAATAATTTATATAATTTGTAAAAAGAAATAAATGTAAATAAACATTTATTATCAAATAAACAACAAAAGCCGGGTTACCATGTCAACCTTTTCTGAAACATATATATAAAAAAAAATATCTGTTTGATTAAACTTTGAGTTGCCATCATTAGAAAAATGTATATAAAATTAGAAAAAAAATAATATTTCGAAAAAAAAATTCGAATTAAAAAATTCTAATACCAGTTTTGAAATCTGCGGATCAATATTGATTTTTGGTGTTAATTTCATCGCAAAGTATTCCATATTTTAGGAGAAATCGCCGTGAAACATAATCAGTTGTTTAATCAGTCGATTCATACTTCCGTTTCATAAATTCGTTTCATTAGGATTTTATATATACTAGGGGATCGTACCCGGGCTTCCCGGGTTACAGAAAATAAGTGAAAACAATTTTTTTTTAATTGAAAAGTATTTTTTTTTTTTTACATGCAATATATTTTTTAGATTGCTCAATACAAATAAAAAAGCATTTTTCATATGAGAATATGAATTATACAATCAAATAAACTTTTGAAATTTATCAAAAGCGATTTTTTCGTATTAGCCGCATGCTAAGAGTTATTAAGCCCAAGATTTTACTGCTTGCTGCATCCTTTTATTTCCTGATAATTTCAGAGCTTTAAGCGCGTAGTTCAATTATATATCTGTTAAATTTGTGTTTTATTTACATTATTTATTTAATCATAGAAGAAGTTTTATTTTTGTTTACGGAATATTAGTCGTAAGAAAATGAACTATTTATGTTGTTTTAAGGGCAAACGGATTCATCTTTTTTAATCGAGCTCCACGCAATAGAGATAAATTTAAAAATTAACCTCACATATCCGTAATCACCCTTTTTAAAAAACTGGTATTTTAATTTGATCATTTTAAAATAATTTTAACTCAAAACGTGATGTCACGACTGTCAACAAAATCTTTGCATGTGAGCAATCGCGCTCTTAATTCGTGATCTTAATCTCAGTACCGGAGAGTAAAAATTGCCATAATTTATGCTTTTTTTTATTTTTTTGACGCATTTGTGTTAAAAAGTTTGGTTTTATCGGAGAAAATCATCCAAGTATTTTAATTTCAATTTTTTTTCAATTTTTATGAGAAAATGGCAACTAAAAGATACAGCAATTTACTATCCCCCCCCCCCCCCTTTACTTTCAACAGAAATGGAGTACTTCAGTTGCCACGATTACGAAAAAAGTAATAAAAACTACAAAAAAATTAATATCTTAGAATTAAATTGAGATACAGCTTTCAAACAAATTGCATTTAAAAGAGCATTTTTTTCCTTATACGACGGTGTAAAAATTTAAAATGTGCGATGTTTAGAAGTTTAAAAATTTGCAGTAGAGAAAATTGCAAAACCAAAATTTTATTTCAAAAGTATTGCCATTCGCAAAATGACGTATGCGTTACGCACAGATATGTTTGTCCTTTATAATATAGATAGGGTAGATATATCTTGTTCAAATTTTCAATCGTTAATAAAATACTTATTATTCATCCTGTCAAGTTGAAATAAATTTTTTTAAAACTTGTACTGGATGACAATTGATGTTAATACAGTTTTTTCAAATATTAATTCATTAATTAAATTTTAATTAATTAATTTTAGTTTTACATGGGAGACAAAATGGCGGCCATTGGTTATTAAAGCATTTAATGCAGCTTCATATCTATAAGAGGGGCTTACCATAGAGATGACCTTGTTCTGTTCGCCAAATACCACCAAGTTTGTCGCCAACTTGGCGATATATCTCCAAATTTGGGCGACCAAAATGAGTTGTCAAAAGTGATGCTAACTTGGCGATATCTCTAATATTTCGCCAAATTCCTTCCATTTATTTAGCCAAATTAGACTTCCATTGTAAACCTACTTGGTTATAGAAAATCAACAAATTGAGATATTTTAATGCAACAAAAACTAATATTAGCTTAAGAGATTATCTTAAATTTTTCTTTGATGACCTAAGTAGGAATTGACTTTAAAAACAAAATTTTTATATTACTTGTTATTCCCTAACATGCTGTGCAGTTTAAACTGAACTAAACCAATACCAGAACAGATTCTTTTCTAATGAAGCTGTATCTATGACTGAATATCTAAATTAGTTTATCTTTCAGTGTCTGCTCTGAATTAATTATGTCCCTCATAATCTACAGTTAAAAGTAAAAGATTCAAACATAAGGCTTGCAAACGATAGCGGTTTTCTTCTTCAGCTAAAAAAGTCCTTTCGGCCAGTACCGGGAGGAAGAGGTAGCTTTCATATTCTTTTTTTTAAGCCAGCTTACAAAACGATATAAGTAAGCGTACAATGTCAATACTGGAATCTGGAGTATATTGACACAGCTGCGCCATCTGGTGGATGGGGTGATAAACGCAAATACGCGGGTTTTCAGTATGACGTCATATATGACAGAATATCTACTATCTGCGCATCTCTTGCGCATATTTTCCGAATCTTTACTCACTTATGGAAGATGAATCTTGTTTACCAGATTTATTGCAAAATATTTTTATTACAGCTTGTTTTGATAAAATTATGTGCATTTAAAAAAAAAAAAATAGTCGCAATATCATTTTAATTTCGGGAGAAAAGCACTAACGCTACGGAAGCATTACTGCCTTTTGCCCTTAAACTAAAATGACATTGCGACTTTTTTTTAAATACACATATTTTTTATCAAAACAAGCTATAACAAAAATATTTTGCAATACATCTGGCAAACAAGATTCATCTTCTGTGAGTAAGTAACGATCTGAAATTCATAATTGAATTTTTAACAGGGATTCTCTAAAAGGCTTTGTCTGTTTCAAAAAAAAAAAAAAAAAAAAAAAAAAAAAATCTAATCTGACGATTTTAGGAAAATTATTGACGTTATTGCCTAGACACGCAGAATATTTAAACAAATAAATGAACAACACTTGCTCGTTTAATAGTACAATATTTAATGTAAGCATTTTAAATTAAAGTGATTCAGAATATAAAATGAAATGAGTTTGAAATTAAATGAATGAAATAATTGTTAGTTAAATAAGGTGATTGCAATGCGATTACGAGAATGTTGGAAATTTATCGTTTGCGCATGATAAGCGAACAAAAGGACTTAAAATTGAATATTTTATTTATAATTAAATTCTATACATATTCTAAAGATGCATAAACGTTGTATTCTAATCGGGAATACAACCGTGTATATATCATTTTTTATAACTTTAGCAGATCAAGAATTGAGTAAAAAATAAGACTACAAAATTCAATCTTTACACATTAACTACTTACTAATTTTTATGAGTCATTTTTCATTTCGTTAAAAGAAAATAATTAAAATCGAGCGTTTTTAAATCAACAACATTTGATAATATATATTAAATAATATATATATATATATATATATTAAATAAATTAAAGTTAAAATACGTAACTAACTTGTTTTACTCTTTGGAAAAGGACAGATATGAATTCTATAAGAAAAAGAATTCTCTTACAATTTCGAAAATTGTAGTTATTCGATGGTCAACATTTTGCCATTTTAACAAATAATATTAGTTCTAAAAAGAATTGTTTTTATTTAAATAATTAACTATAATAAAAAAGTCAAAAAACACGAATAAAAATTAATAGAATATTCTATTACTGTCAGAATATAAATGCTACAAACATATGAAAACACGACGTTTGCGCTTGCGCAGTTATTTCATAGATGTACAATTAACAGATTATCCATAAAGAGGAAAACAGTTAGGCATCTTTCTGTAGTTCACCCCGTCCGCTACGTGGCGTGCGACCTTGATTGATGTAACCTCGCCTTTAATCTCGGGGTTACCTCTCCCATTTAAGATAGGACGCTTACTTATATCGCTTTGGCCAGCTTATATTATTCAAACACACGGAGCTCAAATTAGTGGAAACCGATTATAGAAGATTAAATACTAATTTTTGTCGATATTGAATATGAATGAGAATTTCGCGAAATTAGCCAGCGTTATCAAAGGTCGTTTTATTTAAAGGGATTTATATTTGGTCGCCAAATTCAGTGATACCTTGAATTGCCCGCCATTTTAAAACAACATTATGGGTGCAACAAAGCTAACCAATGAACTTGGTCGAGACCTTAGTAATTCCTGTGCACATGCTCAGTCATATCTAAATCGGTTGATATATACGAGTGCTGTTGCAGGCAAAACATCAGATTTTTCAAAATTTCACCCACATTAGAAATTCAAACTGCTAAATCTCAGCCTTTTTTTAGATAAAGACAAAACAAAAAATGCTCCGGAATCTTTGTAACAAGCTCAAATACATAAGAAAAAATCTTTTTCGATTTCTAATTTTTTTTGTACCTCATTTTAAATATTTTTTTTTTAAATTTTTAAATGGCCGCCATTTTGAAACAAGGTGGCGGATGAAGTTAGCAAACGAACTCGACCGAGAGATTGCTATGATGTACCATGCACATGTCTTGTCACATTCTAATCGGTTCATAAATACGCGTGTTATCGCGTGACAAAAAACAGATCATTTCAAAATGTCAGCCATGCTAGAAATTCAAAGACTCAGCCATTTTTTAAGATATAGACGAAACGAAAAATGCTCCGAAATCTTTGTATCAAGGTCAAACACATAAGAATTTTTTTTTTTTCAATTTCTAATTTTTTTGTACCTTATTTTAAATTAAAATTTAAAAAAAAATTAATGGCCGCCATTTTGAAACAAGATGGCGGATGAAGTTGGCCAACGTACTCGGTTGAAACATTGGTACGTACTATGTACACACCAAGTTATATCCAAATCTGTTCATAAATGCGCGTGTTATCGCGTGACAAATATCAGATCGTTTCAAAATGTTCGCCACACTAGAATTTCAAAGTGCTATAACTCAACCGTTTTTTAAGATATAGACGAAACAAAAAATGCTCCGGAATCTTTGTATCAGGCTCAAACACATAAGGAAAAAATCTTTTTCAATTTCTATTTTTTTTTGTACCTCCTTTAAAATTTTAAATTAAAAATTTTTTTTTAAATGGCCGCCATTTTGAAACAAGATGGCTGATGAAGCTGGCCAACGAACTCGGTCGAGACATTGGTATGTACTATGTACACACTAAATTATCTCCAAATCAGTTCATAAATACTAGAGTTACAGTATGACAAAGATCATATATATATATATATAGATATAGATTCAAACAGTTTACATATGATATTGATATTTTTATTTATAAAATTTCAATCTCTTATAATAAGCCTATTGAATATTTTAATCAATGGAAAATATTAGTAATTGAAAAATTAACTATGGCTTTAAAAAATAATATTGCTGATTTGGTTTCTATTAATACAAAGCATTTTTTCCAACAAATTACTAAATTACAAAAAAAAAAACTACGTTATTACATATGTAGACAAATCTCCTAATAATTATGCTATTATATGTAAAGCTTATTATCACCAACTTCTTACAAATTGTATTTCTTCTAATAAGTCATTTCAAAAAAACTAATGAAAATGTGATTGTAAATAATCGTAAAATTCGAAGTTATTATAAACTATTAAATATTTTATCTACTAACTTTAATTATCCATATTTAGTTCTTATTCCCAAATTTCATAAAACTCCAATTAAATTTAGGACTGTAACTATTGGTTGCAATACATATAATAATAAAGCCAATAAACTTCTCTTAAAAATTCTTAATCAATTATATGTACTTACTACAAACCATGATAATACACATTGTATAAAAAATAGCTATCAACTTGTCAATATTTTAAAAAATCTTCATTGTGTATATAATATAACGACATATGACTTCAAAGATCTTTTTAATAATATAGACCTATTAGATTTACATAAAATTATAAATGTATTATTTAAAAAGTATTATAAAAAACTGGAATTACCATCTAATATAGATATTGCATATTTTAAATCTTTAACAAACTTCATTATCTATAATAATTATATATTGCAAGTTAACGCTTTATATTTACAGCATGTCGGTATACCACAAGGCGGTTGTACATCCAGTTTACTATCAGACTTATACTTATATCATTATGAACGTACTTTTACGAATAATAATCTACATTTATATCGTTATATTGATGGCATAATTTTAAGTGAAACTGATCAATCTGTAATTACTCAATTTCCAGTAGATTATCCCACTAATTTGGAATTAACGGAAAACCTTTTATCTAACAATACTATTAACTTCTTAGATCTTAAAATTACAATAAATGACAACAAAACAATCACAGATTTATATGACAAACGTAAAGAATTTAAATTCAAAGTTAATACATTTACAAATTTTAAATCTTGTCTACATCATTCTGTATTTCGAAATATAATACTTAATCATTTATATAGAATAAAATGTTTACGTTCTTCTCCTCTAACTAACAATAATATTAAAAAACTAATTTATGATGCATTAAATCATGGTTTTCCAAAAAAATTCATATATTCATTAATATACAATTAGTACTTTATTTACATGATCTTTTAAAACAAATTAACACATGCGTAAACAAAATTACCAAAAAAATATATAAAATAAAAAAAATATCTATAAAAAATTAAAAATTGTAAAATAATATAAAAAAAATATTATAGGTTGGATGGGTGGGTTGATGTTAGAGTACGGAGGATGGTGGTGTTGTCTGGATAATACGCAATGGTTAATTTAAAAAAATGGGGCTTTTGTATTATTACTATATTTTTGATACGTATTTTATAATGATGTTGATTTGATATTTTATATGTAATTGGTGACTTTCATTAATATTATATTTAGCTTAATTAAAGTTTTATCTTATTTACAATCATTTGTTATTAAATTTTAATTTACTAAGGACAATATCATATTAATTAATAATAGTATGCCATTTTTATTGTGATTAATATACATATAAGTATATTTAATATAAATAAAGTTATACTGTATGCATTAAAATTGGGTAATTATTTTTATTATTATTCCTCTATTCTTTTTAATATTGATCTATTTTCACTTTGTGTTATAAAATTTATTATCGGTTTTATGTATTTCAATGTCCCACATTCATACTTTTAGGATTTTTATGGCTGTATGAAAATAATCCACACACTAGATTTGAGTTTTTTAGGTAATGGGAATTTAAGTATCTGATAATCTTCTATATACTCCCATATGTTTTTTATTTCCTGTTCATTTTATAATTATCTTATATACAATAGTTATTATTAACGATTTTTATATTTTTTAATATATATTTATATTAATTATTATTGAATTTATTTTGTTTTATAGCATATAGCTATATGCTATATATTATCAATGTTATAGAATTATTTAAATTCTCAGTGTAGTTTAAATGAGTAAGATAATAGAATATTTTGTATGCTTTTTTTTAAAATTTTATTAACAATAGTTAAAATATATATATATATATATATATATATATATATATATATAGTGTGGCTTATATTAGGTTTATAATTATCTATATATAAGGATTTGTTTGGCTTTGCTGTTAATAAAATTTTTTACATTCTAAGGCTTTCAATTGTTCATCTTGTGACATTTGAATAATAAAAATATTACTAGATGGCAGCACCAAAATTTGTCTTTTGACGATATGTTATAAATTTTGTCTTTTGCAGCTCCTTTTCAGTTATAATTTCCTACACCAGGTGGGATTTTTTAGCTAAATTTTGACGATATTGTTAAATAGTAATTAATTTAATAGTGCATTTTAGTTATTTTAAATAATGTAATTACTTTCTATTTATTTTATTTTATATTATATTAATTCCATTTATCATGGTATTTCAAAATGTATTAACTGCATCCTTTGGTATCAATTACTGTGATTTCTTAACAGTTTTATTCACCTTAATCTTTACGATATTTTGGTAGCCATGTGCGCGTGGATATATTGAAATATACTGAAATATTAATCGGTATGTTGTGTATGATTTCTATTTTATATCCTATAAATATTTAAACAGGTTTTATTGATTTTTCCATTTCATATTATTTGTTTCTATTCTGTTTTCATTTTTAATCTATTCACTTGATTCTAATGGTTGTTCGGGCACAGAGAAAAATAATTTTTAGCTTTAGCTTATTTTTCTCACAGAAAACAACCATATTGCTTATATCATTGAATTCTGTGCCCTTGAAAACGTAATTCAATATATAAGCTTTTCCATTATTTGTCGGTGTCCACTTTCTTATTTTTTCTTCCATAATAATTCTTATAATAAATTATTTGGCACTTTTTTTATACTTACAGCTTTAATTCATAATATTACGGTTTTTGATGGTGGTAGGTTATGTTTAATTAATGGTTATATATATATATGTGTATCACATTTGAACGGAGGGTGGTTTCGGGGTCTGGTGGTCATGATCGGTGGAAATCCAAAATTTTTGGAATCGTTTTCCTCCGAACGGTTGCAATAAGTAGCTTTTTACAATGAAAGCTACCTAAAAGTCACTATCAGAGAGAAAATATCTTTATTTACAGAACAACACTGTCAATAACAGTTTGAAATTTCATTTGCACTTATTTTCACTGAAATTATCAAAAATATTTTGCACAATGATATTTTGAAAATAAATATCAAGTATAGAAAAATATTGAAAATATCACGCATCTTGATATTTTGAAAATAAGTATCAAGTAATATGAAAATATCGAAAATATCAAAAATCTTGATATTTTGAAAATAAATATCGGATATATATTACGATATATATCGAATGATATATATCAATGAACCCTGGACAATTATATAAACAATGTTAAACATTTGTTGAAATTATAGTTTAAAAAACGACCTTACGCTATAATATACAGGGTGACTATAAAAGAATGTCCCAGTTTCAATGGTATATTACAACAGTTTAATTTAGACTATTTACAACAAATCACACATCAAATTGAAGGTAAACTAACCTAGTTTGTCTTACAAATGTTCAATATCTGCGGCTTCAGTTGTATGGCACATATCCAAACTAAATAGTCAAATTTTCCCCACGGTTAACAAATCCGGAGTAACGGAAACAACAGCCTCTTCAATTCTGTGGCTCAACTCTGGAAAATCATTCGGTAGCGGCGGAACGCAGACACGATCTTTTATAAAACCCAAAAGAAAAAGAATCGCATGTCTCTAACGGCTTTTAAATCTTCAGCCCAGCAATAACGCTTTACGCTCTTTTGTCGTCATTTTGCGTATGTGGCACTGCAAGCGAGTCAATAACGAAGCAGTAGTCGCGTATGCATGTATCTAAAACTATTTGAGTTGCTTTTTATTTGCGACCTTGAACCCACACTCTACAACGCTCACAGTTGATACTATTAAAATTTATAACTGGGGCATTCTTTTTTGGACAGCCTGTATTTCCTAACCCAAATTATTTAGTGGATGCCATCGAAAACTTTTGTGTGTCCCTGCAAACAAACTATAAGAGCTACATACTTATTAAAGAACTTATCCAAGATACTTTTAAGATCAATAGACTATCCCAATTGAGTTTGAACTGATTCAGTATTTCACACATTATCGTAATAACAACGTTACACATTTTTTTTTTTTTTTTTTGCTTTTGTGTGTCCTTGTACACGAACTGTAAGAGCTACATAATTTTATAATGGACTATTCAAGATATTGGCAAAATCAATATACTGTCCCAATTAGGTATGAATTGATTCAGTATTTCGGTCGTTATCGGGATGACAAATTTGCATTTTATATAAACAAATATATATATATATATATATATATATATATATATATAACAAGCAAAGTGATTGCATAATAATAATAATATTAACAACAACAATAATAACAATAAAATAATAATAACAAATTGATAAACGATGGGACTACAATAGGCCGATTCCAAAAGAAATAAATCTAAAACTGCTGAAGTGATTTAAGAATTTTAAATTAATTGGCTGAATTTAAGGTAAATGAACCTATTGTGCCACGTGGGTCACTAATTTTTAAAGTTTAAAAACAAGTTCAAAAGGCATTTCTTAAAAACGACTGAAAGAAATCTGATTGCCTAACATCCTTAAATGTTAGCTTTCCAGAAACTGTTTGGAATATTTTTTTTTTCAGCTGGTACATTTGTTTATTTTATAGGGTGTCTTCAAAGACATATTTTTTGGAAATTCTTAGAGATTTCATTAAGAGATAAGTTTTTATTTCAAACATTGTTTCTTTAATATTATGTTTTATTTTATATAAAACTACTGTTCATATAAATCTATTACATTATAAATAATTTGTTGGATAAGCCGAAAACATAGATTCATGCATCAGAAATTTACTATGCCCACTACTGGATCATAGAGAAAGGTAACATTTTATATATATATTTTTTTTTTCTGAAGAATAAATTTTGAAACTTGAATGTTTATTCTGATACATGAAGGTTAGGACTCGGTTAGAAAATATATACATCATTTGGTGGCGAAATATCGTCAAATTTGACGAAATATCGCCAAAATTGGCGACAAAAATAAGTTGTCATATATGAAGCCAACTTGGCGATAACTGGGTAATTTGGCGAAATTCTCATTTAAAACCATTAATCTTTCATAATCGACGTCACCGCAATTTAATTTAAAATCCGCGCTTTTAAGGTGTTTTTTTCAAAATCTATGGGCGAGAATTTAAAGTGAAAATACGAAAATGTACGTCTTTACATCTTCATCTCGATGCTACTAAGAACATATGGGTGATTCTCCAATAAGTGGGTAATTTCACTCATTGATTTAGTGAAAAATAAAAATTAAATTTTAACCAATATTTTTTAATAACTAGATAAAGCATAGGTTACTGAGCAATATGCAACATTCCGGCACAAACTTTAAACACTATATATTTTTAAAAAAATTATTTTATAAATTAATTTGGTAATCAATGTCACTACTGTCCCCAAGATAGTTGTTTACTTTATAAACCAGGATTTTAATAAAATTTATTAAAAAATATGTTTATTTTATTCAATTATATCTTTTTATAATAAAAAAATATAATGTTTATTATATCATTCTGTGATAAATTTGAATATGTTTTAAGTTTTAAGAATAAGGGGACAGGAGTGACATTTACGGGGACAGAAGTGACATACTTTCAAAAATTTTCTGTTTTGAACAGTTTAACAATTAATTATTTAACATCTTTTTTTAAAAACTATTTCAACAGAAAGATGTAATTTCATCTTATAAAGATATATTTTGTGCATAGATAACACCTGTGTGTAGACTGACTTGTTGTTTTGGGGCACCAAAATGAGCACTCTGTACTTCAGATGCAAAGATAGTTTTCTGAAAAGTCTATTACAACTATAACTTCATTTGGATTAAAAAATGTTCTTAATGACTTCATGGATGATAACTGTAACAGTATTTTGGAAAAGCATTGTCTAGTTTGGGCTACATTGATCAATTCTTCTACAGTTGAAACTATTTTATTCTTAACAGTAAATTTTACTCTTATTAGTTTATCTTTATTTTTTCTTTCTTCTGTTTTGAGTAACAATTGGTAATAAAATGTTTCTTCTTTCTTTTTATCTTCACTAACTGTAATGGCTAAACTTTTATGTTTGCAACGATTGCATTGACGATACATGCAGGCCTTTGATAAAGTATCACAGCAGACTGTGGCACTCTCAGCATGTGAACGAAGTAATAACTTCAGAAAGTGAAGCTTATCAATCAAATATGAAAATTGGCATGTTTTATACATAAAGAAGTCATCTCGTTGGTTTACTACAGATAAAAGAACAAATCGCTCTGTGTGTGTGCCTGCGATGGCTAGCAAAATCTACGGCACATACAAGGCTCAAGATTTTTGTGAAGATAGTCCAAGCCATCTCCTAATGTATCTGAGCCTCAGAATTTTAAAATTCTTATAATTATTTGAGTTATTAATTAACAACCATAACTTACTCTCATTAAAAAGTCATCAAACAGCCCAATTAAAAAAAGCATTTATTTCCTCAAAACCATACGCTGACTAGATTTGGACCTCAGTTTGAGGCTAGCACAAAACTTATGATAGTTAAAGAAGAGTTAGTATTTGACATGATATCTTCATTTAATTTCTTCTTTTTAACTCTACACTTATTTTGTTTGGTTCTCCGCTCTTTTCTCCTTTGCCTTAGTTCCCTAGGTGTTAGATCGGCAATTAGCTTTATCGTGCCACATTCTTTCTTTTTTATATAAATTTCTTTTTCTTTAAATTTTTCTCTAGCTTCAAGATTTTGCTTCATTTTTCAAGCTGTCTTCTTTTACTCTATCTTTGTCTCATACGTTTTTCTTCTAACGATTTTAAAGATGGCTTTTTAACTTTTTTTGTGCTGATATGTTCCAAACTTCCCTTAGGGAAAAAGATTAGATTATTTATTTATACTACACTTGAAAATAAAATATCAACAAGTAAAAATTAAATTTAAAAAATCAAAAAACCCGACTGCTCAAAAAGCGAACTAATTATTTCTCATCAATGTGAAACTATTTTTTATATTATTTACCCTTTTTTTTTTTTTTTTTACTTGTATTGACAACTTTTAAGTTGTGTTTAATTGTTAGTTCCTATCTATAAACATTGTTTTGATGAGGCCTATAGATGTCTATGAAGGGAGTTGCAGTAAAGCTAGAGATCCTACCTACACAACTTCCAGATTGTCTAATATTTAAACAGTGCTTCTGACTGTAAAATAGTCAATGAAACATCGTCTTCATTTTGAAAGACCTATCTAATGATATGCCATTTAATATGGTGCGTGAATTTTTTTTTGTCTCTACCACCATTTTGTATTTTGCAGCCGCCATTTTGAATTTATAAAAACAAAACTTAGCCTGCAACGATCGGACAGTTAAGACGAATCGATAGAGACCTCATTCCTTAAAATCCATTCTGCCGTTGGGATGTGTCGAGGGTATAAATAAATCCACATACCCAGATATGCGTGAAACACATAACCCTTCTTAGCAGTCGGGTAAAAACAAAATAAATATAAATTAAAAAAGCAGGCTTCAAATAATTTTAAAATCTTCTTAAAAAATGTAAACTATTTTTTTAAAAAAATAGTACAAGACATTTAAAAATGAAGATCTTTTAGTTTAGTCAAAAATTGTTAAAGAAATTTAAAAAAGGATTTTAAAGATGTCTTTTAACTTTTGCTTTGCTGATGTATACTCCAAACATCCCTTAGGTAAAAAGATTAAATCATTTATTTACACCTATTAATAAAATATCAAAAACAAAATCAAGATAAAAAAATTTAAATTTAAAAAGCAGGCTGCAAATAACTTAAAATGTTCTAAAAAAGTGTAATCTATCTGTTAAACTGGAGTACAATACATTTAAAAATTAAGATCTTTTAAGGTTTATACTCAAAAATTGTTAAAGAAATGTAAAACTTGGAATAGTTAAAAAGAACAAATTGTCATTCTTTAGAAGCAGAGTAAAAATATATAATACTAAAATTAAAACTATTTAATTAAAAACTAACTGAGTCACACATCACTACTGTCCTTATAGTGTCACTTCTGTCCCTCAAATAAATAAGCTGAAAGGGGACAGAAGTGACAGAGACAGTAGTGACAAAATTAAGAAAATTGCTTCTGTGTATATAGTAAGTTAGGTTTAGTAAGACTGCAATATGATATTTTGTACTAAGCAAAAGTATGTTATATCATGACAAAATAATAAATAAATAAAAACAATAACAAGGACAGTTTAAGTAGGGGACAGTAGTGACAAGTAATAAACATATTCTTACCTTTCTACCTATTTTGTACCTTGTAACTTTTTTTGAAGTCCAGAGAATTACACCATGTGCTTTTCTTGGCAATAAAGATAGCTGATTCTACTAAATGCACATGTTCAGCAAATTTAATCTGGCCACCTTGGTGGTCACATGAGCCGTTTTATACAAGAAGACAGTAGTGACATAAAAACTAGGGGACAACGTTTCTCTGGCTCAGAATAAATATAAAACTATTTTTAATTTACAATAAAAATCCTTTGCTATGTACTTTGGTATATAAATTTTTACTTTGAGTGGTAAAATTGTTAAAAATAGTTTGTCATTACACTTAAAACTGTTCCAGAAGATCAGTACATGGGGTGCGGGACAAGGGACAGAAGTGACAAATTGAATATTTAAAATACTATTAAAGTAAAATTTACAGTTATTTTCTTGAAAATACTTTTTGCAATTGTAGAAATACATTACAAAATACATTTTATGCTAAAAAAAAACTATATGAATGACAAAAAACAGCATATAATCCAAAGGGACGGAAATTACCCACTTATTGGAGAATCGCCCATAACCGCCAATAGACGGCCCTGTACTGCCTAAGTTTCTAACTGCCCGATTTAAATGTGCTGTAAGTACTTTACCACAATAGGGGCCTTGTCGAGATACAGAAAAGGAAATTTGGCAACATATTTTGTAGCAACTTATTCACTGTTTCATATATACAAGTAATTTTTTCTAATATTTATACAATTTACTTAGTATAAAGAAGCAATTTAACTATTTTTGTATACAAACAGAAGTCAATTGTATATAAAAAACAACAATAATATAGAGATAAATAAAATGTTTATCTAATCCTCTTTAATTAAAAGTTATGTGTTGTTGACGACTGGCTTTTTTGCTATTCGTTGCCACATATTAATCTCGGAAAATGAAACATTTGAAGTTACTGAAAAATAACTTGAAAAGTATTTGTCAGGAAATTGTTTGACAAATTGTGTTAGCAAGGTAAAAAATTGTATTTTTTTTTACCAACAACAGGTTACCGATACAAACAAACGAACATTTCAGAAATTGTGATTAAATTTACAAATGTAAACAATGTGTAGTGAGTCATTCATTTTTGAAAATTCATTGATACAAATTAAAAAACTTTCGCGTAGTGAATATTTTAACTCCTGTAGTATTAATATGCCTTTGACGGCATTCACCTATGGAACAATGAAAATAGTTTTTAATTTAAAAGGGAAGTCTTAGAAAACTCAAATCTATTTTTGGTACTTTTATGTTATTCAGGGGCAAATATAGCCAATAACAGTGTTTTTTTCGCCAATAATAGTTATTTTTTCATGTGTGTGATTTAGAAACAATGCTTTAAAGTTGAAACAAAATGCTATGGTATTTCTTTTTATTGTTATGTATGTATTTTAAAGGAAATGAGTGAAAGGCATGTATTTTAATTGTATGCAATATATGTATTTTGAATGCTTGTGTTTTAAATGAAAGTTATGCTTTTTAAATGAAATGTGCTACAGGTTTGTATTTTAAGTGAAATTAATTCAATATGAATTATGTCAATGGGAACAATATTTGACGATTTATCACATCGCCAAGCTAACATAAAAGTACTCTGTTTTCTGAGTATCTACATTATAAAGGACAAACATATCTGTGCGTAACGCATACGTCATTCTGCGAATGGCAACACTTTCAAATTTGAAATGGATTTTCGTTTTGCAATTTTCGCTACTGAAATTTTTTAAACTTCTACACATCGCGCATTTTCAGCTTTTATACCGTCGTATATAAAAAAAAAATGTACTTTTAAATGCAATTTGTTTGAAAGCTGTACCTCAATTTATTTTTGAGATATCAATTTTTTTCTAGTTTTTAGTACCAATTTTGTAATTGTGGTAACGGAAGTACTCCATTTCTATTAAAAGTAAAGGGAAAATTGAGGAAAACGGTAGATTATTGTACTTTTTTGTAGCCATTTCCTCATAAAAATTGAAATAAAAATACATGTTATGTCAAAAATACCGTCTGAATCTGGTGAATTTCCAGTTTATGTGTAAAGGCATATGTAACATTAAATACCCGAATTTATATTTGTTTTTATTTATTTATTTGTTTTTAGCCGAGCTTCTTGAGTGACGATATTGCTTTTTGTTGTGTTTGTGTATTATTCTGAGATAATGACGTCATTGAAATACTTTTTCTATAGATGTAGGATTGACTACAAAATTTAAGAATTCTAGAAGCTGTATATAGATGTTGTTTAAGACTTTAAGACTTGATCATAAAAGTGGACTGCTTTAGCGGATGCAAATGACGTCATTTTATAAAAAAGCGTGTTTTATAATTCTTAAAACTGAAATATGTTTTGTAAGAAGTGCGTCATTTCACCAAAGCTGCTTTGAAATTCTTCATAGGGGAAAAAACTTCTTTTAAAAATAACGTAATCGAAATCACAGGCTGATAAAGCGCGATGTTTTACAAAAATTTACAGTGTCTTTATAGAAGAGTAGTGACATTCTTCTGCATGAGTCCTCATTCTAATTTTGAGACAGTAGACAAAAGGCTTAAGTACTTAAAAATGACGGTATATTTAAAAGAAAACGATGAATCTCTTAGATAATACTAAACATTTTAATACAAATACGTCTAAAAAACATGAATTACGGCAATTTTTACTCTTCGGAATTGAGATTAGTATCTGATGTTGAGAGTG
The DNA here is from genome assembly GCA_963932465.1 of Maratus speciosus. Lineage (NCBI taxonomy): Eukaryota > Metazoa > Arthropoda > Arachnida > Araneae > Salticidae > Maratus > Maratus speciosus. The sequence goes on along the minus strand of OZ010790.1, from coordinate 223,648,159 downwards.
CGACTGTTCACATGTAAATATGTTATTGACAAGCGTGACTTCAAGATTTGAGTTAAAAAATGACTTTAAAATGATCAAATTAAAATACCCTTTTTTAAAACATGGTGAATGTGGATATGAGAAGTACATATGTGAATTATGAGAAGGTGAAGATGATGTTGGGTTTAGATTTTACAGGGAAAAAAGTCTGATTGTATCAAACTAGAATAAATTTTATATTTTTGATTCGGGAAAACGAAGCATAAGAGTCTTAATTGACAACTTCATCATAATAACTGCTTTTTATTATATTTTACTGATTACATATGCAGTTAAAGTTTAATTTTAATAATTCAGACAGTCAGGGGTCGCATTCCATAGGGGAAATTTTATTGTTCCTGTCAGAACTATTAATCAATAATCTTTATATTTTTTTTAATTTAAGATATGCTGTAGAAAGGTACTATGAAGATATTATTTTCAAAATAGTCGTAAGAACAATAAAATTTTCCCTGTAAAATACGACCCCGTGACAATAGAGTTTTATAAAAGTAGTATTTTGTTAATTTTAGGTTAAAATAATATTTATTTGAGAGTAAGACTGACCAATTTAAGGTGGTTTTCTGTTGTAACTAATTTGTAGGTTTATTATAAATCAATGAAACAGTTCCTTCTTAAACATTTTTCCTTCGTCGAAGTTCGACGGGTCCTACTTCGTTAATGTAATTAAAGAAAAACCTAATTTTCAGAACAAATAATAATAATAATAAAAAAAATATTTCCTACATTGTTTAAGCCCGAGAAGGGACAGATATTAAGATATTTCATTCAATTCGTTCTACATTTAATGTTAAATTTTTGTAACAAATAAGTTAAACCAATTGAATATTAAAAATAAAATAAAATTCACACAACTTGATACTTTAAACACCCTAAAAACTTAGATTCCCTTCAAATGAAATTGAAATAAAGTTAAACCAATTGAATATTAAAAATAAAATAAAATTCACACAACTTGATACTTTAAACACCCTAAAAACTTAGATTCCCTTCAAATGAAATTGAAATAAATCTTAGACGTTTTTCATTTTTCCATTGTAAATATTTGTATTGCAGATTTTGTATTATTTTTAAGATGAAACTACGATTATGTACTTATGATGTGTACATAAAATGATAAGATACATGCAAAATACAAAACTTTAAAAAAGTCTAAGATTTATTTCGATTTCATTTGAACGGAATCCAAGTTTTTAAGGTGTTTAAAGTATCATGTTGTATGAATTTTATTTTTATTTTTTAATGTTCAATTGGTTTAACTTATTTGTTACAAAAATTTAACATTAAATGTAGAACGAATTGAATGAAATATCTTAATATCTGTCCCTTCTCGGGCTTAAAAACAACAGAAAATAAATTTAACAGGAGTTATTAAAAACGCAGACATCGCTTTCGGAAACTTTTTACCGGACTCCACATCCAGCGGCAGACAGACCGGAGCCGAAGCCCACGATCTTTAAAAACAAAAACTAAGTCATGACAGATCACCAACAAAACAGATTCTGATTTAAAATTAACGGAATTTTTAATTTATAGTAAGAATACGGGACTTCAAAAGTTACTGAAAGAAAAGATTTAAATCTATTAGAGAATTTAAAATATTAGCTAATGTCTTAATAAACAAATCCGAAAGAAAACATTTAAAAAGCTTTATTTTTATTTGCTGTACGCTCGGCGATTAGACACACCTCCGAAAAGATCGACATCCATTCAATGCATATGCCGTGAGAGCCTTGCTCCGATGACGTCATCACAATCGTACAGAACTCAAAGGAGAAGCACCCCATGCCAGGCGCTGCGGAACATCAGAGAACTTGCCGATCTGCAGTCGAAACGAAATCGCCCGCGCAAAAATAAATATGGATTTAAGTTTAAGGAACATCGATGTATAAGGCCAAAAGAAATAAAAAAGTAATATGATTTAAACTCTGTGAGATTTCATCTCACAGACGGTATAAAAATTGAAAATGTGCGATGCTTAGAAATAAAAAAAATTGCTATAGAGTATTTAATCGTAATGCTTTGTTTTACGGCTAGCTTCTGTAAGGTAACGTTATTTTTTGGAGACGGCACAAAATAAGCTGGGAGAAAGAAATAGCATACCATACCGGGGGCTAACAAGAAAAATACATCCTGGGCAGCGTGGTACTTTGACCACTCGGCCACAGAGACCCCACTCTCTGGGTTATAATTCACCCATATGCAAAGGCATTTTATCCCGTAAGGGATGGTGACGTCATGACGACGTCGTTGTGAAGTCACACTGTGATTTTGTGACCGGCGATGTGACGTCATAGTGACTAGAATGCGAAGTCGTTCTGGACGTTTTAGAGGTCGTTTGTGACCACTCTGTGAAGTCACGGTGTGACAAATTTGTGAAAAGTGTGTCATTTGTGACTATTTTGGCATTAACTTTCTGACGAACCTTTGCCGAAAGCGACAATGCTTTGAAGTCACACCGTGACCAATTTGTGAAATATGTATCATTTGTGAAGAACTTATCATAAACACTGTGATGATTTTAAATGAAAATCAAATTTCAAATTAATTGCTTAAAAGACGCAAATGCGAACATAGTGAAAAAGATTCCATGCTGGGACTCAAACCTGGGCCATCAGTATAGCGCACTGACATTCTACCGACTAAACCACATGGGACGATACCCAGCCTGGAAAATTTCTCACTATTACATGTTGGCAAGGCTACAAACGCAGCACAAGATCGAATATTTATCGTGAGCAACCGACATGGGGTAAACATGAAACTTAATTAAATCCAGCATCGATCGAAACTATATTAATACTTGTAAATTTTTCCAGAGAGAACAATTCACCTTGCATACAATATTTCAAATGAAAATCAAATTTCAAATTAATTGCTTAAAAGGCAATTTTAATTTGAAATATTGTGTGCAAGGCGAATGTTTCTCCCTGGAAAAATTTCCAAGTATTAAATATGGTATTTAATACATGGTATGTATATGGTATACAGTGTATAATTATTAAATAGTTTCAATCGATGTTGGATATAATTAAGTTTCGTGTTTACCCCATGTTGGTGACTCACGATAAATATTCCATCTTGTGCTGCGTTTGTAGCCTTGCCAACATGTAATAGTGAGAAATTTTACAGGCTGGGTGTCGTTCCATGTGGTTTAGCCGGTAGAATGTCAGTGTGCTATACTGATGGCCCGGGTTCGAGTCCCGACATAGAATCTTTTTCACTATGTTGGCCTTTGTGCCTTTTAAGCAATTAATTTGAAATTTGATTTTCATTTGAAATATTGTATATAAGGCGAATGTTTCTCTTTGGAAAAATTTCTAAGTATTAATACTGCGATGAATTTTAAAATAAACTTTTGTTGAAAATATAAAATCTTATCTTTTTAGCAAAATATCGCTATTTTGGAGTCCTATTCTTCTAAAACATTTTTAATTTTTCCACTTAAAAAACAATGCTTATCAACTGACATATTTTTTTATTAAGTTCTAAGCTTGATATTGAGTTCAAGCTTGATATTTAGAATGTGTAAGTTTTTTAATGTGTTGTGATTTGTCATTGCTTTATTAAATACGAACATGGAGTCTAACGGATATTAATACAACTATTAGTTATCCAAGGATATATGTATTTTTAATTGAAATAAAAAACAATGATTTGATCTCGAAATAAAAAGTTTTAGTTTGTATAATTGGTTATTTCTGTTAATTATCTATTTAGGTACTTTTCCATTATAGCGCATTTTTAAAAAAAGCTCGGCGCAATTCGGGCATCAGAAAGTGAGATATGTTGCCAAAATATATAAACAGCTATGAAAACAAATCTAATGAACTTTTATTTTTATTTATATATGCACTTATATACATAAAAAAATCGTTTCTAAATATATATAATATTTTTTTTATATACAAATTACGGCACAGATTTCAGATATGAATCGGGATACCTAACTGGCGCCAAAATGGTGTTATTTTGCCTGCTATGGTAACCCGGCTATTGTTTTTTATTTATTAATAAATTGTTTATTTACTTTTATTTTCTGTTTTTAATTATATAAACTGTTTTGTTCTATAGATATTATTCAAACTTTTATTGGCACAGATGTCATATTCGCCCCATATTGGCGCGATTTTTTTCTGACGCCAATGTCATATACGCAATGTATACTTAACCGGCGCCAAAGTGTCGTTATTTTGCTTGATATGGTAACCCGGATGTTGTTGTTTATACTGTTGATGTTTTCGCCAAATCAGCGTCGGAAAAAAAACGCGCCAATATGGGGCGAATATGACATCTCTGCCTACTTTTATTAGTACTTTTGGAACAGATGTCATATTCGCCCCATATTGGCGCGATTTTTTTCTGTCGCCAATATCATATAGGCAACAGGTACTTAACTTGCGTCAAAGTGTCGTTATTTTGCTTGATGTGGTAACCCAGATTATGTTGTTTATGCTGTTGATGTTTTCGCCAAATTGGCAACCGAAAAAAATCGCGCCAATATGGGGCGAATATGACATCTGTACCCTTTTATTTATTTATAGTTATTTCCTTTTCAAAATGATAGCAAATAATTTAAAAATATATAAATAACTGGTATTCGAAAGCGAGATTTCTGCCAAATTGGCGTCAGAGAAAAATCACGCCAACCCCGATGCGTATATGACATCTGTGCAAAAATTACGGCACAGATGTCATATTCGCCGCAAAAATTACGGCACAGATGTCATATTCGCCCCATATTGGCACGATTTTTTATCTGACGCCAATGTCATATACACACCGGGTACTTAACTCTCGCCAAAGTGTCGTTATTTTGCTTGATATGGTAACCCGGATGTTGTTGTTTATGATGTTGATGTTTTCGCCAAATTGACGTCGGAAAAAAATCGCGCCAATATGGGACGAATATGATATCTGTGCCAAAATTACTTCTGTTAAAAAATGGGTACTTTTCGGTTAGCCGGGCGCCAGTGTTATATATACATACATATATGTAGCTATACATATAGATACATATACATATATTGTATATATACACATATGTATATATGCATGTATATATGTATACATACATACATGTATATATACATATATATGTATATATAAAACTGGCGCCCGGCTAACCGAAAAGTACCAAAAAATGTGTAAATAGCTTTTTTTACATTAAATAAAGGTGCTTGTTAGTTATCCCGTCGACCAAATTACTGTCGCCAAATTGTAAGATTAAATGCCAATAATGGTTGACATTAAACATGATCATGTGTTTCTTACGTCATCAAGTGATTTTTAATTCGACGTTATATTTGTATTTTTATTAATGTTTTGCTAATTTAATTGATATTTCGTTGTTTAAAATAAAAATTATGTCAATTTGTATAATTTGGCGAGTGGTTTGGCGATTTATATAATGGGGCGAAACTGGTCGACGGGATAGCTAACAACTACCTAAATAAATTGCATACATATGGAAAAAATTGCTTGTGAGTATGAAGCAGTAAATAGGTTGTCAGAAAATACGTTGGCAAACCTCTTTCTCGCCAAGCAACTTTTATCCGAAGTATAGTACATAATCAATGATTGCTAGAAATGCATTTTTAATTATGATATGCGCTTTCATGTTTCGCTACATTTATGCATACTATACTGTGTGTATAAATGCTACAGTTCATATGCAGGGCTACACAAAAGAATTCGTAAGGGTTACTGAGTATGAGAGTAAATTGCTTAAAGGTGGTTTTTAAAGGAATTATGCGTTTTTACGCTGAACTGCATTTAGTTTACTAAGAAATATTTGTAGAATATAGATAAAATGATATACAGGGCCACGCAAAGAATTGGATACATAACCGTCTATGGATGATAATATCTGGAAATGTGATTTCAGTAGTTTTAAGAGTAGTTTAAATTAAATTTAGGCTAAATAGTGGCATGTAATAACGATACTATTGGCTATGGACGGTAACTGCTGAAATCAATTTTTAAAATTTTTTATGTGTCTTCTAAAATGTTTACTTAGTTATCTTATTTCCCGAAATAACGAAGTTTTGTTAAAGCATTCAGGATGTGTTGGAAAGTGTTTCATATTCTATGCTTAACGCATGATTTTTCTTTCTTCTTTAGTCTTATTTTGCATTTATTTTATTCTTAATTTTTTAGTCTTATACTGCTTTATAGAAACTTTGGCACAGTTGTCATATACGCCAATTTGGCGAAAACATCAACAGCATAAACAACAACATCCGGGTTACCATATCAAGCAAAATAACGACACTTTGCCGCCAGTTACCCGTTGTGTATATGACATTGGCGTCAGAAAAAAATCGCGCCAATATGGGGCGTATATGACATCTGTGCCGAAACTTTAATATTTAATTTTTAAACTCTTCGCTCCACACCCCTTACATATAGTACAAACTATAATACAGATAGCGCAAAATAATAGACAGTTTGGTACTTTTCCACTGCAGGAGCTTTAGCGTTTTTTTAAAAAAAGCTTGATGTAATTTGGGCATCAGAAAGTAAGATTTGGGTTCGTTTCCGTTATACGGATACCTTTCTCGCCAAGCGTAATAGATGTCGCAAAATGAAAATCACGTGAATTGGAGCATTTGAAAAATAAAAGAAAAAACATTGTCGATACTAAAGTGAGCATTTAAAAAATATAACATTTGAAAATTCCAGACTTTTACGAACTGTTTCATTAAATCACAATTATATACTTAAAATAAGTGAAAAAATAACTGTTATAAAATAAAGCAATAAAATAAAACTCATATTAAACTGCTGGCATAAAATTAAAAATATCTTTTAGCATTTTGAAATAATTGGCGCATTAGCATACATTTTGGCATGGTGTCCGTATAACGGAAAAATATCGAGATTTGTTGTCAAATCATATAAACAGCTATGAAAACAAACATGATGAGCGTTTTTGTTTGTTTTATACGTTTATTTGATATGTATATTATTGATGTTTTTATGTACAAATCACATCTGTTTCTTTATAAAATTAGAGAAACATCTTTTTTATATTAAATATCGTGTATATATAAAATTAAACAGTGGATAGGTTCCCGGAAAATATGTTGCCAAATTTTTCTTTTTCGCCAAGGCACCTATACTGGAAAAGTACCTAAAGCACATTAAAATCACGCAGTTAGGAGCTCACACAGTACAGCGTCGTCTATTGGCGGTTATTTTATTAGTAGCATCGGGAGGAAGATGTAAAGATGTACTTTAAATTCTCACTCATAGATTTTGAAAAATATCTTAAAAGAGCGGAGTTTAAATTAAATTTCGGTGACCTCCTTTATGAAAGATTAATAGTTTTAAATGGGAATTTCGACAAATCCGCCAGCTATCACCAAGTTGGCTAACATTTGGCGCTACTGTGGTAACCCTGCATTAGGTTTTTCAAATATTACTCATTTCAATGAGGCGGTCCTACCGGAATCGTGAGGGACACTCAGAGACTTGGATTTTATATAAATAGATTTTTAGTCTTATACTGCTTTATAGAAACTTTGGCACAGTTGTCATATACGCCATTTTGGTGAAAACATCAACAGCATAAACAACAACATCCGGGTTACCACATCAAGCAAAATAACGACACTTTGCCGCCAGTTACCCGTTGTGTATATGACATTGGCGTCAGAAAAAAATCGCGCCAATATGGGGCGTATATGACATCTGTGCCGAAACTTTAATATTTAATTTTTAAAGTCTTCGCTCCACACCCTTTACATATAGTACAAACTATAATACAGATAGCGCAAAATAATAGACAGTTTGGTACTTTTCCACTGCAGGAGCTTTAGCGTTTTTTTAAAAAAAGCTTGATGTAATTTGGGCATCAGAAAGTAAGATTTGGGTTCGTTTCCGTTATACGGATACCTTTGTCGCCAAGCGTAATAGATGTCGCAAAATGAAAATCACGTGAATTGGAGCATCTCTCTATTCTAAAAAAAAGTAACTCCCGCTGTCACCGCCGCCGCCGCCGCCGCCGCCGGTTTTGATTTTTTTGTGACCGGAGGCCTTTCTTCGTTAATATTAACAAAAATAATGCATACAAAAACATGAAAATCGGTGGTTTTATACAGAAATGTTTGATAAACACGCTGATGCAGACAGTTTTCAAATCGAAGAATTGTTTTAAGAGTTATTTAATGCTAAAGTTGGACAAAATCGTTCCACTAAAAAAGTTTTATAGCAGCAAAAACTATACAGGGCAGTGTAATCATTTTTAGATCATTTTATGCGTTAGAATTTGCCAGAGTGCAGATTGCATTAATTTTTTTATTTTGACTCATTTTTTCAGGTTTTATTTCTATTTTAAATTCAAATTTTCAGCATTTCTAGAGATATTTTTTACAGATTTCAGAAAATTGTACTAATTTAAAATGTTGCCATCTGTATAAAAAGCGCAAGCAATAATGTTTGCTTCAAATTAAAAATTTATTTACACGTGACTATTATAAACAGTAAAAAAACTTTCAAATTAGTATTAAATAATTACGTATAAAAAGCAGGAACTTATTAAAAATTACGTCATAAAAAGTATACACGTGAATTTTATAGGAGAAAGGATACTGTAAAATAATAAATTCATTAACATGCGTTCGAAGTCTTAGGAGAAATTACGTCATATTTACGTCACATTATAGTTATTACATAAAATGAACTCAAAATAATATTGCAAAAAAGTTTAAATTTAGAAATTGCGCTGGACATTTATTTGATATTTTGAAAATTAATTTAAAATGTCTCATTTAAAAGAACTTTCTTTTCGCTTTGTTAAAAAATACCAGGAGACAAAGACTCTCTTTACTTAATTCCTTTTATATTAGCTTATTTTGAAATGTTGTTACAGGTGTATACGTCATCAAGTTATTTTTATTTCGACGTTTTATTTGTGTTTTTATTAATGTTGTACGAATTCATTTGTTCTTTCGTTATTTAAAATAAAAATTATATCAATTTGTATAATTTGGCGAGTGGTTTGGCGATTTATAAATTTGGCGAAATTGGTCGACAGGATAATCAAGTAGTACCGCAGCGGATTTGGCGTTAAAATTCCCCAATCAAAGAGAAATGAATAGAAATTCGTTTATAGGGAGATCGCCACTGTTTTTTAAATTATAATTCAATCTTTCGAAATATCTTTAAAACAGATCAAATTAGCGTGCATTTAGAGTCTGCGGTGTCTGGACGGGGGTTGGCGAGCGTAGCTCGTAGGGGGCCGAGCCCCCTAGTTTGAAAAATAAAAGAAAAAACATTGTCGATACTAAAGTGAGCATTTAAAAAATATAACATTTGAAAATTCCAGACTTTTACGAACTATTTCATTAAATCACAATTATATACTTAAAATAAGTGAAAAAATAACTGTTATAAAATAAAGCAATAAAATAAAACTCATATTAAACTGCTGGCATAAAATTAAAAATATCTTTTAGCATTTTGAAATAATTGGCGCATTAGAATACATTTTGGCATGGTGTCCGTATAACGGAAAAATATCGAGATTTGTTGTCAAATCATATAAACAGCTATGAAAACAAACTTGATGAGCGTTTTTGTTTGTTTTATACGTTTATTTGATATGTATATTATTGATGTTTTTATGTACAAATCACATCTGTTTCTTTATAAAATTAGAGAAACATCTTTTTTATATTAAATATCGTGTATATATAAAATTAAACAGTGGATAGGTTCCCGGAAAATATGTTGCCAAATTTTTCTTTTTCGCCAAGGCACCTATACTGGAAAAGTACCTAAAGCACATTAAAATCACGCAGTTAGGAGCTCACACAGTACAGCGTCGTCTATTGGCGGTTATTTTATTAGTAGCATCGGGAGGAAGATGTAAAGATGTACTTTAAATTCTCACTCATAGATTTTGAAAAATATCTTAAAAGAGCGGAGTTTAAATTAAATTTCGGTGACCTCCTTTATGAAAGATTAATAGTTTTAAATGGGAATTTCGACAAATCAGCCAGCTATCACCAAGTTGGCTAACATTTGGCGCTACTGTGGTAACCCTGCATTAGGTTTTTCAACAATTACTCAATTCAATGAGGTGGTCCTACCGGAATCGTGAGGGACACACAGAGACTTGGAATTTATATAAATAGGTTTTTAGTCTTATACTGCTTTATAGAAACTTTGGCACAGTTGTCATATACGCCAATTTGGTGAAAACATCAACAGCATAAACAACAACATCCGGGTTACCATATCAAGCAAAATAACGACACTTTGCCGCCAGTTACCCGTTGTGTATATGACATTGGCGTCAGAAAAAAATCGCGCCAATATGGGGCGTATATGACATCTGTGCCGAAACTTTAATATTTAATTTTTAAACTCTTCGCTCCACACCCCTTACATATAGTACAAACTATAATACAGATAGCGCAAAATAATAGACAGTTTGGTACTTTTCCACTGCAGGAGCTTTAGCGTTTTTTTAAAAAAAGCTTGATGTAATTTGGGCATCAGAAAGTAAGATTTGGGTTCGTTTCCGTTATACGGATACCTTTGTCGCCAAGCGTAATAGATGTCGCAAAATGAAAATCACGTGAATTGGAGCATTTGAAAAATAAAAGAAAAAACATTGTCGATACTAAAGTGAGCATTTAAAAAATATAACATTTGAAAATTCCAGACTTTTACGAACTATTTCATTAAATCACAATTATATACTTAAAATAAGTGAAAAAATAACTGTTATAAAATAAAGCAATAAAATAAAACTCATATTAAACTGCTGGCATAAAATTAAAAATATCTTTTAGCATTTTGAAATAATTGGCGCATTAGAATACATTTTGGCATGGTGTCCGTATAACGGAAAAATATCGAGATTTGTTGTCAAATCATATAAACAGCTATGAAAACAAACTTGATGAGCGTTTTTGTTTGTTTTATACGTTTATTTGATATGTATATTATTGATGTTTTTATGTACAAATCACATCTGTTTCTTTATAAAATTAGAGAAACATCTTTTTTATATTAAATATCGTGTATATATAAAATTAAACAGTGGATAGGTTCCCGGAAAATATGTTGCCAAATTTTTCTTTTTCGCCAAGGCACCTATACTGGAAAAGTACCTAAAGCACATTAAAATCACGCAGTTAGGAGCTCACACAGTACAGCGTCGTCTATTGGCGGTTATTTTATTAGTAGCATCGGGAGGAAGATGTAAAGATGTACTTTAAATTCTCACTCATAGATTTTGAAAAATATCTTAAAAGAGCGGAGTTTAAATTAAATTTCGGTGACCTCCTTTATGAAAGATTAATAGTTTTAAATGGGAATTTCGACAAATCAGCCAGCTATCACCAAGTTGGCTAACATTTGGCGCTACTGTGGTAACCCTGCATTAGGTTTTTCAACAATTACTCAATTCAATGAGGTGGTCCTACCGGAATCGTGAGGGACACACAGAGACTTGGATTTTATATAAATAGGTTTTTAGTCTTATACTGCTTTATAGAAACTTTGGCACAGTTGTCATATACGCCAATTTGGTGAAAACATCAACAGCATAAACAACAACATCCGGGTTACCATATCAAGCAAAATAACGACACTTTGCCGCCAGTTACCCGTTGTGTATATGACATTGGCGTCAGAAAAAAATCGCGCCAATATGGGGCGTATATGACATCTGTGCCGAAACTTTAATATTTAATTTTTAAACTCTTCGCTCCACACCCCTTACATATAGTACAAACTATAATACAGATAGCGCAAAATAATAGACAGTTTGGTACTTTTCCACTGCAGGAGCTTTAGCGTTTTTTTAAAAAAAGCTTGATGTAATTTGGGCATCAGAAAGTAAGATTTGGGTTCGTTTCCGTTATACGGATACCTTTGTCGCCAAGCGTAATAGATGTCGCAAAATGAAAATCACGTGAATTGGAGCATTTGAAAAATAAAAGAAAAAACATTGTCGATACTAAAGTGAGCATTTAAAAAATATAACTTTTGAAAATTCCAGACTTTTACGAACTATTTCATTAAATCACAATTATATACTTAAAATAAGTGAAAAAATAACTGTTATAAAATAAAGCAATAAAATAAAACTCATATTAAACTGCTGGCATAAAATTAAAAATATCTTTTAGCATTTTGAAATAATTGGCGCATTAGCATACATTTTGGCATGGTGTCCGTATAACGGAAAAATATCGAGATTTGTTGTCAAATCATATAAACAGCTATGAAAACAAACTTGATGAGCGTTTTTGTTTGTTTTATACGTTTATTTGATATGTATATTATTGATGTTTTTATGTACAAATCACATCTGTTTCTTTATGAAGTTAGAGAAACGTCTTTTTTATATTAAATATCGTGTATATATAAAATTAAACAGTGGATAGGTTCCCGGAAAATATGTTGCCAAATTTTTCTTTTTCGCCAAGGCACCTATACTGGAAAAGTACCTAAAGCACATTAAAATCACGCAGTTAGGAGCTCACACAGTACAGCGTCGTCTATTGGCGGTTATTTTATTAGTAGCATCGGGAGGAAGATGTAAAGATGTACTTTAAATTCTCACTCATAGATTTTGAAAAATATCTTAAAAGAGCGGAGTTTAAATTAAATTTCGGTGACCTCCTTTATGAAAGATTAATAGTTTTAAATGGGAATTTCGACAAATCAGCCAGCTATCACCAAGTTGGCTAACATTTGGCGCTACTGTGGTAACCCTGCATTAGGTTTTTCAACAATTACTCATTTCAATGAGGCGGTCCTACCGGAATCGTGAGGGACACACAGAGACTTGGATTTTATAAAAATAGATTGCACTGTTGTGTCCGAAATTCAGTTCAAAACACCAACTGAAAGATCTTATACCTTTACTAACATATGGAAACTATCTTTCGATTACATAGTTTCTAAATACGAACTCCTGTCAATTTCATGCGTTTCCGAACAAAAATTAATCAAAAAATATGTCAGAAAATAGCTCCTTTGGATTTGAGAACAGCCTTAACTTTATGAACAGCCTTAACTTGACGTTTATGAAAAAACTCACATTTTTAGTTTTAATTTTGGAACTCGCGAAATTTAAATTCAGAAAAAGGATGTTCTTTTGACACATTGTGGTAATTTTTTTAACTTTTAAAATTAAAATACATGTTTTCTTTGGCGCGCGTAACAGAAGTACAGAAAATGTTAGCCCTGAATTTAAACCAATACAACACTTAGCGATAAAGTATAGCTATAAGATATGGCTGTAGTATACAATCGAAGTAGTAAGAAAAATATTGGAGCCATATCGTCGCTACCATGTCAAACTATCCAATGTGAAAAAATGCATTTTTCAAATTTTGCGCCATTTTATTGTGCTGTGCGTGATACGTACAAAGCAAAATCGGCACGTCTCTAGCTTGCTTAGAAATTTAGATAATGACTGTTTCAAAGTATGCAATATGCACTTTTTTCTAAAATTTACAATGCCAAACTGTCCAATATGGCATATTCGATCCTTTGCCGCAAATGTTGGAATATTTTTCTTTTTCTAAGCATCCGTACCATGTCAAACTATCCAATATGAAAATAGTCTTTTTATCAGGAAGACAAAAACTGTTTTATTTATGCATTCAAATTTCACGCAATTGACATATGTTTTTAACGTTTACTATAGCATATGTTTTCTATTGTTAATGGAATGTGAGAATTTTTAATTCATTCGTAGGGTCACTTAAAAGAATACCATTACATTACACTCAATAGGGAAAAAGAGCGATGTCTTTTAATGGTGTTACGATATTTAAACATAACGAAATTAATATGGATTTATCAAGTGTATTAAAATATGTTTTATGCAGAATATTGTGTGTAAGTCATTTATTATTATTTACAGGTTCATACGAAAGAATTTTGTTGTATAATGGTTTATAGTTAGAAAAAATGTTTGAAGCATATGTTAGTATGTTAAAATATTCCAAACCAAGTGAAATTGACATCTGTAATTGATTTACACTACAAGTTACTTACTGTAGAAATAGTACTGTAGTACATGTGCGATAGTTATCGTTAATTTACAGGGACACACAAAATTTCTGCTACACTGCTGTCTGTTAGCGATAGTTGATTGAAGTGCGTTTTCAATTATAGTATGAGTTTTTAACTATTTGAATATTACGTGGTGCGTATAAATTGTATAGATCATATACAGGGCTATACAAAAGAATTTGTAAGCATTACTTTGTATGGGCGTGAATTTCTGAAAGGAGATTTTTAGTTGAGTTGTGCAATTGTAGTCTTTTATTTCTTTTTAGTAGATTAAAATATGTTAGAAGAATTTCCTAATATGCAGGGCTACGCAAAGAACTGAAAACATTGCCGGCCCTGACTGGTAATCTCTGGAAGTGTGTTTATAACAATTTTTTGCCTAAATTAAATTTTACCATATTACGTAACATGTATAAAAATCTGTAGATAATATATACGGCCTTACAAGAAGGTCGGGTATATTTCCGTTTATTGGCGGAAATTGCTAAAGGTTAAAAGTGTAAATTGCGTTACGCGTTTCTTAATTAAACTAAATTGTCGCATACTATCTAGATTATATAAAAATCTATAGATCATTTACAGGGCTTCACAAACTGATTCAAGTACTTTTCTGTCTAATGACGGTAATAGTTTTTTAGTGAATTCTTTTGTGCAGCCCTGTATATGAGATATAGAATTTTCATACAACATGCAAAAAATAGTTATATTTAAAAGCGCATACCAAAATTAAAAAACGCACTTCCAGCAATTATTACTCAAACCCAGTACTTTAACCCATTTCTTTTGTGTGTCCCTGTAAATGAACGACAAATGCTACGAATGCATGCCCTATTCTGTCATAATCTTCTTGTAATGAAATTCAGTGATATAGCGTAATGTCATTAAAATACTCCCCAAATAATTTTCCCCCAATGTACCATAATGTAATGGAAATCTTTTGAGTGACCCTGTAAATTAACTATTAATGTTACACACTTCATATGCAATACTGAACATTCCATTGTAAGCAACATTAACATTTTATAATTGCATGAAAATCCGAGTATATTTACGTGAGTTAGAGCGTGGACAGACTGTTGAAAATAATCATAGCATTAC
Source organism: Maratus speciosus (assembly GCA_963932465.1). Lineage (NCBI taxonomy): Eukaryota > Metazoa > Arthropoda > Arachnida > Araneae > Salticidae > Maratus > Maratus speciosus. Next base: position 223,632,973 of record OZ010790.1, on the reverse strand, counting down.
ATTAAATTCTTATTAATTTCTTTTTGTACAACTATGTTTATTGTGATTGGTTGTTTAATGTAGCTTTCTTTCACGGCCGCCAATTCCCCGACATGGGCCTTGCAAAATCTATAAATACCTGTAAATTTTCTGTTTTCTTTCAGTATGTTTGTGTAATTGTTCTTGTTAATATCAAATATACTCAATTCGATCCACGCCTTTATGTCTGCCTTTTATTTATTTCAACAGCAGAGCGTGGTTCTAGCAAGTGTTGAAATGAGCTGCGAGACATACTGACGCCGTTATCTTTCTGTTTTTTATTTCTGCTGGGATTTTGAGTGAAAAAGATTTTATCTTTCTTTTTATATATTTTATCGAGCAGAATGGATTCGTCAAAAGATGTTTACGGCATCCCTCTTTTTGAAGGAGATGGAAAAGTTTTTTCGGTATGGAAACGAAGAGTAACGGCAGTTTTTGCTGCTAAGGAATTGGAAAAATTCCTGGAAAATAAAGCGGCTCCAGACAATGCCGCCGATGTCGTGAAAAGAAAAAAGGCTTACGCTTTATTATTATCATTAAGTGATAATGCTCTTGCGTCACTTCAAGATGAAAATACAGCTCATAAAATTTGGAATAAATTAGAACGCACTTATGATACAAAGCGTGCAGTGAATGAAATTTTAATTCGGAAGAGATTGGCAACGATTAAGAAAGATCGTACAGTTTCTATGAGAAATCACATTGATGAAATAAATAAATTAATTTCGGATCTTAAGCTGTCTGGGGCAGAAGTTAATGAAACGGATACTATTGTTTATATTTTGATGTCATTGCCTCAGGAATTTGAAAATGTTAAGATTGCTTTAGAAAACCAACAGAATTCTGTTTTGACATTAGATTTAGTGACACAAAGATTATTAGATGTTGAAGCACTTCTTTTGGATTCAAAGAAAGAAAAAGTATATACTAAGGCTGCTCATGATAATACTGCATTTGTGTCGACTAGCAAAGAATTCTTTTGCAAAGTTTGCAACTCTAAAGGGCATACAGCGAAATATTGTAGAAAGAAAATTACTTGCCATTCTTGTGGAAATTCCGGACACATAAAACGTAACTGTAAAGCTATTAAAAATTCAAATGAAGAAAGATTTGCATCTTCAGCTGTTTCTTTCGTTGCTGGAAGCATTAAAAAGAATGAATTTATAGTAGATTCCGGAGCAACTTCCCATATGTGTTCTAATGAGAATTATTTCGCATCCTTAGTACCTTCTTCAGGAACAATTAAATGCTTATCGAAAACAACGAATCTTGAAATCAAAGGTATTGGAAATATTAATGGAAAACTGTCAAATGGAATGGAAATTACTTTAAAGGATGTGCTTTATGTTCCAGACTTAAACGGGCAACTCATTTCCGTTAGGAAAATTGAAAGTGCAAATTATACAGTTATTTTCAAGAATCAAAAAGTATTTATCGAAAAAGGGAGAAACCGTTTTTACTTTGATGAACGTGATTTGAATGGACAATACGTAAGTGACTTTGTCCCTGTTTACGAAACCGTTCTTACTTCAAAGGAAAATCATTGTGATATCTGGCATCGCAGACTTGGTCATCCGAGTGACAAAGTATTGAAAGATATGAAGCTTCCGGTACCTGATTCTTTTTGTGATATTTGTGCTCGGGCAAAACAGAGGGCAACACCAATGGGAAGAGGACCAAGAAAAAGAGAAACCAACCCAATGACTTTGATTCATAGTGACATTTGTGGACCTATTTTTCAGACAACTTTTTCTGGCGAGTGCTATTTTATGACTCTTATCGATGATTTTTCTCGTTTTACTGAAGTACGTTTACTGAAACATAAAAGTGAAGTCTCAGAAAAATTAAAAATGTTCTTAAAATCCAACCCTACAGTGAAGAAAATTAGATGTGATAACGGGAAGGAATATTTTTCTAATGATTTAGTGAATTTTACTAGAGATCTTGGTATAGTGATCGATCCCGCTCCTCCATACACGCAATCTTTGAATGGAGTAGCTGAACGCTGCAATAGGTCGCTTCTGAATATAGGACGTGCTTTGATTGCTGAATCAAATTTACCAAAGACTTTTTGGGGTCAAGCTATCCTTTCAGCAGCTTACTTGAAAAACCGAATTCCAAGCAGCACTATTGAGAACAAAACTCCGTACTTCCTGAAATATGGAGAAGAAGCCGATTTCAAGCACATACGTGTTTTTGGATGCAGTGCTTACATGTTAATTCTTTCCGTTCATCGAAAGAAGCTTGACGATAGGTCTAAACAAATGATCTTCATTGGTCATTCTTCAATGGGATATAGATTACTAGATCCTGAAACGAAACGCATAACTGTATCAAGAAATGTGAAATTCGATGAAGAGAAAAAGGAAAATGATCAGTCGAAACAATACATTCTAGAAAATTCAGAACCAGTCGATAATGAAATTGATCCAGATGTTCTAGAAAATACGAGTGATGAATTAGATGATCTTGAAGAGAAAGAAGACAAAACAAGAAAATCTGAAAGATTTAAAAAGCAACCTGTACGGTATCCAGATCCTGAAGTTTACGAAGCATTACTTTGCCAACAAGAAACATTAACGTTTGATGATATCAAATCCCTCCCTAGTGATGAACAACGCTTGTGGAAAGAAGCTGTGGACGCGGAGATTGAAAGTATGAAAATCAATGATGTCTGGGATTTTGAAAAATTACCACCTGACAAACGACCTATTTCCTGCAAATGGGTATTTACCATCAAAAGAGATGGTCGACATAAGGCGAGACTCGTAGCTCGTGGATTTATGCAAAAAGAAGGGCTAGACTATAGTGAAACCTTTTCCCCTGTAATAAGTATGCCAGCTTTAGCTTTACGTTTGGTTCTTATTTTGATTTTAAATGAAGACTTATATGCATTTGTGTTAGATGTTAAAACAGCGTTCCTGAATGGTAAGTTAAATGAACTTGTTTTTATGGATCAGCCGCAAGGCTATGATGATAAAAGTGGGCGAAAGTGTAAACTTAAAAGAAGTTTTTATGGTCTAAAACAAGCCCCACGACAATGGTTTGAAAGGTTTCATGAATTTATTTCAAAGTTAAATTTTAAATCTTGTGATAATGAACCTTGTATTTTTATTCGGTATAATAATGATCATAAAATAATTATTGCTTTATATGTAGATGATATGTTAATTGCAGGTTCAGATGTAAATGAAACTAATGTAGTTATTTCCCTATTATATAAAGAGTTTCATATGTCAAAATCGGAAAGTGTTTCAGAATTTCTAGATATTCAAATGAAATTCAATTCTGATAGTTTAATAATGGATCAAGAGTCTTACATAATTAAATTGTTAAGTAAGTTTAATATGCTAGATTGTAAACCCAGTGACATTCCTATTTCTCCTAAGTCCACCCCATCTGATTTCAAAAATGGTAAACCTTTTAATGGTCCATATCGTGAACTTGTAGCTTGTTTATTATATTTAGCTTATATTTCTCGACCTGATATTTTGTATGCTATTAACTGTTTAAGTCAATTGCAAGAAAATTCTACTGAAATTGCATGGAAAGCACTTAAGAAAATCTTAAGATATTTAAAAGAAACATTGTCTTTAAAACTTGTGTATAAAAAGCAAAATTCTGATCCTAAATTATCCATGTATGTTGATGCTGATTGGGGGGCTAACACAAATGACCGCAAATCAGTAACAGGTTATATTTTAATGTTTTGTAACATGCCTGTTCTGTGGTGTTGTAATAAACAAAAATCAGTTGCTTTATCGTCAACTGAAGCTGAAGTCATTGCTTTAACTAAAAGTTTGCAAGACTTGTTATGGTTTCAAAATATTGCTAGTGAAATTGTAAATATTAAGGATTTAGTAATTTTTGAGGATAATCAATCATGTATAAAATGTATCAGTAATGAGAGTAATTATGGTAGAATGAAACACATCGATATCAAATTGAAATTTGTTCGCAATATTATAAAAGAAAATAACATCAAAATTGAATATGTTCCTACGAATATGCAAATTGCTGATTTATTTACAAAGGCATTACCTAAAGTTAAATTTTATGAACTATTATTTCTTTGTTGTTTGTACAAGTAATGTTTAAATTGTGTCATATTATTATTAATGATTGATTTCAAGAAATTTCTTTGTTTTCTGATGTAATGCTAGATTATGGGCGGGTGTTGAAAATAATCATAGCATTACATTAAATTCTTATTAATTTCTTTTTGAACAACTATGTTTATTGTGATTGGTAGTTTAATGTAGCTTTCTTTCACGGCCGCCAATTCCCCGACATGGGCCTTGCAAAATCTATAAATACCTGTAAATTTTCTGTTTTCTTTCAGTATGTTTGTGTAATTGTTCTTGTTAATATCCAATATACTCAATTCGATCCACGCCTTTATGTCTGCCTTTTATTTATTTCAACACAGACAAACCGAATTCATAAACACTTTTCAACCTTATTGGAATGTGTTAAAAAGTATAATAGGTTGAAAATTCACTTTCAGTAATTTCTACCTATAGACGACCATAACTGAATTTTTTTGTGCAACTCTGTATATTACCTACAGATTTTTTACATGCAGCATAATAAGCTAAAAATTTAATGTAAGCTAAAAGACGCTTAAAACCACTAAAATAATACTTCCAGAAATTATCATCCATAATTGTCCATATTTCTAGTTTTTTGATCTTGTATATGATTTTGGCCTTGTATATGATTTAACTTATGTTCCACAAACATCTCATATACTAATAATAGTCTAGCTTTGAAATGCAGAACCCAATTAAAAACTATGTTTAAGCAGTTCAGAATCATACTAATTAATGCTAACTAATTATTTTAGGTATTCCTGTATACAATCTACAGAATTTATACATACCACGTAGTGTGCACATAATTTTAAAACGCATACCATAATGTAAAACGCATTTCCAGCAATTATCGCTAATAGACTGCACTTTAACCGAAATCTTTTGTATATCGCTGTAAATAACTGTTGTACACGTCATATTCTAACATAGGCATGTTGCTGTGCACCTCAATAATGTATATAAATTTCATTATGTTTGAAATAGTGTAACATAATTAAACTAAACCACAAACCGTAAAGGGTTAATGGGAGATTAAATAAATCAAAGATTTCTATTCGAAAATAGTGATAGAAAGCGGCCCATGAGTTTCTTAGAATTAATAGCGCAAAGATTACTATTCATAATTACGGATTGGAAGTGCCCACCCCATTATTTGAGATATTTTTGTTATCTTATGTTTTATAAAATTAACAGAATGTTTAAAAATCAGCATTTATCTTTATTAATTTACTGTATATACGTTATTAAAATTATTAAAGAAAAATCTTAAGAGAATGAATCTTAAGAATATTGAATATGTAAATGCCAAAATTTTTACAAATTAAACTATTGAATACGACACATTTGCTACTATGAAACGGCGAATCTGGGAAGAGCACAAAATTTTTACAAGTCAAACTATACAATATGGCATATTCGCTACTATGGAATGGCGAACCTGGGAAAAGCATAAAATTTTTACAAGTCAAACTATCCAATGTGGAATATTGGACAGTTTGAAGCTGAAAAAGTTGAACGAAACTGAAAAAGTACAAATAATTATACCATATCAAACTATCCAACGTGATTTTTTGGTGAGTAAAATTATTCAAATGATTTATCTCAATAGCATGTTTAAATAGGATATAAAACAACATTCAAAAAATATAATAATTGTTTACTGCTGCCTGGCGCTGATTTTGAATCCACAATATAAACAGTTTTTTCACCCTCCTGAAAAGTGGCTATTTTCACATTGGATAGTTTGCATGGTACCGACGATATGTTTACAATGAGTTTGATTACGCGTTGAAAAGATTTGATAGAATGTGACGTCATATCTAGCCTTTCCGAGGCTAACGAGAAAGACAGGCTTCCGCGGTGGGTCCGATTCTTCTTTTTTTACAGACCGCTGGAGTCACGTGATGCTCTTTTCGCACACCTTCATTGGTGCATTCGAGCATCACGTGACTCCAGCGGTCTGTAAAAAAAGAAGAATCGGACCCACCGCGGTAGCCTGTCTTTTTCGTTAGCCTCGTAGCCTTTCTTTTCTTTTTTTTTTCTTAAATTGTTTTCATGAAATTTGACTATTTGTATTAAAATAGATGTTTTAATAAAATAAAAAAAAAAACATTCAAATTGAGGTGCTACGTTATTTTCCCGCTCTTATAGTTAAAATTTTTATTTTATATGAAAAAAAAAATGTGAATTTTCTGTTTAGAATGACGTCAATATCAAACACGCATAAATATAGCAAGAAAATCTAAATTTTTATTGGCAAATTTTTCACAGACACAATCCCATCTTCACGAATATGAGTAATATGCTTACACAAATGCAGACAAACGTTGAACAGGACCCAAATTGTCATTTAACACAGTGACAAACCATTTTCAGCATTTCCTGTTACATAGGTGATCGCAAATATTATTTTATTATTAAATTTATTATTAGCCCCCTAATTGTCCTCCCGACTAAATCTTCACCGAGAAATATGAAATCAAACATGTTCTTTACATCCCAGAAATTCAAGAACAATTCGCTAATAATTTTGGTAGATATTCGACAAACCTTATACAATCGATAGCATCCAGTCAATGTTCCTTAACCCTCTCACTGCGCAACCCGAGATATTCTCGGGCATGCATTTTTCCGTCGAATTAATACTATTTGGTTATTCCCACCAGTTAATTTTTTGAGAAAACTTTGTCTGATTTAATCAGGACATTTTCCCCAATTACGATAGTCAAAAATTTCTGCTTTAAAGAACCAGTGATAAAAGATTAAAAATTCTGTAAAAGACGCTCATCGCGAACAATTACTTACGCAGCAAGAGGGTTAACTTTTGGAGGCCAGGGTTTAAGTTCTACTCGATGCAGACTAACGAACAGCATGGTACAAAAATTTAAAAAAAAATTGTGCATCATGAAAAATCGGGATTTTTGGCGTACCGGCCCAGTGGTTACGAGGGACAGGTCTTGGAGCCCCTGAAAATCGAGACGTCCCGCTTAAATCTCGACACCTGGCAACACTAATGATACCCGACTAGATCGGGTTGGATTGTCTGGTAATAGTTAAACGATGAAGCTTTTTTAGATCAATGAATAAATGCGCTCACGTTCCCTGTTATACTTTATTGTTTCATCTCTACAGTTGTATGTGTTAAAAATTTAACCCAGAAGTTTCCTCTGCATAGAATAATAATATTTTTACTCTAGATTTGATTTTTAATGTTTCTTTGTCTTATAGGCAAAGGTGATATAATTGTCGAAGAATGTATAGATTCGATGAAAAATATTTAAATTATTCTAAAGATGGGAGATTTTGCGAAATAAGAAATAATTATACATATTAAATGTGAAAGCAAGTAGCATTTTTTGTTCATTTTATTATCTATATTTATGCATTATTCTGCGATATATAAAATTTAAAAGCAATTTTTATTAGTCCAGTATTGCAGCATGCGTTGCGCCCCATTAACTGCTTTGTCAGGGCTCCGCGAGACGTTGCGCCGGTCCTGATTGTGCCTTTTAGCTCAAAGGCTATCAAAGCCTGAGATCTAATGTGCCCACAGGTTCTGTACGTACTCAACGTGATAACTCTTGACAAAAATATCCGATTTGCTTCAAATATTGTAAATAATTTCATTCTGATGAGGCGCTTCCTTGATTACTTTTGGGTGTTCATTGCTTAAGTATGAAGTGGGGATGGGGGGCTAATTCCCCCTTAATTTAGATAAATGGGTTTTTCATGCAGAATTAATCGATTTGCTTCAAATTTGGAATACAGGTTCTGATAAGGCGCTTCCTGATTAGATTAGGAAGTTCATTGGTTAAGAATAAAGGGGGAGGGGTAACGGGGGGATAACCCCAATCCCCCTTAATTGAGATAAATAGGTTTTTCATGCAGAATTATCTGCTTTGCTTCAAATTTGGTATCCCGGTTCATTCTGATAAGGCGCTTCCTGATTAGATTTGGAAGTTCATTTGATAAGTATAAAAGGGGGGGGGGACGATAATCCCCATCTTAATTTATTTACCGTTTTGCTTAAAAAGAGTGAGTTCTAGTTTATGAATAACAGACACAGATAAGAGTATAATATACAATTAGTGTGTGATATAGCCTGTGAGCTCACTGCCATCAGTTTAATTAGGCACTTTTCTTTTTTATTGTATATGTATCGAAAAAGGGATGTTCAGAATAGAAATAAATAATTAGGATGAGCGAAGCGAATCCTCTACTAAGCAGCACGAATTACATTTTGTTGTACACTTTACACAAAAACTATTCAGTATTTTGACTTGAAATTAAACATAAAAATAAATTATGATTTGTAGATCTGCATAACATTTTTTTTTCAGAATAACCTTAAACAATTTATTACTTTAATTAATTTATTTTACATGTTTTTCCATTACGGACGCATTTTTGCCAATAAAAAATGAACCACGTATATTTTCAGAAGAAAAAATAAATCATGGAGTTAGTAATTATAGATAGAATCATGATTAATTAAATAAATAAAATATTTTTTCATTATTCCGCCAAAATATCTCAAAAACTGTTTTTTAAATTTAATTAAGGAAGGAAATATTTGTGGACTTGATAAAAAATAAATTATGATCTGTAGATTCTGTCAATATTATTTTCTTATCGAATAAATTAACAACAAACATTTTTTATTATTTTGTTGAATATATTTTTCCATTATACGGATTTATTTTTGAAACGATAATGAAACTTGCGTATTTCTTTACAGTAAATAAGAATCATTGAGCCAGTAAAAGTAAATAAAGTCATGAATGATTAAATACGTGAAATATTATCGCTGCATCAAAATCTCTCATTTTTAAAAAAAGTATTTAAATAAGGAAAGGAAGTATATATCTGCATTTTAGGAAGACGAAATATTTTAAATATTGAAAATAACTGCAGAATTTATACTTCAAACCGTAAAAGATCATTAAACTTTCGTACATTAAAAATGTGTGTCATTTGAAAGAAAAATATACATTTTAATAGAATACTTTATTAAGATTGGTTGGAAATGACGCATATTTTGGTGCTCATTCCTTTTAATCGTATAATAGTTTCACGATTTCTTTTATGAAATTTTTAAAATACTCCCTTTTTTATGAAAACTACAGCATATTTTTAATGAATTAAAATGTGTGAAAATTCCATTATTTACATTCAATTAAAAAAAGTATATTTAGTGTTAAGAATTCAAATACACAATTTATTCTTATTATGTGAAATCATTTACGCAGACGATACTTACGCATTTTAAAAGAATTATATTATGAAGAATTATACTTACGCATTTTAAAAGAATTATATTAGGATTTTTATTTTGTAAAGTGGCAACAAAAGAATTGTAAACAAATAAAATTAATTGTTGTAATTAGGAAAGAGATAGATGGAGATGCAGTAAGGTGGCTGAGAGTGACGCCAAAAAAGTAACCCTAAAATCAGAAAATCAGTTACAGTTGGCTCAAACACAAGCACGTTCTTTCACGAAAAAAAAAAAAAAAAAAACTTTTAGTAATACAGTTTTTTATTCATAATACAATGAAATGCTGCTCTAGAATGCTTAAAAATAAGCTGATCACTTTCATTTAGAGAAAACAATGCACGGGGGACGTCAAAGAATTCGGTCCCTGTTCCATGTGCTTGTTTTGTTTGGGCCGAGTGAGAACATTTAAATTTGAGCGATAACGCGCATCATATTGCAAACCGTTTTTACGGCATACCCCATCTGCATCTATCTCTTTTCCTCCATGATTGTAATTAATAAAATGCAAAAACATCTTTAAAAGAGATTTTAGTTGAAAATTAAAAAATATTTTGTAGAATTTTGCTTCGGAAATATTTTTATTTATACCAGTCTTATATCATAAATAAAAAATTCCGAGGAAATTCTTAGTTATTTGGTTGAATTTAAATTTCTAAAATTAAAATGCGCCAAAACATAAAATAACGTTTTCGCTTAATAAAGATGCAAAAATAAGATAAAAAAATATTGTTACTTTCAAATATTTATCTTATTAAATAATGCTTCGCGAATCCAAACAAAGCATGGCTTTTGCTAGTATATATGATAATTAGTACATATTAGTAATTCATTACAATATATGGCCATATGACTGTAAAAATGTGTGTGTCTTTCAAACACTACACACTTCTGTACGCCTTACAGAAATTTAAAGAGTAACGCTGCTCTAGAGACAGACAGGAAAATTTAAAATAATGCTATGAAAAAGAGTATTGAAAATGCCGCTTCCTTCCGAGAAATTAAAAAAAAAAGAAGCGTATATCTCGCTACATACGACATCTGGACACAAAAGAATCATTATCGGCAAGGTCGGAGAAAATCATTCGAAGAGGCCTTGGGTAGAACCAAAGCCGCCTCAAGACTACAAGCCAAACACGAGGTTTCGTGACGTCACGACGCGGGGCTTAGATCAGCCGTGAAGAGCACATGCGTTATTTAAAACATATTAATTCTTTCCTCTATATTCCAACTTATTATCACAACATATGGGAAAAAAATAAAAACGTATAGTTTAAAGATCCTAATTAAGTGCTTTTTAATCAATTTCGATCACTCGAAACAATAATAATAACGATAACACAAAAACAAAAATTATGAAATGATATCACTGTGTCAGTCAAAATGTGCACTTAATTAAAGTTACATTAAAGAAAAATGATTGGTTAATGAAAAAAAAAAAAATCGAAGTATTAAATTTAATTTAGTGAATAGTTTTCATTATTTATTCTACTTTGAAATTTACAAAAATATCAATTATCTATTTTCTATATATTCTAAAACAAGACATTAATAAATATATATAAGCAAAATCTACAAATATGTATATAATATAATAATAAACATATATATGTAGTTTTAAACACATAGAGAGAATTACTTTGCTTTCAATTATTTCATTTTCAAAAATAAATAAATAAATACCAATATTCTGTCAATCAAAACCCACATTTAAAATAAAATTAAAGTGGATGAAAAATGATTGTTAAATGAAAACAAATTCAAGTTGTATGCTATTTTTATTATTCATTGTGGCTTGAAATTATACAATAAATATCCTATTAAATATTTAGTGATTTGAAACATGCAAAGGAGTATAATAAATTTAATATAAATAAATAGTAAAACTACAGAGTGCATGAAATTAGGTAACAACACAGATAAATTTTTCTTACTGTAAACTTTACTTAGCGGAAGTGGGTAATTTTCACATAAAATCGATTAAACTGAAAAAACACAAAGCTCTCATAATAAAACAAAACAAGGTCATGAAACAGAAAATTATTATTTTCTTAATTTTTGTATTATTTTAAGATATTATGCAAGGTACAAGCAATACAGTTTTTAAAAAGTGTACTGAAACCTGATGAGAACAAAAGAAAGAAAGAAAACACTTTCATCAATTGAATTGGAATTGAAATATTCCTAACATATATTTATTTTGTTCAGATATTCAAAAATTAAGATTTTGGACTTTGTACTATATATCATTAGAAAACTAATGATTTAAATTTTATTATAACAACTTAGTATTACATTGTTTTCAAAAGAAATTCTTCATACACGTTTTCCTCATAACGAGTCAAGTTGAAATCATTTATTAAGGACCAATTGGGGGTATTTTTTTAGACACCTTTTAACATAAATAGAAAAACAAATAAAAGTTTGCAAACAAATACTCCTTTGCAACAAATCCATGATTTTTTCTACTATTATTCTACTAATATTTTTTCATAAAGTTGTGACCATCTTTTTGTGATACCCTGTATACAAATGTAAATAGTACCTGGTACGAAATTTATGCATGCATACAATACGTATGAAGTTTAGCACTAACCACTTATGCATTATTCGCGAATAATTTCTACCGATAGATAAAAGGGGGGTCCCAGAATGGTGCTTGCTCCGAGGACCTAGATAAACAAAGTCGGGTCCTGACTACACAGAAAAGTAAATTTATAATTATGTAACAATAATTTTATTTTTTTGTTATTTTTAATTAAACGTTAAAAGTTATATAAAAACACACAAAATTTTTGAGAAGTCGGAAGGGGGGGGGGATAAATTGTTTACAGTCATTGTAAAAATAAAGAGATTCAGACACATCATTCCCATATCCGTAATTGTCATATATAAGCATGCACTGTGTAACAAATATTATAAAATGAATTTTTATTAAGAGTTTAAGATTAAAAAACACCAATAAATTAGTATGTATATTGATCGGGCTTTAAAAGAAATAAACAAGATAACAATGTTATGCATCCATAGAAATTATGATGAAAGTTTCTAGTACATTTAAATTTTTAAGTATGAAAATATCTATAGAAATACATAAATTTTGGTATCAAATTAAAGCCCAATCAATTCTGCCTACAGAATAATCAGAGTTATACTATTCTCACGACCAGTGTTTTCTAATAAAAGTCGATCATTAAAAGTCACTATAATGAGAGAAAACAGAACAAATTAAAAAGATAGGAAGGTGTGACAAGTTATAAATTACATAATAATTAAGCTTGTAATTAAGACTTTTGGCTGAAAATGTTTTAGCATGATTAGTATCCAAGAAACTCAGTCTGACATAAATTTCAGCTATCTGGTGCCAGTATTTCCGAGTAAATAAAGTCAGAAGTTTTAATCGAAATTATTGAATAGCAAGAAAGGTAAAGTTTAAACTAATAATATTTATGCTGTACTTACTGTATACAAAATTTCATCAGTTTTCAGTGGTAAATTTCTGAGTAATAATAATTTTAAAGTTTTTTTTTATTAATTTGTTTAAATTAAAAGAACTAATTAAAATTTCCACTTGAAAATATAATAGTTGAGGTAGAAAAATATGTCGCATAGGACATTAAAATTTCAAACTGAATTGGCCGTATAGCTTCCAAATTATAAGGAGAAATGTGTTGGCCCGAACAGAGCTGTCTAGCTCTGGCACATATTAAAATGAAGCTATTTTTACATATTTATAAAGAATATAATTAAACAATGAAAACTTTATTAATTAATAACTTTTGTGATAATTCACCGATTCACACCATTCAAGCACCAATTTTTAGCAAATTACGATAGACAGGGAATGATATAAGTCTCGATACGATTTAGTGATTTTTGCCACTTAAAATTACTGCTGTTTTTGAAATGAAACAGAAGTACAATAATATCAGTTTGTTTTGAAACACGTACACGGGATTGTTGACAATACGATACTGGGATTTAATAGTTAATTTATTTTAAAGAAGTTAAAAATAAAAGATATTCTGAACACAAAAAATAGAGCTAGTACTAATAAAATATAAGTAGTTAATTTGAAAATAAAACTTACCTTCAAAAGAATATGTTCTATTAGTTAAGTAAACAACACGTGCATACGTTACATTTTAATTCTAAACAACCAGATACAAGTTTCAAAATCTCGGCATTGGCGCCAGCCCCAGGTCGTTACGTCACATATGTGGGGGAATGAAATCGTGTCTGGCTTGATAGTCTTGAGAAGGCTTTGGTAGAACGAGACAAATGACCTCGAGATGAAAACAAAAGAACTCTTTTTTTTTCTTTTACTCAGGGTCCTTCCTCACTGTTTCGGATCGAAAAACCGGAAACATAAATGAGAAGGAAGTCGCGGAAATTTATATATAAAAAAAAGAAATCAAATTAAATCACCTGTAGCTCTTTTAACACGTGTTTATAGCAAATATACTAAAAAGGATATTACGAAAATGATAAAAGTAAAAACTTTTAGGCTATAAAGGCTATGTGGTCTTAATGTGGTAAAAATTAATGCATGGAAAAGTACTTATAACTAGCTTGAACATAACTTCTGTTGTGACTGTTTCAAAATTTCATAAAGGAGACTCATATTCAGGGGGGTAGCTACAAGAAAATTTCGTGGGGGGGGGGGGGGGAAGAGTTAAAAAATTTTTCAACTTATAATTCAAAAAATTCCCAACGTGAAACAAATTGCTCTATTTTCCAACAAAAATTATATATTAAATGTGTGTTTAATGATAATGATATTTATAACGAAAAAAAAAAAAATTAAATAGTAAATAAATTCTTTCCAAAGAAAAATGGTGAAACTAAAAACATAGAAATTATAATTATTGGTTCGTTTAATGAACGTTTTTGTCTTCATTTGTGTCCGAGTCATAATCGTACTTCATATGAAAATAGCCTCATATGTTTAAATTTTTGAGAAAGGAACAAAGTTTTGGAGGAAATGTATTAGAGACATTGTTGACGGACAACAGTAGAGAAATTCAGGTCTGGTAGACGTATGATATTTTCGTAGCACAGAGAAACGTAATGAGAAATTGAGTCGGGCTGCTTTTTGTATTTCTTTTGAAAGTTTAACTATTTTACTATTACAGAACTCAGAAAGGAAGTCAGCAAACAATATATATATATATTTTTACTTTTAATTTAAAAAAAAGTGTTTTGAAAATCTATATTTTCCCAACTCTAAGCTCAAATTTCCCAAGTTCACATATATTGGTGGTGGGGGGGGGGAGGTTCCCCTCCCTTAACCCCTCATTGCGACGCCTCTGCTTATATTTATTGCAAAACGAAATAATGAGTGTGTGACAGAGAGCGATAAAGGCCACACTATATCCCTACGCTTGTGTATCGTGTTTTGTACATTGTTAGAGATCTGCACGGGTTCAGCGGACCAGGGCTGGATATTTTTCTTCGACTCGTACAGATACGGGCCTGATACCATTTTTTTCTGGGCCGTTACGGGCTGGCAGTGTTTTTGTGAAATTAAGAGTGATAGTACATTTGTTTAATTGAATCTTTAAAAATTTACTTTGGTTTAATAAATTATGTATATATTTTTTTAATCTACATTTTATTTTTTACAGAGCTTCAAAATTATGATTTATTTAGCTGCCTTTTGTTTTTTCCATTTAAAATTACCTTTTATTTTTCTAATGAGTTTTTACTTGAAAATATTTTTTCAAGTTTATTGTTATTCCGTTTCCCATGGCTTGTGGACATATAAATGGAAAATGTTTTACTTTTTTTGCAAAATATGTATGAAATACTTATTAAAAATAATTTTAACTGTAGGATAATGTTGGTTAAAAAAATATGGTCTTCTTTTATGGAAACTCGGACGCTGTGCCATGAATTGCGAAAAATAAAATGGGCTGACATTAAAGCTATTAGCTGTTAAATCGGGCCGGGCCTGAAAATATTGGCCCGTGCAAATCAATTCCACTACTACTATGTTAAGATAACATTGTTGCACTTTTATAGTTATGATCTCTTCATTTTGCCTCTAGATGAAGTACGCACTGCTTAAGGAGGCTCTTCACTCCCTTAAAAACACCCGCCCGGTAATGTTAAACCTATAGGCAGGTTGTTTTCAAATTTCTCGTTTAATTTTAAATACTTTTAAACGATTTTTTTTTCTTTTTACATCGAATAGCTGAACTCGATCTCTAATAGAGCCTTTATTAAAAAAATCTGCAACCGAAATCGAAAAAGTAAAAAATAGCCATATTAGAGATCGACCTCAGCTATCATATGAAAAAAAAAAAAAAAAAAAAAAAAAAAAAAAACGTTTAAAAATATTCAAATTTAAACGAGAAATTCTTAAACAACCTGCCCATAGTTTTAACATTAACAAGCGGGTGTTTTCAACGAATGAAGAGTCCCCTTTATGAAAAATTACAGAAAATGAAAATTGCACTACACCACCTGTGTTGTCCCGATGAAGCCAAGCTGCTTCATTAATCAAAAATTTATTAAATAAGAGACAGTTTAAAGGGGGCGCAAGACCGATCTTGTAAAGCTATATATATTTATATATGGCATTTATATATTAAGTATTGTAAGCATGCATTTACACATTGTACAAATACATGCTTACAATAAATACTTAATACATAAATACGTAATGTGACATAGATAAGAATTGTACATACAGAGTATTCCAAAGCAGTGCAATTAATAAATTAGCATTACAAAAAAGAAAAAACAACAACAACAACAAAAAAAAAACAGAGAAATAAGTAAGTGTATAATGAACTAAACAAGTAAGAAAAATCATGCGTACAGCATAGATTATGAAACACTTTCCAACACACCCTGAAAGCTTTAACGAAACTTCGTTACTTAGGGAAATAAGGTAAATAAGATAACTAAGTAAACATTTAAAAATCTGATTTCAGTAGTTACCGCCCATAGCCAAATATGTATTCCAATTCTTTTCAACAGCCCTGTATTCGATCTGTATGTTGATATATATACTATGTAATGGGAAAATTTAGTTTAGCAAGAAAATGCATAACAGATTGAAATTCATCTTTCAGCAATTTATACTAATAGATGGAAACATACTTGAATACTTTTGTACAGCCCTGTAGTTTACCTAGTTCCTCTATTACATGCCACTATTTAGCTAAAATTTAATTCAAACTAAAACACGCTTAAAACTACTGAAATTACATTTCCAGAAATTATCACCCATAGACGGCCATGTATCCAACTCTTTGCGTGGCCCTGAATATCATTTTATCTATATTCTACAAATATTTCTTAGTACACTAAATTCATTTCAGCGTAAAGATTAATAACTCCTTTAAAACCCACCTTTAAGCAATTTATGCTCATACTCAGTAACCTTTACGAATTCATTTCTGTAGCTCTGTATATGAACTATAGCATTTATACGCACTTTATAGTATGCTTAAATATAGTGAACAAGTAGGTAAGTGTGATCACAGATCGCACAGAGGGTTTCGTTTAATATTCCTTTCAAAACTCTTTATCCTTTTGAAAAATCTGTTAGTTCCACATTTCGCAACCAGGGACGCACTCTATTCTAAACAAACCTCTATCCGAACGAAACTCCGTTTTATAGACTATCCGTAGATATATTAGTCGAGGGGATTGGGCCGATAGCACCCGAGATAAGTAGGCGCCCCTGGCGGTAAAAAGTGGAACTAAAATATGTAAGGCTATGGTGCATAATATGAAAGAATGGTCAGAGGGGTGTCGGCAAAAGTTGGAAAAGTGCTCCCCGGGTGAAAAGGGCGGAGGTTAGAAAAATTGCTTAAAATACACAAGTTAGAGCCCGGAGGAGTAGATAATATAAGACTTTTTGAAATTTTTATGATTTGCCGTGTGGTCTGAGGTATTCAGCTATACGTATGCAAAAATTCATGTCTCCAACTTAATTAGGGGCTATCTTAGAAAGAATTGCTTAAAATACATATGTGGCAGCTCAAAGGGTTAAACGTAAGACTTTTTCAAGATTTTATGATTTGTCGCCTGGCCTCAGGTGTTCTGCTATAAGCATGCAAAATTTCAAATCTCCAATTTAATAAGGGGCTCAGTTAGAAAGAATTGCTTAAAATACGCATGTGGGAGCCCAAAGGATTAAATGTACGATTTTTTCTAAATTTTATGATTTGCTGTATGATATGTGGTGTTCAGCTATAAGTATGCCAAATTTCACGCCTCCAGCCTAAATAGGGGCTCACTTAGAGAGAATTGTTTAAAATACACATGTGGGAGCTCAAAGGGTTAAATGTACGGCTTTTACAAAATTTTAGGGTTTGTCATTTGATGCGAGGTGTTCAGCTATAAGTATGCAAAATTTCACACCTCCAACCTAAATAGGGGCTCACTTAGAAAGAATTGTTTAAAATACACATGTGGGAGCCCAAAAGGTTAAATGTACGACTTTTTTTTTAATTTTATGATTTGTCGTATGATGTGTGGTGTTCAGCTGTAAGTATGCAAAATTAAAGTCTTCAACATGTATAGTTTCTGAGAACGGGCACTGTGACAGACGGATAGACAGTCAGACAGACAGACAGAGGAGCGAGACGAATAGGGTTTCGTTAGATAAACGAAACCCTAAAAAAGCGCATATCATAATTAAAAATGCATTTCGAGCAATCATTACTAATATACAGTAATTCGGATACAATATAGTATCTGAAATCTTTTCAAATATACCACAAAAATCCCCCCCCCCTATACCATTATGAACGGAATTCTTTTGTGTGGCCCTGTAAATGAACAATAACTATTCTTTGCACCGCATATTCAGCAGAATGCATATTTTAGTGGACTTCATAAATGAATATCAATTTTACTATGTTTGAAAGAGTGTAACACCATTAAAAATCATTTGAAACGATTTTTTCCCAGTGGCCGTAATGTAACGGGAAAATTTTGACTGTCCCTGTAAAAATGAACTAAACATGCTACAAACTTCATTTGAAATAGGGAACGTGCTATGGTAGAGGTCACTAACATCCCAAAATTTCAGAACTATCCAAGCATATTTACGAGAGTTTGAGCGTGGACAGACGGACAGACAAACCAAAGTCATAAACACTTTTCAACTTTGTTGGAAAGTGTTAAAAAAGGGCATAATTCCCATAAGAAAATTATGGATATTTTGAAACGCTTTTATTTACCTTAATTTCTAGGGATGCAACGAATATTCGGCTGATATTCGGTATTCGGTCTATTCAGCTTAAAAGCCGAATATTTGGTTTGGCCGAATAATGCAGTATTCGGCCGAATATCTCAAACGAATATTAAAACGAAATCATTTGTATTTATAATAAATGATATCATTTGATATATTTTAAATAACATACCTATAGGCTTATATTTATGTATTATATATTAAGGAAATTTAAATGTTTATTAAATTTATAGTACAATTCTGTTTCAAGCATTATAAATAAAAATTTAATAATAATGTGAATTTTCTTAACGTGCAATACATGAAAAGAAATCTTATTTGAAAATTTCAAGTAAATTTATTAATTTGAATTTGATACGTATTATAAAAATGATTTTATTATGTTTAAGTATTACACATTAAAGAAATTTAATTTTTTATTCACTTTCCGGAATATAGTTATAAAAGTATAGTAAAGTGGCATAGAAAGGACTATTGTACTATTCCAAGAAAGGCATCCCCTGGCTGTTGAAATTGCTTTTGTTACTTGTACTGCAATTTACTGTAGAACTTTATGTTTTCTTGTTGTTGTCAAAAAATTTGTGATACTTTGAAAGATTATAAAAAGTGAAATGGTTTGGCAAGAAAAAATGTAAAGAAAAGGGATTGTTTCTAAGATGAATGTTTGTTTTGGTTTAATTAAAGATAAAACTTTGCGAAACTAGAAAAGAGATAAGGGAATATTTTTCAGGAAATGTATTTAATACTACATAAAAATTAGAAATAAAATGTTATCAAAGGAATGAAAATTATAAAAGACAATTTCAAAATAGCTGAATGAAAAAGAATTATTTAATTGATCAAACATAATAATGTAATAAAAATACTCTGATTTTATTATTAGATTTAAAACAGAAATTATAATCTTTAATAACCCCATGAACAAAATGTTTATAAAAATAAAATAATAAAGCTACTCAAACTATCTAATAACTAAACACATCTTTAAAACTGAAGTATACTGTAATAATCCTTCTAAGATTTTTCTTATAAAATTATTTACTATTTAAAGGTCGGATATTTTTGTCTGGTTTTAATGAAATGTTTAAAACTAATTTAAATCTTGTTTTTAATTATCGTTAAGGCTGAGTATTTTTAATAAGAACTGTATGATGATATCGATATATAGAATTTTGATTTAAATCAGAATTTATGAATTAATATTCGGCTGCAACTTGGCCGAATATTCGGTATTCGGTTATTCGGCCAAACCACTATTCGTCGCATCACTATTAATTTTGTTTATGTATGTAAAGATGGAATTTTATAACCGATTTTTTGCTCACTTCCTGATATGTTAGAATTCTGAAAATTATGTGTCTCAGATGGCAGTATAACATTTTAATGTTTTTAGAACTTAATTATAAATAAATTAATTAATCTGAGAGTACTTTTCCTTTAGATGGGCACAGGTGATAAATTGCCAAATATATACTTTAGGGTTACAATTGTATACGAGTTACAACAGCAATGGAGTTGGTTATACGCCAAACCACGTTTGAAAGAATAAGCTAACTAGCTGTGTAAGTGCAACAACGCTAAAACCTTTTAAATACAAAAAAGTGAAAAATAAAATATAAATAAAAAATAAAGAGTGTAATAAGGTTTTAACACCCCCCCCCCCCCCCGCTTTTATCAATCAATAGTTTGATATTAATTAAGTTGTGATTATACATTGAGAAAACCATTTAGAAATCTTGAATAGATAGTTTAAATAATGAATTATTTCTTTCCTATTGTCCTATCGTAAAAAAGAAACAGAGCGAAGATAATATATTTTTTGATAAATTCACTAGTTTGTGCTTTCTACCACATATAAGTCAAAGCGATGAATTTTCCATAATCAGGACCCACGCCAGATTAACGTATTCAGCGAAAAATTTTCGGCATTGCAGTCCTGAAATCATGTGCGATTTTTAAAATAAAACTTTAGGCTTATATATAAGCTTATGTATATTTATCTTATATATATATATATATATATATATATTTATCTTATATATATATATATATATATATATATATATATATATATATATATATATATATATATATATATATATATATATATATACAGGGTGTATCTGAAAAAGTGGGCAAAACTTTACGGGGTGATAGAACGTAGCTATAGGAGTAAACTTGTCATAGAATGTGTGGTCGGAACGCAAACGGCGAGAAGTTAAAAGTTAGTTTCCACTGTCCCAGAGCGATGGATGGGTCGAGGTGGTCCCATAACTTGGCCACCAAGATCGCCCGATCTCTGGTGTTTGGATTTTTTCCTGTGGGGCCATATGAAAAGCCTAATTTATCTACGAGTGCCCATTGAAACTGATATGGATTTAGTCGCCAGCGTTGTCGTTGTTGCCGGCGATATTCGGGAAATGCCTGGTGTCTTCGCAAATGCGCGTCAATCCCTATCCCGCAGGTGTAAAGCGTGCATTACAGCTGGCGGAAAATCTTTTGAGCAATTTCTTTGAGCATGCACATTAATTACATTACTGTTAATAAAATGTTCTCTGAAGTATCTTCCCTCATTCTTGTGTTACTTTTTTAACTGCAGACAGTGGAAAACTACTTCTCACGACGACGCTCAAAACTTAATCTTCGACGTGATCAGCTGAACGATACAAAGTTACAAAGCTAGCTATAGAGCATAAAACGTTAAAGAGCAATTCTACGTAATTATGACGTGCTTCGTTGCACCTATTTTGTAAAAATCACATTCACGCAATCCCGATTCTAGAAGACAAACATTTTTAGATATATGTTTGAATACTGAAAACTTGTTTGCTCCGCATGTCATTCGATATGCCAACGCATTCCTTAGTAGATCTGATGAAATGTAAGTACTTATTCTACGCACATTCCTAAAGAAAATTAATTAAAAAAATGTTTGTTTCACGCTTCACATGCTATCTGATAAGCCAACGTTAATAAATCAGATTAAAAAAAAAGGAAAGACATTCAAAACGTTTTAGTGAAATAATGCTTTCATATTCAATAATAAATATTTCTGTTTTTAGACAAAGGGTAACCAAAGGTTACTCACACATATTTTATCTTTTGAAAGAAGTATTTAAAGAATGAAATGAATTCAGTATAAAAAATGCGGGGAAAATCCATATAACCTGAAGGTGCGAATACTTTTCTTCGTCTAGCCAAGATTTGACATTCTTGTTATCAAAGTAAAAAAGTAAAAATAAGTAAAACAATGTTCTTTTACTCATTGCGTCTGCGTGACGTATCGTATAATAACCGACCACGTGCTTTGTATACCTGAAGAAGATTCGTCGTAATTATCAAAGTCCTTAATTTACGTTGTATTTTATTTTTATTTGATCTTTTCTTAAAAGTTATTATTGCACACAAGTTCTGATCTTGCTCCGTACAAAATATTTTCGCATTCTGTCTAGGAAATCAATGGATGTTGAACGCCTTTTTTTAAACTGTGTTACCCATTAATGAATATTCTTCATGTTTTACACGAGTTTCACGATATTGTTATTGGGAGAGCATAGTTGAAGAATTTGAATTTATATCATTTAAAGTCAGCAAATTTTGCGACTGAAAATGGCGCAGGTGTTGTTCAATATAAATAAGCACAGGATGATTAAAAACTTTGCTAATTCTATTTTCTACACATTTAACTATATATAATATTTACAGCGAAAACATTTGATTAATATTTCTTTAAGTACATATAAATTCCTCGCTGGGAATCCAAGATAATTAATTTATAAAATTAAAAATTTTTATTTTCTTTGTTCCTTCTAGAACTCATGATTCTAAAAACAATTAAAATTTCAGCAACTATTTTCTTCTATAAGAAGCCATAATAAAAATTAGCGTTTTCATGCTCGAGTTAATTCCATTTTTAAAATTAAACACATTTCTTCTATTTTCCGAAGACCAAGAGCAACAATGCAGTTTACTTACTGCGTTCAAGTTTTACATTACTACTATAAAACTAAACTAAAAGAACAAGAGAAAATGTTTTTAATATTAATTCTTTTGTCAGATCATGGGATCACTGGCGCCTATTCAGTCTGGCTGAGAGAGGTTCGCTCAAGAGAGTTGCGAAATATTCCACACCCATAATAGAATTGATTAGTGCTTTTTTTTCCCTGCAATATCGAATTTTATTCTTAAAGTATTTACAGTTCAAAAAATATTATTTAAAATATAAATAAGAGTGAATAACAAAACATATTTTAAACCAATATTTTAAAGCATGTTTTAATATCCTCAATCTAGATATCTGCACGGGCCCGGGCCTGGCCGACAAAATGAAGTTAAAATTTCTAATGGGCCGGGCCGGCAGATTAAAGACAATTTTTTAACGGGCCGGGCCGAAGAAAAAGTTATGCGCCCGGTCAGTTTATTTTTTTTCTTCGACATTGGTTCGGGCCAATAAGAAGATTAAATGGGCCGACCGACCAGATATAGAAATTTAATAGCATCAAACTAAGTCGATAAAATACTAATAGTTTTCAATAGACGTGACCGGGGCGGGAATAAATATAAATGTGCTGCACGATCCGATACTAGATTGATAACATCAATACAGAAAACACGTCCAGCGTAGAGATCGGCATCCGGTAGTTACATCGTGTCTGAAACAGGACTTAAATTTTTCTTTAGACTCGGGTCGGGCCGGGATCAGGCTTACATTTTTTTCTACATACTAAGCTTGTGTCGCGGGTCGGTAGTAGACTTAAGAGGATACTTCAGTCACGCGAAAACACCCGTTTGTTAATTTTAATCCAATGGGAGAAATTTTTAAAGATATCTCGTTAGCATTTTAATATTTTTAAATGATTTTTTTTTTCGCATTGGATAGCTGAGTTCAATATCTACAAAGCCTGTTTTGTACTTTTTTGATTCGTTTGAAGTTATATTTAATTAGGACAACTTCACTTTCGGAACCGGTTTCAAAAGCATCCTCATGAAAAAAAAAAACTGCAAACAAAATCGAAAAAGTAAAAAACGGATTTTGTAAAGATTGACCTTATATCATTTAAAAATATTGAAATGCAAACAAGGAAAGTTTCTCCCATTGGATTAACATTAGCGAGCGGGTCTTTTCGTGGGACTGAAGTAGCCTTGTCAGGAAAACAATTTGTTTTGTGAAAATAATAGTAGTAATAATGAATTTTTGGTAACGGAAAATTTGGAAATATAACTTAATAAATTACAGATAAATACTTTTTAAAACAACTTCATCATCTTTATACAACTTCAAAAGCTATGATGCTTTTAACCATCGTTTTTCTTTCATTATGAACATATTAATAATTTTAACGAATCTTTATTTTAATTTAAGAGCCTAATGAATCTAAGTGATTATTAGTGTTGCTATTCTGTATGCTCTGGCTTACAAACATATAGTAATTTAAAATATACTCTTAAATTTTTCCATAAATATTTATGCAGTATTTTAGAAAAGAATATTAATTCTACATTAAGAAAACTCGGAATTTTTTGTGGAAATTGAGTCGGGGTTGATTTCTTTGATTTTTACACAGGCCGGGGCGAATCGCGAAAATGCAAATGGACCGGTCCGGGCCGGGTCGAATTTTTCAGCCGTACAGGGCCCGGGGCCTGGAAATTCCGCCCGTGCAGACCTCTATCTCAACCCCGTCACGACGAGATATCAGTATTTCTGAACAGACTTTATTTTTCTTATTTAATTTGTCTTCGTATTAACCGTTACTTGTAATATCAGTGAAGATGATAAAAATCGTAAACACACGCACATAAGTAAACTAATTACTAGTATTAATTGCCCTAATTACCTCAATGCTAAAATTAACTTAATATCATAAAGTTAACATAAATTATTAAATCTTAGCTTTGTGATTGTCATTTTCTTTAGCCTAGTCTTTTCTTTAAACAAAGTCACAATACTGAAGTCTAGTCTTTGAAAACTAGTAGGATTATAGGAGCCTTAGTGATGCCAAAATACTCGGCCTCACTGCAATTTTTGAGCTATTGATTTCATATATCCCTTTTAGGTGCGTTCGTAATTATATAAATACGTAACACCTATAGTCGTCGGTGAGTCCGTCTGTCTGTCTGTCCGCATATAACAGAGCAAAAACTACCCAACCGAATGTTCTGAAATTTTAAATATATGATTGTTGCAAAATTTTGCCGAGCCATTTCAAATTTTATGAAAATCGGATGTATAGTTTAATTACAGGGACAGTCAAAAGTTTTTCTTTATATGGTAGGATGGCCAATGGAAAAATAAGTGCATTTTAATGATGTTACTGCCTTCCGAATGGTCTGAAATTTTAAATATATAATTGTTGCAAAATTTTGTCGAGCCATTTCAAATTTTATGAAAATTGGATGCATAGTTTAATGACAGAGACAGTCAAAAGTTTTCCGTTACATTACGGAGAATGGGGAAAAAAATATTGTAAGTGCATTTTAATGATGTTACAGACTATGCACTTATGAAGTGCAAAAAAATATACATTCAGTGCAATATGGGGTGCAAAAAATAATTACAAAACTAGTTATAGTACGAACGCACCTCATTTGTCAAGTTTGACGAGCAATTTCCAACTTTTTTATTATTTTAGCAGTGCACGCATGAAAAGGTTGGTTATTATTATATAAGGCTAGAGTCCGGATTTAAAGAAAGAAACCAAATAAAGATTCCCTTCTAAGGCTCAGTTACAGATTTTACAAAGCGGTAGTATTTTTTGTAACGTCCCTATCTCTCCCTACTACACTCTCAACTATACTTTCTTCAATTCACGGAAATTATTCTGGCAGCAGTGCTGCCAGGATTTTTCCGTTAATTGACGAATATCCGTTATTTTTTTCTCCGTTACAAGTGGTAAAATAATCGTCAATTGAAGAAAGTCTGGAAAAAAGATATTGCCGACGTTGGAATCAGACCAGCCATACCAGCGTTACGAGACGTGTACGCTAGCGACCGCGCTACAGTTTTGCGCAGAAGTGAAACGGTTTGAAGTAAATATGTTTGCTTCAAATGGGCATGATTTTATTAATTTCTTTAAAAAGCTTTGAATTTTAAAGTTAATTTCGGGAAGATTTCGTCTTTAATGAAATTGTGGCTGGAGTTGTAATACTTTAATATTAAAATAGGATAATAATATGAATTATAAACGTTTGTAAGTAGATTGTTAAATGTAAAATATGAATATCATATTTTTATTCGATAAGTTGTTTCTTTTTTTGAGTAAAATCGGAAACTGACACTTATAGATTCTGTAACGGGAGTCTTATTTCGTGGCCTAAACGGAAAGACTTACAAAATATACTTGGCATTCAACGCGTTAAAAAATTTGCAAATCGAAAAAGTATAAAACTGTCTTTATACAAATTGACCTCAGCTACTCAATGAAAAAAAAATCGTTTAATGTAAAAATGTAAACGAGATATCTTAAAAAATCTCTTCCATAGGATTAATATTGGAGAATGGTACGTGAATTCTTTCATGCATACCTGTATATGAGGTACAGAATTTTTACGCAACGAGTAAGACGGAAAAAAAACATTTACATTTAAAAGCACATGCCGGAATTGCAAACGTACTTCCAGCAATTATTGCTCAAATGCAGTACTAACCGATTTCTTTTGGGTGTCCTTGTAAATGAACGATAAATGCTATGAATGCCCTATTCTATACTAATATCTTGTAATAAAATTCAGTTTTTATATCAGTTTAAATATATTTGAATGTCATTAAAATACATTGCAAATGATTTTCCTCCACAAAATACAATGTAACGGAATACTTTTGAGTGTCCCTATAAATGAACTATTAACGCTACACAGTTCATATTCAATACCGAACATGCCATGGTAAACATCATTAACATGTATCAATTGCACGAAAATCCAGTATACTTACGCGAGTTAGAGTGTGCACAGACAGACAGGCGGACAGATAAACCGAATTCATAAACATTTTTTTCGACTATGTTGGAAAGTTTTAAAAAAGCGTGAAAATCTCGATGTAGTTTAAATTACGAACAATTCTTAACTGCTCATTAACTGCAAACTGCTCATTTTAACCGTGTTTTCGTTTTAGTCGTTCTCGTATTAACACGTTAAGCGCCACGTCAGTCACTGATGACTGACACTGAATTTTCCGTTTAGAACACGCCATTCACCGATGAATGACGGTCTAAAATATTATATAAAACTAAAAATATATGTACCGTTTTAAGTAATTACAGAAAATTTATTTAAAATTTACTTACCTTTTACATATTACAGGATTATACTTTCTTAAAAATTACTTAAAACATTGTAAATTTTTCAGCTTCAGTGCCAGTCACCGTGGCACTCAACTTGTTAAACGAGTTCGACTGTATAAAGCTACTGATTACGTATGGCTAGAAATTACAATCTCGGGATTCAGTATCCGAAGCTATCGGGATCGCAGCTGATTTACTGCCCATGTCAGGTTTCTGACGTTAATGAACGTGTGACTAATTAGGATTTCTGTTAATTGATATCATTTTATTTTATTTTTTATGTATATCATCTTCTACGTACTTGGGTTTGAGAAATGGTTTTTTCTTTTCTTTGGGATTGGAGCCTATTATACCCATATGTTATTGTATGAAAGCTTCATTGTGTAAAAGACATACCAGCATTCCTTTTGTATACAGGAATGTGGGCAACAAAGAAAATAGATAAAATGAACAAAGGAAGTCCTTGGGAATCCCTAGTGAATGACAGAGCCAGGAAACGAAGTTCAGGGAGAGATAAGATGATTCCTTGATTTACAAGGGAAGACCCTGACGTGTTTTCTCTTGAGGGAGAAGCTGAGAAAGAGTGTAAGTAGTCTTGGCTGAAGTCTCGTTGGTAGAGGCTAGAGATTTGAGCCGTGGATATGCCAATGAAAGGGTTCCTGAGTAAAGATCGACTTCTGTGGGGAAAAATGTGTATATGCAGGGAGATACCTAAGTGGTTCTGCGATAACTCTTGTTGAGCTCGATAAAGTGAGAAGGGAATAGCGTGTAGCTTAATAATACTAACTAGTACGTAGACATTATTTCAACATATAATTTAGTAGAAAGTTGAAATTTTAGTGCACAATTCACCTTGATTACTAATAAACATATATAAGATACACAAATGTAAATACATTGCTTACAGGTGTCTAGTATAATAAAATCCTTTAAAAACACAATATAATACTTTAAATAAAATACTTTAAATGACTTTAATGTGTTTTTAAAGGATTTTATTATACTTGACACCTGTAAGCAATGTATTTACATTTGTGTGTCTTATATATATTTATTATATAATTTAGTGTTGGGCAGGATATGCTATAGCTGAGCCGTATAATTGTAAATAACGTTTTTTCTTGTGGAAATAATCTGTAAATAAATTATTCTTTATTATTAACTGAATAAGATAGTATTTAATTATTATCCTTCTCACATAGTGTCCGATATCACGCAAATTTCGGTGGTGGCAGACTATCAACAAAACAGCGGTTATTCGAAAACTCTACGAGTGGTTCACTGGAGTTTGCGATATCATCATCATCATATTGACAAGAAAAAAGCGTAACAGTCAAGAAAATCCAGGATTAGGTACTGTATACCAAATCTACGGATTGATAAATGTGTTGCGCAAAAATCATCAAATCCACACTCACGAAAATAAAATAAAGTACTCAAATTTCCAAGAATGACATAATTCACCATTCATCAATCATCATTCTACAGATTTATCATGGAAAACCTGGTTGAAATAACTTACTTGTACATGAGTATTGATAACAGATTTTTACAAAATAAAACCATCTTTTCATATGCTTAGATTTTTATTCTAACGAATAATGGCAATAGTATTTGGAAATGGCAGCTTATCTTTTACTGTTAAAAAACAAACTATATTCATATTCAATAATAAAATAGTGTCGTATCACAAAAAACAAAAACAAAAAACAACAACAAAAAAACGTAAATAAGTATTTAAAGTTTTAAACTACAGTCGATCCCCGTTAATACGCGAATCAATGGACCGATCAAAATTCGCGGATTAAACGGGTTCGCGTATTAACCGAAGTTCGTGAATCCTCGTCCAGTGGTCCACATAACAACGACCTATACGTATAAAACACATCTTTATGACAATTTTTAGTGGCTTTAAGACATAAAATGATACTATTTTATTTTTTTATTAAGCAGGAACTTTTGAAATCGGGAAATTCAAATGAAAGTTATTGTCTTAAATAAAAATCCTATGTCTTTTCAAAATTAGATTTATTATGTACGTCACATAAAATTGAGCGCAATGAACATAAAAAATTGTGCTAACCATGTAAACTAAAACTAATATTAACGAAAATTATTAAGAAGGAGCTTGGTGCAATATAATAGAAACGTAAAAATACCAACGTTAAAAATACCAATAATTTTAAATTTTAAGCATACAGGTTTCGGTAGCATATAGCTTACCCTCCTTATGCTATATGCTACCGAAACCGGTATGCTTAAAATTTAAAATTATTGGTACTTTTAACGTTGACATTTTTACATTTCTATAATATTAAAAAAATTAAAATCCTTGTAAGCTATACAGAACAATAAAAATTAAATTTAAAAAATAAAAAAACCCGACTGCCCAACTAATTAATTATTTTTTATCAATGTGAAACTATTAGCCTCCGGTCCGGTATGCTATTTCTTTCTCCCAGCTTATTTTGTGTGCAAAAAATAACGTTAGCTTATCAAGGCTAGCTGTAAAACAAATCATTACGTTTAAATACTCTTTAGCATTTTTTTAAACTTCTAAGCATCGCACACTTTCAGTTCTTATACCGTCGTATTGGAAAAAAAAGTTCTTTTAAATGCCTTTTGTTTGAAAACTGTATCTCCATTTGTTTTTGAAATATTAATTTTTTTGTAGTTTTTGGAGCCATTTGCTTAATATTGGCAACGGCATTTTATCCATTTCTGTAGAAAGCAAAGGGAAAATAATTTTAAAATAGTAATTATATATTTTTGTTGCCATTTTCTCATAACAACCGAAAGAAAATGTAATTAAAATACGTGCTATTTTGAAAAAAATATAAACAAATGATTTCTGTTAAAACAATGGAGCTATTATATACTATATTTAATTGTAAGTATCTATGAATCATTAGATAGCCGTTTTTTTTTTTTTTTCGATTTTCTTGAATGACGATATCTGTTTGCTGCATTTGTGCATTATTTCGCGATAGTGATGTACTATGCATGCTTTACTGTCGGTCTGTGAAATTCTTAAGCGGATGCGAATGACGTCATTTTACATAAAATAAAACGCGTGATTTAAGTCTTAAAATTTAAATATGTTTTGTACTGCAGTAGAGTCCCGCTTAACCGAGTTATTTTCTTCTGATGGACTATTGGCTTCTATTATTATGAAATAGCCATTATAAATGAAGTGTTAGGTGAAGATGAAAGAGCAGCCGTAAAAAATTATGGCCATTTCTTATATATATAAATATAAAAAATATTATATAAATATTATAAATATATATATAAATATTATAAATATAAAAAATATGGCCATTTCTCCCCCCCATTCTGACCAGAAAATTAGAGTTCTAACTTTTTTAGGCTGCTCTTTCATCTTCACCTAACACTTCATTTATAATGGCTGTTTCATAATAATAGAAGCCACCAGTCCATCAGAAGAAAATGAAGTAATGGAAATGCCGGAGGCGACACTAAATTCTGATAAAGCAGAATTCCTGTTCTCTAGTTTTTTATATTACTTACCTATATTTTTTTATTTATTTACTTGTATGGATGACTGTTAAGTTGTGTTTAATTGTTAGCTCCTATCTATAACCACTGTTTTGAAGAGGCCTATAGATGTCTATGAAGGTTAGAGTTACTGTAAAGCTAGAGATCCAACCTACACAAATTCCAGGTTGTGTAATATTTAAACGGAGCTTCTGACTGTAAAATAGTCAATGAAACATCGTCTTCATTTTGAAAGACCTGTCCAATGATATGCCACTCAAAAGGGTGCGTAAAAAAAATGTTTCGTCTCTACCTCCATTTTGTATTCATAAAAATAAAACCTCTCCTATAACCATCGGACGGTTAAGACAAATCGATAGAGACCTTATTCATTAAAATCCATCTAGCCGTTGGGATGTTTCGAGGGTATAAAGAAGTCACCTACCCGGATACGCGTGAAACACATAACCCTTCTTGGCAGTCGGGTAAAATGAGAACAGTGTCGATAATACTCAAAAGTCGATATAAAAAAGTTTAAAGCTAATAAAGTCAATAATTACATGAAAAATAACTTTTTGGCAGCAACGTGGCTATCAAATTTTGTCCTGTTCGACATATGGCCGTACCATTAGCATGATGTTTTCAGCCCTATTCAGGTGATGGTAAGGCTCGTTCGTGGAAGGTCCTTCGTCCAGTGACGGTGAATACTGTCTGAGAAAACTGAACGCCTCCGTAACTTTGGAGAATAGAGATGGGGCCGGAGAAACAGATTTATCCTCTTCTTTCTCCTCATCCGATTTATCAGGCGCTGCTGATATCATCCAGACTTCTGAGCTTGGAGACTTCTAGATCAATGTCGATATTAAAGAAGTGTCTAAATGGACAAAATCTTCCCCTACAGTTTCTTGTTCTCCAAGCCATTTTTTCAACATGAGAGTATCTTATCGGAGCTCTTTAGAAATGATCTCCTCGCTGCTTCCAAAATCCCCTTTTCTAAAACAATTTGCAATCGTCATTGGTGTGACACTCTCCCATGCTATGGTAAGCACGTGCATAACGTCAAGGGCTGTAATAGGACGACCTCTTAGCAAGAATGGCTACTGTCGTGTTCTATTTGGTGAATGTATTGTCGCACTACGTGAGTCTTGCAATTTACCTTGGCGCGGTTAATGATTCATTATTCTATTAGCTGAGCGACACTGGTCAAATTTGGAGGTAAAAATTCAATTTGGACTTCCTTAGGCCTTCGTTATCTTTCGGATAGGCAGGGCAATTGTCCACAAGCAATAACACATGGTACGATTTTTTTCCCATACGCCGGTCAGTATCACGAACCCATATTGAATCTAGTTGGATGAGCCAATCCCAAAACTTTCTTCTATCTCATACATCTGAATATTTCATGAAGTAGTTATAGATGTTAATACTTCAATACTACGCCAACTTTGATTTTCATCTTAAATTTCTGCTTCCGTCAATGAATCGGAGTAAAAACGAGTTAATCTCCATCATGATATTTATTAAAATCAATAGATTTTCCTTATTCTGCCGTACATCAGCTGTTTGCGAATAGCCGGCTTAGCAGGACGCGAGCTCCCGTCGCTGCACGAGCCACCGTTGGACAATAGAATTAAAAAAAAAATCAAGAAATTTATAGAAAAATCGCCATCACTGCGCCCCTTTCCGGCGGAAGATTTCCAAACTTATGGAGGACTTGCTGGGCATAGCCAAAAACATACACAAAAAGTTTGGTTCAATTCTATCCATAACTTCATACACTTTTTGATGGTACAATGGCGACAGACGGACAGACACACATTTTGTATAAACATGTTTTTTGGCATCTTTAACACCTAAAGTGTGTAAATCCGTCGAAAACCAGAAATAGAAAAAAATTTCGATTGCAATGCTTTCTTCTATTGAAGATAAAAGAAAGTAAAAATGTTGCCCGTCATCCACGCTCTGCGCTGACTTTCATACAGGAAGGGAATATTTTTGACGTTTTTAAAGCATCGCTTGTTGCGTGATTTCCCTATGACCAGTAGCTTTAACTTTTCTGATCCATCAGATTTGGCTTCGAAAATAAGAGTAAGACGGCCTTTCCTTAGTTTACACCCGGTATGATTCTCCTTTTATAGCCACCGTTTTGTTGGATGTCATTTTGTAAAAAAAAGCCCAAATTCGTCCACGTTGTAAATATCACGATTTAAATAGTTTTTTACAAGCTGCCGAAGCAGATTTGTTTTCGTACAAGCGACTTCTTCATTGTTGACAGCAGCTGATTCATTTCACACTTTCTGGACTTTTATTCCGGGGCGAGCTGTAAATTGACCCATCCATTCAATTGAGGCATTGAAGTCTAACAATACCATTTTTGCTGCGACTATCAGAAGATTTTTCTTGGATTAGCATGCCGCTTATTGGGATATTCGTAGAGCGCGCCTGAAAAAACCACTCGCTTTTTCCATGTCCTTAAACTTTATTTTCTTGTTCCTTGTTCTACCACCAACAGCTTGGTTTACGATGACATCCCCCCTAATCTTCAACTAAGTCCTTAAAGTTGATTCTGTATGCCTTTTTCTTTGGAGAAAGCCGACTTATTCGGGATAGCCTGCGCATCGTACTGATTTATAATTTGTAACTTCTTAGTGATAGAGAGAGCCTTTCTTTTAATATGTTTTGCTCCTTTTGCCATGGTAAAGACCAGATTAAACTTTTTAAAGAACACGTGAACATCGTAGACCATTCTACCGGGTGCGCAAGCGACTCTCTTCTTTCATAAAGCAGAACGCACACTGAGGCGACAGGAGGAAGATGAAGTACGACTTAGGAAGAGAAACAGGTCGAAACAAAGAATAAAGCTGTTTCAAAACTGTTTATTAGCCGAGGACAAGCAACATGTTGCACGAGTCGCTTCAGTGTGCAGCCTGCCTTAGATATCACAGCTCTGATCACGCAGCGAATCGGTTTCGCTCTAAGTTAGGATGGGGGTTAAATCGTTTCTCTATCGCATGGAAATAGTTCGCTTTTCACTTCCTTATCGGATAAGACCTCAACTGTCTCATTCTAATCAGGGGAAAACAACATGTTTGCTTATTTATTGTGTACTCGTTAGCTGTAAAATTTTCTCTTCTCTCTTCCGGACATGTAGTAGAGTTTCAAACTGATATTTTTAGTAAAGCTATTCATGGTTGCATTAAATTTGGACAGAAAAAACATTCCTAGTTTAAAGAATTGTCGTATGTAATGCTTAGGATATTATTTCCTCTAAAATATTCTCTGTTTAAAAAAACAAAAACAAAAACAGAAAAGCATTCGCGTATTAAACGTAAGTTTTTCTTGCCATGGGACTGGTAAAATTTCGCGTCTTAAGCGGGTTCGCATATTAACCGTTCGCGTATTAAGAAGGGTCTTTTTAATGTATAAGAGGGGCGTTTTTCAAGGGACTGATGAAAATTCGCGTATTAAGCGGTTTCGCGTATTAAGCAGGGCGCGTATTAACGGGATTCGACTGTATTTAAAAAATTTTAAAAGAGATGAGACTAGAATATAAAACTGAGATCTGAATACTTAAATACAATTTAAAAAGCAAGCAAATATTTTATCTGAAAAATTTAATTGTGCTTAAGAAGAACACACGAAAAAGATAAATAAATAACAAAAACAACAAAAATCTACTGAAATATTATATAGCTGCGAAATAATATTCTTAACAAAATGATAAAGAGTGCATATTTAGAAGCTAAAATATAATAAGTTGAAAATTGTACGTCAAACGTGCCAAATGAGGTGCGTTCGCACTATAACTAGTTTTATAAATATTCAGATCTTGGTGCAATAGCTGTTGTACTCTTATGCAAAAATGCAACAATGCAAATGAATACAAAACTTATTACGATTATATATATTGAATTTACTTAGTAATACTGAAATAATATGACTCCATCTTAAATAGGACGTAATTACCATGGCAGCCTAGAATCATTACCTATCATGGGAAATAACTGAATTAATTACGTATGGTAGGATTTAATAGAATAAAGAAAACTTTTATTAATATCTTTTTAAGTTTTGATTCGATTTTCATAAAATTTGAAATGATTCGACAAAATTCTGAAAAGATTATGTATATTAAATTTCAAACCATTCTGTTGGGTAATTTTTGCGCTGTTATATGCGGACAGACGGACGGAGCAGACAACGACTATAGGTGCTACGTATTTATATAATTACGAACGCACCTAAAAACAATCTGATTTAACATGCATTATGAATGAGATATTATTTCTCAAAATGTATGTGACAGTGGCATAAAAAGTTTAAAAATAATTGCTTTTACAAATTGCGATGAATCATAAACTTTGTGTTATCAATCACGTTATCTTTAAAATTAATTTATTCGCAAACTTAAATTATATTTTGGTATAAATAATCATTTACATAATATAAAACCACTTATTTAGTGAAACAAAAAAAGCGTAATACAGTAGAGTCCCGATTATCCGAACCCCGCTTAACAGCTTTCCGCTTTAGCCGAGTTATTTTCTTCTCATGGACTGATGGCTTCCATTATTATGAAACAGCCATTATAAATGAAGTGTTGGGTGAAGATGAAAGAGCACTCCTAAAAAGTTGGAACTCTGATTTTCTGGTCCGAATGGAAGAAAAAATGGTCATATATATATATTTTTTTTCTGTTTCATAATAATGAAAGCTCAGTCCATCAGAAGAAAATGATCCATTCCAAAGGTATAAGTTCTGAAAAAAAAGTTGAAAAAACTATTTAATGCTTTGAGCAGAAAGAAGAGGCTACACCTGCAATTTTCATGACACTAATAGACACAAATTGCATGGCTGCCAATTTGTACGATTTTGTTACCTCTAAAATTTAATAAAAATTTTTGTCATATTTAATCGTTGACAATTGTTAGATTTCGGCGATTGAATCAGGCAAAATTTGCTGGTAAGTTTTAGTGGTAAGGAACAATCTTGGAATTTGGTAGCAATATCCAGTAGCGTAATACTGCAGAAAAAAAAAAGAAAAAAAAAGAAAAGAAAAGAAACCTGCAGCAAAATTGACATTCTCTAAACGAAAAACTATCAAGGGTTTTTTCGAATAAACAATTTCATTCTCCGTTTTTGTTAAAAGTAACGGTAATGTATATCAAAGAAATGTTAGTTTACTAGTACCATAAAAATGAATGAATTAAGGGAAAATTTTTATTTCATCTCCTTAGTTAGTGACGATTTGTGTCAATCCGGTTTATCTGAGTTTTTTGCTTATCCAAAGTGAGCTTGGTCCATATTAACTCAGATAATCGGGACTCTTCTGTATTAGAAAAATTCTCTTTTATGCAATCCTTAAAATCAAATTTGGCTCAAAATTGTAATCCCTAGAATGGCATGGCGGTCAAA
This sequence comes from Maratus speciosus, assembly GCA_963932465.1. Taxonomy (NCBI): domain Eukaryota; kingdom Metazoa; phylum Arthropoda; class Arachnida; order Araneae; family Salticidae; genus Maratus; species Maratus speciosus. The sequence goes on along the minus strand of OZ010790.1, from coordinate 223,597,180 downwards.
GTTCGAAGCACGAAATGTGAAGAAAAAATGCATTATGAAAAGGAGATTAATAGAAGCTGGTACCATCTAAAAGGAAAAAAAAAGATGTAATACAGTAGCTCTTTATTACATAGAGCACCATATATCGCTTACTTGGATACATCACTCTTTATTGCGAGTCTTCCGAAAAATAAAATTCCCTGCCGGCTTGGCCTACAGACACAGGTAGATTTCGAAGTTAAGTACTAATTTCACCAACAAAAACTAAATCAAGTTTAGAGATAAACCCAGTTTAACAATTTTATCTGGCCGCTTTTGACGAGTTTTTAATTTCATTTTTCTGTAAGAGTTGATTTTATCAGAATCATGTTAATACGATAATTTTTTCTTCAACTTCTATTTTTTTCATCCCTTGAGAATATTTTTAGTAATATCGTCCATTAGTATCAAAAACATGTTACTCCAAAAGTTATTGATAATATTAAGAATATTTATATAATAAATTTAAACCGTGTGGTGATTGTTTCATTAAATGAACCACACACTATATTTTAAATTCTGACGTTCTTTTTATTGAGACACGCGCGCGTTTAAAAATGCAATCCTATATACAGCATGTCTAAGGGTTATCAAAAATTTTCATCACGTCGATACTTTTTTTATCGCCTTAGTGGCGGATTAATGGAGATGTGCTTTTTTTTCTTCAACAAAAACTTCCTCCCCTTTATTTATTTATTTATTTATGTATTTATTGCTGTAAGAGTTTATCCTATCAAGAACTTGTCAATATAAAAGTTGTAGATAATATTAAGAAGATTTAGAATAAATTTAGGTGGCATTAATATCTTGTGAATTGACGAAGTTATGAATTTTTTTCTTCTTAAAACCTTATTTTTTTCGCCCCCGAGGCCATTTGTAATGATATCAAAAATCTGTTATACATAATTTTTTGGCCCTTTTCCTAGAAGTAATAATAACTTTAAACTGATTCGATGTGTACCATAACTAAGAAGTTGTGGGTTTTTCTTTTTTCACAAACCCCCTCCCCATTTCCACCCCCTTTGTTCGATTTCGCCTATTAACGAACTTGACCGACATTTTTTGCCCCTGGATTTTATGTATCAGTTTGGAAGAGATTTGTGCAGAATTATGGAAGTCATCGTGTCCATAAAAAGGTGATATATATACAGGGTGCAATATGTTATCTATCGCCAACCTTTAATTTCCCAACCGTTGGTCGTAGACATATAGTTCCAATTACAAAAACGTTTCAAATGAGGTAAATATTCATGTTGTGACACTATTTAAAGTAAAAAATCAATTTTATAAAAATTACGAAAACTAACTTTTTATACGGTCCCCCAGTCCCTATAGTTATATTTAGTAAAAGTTTACGCATATCGTAACAGATATAACACAAAAAGTTTGACATCTGTACTACAAAAATTGACCCAGTTATTAAATTTCAAAGTTTGAGATTTTTGTACATGATTTTGTCTTTCATTAAGGGATCAGTTAAAAGTTTAATTAAAGTAATTCGAGGTCAAAATCAGGGTGCAATGTCCTTTTTACGGCGAAACCATTTTTAGCCGGTATCACCAATTCGGGGAATCACAAAATAGGGTTATTTCATCTAAAAATTTGAGCTAACTTTTATGGGTCGAACAACATTCAAAAGTACCGACGATACCGGCTAAACGTGGTTTCGACGTAAAAAGGACATTGCACCCTGATTTTGATTTCGAATTACTTTAATTCATCTTTTAACTGATCCCCCAATGAAAGGCAAAATTATGTGCAAAAATCTCAAACTTTGAAATTTAATAACTGGGTCAATTTTTGTAGTACAGATGCCAAACTTTTTGTGTTATATCTGTTATGATATGTGTAAACTTTTACTAAATATAACTATAGGGACTGGGGGACCGTATAAAAAGTTAGTTTTCGTAATTTTTATCAAATTGATTTTTGACTTTAAATAATGCCACAACATGAATATTTACCTCATTTGAAACGTTTTTGTAATTAGAACTATACGTCTACGACCAACGGTTGAGAAATTAAAGGTCGGCGATAGATAACATATTGCACCCTGTATATATGTATACTATATAGATAGATAGATAAATAGATAAGTTTTGAATTGGGCGTAGTTTCAGGTATCATTTTATGTATGTTTCTTACGAAATCTAACTAAAATTTCTACTTTGAATTTGCGTTAGTCGCCCGTTCCACGAAACCTGAAAATTTTGCATTGGTTCCAATATCAGATAGATTTGGAACTTGCAGAACTGTCTTTGATATCCTTAATATGTAACGGCCAGCCTCCTTGTAATTTACAAAATAGTATCACAGATTCAAAAACAAATTGCAATTGAGAAATTGCTATAATAGAAATGTGGTGATAGGTAATACCGATGAAATAATAAACAAGAGAGAAAAAACTTGCGTCAAGCATTGGTTATGAAACACTTTCTAATTACATTCAGAATAATGTAACAAAACTTCACCTTTTAATAAGTTGAAACAGGATGTCTAATTGAACCATTTGGAAGCGCATAACACATTTGAAATCCCAATTTCAGCAATTCCCCTATACAGTCGGAAAATTGTTCGAATTCTTTGAGCAGCCCTGCACATGATATATATGTATTTGTATCTATTAACTACATGCATGCAAAAATTTAGTTCAGCTAGGAAATACATACCTCAGTTGAAAATTCTCCTTCAGCTATTCCCGCTAATAAGGAGAATGATATGTGAATTTTTTTGTGCAGCCCTTTTACCAGGTATAGAATCTATACACAACAAGTAACATGCAAGAAATTTGTTTCATTTAAAATTGCATACCGAAATTCTGTTTCAACATAGACATTTTATGTTAGTGCCACTACCACCAGAGAGGTGGTAGACAGTTAGACAAAGAAGCTTAGAATTTGATTTGATGGTTAATTTTAAGATGTAAATGCGTACTAAGAACGGTTTCTAAAAAATTCAAAACTTCAAATGAGTACTGAAATACGCGTATGAAATAAGCATAAAAGTTTCAAAATACTTTCTAAATTATCATTTATTTAGAATTAGTTTTAGTTCCTCTTAATGATTTAAGTCTCATTTATGCCTAATGTAGTGTAATAATGAAGTTTAGTCAAACTGTGGCTTAATTAGTAATTTTTGAATTAATCCTAAAAGCATAACTTCTTCTAATAAAAAATAGACACACAACTACCACTTGGCATATTTCAACTATTACGGAAGCAAAGCCGGATGGTTTGCTAGTATCCTATTATTTTACGTGTGATATTTGTTTCCGCCTTTTCTGAGTAAGTTTATAAGTTCAATAAATAGGAACGTTCGTGTATTTATCGTGTATATACTTCACCCTCAAGGACGTTACTGGGACACGAAGAATCGTTTTTATTTCAAGTTGAGACCTATAGTGAGTTTTAATTGCTGTGACAGATGAAAATACCCCTTATCACGTAGATATGTTTGTTGAAAACTGAGTAAAAATTTTCATTACCTTTTCAGTCAGTAATGACATAGTTGACAATTTTGCCGATTTCATTACCGATTTTTACAAAAAAACAAAAAAAAAAAAAAAAACAATATTTGCTGTATTTCATCGCACAATTCTACGATTATAATTTTATTATTAATTAGCTGAACCGCCCGACATTGCCCGGACCCGTAATAATATTCTTAAACTAGGGGTGCACAACCTTTTTCAGAGAAGGGCCACTTACAAAAATTTCTGCGTTGTAGAAGGCCACATCAGTAACACGGAGAGAATCTATTTTGGGAGGTGATCTGTGGCCTATAATCAAATAAAAAATATCGTTTCAGGGGGGGGGGGGGGCAGAGTTTTATCCCTCTAGATTCCTCTACCCAGTCATCATATACAATTCAGTTGGCAAGAATATATCAACAGTTTACGTTTGTATGTACATAACAGAAATATAGCAAGGACTATTAAAAAGGAGTTATAATATTCCTTGACTTTATTCGGGGAATAAATTTTGTTTTATTAAAAGTGCTAAAAAATAAACATAGGCATGAAAGTGGCTAGTGCCGAAAAAAAAATGTGAACTTTATGAACGAAAGGAGGTGGAGGAGACGATCAACGAAATTTCGATTTTTCTGCGCTTGATCAACGAAATTTGCGATTTTTCCGCGCCCGAGTAACGAAATTTGCGCTTTTTCCGGGCGTGATCGACGAAATTCGCATTTTTCTGCGCTTGATCGACAACATTCGCGATTTTCCGCGCCTGATCGACAACATTCACGATTTTTCCGTGCCCGACTAACGAAATTTGCTATTTTTCGGAGCCTGGTCGACAAAACTTGCGATTTTTCTGCGCCCGATCGACGAAATTTGCGATTTTCCCGCCACTGATCGTCGAAGTTCGCGATTTTTCTGCGTCCGATCAACGAAATTTGCGATTCTTAACTGACTGAGGAAATTTGCATTTTTTTCCTGCGGCAATTTGACGAAATTCGCGAGTTTTTCTCGCGATAAACTGATGAAACTCACGATTTTCCGCAGCCAATCAACGAAATTTTCAATTTTTCCGCGCAACATAGAGAAAATTCGTGATTTTCCCGTACCTGACTAACGAAATTAGCGATTTTTCCGCGTCTGATCGACAAAATTCGTGATTTTTTTATATCCGACCAAGGAAATTCGCGCTTCTTAACTGACTCTGACGAAATTTGCAATTTTTTCCCGACAAATTGACGAGCTTTGAGATAAACAGACGAAACACACCATTTTTCTGCAGCCAATCAGTGAAATTTGAGATTTTTCCGTTCCTAATAGGCAAAATTTGCGATTTTTTCCGTACCCGATCGACGAAATTCTTGATTTTTAACTAACTGACAGAATTTACAAATGTTTTTTGCCGCGGCAAATTAACGAAATTCGCGCTTTTTTTCTCGCGACTGACGAAACTCACGATTTTCCCACAACCGATCAACAAAATTTGCAATTTTTTCGCGTATCATCAACAAAATTGACTTTTTTCGTGTCTGACCAACGAAATTCACGATTTTTCCGAGCACGATCACAAAACTTGCGATTTTCCGTGCTCGATCGGCGATGGTAGCAATTTTTTCTTCATACAAAATTCGCGATTTTTCCGTGCTTGATCAACGAAATTTGCGATTTTTCTGCACCTGATCGACAAAATTGTCAACCAAATTCGCGATTTTTCTGAGCCTCATCAGGAAAATTCGCCGTTTTTCTACACCCGATCAACGAAATTCGCGATTCTTAACTGACTGATGAAATTTTCAATTTTCCCGCGGCAAATTGAAGAAATTCCTGATTTTTTCCTGCGATCTATGGACAAAAATTGCAATTTTTTCCAGAATTGACGAGATTCGCGGGCCACTTATGGCCCGCGGGCCACAGGTTGTGCATCCCTATCTTAAACGAACCTGAAATTTATATTATGTCGAGAGGTTGGCGGTTTTAAGCAAGAATTTAAGATATTTGCTGAAATTTCTATTCGAAAATAGTGGTAAGAAAACTTTTGAAAATTTTAAACTAAATAAATAGCATTTATCTCAGGACTCCGCCAAAACACCGCAAAATTTGTTCGCGCCCCTCCTTCTCTCCCAAAAAAAATTTGACGACCCCCCCCCCTTTTTTTAATTTTTATTATGTGTTATGAACTATCTTAAAGTTTAAAAAAGGTCGCCTTGTTAGGTTTCCTAATTTAAATAAAATCGCGGTTTGTTAGTTCCACATTCCATCACCAGGGAGCGCACTATTTGCTGAAATTTCTATTCGAAAATAGTGGTATCAACATTTATGAAATTTTCATATTGAATAAGTAACATTTATCTCAGGACAACAATCCGTAGATATAAATTTTAACAAATTCGCGTTATTTATCTATACTAACAAAGCAAAGTTTCGCTCTGTCTGTGTGTCGGTGTGTGTGTCTGTGTGTGTGCGTGCGATGGCTAGCAAAATGTATCGCACGTAGAAGTGAAAATTTAGGTGAGATTAGTCCAATACAGGTCTTGATGCACCTGAGGCTCAGATTTTTAATTTTTTCAGGGCCGGATCCCCTGGGCCCCTTTAAGTTTTTATGCACTAAATTGTTAATAGCTTGCCTGTTTTTTATCCAATCTTCTTCGTTTTGGAGGACCTTCTTCCATTTAGTTATTCTCGCCTTTCTACTCTCCAGATAAGACCCTGGCCCCTTGAGGCCCGATACAGGGCCTCTTAAAGTTTTTGTGCAAATAAAATTAATAAATTGCTTCCTTTTAATCCGACCTTCATTTTTGCGATCATTTTCCATTTAGACAGTCTCACGTTTCTACATTCACGTTTCTACACGTTCAGATCTTGAGCCACTAGGGTGCCGTAGGACCCGGTCCAGAGTCCCTTGAACTTTTTTTGCGCCAAGAATTTTTCACCTTCTGATTTTCTCCCCTTCTAAGTATATAATTTTAAAGTTGAGTCTTGGACTCTTCTTCCTGGATCAACACTCTCATATTTTTATTGGGGTCCTAGGGCCCTTTTTAAACATTTACCCAATTTTTTGTGAATTTCTTTAAAATATTATTCTAACGAATAATTCATACCCTATGTTTAATTTTGACTAATTGAAGATCTAACGCGCTAACTACTAAGACCATTTTAACTTGTTTTTATGTTAGGGCCCTGTTTTTAACTATCAGTGGGGCCCCTTTTGGGCCCCCTACTATAGCTCCGTTAAAAATGGTCCGATTCACTAGCTTTTTTTTAACAACTTCTTAGACCTTACAGCTACTACATGAACGACAAAAAAATTTCTCAGACCTTCAGCTACCACCAATTTTGAATATTAATCGCCTTCTTGGAAAAATTGGTGTAGCTTCTTTAAAAATGATCCGAATTGCTTGCAATTTTGTTTAACATAGTTCTAGCGTCCTCCGATTACTCCAATTTTGATTACCTGAAGGCCTAAAACGCTAAGTACTAAAACATTTTAACATGTTTTCCTGTTAGGGCCCTGTTTTCAACTATCAGTTGGACCCTTTTTAGCCCCCTATTATAGCTCCCTTAAAAATGGCCCGATTCACTAACTTTTTTTTCTAATAACTGCTTAGGTTCTTCAGCAACTACAGGAACGAAAAAAAAAAATCCGACTTTAACTACAAGCAATTTTGAATATTAATCGCCTTCAAGCGGCCCTTGGTGCAGCTTCTTTAAAAATGATCGAAATTGCTTGCAATTTTCTTTAACATATTCCTAGCATCCTCTGACTACTTTAAAAACTACTAAAATATATCTTAATACGCAACTGCATGCAACTTAAGTCCCTGGCCCTTTGGGGACCGTTACAGGGCCCCTTAAAGCTTTTACACTATAAATTGTTAATAAATTCCCTCCTCTTAATCCGATCTTCATTTTTGGAACCCTTTTTACATTTAGTTATTCTCCCGTTTCTTTATTCCAGTTAAAATTCTGGGGCATTCAGGGTCCGGTCCGGGGCCTCTTGCACTGTTTGTGCTGCGTGCCTTTTTCCATCTAATTTTCTTGCATTCTCAATGCAAAATTTTAAAGTTGAGTCTTGCACTCTTCTCCTCGGACCAACACCCTCTTATTTTTACTGGACCCTAGACCCTGTTTTAAGCACCCACCCCCCTTTTTGCGCATTTCTTTAAAATGTTATTCTAATGATTAATCCATACCCTAGGCTTAATTTTGACTAATTGAACATCAAAACACCTAAAAACTTAGATCTTTTAACAAGTTTTCATGTTAGGGCCCTGCTCTTTACTGTCAGTTGGCCCTCTTTGGTCCCTTTATTACAGGTCCCTTAAAAACGGTCCGATTTACTAGCTTTTTCTTTTTTAACAATTTTTTAAGTCCTCCTGCTCCTACATGAATGATAAAAAAAAAATTACCAGACTTCAGCTACCACGAATTTTCAATATTAATCTCCTTCTTAGGACCTTAGTTGCAGCTTCTTTAAAATCTATCCGATTCTATTCCAATTTTCTTTAACATAGTTTCAGCGCCCTCTAGCTACTTTAAAACTACTAAAAATTTTTCTTATACCCAACTACATTCCAGTTAAGACCCTGGCCCAGAGGGCCCGGTATTTCGTTATACCTCATCTTGCGCTTTTTTTGAACATTGGTCTCCTTTTTCAGCTTCAACTTACGTTAACAAACTACTGCCGTAAATTAAAAATCGCGTTACTTTAAAGTTAACTTTAGATGTGGGATTTCATCCGTTTATTAAATATCGTGTTAATGTTTAAAGTAATTCGTGAAATTTACAAGGGGAGGGCTCATCTTCCACCGCTTCGGTGCACATTCTTTTCTTCGGATTCTAAGGACCCAATTTCAACGGGATTTGGTTCATTCAAGTTAGATTACAATTTGACTATTTTCTGTATTATGAAATTTTACCTTAGCCTTCAGTTATCAACATTTTCTAACATTAATGATGCATTCTTTTTTTTCTATTCTATGGGCTTAATTAGTACGAGGTTTTATTTGTATTTTTGTTAATGCTATACTAATTTATTTGTTATTTCGTTATTTAAAATAAAAATCATGTCAATTTGTATAATTTGGCGAGCGGTTTGGCTCTTTGTATAATTTGGCGAAATTGGTCGACGGTATAACTAAGTAGTACCCAATATTTTAAAATGAAGTTTAATATCATGTTGCTATGGCAGCAGACGATAAAACGACATAAAGGAATAAATATAATAAAAAGTTTGTTGGTGTTTGTGATAAAGTGTTTTTCTTTATTTTTGAAAAAGGTAATAATAAAATGCAATTAAATAATCTCTAATTATTTGCATGCGAGGTAAAAGAATTATCGTCATACCCTCTACATCTTCTTAGTATTGGAGCGTGGCGTACGTAAAATGTATTTCTCACACTGCAGTAAACATTTAGAATTGGTTAGAACTCGCGCGATTACGGTCTGAACATTAAAAAAAAAAGGCAAAAATTCGTCAAATACATAAAAAAAATTCTACGTCTAATTATTTACCATGGTTGTAAAAGAATTATCGTAATACCCGCAACAGCTTCTTAGTATTGCAGCGTGGCATACGTAATATGTATATCTCATATTTACTGGTTGAACATAAAAAAGGTAAAAATTTGTCAAAAAAAAATATTCTGTTTAAAATTTTCGATTTTTTTGCCCCAATCGTTCATGAGCCCGCTACCAGTAACCCGTGTGCCAAATTTCGTAGCCCTGCGCCCAGTGGTTTCCGAGTTTTTGAGGTTACATAGATACGCACACGAATTTTAATAGGGGAGATTGCAGCACCTAATTTAGACTCCGTCAAGAAATTTACATATTTGAAATCGGCGAAAAATTCTATGTATGGATGCATAAAAATTTAATCTATAAATTTAACAATTTAAAAGTTTTACATTCGTTTTAAATCTTCCACTCCCCAATGGCGCCTGCTGTTTTTCAATAAAACATCTGAGCTTGCTTGAAATGATTTCAACGGCTGCATTTCTTTTGAATGAAATAAAAAGATTTTATAAATCCATTTTTCGTAGATTTTTTCACTTCTACGTACGGCAGCAGAATAATTTTTAGAATTTCTGAAAGTAGATTTTTTTCTGCGTCTGGCTATGCAATTTTTGAGTTTTTGGGCTCAGTAGATTTTTAGATAGGGTCATCTTTAAAAACGCCCAGTAACTTTTATCGCTTCTGGCGGCCACGTCTTTCTGGCACCGTTCCGCCTCTTTTCGGGTTTTTCGAAAATAAATTGTGTTGTGATATGTTAATGAGTTTGTACGCATGCACACGTATTTCCTCGACCGGAGATCAAATGAATGACTTTTTCATGAGAGTGAGTTGCAATTGTTAATTAATTACTTAGCTAATAATTAGAATTAAAAAATTTGAAACTCAGATACATAAGGAAAGGCCTTCGACTATCTCCACAAAAAATTTCAGCTTCGTACGTGCCGTAGATTTCGCTAGTCATCGCAGACACGCACACACATACATAGAGAGAGAGAGACAGAGCGAAACTTTCTTTTATTAGTATAGATGGTGTTAAGAATCGGTAAATTAATATTTTATTTATAAGCAGAGCTTTGGTAAATGCCGCTGTGATATTTTATTTTATTTTTTTAAGGCGGCTCGTTGCTATAGCAGTATGGTTGTTTTTCTTTTCCCTTCTTTTACTTTTTTTTTTTTTAAATCTCACGTGAAGAGGTTAAAATTTAGGAAGTAAAAGTTGGCATCTGATTGTATGGAGTAGTTAAAAAGAATTTATTTGGAATGTTTATGTTTTTTATCATCTGTAGTTATGAATGTTATTTGGGGACTCTGTCGCTGAATGGTTAAAGCACCAGTCTGCTAATCGCTTGCGAGCGTAAGAGTTTGTGGGTTCGATTCCCGCTGGTTCCATTGCACACACACTTTGTGTGGAACTCCCAGGTTGTATTTATCTTGTGTTGTAATATTTCCTTGTGCTATCTTGTCTCCGACTTATAAGCGGGCTCTCATGTCAAGCACACAAGTCGTATGTTTGTTATTCAATAAATAAATAAATAAAATGTTATTTAGAAGAATTTCGTCTATTTTCCTGAAAAAGCATGACGAAAATTTAATAGAGTGCGGATAGAAAACATATTTTAGGATCATCATTTTTTGATGCAAAGTACGATGATCCGAATTCAAGATAAGCTTAATCTGTAATTTTGTAAATATGTAAATAACTGTCAATATCAACATCTCTTCGAATATCCCATGTCTATTATTTCTAAGCATGTCAATAAATTTTGTGATAATCAAAATAAGCTTGAATAGTTAAATATTTTGGACCCAACATTGTGTTTCTGCGACATTTCTGCGGATCACCAAAGTTTTATCGCGGAGCATTGTTGCTCCACGGACCACAGGTTGGCCACCTCTGCTACACAGGTCTGCAACAAAAGAATTCACACACATTACCGGATACGGACAGCAATAGCTGGAAATGGAATTTTACTGAGTTATGTGTTTTTAAATTGCCTATTTGGATGTCTCATTTTATAGCACGAAAGGGAAAAAAATGGAATGTCTTAATAATATTCTATTTGCGTTGGAAGGTGTTTCATAATGGAAGGTGTTCTATGCTCGATGCATGATTTTCCGCCCTTGTTATTTACCTCTGAGGGTGATGTTGACGCTGTTGAGTCCGACCTTGACGCCGACGTCAGCCGAGATCTTCTCCCTGGAGAAGGCACGGTACGGGCTGGATACGGTCGCACGGGCAACGTGCCACTCGGAGCCGTAGTTGGCTACTGCAAAGATAAAAACAAAAACAATTTAAAATTTTTATGATTGCAAAATGCTTTAAAAACGAAACATAAATTAAAGAAATATATTAGTAAAAAAAAAAAAAAAATCTATATATATAAAAGCCGTTCTCTGTGTATGTCCTTTATACAAATCTTCAATTTTTGACCGATTTGCACGAAACTGCCTGTACATACGTTTTAGAACGTGGAAAAGATCACTGTCTACTTAAAAAAATTATCAGACCACTATTTATCCCTTTTTTCTACCACTTCCATAATTTAACATTATAGAAATATCTCTTTTTAAATCGTTTTAAATTCAAACGTTTCATTCCTGTTGCCACACCCTAAAAAATGACACAATAATATGTGAATAATAAGGATAACGCGTGTATTTTGTTTCTATTTGCCAATAAAATTTCAGATTTTCTTGCTATATTTTTGCGTGTTTGATATTGACGTCATTCTAAACAGAAAATTCACATTTTTTTTGTATATAAAATAAAAACTTTAACAATAAGAGCGGGGAAATAACGTAGCACCTCAATTTGAATGTTTTTTTTAAATTAAAACATCTATTTTAATACAAACAGTCAAATTTCATGAAAACAATTTAAGAAAAAGCAAAAAGAGGCTAGATATGACGTCACATTCTATCAAATCTTTTCAGCGCGTAATCAAACTCACTGATTACGTGGCTCATATGGCATGGAACATACGGCTCCTATATTTTTCTTACTACTTCGATTGTATACTGCAGCCATATCTTATAGCTATACGTTATCGCTAAGTGTTGTATTGGTTTAGATTCAGTGCTAACATTTTCTGTGATTTATAGCAAAAAGAGAGCGGTTATTTACATTTTCAAAAAAATTCTTGACAGATGTCTTGATTTAAAATTTATAGAAAATGACATCAATTCATCTAATCATTGTAGATTTAATTTCAATAAAATTTCAAAATTTCCAAATAAAATTTTAGTAACTATACCTCATTTGGATGTATTTTTTTTTTTTTTTTTTTTTTTTTTTTTTTTTGCATTTTCCCCATATTGTGGGAGATATTGTATACTTCTGTTACGCGCGCCAAAGAAAACATGTATTTTAATTTTAAAAGTTTAAAAAATTAACACAATGTGTCAAAAGAACATCCTTTTTCTGAACTTAAATTTCGCGAGTTCCAAAATTAAAACTAAAAATGGGAGTTTTTTCATAAACGTCAAGTTAAGGCTGTTCATAAAGTTAATCTGTTCTCAAATCCAAAGAAGCTATTTTCTGACATATTTTTTTATTAATTTTTGTTCGGAAACGCATGAAATTGACAGGAGTTCTTATTTAGAAACCATGTAATCGAAAGATAGTTTCCATATGTTGGTAAAGGTATAAGACCTTTCAATTGGTGTTTTGAACTGAATTTCGGACGCAACAGTGCAATAAAGGTTAAAAACCGGCCGTCGCGCAACCACAATTGCTCACAACTCGATAAGTAATTTATTTATGAAAAAAGGAAAAACTCATTTCAATTCCAAATCGCTTTAATAGTCAGGACTACAAATTTTAAGCCTTTGCGTTTAATGAGTCAGAAAATGTGTCAGAAAGTTTCGCATTGTTGAGCAGGGAACTGGAGTAGCACCTTAAGCATTATTGCAGGTTAGTATTTTGTAATCAAGTTGCATGCCAGATAGTCGCTTAAAACATAAGTCATTCTATATTGTTTTAAACAAAGGTGCATGCCATAATAGGTGTCAGGCACACCCATTAAAATAAAAATACCCTAGCGCACAGCCCCATTACTGAAGATAAACCCGTCAATATACTTAGAGATAAAAATAGTTCTGCATTTTTCATTCAGCTAATAAGACTAATCCTTCATAATTGGGTTCACATGATTATATAACTTTCCCCTATAATTCTATGACTAAGCAACGGAAAACAATATGTTACGCACTAAAATCTTCCCTAAAAAGCTAATAGTGCGTGTCGCATGGAAGAATACAAGTTATATGCACCCGGAACGAAATTCCCATTTGAATTTTATATACTTATCAGGTTATTTTGAGTAGTTTGATTTGATATCTGTTAAATTCGTGTTTTATTTTATTTTATTTTTGGCGTTTTAATTTCGTTTGTCAATTTAGTTATTGAATATTACACGAAAGCAAACAAATTCTGAATTATTTACAATGTTTTTGAACAATTGAGTTAATCTTTTGAATTTGGGTTGCAAGCATATTTAAAAAATATGCATACTTAAAAATTATTTTAAAACCCATAAAAAATTTGTAAATTGAGATAAACATTACAAACAAATATTACTGAAAGTACTTTTGTTTTCTATAATACGTTCGAACAATCGAATGTACAATGTTTAGACGTTAAACTGCAGTAAAAGGGAAATTTACTGTTGTGTTAGGTTGTTGCCACCGAAAATATGATACCAGCGTTACTCATAGACATGTCTTTTCTTTATACTCAACTTTAAAAATATCCATGCTTAAAAATTACTTTAAAATCTATTAAATCCAGAAAACTGAGGTACAATTTTCAAACAAATTTCATTTGAAAGAACTTTTTTTCTATTCGACATTGTAAACAAGTTGGAAATTGCTCGTCAAACGTGGCAAATGAGGTGCGTTCGTACTATAACAAGTTTTATAATTATTTTTTGCACCCCATATTGTACTGAATGTATAATTTTTTGCACTTCATAAATTACATAGTCTTTAACATCATTAAAATGCACTCCCAATATTTTTTTCCCATTCCCCGAACACTTTTGAGTGTCCCTGTAATTAAACTATACATCCGATTTTCCTAAAATTTGAAATGGCTCGACAAAATTTTGTAACAATTATATATTTAAAATTTCAGACCATTTGGAAGGCTGTAACATCATTAAAATGCACTTGCAATAATTTTTCCCATTGGCCGTAATGTAAAGAAAAACTTTTGACTTTCCCTGTAATTAAACTATACATCTGATTTTCTTAAAATTTGAAATGGCTCGACAAAATTTTGCAACAATTATATCTTTAAAATTTCAGACCATTCGGAAGGTTGTAACATCATTAAAATGCAATTGCAATAATTTTTCCCATTGGCCGTAATGTAAAGAAAAACGTTTGACTGTCCCTGTAATTAAACTATACATCCGATTTTCATAAAATTTGAAATGGCTCGACAAAATTTTGCAACAATCTTATATTTCAAATTTCAGACCATTCGGTTGGGTAGTTTTTGCTCTGTTATATGCGGACGGCCAGACGGCCAGACGGACAGACGGACTGAACGACGACTATAGGTGCTACGTATTTATATAATTACGAACGCACCTAAAAAGGAAATTGTGTGATGTTTAAAAGTTAGAAAAATTGCAGTAAAGGCACATTTTATGGGTTACAATTTATGGGGCACAATTTATGGGCACTGACATAGTGTTTTTACTTTATAATGTAGATAATACCATACAAACGAGAATTTCACTAAGTGCTGCGCGATTTGGAGGATTTTTTTTTTTTTTTTTTGCATTATCAGGAAAATCACATATTTTTTTCTTACACCCGCCAAAGAAAACGTGCATTCTTTTATTAAAGCTCAGGGATTTTACTATGGTTGCAAGACAATAACGCCATGTTTTTTGATTGTCTTTATAACGATTTGTGGAAGGGAATGCCCAAAATTCAGTTATTGTGATTGCCGTATTATTTCGTTTTAATTTATTTTACCTGGAAGGCTCCTTATAATTGGCACGGGCGAAGCCGGGTAGTTCTGATAGTATATATATATATTTATACATATGTATAACATATGTATAAACATATTTCTTGCTTATCTTTCCCTTTTTATTCCGAATAACACACGTATTAAAAAAAACTTGCGAATTGGCATTTAGTAAAGCAAATTTTAATCCTTAATTTATTTGTTCGTCTCCCTGATCATTCGCAAACGGGATAATAGCAGTCATTCTGTACTTGAAAACTGAATAAAATACAAAGAATGTTGAGGATAAACTATATGTATCTAATGTAACATTTTGCTATATTTTTCTTCCAAGTAAAAGAAGTTTAAAAAGTGGTTACATCTCCACAGATTTATTGGACTTATCCAACGTTCATTGAATTAAATAAAAAAGAGAATGAGATACTTAACACATCCGCTGATAAGTTCCCGGTCTGACACATAGATGGCGCCACAAATACAGAATTAATATTCTGTTTAGTAAGTACTAACCTTAAAAAGGTAGCTGTAAACATTTTATGACGATCTGACGGTTGCTTCAAAAGTTACAGTAGTTTTAGTGAAACAACTTTTTTTTATTTTGAAATGTATTTTCAATCTTCTGTTTTTTTTTTTTGTTTTTTTGGAAAAAAAAGAATTTTGTGTTTTGATAAAACATTGCTATTTGATGAAGGGGAAACACCGTGGAAACATAAGCTTGGCTTGATAAATGTTATCCGGACCCTGCACCAGGAAAATCGACCATTATTGACTGGTTTGCTGAATTTAAACGTGGTCGTACAAACATCGGTGATGCACAACGCTCTGGTTGCCCGAAAGAGGTGGTTATACTGGAAAACATAAAAAAAGTCCACAAGATTGTTTTAGAAAACGTCTATGAGAAAACCGTTTTCGAAGTGGGTGCCGCGTCCCCGCCCCACCCCCGCCACTGCACTCTGTCACAGGTGGCAAAATTGCACGAATTACATTCGGAATTGCTTCCGCATCCACCCTATTCTCCAGATTTGGCTCCCAACGATTTTTACATGTTCGCAGACCTGAAAAAAAAATGCTCATTGGCAAGAGATTGGGTTCGAATGGAGGAGGTGATCGCCGTCACAAACGCCTATTTTGAGGCCAAAGATAATTCGTTTTTCAAAAAAGGTACTGAAATGTTAGAGAGGCTCCGGAATGATTGTATCACTCTTAAAGAAGACTATGTTGATGAATAAAATCGAATTTGACCAAAAAAGTTGTGTTTTCTTCATTAGACAGGGAACTTATCAGCCGATGTGTTAAGTACATACGTACTCGTTTGTTCATAGATTTTTCTTGTTTATTTTTTTTAATACCCATGTAACATTTATACTTATTACTTATACTAAAGTAAGTACTTACTTAATTCTTACTTTTTTGTATAAATAAATCTAATAACTACGCATTTACTGTTTTTTTAAAAACCTTGACAGAAAAGGTTTCCCTTACAACACCTTTAGTTGATATATAATTTACATGATCTGCCTGGTTGATATTTACACTTTTTGAAACAGGACCTGATACCTCAAATTAAAGAAAACAAACGAGTGTGGAACACAGATCTACCTAGTCTAATTGCCTCATTTTTATAGGGCAACTGGACCCATGAAGAGGGAAAGATGAAATGAGGAGCTCACAACCTAGTAGACAAAGTCCATTTTGAAAATAAAATGAGATTGTCAATTTAGAAGGTGCATAAAATATGTTTTATCTACTCCCATAGTGAACCAAGCCTGTTTTCACATACTTTCTTATATATGGCATCTATTTACAGATTTGGTTCACTGTGGGAGTAAATAAAACAGATTTTATGCACCTTCTAAATAGACTATCTGATTTTTTTTTCAAATGGACTTGATCTACTATGGTTGTGAGCCCCTCAAATATATATATTTATTTATTTTCAAGCATTAAAATGTAATTTTGAAAATTTCTGTTTGATAGAGTGAACCTAACATATTTACAAAGGTTCAGACTTTAATTTAAAATGAACATTGGATTTTGGAAGCTGAATTGCCAGGATCTCCAGAGTCACATTGTAAAATCATGGCCCAGTTGCCCCACGTAAGCTCATAGATTGGGACGCGGCTGCACAATCCATCACTTCGTCAAGTTCATGGATGAAATTCCAGGATTAGTTCACACTCGGTTAGCATATTAAAATGCAACTGGTCTGCCAAGTCATATCTTGTTGGAAACCACCTACAAACCCGATTTTAGTGGTTGACTGCTAAGTTTACCATTGTGCTTTCCTGCTCCTAGTCCTCCATGTTTTCATAACTTTGAGTGCAGGAAATCACAATGATAAACGTACCGATCAACCACTAAAATCGGGTCAATAGGTGATTTGCAACAAGATATGACTTTTAGAAGACCAGTTGCATTTTAATATGCTAATCAAGCTTTAACTAATCCTGGAATTTCAGCCGTTAACTCGATGAGGGATGGTATGTGCAGTCGCCTCCCGCCCTGTTATATAATAAAGATTTGGAAAAGAAAAGCGATTTCGCTCACCAGCAAAAAAAGTGATACATCTCGCAAAAAATCCTTTTGCATTTTATTCCACACTGAGAGGTTTGTCATAGTTGCGTCTTGATATAGAAAAAGTTTTATAAGTGTAGTTACCCGAAAAATCGCTTTATTACGGTATATGTCCCATATGTCCCTTCGTGGCCACAGAAGGGGGCAAATTATGTGGGGAGGTAGTATTCATTCTTAAAAGTTTTAAGCTGTTATGCACGTTTTTACTGCTGCATGCAGAGCTGAGTGAAATAATTTCATGTTACAGTAAAATCATGCGAACCTTCTTTTGCCTCTACTACGAAATTTACTTTTATTAAGATGGGTCACTTTTCTTGCAGGTGAGCGATTATTTAAGTTGGGGGGTAGCAAAGATTAATAAATACTTTTAAGTCACTTCCATTACGAACGTAAGAAGCTACTTATTGCAAACATACGAAGGAAAGCAATTCCGGAAAAATTCGGTATATTTCCTCTAATCATGACCTTCAGACACCCAAACAGATCTCCGTCCAAATGTTGATCTATATATCTATATATCGTCGCCCCAAGGCAACAGTAGGACATCTAGTAATAATCGAAAATAAGATGTCTGACTTACTGCTATGAAAAACTGTGTCTGCATGTAGTGGAACAGTAGAGAATTTTTATAAAACACATCTGAGATATAATATTAAACAAAACTTTCTGTTTCAGAAGTTGTTCCACTAGATGCAAACGCAGTTTCTCATAGCAGTAAGTCAGACATCTCATTTTTTATTATTACTAGATGTCCTACTGTTGCTGTGAGGCAACGATATATATGTCGAGCTAACTATTAAAAAATATATTGTGGGCTCAAAAATGTTGGAGTAAAATATCACATATTATTTCCCCCCCCCCCCCCCCCCTTAGTGTGTATGTGTGTGGAGAGAGAGAGGGCAGGAGCGAATGACTAAGGATGATAATTCGAAGTTAAATTATGTTTTGTGTAAGCAATTTTTTTAATTATTATGATTTTATGAATAATTTTAATAAATTATATTCTTATAAACTCGTTCTTATCAATACATTAATACAGTGGTTCCCAAAGTGGGGCATACAACCCACAGGCGGGCAATATGACTTTTAAGGGGGCAATTCCAGATTTCTTACTAAGAAATTTCCTATTATTTTTCTTCTTCTTTTTTTCTAATGACAGTAGTGTCGTAGTCTAAAAGTAGAAATAATGGATGAAAAAAAATTAAAAATAACTGAATAAAATTTAATTTTCGAAACCATCCTATTTAAAAGTTCAAAATACACTGACATTGGAATAATTATGTGAATCTGTTTTTATATTTTGACGCCTTTTATATATTTAAAAATCATTTTAATTTTTCTGGTTTAAATATTGTTTTAGTAAAACACACCTTTTTTTTTTTTTTTTTTTTTTTTTACAATTTATTAAAAAAATATATACATCTACTTATATTGCAATATACCCCTTGAAAGAACTTTTACATATGAAATTTATGAAGGCAAATAAATGGTACTCCAATGGGGTCACCATTGTCTGTTATTCTTGCTGAAATCGTTATGCAATATATAGAAACAAAGATTTTTCATATTACTGGTTGTTTAATTAAATTTTGGCGTAGGTACGTGGATGATGTTTTCCTCGTTGCTCAGTTTCATGACCTCCCGGTTATTTTAACGCATGCAAATTCAATTTGTGGTTCTATACAATTTACAATTGAATATGAAACTGACCAACAGCTCCCCTTTTTAGATATATTGATTCGTAGAAGTTCTGGTTCTACTTCCCAAACCCTTGTAACCACAGTCTTTAGAAAACCAACATTCACTGGACAGTATTTAAATTTTAATTCAGAATCCCCCAAATCCCATAAAATTGCAGTTATTAGAACCTTGTTTGCTAGAGCTTTGCGTTATTGCAGTACTGAGGAGCTTTTCAACATAGAAAAACAAAAAATCTTAATTGATTTACAGCTAAATGGTTGCCCATTAAGATTGTGCCTTCGAATTCTCAGAGAAATTCTCCTTGCAGACATGAATACCCCTCCACCTTTCCAGCGTACAAAATCAAATGTTTACGCAAGCATACCTTATTATAGCTGCATTTCTGAAAAGATTTCGCATTATTTGAAATCAGTTGGTATTCATACATCTTTCATTCCCCAAAATCCTCTTAAGAATATGATTTTAAACATAGATATTCCATCCTGCATTTTAAAGACATCGTCTACGGAATTCCGTGTGAGCAGTGTGAAAAGGTTTATATTGGTGAATCTAGCAGGACACTTGAAATACGGCTTAAAGAGCATAAACAGGCATTTAGATGTAGAAATTTGAATTCAAAGATCGTTCAGCATACTATTGCAACCGACCATTTTCCAGATTTTAATAAAGCTTTTGTGATCCGATCCGGCTGCAACAATTACGCAGGGAGAGTGTTTTTAGAGGCCTGGCATACTAAAACCAAGGATTTAGCGATTAACGAAGCTGCATCTGTGCCAGCCGAGTATTCTATTTTATTTTAACTGTAACCTGAAATTGCTGACTTTCTGTTGTGTTTTTCTTATAACTGTTGATAGTATTGACTTAACGTTTATAATTGGCTGAGGAGGGATCGTGATGATCCGAAATGTCCCAATTTTAATATGTTTTTAGTGTTTTTATGTAATAATTTTAATTGTTTTATGTATTGTCTGTGATTTTAATGTAAATATTTTAAATATGAAATTTTGTAGAGTATATGTTTAAACCCTTGGGGGCGAGCTACTGATATTCGTGCCGCGTAAGGTGCTCAGAATCGGGGATTATTCTCACCAGTAAAATTTTATTGTAAAATTTGAGCTATTTAATCCGAGCATTTTCCCGATTCAATTAGGCAAAAATTTCTTTTTGAAAAAACCGGTGATTAAAGATTAAAAATTTTGCAAAAGACGCTCGTCCCGAAGGGGTTAACCTAAAAAATGTTTTGAATTATCTACATAAGGTACTACTTTTATGAAATTAATATAAATCTAATTGTATTCATAGAGTTATGTTAAAATATACTTGTAATTAAAAAAATATGATTTTGATAAATTAAAGATAATGTGAAATCACTTATCAGAGTTAATTCTATTTTCGAATCCTTCCTGGAAAACAGAAGTTTTTTTTTTTTTTTATGTAATGGCTAATTCCATGGGTCTTTGTAGTGTAAGTCACACAGCTGATTTCTGGCCACCGTTATATTCAAAAGGTTTTCTTAACTTTATTCAATTAATGTGATATCTCCGATAAAATTAGTCAAATTTTCAGTTCTAAAATTCTGGTAGGGAACATTATATAAATTTGAAACTATGTGACTTACACTACAAGTACGCATGGAATTAGCCGTAATAAGATTTATATAATGTAGAAGGGAGGGAGACATCATGATTTTAGAGATGCTTAGGTGGGACGCGCCCAAAATAAGGTTGAGAACCACTGCATTAATATGTGTTTTAAATAACATTGGAATCGCTAACTATTGAAAGTGCAAAAAACTAATATCAAGAAAAGCATACATTTTTGTCATCTAAGTGCTTTATCAAATCAAGACATCAAAACAGATGGCAAAATATGGAGGAAATTTGTTTTTGTGAGAAATTTAACTATACATCTGCTGAAAGGGTTTTCAGTGCTCCTATATACCTATAAGCTGGATGTCCGTACTATTTTTCAAACAAAATTATTTTTATAACTTTATAAAAACTAAATTTCAATTCAGCGATTAAAAAAATAAATTTCGAGATAAATCAATTGAAATTGGGTGGGCAGAGAGATTAAATTATTGGTCGGGCTTGCGCCTAATGGGATCATATAAGTTGATATATATATATATATATATATTGTAAAACCGTTAATAATCATTACAAATTACCAACAAAAAGTATGAAAGTATAATTAATAAAGAAATTTATTCATTGACTTTTCAATATGGGTTTTTAAAACATAGTAAATATAGGATAAAAGGAATAATGGAAATTTGTACAACCAAGGCATATTCATTAGGGCCTAAATATCTTGAGTTCTGCAAATAAAGTGTGTAGTTTCATCTTCGTATTAGCCATAAAAAAGCTAAAGAATACGAATTTAGAACTACCACACCCAATAAATACAGAAATACAATATTGGAAAACAAATAACTTAAAAATAAAATATGATTGAAATGGATTGGAAAAGAGAAAACATATTACCAATTTAAAATTCTTTCTTACCTTGAATGGTGCAGAAAAAAAACAAAAACAAAAACAAGGGTAAGATGCACATGTTGCCAAAAAAGTTTTTAAAATGATGATGGACCAAGGAATAATAATGTACAGTATAGTCAGGTACAAACCTCAATATATGGGACCAGCGCCCTCTATAGAACATTTAAAAATGAATTACACTTTGTTATCCAAGGAATCAATAAAGCGCTGCCATCTGTAGTATTTATTATTAATAAAATATATCGTTTTGGAATAAAAACTAATAGCATATAATTAAATAAATATTCATATATATTATTGGATTAAGCTTTAAAGCATGTACTACTGTCTAGAGATATATAAATGATAATTATAAGAAAAAAATTAAATGATTTATTAAATAATAATAATATGTAAAATAGTGATATTGATGATTCATTAATGAATGTTTCACATAAATAAATGTACCCCAGTATAACATATCAATATTTAAATCACTGTGACAATATTGCATAATCAAATAAATATATGGCTAAATATAAATAAATAAATGATTTAAATTATGATGCTTAGGTATTAAAAAAAAATAAATTTTAAAATTAATTAGTTATATTTAATGCGTCCAGAAACGTTCTTAAAAATTAAATATACCTAATTTAGAGGGAGAGCATGGAATAAAGAATAAAATTTATAATTAAAACATGCACTTTATAATCTTGCAATATAATATGCTATGCATGAGATATTAATATGATATTGTCCTCATTGGGCTAAAATTTAAATAGAAGTTAAACGTTAACATTATTAATTATTAAAGAATATAAATGGATTTAATTTAAATTAATATATATATATATATATATATATATATATATATATATGTGTGTGTGTGTGTATAACTTCAATTATACATATAAGAGTGTCGAATCAACATCCATTATAAAATGTATTATTGCAACGTAATTATTAATCAAATGCCCCTTCCCCCTTTTTTATTATACCATTGCGTATCATCCACACAACGCCGCCCTCCTCCATACTCTAACACCTATCCACCCAATCGTTCTATTATAATTTTTTATTTTTATTTTGCATTTTTTATTTTTTATTATTATTATTTTATGTTTTTAAACTTTTATATATTTTTTTACGCAATGTGTTAATTGGGTTTTAAGATCATATATGTACTAATTGTATATTAAGGAATATATGATTTTTTTAGGAAAACCATGATTTAATGCATCATAAAGTAGTTTTTAAATATTGTCATTAATGAGATGAGAAGAGCATAAATACTTTATTCTACATAAATGATTAAAGAGTATATAGTCTTGTATTCCTAAGGTATAATTTGAAAGGGGCCTAATTTTGTTTAAAAATGTGGCATAAAGAAAATAGACTCCCGGGAGGTCCAACTTTAAAAGTTCCAAAACTAATAACTAATATAGACATTATACTTGGATTATTTCGTAAATTTTATCTCGGGATACTAAACAGGAAGTCATTCGATCAAGTAGTTCAGGAATCATGAAAGTTTAAAGTTTTGAATGCCTAATTATAAATTAATTTTTAATCGTTGAAAATAGAAATAGATTACAACGCAGGTAGAATTTTAAACATAACTCAAAAACAACTTGGCGTAGTGAGCTGTAATTTTCGATTCCCTTATTTCAAGCTTCTAGAAATCGATTTCTGTTTTTAAAAATTCATAGGTTGCAATTTATATTTTTTTCGAAATTTAATTAAAAAAACGTATTCATTTTGGAAATTAATTTCCAAAAATGTGAACTGTAACATATGAATTTTTAAGAAGATATCGATTTCTAGGAACTTTAACCCTTTCCGGCCCAGTAACATCTGTTCATAAAATGACGAAATGATTGACTGATACCAGTATTTACAAGCGAACTTCTTATAAAACAAAATCTTTCTTTTCAAAACTTTCATTGTAAAAGCAAAATTTTATTAAAATATTCTTGGTGCCGTTTGTGAGTTTAGAATTAAATTTGGGTGATCCCGCCGTGGGATCACTGCGCTTGAAAGGGTTAAATGCGCGAATACAAAGTTACAGCTCATTCTGCCAAGTACGTGTTAAGATATTCTCAAAAAACTACCCGCATTGTAATCTGTTTTACAATGGTGAAAAATGAATGTTGCATTAGAATTTCCAAATTTTACATAATAACTACTTGACGAAATGACTTCCCATTTGGTGTCCTAAGGTAAAAAATTGTCGAAGAATGCAAATATGATGTTAAAATTAGGTGTTAATTTAGAAAATTTTAAGTTCGACCCGCCCTTCCCCCTCCCCGAAGAGGTCTTCTACGTCCCACCCCATCCCTTTTTTTACGAAATGAGGCCCACTCAAATTAATTGGATATATGTTTTAGAGTTTTCCGAAAATCCGACGCGTTCCCGAGATAGAAAGAAGAGAAGGGAGTTTTGGCGGATCCTGTATCTATACATATACACTTCCGATTTTAGACACTTTGTCAAATATCTACAGAAATACTGGACGAATTCTTCTTGAACGTCTATCATGTAAAGAAGATGTTTCGCCTCATATTTTGGAAGGAAGGTTTGGTCCCGAGGAAAATTAGGAGACCAGCAACAAATTGAATAAAAGAAATCAGCATTTGTGCTCTCACCTTGTAAAACAGACTGCTCGAAATGATGTGTACCAGCATGATCGCAGCACATGACTATGTCGGTCTTGCATAACATTTATGTTCATGTGTCTAAGGATAGCACGAATATTCATGGCGATAGAAAGGTTTCTAGTAGAGTATTCAAATCACGAATTTTTCCGACTTACGTTTTTTCATGGATTTATATGTTTTAGGATGTCCCGATCACAGTTTAACTATCTTTAGAAAATGTCTGGCTGTCTGTCAGTACGTATGTTATACAAATTTTGTGGCCGCTATATCTCAAATACTAATGAATGGAATTTGATCAAAATTCAGGTTCAGAAAGTCCTTGATATAAAGTGGTGCTGATTAGCTTTGGGTGTATATCACCGATATATGCCGCTTCTATGCTGCATCTCAAGAACCAATGCGCATAATGTCATCGAGTTTCCTATTCTGTTAGACCTTGACATAAATAGATGCTGATTAGGTTTGAGTATAAATCGACCAACAGGTGGCGTTAGAAAGCTATTTTTTACAAGTTTTTCTCGATACCCATACCTCAAGAACTAATGCACGGAATTTTCTCAAACTCCATATTCTGTGAAACCTTCACCTAAATAGATGTTGATTGAATTTTTACTTTGATCACTCAACAGATGGCTCTGCTATCCTATACTTGGGGGAAAGATTCCTAATCGAGTCCAAAATCAATTGATGCAATTTAGAGAACGTGGTTAGCAGTATTATTAAAGTCATTCTTGTAATTCTCGCACATTTTAAACCACATTCTTGCCAGAATTGCTCATTTTTTATACCAACTTCTGGCTCTTGAGCCAATTACGAATATTAGCCCTATGCTTTTTGCGATAAACATTATAGCATTTGGCATATTTCTATTGTGTAGAAATGCACCAAATTATATATTTCAATTTAATCATTAAAAATGTATAGGTCGATCTAATTTTAAATTTTAATACCCAACATGGGGCGCTGTTGCTCTGTTCTTTTTGTAGTTCACTGATCGCTGTAACTCCGTGTAAATCCGGAGAAATGCACTATGCTTTATATTCATAATCATTGATGCTATTATGAATTAATATATAGAATGCGGGGTTTTCAGTCAAATTTAACACCACTTTCTCTAAACTGGACAATTTTTTGTATTAATTTGAATTTTTTTTCCATAGGATAGTTGAGGTCGATGTCTAAACGGGTATCTTTGTACTTTTCGATTTTGGTTGAAGTTTCTTTTTCTTTTCTTAAGGGCACTTTTAATTTCGGAACAACTTGCGAACGTGAAAGTATCCCCATTAAGAAAACAAGAAAGAAAAATAATGCGTCAAGCACAGATTATGGAAAACTTTCCAACACAATCATAATAGCTTAACAAAACTTCAACGTTTAATAGGGTGAAATGATGTTTAAGTAAACAAGTTGAAAACGCATAACACATATAAAAACACAATTTCCGTCTATATAAATAAGAAAATTATCCGAATTCTTTTGCTATATGATCTATAAAATTGTATATATAGTATATAACATGCAAAAATTTAGTTCTTTTAAGAAACACATAACTCAGTTGAAAGATCCCCTTCAGCAATTTCCGTCAATATGCAGGAATTCACTCGAATTCTTTTGCGCAGCCCTGTATATGATCTATAGAATTTATAAATATCGAGTAATAAACAAAAAATTAGTTAAATTTAAAAACGAATACAAAATTTCAAACCTAATTCCCTCAATTATTGCTTAAAGACAATACTGCAACCGAATTCTTGTGTGTGTCCCAGTAAATAGACGATAAGTGCTATGAACGAATTGTTCTATAGTAAGAATTTTGTAGTAAGCCTCAGTGATGTATATAAATTTTAATATATTTGAAATTGTATAAAATCATTAAAATACATACATTACAGATTATTTTCCCCCATTGACTATAATGTAACGAAATTCTTTTGAGTGTCCCTGGAAAAGAGCTATAAATACTACACACTTCAATTTTAATACCAAACATGCCATGGTAAACCTTAATAACATAGATCAATTACATCGCTTTCCAAGTATATTTACGCGAGTAACATCGCGGACAAATAGGCAGACAGACGGCCATTCAAACAGTCAGCAATTCATGCCGCATCAATTCATAAACACTTTTCAACTATGCTGGAAAGTATTAAAAAGTACAAACAAAATAGAAAAAGTAAAAAGATACCTGGTTACAGAACCTAGATATCCTGTGCAGAAAAAAAAAAAAAAAAAAAAAAAAAAAAAAAAAAAAAAAAAAAACCTATATGATGGAATCAGGCCGGTGTCAGTCCGATGTTGCCAAACTGTTGGTATCGACCAATCTACGATTTCGAGACTGTGGCAAGGCAACGCTACATTGCAACGGGAAATGCTAGTAAAAGTCATGTAGAAGGTCGTCCGTGACAACACCATCAGATAAACGATTTGTGGCATTAACGGCCCGGCGTAACCGAACAATGCCTGCAAGAGCGATAGCAGAAAAGTTAGATGCCGCTGGATGGCCTATAGTTTTGCGACAAACTGTATACAGGTGACTTAATCAATATGGTTTTTATGACAGATGTCCGACATTATGTATCCCATTTATCTGTCGTCACAGACGTGATCAGTATCAATCATGCTAGTAGGAGAGCTGTTGAACATTTTTGAGTAGGTATTTGAGGCACCCTGAAAATTTGTGCAACACTTCTTTTGTAATGCCTGAATACAAAATCGAATGTCTGGCTGAAGGATCGTGGCCCAAAACCTGTGCCAGACACGTGTCAAGTGCCATTTTTTGACACTACCCAAAAAAGGTATTTGAGGCACGCTGAGATTGAAACAGAATAATATTTATACTTAGAAAAAAATATTTTGAAAATGACAGACACTTTAGTCGGCCCAAAAACTGTGCCAGACACGTGTCAAGTGCCATTTTTTGACTACCCAAAAAAGGTATTTGAGGCACGCTGAGATTGAGGCACAATAATATTTATGCTTAGAAAAAAATATTTTGAAAATGACAGACACTTTAGTCGGCACAAAAACTGTGCCAGACACGTGTCAAGTGCCATTTTTTGTCTGGCACAGGTTTTGGGCCACGATCCTTCAGCCAGACATTCGATTTTGTATTCAGGCATTACAAAAGAAGTGTTGCACAAATTTTCAGGGTGCTTCAAATACCTTCCCTAAAATGTTTAACAGCTCTTGGACTATGCAGAGAGCACGTAGTATGGACATGGACCGTAAACAAGTCGAACAATGTAATGCTTTCGGACGAATGATCGTTTAGCTTGCGGAGTGACAAGTGTTGTGATATGGAGAAAGCCTGGCTTGCGATATAACACAACATTTATATGTGAATTGCACCAGCACAGGGGAGATGCCATACATGTATGGGACCGGATTATGATCAATGGACGTACGACTAATGCCGTTAATGTTCTGATGCTGGTGTTATACGCGGACGACTTTCTACAGGACTTCTACTAGCATTTCCCGTTTAAATGTAGCGTTGTCACAGTCTCGAAACCGTAGATTGGTCGACACCAACAACTTCGGCAATATCGGCCTGACTCTATAATACCATTATTGGTATGACTATGCGTAAATTCATCCATTTCGTACGTAATTAACTTATCACCACCAAAAATGATCGAAATCACCACTAGAAGAAACAACAATTTAAAAGAGTCATCCAGTCTCACAATCCAACTACTTTGCAATTCACGCTTTAATCATTCAATCCTCTAAATTAAATTTGTTTGCAAAATGTTTTGCCAGGTTAATTTTATATTAATTAAAGATGATTTAATTTACTGACCGAAAGTGTCTATCTTTTTCCATTTGTATATTAGGTTACAAATAGTTCGAAATGAGTATTACTCGAAAAGACATTATTATTATTATTATTATTATTATTATTATTATTATTATCAATTTACTAGCAGGAATGTCCGAGATAAGCTCGGTCAAATTTTAGCTTTGTGTTTATCTCGCTATATTATTAACACTGAATCATTCTTGCTGTTTTAGATAGAATTAGCTTGACCCTGAGCCATAGTGACCCAAAATGACCGACTAATCAAATTTCTTCGAACATGCGACCTAGCCCAATGCTCTTCACGAGCTTGAAAACGATGGAATACAAAATTTAGTGAAAATCGTTAGTCGTTTTCTAGATAAAATAGGTTTGATACAAAAATGACTCACTAATCAAAATTTATCGAACATGTGACCTATTTCAATGGTCTTCTCGTATTGGGAAACGGTACAGTAAAAAAAAATTGTCAAAATCGTTTGAACATTTTTGAGATACAGTTAGCTTGACCCTGACCCATTATGACTCAAAATGACTCACTAATAGAATTTTCTTGAGCATGTGACCTAGCCCAATCGTCTTATCATGTCCGGAAACGGTATAATACAAAATTTTGTCAAAATGTTTTGAAGCATTTTTTAGATACAATTAGGTTGACCCTGACTCATTGTGACCCAAAATGAATCACTAATCGAATTTTCTTGAACATTCGACTTAGCCCAATGGTCTTCTCGAGCCCGAAAACGATAGAATACAAAATTTAGTCAAAATCGTTGTAACCGTTTTCTAGATAAAATTAGCTTGATCCACAATGACCCAAAAATTATCCACTAATCGAATTTTCTCGAACACGTGACATTTGTAAAAGCAGTATTTTGCTGGAATGAATTTTGCAAAAGGGTGAATACTAGTGTAACTAAATAGAATAATGTTTTTTTTTTTTTTAAATATTTCAATTTTTTCTTAATGCAAATAATATAAAACCATGTCCTTAACAAAAAGAACTGGTTGGACACTTACAAAAAGAAGCAGAATTGTCATAGTGAGAGAAAATGACCTCTCCTTATGCAGAATTTGCAAGACAGGTTGGTGGATGAGTCACTTTATCTGGCGTACGAAAGTTGTGCTTACGTTTTGAAGAAACTAAATCAGTGATAAATAAGACACGATCAGGCCGAAAAAATGCACAAGTGCTTCTGACGATAGAAAGTTAAAAACGATATGCCTCAAATATAGAAGCATTTCATAAGATGCTGTTAGATGTGAAATGAATGCAGTGGGTATTTCAGTTAGTTCAAGAACAATAAGGAGAAGATGAGCAGGTTTTGGATTGAAAGGTAGAATTCTGAGGAAAAAGCCATTTTTAAATCTTCAGCAACGACAGAAACGAGTACAGTGGACAAAAGAACACATTAATTGGTCAGAAAATCAGTAGAAGCAAATAATCTGGAGAGATGAGAGTAAAATATTGCTCTTTGGTAGTGATGGTTGAAAGTATGTGAGACGTAGAGTAGGGGAAGAGCTGCATCCTGATTGCATTGAATCAAATACAAAGAAATCAACAAATGTCATCATTTGGCCTGTATGTCTGCAGATGGTGCGAGCCGCATTCAAGTGATTGATAGCATTCTGAATGAAAAAAAAAAAAAAAGAAAAAAAAAAACAAACATCGAAACTGTCCTGGAACCGAAATTGATACCTTCCATCAGGATCTCTTCACTAATAAAGCACCATTTATCTTTCAGCAGGATTCCGCTCCATGCCATATGGCAAATATATGCAAAGAATGGTTTAAAAATAAAAGCATACAATTATTACCCTGGCCAGGAAACATCCCTGATCTGAATCCTATAGAAAATTTCTGCGACGTTTGAAAATCCTTGTACAAAAAAA
Organism: Maratus speciosus; assembly: GCA_963932465.1. Taxonomy (NCBI): domain Eukaryota; kingdom Metazoa; phylum Arthropoda; class Arachnida; order Araneae; family Salticidae; genus Maratus; species Maratus speciosus. The sequence goes on along the minus strand of OZ010790.1, from coordinate 223,567,098 downwards.
GCGTCCATCTAATAAAACGCAACTTATTGAAGCTATAATTGATTCTTGGTATCATTTGATTAAAAATGATGAACTCTAAACGCTAGTTCTCTCAATGAAAAGACGCTGTGAAGCTGTAATAAAAAACAAGGGTTATCCTACTAAATATTGAATGTATAAGTGTAATTTTAAAATAAAAGGAAATCTAAGATAGATCTTATTTTTTGTAAGCGTAATTTTTTTTGTAATGCAGATATATTAATTGTGTTTTTTTAATTAAATTCTACATTAAATTTCCTTGATTTTGATATCTAAACATTTGTAATTAAGTGAAATTTATTATATTCTTCAAGCACACAGTTATAAAACATGAAAATTTTAAAAACGCCTACAATTTTGGCCACCACTGTATATTGATATATTGCATTTCTAAGGTACACTGCACGAGGCTTGCTATAGAATATGGTGTGCATAGCATTCCTCGTTCATATACAGGGACACACAAAATAATTTGGTTACAGTACTCTCTATGAAAAATATTTGCTGGAAGTACGTTTATAGTTGTGGTAAGCGTTTTTAAAGAGAGAAACTTATTAAATATGATACTCGACTTATTCATCAGGGGTCATATAATTTTTCAGTAGTGTTTTATATAATTTTTTCTCGATTTAGAATTTTATAAATGAAAGTTAAAATTCTACTGCTATATTCACCTTGAGTTAAATAATTAAAATACATATGAAAACACAAATAATTGTACAAAAATTAGTTTCAGGTGCACACATATAATATAAAGATATTTAAAATACATTAAAAAATCTTAAAATACATAAAAAAAAACCCAGAATGTTTTCAACCATTACAAGGCCGTCATCGGTAGGATTTAAATGTTGGTTCTATATGTATAAAATATCTTCTGGACAATTCTCGAATAAGAGCAAAGAAAATAACAACAACATTTAAATCCAACTGATGATTTCCTTCGTTCTGTGTTTTTCTAATGTATTTTAAATATCTTTATATTATATGTATGCCCCTTAAAGTAACTTTTGTACAATTATTTGTGCTTTTATATGTATTTTAATTAAAATTTTATTTCAAATATTTTTAAAGAGGGACTAGAAGGAATTTTTTACGGAAATTTAAAAGCTATTTTTAATAATAGTATAAAAAAAAATTCTATTTTTCAATGCGTGCGATTATGTAAAAAAAAAAAAAAAAAAAAAAAAAAAAGCAATTTATCAAATTACAACGACCATTTGAAAAACGATTTTTTCGAATACTAAAATTTAAGACATAAAAAATCGCACGGAGTTGATCATACATTACGTACACCATGAATTAAACATTAATAGTGTTATTAGACGTAAAAATTGCAAGCCAAAAATATCGCCTGCGACCCGTCAGATTTCATGAAACTTAAGTATTATCCACCTGAAACTTACTTAAATATCCAAGCATTTCATTGGCTGTTCGGGAAAAGGCTTTTCCATCGTCAGATTTCCAAGAAATCTGACGGCCAATTTTAAATAAAATTTCATTCTTAAACTTCTAAACTTCCGACAATATTACTTTTTACACAGTCGGATAGAGAAAAAAAAAATGTACTTTTAAATGCAATTTGTTTGAAAGCTGTATCTCAATTTGTTTCTGAGTTATTATTATTTTTTGTAGTTTTTATTACTTTTTTGTTATAGTGGCAACAGAAGGTATCCATCGTTGTTGAAATTAAAGGGAAATACAGATTAGTGTATAGACCAATCATAAAACGAATAAAATGCGGATTAAACCGATGAAAACCTTCAGATATGCTTTTAATTTCCCATCCTGACGAGAACAATAACCATTTTTCCAAATGGTTAAAAAAAAAAAAAAAAAAAAAAAAAAAAAAAAAAAGGCCTTTTTTTTTTATTGTATTTTAGAAGTTTTTAAATATAAAGAACATTTTTGATCAATTCCCCTAATAACATTTTCATCGACCTCGATATGAATGCAAAATGTCAAGGTTTCTATTTTGAGATGGAGGTAGTGGAAGGAGGCAGTCATAAAATAAGCTCTCAATACTATTTAATATACAATTAAATTAATTCTGTTTCATTAAATATTCAATAGAATGTGGAAACAAGTAGAAAAAAAAAAGAAGAAGAAGATTTAGACTTTTGCAAACAAGATATTTGATAAAATTTCATCAGCGAGCGGGTGAGTGAAGTAGCCTCTTAGCGAGTATTTAGGCTATTTTAAAAAATAATCAGAATAAAACTGTATCAGATGCCCCTCAGCTGTGCACAGTGAAATAAAAAGACCCCTCCCCCCTCTCTTCAAGAAAGTTTTGAAAAGGTGCCCCTGCCCCTTACATTACCCCTGCCCAGTATCATATTTGATTCATTTTGATATTTCAAAATACTCTTTTTAATCGTATTAGCGAAATTAACATTTTTTTTCTTTAATTCTTTTTTTTTACAGTTTGTTTAATATTTAATGTAACAGAATTAATTTAATTGTAAATCAAATCGTATAGAGGGTTTATTTTACAAATTACCCCTTATCTCCAGCTCGAAATAAAAAGTCTAGCATTTTGGGGTCATATCGAGATCGATTAAAATGTTAATAGGTGATTTGGTGATAAATGTTACTTTATGTTTAAAAACTGCTGAGATACGATGAAAAAATAGTATTTTTTTTTTATTTTTTTTTTTTTACATAATCATACACATTGAAAAATTAGAAAAAAAAATGTTAGGATATTATTAAAAATAGCTTTTAAATTTCTTTAATAAAAATCTTTCTAAACCCTTCTTAAAAATATTTGAAATAAAATTTAAAATCGAGCAAAAAATATATGAAACACTGTTGCAAAACTATATGACCCCTGCTGAATAAACTTTTAGTCAAGTATAAATTTAATAATTTTTACTCCTTAAACTGATTTTTTTTTGTATGTTTAACAATTATGTTGTAATGTTTATTCACACCTCTTACGAAAATGTTTGAAATTTATTAACCATTTGGAAATGGTTGTTGTTTTCGGTCGAGGATGGGGCCGAATGATGCTCGCATTTTATTTTTTTTTAACGAAATTCAACGATGGTCTTTACTTTTAGAAGAATTTTTATTTGTATAGGTAATCGAAAGGCATAAAATCGTTAAACATTGTTTGAATAGGTAATCGAAAGGCATAAAATCGTTAAAAATTGAAAAAGTTACAAAATGGGTAGGCGCAAATTATCAGATATGGAAAAATCCAAAGCCAAAGAGCGACACCGAAATGAAAATCGTCTTGCAAAGCAAAAATCGAGGTCTTCAACTGATTATGTAGGTCATGAAAATCGAGGTCTTCAACTGATTATGTAGCCCATGAAAATCGATTACAGAATAAAAGGCGAACGCGAAAAAGGAAACAATCTAATGTTTAATCGATTGATAATAAAATGCCATGTCTCGAGGGGCTCCAATCCACTATCCACGGCGTTTTACAATCGGTCGATTCTAACCGGGAAAAATTGAGCTCAACGTAGGTAATTTGTCGCAATCTGTGGCTGATTCGGTGGAACTGCTTTCGATTTGTAAACTGTTTTTCTTCTCGAAACGGACTTGGAGAGTTTATTGATGAAGGTTTTGGTCGTCTGAAGTTTGATCTTTGCGATCTGTTGTTGAAGAGGATGCGACGGAATTTGGTGGGCGAAATTTAGATTTTTCGGTTAAATTTTGTTACGAAGGTGATTTGTCGCGAACTATGGATGATTCGGTGGAGCTTTCGATTTTTAACCTCTTATCTTTCTCGGCTTCTCTTGTCGAAATCTCCTAAAATTAAAACTAAGTAAATATTAAGTAAAAAAAAAAAAAAAAATCCAAATGGTCGTTGTAATCTATTAAATTACAATTGTTTTTTTTATTTTTTGTTCGAACCCATTAGTAATTTAAAATTATTTTGACTGCCAAAATTTATTTATTTTTCACACTGGGTGAACATTTTTTATTTAGAATGTTCCGTACAATTTTTAGAATATTTGAACATTGCTTAGTTTTATATTTAACTAAGCAATAATCTGCAAAATTTGTCTTTATCGTCAATTTGAATGTACCTAAGTAAAAAGTACCTGTAATGCTATGTATCTGGAACAAAAGAAAAAGGAAAGGAGGGTGAGGGCGGAGTTGGTTCATTTTTAGTGAACTGTTATTCAAAAACCAGTTAAGTCTCAATCATAAAATTTTCAATTTAACTTAATATTACAAAGATGTTTAGTATTATCCTACGTTTCCTGAATTTTTTAAGTCAGTCCCTTTTGAGATATTAATTAATCAAAATTACCAAAAATAGACTTAACACAGTTTTTGATGAGCTGTACAAAAAAAAAAAAAAAAAAAAAAAAAAAAGAAAAAAAATAAGGTTTTCACGATTAAAATTTGTAAAAATAAGTAGTCCTATGAGATATCTGCATAAGGAAAAAATATTTAAGGTGAGTCTGATCTCCTTCATAAAAAATTATGGCAGCGAAATGTGGTGTTTGACCTTTTATTTTTCCGTTTCTTTTAACATGTTTTTGGCCTAGATTCTTAAGTCTAATGAAAATTTTATAAGTACATAAAATGTCGACAATTTTATGCTGAACATTTGGGTTTTTTATTCATTTTGATAGGTAGAAAAATAAAGCCGTTACAGCATTTTCCGTAAAACAAGTTTTCCGCCCCAAAACGGCTATGTATAGCTTGTTAAAAATAGTCATCCCCCCAAAAAAACTATACGAACAAAATAGATTTTAATCACGTTTTTAAATTCCAAAAGCTGTGAAGAAAACTTGGTTAAAAGGTTATGCAAATTAAAAATGCCGAGCGATACTACCTTGGTGATTTGGAATGGATTGACCCCTAACGGTTTAGGAATTTGCCAATGGACATCCTGTATAATATCTACACACCAAAACATTAACTATATTGTTTATGTTGCAAATCCAACGAAACTTATTAACAGTCGAATAAAGTTAGCTTTCTTATAAATAAGTATCAGTCCTTTTGCATTTTAATTGTATTACATTACAGTTAAAATGCATTAAATGTACTATTTGTGAAAAAAAGTAAGGCTTTATGACACCGAAAATATATGGGATTTCCTTCGATTATTTTATTGCTCTTAATTTTATTGCTATCATTTTATTGTAAATTTGTGTCAGAATACTATTGAATTTTGTTTGCTTAAGTTGTCATAAAAATATTAAAAACACTATTTAAAGAAAAAAAATAGTAAAATTTTGAAATATTAAACAATTAAAATAATGGTGCAAAAGTTGCGCCTTTTAAAAAAAATTGCGAATTGATAAAAATACAACAAAATAATAATAATAATAAAAATAATTCAAATAGTTCATTCAAACTCAAAAGAGAATTTAAATAAACATAATAAGGCTTGATAATTTACCACCATGGGGATTTAGTTTTGCGCTTTTTTCTGTTATTTGGAAATATAAAAATAAATCAATAAATATTTGTTTAAAAAAATTTTTGACAAATATTTTATTTTTTAAATTTAATTAAGCAGACTAACAATTAGATTTAGTTAATAGATTAATTACACAATTTTAAAAATGTATGTCGACAAATCATATATTTTTTTTTAATGCGAAGAAACTATCTTTGCTTTGGAAATAATTTCTGCCTATCATTAATTGTAGACAAAGCATTAAAAAAAGCAACCAATTTGCACCTGTTTTTATTTACTTGCTTTTTTCTTAATTTTGTAAAAACTATAACCATGAACCAGTGTTGCGACGATTTTTTTTTTAACTACATGCAGTGTTTTTTTTGTTTGTTTGTTTGTTTGTTTGTTTGTTTTAACAGTGTCGTATACAGATAAATATTTTCATTCAAACTTTATTGATGAAACAGAAGCGAATAAAATAATTATATCTCGTAATATAATTAAATCTGGCAAATATTCAAATAGTGTTTTTAGAATATTAGAAGTTTGGATAAATCTGTTGATTACCAATGAAATTTTATAGATATTTTCCTTAAATTGTATTTAAAATCTTATCTTACAATAACATAATTTTCCTCATCATTATTAATGTCTAAATCTTCGATATGGCAGAGCTATAATTTCAGGATTATTCATAGAAGAAATAACTTAAATATACTGTAATTTAAAAACGTCCTTAGGTTGGTCAGGCGTATTCCTTTTGAAATATTAAAGGAAAGGATGCATAAAAAATAGCAAGATTTCTAACTCGGTTTAAAATTATGCCTACCTGTTAAGAAGCTGCTAAATCAGGAAAAATCCTGTAGCAGAAATAATTCATAAATCTCTATTAAAATACATATTACCATCTCGTGTTTGTGTTTATTATTTTAGAAATATATCTATACCGGGTGATTCATAATAGAAAAATGGTGATTATATCTTAATTCACTTATGATAGAAACCTAATTCAGGGAACAAAAAGTATAAAAATCGCAACAAATTTTAGGTATGGCATTTGTTTTGAAAGATGTTGTATATGTACTAAAATGCGAAATTTATTATTATTTTTTATACGGTCATCTTTTCTTATCTTATAATTTATATTTATTTAACTAAAAATAGGAAGACCCGTTTTTAGCGTCGAAAAATAATGAAAATTTATAAAATTTAAAGTATCATAATTCGGTAAGTTTTGGTCGTAAAAGAATGAATTTTATTTTTTATGCCCTTCTTAGATGCAGGGCAATTCTTTTTCTAAATATAAATCAAAAGGAAAGGGCATTGTATAAAAAATTATATTTAATATCCAACTCTACAACCAACTCTACAACTCTCTACATCCAACTATAAAACGAATGCCGTATCTAAAAATTAATACTGTAATACTTTTTGTAATGAAACGCATATTTTTATCAACCGCAGTTCAAGAGATATTCCCTATAAGGGGTTGTACACATATAACCTTATCAACTTTTTTGTAATCTTTGACCCCTCCTCCTTCATCATCCCTCAAATCCCCACACAACGCCCTAATGATATCGATAATGTCTAAAAATTCTTTTGATTTTTGCAATTTTTTTTATTTTGTTTGCTGTGGTATACAGATATTATGGCTGTGCATTTATTATTCGCAAACTTTATTCATTCAAATGAAAAGGAGTCAATAAAATATCCTTTATTATATATGAAATAACTTTATATCAAATACAATATTTAAAAGAGATAGTTACTACTTAAAAGTACTTAATAATAAGTTTGTTACATACAGGGCTCGAAATGGAAAAATCCACGAACCGGAACGCTATTTCAAAGTTATTGGTGACTATTTTTTTTTTTTTTTTTTTTAAGTACATTAAAGTCCCGATTAATCAAGTTTCCGCTTTAACCGAGTTATTTTCTTCTGATGGACTGATGGCTTCAATTATTATGAAACAGTCTTTATAAATGAAGTGCTAGATGAAGATGAAAGAGCAGCCGTAAAAAGTTAGAACTCTGATTTTCTGGTCAGAATGAGGGAAAAAAAAACGGCCATATATATATATATATATATATATATTAACTATTGTAAGCCATTAGTCCATCAGAAGAAAATGATTCATTCCAAAAGTATAAGTTCGATTGAAAAAAAAAACAATTTCATCCACCGTTTTTCATAAAAGTAACGGAAATGTACGCCAAAGAAATGTTACTAATACCATAATAAACGGTCACGTGCGAGTATTACTCGCGTACAGAGGGTTCCGTACTATAAATAGTATATGAATTAGTAATTGTATTATTAAAAAAACCGTTGCTAAAAGAATGCTAAGAACTTGTAAAAAACTATACAAAGTAGGGTTGGGTATAACAGTATATACTAGAAAAATGTAAATGGATATAAAATAAAAGTTCAAAGAGATATGGAACCTAAATAATATCAAATATAGCTATTCTGTATAACTCATTTTTACTTTCTTCTATCTTTACAAGAAGAAAATATTGGATTCGTGAAAATTTTCGAATTCCGGTTTTCGACGGATTTATACGTTTTAGGGGACAGAGATCAGGAAAAACATGTTTTTACAAAATGTCTGTCTGTGTGTGACACACATTTTGTGGGCGCTCTATCTTAAGAACTGTTGAACGGAATTTAATAAAACTTTAGATTGAGTAAGTCCCTGATATACAGTAAATTGGTGCTGAGTAGTTTTTGGTGTAAATCGCCCAGCAGCTGGCTGCTATGCTGCATTATTCGTGACTTCCACAATAGCTATATCTCAAGAACTAAAGCGCGAATTTTCAGAAGCCTTCAGATTCAATTAGTCCTAGATATAATTCGATGCTCATAATGCTTTGGTGTAATCGCCCAATAGGTGGCTCTGTTATGATGCATTATTCATGATTGTCATAATAGCTCTATCTCAGGAACTAATGCACGAATTTTCATCAAACTTCAGATTCAGTTAGCTCCTGATATAAATTAGTGCTGTTTAGTTTTTGATGTAAATCGCCCAACAGGTAACGCTACTATGCTGCAATTTTTACGATTTCCGCAATAGCTCTCTCTAATCTCAAGAACTAATGTATGAATTTTCATCAAACTTTAGATTCAGTTAGCCCTTGATATAAATTGATCCTGATAAGTTTTTAGTATAAATTTCCCAAGAGGTGCCACTGGTATGCAGAACTTTTCACGATTTCCGCAATAGCTCTATCTCAAAAACTAATGCACGGATTTTCATCAAACTTCACATTCAATTAGAAGTTCACGTAAGTTGTCCCTGATTAGATTTTGGCGTAAATCACCTAACCAGTGGCACTGCTGCGCTGCATTTATCAGGAAGTTTTAACATGTATGAGATAGAAGAAAGTTTTGGGATTGACACATCCGACTAGTTTAATATTATCTTGATCTCTTTATGATGAACTTAATTCGGTACTGACAATAAAAGCAGTGCATATTTAGACTTGATTTGGCATTTCATAAAACTAAATTCAGCGTAGTAATAACCTTTCTTTCTACAATGTAGCTAAAACAAAACATTCGTTCAAAGTTTAAATTTGGCATTGTACTAAGCGCGCTTCGAAAGGAGGTCACAAATTTTCAACGCCGCGCAGTTCCGCGCTCTTCCAGATAGGTTTTTAATTAACTTTTAAAGTCACTCGAGGCGTATTGAGAGATCCATTCAATGCAAACTAGTCGCGTATCCCACAGTATTTATGTAATTCATTCTAATTAAGGGGTCTCAGTGCTCTTAAAATTGGAAAAAAAGAAAAAAGAAGACTATTTTCAACATTTAATATCTTAAAATGTGTATGATTTTAAAGCACAAATTTTATTGAGACGAAAGATAACAGTACTTTCTTTCATTTTATGTATTTAAAAAATTGCAAGATGCAGAATTAGCATTTACAGGGGGCTCCAAACAGACAGACATTTGACAAGCAGAAAATTGGTATAACAGTTTACGCGCACGATTAGAAAATAAATATTGCAACTAGAATAAAAATTTTGGTGCCTACGTATACTTCAGATTGTAATAATTACTCTGAACCTAAATAAATTTGTATTTAAAGAATTTTTATATTTTTAATGCAAAGTTGTATTTAGCTAATACAAAATGTTGAAAATTTCAACACCATAATCACTTTAAAAAACATTTTTTGAAGATGGTTGGTTGGTTGTATATGGTTTTATGGCACAAAGTCCCATGAGGGACATGCTGCGCCAATTTTTTGAAGAATAAAAAGGAAATTTTAGGTTCGGTATACAGATTAACATGAAACGTATGTTTTGAAAACTTCATGAAAAAATATTCAGAAGTTTTTGAAATATCCTGCCCGTTATACCCAAAAAACGCCCTTTGGAGAAAAATGACTTCAAAGTTTCGGAAATGCCGCTTCAGCTATTGTGCGGGAATAATTTTAAAAGCCATAACTTGTGTTCTAATGTGAATTTGAAGGAAACAATTATATTAAAATGTTCAGAAAATATAGAAGATTAACATCTAAAAAAATTAAAATATTTTTTTTTTTTAAGCTTTAAGAGTCCTGAGACCCCTTAAATTAGTCTGTTTTTAACAATTTGACGTTTATTGCTTTTATACTGTTACTGGCCATGGCATTACACATATATATATAATTAAAAGTTGTTAACCAGGCTTTAAAAGCCGATGGTACATAGAGTACACCGTCCCTGTCATTATGCATGTCCAAACCGTCCAAATCTTTAACGGTTAATATCTCGGCTAATTACTGACGATTTTTTTTCGAAAATCATTATCAACAATGCTTTTATACTTCTGCTACGATAGGTACTTCCAGCGCTGCTCAACACTTTTGCTGAATGCCCGTAAATCGAAATTTGTGTGTAACGGTAAAATGCGTTTTCTCAAAAACTATGTAACCTAGGGTAATCGCTATAATTTTCCTGCAAGGTTTAAATTAACGTCTACTACCTCTAATTTTTTCATAATTTTAGTTTCTGTAGATTTGGAATTAGATGGGGGGGGGGGACATATTTTTGCGCTACATTTTCGACGATATTTTTGAAAATGTAATACCTAAAATTAAAAGAAATGTATTTTTGAGTTCAGCGTTACGAAAGCTTTCACACGATACCCCACACGATATGCAAAGAAAAGATTCTTTTCTTCAAGTAATTTAATTTGCGTTTCTATATTTTTACTAAATATATTTATGAATGTTTAATAATATGCAAATATGTGGGTCAATAGTCTTTATTACTTCCTCCAATTTGAACTTTCCACGTTCCATAGTTTAGGAGTAAAAAATGGCTGTGGCAGACAGACACAGGAATCTTATAATGGTTCCGTTTTTACTTTTTAAGTACGGAACCCTAAAAATGAATGAATGAAGTGAAAATTTATATTTCATCTCCTTAGTGGGTGACGATTTGTGTCAATCCGGTATATACGAGTTTTTTATCTTATCGGAGGTGAGCTTAATCCATATTAACCCGGATAATCGGGACTGATTTATATTTAACCGTAGAAAAACAAATTTAAAAAAAATGCGTTCAAGATCCTAAATAATTAGAAAAAAAAATGTTACAGCAAGCATAGTAAGCTATACGTATGAAACTGTAATAATATTTTTTAATAATTCCACGAACCGGAAAAATATTTTTCATACTTTCACGAACCGGAACAATATTTTCCATACTTTCACGAACCGGAACAATATTTATCACAATTTCACGAACCGGAACATCGTTCCGGTTTGCTCCGGCACATTTCTAGCCCTCGTTACATAATGCATTCACAGTAATAATGCCTTCTTGCACTTGCCCCCGCACCGGGGGAGCAGGCACAACCTCCTATCAACAAAACAAGTGAAGAACATATATTTCTTTTCTTTAATAGTAAACGCAACAAGTATAATTTCAAACATCCTCGCACCTGGTTTCTCGAACAGCGAATTACATATGCATACCCATATGACAGAAGAATAGAAATGTCAAACGTAACGCATTCCATATTTTGGAATTAAAGAAGTTTATAATGATTTTAATAATAATTTTGTATTTTCATGAAAATGGATAACAGATTGAAACAAGAACAAAAAATCATGCATACAGCTTAGATTATGAAAACTTTCCAACATATTCTCAGCACTATAAAAAAACTTCACATTTTTTTAAGATGAAAGATGATGTCTAAATGAACGATTTGGAAAATGCATAGCATAACCATACTAATTTGAAATCCCAATTTCTGCTATTACCATGATTAGTCAAGAAAATATACAATTTTTTTTGTGCAACCCTGTATATGATCTACGGATATGTATGTATACTACATAGTATGCTATAAGTTCGTTCTATTAAATGCGTAGCACAGTTGAAAACTTCCATTCAGGAATTTCCGCCAATAAACGGATCTTGTTGAGAAATTTTGTGCGACCCTGTATATGATCTACAGAATTCATATCAAGTAATATTTAAATAATAGTTAAATTAAAAATACCATACCATAACTGAAAACGGACTTCCAACAATAATGTTCGCAGGCGTCAATAGTTCAATTATTGTTCGTTTTCTTCTGTAGCTGAATTCTTTTGTGTGTCCCTGTAAATGAACGATAAATTCTATGCACACCATATTATATAAGAACCTTGTTGTACACCTCAGTGATATACAGAGATGGCCAAAATTGTGGGCATTTTTTTATATTTTCATGTTTTATAACTTTGTGTGCTTGAAGAATATAATAAATTTCACTTAAACACAAATGTTTATTAAATTTAATGTAAAATTTAATTAAATTTAATTAAAAAAAACATAATTAAAATATATGCATTACAAAAAAAGTTACGCATACTAAAAATAAGATCTATTTTAGATTTCATTGTATTTTAAAGTTACACTTACACATTCAATATTTAGTAGGGTTACCCTTGTTACTTACCCATCATACGTAGTATGGGGTAAGTCTTATAATCGTTTTAAAAATCGAAATTTTTTTTTTGACCGATTAACACGCTTCAGACACTGGAGATTCCGAGAAACATATTTTTAGAAAAAGAATTTTGCCGTCCGTCTGTGTGTGTGTCTGTAAAAACTCTATCTCCCGAACAAATTGAGATAGAGACTTTAACTTTGATGTGTACTTAGTATGTAATAATGGAAAGAAGCCTATTGAATATCAGTAACCTCGATTATCCGGAACTATTTTTTTCGGACTCTCGAAATATTCGTTCCGATTAAAGGTATACAGAAATTTTCGAAATTGTTTATTTGAAGGAGTGAATATAAAATGCAATAAAAAACATAAATTTTGCATAAAGAAGGAAGTCGATCGGATAATTAGTTGCCGAGACATTTGCAATCATATTTTTCACACTCTTCGAGTTTTCATGTCCCTGTATTTCATTCAAATTTCAATTCAAAGATATATTTTAAATGGAAATGAGACGCTTAATCCGACGCAGTAAACTGTTAGTTCTTATGATTATCATTTTTGAGTCATAAGGATGTTTCTTTTACGCAATTCGGTACTACTCGATTATCCGATCGACCAAAAAACTATCGCCAAACTATCTATATTATAAAGGACAAACATATCTGTGCGTAACGCATACGTCATTTTGCAAATGGCAACACTTTGAAATTTGAAATGAAATTTTGGTTTTGCAATTTTTTCTACTGCAAATTTTTAAACTTCTAAACATCGCACATTTTAAATTTTTACACCGTCGTATAAGGAAAAAAATGCTGTTTTAAATGCAATTTGTTTGAAAGTTGTATCTCAATTAATTTTTGAGATATTAATTTTTATGCAGTTTTTAATACCATTTTTCTTATCGTGGCAACAAAAGTACCTCATTTCTATTGAAAGTCATTGAAAGTAAACGGAAAATAGTTGAAAATAGGAGATACTGTATCTTTTTGTTGCCATTTTCTCATAAAACCTGAAAAAATAGTTGAAAATAAAATATGGGCTATGTCAAGAATATTGTCTGTTATTCCGTGATAATGACGTCATATGCATACTTTTCTATAGACAAAGTTTAAGACTGGGTTGTAAAAGTGGATTGCTTTAGCGGATGGAAATGACGTCATTTTATAAAAAAGCGTGTATTTTAATTCTTAAACCTCAATTATGTTTTGTAGAAGTGCGTCATTTTCACAGTTCAGCTGCTTTGAAATTCTTCACAGGTAAAAATGCTTCACTTTTGAAAATAATGCAATCGAAAGCACACACTGATAAACGCAATGTTTTACAAAAATGTAGAGTGTCTTTATAAAAGAGAGGTGACATGCAAATAATAGCGATTTATATTAGATAGATTGATGATTCTCGCCTGGATGGATTTGCTTCGCCGAGTTAGACAAGCAAACAAATAATTCGTGGTTTAAAATAATATCGTGTTCCTGAAGTTTTTGTCGAAAATTCTCTCGAATAATAAAATTTTAATGCTATTCTTTAGGACATTCTACTATAATTTTATCAAAATAACATAGTTTGCTTAATTTAATTTTTCCTAATTTTATATAATCTATATATTTAAAACACGAGTGTGTTTTTTAGTCATCTGCCCTGATCTTTCTGCTGAACCAATTTTATTAATATATATATATATTTTAAACTGAAAGCTCTTCCTTTTGTAGATGTGGTCGCACTATCTGTTTTTTTTTTTTAAATATCCCCACTTTTATATTTTAATTTTAAAAACATTTTATGAAATTTCTTCAATATGAGGAAAATTAGATAGCTTTCATTGCTGCAGACAAGAGACAAATGATGAGGTATTTTAAACTTTATTCATGCTATTTTCTGATAAAAATTCAAAATTGTTGATAAAAATTGTTGTATAGGGTTTAGTGGCGCAAAATCCCATTAGGAGCAGGATATTATATTAGGGGCATAATAACGGAAAATGAAATACTACTTCTGAAAACACGCATTTTTTCTCATAAATTTTCTATAGTGATTTTCCTTCTGTTTGTGTACTGATACTAAGTTTCAGACACCAGGCGAAATGCTTATTTAAGTGAAAATGAAGTCATATTTAAAAGAAAACGATCATTTTCTTAGATAAAACTAAGCTTTTTAACACAAATGCGTCTAAAAACCATAAATTACGGAAATTTTTACTCTTCAAGATTGAGATTAGAATCTCAAATAAAGAGTGCGTCTGTTCGCATAAAAGATGTTGCTGGCAATCTTGACTTCAAGTTTTGAGTTAAAATTATTTTTAAATGATCAAACAAAATACAATTTTTCTAAAAATGATGAATATGGATATAAGAAGTGCGTATGCAAATTTTGAGAAGATGAAAATTGCTGTTTTCATTCCGGAAATCCAATCATAACAGCCTCAATTGATAACCACATCCTAATAACTGATCTTTATTATATTTTACTGATTATGTATCTATATTATAAAGAACAAACGTATCTGTGCGTAACGCTGACGTCATTTTGCGAATGGCAATACTTCACGATCAAATTTCGGTCTTGAAATTTTCGCTACTGCATTTTTTCAATCTTCTGACCATCATACGTTTTCAATTTTTGTCACATAGGGAAATAAATGTATTTTCAAATGCAATTTGTTTAAAAACGGTATTCTTTGACTGATGTATTATATTTTCTAAAATAATTTTTAAGCATGATTTTTTTTAAGTTTATCTTATCACGTGCCGGTTTCAATACATAAAATAATAAATATTTTGCACATAAAGCAACAAACATTTTTCAGCATTTGTTTCTGACTATTTTTGCATAATGAAATTAATACTTCCTTTATAAGCAAATAAAAGAATAATATTAAAAAAACCACCAAAATAACATATTTGTGAAAGACAAATTAACGAAATTAAAACTTCTTTTATAAACAAATAAAAGAATAATATTGAAAAAACACAAATCTAACATATTTGTAATCGTACAATTTAAATTTTTAGATCACCAAATAGGATTTTTTATTTCAAATGGAATTAATTTGCAAAGTTCATCTCAGTTTACGGATTGTCTATGGTTTTAAAAATAATTTTAAAGCATGAAATATTTTTTAATTTATCTATATCGCGCGATTACGAAAGATTAATCTGTTTGCCCTTAAAACAAAATAAAGAGTTCATCATTTTCTTACGGCTAATTTCCATTAAAAAAAACTTTCCTATGAATAAATAGATAAAATAACATAAATAAAACACAAATTTACCAGACATGTATAAGCTCTAAAATTATCAGAATATAAAATAATGCCATAAGTAGTAAAATCTTGGCAAATAACTCTTAGCATGCGGCTAATAAGAAAATATCGCTTTTGATAAATTTCAAAAATGTATTTGATTGTGTAATTCGTATTTTCCACATGAAAAATGCGTTTTTAATGTAAGTGGTCAATCTAAAAAATTTATTGTATATAAAAAAATTGTTAGTTTTCAATAAAAAAAAAATCCCTGCCGGCTCGGGCCTACAGGCGGAGGTAGATTTCGAAGTTAAGTACTAAATTCACCAACAAAACTTAAATCAAGATTAAAGATAAATCCAGTTCCTTCGCTAAGAATGAGCTCTAGGGAGCTAAACATTTTGTGAAAATTCTAATATACACACACGCATGTATATGGAACAGGTTTAAAAATGGCTAAATCAAATTCAGAGAACCTCAAAGTGTTAAAATATGTTAATATTTCCATATTCGGGTTTTTATCATGTTTTAATACGTTTGTTCAAACTCAATGACGTTACATATTCACCTGCTGTGGTCCATTACATTTTCAATATGACGCAATATTTTGTTGTTTTTTTTAATTCGTCAAACTATTTATTTCATTTTGAATTTTCATGCAGAAATCTTGCTCTAGAAAACTTATGACGTAATATTCAATTTTTTTTCAATTCGTCAAACTATTTATTTCATTTTGAATTTTCATGCAGAAATCTTGCTCTAGAAAACTTATGACGTAATATTCAATTTGTTTTCAATTCGTCAAACTGTTTATCTAATTTAATTTTTCACGTGAAAACATTGCATTAGAAAAGCAATTATTGTGGTGAGAATTTTATTGCTTTTTTTTAATTGTTGGCAACAGCTATAACGAAAAATATTTATTTTTTCCTGCCATTGTTGTGTAAAAGCTGGTTTTATCAGAATCATGTTAAGACGGTATTCAAAAATTTAAACCTTCCCCATTCCCATTCCCTTGGACCGATTTTGCTCATTTTCAATCCCCGCCGAGAAATTAGCCATCTTAAAGTTGTTGGCGAGTTTGAAGACGTTCCGTGCATAATTGCAACTTTTATCGTGCGACAAAATTTAGTACATACATACATATATATATATATATAAACTTTTTAGGTGGGGGTGGTTTTGGGTTCCTGGGGTCATGTAATGAAAAGTTATGAAGGAATTTTTCAAAAGTCGCACCATGGTAACGACTGCAATAGGTAGTATTTCTTACGAAATCTACCTAAAAATGTTTTCACCTATATTCTTTAACCCGGGAAGCCCGGGTACGATCCCCTAGTAAGATTAAATGCCAATAATGGCTTATCGTAAATGTCACATTCACTTGACATTAAACACGTTACACGTGTTTGTTACGTGATTTACAAGTGATTTTTAATTCGACGTTTAATTTGTATTTTTACTAGGGGGACTCCTCCCCCCTGCTCGCTACGCTCACCAATCCCCCGTAATCGCTTCGCGATTCCGTTCCATATCGCGAAGCAATCCCTATTTTCTAGCCAACCCCAGACGTAATTGTTTCGCTTTTCCATTGTGGATCGCTTCACGATTCCTCATTTTCGATGCATTCAATTTTTAGATTCCACTTGCATAGCTGCCAACTTTTACGCTTTTTTGCTACCACTAAAATTTAATAGAGATTTTCGCCTTATTTAAACGTGAGATTTCGAAGATTAAATAAGACAATATTTACTATAAAATTTTAGTGGTAAGAAAAAAGCGTAAAAGTTGGCAGCTATGCACTTGGTAAAAACGTGCTTCTTCCCAACTGCTGACAATTTTACTTCCTTATCTCCAAGCACATAATCATTAGAGCTTACAGAGTTTCATAGTTATAAGAATTGTTAAATATAAAATCATTAAAAAAAAAGGTAAAATTTATAATTAATTTGAATAATTACAATTTAAATAAATTTATAATTAAATAAAATTATAAATTAATAGAAAATTTAAAATTTAAAATAGTGTTAATTTTAAAAATATTTTAAATTTAATAGTAACACATTTATTAAAATTATTTGGAATTTTTTTCTTTATCTTTGTAGTGAAGTCGCTAATTTGTAGTTACAGTAAACAATCTTACCATGTAAATCTTCTCTCCTCTGAAATTTTCACTTCGCCGCATTTTCTCCGCCAACGTATGTGTGT
Organism: Maratus speciosus; assembly: GCA_963932465.1. NCBI lineage: Eukaryota > Metazoa > Arthropoda > Arachnida > Araneae > Salticidae > Maratus > Maratus speciosus. Next base: position 223,549,316 of record OZ010790.1, on the reverse strand, counting down.
AAAATTATATATACATAGTGTTACGAATATTGTAAATAGTTAGTGTTTGTACTTAACACGTTGAATGCCAAGACTACTTTATCTGTCTTTCCATTTGGGCCACGAAATAAGATTCTCTTTACACAATCTATAAGTGTCAGTCAAATCTATATGTGTCAGTCACCGATGACCGACGCGGCCTAAACGGAAAGTTCAGTGTCAGTCATCGGTGACTGACGTGGCACTCAACGTGTTAAAAATAATGTAAATAGTTCAATTAAGCTCTATCCATAAGCTAATATTAGTTTTTGTTGCATTGAAATATCTCCATTTGTTGATTTTCTGCAAGCAAGTAAACCCTATTGGATTTCAATGGGAGTCTATGGAAATTTGGCGAAATACTGGAAACAGCGCCAAGTTGGCGACAAACTTGGCGACGTTTGGCGACAGAGCCGGGTTCCCTCTTATAGCGTCAGAAAGCTCTGACCAATCAGATACGTGTTTCGCAGTATCTACGCAGATTTTCATTGTTCCATTTCCAAAGCGTTACTTATATATATATATATATATATATATATATATATATACTAGTGTAAATGCCCGCCCTAGGACGGTGGGTAAAAATTGTGTTTTTCACTTAAAACTTGAAAAACTGATAAAAAAATAATTGACAATATGGAAGCGTTTAGATGAGCAAAGTTCGGCTAGTTTATGTTCTAATAAACACACAATTAGCATTTACAATATTTCTGGGTAAACCAGGTTTTCCGGCTAAAATACTACTATAACAAAATTAAGATTTCTTAATAAAACAAAAATTTAATAAATATGCAATAAAAGTGCGTAATTAAAACAGTCTGCTGCAACTATTGAAATAATACTATTTTTTTAATAACACTTTGAAATTGTATTTTATCGTTTACCCCCCCCCCTTCCTCCCCCCTCCAAATTTTTTTAATATGTATATTGAATAATAAATAAGTATATCGGGTTGAATCCCAACCGTCTAATCCCCTAAGCTTCTGTCCTCCTGATGCAAAGCTATAAATCAAAAATTATTAATTTTACTTTTCGTATAAATATTAGTTTTTTACTTTTAAAATATAGAATATGTTTTATTTTATTTTATTTTTTTTTTTAAATTTACATACACCTGTATATAGAAAAGGAAAATATATTAATATGTAATTTAAAAATAAGTTACAAAATAATAAGCCTAAAATATTTAAATTGATTACTTTTTTTAAAAGAAAGTCAGTTTTATCAATTTTTTGCAGGAAAAAAAAGGGATATTTTTAAAAATACCATATCATTGTTTTCCGTGAATCACTTTATATGAGAAATAAATTAAAATTCCTTACATGTCGCAAAGAAAATTTAATATAATTGTAACTTAATACTTGAAATAATCTCAAGTGACACTTGGCGATTTATTCTGGTGGTGTAATGCGATGTGCCTTGCACTGATTTGTTAAGAAGAAGTGTCTACTACTGCTCAATTATCAGGACTTGTAACCTTGAGAAGTAATCGCGGGATTCTTGTTTCTTGTCAACCAATGGGAGAATGGATCCTTTTCCCCTTGAGTCTCTTCCTGGGAAACTGGTAAGATTGATGGATTCGCCCCGCCCAGCGTTACACTGGCGTTTATTATATATATATATATATATATATATATATATATATATATATATATATATATATATAGAAGGATTAATCTTTTACTAATTTATTTGTTCTTTCGTTATTTAAAATGTCAATCTATATATCTGTTCCGTCGCCAAATGCCGCCAAGTTTGTCTCCAACTTAGCGATATATCGTCAAATTTGGCGACCAAAATTAGTCACCAAAAGTGACGCCAACTTGGCGATATCTTTAAAATTTCGCCAAATTCCCATAGACTTCCATTGTAAACTAATAGGGTTTACTTGCTTACAGAAAATAAACAAATTGAGATATTTTAATGTAGCAAAAACTAATATTAGCCTAAGGGATTATATTAATTATATTTAAGGGAGTCCAAGTAAATTTAATCCTTATAATATTATAAATGTGAATGTGTGTCCGAAAGCTTGAATGAAGTCAACGTCAAAACGGATGAATTAATGTTTTTGTACCTTTGCATATATATAGATTATAAAAACGAAATGAACATAGGCTGTGCTTCAAATATTTTACATAATAATTCAAAATTTCATCATTTTTCATACAGAATCAATTGAGAATTTTTCTGTAAAATTTAACCATCTTTCTTTTTACGTTGCCAAAAAATAAAAACTCTGAATAATAATTCCTCCTCAGCAATTAATTTTTTATTGGATGATTTTCACGCGAAAAAAAAATGAAATAAATAAATTTAGAATAGGCACTCGCAGTATGGCGTTAGTCATAATGCTTTGCTTGGAAACTGGCCCCAAACAACCGGTTGCTACGTTGTATTTTCTATTTCATCTGTACATTACAGTTATAATTTATAGCTATATCTCACAGCTAAGTTTTTGAATACTTTATACATTTTCTACCAATTTTATTAAATAAGAAGTGAAACATATCAACCGTTTCTTCAGAGGTTTATCGTCTGCGCATAGATAATGTAAAAATATAATTTTAAATTTAAAATGGATAAAAAACTTTTTTTAAAATATTTGGGAAAATAAAGGAATAGAAAATGTTAATAATATGTACCGTAAAATTATCCATGTCGAAAATGATGTCATTAGCATCAAAACCCGGAATAAAAATTTGTTCTCACTAATTAATTTTCTATTAAAGATTTTCGCGTCAAAATGAAAATGAAATAAAAATTTAAGAATAAAAAAAGGTGAATATATCGTCATATTGGAAATAAAACAGAATTTTTTTAATAATATAAGCGGCATGAATTTGAATAAGTACGGAAAGCAAAAATATACAAATTTGACAACAAATACCAACTAAAGTTCACACTTCGAATAGAATTTTCCAAGCATTGTTTTTTTTGCTCTACGCAGAGAGATTCGTTGATTCTCACGATTATACTTGACCCTCCGTTTTTCATTGGTTGCAGTTTCATTTTCCCATTTTCTTATCTTATTTGGCACAACATTTCACTTTTTACATGGTTTTTTTAACTTACAATTATGTTTGTATGTGGCAGTCAAATATTGTTACTCATTTTTTCACCCCCTTCCTGTTGCCACAGAGCTTTAAAATTTGGAATACATATGTATTCCTGAGGACAATACATGAACTGGACATTGATTTTTTAAAATTCAATCCTTAAGGGGAGCGACGGTGGCAATTTATTTAATGGTTACGTTTGATTTCCTATGGATAAATCAGCATCAGCTTCAACAATGTGTATTTGTTGAACAGTACTAATGATAGAGTTACCACAATAGCGCCAAATTTTAACCAATTAGTCGAAATACTGCCAAATTTGGCTACAAAAAATGTTGCCAGATATGTTGCCATATATGATACCAGCTTGGCGATAGCTGGCTAATTTGGCAAAATTTCCATTTAAATCCATTAATCTTCCATAATCGAGCTCACTGCAATTTAATTTAAACTCTGTGCATTTAAGGGTTTTTTTCAAGACTTTTCTACTTTTTTAGTGCATTTAAAAAAAATGTATTTTTTCTACATTTTTGTGAATTTTAATGAAAGCATGCTTTTCAAAAATAAATAAATAAATAAATAAATGATAATAATTTATATTTATTTATGACTGAGTTATATTAAGGTTCTACAAATAAGAAATGCGAACATATCTTCTGTTATGAAATGTGATAAAGAGTTGGTTGAATGAATACGTTTTTCATTATCAGGAGTGAAATGTTTTCTTAAATAAAGTATCTATCTCTTTTTTAATGCTACGTGAACGACTTCACTTGTAACTGCTAGTTATGAATAAAAGTAACATGATACAATGCTTAGCATGCTTTCCCAAACATAAATTTTAAGGGACACCAAACTGGTCGCCAAGGGCGGATAGTTTGTATAATTATGCGAGTAGTTTGGAGATTTATATAGTTTATCGAAATTTGTCAACGGGATAATCAAGTAGTACCCTCAATTCAGTGAGCATTACTATGCATTAAAAATATTTAAATATACGTTTAAATTTTATTTTGGAATTGCAATGCATTTTATAAATAGTTTACACATGTTTTATTTTCATATTTTATATCATGCATATCCATGATGGGTAAGTATTACGGTGGCCCCTAACGACTAGTTTTTTATTACAGCTTCACAGCGTCTTTTCATTGAGAGAACTAAGAGGGGGTATCAATAAGTTTTTGCCCTCACATAGAAATAATTGAGTATAATTTATGAAATTTCTACATTGTATTAGTCCTTTTCTATACAGTCACCGCGCACAGTAACACATTTCTGCAAACCGAAATTGAAAAGAGGGGGTGGTGGGAAGGATGTATTCCAGGAGCCGCGATAGTAGACCCAAAGGGGTGCATTTTTCTAACTTTTACCGACCCCACATGTAACATATTGTTGGAAAGGCCTGTGACCACTTATTCATGTTATGCACAACCTGAGCCCCTTCCCTCAATTTGCCTTCCGGGGGGGCACTTTTCTAAATTTTTTGGACACCATTCATGCTCCCGGGGGCATGAATGGTGTCCGAGGGGCTCGGGGGTGCATAACATGAATAAGTGGTTATAGGCCTTTCCAACAATATATCACATGTGGGTGTCGGCAGAAGTTAGAAAAATGCCCCCCTTTGGGTCTACTATCGCGAATCGATTTAAAAAATAATGGTGACAAAATAATGATGTTAGTCCCCGTTCGAATATAGGCTATATCTTAAGTCGATGCCACTACCCCAAAGGGGGTGTAGGAGCAAAAAAGTTACAAAAATGCGACTTCTTGTGTTACTGAAGGGACAAGAAACATGAAATTTGGAAAGGTAGTTACTTATAAGTTATAAAGGATCTCTAAGAACATTTCTTAAAAAATTCGAAATTTAAAAGGGGGGGGGGGAAATGCACAAAAAGCGTTCTAAAAAACGTTCTAAATGACAATTTCTACGCAATCTCAGGAAATACCGAACCGATTTAAAAAATAATGGTGTCAAAATGATGATGACAGCTTTTGCGCCAACGTAGTCGATATTTTATGTTGGTTCCACTAACCGAAAAGGGGTGCAGGAGCAAAAGACGTTCTAAAAATGCGAGTTTTGTGTTACTGAAAGGCCTAGAAACATGAAATTCGGCATAGTAGTTGCTTATTAGATATAAATCATCTCCAAAAGCATTTCCTAAAAAAAAAAAATCGAAATTTAAAAGGGGTGAAAATGCGCGAAAAGCGTTCTAAATTGCGATTTCTACGCAATCTCAAGAAGTACCGAATCGATTTCAAAAATAATGGTGCGAAAATGATGGTGACAGCACTAGCTCCATAGGCTATTTTTTATGTCTGTGAAACTACCCCAAAGGGGGGTACAGGAGCAAAAAACGTTCTAAAAATGCGATTTTTGAGTTACTGAAGGGCCTAAAAACATGAAATTCGGCATGGTAGTTACTTATTAGGTATAAATAATATATAAGAACATTTCCTTAAAAAAATCGAAGTTTAAAAGCGGTGAAACTGCGTTAAAAGAGTTCTAAAAAACGTTCTAAACGGCGATTTCTATTCAACCTCATAGGAAGTATCAAACCGATTTCAAAAGTAACGGTATCAAACTTATGGTGTTAGTCCCTGTTCCAATATAGGCTATATCTTATATCTATGCTACTACCCCAAAAGGGGTGCAGGAGCAAAGAACGTTCTAATAAAGCGATTTTTGTATTACTGAAGGGCTTAGAAACATGATATATGGCATGGTAGTTACTTATAAGATATAAATGATTTCTAAGATCATTTCTTAATAAATTCGAAATTTAGAAGGGCTGGAAATGCGCAAAAAGCGTTCTAAAAACGTTTTATATTGCGATTTCTACGCAATCTCATGAAGTACCAAACCAATTTTAAAGGTGATGGTTGGAAATTAAGGTAACAGCCCTTGCTCCAACATAGGCTCTATTTCATGTGAGTGTCACTACTACCTGGGGGTTGTAGGAGCAAAAAAGTTCTAAATTGTGATTTTTGTGATACTTCAGGAGCTAGCAACTTTAAATTTGGCATGTTAATTACTTATAAGGTGTAAATGCTCTGTAAGAACAGTTTCTTAAAAATTCGAAATTTAAAAAGGGGGGGGGGGGAAATGCGCAAAAAACGTTCTAAATTGCAATTTCAACGCAATCTTAAGAAATATCAGACCGATTTCAAAAGTAATGGTTGCAAATTGATTGTGATAGTCCCTACTCCAAAATAAGCTATATTTTATGTTGTTGTCTCTACCGCCTGGGGGTTGCAGGAACAAAAAAAATTTTGTTCAAATCACGTTTTTTGTGATATTGAGGGGTCTAACATTTTGAAATTTGGCATGTTAATTACTCAAAAAATGCAAATGCTTTCTAAGAACCGTCGAACGAAAATTCCAAAATTAATAGGATGAAATGAGCGAAAAACGTTCTAAAAACGTCCTAAATTACGATTTTTATGCAATCTTATGAAATACCCAACCGATTTTTTAAATAATGGTTGCAAATTAGTGGCGATAGAACGTGCTCACACATAAGCTATGTCTGTGCCACTACTACCAGAGGGTTGCAGGAGCAAAAAACTTTCTAAATTGCGATTTCTGTGATACTGAAGAGGTTAGACACTTTAAATACGGCATGGTAGTTACTTATAAAATATAAATGACCTCTAAGAACTGTCGAAAATAAATTCGAAATTTAAAAGGGGTGAAGCGAAGGAAAGGAGCGAAAAGCATTCTAAAAAAGTCTTAAATTACGATTTGTATGGAATCTCAAGAAATATTAAACCGATTACAAAAGTAAAGGTTGTGAATCAATGGCGACAGTTTCTGATCCTACACAGGCTATATTTTGTGCGAGTGCCACTACCACCTGGGCTTGGCAAGAACAACAAACGTTCTAAGCAAGCTTTTAAAAACTTTTTAATTACATTTACTACGGAATATTAGGAAATACCAAACCGATTTCAAAATTAATGTAGGCCAATTAATGGTGGCAGTCTCTGTTTCAATATAGGTATTTTATGTTAGTGCCAGTACCAAAAGAGAGGTGGTAGACCGTTGGACAAAAAGCTTGGAATTTGACATGGTGGTTAATTTTAAGATGTAAATGCGTACTAAGAACGGTTTCTAAAAAATTCAAAACTTTAAATGAATACTGAAATAAGTGTATTAAATAAGCATAAAAGCTTCAAATTACTTTCTAAATTATCCTTTATTTGGAATTAGTTTTAGTTCTTATTAATTTAAGTCTAATTTCTGCCTAATGCAGTGTAATAATGAAGTTTAGTCAAACTGTGGCTTAGTTAGTAATTTTTGAATTATTCCTAAAAGTATAATTTCTTCTAATAAAAATTAGACATATGAATATCACTTGGCATATTTCAACTATTACACGAGCAAAGCCGCGGGTTTTGTTAGTTGTAAAACTATACAAAATAATGGTTTAATAATATTTTCGATTTTATTTTAAACAAACTCATGTGCATACCCACATACACATAATGATGTGTCTTTGTAAGATGGTATGTGTTTGTGATTAACTAAATTAATAACATATTTGTGTATACATATGTATAGTATTGAGTCGATCGGAAAGTCGTGTCGTGTTGGTAAAATCAATTCGTACAGGAAAATTCTATCATTTAATTATTAGACATTGATTCCGATATCTAATGTCTAATAATTACCGGGCAGAATTTTCCGGTACGAATTGATTTTCCCAACACGACACGACTTTCCGATCAACCCAATATATTAATAGGTTAAAATTTCCTTCTGAAAAGATTCCATTTTAGTTTTTTATTGAAACTCTAAAAAGAATCCAAATATGGTTTTGAAGCAGTAAAACTTGATCATCATCTAATTTATCTCTTCACTGTGTTAATTATTTCACAAACAATCTATATTATAGAGCAAAACGGATGTCCGTGAACAACTCTAATGTCATATAAATAGTGACAACGCCCTAAATAAGCGTTGTTTTTAACTGGAAATTTTTAACTTCTAAATATTGCATAATTGCACTTTTTACTTTGTCGAATAGAAAAAGAAAATTACTTTCAAAACTGCATCCCAATTTACCAAGGTTTTATGGATTTTTAAATTAATTTTCAAGCTTGAGTTTTTTTAAGGGGCCTCAGGACTCTTAAAATTGGAAAAAACGAAAAAAAAAAAGACTATATTCAACATTTAATATCTTAAAATGTATAAGCTTTTAAACCAAAATTTTTTGGGGTATGAAAGATATCAGTATGTTCTTTCATTTCATGTACTTAAATTGCCAGATTCAGAATTAGCATTTATAGTGGGCTCCAAACTGCCAGACATTTGACGAGTAGAAAATTACTGTAACAGCTTACGCGCAGTATTACAAAATAAATTTTGCAACTAAAATGGAAATTTCGGTGCCTACTTATACTTCAGATTATAATGATTACCCTGAACCTAAATAAATTTGTATTTAGGGCATTTTTATATTTTTAATACAAAGTTAGCTAATGTAAATATCTACAGAATAATCACCTAAAAGAAAATTTTTTTTTGAACAATAACAAGAAAATTTTAGGTTCAGTGTATACAGACTAACATGAAACATACGTTTTGAAAATTTCATTAACAAATATTTAGAAGTTTTTGAGATATGTTGCGTTATGCCGAAAAACGTCATTTGTAGAAAAATGACTTCAAAATTTAGGAAACGCAGCTTCAGGAATTGAGCGGATACAATTCTAAAAGCCATAACTTCTCTTCTAATGGGAACTTCAAGGAAATAATTATATCAAAATGTTCAGAAAAGATAGTATTTTAATATCTAAAAAAATTAAAATTTCGAAAATTTCGAGTCCTGAGACCCCTTAAACCCATCTCACAAATATTCGTGCAATCCAATTAGGAAAAATTAACCCTTGCACTTAAAACAATGATGTAATTCAAAATTCGTTTGTTTATATGTAATATACCATAACTAAATTGGCAAACGAAATTAAAAAGTCACAAATAAATATATATATAAAAACCCCTGCTTGTTCGGTCTACAGGCACAGGTAGATTTCGAAGTTAAGTACTAATTTCACCAACAAAAACTAAATCAAGATTAGAGATAAACCCAGTTTAACAATTTTATCTGGACCCTTTTGACGAGTTTATCATTTCATTTTTCTGAAAGGGCTGGTTTTATCAGAATTATGGAATCATGTTAATACGATAATATTTTTCTTCAGCCGCTATTTTTATTTTTATTTATTTTATTTACTTTTTTGTTGTTGTAAGAGTTGTTCCTATCAAAAATTTGTCAATATAAAAAGTTGTAGGTAATATTAAGAAGATTTATAATAAATTCAAGCAGATTTGATACCATATGAATTGACCAAATGAATTTTTTCCCTTTCACCTCTCTTTTTTTTATTTATTTTTTTCCCTGTAATAGTTAGTCATATCAAAAACAAGTCAATATAAAAGTTGTTGATAAGATTAAGAAGATTTATAATACATTTAAGTGGATTTGATATCTTGAGAAGTGACGAAGCTATGAATCTTTTTCTTCTTAAATTCCTATTTTTCTCGCTCCTTGAGACCATTTTTAATGACATAAAAAATCTGTTTTACATAAATTTTTGGCCCTTGATAATTTTTTCTTAGAAGTAATAATAACTTTAAACTAATTCGATATGTATTATGATTAAGAATTTATGTGTATTTTTCTGTTTTTACAAAAACCCTTCCTATTTCCACCCCCTTGGTCCGATTTTGCCCATTAACGAACTTGACCGAGATATTTTGCCCTTTGTATCAATTTGGAAGAGATTTGACAGAATTATGGAAGTTATCGCGTCCATATACAAGTGTTAGATAGATAGACATATAAAGTTTGAACTGAGGGTGGTTTTGTGTTCTACACTATAAAAAAACCCACTGTAGATTTGCCAGAACAAACTCGATCACAGTGAATGTGCTGTATCTTTCTTTGGTTTCCTGACTATATTAACATGGAAAATACAGTAGTTGCGTAAAATTAATAGCACAATGTGCTGGCGATTTGGACGCATTTTTTTACAGCACATACTGCTGGCGTCCAAATTGCCAGCACATTGTGCCGTTAATTTTACGCAACTATTGTAATTTCCATGTTAATATAGTCAGGAAACCAAAGAAAGATACAGCACATTCACTGTGATCAAGTTTGTGCGCGAGATGAACAGTACTTTGTACTGTAAAAATGTCGTTTTTTTTACAGTGTAGGGGTCATGATCGCCGTAGATCTGCAAAAATTTTTCAGAAATTCCAACATAGGGGAAAATGTAATACGAATACGTTCTTACGAAAGCTACCTAACAGAATTTAACAGTTACAGTATAACAATTTAAGTTGAATTAGGCTCTTAAATACTGAACTAATCAAAATAACAAAGTTTCCTATAATAGATAAAATCTCTGGCGATTACTCTCTGGCACGTGGCTAATAGGAAAGTATGAAGCATGTTTTTTGGTGTAGTTGGTTGGCAATTTGAGAAACTATACTAAATGTGAAAAATCTGTTACTTTTTAATTAAAAATGATTTTCACCTATGTTCTGTACACCGCGTAGTGTATCGGGCATCTGTAACATGAATGAGTTCGCTTTACTATATTGTAAAACTAAAACATGTCCCTTTGTAACGGTGATGTCATAGTGATGATGGCAACGATCCGAGTAATAAATAATATTTTCCTTTTAGCCAATCTACATCTAAACATTTAAAGTTTAAAGTTTTACAGCTACATTTAAAGTTTTACAGCGTTGAATAGGGAAAAAATGTACTTTCAAATGCAATTTGTTTGAAAACTATCTTAATTTACAGATTTTTTATGATAAAAGAAAAATTCAAGCATGATTTTTAATTCATCTAATTTCATCTTTTTTTTCATCTAATTTTTGTAAACCAAGCAGTATATTCTGTAAGCCAGCATTAGCTTACCATGTGTAAAATAAACAAGAAAGAAAAATCATGCGTTAAGTATAGATTATGAAACACTTTCCAACACTTCCTGAAATCTTTAACAAAACGTTATTTAGGGAAATAAGGTAAATAACATAATTAAGTAAACATTTTAGAAAACAAATAAAACATTTGAAAATCGGATTTCAGCAGTTACCTTACATATCCAAATATGCATTCCATTTCTTTTGAACAGCCCTGGATTTGATATGTTGGCTGACATATATACTATATAATGGGAAAATTTAGTTTAGCAAGAAAACGCATAACAGGTTGAAATTTCTCTTTCAGCAATTTCTACTAATAGATGGAAACATACTCGAACAATTTTGTTCAGCCCTGTAGTTTACTTAGTACCTTTATTAAACGCCACTATTTAGCTAAAATTTAATTCAAACTAAATCACTCTTAAAACTACTGAAATCCCATTTCCAGAATTTATCATCTATAGACGGCCATCAATTCTTTGCGTGGCCTTTATATCATTTTATCTATATTGTGCAAACATTTCTTAGTAAACTAAATGCAATTCAACGTAAAAATGTATAACACATTTAAAAACCACCTTTCAGCAATTTACACTAATACTCAGTAACCATTACGAATTCTTTTGTGTAGCCCTGTATATCAACTATAGCATTTATACACACTATATAATATGCATAAATATAGTGAAACTTAAAAGCGCATATCATTACTAAAAATCCATTTCTTGCCATCATCGCTAATATACAGTACTTCGGATAGAATATACATGTCTGAAATCTTTTGTGTGTCCCTGTAAATACTATGCACTTCGTATTATACATGAAATAACTTACAGAAAGCCTCACCGACGTATATCAATTTCATTATATATGAAATTGCATAATTAAAATACGCAGCAAACAATTTCCCCCTATACCATTATGTAATAGAATTCTTTTGTGTGGCCCTGTAAATGAATCATAACTATTCATTGCATCGCATATTCTACAGAATGCATGTTTTAGTGCACTTCGTTAATGCATATAATTTTATTATATTTGAAAGGATGTAACATCTTTAGAATTCATTTGAAACATGATAATTGTTTTACAAATCTTCTTTTGCTGTCTCGAAAGGCAAAGGTTTTTAACAATATTTACCAGTAGGAGAGACCGGGGGTAGTAGGCGCAGTTTTTAGTTATTGATTTTTATTAATTTTTTGTTTATGTTTTTTTTATGAAACTTTAACTGTACTTTTAAAGAGCAGGCATTCGGCTATAAATACACGGAGTTTTGAGTTTGTAGCTTTTGTAGTTTATGTTTAGCGGAAGCCTAAAGTAAAAGGAAAATTGTGCGCCAACATACCCCGTCACGGGGCAAGTTGCCTATACCTATGGGATAAATTGGCACACGCTTTATAAAAATTTAAATGAAACTCAAATAAGACACACAGTTAAGAGAAATCAATTTCATTATTACCAGTAAGTTTAAACAAAGGCATTATCGCCGTACAATATAAATTCTAAATTATACAGACATAAAAACAATGAATAAAACATTAACATTGAGTAACTTCTATCCTACTCGATATCATCATCAGAGTTACAGTTGTCACAAATAAAAAATCGAGTGTCTCCGTTTGGGCAAGCCTCGTGGGCCCAAAATCTTGCACTGCAGCCACTTTTCTCGATGTTTGCTGTTTTTCAAGCTACCAGCACACACCAGACACCGAGCCAACTTACCCCGTGTTCAATGCGCCTACTAGACCCATAATAAATTTCTTCGCAAAAGGGACACGTAACCATCTAAGTATAAATAATCCAAGTAAATCATATATGGGGAAGGTAGAGTTAATCATATACTAGGAAAAACTGCACAAGTTAAATCGCAATTATTAAGATAAGTATTAGAAATTAGAAAAAGAATGAAACAACAAAAAATGACTTATGAGTGCAAAAAAACAGAAAAATCGTAATAAATGTCCACTGCACGTAGGTAATGCAGCAAAACTTCAATGAGGATTGTAAAAACCAAGAAGAAAGTTACTGTGTGACTGATTGCGCAATCTATTCACAAACAGGCGATTTATGAGGACTGCGCCTACTTACCCCTGTAGCCAACTAGCCCCGGTCTCCCCTACATTAAAGTAAGTTTAAGATATAAATTGCACACTTCCAGTATCATCATTTTTACTATACTTAATCGAAATTAACCTCTGGTTGGAATTTCAGCTAAACTGTTTTCAAACTATCGGACCTTAGATTCAAGCTGATCATTATTCACAAAAAGCGAACACGATAATTATTGCCCTAATTATTGCAGAGTGTACCTTTTCGTCATGCATGAAAATGTTTTATTATTCTAAAGTGGCTTTTAATTCTAGCATATTTTATCATTAGTTAAAACTTGATTACGGCTGGCTTGAATTTTTGTGTCATTAGTTGAAGCGGCAACATTTACTTATAATTCAATTTACGTCAAAGGCCATGGTGTGAATAAGTAATAACGCAAACCATTACTTAAATTCAATATTGTTAATTGTGTATAAGGGTGAATGATATTTCTATTCATAAAATTGTATGAATTGGTTAGAGCAATAATGTGATGATGAAATTTACCAGCAGTTGTTTCCGGTAAACTTTCGATAGGATATGGGCATTCTCACAATCTTTTGACTTTTAAGTCCGTGAATAGTAATTTTTATTTTAGTGCATATTCTTGTGGGGATTTTTTTTTTAATTTCATATACTGGGAAACATCCTATTGCATGACTGTATAGCAATATTAGCGAGATAAATAAGTTTTGGACCATTTAGGGGGTCCAAATATACCACGGTAACGGGACGGTAAATTCCTTTACCGTCCCGTGTCCCTGATGCTGATTTTTAAGTTTGGAGCTGCCTGTATAAAATTGTTTCAATAAAAGTAATTCGATGTAATTTTTTTCCTATTGTTTTATTGTCCTATTGTTTTTGGGACTATTGTTTTATATAAATATGTAGCAGAAAATTAACCTGCACGCATTTTTACGTTTGTTATTATTTTTTTAAACTATGTCCCTGGGTTTTAGATTCCTTACCGTCCCTCTTGCTAAAACTATACAGAAAATCACTTCAGATGCAGCCACAGAATTTTTGTCAATTTTTTTCTCATTCAGAAGTATGCTAGAGAAAGAATGGCTAAAATTCTTTTCCAGAAAATTTACTGCAGAATTTAAATCAGCATTTAAATATCAATTTCAAGCATCGTGTTTTTACTGGTAGTCTTACCGTCCCCAAGGTTTATTCCTGCACTTTTCGAGGTAAATTAATTTTTTTTAAAATTTAATCTAATGCAAATAACTGTTTCTAAAAATCAATGAACATTGTTGCTATCACTTAGTCTTACATGATTTGCCTAAAAATACGTGGTAATTTTCATTACCGTCCCATCCTTAAGATCCCTTTTTATTCCCTTACCATCCCTTTTTTCCAATACCATCCCCTTTTTTTCCTTTACCGTCTCTCCTTTAACACCCCTGTAAGACAATGTTATACCAAAATTTTGTACTAAAAATACTACATTGTTATTATTTCTTATATGAATATCCTGTGGGTACTATGCAAATTCATTATAAGTAAAAATTCAAAAGAAAATAAAAAGTTATAGTGGTAAAATGGTAAGGAAAATTAAACTCGCACGTTTAACTTAAACCTCGGTTAAATAAAAATAAATTTCGCTACTGACCATTTTTTCTTTATTTTGAATCATTAAGACATTCGTCTATAAGTTTAAAATGTTATTTTAGAAAGTTTAATTTCACCTGATTTTTATTCCTGAATGTCAAAAGATTGTGAGAATATGCTAGCGTAACAATTTATCATAGCATCTTCAATTTGACAAATAATTTACTTAAATAAATAAAATGATTATTAATTTTAAACACATAAAATACAGCTTTAAAAAAATTGCTCAATTAATTAATTAATAAAGCGTCATTATCTAAAAAGGGACAAAGTTCATTTAATAAAGTTTAATATTTTCTAAAAATATGATAAACTTTCTTATACTCAAAATATTTTTATACAGTCAAACCTCTATAAATCAATATTAAATAAGACTTCATGTATATGTCGTCATGTTTTCTTATGTTCCGTATACTTCGCACAGACACTAATGTACTCGTGATTCGTGAATTTAATTAAGAATACATTTTAATTATAATTTAATTGGCTTAACCTGGTTTGAATCTCCAGGTACTGAAATTTAAGCTACTTATCTATATATATAAAAGAAAGTCTGGATTTTGTATTAATCAACGAGCAGCCTAAACTACGGAACCTAAATCTTGAAAATTGGAGTAAAAATACTTTTTATGACATAGAGTGCCGCTAAGAAAGGATTTGGTAAAATTCCACCCTTAAGGGAGGTAAAAAAGAGAACGAACATTAAAAAAATTCCTTAAAAATCGGATTTTATAGTTATTTTTCAACTGATGACATATTTTGGTGTATTTTTGTATGCTGAATAGAATGGTACTAACTAAATTATTTTAAGTCCAATAGTTCGTGAGATATTTCATATTTTTCTAATTTGGCGATGTCTTTGGCGCCAAAACCTCAAATTTTTAAGTGATAATTTCTAAAAATTGTTCCGTTACTATAGCAACGGAAAAATTTAAATTCGGTAATTTTGTTGATCAATTATTCTTTTGGTTGAATAATTAAAACAGCTATATGAGTTAGAAAAAAATTACAAACGTCTTCGAAAACTAAAGTTTTTAAAAATTGGCACTTTTTCACGATATGACATTACAAAATCTATGCTATTGCGCCATGTATTTCAACCCTAACTGTGCAAACGATTTTTACTGCAAGCCGTGCCAAACATTAAGATTTGCTATTTATTGAACGCGAATATTTTTTCAACTGATTTTATTTAAAAGACAAAGAAAAAAGGTTTAATAAGAAATAAATATTGTAAAAAGGAAATATTTAATTTAAATATGAAAGCAATGTTTGTACTGCATAAAAAAAAAAAAAAATTCATTTCAAAGGTTTAAATTGAAAAAAATATTTTGCAATTTGTCATTTGCTGCTGGATAAAAAGAAAAAAATTGGTACTTTTATGTTAGCCGTGCACAAATCTCGCCAATAGCATTTTAAAAATCGCAAATACCAGGACTTACATTTTTACTCATCATCATCTACTGTATTTATATTTCATTCCGATTCACTATAACTCAGGTTCTACTGAACAGAATTTTGTAGAACTTACTCTGTTAGTTAGGTAATTTGTTTAGAAGTGTTTTAATGTAAAAAATAGTTCTACGTTGCTTAGTGTTTTCTGCGGGGATTTTAAAATTAGGTGAACCCAATTATGAAATATTAACTTTTATTTAAATTTCTACTGAATGGATTTTGATGCTATGCGGGAAAGCTCTCAGTGGTGTAGTAAAAAACTAGAGGATGTACTCTATATGCAGAGAGTATATACTAGAGAATATATATGCTATAGCTATGGAAGGCGTACAGAGTTTCTTAAACAATCCAGAGAGTATATAAACGTTAACTTACCCCTACACCCCTGAAGTTCTATAATCTGGTTAACGCGATTATGAAAGATATGTTTAAATTTAACTATCTATAATGTATACGAAATGTAAAGAGAAATTTATTTCCGACTGCTTAGAACTTGAATTCTGCTGAATAGATCTTGATGGGACCTACATTGTTAGATAATTTTTCAGAAAAGATTTTATCATATCATATAGTTAAATAATTACTATAAATTCAAAATCAGATAAACACGGTTATGAAAGATTGTTTTTTTTTTTTTTTTTAAGATTGTGCTGAATGGATTTTGATGGAAATTAAACTGTTATTTAAATAATTTTTAGGGAATGTTTTAGTACATTTGCCTGTTTAAAAGATTTTGCTAAATGGATTTCGATGGAACTTGATAAGTTAGTTAATTTTTTAGGGAATATGTTAGTAAAAAACACATATTGTTCTACGTTTCTTGGATATAAAAATTTGTCTGAAAGTTCTAGAGCCAGGTAAACCCAATTATGAAAGATTAGCCTTTTTAATAGGCTCTATTGGACGGATTCTGATGAGAATTGCATTGATAAATTTTCAGAAGAAGGGTTTTAGTATATTGCATTTTGTTCTATCGTACTTTACCAAATCCTACAGTAAAGGATCAACTAAACAAGTTGCTCCTAAACAGCTGAAATTTTGTCTGTCTCAACAGAAAATATAATAGCATAATAACGTCAATAGCGTTTGTAGCAATTCGGATGGGCATTCCAGATAAATGCCCATATTGCTATCAAACGCATGATCAAATTCACAGATATATTTCGTTTGATTCAAGGTTTGTTTAGAAAAACGGCCCAGCGTAGCGGGCGAAGGCTGCTAGTTCTATTATATAAAAAATGTTAACGTGCTACCCAGAACGTTTTGATGGTAATGTTAGAAGATTCACTAGAGCACTAGTAAATATTGAAATTGAAGCTAAGGCAAGTCCAAGATTTCAGAAGAGTCGCTCTGTGCCTTTTGCGCTTAAACCTCGAATTAAAGGAGAACGTAATCGCTTAGAAAAAGAAGATATAGTCGAAAAAGTATTATCAGCTGAATTCGGTACACACATCAATAAGTACAGTCGTGGAAAAAAAAAAGTAAACACCCCCTACTATCTCTTCGACAAATTATCGTAGACGGAAGTTACTGGTACCGAATGATTGGAAATAAAGTCTACTTTTAAATGATGTATATAAAATTTGCTTAGGGGGACATCGACATATTACAACGAACCCAAACCTCATTTTTTTCAATGGCAATACCCAATTTTAACGAGATATTTCAAATCTTCGGTTCAAACTATGCCCAGACACCAAATTTCAAGTCATTTGAATGATAAGTTTTTGAATTATAAACATTCAAAATTTAGTGCTTCTAATGTTAAATTACATTTTCATACATTTATTTATATCTCCTGAAGTTATGCTCCTAATGTGCTAATTTTTTGTGTAGCAATAATACTAATGTGCCCAAACATAAATACGCTGCATTTGCAATTTTATAATTTTATAATATGAATTATGAATTATGAAATTAATCTTCGAAAAAATTATAAATTGCAACCTACAATTTTTTTGATGGATTTAGATTTATTAAGTCCTGCTTTATGAAAATCCGAAATTTCCCATTTTTCTTCCAAATTGTTTTCAAATTATGCTTAAAAAACGGCAAAATGATGGTTTAAGGGGTCGTCTGTGATAGAAGTGAGTAGATATTTTGAAATTTCTTCTGCTGTCCCGTTGTCTAATAGGCTTCATTGACTGCTTAAGGTGCCTTGATCAAGAAGGAGGCTCTCTCGGTTAACAATCGACTACGGAACTTCAATTTGGATACAGCCCTTAAAATACGCACGTTTTATAATAATTAATTTCTCGGAAACTTATTGTACAAATTGCATAAAAATTGGGTTTTAGGCTAATTGAAAGGTGTAGAGTTCATTTATGCTGTCAGAATTGGGTATTGCCATTGAAGAAAATGAATTTATGGTTTGTTTTAATATGTAGATGGCCCCCTAAGCAAAATTTATATACACCATTTAAAAGTAGACTTTATTTTCAATCGTTCGGTACCGGTAACTTTCTTCTACGATAATTTGTTGAGGAGTTAGTAGGGGGTGTTTACTTTTTTTTTCCCACGACTGTACATCACAACAGGTACAGTACCATGTCAAACACGCATTTTAGCCCCCCGATATGCAATTTCTCTCGGGCAAAAATTAAAGTGTCGTCCCAAAAAAATAACGCTCCGTTACATAAGCCAGCCCTAAAACAAGGCAGTTATATCATTGTACGGTTAAATACTGACTTTCCTACTGCAATTTTTTTAATTTCTAAACATCGTACATTTTCAATTTTCACACAGTCGATAGAAAAAAGTACTTTTAAATGCAATTTGTTTGAAAACTGCATCTCAATTTATTTATAAGATATTAATTTTTTTGTAGTTCTTAAAGCCATTTCTGTAATGATGGCAACTGAAGTACTCCATATCTGTAGAAAGTAAAGGGAAATTAGTAGTATTACTATATCTTTTAATTGCCATTTTGTCACAAAAACTGAAAAAAAAATGTAATTAAAATACGTGCTATGCCAAGAATATCGTCTGCTAAAAAAATGTATTTTAAAGTATATATGTGTGACTTTTTTTCTCCGGATTTACTTAATTCCTTTCAAAAAGCTGAAAGAATGCATTTTTATTAATCCGTGTGTATTAACATTTTTCGAATTTTGAAAAAATATAAATAAACGATTTCTGACAAAACATGGAGCTATTATAAACTATTTAATTATCAGTATCCATATTAATGTTTAATGCAATAAAAGCTTCTGAATCACTAGATACCCGATTTTAATGTCCACGTTTTGTGAATGACGATATCGCTTTTTGCTGGGTTTGTATATTATTCCGCGATAGAGACGTGATATGCTTACTTTTCTCTAGATATTGTTTAAGACTGGATCGTAAATGTGGAATTCTTCAGCGGATGCAAATGACGTTATTTTATATAAAATAAAAGCGTGTGTTTTAAGTCTTAAAATTTAAATGTGTTTTGTACTATCTATATTTACATTTTGTTTTCATCTGGGGCGACACTAAATTCTAAAAAAAGCAGAATTCCTGTTTTCTAGTTTTAAAATTTCATTCTAGAAAGATTTTTGTTCATCGTAATTTTCTCATTTCTTTAGTATTCCCTTGTGAGCTTCATGAGGGATGATTTCTGGAAAGCCGAGTTCTAAATTCTTAGAATTATCACATGTATCTCGCCTAGGCATTGTACAAACCAAGACAGTGGCAAGAAGCTACATGTGGTGGCTGAAAATGGATCAAGACATGGATAAAAAACAATGAATAGCATTGTAAAAAATTGTGTAAGATTCTAAACAGCCAGAAAATTTCTTCCAAAAGCTCCTCTAGTATCTCGATTTTGATCAGCAAAGCCCCGGTCAAGATTTCATATAGATTTAGCTGGGACCTTTAAAGGTAATGTTTTACTTATACTCCCAAGTGGCCTGAAACGAAGTTTGTAAATTCAATCAGTTCTGAAACTGTGGCTCATTGTTTGAGAATTTTTTTGTACTAAGTAATACAGTACAACCTCGATATTTCGAATCTGTGGGGAAGAGAAAAAAATTCGAGATACAGAGGTTTCGAGTTATCAAGGTTTTGAAAAAATTAAAAAATATAATCACACGAACTGTTTTTTGCCGTAAAAAATAAGATTAATCAAAAACTACACATAATCTACTACTAATTAACACACTTCTCAAAGTTTTAATAATTTAAAAATTGAGTTACAAACATACTTGTTTTCATTAAATAATATCCAATTCGTCATTAAGAAATACATTCAGTTGTTTCGGAAGAAAAAGTTCTTAATTGAAGTATGCCGTCTTGCAGAACCTTTTTGCAATTGGACAGTTTTCTCTAACATAGCAATGGTACCAAATGCTTCAGTTCTAATATTTTCATTTGATTCAAGAAATCTCCGCAACATGTCAACTGCCTTCTCAACTTCTTTCGCTGTAATTTTTTTCATGCTCTTGTTGATCTTGTAGGTCTTTAATTTTTTCATCAGAAATTTCTGCATTAATGTTCGAAACAATCTGTTCATCTGTCATAGTGCCGTACGTTTTAAGCTCATTGTCTACATTCAAGAATTCTTCGAATGAAATCTCAGTGTGACACCAAGAGTGTAGTGGACGGTATACGGAGGTATACGCCGTATACTTTCTGGATTTTTTAAAGAAGCTCCGTATGCCTTCTGTTTCTCAAATAAAGCTATAGCGTAAACTCATGGCATGGCGTTAATGACTTTAGCGTATACCCTCTATGCTTGTAGCGTGTACTTTCTGGTGTTTTTACGACTGCAACACTGTGACAAGCATTTTGTATCGATTATCACAGTTCTTAATTCAATTCTCCTTCTTTAGTTGCTTGCTTAATGGAATCAACTTTCTCTGTTCCACTAGAAGTTGCATATTCTAAAAATCCTGCTTTTATGAAACAATTTCTTATTATGGTTTCTGTAACATTTTTTCATGCATAATCGGCCATTCACCTTGACTGTAAGATGTTGATAGGTGTACTAGAAGGTTTAACTTCACCGATATTATTCAGAAGTTTCTCTCAATTTGGGCTCGATAACCAACTTTGAAGCTACGGACTATCTCCTGATCGAGACTTCGAAGTCGTGTTTGGCGGCAAAAATTTAACAGTGATATTTTTTAGAGTTGGAAGATTAAAGTTGACTTTACAATTGTCTATGAAGAGGAGAACACGTATTTTACTTTTCGCCATTGTTTTATAGATTCCTATCAGCCAAATAGCAAAAATTGCGTTTGTTATCCAAGCTCTTTTAGAAATGACTTAATTTTAGCAAAGCACCTCGGCTTTTTAGATCGTCCTATCATAAGAGGAGGAAGCTTTTCTTTACCACTTTGATTTGCTGCGAAAAGCACACAGTTACACGAAGTTTACTGTTTGCCAGGTCGGATTTCTTCACCTTTAAATACAGTCGTTTTGTTGGAAAAATACTGATAGAACCATTTCATCTGCGTTAAACACATCATCTGTTTTATAGTCCTTTAAAAGAGAAGGAAGTTCTAAAAGCCACACTTCACAGGTAGCTGCATCACCTGATGCACTTTCACTGCAAAGTTTCCAAAAAACGATGCTGTCCCTTTTTTCAGTTTCAAAAGCTTTCCATTCTTACCCTTTAAGTTCTTTGTATCAACAAAGGGATAAAAGATTGTCAAACCAGCATCCAGATCAAACTGGTTCTACAAATGACAATAGCCAAAAGTAAAAAGTCAAGCTAATTTCTGTGGAAAAAATTTCGAGATATCAAGGGTTTTGAAAATATATTTCGAGATAACTATGGAAAATACATACGAATTTTGATGAAAATGCAGGGGAAATTTCTTTTTTTGAGATATCAAGGGTTTCGAGATAAGGAGGTTCGAGATATCGAGGTCCGACTGTACATTACTAGACGTGATTTCTGAGTCACCACGATATTGCTTTTATTTTAACAATTTTTTAAGAAAAATGGAATTAGAAATATAATTAGTTCTTCACACCACTCAGCTTCAAATGGTCAATAATAGGAAAGACATGTTCAGACTGCAAAGAAAAATCGAAGACATAAACAACAGGCGATATTCTCATTAAAGTCTGCCGATTGTTTCGTAGTTTCTGTTCTATAGATCACAAACAGAAACTAGGGTATCAACAGCTGATAAACTGATGAGGAGATGTTTAAAAACATACTTAGACAAGTTGCATCCAGATTTACTGGAAAGCAAGGCTGCGTAGAGAGGAAAACAGATTTAATGTAAAAAAGACCTGAAGAAATTAAAAATTAGGGATCCCATTTATTACCGTAATTATAATCGAACAAGTGGACTCGTGGTTAAGTTAGTGCTGAAAAAAAGGACCTGTTTCTTATAAAGTAACTTCAATTGAAGACATCATTGAGCGATTGAACACGGACATGCTGACTAGATTCGATCCAGACCACAACAATTTATCAACTTAAAAACTTCTGAAAATCCTGTAATGCAGATGAAACTAACAAGGAAGGAATTTTGTCAACCTCCTATAATTAGTGATATTGTAGTTCCAGCTGATAGTGTTCCAACTCTATTCCAGAATTACCGTACTGTTCAGCTCGAGTTCAACGTCCTTCTAATTACTTAGATGACTATATAAGTTCATAAGAGTTTGTGTAGAAAATAGCACGTTGTTATTCTTATGCTACGTTGCAACCGGTATGTCAACAGTTACGTTATCTATATTAGCTTGTACATGCGATGAATTCTATCTTAATAAATGTTATATTATATCATAATAAGGAGTAATAACTTTTAACATATCTTCGGTACGCATCAGCACCATAACATTTTCATAGTATTTAAGAAATAGAAATACAGACTTTGTAAGCTTTAATCATTATTTTTAAAATGAATAATAATCGTATGATTATGCTGCAAAAAAGAGTTAAGTCAGTAACTTGTAAATAAATTCTGTTAAAGTATTGCCAATAGATTTACATTTAGGTTTTAAATTGTATTACATTTTAAATATCATTTTTGTTGCATATGGTTCGTAAAGTATTTGCTTAAGACTGTTCGCAAATTCAAACTGGCTCTTTCTAACACATTCCTGAATTCAATTTGTTCGTAAACGCATGAGATTGACAGGTGCAATTATTCAGAAATTACGAAATCAAATGGTTCTTATATATATATATATATATAAAAGCAGAGGATTTTTCAAAAATGCTGTCAAAGTTGGCGCTTTGAACCAAATTTCCCGACTCGATAACCCGATAAAAGTCATTATGAGACGACAATCGCTTATAACTCAAGATGTAAATTCATTTATGAAAAAATGAAAAAAAAAAGTTTCTATTCTTAATCACATCAATTGTCAACCCAGTAAGTGTCATGATTTTACATTTAAAGAGTCCATAAATGAGTCAGAAAGTTTTCCGAGTTTAATATTTTTTCGAAAATATCCAGAAATATTTTTACTTTTGGATAACTGCTATATCAGTGTGATTTCATAATATATAAGGTGCATCATGAAGAGCAACAAAAGAAAAAATCCAACGAAAGTGACACGCGACCTGTGACTGAGCACGGCCTTGACCTCGGGTCAGTAACCGGCGAGTGTGACGGCTGGTTACCGCTGAGATTCCCTCGATCGGAAACGCTCTCTGCAAATATTCCAGTCTCGAGTGTCAGCTTTCACTATCTATGAAGCAAGCGTTGTTCTAAATTTATCGATTTAATTGAAACATACCCTTAAGGTAAATCAACAAGCTGCCGTCAAATTCTCACGTATATCGTCTCTTCGGTGGTTTCTTAATAGTTCTTTGTTTTAACCACAATCTCTCAAGAAAATGTGCGCATAAACGTTAGTGAGGATCTTGTATTATATTTTGTTCAAGTACAAAATAAGGACTTTTTAACGTCTCCGAAATTAATAATCAAATAGCTAAAGTTGAAAAGAAATAAAATAAAATAATATTTCTAATTTTTAAAATAGAAATAAGAATTTAAAACGTTGCGTGAAATAAGCGATTAGTTTCATCCAAAATTACTGGACATTATTTTTATCAGAAGAATTATATGTATGATTTCTACAAAGACAAAAATAACGCCTTTTTTTATCCTTTGTAAGATTTGTACTTTACTTCAGTAGTAGCTATACGCCTGAAGTATAAAATACGAGAAGGGGGGGGGGGGGGGGCGCTCGTCGCAGACTATTTTATTCGATGTGCAGATAATTTTCAGATTAATTTTTTTTTTTTTTTAAATAGAATGCTAAAGCACATTTTTCCTATTGTGGCGTTGTTTATGGGTAAGAGTTGCATAAACGCGCAAAACTGTTATTTTTTTTTAATCAGAAAATTCAAAGGTTATGAATAAACTACCGAACGCACTGCACTCAGACATGTATGTATTATACATATTGATGCATAAATACAAAAGTAGGAAAATCGTTGTAAACCGGTTAATGTACATAAGTTGCCATATTTTTTAATAACTTTCAGTAAAATCAAGTTTTAGCTGGATAGTCAGTCTGAAAATCTCGATTGGACTTTGAGCACATTCTATTTACTTTCTGTCAGTTTTACCCATTAATGAGATTATGCTGCCATATAGTATATTTTTATATAACTAATATTACATGAAGTGGCTATAATTCTAGGGACTGAAGTATGATGTAATTTTTTTTAATACAATTTTTCAAAGTTTGCTTTTAAAAAGTGAACAAAGTATACATCCATTTTTTAACTTCATATATTTTATACTGTTCTTTTCTTTTATCTTATGGGACAGAGTTATGTTGAAAGTGAAAACAGGCATGAAAAGACATACCATGGAGGTGACGTTTAGTATGATTTTGATTTAATTAAATAGTTTTAAATTTCAATTTTATTCTAAAGTGCTTTTTAAGGTGTCTTACTACATGGCCGGGCAACTATTCTATTTTTTTCTTTCAAAGGCTATTTAATTATAGTTTAAACGTAATTTTAGGAATATTGTGACTCGAAACCAAGAAAAAAAGCAAACAACTTTTTGGTAAATTGAGGATTTCATGGTAAAATTTAGCGAAACGTAGCCCAATACGCAAAACGCTCTGCAAGAATTTCTATCGCATATACAGAGTGTATCTGAAAAAGTGGGCAAAACTTTACGGGGTGATAGAATGCACGTAGAGATGGGCAACATCGTTCCTTTTAAGGAATCGTTCCAGCCGGAATCGTTCACCGAAAGGAACGAGTTCATTGGAGTCGTTCCTTTCGGAATCGTTCCGAAAAAAAAGGAACGAATCCGAGAAAAAGGAACGAATCCGAGAAAAAGGAACGATTCCGAGAAAAAAGGAACGATTCCGAGAAAAAAAGAACGATTTTGAAAAATAAAGGATTCCAAGGGGAAAAAAACACTTCCGAGATAAAGAGAACCACATGCAATCCATAATATTTTTTACTAATTTATTTTCTTATGTACCCGTCCATTTTCTTACGCATCCAGTCGCTTTAATTTTGTAATGTTTTGGACAGATGATTTTGTTTTTAAGAGTTCATTTCATTGATCAGCGTGTGCAATTAATTTGCAGTTATTTCTAACTTTATGATTTATGGTATAAAGCATAATTCCTCTTGGAAATTTAAGGGCGGTGCAAGGTCTATTCGATTTTCAGTGTAATCATTGGTTTCTCTTGAAAATATGTTGTCAAATGACCGTCCATTTATATTATTATTTTATATAGTGTGTCTTTACTCTCAACGATGTTCAGTGGCTAAGTCCTAAACCGTTAGTCATAGACCTATAGTTCCAATTACAAAAATGTTTTAAATAAGGTAAAAAATTATTCTGAAAGTCATTTGGATCAATAAAAATATTTCTAAAAAAGTTACGAAATTTAATTTTTTATACGGTCCTCCGCCCTATAAGAGATATTTAGTAAAAATTTCCTGTTCTCTTAAAAGAAAGACAAAAAAAGTCCCATTCATCTAACACTAAAATTCATGAAGTTATACGAAACTTTGAAATGCAAGACTTATGCCTCTTTTCTGCATCCGAATACACATGAGTTTAGCCATGCTTCTAGGGGTCGTAAACAAAGTGCTTAAAGTATTTGAAGGATTTATTTCATGTGTAGCTGCGCTTTGAAAGAAATCGTACTACGACAGATTTTTGTAAGGATTTGAAGCTGTTTCTTTTCATGATTTTTTTAACAAAAACTATGCTATTTTTATAAGCTTTTATTTAACCTATTAACCGCCAAAACTATAAGTAGGAATTTTCAAATTTCTTGTTGAAAGTCGCTTGTCACCACAAATTCAGAAAGGTAATTTCCGCTTTATTAAAATATCAAAATTTCAGCCAATAAATAAGGCAATTTTTTTAATTGTAAAATAGTGGTGACAAAGTAATTAATGTAAGCATGAGCAATTATTTTGACCGTTGCGTGAACGCAACACCAGCGGGTAACGGGTTAACTTGAAACGATCGTATGTATGTCTTTCCAGTTCAAAATTTGTACTCGAAATTCAACTCACTTTAAAAGATGCGATCGAGGTTAAATTTTACATATTGACGTAAATCAGATGACAATGTAATATTATTATGATTTTCAGTGCTTACCATTATGTACTTATTTTACAGGGTAACACAAAAAATTTCGGATAGATTACTGCCAACAAGTTTTCTAAAAAGTTTTAGATTAGATAACACAAGACTGCGATGGTTGCGTTTTTTTATTTTTAAAATTATGTATTTTTAAAATTATGATTTTTATATATTTTTTAGCACTGAATCCGAAAATTATCTTCATTTTTAACCATCATGTCAGAATTTTTCGCAACTAGTAAATTTCAAAATAGTAAATTTCAAAATTGAAAAAATAGCTAATACTATAAAATAGAGTCGATGGTTGTATTTTTTAACTTTTACGACTGATTTGTATGTGCTTTTTAGCACTGAATGTAAAAATTACCTTCATATTTAACCATCATGTTAGACTTTTTTTGTAAATGGCAAATTTCAAAGTTAAACTAGTATGTTGTGGCCATCACAAAACTTTCTTCTAAATAAATCACGTCTATTAAATCATTTAAATAGTAAAAGAAATTACATCAATTTAGAACCAATTCGTATCAAAGTATACCTGAATTTGAAGTTTGATGAAAATTCGTGCATTACTTATTGAGATAGAGCTGTTGGGGAAATTCTGAAAAATGCAGCATAGCAGCGCCACCTGTTGAGCGATTTGCACCAAAACACAAACAGCACTAATTCATATTAAGGTATACCGGAATCTGAAGTTTGATGAAAATCGGTGCATTAGTTCTGGAGCTAGAGCTATTGTGGAAATCACAAAAATGCAGCACAGCAGCGCCACATGTTGAGCGATTTACCCGAAAAGGTACAAAACATCAATTCATGTCAAGGACTAACAGAATCTGAAATTTGATGAAAATCCGTGCATTAGTTCTGGAAATTGAGCTATTGTGGAAATCGTGAAAAATGCTGCATACCAGCGCCACCTATTGAGCGATTTACACCAAAACATAAACAGCACTAATTCATATCCGGTATACCTAAATCTGAAGCTTGTTGAAAACCCAAGCATTAGTTCTTCAGATAGAGCTATTGCGGAAATCTCAAAAAACGCAGCATAGCAGCGCCACCTGTTGAGCGATTTACACCACAAGGGGCAAAACGTCAATTCATGTCAAGCACTAACTAAATCTGAAGTTTGATGAAAATCCGTGCATTATTTCTTGAGATTGAGCTATTACGAAAATCGTGTAAATGCTGCAAAATGCAGCATAGCAGCGCCATCTGTTGGGCGATTTGCACCAAAACTTTACCAGCACTAATTCATATCAAGGATTAACGGAATCTGAAGTTTTATAAAAATCCGTGCATTAGTTCTTGAGATAGAGCTTTTGCGGAAATCCTGCAAAATGCTACATAGCAGCGCCACCTGCAGGGCGATTTACACCAAAAACTAATGAAGGTCATTTTCGGATTCAATAGTAAAAAATACATAAAAATCAATTATCAAAAGTTAAAGAAATAACAATCACATCTATTTTATACTATCAGAATCAGATTTCCGAAAATTTTTCACTTTTTAGCTTTCAAATTTACGATTTGCAAAAAATCTGTACTTTGTGATAAAACATGAAGGCCATTTTTGGATTCAGTATGTAAAGAATCGAGGCTGTTGCTTTTCAACATTTTATTTAACGAAAATTCTATTATTTTTTTCCTGTTATATGTTTAGTACAAGCTGTATATTTTGCATTAATATTTCAGAATGATTATAGATTTCAAATTTATAATGCAATGTTAATTTTACTATCAACTATATTTTTTATATATCTGAAGATTATTTATATTTCTAGTAAATTTGTAAATGATGACCCCTATTTCGCAGCAAAAAATATGCTCCAAGTTGGAACAGCCATTACTTCGGTCAGTTTCAGTCGTAGAATAATAGGACTTTTATTTGTCTTACCTGTAAGTGTAATAGGAAAGTTTTACTAACTATAACTTGAAGGACCGGGGGATCGTATAAAAAATTAAATTTCATAATTTTTCAAGAAATGATTCTATTGGCCCAAATCACTTTTTAAATACTTCTTTACCCCCATTTAAAACATTTTTGTAATTGGAACTATATGGCTATGACTAACGGTTTAGGAATTAGCTATTGGACATCGTTGAGAGTAGACATCCTGTATAGGAAATTTTATTATTGCTCTGATATTTGTCACCAGGGTCTAGGAATTTTTAGTCTCATAGATTCCTCTTCAAAATCTACCTCTAGGTAATCTTAATTTCATTTTTCATTCTGAATCTCATTTTTCATTTGGATGGCCCTACTGGTTTGGATATGTAACTAGTTAAAGCAGATTACATTTTTGTTCCAGTGTCCGTACTTTCAATAACTTTATGCCCTTTATCGTCTTTCTCCTCAGCTCCCTAACTTTACGCACACAGGATATTTCGCATAATTCATCAACATTATTATCACCGCCTTCAGGATCTGGTTCAGAAGTGAAACACCCTATTCTATAGCAATCATCTTGTAGTGCAATTCAGTGATATATATCAATTTTAATGCATTTGAAATAGCTTAATGTCATTAAAATGCGCTGCAAACGATTTTTTCCCGTTGACCATAATGTAACGAAATACTTTTGAGTGCCCCTGTAAATAAACTATTAATGCTACACTCTTCATATTGAATACCAAACATCCCATGGTAAACATCATTAACATATATCAATTGCATGGGAATCCGAGTATATTTACGGGAGTTAGGTATATTACACACTGAGACCACACAACGACACAAAGCGCAACATGAAGTGCAAAAACCGGTCGAAACAAAGAACGAAGTTGTTGCAAACTTGTTTTAAACCAGTTTTTCTAGCGAATTCAAGCGACATGTCTTATGTGTCGCCTTAGTGTGTGACTTGCCTTAGAGCGTGAACAGACGGTCTGACGGACAGACAAACCGCATTCATAAACACTAACTTTATTGGAAAGAGTTAAAAAGTAAAGCACGTTTTTGCACACTGTCTTTCCTGAGTGACTGATGTATGTCTTGTCTTTTACCCTAACATCGCTATTTGTGAACTGCTGTTAACTACGTAGAATTTCAATAAACTTACAACTCTTTTTGAATCTCCAATTTCACGAGAACCTACCGGAATTTCTCTAATTTCACACCCTCATCCGCCGTCACCCTCTCTCCACTTATATGATACAGAACCTCAGTTCGGTGTGAGTGAATTGCAATGCTAATATGTTTGTTTGGATTGGGATCTTTGGAGCTTCATAACTCATGAAGTCATGGAACACTTGTGTTACACGAAAGGGTAGAAGTTCCTTCAGATGATTTGTAAACAGATTCATTAGCAGGGCTATGGCTAGTGATATTTATAAGATAATATTATATGCATTAATATTATAATATATATATATATATATATATATATAGTAATATATATGATTTTATTCATATATAGTACATATTATCTCCGCCAAAAGATATAGTGATTCACTAAACTTCAAAGTTCTATTTCTTTAAATTTGAAATTTGCTAACATTTTAATTGAAAAACGGTTTATTGGTTTAATTAAATTAAACAAATTAAAAGTATGTCCATTATTATTACAGATTGTAGTACTATATAAAGAACTATCCTTTTGACGATGTTTCGGCCATTGAATGAAAGATATCTGTTGTAAACGTATTATAGATAATACCAACCTTAATTTTTTGAGAATTTAACTATTTTTTATTCGGAGTTAAACTTTTTATTGTCAAAACTATTTAAAATAGATAAAACATTTTGTTAAATTCGAACTTTTCAGAAAACTTTATGTAATTTAAGAAACAAAAAGAAAATAAATAAATAAATCTTCTAAGTGAAAAGAATAACAATAAGAAAGGAAAATACATAAAATTTAGTATCGTATTTGCAGTAAGTTTTACCTCAATAAAAACAGAAATTTGGTATTAGGCTTGGAACATTAAATTTAGTTTAGCATGAAGGGAGCCTGGATTTGCTCGAAATTAAACTCAGATATGTATTATCCATCACCACAGTAACAGGCATTAATCGTGGCATTGATTTCGGGATTTACGAGTATCAATAACGATCAAGAAATCTGAATTATTATAAGAAATTATTACGATAAACGATTTTTTTTTGCTTTTATTTTACGTTGAATTAAAACAAAGTCACAGTTATTTAAATTCTAATTATTTAGCAAGAAATAGAAGTAAAATAACAATTGAAAAAACTGTACAAAATCACAACGTGCATTCTTTGGAAACCAATAATTAAATTCGTATATTGTAAAACTTTTTAAATGCAATATTAACCTTCCGCATACCAGACCGGTGCAACAGACCCGATAGATACATTCAAATTGATTTTTCACATTTTAAAAAATGAAAATTTTGTAAATATGTGACTTTTTTCTGGAATGTTCTACTCAAAAGAATAGAACATCCCAGAAAAAACCCATATTTACAGAAATTTCAGTTTTTAAAATAAATTAGAAATATCATTATAAATGTACCTGTCGGGGCCATTGAACCCCTCTGGTAGGCGGAGGGTTAACATAAATCTATTAAACCGAAACAAGCATAAAATATGCAGCTTTATATATGTCGCAGTGTTGGAGAAAGTCCGATAATCTATATGTAGCACGTGATTTTTCTTTCCCGTTTTTATACTCAAAACGGCCGTTAAGAGAGCGAACCGCGGTTAAATTATTTCAATCCCACCCACCACTATTACTGTTATTTTATTATTATTATTAGACATTATGCTTTTTGAAATATTCATTATCTTAAGAAAGAAAGAAACGTTTTACAAAAATTCCTTGTTCTAACAGATTTTACTCTATGTAATAAACCTCAATGTAAGTTGATTAAAACAACAATCTTAGGGAGTTTCGAGATTTTTTTAATCATCTTCTTCAGGAGAGAAAAACAAGACGCCAAACTGTGGAAATAAAGTGGTACTCGAGCGCTCGTAGCTGGTCATATATTTATTTTGACAAAGAGGATTCTCAAATTGAAATTATGTTTGAGGAAAAAACATGAAATAGTGAAATATGCATGAAAGTGCGTAACTCTACAATTATTAAAATAATTGAAAATCAGTTATTATTATCCTATTAAAATGCAATTTTTATGGCCTAGTGATATATTTCTTACATTATTCAAAACTGTTTCTACTCAGATTTAAAAAAATATTTTTCACTAGTAATTAAACAAGCATTTTCTTTGTTTTTCTTAAGGCTGTTCTTAAGTGATCTGCTCAACAAGCGTAAAACGTTTTGACACATTTACAAATTCATTTTTTAACGGAAAGATATAAAATTGGAATGTTTGACCATGGAAGCGATTTGGAATCGAACTGTGTTTTCCATCTTTTGATCAGTAAATTACCTATTGAGTTATAATCGATTTTGATCACGTGACAAACATGTTTTTCACCCATTTTTGAGAAATTATGCCTCTTTCGCGCGGAAATTCGGTTCAAAACGCCCACTTTGACACTATTTTCTGAAAGGCCTATTGCGTTTGCAAAAAAACGGAAAAAACAGCTCGATTACATAGTTTCTGAACAACAACACCTGTTCGTTTCATGCATTTCCGAATAAAAATAAATTAAAACTTTTGTCACAAATTTATCCTTTTGGATTTGAGAACAGCCTTAAGAATTCATTTAGAAAAAAATCATTTCGTATGATACATTTACCAATTAGAAAATGTATTAGTGTATTAAAGTACACATGGTGTTCCATTACCATCGGGGTCCAGGTACTCAATCGGTAAAGCACGTAAAGTTTCTGGGTTCGAATCCCATCTCGGGCACTTTTTCTCTCAGGTGTAAAAAATCCAATTCGTATAAAATATTTTTTTAAATTATTTCTTTCAGATTAATTTAGCACAAGAAGATGAAATAGTAATGTTTATTAAACGCCCTACTCCGCCCCGCACTTCAATTTCTTTTTTCTTTCTTTCTTTACTTTTCTTTTTTTTTTTTGAGAAGGGGGGGGGGGGAGGTGGCACACACATTAGAAAGATATTTTGGCAATAAAGTCAGCTTTAATAGAATCAAAATCTGTTATTTTGAAATAAAATAGCGTATTTTAATTTATTAAAACTGGCCAGTCTACAAGAAAAGAACCGATTCCCGAGGAATCGGTCCTTTTCGGAACGGTTCCTCGGATTCGGTCCTTTTTGGAACGATTCCGAAATGGACCGACTCCGAGGAATCGGTCCTTTTCGGAGTCGGTACATTTTGGACCGATTCCGAGGAATCGTTCCGAAAAGGACCGATTCCGTGGAGTCGTTCCTTTTCGGAATCGTTCCAAAAAGGACCGATTCCGAGGAACCGTTCCAAAAAGGACCGAATCCGAGGAACCGTTCCAAAAAGGACCGAATCCGAGGAACCGTTCCAAAAAGGACCGAATACGAGGAACCGTTCCAAAAAGGACCGAATCCGAGGAGTCGTTCCAAAAAGGACCGAATCCGAAAAGGACCGATTCCTTTTTACAGAATGGAATCGTTCCTTCAGTTTCACTGCCGGAATCGTTCCTTTGGAGTCGTTCCTCAACAAATGACACATCTCTAGAATGCAGCTATACGAGCAAAAATCGAGCATAGAATGTATGGTCGGAATGCAAGCGGTGAGAAGTTAAAAGGTAGTTTTCCACTGTCCTAGGGCGATGGATTGGTGGAGATGGTCCCACAGTTTGGCCACCAAGTTCGTCGGACCTCGCGTTTTGACTTTTTCCTGTGGGGCCATATGAAAAGCCTAATGTTCGAGTGGCCCATTGAAACCGATATGGATCTAGTCGCCAGGATTGCCGTTGTTGCCGGCGATAATCGGGAAATGCTTGGTGTCTTCCCAAATATGCGTCAGTCCCTGTCCCGCAGGCGTGACGCGTGCATTACAGCGGGCGGAAGATCTTTTGAGCAATTTCTTTGAGCATGTACATTAATTACATTCCTGTTAATAAAATGTTTTCTGAAATATTTCCTCTCATTCTTGTATTAGGTAGATTTCGTGTGAAGTACTACCTATTGGGATTGTTCCTATGTTGGAATTTCTGAAAAAGTTTTGCAGATCTACACCGATCATGACCCCTAGAACCCAAAACCACCCTCAATAAAAAACTTTATCTATCTATCTATCTATCTATCTATCTGTATATATATATATATATATATTGTCGGTGTCCACTTTTTTCTTTTTCTTCCATAATAATTCTTATATTAATTTTTTTTTTTTTTTTTTTTTTTTTTTTTTTTTAAATACTTACAGCTTCAATTCATAATTATTGACGGTGGAAGGATATGTTTAATTAATGGTTATATATATATATATATCACTTTCTTCTGGACATAATTTCCTCATAATTTTCGTAATTCTGCACCAATCTCTTCCAAACTGATACATAAAATCAATGGGCATAAAATCTCGGTCAAGTTCGTTAATGGGCAAAATTGGACCAAGGGGATGGAAATAGGGAGGGGTTTTGTGAAAACAGAAAACCCCCCATAACTTCTTAATTTTTGTACATATGAAATCAGTTTACAGTTTTTATTACTTCTAAAAATAGGACCAGAAATTTATGTATCACAGATTTTTGATAAAATCCCAAAAAATAGGGTTTTTGGGAGAAAAAATTTCATAACTTCGTCAATTCTCAAGATACCAAATTCAATTAATTTTATTATAAATCTCCTTAACATTATCTACAACTTTTACATTCACAAGTTTTTGATAGGATCAATTCGTACTGGAAAAAAAAAAAAAATTAAAACGAAAACAAAAAGGGGGTTTGAAGAAGAAAAAAATCCATAACTCCGTCAATTCAAAAGATATAAAATCCCCATGAATTTATCATATATCTTCTTAATATTGTCTACAACATCTATATAGACAAGTTTTGGATAGGACCAATTCTTACAGCAAAAACAAATTAAAAATACATAGCGGTTGAAGAAAAAAATCATCTTAGTAAGGGTGTATTCAAATCCAAACTGCTTATTTTCTGACTCATTTTACAATTCATTTTTGCTCTCAAAGGCTTCCAATTGGTACGTTTTCTTACTCAGAAACTATATAATGTACCGTAATGGTCGATTTTTTGATAGAGGCAGAATATATTTTTAAAAATGCTGTTAAAAAGGGCATTTTGAACCGAATTTACCGAAGCGGATTGTTTTAGAAAAATCATTGTATTAAGGATGCACTCAAATCCAAACTGCTTATTTTCTGACTCATTTTTAAATTCATTTTTGCTTTGAAACGCATTTAATTGGTAGATTCGCTTATTCAGAAACTATATAATATACCGTAATGATCGATTTTTTGATAGAGGCAGAATATATTTCAAAAAATGATGTCAAAGTGGGCATTTTGAACGGAATTTCTCGAAGCGAGTGTGTTAGAAACGAAAAATATTGTCCTTCTGAGAAAATAATTGTTTATATATCAAGTTTTAATTAATTGAAAAAAAAATAAAAACACAGGTCGCTTATATATCTCTTCAAAAATCACGTCAGCAAGTTTCATATTTTTTTTAATTAAAAATGAATCTGGAATTATGCCAGAAAATTTCGAGTTGTTGAGCATGGAAAAGTATTTTTTTGAATACCGCCCTAACATGATTCTGATGAAACCAGCTATTATATAAAAATGAAATAAAAACTCGTCAAAAGCGGCTAGATAAAATTGTTAAAGTGGATTTATCTCTAATCATGATTTAGTTTTTGTTTGTGAAATTTGTATATTTGACTTTGAAATCTACCTTTGCCTGCAGGCCGGGCCGGCAGGGATTTTTTAATTCTTTAACTGAGACAGTGGCAAACTACTTTTTAACTTCTTACTGCTTCCGTTCCGACCATACATTTTATGATGAAATTTGCTTGTATAGTTGCGTTGTATCACACCGTAAAGTTTTGTCCCCTTTTTTCAGATGCACGCTGTATATGCATTTTCTGTGTACACGTAATTTGTATGTCAATGGAGAAGGCACTGAACTAAAATCTAAGTGATATTATAAATTTTCATGAGTAATCGCATCTGTTAACGTGCTATTTTTTTTTTGAAAATTCCTTCATTTTCATGAAAATAACTGTAAAACAAAAGGTATTTATTCTGAAATTAAATGTTTAGTTCATTGCCTTAACAACAGTGTCAATAACTTGCAGTTGGAATTTCATAGTGATATTTCAATAAATTTCTCAGAAATTATGTTTTGCGTATATAATTTTCTCTGAAAAGTGTATTTTCCATAAAACGAATTTAAAGTTTACATTAATGTTTTACTAAAATTATTTAGAGTTACGTTCATCTGAAATTTAATGCATTTTTAAATCATGGTCTCTGCTTTTTTTTTTCTAAACCGTCTATTATTTCTAGAAGGCAATTTTTGGTAGTTTTAGGTCGCTTATATATCTCTTCAAAAATCACGTCAGCAAGTTTCATATTTTTTTTTTATTAAAAATTAATCTGGAATTATGCCAGAAAATTTCGAGTTGTTGAGCATGGAAAAGTATTTTTTTGAATACCGCCCTAACATGATTCTGATGAAACCAGCTATTATATAAAAATGAAATAAAAACTCGTCAAAAGCGGCTAGATAAAATTGTTAAAGTGGATTTATCTCTAATCATGATTTAGTTTTTGTTTGTGAAATTTGTATATTTGACTTTGAAATCTACCTTTGCCTGCAGGCCGGGCCGGCAGGGATTTTTTAATTCTTTAACTGAGACAGTGGCAAACTACTTTTTAACTTCTCACTGCTTCCGTTCCGACCATACATTTTATGATGAAATTTGCTTGTATAGTTGCGTTGTATCACACCGTAAAGTTTTGTCCCCTTTTTTCAGATGCACGCTGTATATGCATTTTCTGTGTACACGTAATTTGTATGTCAATGGAGAAGGCACTGAACTAAAATCTAAGTGGTATTATAAATTTTCATGAGTAATCGCATCTGTTAACGTGTTATTTTTTTTTTTTTTGAAAATTCCTTCATTTTCATGAAAACAACTGTAAAACAAAAGGTATTTATTCTGAAATTAAATGTTTAGTTCATTGCCTTAACAACAGTGTCAATAACTTGCAGTTGGAATTTCATAGTGATATTTCAATAAATTTCTCAGAAATTATGTTTTGCGTATATAATTTTCTCTGAAAAGTGTATTTTCCATAAAACGAATTTAAAGTTTACATTAATGTTTTACTAAAATTATTTAGAGTTACGTTCATCTGAAATTTAATGCATTTTTAAATCATGGTCTCTGCTTTTTTTTTCTAAACCGTCTATTATTTCTAGAAGGCAATTTTTGGTAGTTTTAGGTAGCTTTCATTACAAAAAGTAAAAAGCTACCTATTGCATATATATCTGATTTTTTTCATGCGATAACTGTCGTATTTATAAACCGATTTGAATGAAATTAATTGTATGCATAATACATACCAATGTCTCGACAGAGTTCGTTGGCCAGCTTCATCCGCCACCTTGTTTCAAAATGGCGGCCATTTGCACCGTGCACTACCGCGCAATGCTTAAATATTATTAATATCCGTTAGCTTAAAATTCTCGAAATTGGCGAAAAAACTAACCATAAATGATGCCAACTTGGCTATAGCTTACTAATTTGGCGCATTCTCATTGAAATTCAGTGTTGACGAATATTCTCCCATCGTTTTCGTCGCATTTTCGCTTCTTAAAATTTGAGTAAAATTAGCTTCGAGTAAAACTTGCGAAATTTTAAAATCAAGAAATATGAAAACTAACTTTTCCTCCCGGCACATGGCGAAAGGACATTTTGGTATAAACTGGGGGGAAAACAGAAAGAAAAAAAGAACATTTCGCAATGAAACGTTTGGCACTTCCGGTTTCATTCACAGCTGTCAAGTAGTTTTTAAATCACTATAACTTAGGTTTTATTTATAGTAAAATAATAATAAGCACAGATTTGGAAGGTAAAGAATTGGGCTTTAATAAAATGTAATAAAAAGAAAACGCGAATTTTGTTCAAAATCACATTTGAAACTTATTCAGATACCTTAATTATAAGTTTCAGGTGTGCCTACATAGTTCTTCTAATTAATTGAACAAATATTTGCATAAAAGTACAAAAAAATCTTTGGGACTCACATTTCCACGTACTTTCAGAATAAGACAATTATCGTTTTCACCAGGGCTGCAGAGTCGGTAGGAAAAATGGACGACTCCGACTCCGGGAATTTTAACAGATCCGACTACGACTCTATGACTCCAACTTCGACTCCACAGCCCTGGTTTTCACTCACACACACAGGCATGCAAATCATGATTGGAATACTTTTCTTACACTATCTTTTCAGAAAGTAAAAATACACATTAACATCTGCTAAAATGTAGAAAGCTTTTATACTAATTATAAAAAGTAAACTTTATAAATTTGTAAATAGATTAATAAAAAAAAAAGAATGGATTTTAAAGAAACAAGGCCACTGACAAATACAGAGAATGAGCTATCGAAATTGAAATTTTATTACCACTCCAATTACATAAAACGCGTCTTACTTCAAAACATACCATTAAAATAAATATAAAGCCGAAATGAAACATGTTGCAAGTATTTCTTAGAGCGAAACAAACAAGGTGTGTTGCTAAATTTAGCTTTTAAATTCAATACATTTATGGGGAATACAAGGACGCTGGTCATTAAAGTGTACCAATGGCGCGACATTGCTAATTAAAATTCTAATCTAGTCAAACTTCAACAAAATTAAAGTAATGGAATGGGAAATAAAATCGTGTGTCGCATAGGAAACATGCAGAGATATCATCTACGAATTCCTTATCGTATAAGGTGGAATCTCTCTATTTTAAAAAACAAACAAACAAAACAACTGATGTCGCCGTAATGGAATTTATTGTGACTTTTTCACTTTCTCAGCTGCAAAAACTATCGCAAATAAAAACATGAAAAGTGGTAGCTGTATAGAGAAATGTATGATAAATACGTTGAAGCAGGCAATTTTTAATTCAAAGAATTAGATATACAACATCATCTAAATTCAATGGACAATAATATTTAATTCCCTATGGAAACTGAACTGTTTACATAGTTAAGAACATACCTAAAAAACAGAAAATTCACACACAAAAAATTACAAATATTCTATGACTGATGCATTAAAAAATTGAAATATTAAGAAAACAAATTGATGAGAACTATCATGCCCTTTAAACTTTGGAAAGTAATTTCTAAGGGGGAAAAAAAATGGAACCGACTTCAAAGGATCATTTTTTACTTTCGTGTTCTTGTAATAAGCCTTTATTGTCCTCCACATTTAAGTCCTGTACGTGCCAGGTTAAACCCGAACCAAACCCAAAAACTCTAGTCTAAATCATTCGAAACTGATCTAAGCCTGATAAGAAAGAATTTCTCGTTTACTCGAAGCCCGACCCGAACCTGATGTACTTCAACCAGAAATTCAAAATGAAAACAACTTAATCCATATAGAAATTGCATGGATGCAGTTATGGAAAATAACTCTATAATTACTCGTACATCTGTAGTGTGGATCTTCTCTTTCAAGTAGAAAAATCTGTCATATATACTATTATCATCACAGAAGACGGTTTGCTTTCCAAAATTAGATAAAAATTTCGCTATTTGCAATAAACCTATGTATATACAGTGGACTCTCGTTAATGCGTCTCCACTTAATACGTATCTCCTGTTAATGCAGAGAGTTTC
The DNA here is from genome assembly GCA_963932465.1 of Maratus speciosus. Lineage (NCBI taxonomy): Eukaryota > Metazoa > Arthropoda > Arachnida > Araneae > Salticidae > Maratus > Maratus speciosus. The sequence goes on along the minus strand of OZ010790.1, from coordinate 223,509,915 downwards.
ATTTCCTTCCTTATATTCTAATTAATATTAAGGACACCGTTTAAAGTGAACTTCTTTTAGTGCGGCCTAAAGATGCCCTCCCTTGGAAGTTCGCACTAATGGGAGTTCACTGTATAAACAGGGTTAGCCTAAATGATTCATCGGGTTTCAAAAGACTGTTTATTTACAAGCATACGACGTACAAATACGGGTGATACATGAAAAGATACACACACTCACCAAATTTCTGGTACATACTACAAATGTTCAATGTATGCGCCATTAGTCACCCGGCACACATCTCAACGATAATCCAGCCCCGTCCATACGTTCAATAGCATGTTTTTGTCAATGTCTGTCACAGCAGCAGCGATGCGTTCCTGCAATGCATGCGGCGTTGTTGGCATTGGAAGCACATAAACCTTGCCCTTCATATAATCCCACAAGAAGAAATCACATGGAGTGAGATCTGACGACCTGGGGAGTCGTGGCAACAGAGTAACACCCCCCAGACCAGCGGAACATCACCATTGCCACCAACTTATACAGTGGCGCCGTACCCATCAAGCGCACAGATCTGCCATCAAGCGTGCCCGCGATCCACGAGGCAGGCTTTTAAACTTGTTGAGCATATATATCCTGTCACGTATCATCCGTCTTTGTAAGTCGTATACCTCTCAATACACAGTGTTTTGAAACCCGATGAATCAAATGGCTAACCCTGCATATCCATTAATATCAAAATACAATAGTCGTTTTCAACACTTTACAGCATAGTTGAAAAGTATTTATGAATTCGGTTTGTCAGTCTGTCTGCCGTCTGTCCGTGTTCTAACTTGCGTAAATGTAGTGGGATGGCTGTGAAATTGAAATATGATATAGCGGTTTACTATGGCATGTTCAGTATTGAAGTGTGTAGAATTTATGGTTTGTTTATAGGGACACTCAAAACAATTCCGTTACATTACGGTCAATGGGAAAAATTGTTTGTGGTGTATCTTAATGAAATATATGCATATATCACTGAGGTGTATTGTGTAAGGGGCTTACTGTAGAACCTGGTGTGCATGTAATTTATCGCTTATTTATAGGGGCTCACAAAAGAATTTGGAAACAGTACTGCTAGTGAAAAATAATTGCTTCAGTTTTGGTTTTCAGTTATGGTACGCATTTTAAAATGCCATTATTTTCTTTTGCGTATTACTTGGTACTACTTAAATTCAGCCGATCCTACACAGGGCTGGTCAAAAGATCTCAAGTACATTTCCAATTATTCACGGAAATTGCTGAATGGGAACTTTCCACTGTGCTATGCGTTTAAGTCAACTAACTTTTAGCATACTATGAAGTATACATACTATCTATAGACTATATACAAGGATTCACAAAAATAATTCAGATATTTTTCGACAATTGATGGTAATTCCTGAAATTGGGTTTTCAAATGTTTTATGCGTTTCCCATATTGTTTACTTAGACATCATCTTTCACCCCCTTAAACGGTGAAGTTTTGTTAAAGTATTCTGAAAGTGTTTCATAATCTATGCGTGACGCATGTTTTTTCGCCCTTGTTAAAAATATCTGAAACAATGTTGAGGGCATTCTTTTTAAAATACGTAGCAGGATTATTGCAACTAAAGAAACTTTTCACCTAATTTTGGTAACAGAACCTTCTTCTGCTCTTTTATGAATTTCTAAATGCAACGTAAGTAAGTCGGCACCTTAAAGAGATTAGAAGATATGTCGATTTAACGAGGTTCCTTTCTGTCAACCATAGCTCAAAAAAATTTCGTTATTGATAACGTTTCGTTCCTTTTATAATCCTTAAATAAAGTTTCAACGCATTTTAATGATCAAATTATGACGGATTATTTGCCATCGTAGAAATAATAGGCCATCGGGCTTTTTGCAAGGGGACCGGGTTCACACGTCTATAAAACATGTGCCCGAACGTGTAAGAACGTATAAGAATGTGTAAGAACGTGTCTGTCTAATGAACCTTTTGGAGCCTCCACTGCCTTTGGTATAGCATAGATCCAAGTTTCACACATTTATCAATTTTGCAACTGACCGCGTTTCGAATGTTTATGATTTTATACTTTCAAACGAAAATCTTAAAAACAAAATCCTTAATCTAAATTACCACATTCTGAATTTTGTATCTGTGTGTTTGTTTGTTGGGGGTAATCTTTTTAACTACCGACCCGATTTCAAAAATAATTGTGGCAATATGCTGATGACCATCCTTTCTCAAGCATACTATGTTCTATGACAGTTCAAAAACCGTCAAGGGGGTGCAGTAGCAAAAAATGTCCTAAAATTGCGATTTCTGTGATATTGTTGAGGAGGTTAGAAACTTAAAATTTGGAATCGTGGTTACGATTAAGATGTAAATACTCGCTACGAACAGTTTAAAAAAATTTTGAAAATTAAAACGGTTAAATGAGCGAAAAATGTTCTAAAAGCGTTCTAAAATAAAATTCACTTTTAATTATTAGGTATAGAAACTTGAAATTTGGCATGGCTGCTAATTTCGAGACGCAAAGATTTTTTAAAAGGTTCAAATTTTAAAAGGATGCAGGAGCAAAAGAGTTCTAAAATTGTGATTTCTGTGATACTGTCAGGCTACGAGATTAGAATTTGGCACGTAAATGCTCGAAAAGAAGGATTTCTAAAAAATTCGAAATTTAAATGGGAGAAATAAGTAGAAAACTTTCTAAAAAGTTCTAAAATACGATTTAGTAAAAAATATTAGGGTTTTTAAATTTTAAATTTGGAATGATAGTTACTCTTAAGATGTAAATGCTCGGTATAAACAGTTTATAAAAAATAGCAATTAAAAGGTGAGAAAACGAGCAGAAAAGTCCTAAAAAAGTTCCAAATTACGATTTATTTAGAATTCTTAGGGATAGAAACTTAAAATTTGACGATTGTTTACTTTTAAGACGTAAATGCTTGCACAGAACAGTTTTTACAAAATTCGAATTTAAAAAGGAGCAAGGAAAGATCTAAAATCGTGATTTCTGTGATACTGTTGTGGCTAAAAGAATGAAATTTGATGTGGTACTTATTTATACGAAGTAAATGCTTGTTAAGAAGCGTTTCTAAAAAATTCGAAATTTAAACGGGTGAAATGAGAGAAAAACTTTCTAAAATACGATTTATCTGAAATTGTTAGGGATAGAAACTTGTAATTTGACATGTTTCATACTTTAGAGATATAATTGCGCGCACGGAACAGTCTAAAAAAAATCTCAAAAGGATACAGGAGCAAAAAAACGTTCTATAATTGTGATTTCTATGATATACTGTCAGAACTAGCACCTTAAAATTTGGCATGGTGGTTACTTTTAGGATGTAATGCTCACGAAGAATAGTTTCTAAAAAAAAAAATTCAAATTTTAAAAGGTGTAATGAGCGGAAAGCATTAATGAAACATTCTAAATTGCGATTAATTTAGAATTAATTTTGCGGTAGGAACTTGAAATGGGAAATGGATGGTACATTTAAGACGTAAAAAAATGGCCATAATTCCCCCCCCCCCCCCGTTCTGACCAGAAAATCAGAGTTCTAACTTTTTACGACTGCTCTTTCATCTTCACCTCACACTTCATTTATAATGGATGTTTCATAATAATAGAAGCCATCAGTCCATCAAAAGAAAATAACTCAGTTAATTAAAATTATCTGTATGGGTCAATATATGAAAATTGAACAATTTGCGTCCACTGGCAATAATATTTCATTTATACTAAAACCCAAAACTGAAAAATATAATATATTGTAACATTTGTTATAACAATTACAATTGATAAATGGATATATAATGATGTATAAATAATTAATTTTAAGCTTTAAACAAACGAAATCATCATTTCAGTTCCTGTCCCCAGGTACAAATATCCAATTTTAAATGCATGCTGTAAAAATTTATATAAATACTATTAACTTTTGCTATTATATGCTTATAGGGTCATCCCACGTAAAATGAGCAAAATTGTTAAAAAAGTCGTCGCTACATAGTAACCGATTTTAATAAAATTTAATACACAGGTTCAATTCATTTTCAAATAGAGCTCTGCAAAATATCTCCACAAAAAATAAGTTATTTTAGCAGCTTTCGATATTTAAAAAACTTGTGATAAAGAATGGCATATGTGCAATCGTCCAAAGTTGCAAGTTTGAAGTTCTGTATCTTGAAAACTATTTAACAGAAATGAGTTTTTTTTTTTTTTTGTAATATTAGTCCAGGCAATAGAGAATTTTACCTAGCAAAATTAATGGTAGTTCTGGAAATCGGCTTACTTTATGTTTTTTGGGTCACTGAATCCGAATTTTTAACTTCCCACCAAAATTTCTCCCGGCAACCCCCCCCCCTCCAAATTTTGGTAAAAAGCCCCCCAAAAAAAGTTTATATTAAAAAAAGTATCTAGAAATTCAGAAATTAGACAAAATTTGCAACAAATTAGATATATGACATTATGACTTAGGATGAAGGGGAAGGGGGGATCTGCCTCGGAACATGCGCGCGATGCTGCGTGGACTAAGTTGCGCAATACCACTTAACCACTCACACGTTTACATTCGCCCTCCCATCTCCCCTCCGAACTTTCCTTATAAGGTTTACTTTAAGTTTTTTGGGTCGCTGAATCCTAATTTTTAACTTACCCCCAAAATCCCCCCCCCCCGAAACCCCCCAAAATAGTTGTTTTTAACTTAAATTTCTTATTGTTTTAGAGGAAAAGCATTACTAAATTCAGAAACTAGACAAAATTTGCAACAAATAGGATATATGACATTATGACGTAGGATAAACGGGAAAGAGGGGGCTGCCTCGGAACATTCCCCACGCGCTTTTCTCAAAAACCAAATTTTTTCAAAAAATCAATTTTTTGGGGGGTTGCCAAATTTTGGTGGGAAGTTACAAATTCGGATTCAGCGACCCAAAAAACATAAAGTGAGTCGAAGTCCAGAACTAGTATTAATTTTTCCAGATAAAATTCCCTATTGCCTGGACTTCATAAGTTATTGCACGTAGCGCCGCAGTACATGTTCAGAGGCAGCCCTCCCCCTCCCCGTTCATCCTACGTCATAATGTCATATATCCTATTTGTTGCAAATTTTGTCTAGTTTCTGAATTTCGTAATGCTTTTCCCCTAAAACAATAAGAAATTTAAGTTAAAAACAACTAATTGGGGGGGGGGGGGTGTTCGGGGAGGAAATTTTGGGGGGAAGTTAAAAATTCGGATTCAGTGACCCAAAAACTTAAAGTAAACCTTATAGAGAAAGTTCGGGGCACGAGATGGGAGGGCTAATGTAAACGTGTGAGTGGTTAAGTGGAATTGCGTAACTTAGTTCACGCAGCACCGCGCGCATGTTCCGAGGCAGATCCCTCCTCCCCCTTCATCCTAAGTCATAATGTCATATATCTAATTTGTTGCAAATTTAGTCTACTTTCTGAATTTCTAGATACTTTTTCCCTAAAACAATAAAAAAATTGATTTTTTTTAATAAAAATCTTTTTTGGGGAGTTTTTACCAAAATTTAGGGGGTTTGCCGAGGGAAATTTTGGTGGGAAGTTAAAAATTCGTATTCAGCGACCCAAAAAACATAAAGTAAGCCGATTTCCAGAACTACCATGAATTTTGCTTGGTAGAGGTCTCTATTGCCTGGACTATATTGTAACCTCTGAAAATTTATCTTCTTATTTATTTATTAATAACAATCCGATAACACCACGATTAATCTTTAATTGGCTGTAAAAACTGAAAATTTGTGAATTTTGCGAAAATTAGAAATGTTATAAAAATCAAAGGAATTAAAAAACATCTGTGAAATTGATGACTGATGTTGTATTATATATGAAGATCAAATTCCCCAAGTTTGAAAATTGCCATTTATTTCCTTCATGTTCAAAAAAACTTACAAAGTTAAAAATAAATTACTAAGTCATAATTGTTTCTCTTATGCATCAGCAAAAATATAAATAAAGAAAAGATCCGACATTAACAATATTGCACAGACATAAAGATCAATAAGTCTATGATATGCTCAAAAAAATTCAATATTGCCTTTTGATTCCCAACATAGCAAAAATGGGTTCAAAAGGTAATATTTGTTACATTCCATGAGCTCTTCATCTTTGAATTCGCGCGCGTTTCTTAAAATATTGCACGATTTCAAGGTGAAAAAAATGAGTGCTGCCATCTATTTTTTGTATCTGGATTTAGGATTAATATATAATTTTTCGCTCAACTGAATCATTTTTTCTACTTTAATTAAAAATATTCTTGAGGCAAAAATAAACTGAAAGCAAGAATAAAAGTTTCTATATTTAAAATATACACTTTTATCTATAATATCATATAATTTAAAAGTTTTAAAATGCTTTCCTTCACTTTAAAACAAGTGATAGAAATATTGCATTTTATCCTCAACACTTTTATTATTTTTTTTTCTCATTAAGGAATAAAAAGGCAGGAATGAAATGTTCGATATTTAAAATATATACTTTTAGCTATAACGTCAAGTAATTTTTAAATTGTCAGAGCTGTCCTTAATGTTTAAACGAGCAATAGAAATATTGCACTTTTCCCCTCAAAAATTTTCAAAAATATTTTTTTTTTCTCATTACGGAATAAAAATACAATTACTAACTTACGCAAATCTGTTACTTATTATTCATTCCTAATTAAAAATATTTTTTTTAATGTAGTCTTTTCATTCTTAAGGCTAATAATCAAAATTGAAATTTCAAGCATGTAGACAAAACCTTGATTCTGCTTCCATTTTTAATGTAAATTTTAATATTTAAATAAACAATCCTGAAATCTATTATCTTAATTATTAATCTATAATCTTTGGATTTACTCATAAATAGATATGATCTACTTATATACTGATTTTCATTAAAATCTGTGACATGTCTGCCACAGCTGATTTGCTCCTTTTGTATGGAATGACCTTATACCTATATATATACAATATGGGAAAATATTTATTCTGTATTAGTATAGATTGTATAATGAAATATTGTAGTAAATATATTTGTCCCTGAGTTGACCATCATCTCAGTCCCTCTAAACACACATTTAGGTTAACAGATACTAGGTGGCGCTGGCAGAATTATTTCCATTACAACAGCAACTAAAATTCAACTAGCCACTATGGATGAAGGTAAGTTGTTCTTCTCTTTATTTCATATTTAGAAATATTTAGTTTTTGTTCTGAATAGGGATGAGTATTTTTTATAGCATCATTCATGTACCCATGTTTAACTTTTTATTTATATATAAAAAAGCTTATTGCAACATTATTTATGTAACATACAAATGTCACATGACATATTTAATAATTTATATGTGTGCAAAATGATTCAATAAAATGACTGTGCAGCTGTTAAGACAAAAACATCACCTCAGTCCCCATCATCTCGGTTATAATTATGACACCGATTATGATGTTAACAGACACTTTCTTCCATAAAGTTTATCCTGCGCATAAAATATCCATCCTTGATCTCAAAACACTTACAGCATTTAAATGACAAAACATGTGTCATAGTATATAATTGTATGTGATAGTTGGTACATTAATTTAAAAAACTAAAAATTTTGGAATGAAAATTTTCCGTTTTTCAGATATGGACCCGTATACAGTATAAATTCCTCTAATGTAAAGAGCAATACAAATAGCACTCGGCACATTTCCACATGACGCAAAGCCCTGGGATTATTAGTAGTTAAGAAATATATTTATAAAGTGTATGGAAAATACTTGCCCATGGTTATAATATACTATTGTATTAATAAGATGTTTCATTTTATTGTATTGTGTATTGAATTGTGTATTTTATTGTATTGTGTTTTAATGCATTGTATTATTATATTAATAAGGTGTTATAATATATAAGGTGCTATAATACATTGAACTTTGCCTCTTAAAAAAATCGTGATAAAGTCTCCTTTTACTTTTAATTACGCATTTCGAGAGAGGAAAATATTTTAAAGTGAAGTGGAAAATTTAATATTTTTAAATAAAATTTTTTTTTTTTTAAAAAGGGATTCCACCTACTAGCAAACTTGACTCTTTTTTTTTTAAATACGACAAGTTTTTACTTTGGACGTTTCAAGAAAAATTATTTGCAACTACACAGAACTTTTGGAACTACGTTGCATTTTTATCTGTTATACTCATAATCTTTCATAAAGCATGGATTCTGATTCGGCTTGTTGCTGAGCATGCGTGCAAATAATTCAATGGTTCCTTTTAAGAATTAAGAGTGAAATGTAATATAATATGATACAATGCAATAGGATACGATAGCAAAATTATGTTTTTCAAAAAATCAACAATGATTCTTCTTTTCTTGAATTTATCTTTGAAGTTAAATTACTTATTATTTGGAGTTAAACTAGTTATTATTTATATTAGAGCTATTTTTTAAGTTATTTTCTGAATTTATTATTTGTTTATTTTTAGATTTTCTTATTTATATGTTAGGCAGTGCGCAAAAAAAAGTTAATTTGATTCTACTCCACAGAAGTACACAAATCTATATCTAGCAAACATAACAACACACTCGGGTGGCTGTCGAAGGACCCGCGCCAATTTGCGTCTTTTTAAGGGCCCCAAATATTTCTATAGAATTCAAAATAACGTTTCCTCTATATAAAATAAGGATATTTTTTGTTCTAGATTTGTTTTAAATGTTTTTTAGTGAGCAAAAAGTGAGTTTTAATGCTGTTTTTTTACAGTCCAAAGTTGATATAATAGTCGGGGAATGTATAGATTTCATAATTCTGAAAGCAACTGTGAACGCAAAACATAAAATAAAATAAAATAAATATCTAAAATATATTAAAGGATAGAACATTGGCGAAATTAAAAGTAATTATGCACATTAAATGTGAAATTAGTGGTATTTTTCATACATTTTATTATCTTATATTATATATTATTCTATGATATAGTATACAATTTAAAAACAAATTTTACTAGTCGAGTATTGCACAGTAAATGTTGTGCATCATTAACTGCTTTGTCAGGCTCAATGCGCGGGGCCTGCACACTCATCATTTATTTTACGCATTTCATCAAGACATGCTTCCGAACCTTGTATTATGCACTGGCAATGATTTTTAAACTTTTTTTTTTTTTTTTTTTAATAAGTTTTAATGCCTGTAAGGGAATAACAACTGGTGTAGTATCCCATGGAAAATAGCTGATATTGCCCCATTATTTTTCTTGGGAACTACTGAAGCGATTTAATTATATTTTTTTTTTGTATTGGTATTATAGTTAGGTATATTTCTATCATTATATTTTCTAGTGTATCAATTTCTTTTCAGCAATGTTTATTTTTTTTTTAAATTTATTTTTAGATCGCGTTTCTTATTTTTATTTATTGCCGAACAATTAACTTATAGTTTAGTTACTTCAAAACTACTGAAAAAGTTTTTTGAAATCGTTCGAGTTGTTCCTGAGAAAAAAATACTTCAATATCATCTGTTTTTAATAGGATTTTACCAGTTTTGATGCCCTGTTATTGGCTATACAAATTCGATTGTGCACAAACCAACTTTCTTAAATGTACATTAGAGGATTATTTTCTAAGGAATTTTATTAAAACAAATCACATCTAGTTAAAAATGAAAAATTGGAGAAATATAATGAAATGGCAAAATAAAAGAGGGAAAAATCTTGCGTGCCTGGAGAACAAAATGCAGAAAGGAGAAAGATTTCAGAATAGATTTGGTTATATTGGGTGATTGCAAAAGTTCGTGCCTTTTTTCATAGATGGCAGAAACTTGCAATTTTGACTGTGCTGATGTTTCTTTTATAACTATATTATTATACAAAAATGGTGAGTGAACATAACGTCATTTTTTTTTTCAAATTAGTCTGTGTGCAAGGTTAATATTCAAAATGGAAAATCAAAAGTAACATTTTCGTCATATTATGTTTTAATGAGTTTAAAAAAGAAGGGAGTGTTGGACGCGCTACAAAAAATATTCAAAGCATTTATTTGGATCGTGCACCCGCTCTTAGGACAGTTAAAAAGTGGTTGTGCCGATTTCGAAATGGGGATTTCAATCTAAACGATAAAATTCGTACTGGGCGACCTTCTGGCATTGATTATGACTTAATACGTGATTTATTGAATAATAATCCACGGATTACTATTGAAGAGATCATTGAGAGACTAAATGATGACAATTCGACTACATTTTGCCATTTAAAACAACTTGGGCATACTTCGAAACTCGACGGATCGGAAATCAGGCACGAACTTTTGCAATCACCCAATAGTTAACTGCCAAAACCGCATTTTTTGTTTTATCCCCTTTTAAATGAAGAATATAACCATGCAATTAACTAAACTAAGATTTTTTCTTTCTTTCTTTCTATTTTTTTTTTTTTTTTTTTTTTTGTAAAAATCCACATGCTAGAAAATTTTTATAAATATCAAGATAAAATGTAATACAAAAGTGTAACAAATTGTACTTATTTAACCCCTTCGCGACGGGAGCCTTTTACGAAATGTTTATTACTTTGCTACCTGTTTTAAAAAACAGAAGTTTGTGCCTATTCAAATCGGGAAAATGCTCGGATTAAATAAGGCAAATTTTACAGTAAAATTTTACTGGTGAGGATAAACGAGGATCCTTAGGCCTATTTCCGGCACGTATACGTGTCGCTCGTCCCCAAGGGGTTAAAGCGAAAAAAAACCTAACATTTTTTTTTTTTAATGAAGAAACGAAAGAGTTTATCATCTCTTTCAAATAAAGGGACTCCTTCCTCCCCCGAATCTCCCATTTGCGGTAGTCTTAACATATGAATGTAAAAAATAACTAAACATTATCTTACACGGGCGTTTAAGGGGGAGGCAAGATGGAGGAGAGCACCCCTGACCAAAATTTATTAGTTTCTCCTTCTCTTATGTTAATGTTTAATTATTTTAAATCGTTTCAGAGGAATGAATTTAAATGTTTTCTTCAAAATGACAGGAAAAATTTTAGTTAATTAAACTTGAAAATCAAGGGAGGGACAATTGCCTTCTCTCTCCTCTCCCATTGGCCGCCAATGTAAAAAATACACCAAAGATAATACTTACTGAGAATGACAGCACCCACGAAGAGGCTGATGGTGACGCTGATGAATGTAGACAATTTCTGAAAAAGAAACAAAATTAATTGGTTTTCAGAAAGTTATAACGCTTATCACTTTTAAACAACAATAGCCTTTGTTAGAATAATCATCTCACTTTTAGGTGCGTTCGTAATTATATAAATATATAATACCTGTAGTCGTCGTCTGGTCCGTCCGTATGGCCGTATAGAAGAGTGCAAAAACTAACCAACCGAATGGTTTGAAATTTAATATATATAATCTTTGCAGAATTTTGTCGAGTCATTTCAAATTTTATGAAAATAGAATCTAAACTTAAAAAGTTACTAATAAAAGTTTTCTTCATTCTATTAAATCATATCATACATAATTAATTCAGTGATATCACATGAAAGATAATGGTTATAGATTGCCTGGGTATTGCGTCTTTTTTAAGATGAAGTCATATTATTTACATAGTGGTGAATTTCATATACAGGGTGAGTACAAACGATGGATCCGATTTTAAAAATCATATATTCGAAACTACTGCACATATTACAATAAATGCTACATGAATTTAAAGAGAAATACAGTAGAACCTCTTTTATCCAAAACTCTTTTAACCGAAACTCTCGGTTAACCGAAATTAATTTTTAAAACTTTTTTTTTCTTTACTATCACATTCCTTGTATGCAAGCGGTCTTTTCCGAATCACGAGTATACAGATAAATATTTCGGATCCTGTTTCTTAGAATTCCTTTGAATTTAACTTGAGCTCCCGTAAACTGCAGAGTGAACTAGAACACAGTAAGAGGAGGGACAACTGGAATGTGTGAATGTGGTCTAGAAGCAAAGTAAACGAACAAATTAGCAATTCTGAAGCTTTTGAATGTTTTGAAAAAGGTTTGGCGTGGCTGAAGCTGTAGAAAGACTGTGATACTGGTGAACTAATAGTATATATATATATTAAAAACAACTTCGTGATAGAGCTGCAAAGCATAGGCGATCGAAACTGCGACAAACAAAACTTTGTTTCAAACCCCTGTGATATAAATAAAAGTTACTTAATTTCAAAATTAGAATTCAGATAATTTGCTCCTGTTTCTATTTTGCTATTGCTTTATTTTTAGTAAGCATTTGTATCATAATTAGAAAGACCGCATATATTTGTCCTTAATCTTAAAATTGAAGCATTCTCGATTATCCGAAAATTTCGATTTTCCGAAAGAGGGTTGGTCCCAATTACTTCGGATAATCGAGGTTTTACTGAATACCAAGTTTTTTTCAGTTAGAAATGTTCGATGTGTGACCCTCTTGTTACATTCTATACGTCCAATCTGTAATTCCTGTAATATGGGTAATCTGTAAATCTTTAAGTTCTGGCAGTATCAAAGACATTGTTTATTTAGCTGAAAACACTACCGGAACTTGAAGAACGCATTTGTGCAGCATTCAGAACCATTGACAGAATAATGGTAAAAAATGTTTGGAACGAACTGGATTACAGATTTAGCTTATGCCGTGTAACAAGAGGGTCACACATCGAACGTTCGTAACTGAAAAAAACTTGGTATATTTCTCTTTAATTCATGCATCACTTATTGTAATATGAGCAGTAGTTCCGAAAAATGATTTTTTTTAAAAATCGGGTCCAACATTTGTACTCACTCTGTATATAATCGTAATAAATTTTGTATTCATGCATTTTTGCATAAGTTCTGAATATTTATAAAACTATTTATAGTACGAACGCACCCCAATTGCCACGTTTGACGTACAATTTCGGACTTTTTTTAATTTGTTAAATCTATTTATGAATTCGTCTATCAGGATCGTATTCCAAATAAACCAATATTAATACAAATATATTGATAATATGTATTAATATAATATTGATAAAATTTCTGTGTTGTACAGATTTTTCTGTAGCTACTTCAGAAAAAGTAATGCAGTGTTATTATTTTTTTGTAAATTTATTAATTTCACAGAGTTTTTGTGTACATACGGAATATTTCCATTATGAACCAGAAATTTCTGAATGTATGACATATACGAACGACATATGCGAAAGTTTTCTGTGTATACAGATATTTCTGGCAACGTTTGTTGCCAAAAACATTCTGCTACTTTACAAAATTATATTTTATAGTGTAGCAGATTTTATTTACGTTCCAGGGGTATTAAATTATTACTTTTAATTTACATTATATTTAAGTTCTATACACTGAATAAAGAGGGAAATATTTCTTAATCTAGGAAAATATAATGCAAGCATGAACAAAAATATACAATAACCTCCTCCGAGTTACCCACGATTTCAAAAAATGTTTTTTGTCTTTAGAAAGCCAGAAAATCAATATATTTTGGAGATTTGAAGAAGCATTTCAAAAAACTTCAAGTTTCTTTTGCATCCACTGATTTTCGGAAACGTTTCCGAGTGGTGTTTCTAGTTATATTAACATCTTAAGGGACATTTTAGGTAGCTTTCATGTCAAAAAGTAAAAAGATACCTATTGCAGACGTCCGGAGGAAAGCACTTCCGGAAAATTTTGGTATATTTTCACCGATCATGACCCCCAGACCCCAAAACCACCCTCCGTTCAAATGTGACATATATGATACGTAGTCACGAGTATGATATAAACTTATCGGTCTTAAGCAGCAGCCATACACTCGTTATCTAACTCAGCCGAGAAATCAAAGTTTTGCAGTCGTAAAAGCATGTTTAAGAGTGGAAGATCAATCAGGCCGACGTCTGTTGGTAGTTTCCCGGAAATAATTACTGAAGCCTTTAGATTCATCAAATATTTATTAGATGATCATAAAATGCACCAAACTCAACTAGCAATATGCTAACCATGTTCGGGCCGTTGTTGCGTCGTAAATAGAAACTACTAGATGTTAAATATTAGAACAGCATGACGAAGGTACTATAAACAAAGCTCTCCAGGTGACATGGGTTATTTAAGCAAATCAATAATAGTAACGAGTACATTACCAGTGAAGAACCAACGCCGTAAAAATAGCCGGAAAAACCGCGACGAGAGGCAGGCTACGATAGGACGTAGCTCCAGGGGAAGATGGAAATACGTGTGACGTTGATGATGAAGTCTTTGGTCTCGGCGTCAGTTTTATAACGTAAACAATTGTTGGCGGGCTTGGCAAGGAATTATGGCATATGGAACATCAGAGAACAAATGATACTAAATACATTCGAAACAAAAAGAATTTAGTTTCAGAATAAAATGAAAAGAAAAGTAATTTAATGGGTTTTATAAGATTAGACGAATGGATTTAAGGTTTTTAGAATAATAAAAGAATACGCAATTAAAGCATGGAAAAAAGATAAAGATATTCAAGATAGTATTAAAGCTAAGTAAAAAAGGTAGATATTATAATAATTTGGAATAGTTTAATTAAGATACAAGGGCGAAAATTTTTATTATAACACACTACATATATATACATATATGTATGTATATATATCTTATTTTTGTCATGCGATAACTCTCGTATTTATAAACCGATATGGATGAAATTAATTGTATCATAGTACATACCAATGTCTCAACCGAGTTCGTTGGCCAGCTTCATCCGCCATCTTGCTTCAAAATGAAGGCCATTTAAACATTTTTTTTATTTAAAAAGCGGTGTGAATAAATTAAAAGCTGAAAAATATTTTTTTCTTCACAGTTTGACCTGAATACAAGGATTCCGGAGCATATTTTGTTTCGGCTTTATCTTAAAAAATGGCTGAGATATAGCAGTTTGAATTTCTAGGGAGGCTGACATTTTGAAACAATCCGATTTTCGTCATGCCGTAATTCTCGTATTTATAAACTGATTTGGATGAGATTGATTGTATGGAAAGTACATAGCAATATCTCGACCGTGTTCGTTGGCCAGCTTTATCCGCACATCTTGTTTCAAAATGGCGGTCATTTAATTTTTAAAATTAAAAAAGCGGTGCGAATAAATTAAAAACTGATACTTATTTTTTCTTAAGATTTTGACCTTAATACAAAGATTCCGGAACATATTTTGTTTCGTCTTTATCTTAAAACAAATGGGTAAGTGTGATCACAGATCGCACAGATGGTTTCGTTTAATATTCCTTTCAAAACACTTTATCCTTTTCAAAAATCTGTTAGTTCCACATTTCGCAACTCGGGGCGCACTCTATTCTAAATAAACCTCCATCCGAACGAAACTCCGTTTTACATACTATCCGTAGATATATTAGTAGAGGGGATTGGGCCCATAGCACCCGAGATAAGTAGGCGGCCCTGGCGGTAAAAAGTGGAACTAAAATATGTAAGGCTATGGTGCATAATATGAAAGAATGTTCAAAGGGGTGTCGGCTAAAGTTGGAAAAGTGCTCCCCGGGTGAAAAGGGCGGAGGTTAGAAAAAATGTTTAAATGCACAAGTTAGAGCCCGGAGGAGTAAATAATATAAGACTTTTTGAAAAGTTTATGATTTGTCGCGCGGTCTGAGGTGTTCAGCTATAAGTATGCAAAATTTAACGCCTCCAAACCTAATTAGAGGCTCACATAGAAAGAATTGTTTAAAATACACATGTGGAAGCAAAAAGGGTTAAATGTACGACTTTTTCAAAATTTTATGATTTGTCGTTTGATCTGAGGTGTTCAGCTATAAGTATGATAAGTAGGCAAAATTTCACTCCTCCAACGTAATTAGGGGTTCACTTAAAAAGAATTGTTTAAAATACACATGTGGGAGCCCAAAGGGTTAAATTTACAACTTTTTCAAAATGTTATGATTTGTCGTTTCATGTGAGGTGTTGAGCTATAAGTATGCAAAATTTGACGCCTCCAAATCTAATTAGAGGCTCACTTAGAAAGGATTGTTTAAAATACACATGTGAGACCCAAAAGGGTTAAATTTACAACTTTTTCAAAATTTTATGATTTGTCGTTTGATGTGAGGTGTTCAGCTATAGTATGCAAAATTTCACACCTCCAACCTAAATAGGGGCTCACTTAGAAAGAATTGTTTAAAATACACATATGGGAGCCCAAAGGGTTAAATGTACGACTTTTTCAGAATTTTATGATTTGTCGTTTGATGTGAGGTGTTCAGTTATAAGTATGCAAAATTTCACGCCTCCAACCTAATTAGTGGCTCACTTTGAAAGAATTGTTTAAAATACACATGTGGGAGCCCAAAGGGTTAAATGTACGACTTTTTCAAAATTTTATGATTTGTCGTTTGATCTGAGGTGTCCAGCTATAAGTATGCAAAATTTCAAGTCTCCAACATGTATAGTTTCTGAGAACGGGCTCTGTGACGGACAGACAGACAGACAGAGGAGCGAGACGAATAGGGTTTCATCAGATGAACGAAACCCTAAAAATGGCTGAGATACAGCAGTTTGCATTTCTAGGGTGGCTGACATTTTGAAACAATCTTATTTTCGTCATGCTGTAACTCTCCTATTTATAAACTAATTTGGATGAAATTGATTGCATACATAGTACATAGTATCGACCGAGTTCGTTGGCCGGCTTCACCCGCCCTCTTTTTTCCAAATGGCGGCCATTTGCTCCGTGCACTGCCACACAATGCTTAAATATTATTAATATCCGTTAGCTTCAAATTCTCGCCAAGCTGGGCGACACTTGACGAGTTGTCGCCAAATTTGGCGCCTAAAAATAAGTAACCATATATGATGCCAATTTGGCTATAGCTTACTAATTTGGGGCATTCTCACTCAAATTCAGTATTGACGATTTTCTTTTATCTGGTTCGTCGCATTTTAACTTCTTAAAATTTGAGTAAAAGTAGCTTCGAGTAAAACTTGCAGAATTTTAAAACCAAGAAATATAAAAGCTACCTCTTCTTCCCGGCACTGGCCGAAAGGACTTTTTTTTTTTTTTTTTTTTTTTCGATTTATTTATTTTATATGAATAGGAATTCAAAAAGAAAAAAAAAAGGGAAAAACAATAAAAATTTACAAAAAAATAACGTCTACTTTTGTGGCCGCTGAGTGTTAATGGTAATTTATGAGTGAAATAATTTCATATATTCCGGGCATACCAGTTCTTCACATTTCTCACCAATGTTACGAGTTCGTTTTACACAATTTTGGTCGTTACATCTTGAAGGGTTTTTCAGTTTTTTTTTTTTTGGATAAATTATACTTACGACTGTATTTATGTAAAAA
Source organism: Maratus speciosus (assembly GCA_963932465.1). NCBI lineage: Eukaryota > Metazoa > Arthropoda > Arachnida > Araneae > Salticidae > Maratus > Maratus speciosus. The sequence continues at coordinate 223,492,639 of OZ010790.1, read as the reverse complement.
CACCTCCTCGAACGATAACTACTGTATACATATGTGTATATTTGTTAATTTCTTATAAAATAAAAGACTAACAGTAAATTTCTTTCTTGCATTTCTACAAATTATTAAAACTTAACATATTTAATATATCTGACATTATTTTTTATCAATTATTAACGATTTGTTCAAATAATTCAACAACACTGACTGCCGAAAAATTACTTTACGCTTTTTTTATATCGCTAACTATACATCGGTGTAGTCAAACAATAAAATTTTTACTTCCCTTGTTGAGGGATTCTGTAATGAATAAATTATTATCAAATATTTGTTCTTTTGATTATTGACAGTAATCATAATTATAAAGTAGTTGGATGTGCCAATCCGAAAACTTTCTTCTATCTCAATATTTCAAAAAGTAATTATAGATATTAATAATTCAATATTATTAGTTCAGTACTGCACCAACTTTGATTTTCATCTTAAATTTCTGCTTCGGTCAATTAACCTGAGTAAAAAATGAGTTAATCTCGATTATGAAATTTAGTAAAATGAATAATTTTTCGTTATTCTGTTGTACATCAGCTGTTTAAGAATAGCCGACTTTGCAGTACGTGAGTTCCCGTTGCAGCAGGGGCAAATCCATACACAAAAAAAAATTGGTCTACTAAAAAATCTATGCATAACTTCATACACTTTTTGATGGTACAATGGCGACACACGGAAAGACGGACACCCGGACATACAGAGAGACATTTTGTATAAACATGTTTTTCGGGATCTCTGACTCCTAAAACATGGAAATCCGTCAAAAACCGGAAGTCGAAAAAAGTTTCGATTATAATACTTCCTTCTATTGAAGACAGAAGGAAGTAAAAACTAAACGTCCACATATGTGGCCAAGGGCGCGAAGAGATTAATCAGTTTTCTCAAACGGGAGCATAAATTTTTCGAATGCTATCAATTCTCAAGTAAATATTTTTATGTTCAACAAACATGTTTTGCAGACAGACATTATAAAAAAAACAGCATTAACATTAACATTCAAATTAATATTATTTCGTTACTCTTGCCTCTATAAACGTAGTTATGTATCTGAAAATGTTTAATTGAGAATTGATATAGCATTTTAAACACCAATATCCCGGTTTGAGAAAACTGATTATTACACTTTAAAAACTTCAGAAACGTTTTCGCAAATCAGTGGCGGCAAAAAAAAAACTTTGCTTTTATATAAATGCTCATTTAAATCCCGAAAGTATATTGGATTTTGGGGTTTCTAAATATAAAGAACGCTTTTCGAAACTGAAAGTAACTCGGAAGAGGATATTGTATATTTTCGTACGCGGTACATTTTTGTAGATGAAGAAGCTTTTGTCTTCAACACTATATTCCATAGTTGTACAAGCCTGTTCCTTACATATATAGGGTTACATATAAAGATCTTAAATGCATACATACGTTTTATGTACCTCCCTCCAATAATCTTACACATTATCTTACTTTATATACTTACGTACATATTACATATTAGGCACAGTAGCTTTCAAAACACGCAACTTTTAAACATAAAAGTCGAATGAAAATAATAGTAACACTTGGGAAATTTTCCATCCTTATTCAGTCGAAGCTTAATGAATTTATTAGGTTGATACAAAAACCTGTAGCATTTAATTTTTATTTGAGCTGAATATCTGAATATAGCCTAAATGAATGAATCGGTACAGTGGCGGATCCAGGATTATGCTTTGGAGGGGGCTAACATATTTTAGAGGTCTACATGTGCCTAGGTCTGTCCCGGCCCGCTGCTGAGCTTTGTCTAATTTTCTTTCTTCATTTGTTCATGAATTCTTGAACTTCTGTTACTACAAACGAAAAACGTAAAAAATATCTGGGCTCTTAGCCAATGCAATAGTATAAATACTCAAAGAAACAGAGCACGAACGGATACATTACAAAAAAAAACAATCCCATTGAAAGAGCCGGAAGGACGGAGCGGGAGGCTTGCTACGATACAACGAGCTCCGAGAGAAGGAGGAGTGAGGTAGATGAATGGACTTAATATTCACGGGTTCAGATTCATAACGTAAACAAAATGTTGGCGGGAAGCTGGCAAGGAATTATGGGATATGGAACATCATAGAACAAAAATATTGAAAACATTGAAAGAAAAATAATTTAGTCTCAGAATAAAATGAAAGAAAATAATAAGGGCGAAAAATTTTTATTATTACATATGTATAAATTAATAGTATAGCGTTGCTCAAAATTTGATATCATTATTTTTAAGATCATATTTAAAATTCTTAGAGCCTTAAGATAAAGTGCTGCGTCACAAACTTTTTGTTAAATTTAATTCCCCAGATGTTCTTCGGCAACTGCTAAAAGTGATTAATAAAATACACTGCTCAAAACAATTAAAGGATATTTGAAGTTTTATATAAAATAAAGATATAAACGAAATTTTTTTTGCCGAAAATAGAAGAAGAGAATCACAAATGCAAATTTTTCTGGTTTTCAAACTGTGGAGTATGCAAATTTTGAGCTCGACGTCAAAAACGTCGCTTCAGCGGCAGCGAATGAAATTTGACTTTCAACTGGATAAAAGAGAATGAAGACAAGGATGATCGGCATTCAGTGATTGCTTTGTTTCGATGAGTACGATGTCTCAGCGAAATCATTTGACAGATTCAGAAGCTTTGAGAATTGTTGGTAGGTTAGAAGGGAACCAAACTCAAGCCAAAGTAGCGCAAGCCATTGGAGTGTCACAAAGTGTCATTTCCAGGATCTGGAACCGTTTTTTGGAGAGTGGATGTGCAGGCCGAAGACCAGGGCAAGGTCGTAGACGGGCAACAACGCCCAATGAAGATCAGTATTTAGCGTTAACAGCTCGGAGACACCGAACCATGAACGCTACTCTTCTCCAACAACACCTTCTCACGGCTACAGGCACCACGATTTCAACTCAGACTGTCCGAAACCGGCTCCATGCTGTAGGTCTGTATGCTCGCCGACCGATGGTATGTGTTAGATTAACATCGAGGCATCGCCGCGACCGCAGGGAGTGGGCAACCGAGCATGTCAACTGGAGGAGAAATGAATGGAGCAATATTCTGTTTTCTGACGAGTCCCGTTTTTCTGTGCATCCGGATAATAGGCGTATTTTCATCTGGAGGGACCGTGGCAGTAGGAATAATCCTGCGTTCGTGCACGAAAGTGTCAGATTTGGCGGTGGAGGAGTGTTGGTGTATGGTGGCATCTCTATTGACGGGCGCACTGACCTCTACATCATTCGAGATGGAGCTCTGACTGGTCGCCGATATAGGGATGAGATCCTCAGACCTATTGTAGTCCCTTACGCTGCAGCAATCGGAGATAACTTCATTTTAATGGACGATAACTGCAGGCCACATCGTGCACACCTTGTGGAGGATTTCCTTTTCGAGGAAGGAATCGTTCGAATGGAATGGCCAGCGTGTTCTCCAGACATGAATCCAATCGAGCACGTTTGGGACGTTCTAGGAAGACGAGTTTCTGGCCGCCAACAACCCCCACAAACTCTCCAAGAACTGGAAAGAGCTCTTCTGGAAGAGTGGGGCAGAATACCCCAACTCGTCATTAATAGCCTCATTGAGTCCATGCCTCAAAGGTGTTCAACGTTGCCGGCCGCCCGTGGAAACCATACCCCCTACTGAAAATGATTTTCTTTGAAGAAAACACCTTTTCTTATTCTTTTTTTCTCATATGCACAAATTGTGTTTTTTTCCTTTAGTACACAAATGCGCAATAAAATGCATTTTTTTTCTGCCAAACATGTGTAATTTATTCTCATATAACCTACTATGTCTGTCGACCATGTATCAATCAGCTAAACAGTTTACCAGATACAAAATCCACCTAAAACTGCAATATCCTTTAATTGTTTTGAGCAGTGTAAAAGAAAGAACTTGTTACTAAACACAGATCATTTTTAACAAGCCAATTTACGAACTGTTTCTTTACTTCCGCATTTAATAATGAGTGCTATTGCAGCCCACTTGAGTAACTCTCTAAAGCATATGTTCTAATAACTAAGATTTCACCACTGATATGTAACTAAAAGGAACATCTGAACATTTTGACTTTTGCCAGACACCTTTAATTATTATATATTTTTTCTACGCTGCGAATATGTGTTTTAGCAGCTTTATGTATACTCACTCTTAATCATGTAGCCTCTCTGTTAACACGGAGTTTCTTATACTCCAGTAATATGTTTAATTATAAGTATTTAAAGCTAAAATTTGAATCTTTCTTTATCGTAAAAACACACAATACTAATTCAAATTACATTATATCTTCCCATGGATTTAGCGATTCATATTAAGCTCTCAAAGGATACTTAAAGAATAAATAATGCTTCACAAAATAAAATAAAAATAATTTCTTCAAGAAGCTTTTGGATAAACCCCTGGCCACGCCACACCGATGAAGTTATACGTCATCGCGATATTGATGAATCCCAGGTAAGAGCATTTTACCTATTTCCATTTCAAAAGCAGCATAGCCACAAGAGATTTTTCTAATTGTTTAAATATGAGACAGCGAATTCCTGCTATCGAGAATGGAGTGCTTTTGGCTTGTTAGGCCACTTAAACTCCAACAAAAAGATTAATGAGACAGATAAAGTGCTCATGTTTAGCGAAAAAGAAGAAAAATTTTATATAGTGGCTTAGATTATAAATATTAAAAATATTCATGTTCTGAATAAAAAAAAAATAATAAAAAGATGCTGCATTGAATAAAAAAAAATGAATGTTATTGTACCAGAAATATTAAGGTGAATGAAAAAGAAATATTTATGTTTTATGTAATGAACATTTAAATAATTAGTGAATGAACAATTTGTTGGTTGTGAGTAATAATAATAATAAAAAAGAAATCGTTCATTTTACATTTTACAGTAAATAAATAAATAAAAAGGAAATAGGTTGGTCGCATAAACAAATAAAAATAAACATGGCAGGGATAAAAGAAACTCAAATAGTCGAAAAATTAAATTCGACAAACTACGCAAATTGGAAATTTCGCGCAGAAATGATTTTAATAAAAGAAGAATTGTTTGATGTAATAACAGAAAATCCCCCAGATCCAATTAACACGGACTGGACGAAAAGGGACCGTAAAGCACGTGCAATTATCAACTTGAGTATTGAAGACTCACAAATCGTGCATGTAAAGCACTTAAACACTGCCAGAGAAACCTGGCAAGCTTTAAAAACAATTCATGAAAGGGCTAATCTCTCAAGCAAGTTATATTTGCTGAGAAAATTATACGGAGCAAAACTCCCAGAAAACGGCAATCTAATAAAACACATTACACATATTTTAGAACTTGTTGATAAACTTTCAGCCATAGGCGAAACTATTAATGACTCGCACATTTCAGCTCTGTTACTTTGTTCATTACCACCTAGCTACAACACCTTAATTATAGCCCTCGAGGCCCGTCCAGAAAATGAACTTAATTCAGAGTTTATAAAAGGAAAACTCACTGATGAATATACAAGACGTTTAGAAAACACAGATCAGAGCGAGAATTCCTCAAAAGCGTTTAAAACGCATAAAAAGTTTCCGGCTGAACACTATAATAAAAAGGACAAACAGTGCACATACTGTAAATTAAAAAACCATACATACAGAGAGTGCTGGCATCTTAAGAACAGAAACACCTACTCACCGTCACAAAAACAACAGCCGCACAAATCCAAGTATTACACATCATCGTTATGTTATGAAGACGCAAACTATTATAGAGAAAACAAAAACCGTGAAACAGAACCAATTCGGATTAACAAAACACAGGGCAATTCAGGAAAAGGCAGCGACGCAGCTTTTTTAGTCCAGAAACCAGGAAAACAAACCTGGATAATCGACTCAGGATCATCGACACACATTCTAAACAGTAAAGATGCATTCACTAAGTTTAACGACACTGAAAAGACGACAGTCATCATTGCCAATGGCAAAACGCTGAATTCACACGGTACAGGTGAAACGACATTTAAAACAAAAACATCCGATGGAGGGATAAACACAATCACATTAAAAGAAGTATTATATGTACCAGAATTAGAATCGAACCTCATATCGGTAAGCAAAGCAACACAGAATGGCTATAAATTAATTTTCGATAAAGAAAAATGCACGTTATCTCGAAACGGGAATATTTATCTTGAAGCAAGAATGAAAAATAATTTATATCAAGTCGAATTATTAGAAAGCGCTGAAACTAATAAAGTAAACATTGCACATGAATGTAAAAATAAAAATTGCATAGAAGTTTGGCACAAACGGCTTGGCCATCGTAACTATAATGCGATAAAAGAATTAATAAATAAAAACTTAGCAGACGGTATAAAAATAAATAACTGTAATCATAATGCATTGTGTGAAATATGTATCCAAACAAAAATAAGTGATGCCCCATATCCGAAATCAACAAACTGTCCCAAAACAGGCAAAGTGCTCGATCTGATACACACGGACGTGTGCACATCTATCGGTACACCTACTATAGGGGGAAAAACAATGTTCGTCACTTTTATAGACGACTATTCAAGGTTCACAGTAATTTACTTACTTTCGCATAAAAATGAAGTTCACGAAAAGTTAAAAGATTATGTAGCCATGGTGAAAACCCAATTCGGCAGATTCCCTAAAGCTATTAGATCCGATAATGGAGGGGAATATTTAGGTAAACAAACGGAAGAATACCTAAGGGCAAGAGGTATCCAACACCAGTTTACGGTACCATTTTGTCCGAGCCAAAACGGCGTAGCGGAAAGAAAGAATAGGTCATTATTAGATATGACTAGGAGTCTACTCTCCGAAGCAGGCTTACCTCAAAAATTCTGGGGAGAAGCCATAAATACCGCCAATCACCTGCAGAATAGGCTACCAACCAAAATAACAAACAAAACACCGTTCGAAATTTGGTTCAACCGAAAACCCACCTTACACTACCTGCGTACATTCGGCTGTAAAGCTTATGCCTATATACAGAAACATCAGCGAAACAAATTAGATGATAGAGCGCAGGAAGGAATACTTGTGGGGTATGACAACAAATCAAAAGGTTACCGTATATTTACAAAAGAAAACAAAATAATAATAGCGAGAACAGTTAAATTTATAGAAAATAGTGAAAACAACTTAAAAGAAAGCGAAGAGGTAGAAAACTCAGACAATGACAACAACTACATTCAAACAGAGTTAAGTAATTCGGACGAAGAACCAACCGCGTCCAAACAACCCGACGTAGAACCGAGAAGGTCTCAGAGGTCAAATAGAGGAGTACCACCCGACAGATACGTATGTCACGTAAAAACAAATGACACATTCGAACCATCCGATTTTTATGACATAACAAACATGAACAACCCAGTAGAAAAAGAAAATTGGCTCAAAGCCACTCAACAAGAAATCAATTCATTAAAGAAAAATAAAACTTGGGACTTAGTGGATCCCCCACCAAATAAGAAAATTATTGGTTGTAAGTGGATTTTTAAGAGAAAGCTAGATAATTTAGGAAATGTACAGAAATACAAGGCCCGTTTAGTAGCGAAAGGATATAATCAGAAGTACGGCGAAGATTATGATGAAACCTTCGCACCCGTAGTTTCACACACAACAATCCGCACATTTTTAGCCTCAGCGGCATACAAAAATCTTTCTGTTCAACACATTGACATCGACACTGCATTTCTTCACGGCGAAATAGAAGAAGAAATTTTCATGAAACAACCAGAGGGTTTTATAGAAAAAAATTGTGAAAACAAAGTGTGTAAACTGAATAAAACAATCTACGGCTTAAAGCAGGCAGCTAGAGCCTGGCACAAAAAGATCGCAGAATCATTAAAAAACATGAATTTTGTGCAAAGCACTGCTGACTCATGTTTGTTTACTAGAAAAGAAAAGGAAAATTTCACTTATATCATCGTCTACGTTGACGATATTTTAATCGCGAGTAAAAGTGAAATAATTAAAGATGTAATAAAACAATTGCAAAATGAGTACGGAGTAAAAGACTTGGGCGAAATAAGTCAGTACCTAGGAACCAACATAATCAAAACGAATGATGGTTACAAATTAAACCAAAGGTCAAAAATAGAAGATTTGGTTAGAAAGTTAAATTTAACAGATTCAAGACCTATTGGTACACCGATGGAAGTAGGTTTCTATAAATTAGAAGATAGCGACAATTTACTTCCGAACAATACAAAGTTTAGGCAAGCGATCGGTTCGCTCTTGTATATTGCCACAGTCACTCGACCCGACATTATGGCACCAGTAAATATACTTAGTAGGAGAAGTGCAACGCCACGCGAGAAGGATTGGAAAGCGGCAAAAAGAATTATTATTTACCTCAATTGCACAAAAAACCTATGCCTAACAATAAGTAAAAATAAACCACCAATACTCATCGCGTATGCTGATGCTGATTGGGCTGGGGACACTAAAAATAGAAAATCAACCACCGGCAATATTTTTTTTCTGGGTGATAATCCCATTCAATGGACTACAAAATTACAGTCAAGCATTGCATATTCTTCCGCTGAAGCGGAATATGTTGCTGCAGCAACCGCAGGACAAGAAATTTTATGGCTATTAAAACTGCTAGAAGATCTTAACTTGTATCAAGTAAAACCTATTTTACTTTACCGTGACAACCAAAGCAGTATAAAGATGATAGAAAATGAAAAATTTTCGAAGCGGACAAAACACATTGATATCCGCTTTCACGCCATAAGACAATTAAAGGAAGATAAAATTATCGAATTAAAATATTGTCCCACGCAATACATGATTGCTGACTGCTTGACGAAGCCCACACCCAAACCTCAACTTTTGTGTGACATCAAGACTATGAACTTGTTACCTTATCCATCTGAGGAGATTAAGGAGGGGTGTTAAATTTAATTCCCCAGATGTTCTTCGGCAACTGCTAAAAGTGATTAATAAAATAAAAGAAAGAACTTGTTACTAAACACAGATCATTTTTAACAAGCCAATTTACGAACTGTTTCTTTACTTCTGCATTTAATAATGAGTGCTATTGCAGCCCACTTGAGTAACTCTCTAAAGCATATGTTCTAATAACTAAGATTTCACCACTGATATGTAACTAAAAGGAACATCTGAACATTTTGACTTTTGCCAGACACCTTTAATTATTATATATTTTTTCTACGCTGCGAATATGTGTTTTAGCAGCTTTATGTATACTCACTCTTAATCATGTAGCCTCTCTGTTAACACGGAGTTTCTTATACTCCAGTAATATGTTTAATTATAAGTATTTAAAGCTAAAATTTGAATCTTTCTTTATCGTAAAAACACACAATACTAATTCAAATTACATTATATCTTCCCATGGATTTAGCGATTCATATTAAGCTCTCAAAGGATACTTAAAGGATAAATAATGCTTCACAAAATAAAATAAAAATAATTTCTTCAAGAAGCTTTTGGATAAACCCCTGGCCACGCCACACCGATGAAGTTATACGTCATCGCGATATTGATGAATCCCAGGTAAGAGCATTTTACCTATTTCCATTTCAAAAGCAGCATAGCCACAAGAGATTTTTCTAATTGTTTAAATATGAGACAGCGAATTCCTGCTATCGAGAATGGAGTGCTTTTGGCTTGTTAGGCCACTTAAACTCCAACACTTTTAACCCGTTACGGGTTTTTGTATTGATTTAATTTACATTGGATTATATATAAAATACAGTTAATTATAAATCCTTCAGTTTACTATAATTTTAAATGTTTAACTATAATGTTATACAATTCTTTAAACGCAATGAATAATCATGTTATGTGCTTTCTAAGAAATTCTGTGTTTTCAAACTATAATGGATTAAATTGGAAGAATTTTGTAAATTCTTCTGTAAATTGTTTCATTTCAAAAGAATGTTTAAGTTACATAGTTTAAGTAAATTAATTTTCTTGAAGTCAAAATATCATATGTAGAATAAATGTAAATTATTTACCATTTCAACGAGAAGAATGCCTAAATGGGTATTTTCCCAAAGCGTTAATTGAAAATGTTATAATTTACGTTACTGTTTAATTATTATGTATTTTTAGTTTTTACTCAATAAAAACCAAGAAAAATGTTCTTGTAATATTTATAAGAAAATTGGCCTTTGAAGATGCATGCTCTAACACGGGTAATACTTCAATTTAGTTAATTAAAAGCATGCGTAGTAAAACTTTGCGATGAATAGTGCAGTATACAGTTACCACTTCAGCAGAAAACAATTTAAGGGTTTTTTTTTTTTAAACAGGTTACTAAAGTTTTAATTTTATCATTAATGCGATAATTTCGTAAGAGCTAATAGCCGAAGAAATCTTCAAAGATTTCGTTACTTACGGCAGTCCTGTTTCATTCCGATCCTTTCATTTGTTTAAGCGCGTAGTTCGATTACCTGTCTGTTACACTGTTTTATTTATATTATTTTATTTTGTTGATTTATTTTTAATTTCTTTATGGAATATCAAACGGAAACAAATGCTGGACTGTTTATATTAACTTAAGTGCAAATGGATTTATCTTTCATAATCATCTTCTAGAGATAGTAAAAAAAGAAAAAAAAAAAAAAAACATGTTTGAAAATTATTTAAAAACCAAAAAAATGAGTAAATTTTGATACAATATTCTAAGAAACTGCAATACAGCTTTTAAGCAAATTGCATTTGTGAGTTATTTTGTTTTCTATTAGACGGTGTAAAAATTTAAAATGTGCGATATTTAGAAGTTTAAAAAATTGCAGTAAAAGCGAAATTTAATCGTCTGATGTTGTCAACACCAAAATGATGTGAGAGTTATGGACGGACACGTTTATATTTTATAATATAGATTATATTATTATAATTATATTTAATACTTATGACTCTCATTTACCTATGATCCAATTATTATTAATTCGTAATACAAAATTGCTTTCATTATTTTGCTATTTTGCTATTTATATTTTTTATTAATGTGTTTACTCTTTGTTTTAAAGCATACGCTGAATAGAGAATGAAGCTTTTGGTAAAAGTTTTAATCAATACTGGAGAAACATATTGCTGTAAAAGATAAATTAATGGTTTTTAAACATTTTCAAAATGAAGGAAAAAGAAAATTATCAATTTATTGAAAATTTAAGAGTTAGGGAAAAACTCAATAGAATTATTATTATTATTATTATTATTATTATTATTTTTTTTTTTTTTTTTTTTTTTTTTTTTTTTTTTTTTTTTTTAAGGTTGTACACCATCTAAATCTATACCAGAAATAATTAGAAACATAGCAAATATCTTCCTGAAAAATCCTTTAATTTATACCCTTGCAGTGGCTAAGAAAAATTTAGCTTAAAGCAAACAATGTTAGTGTATGTTAAACAAGTGGGTAAGTGTGATCACAGATCGCGCAGAGGGTTTCGTTTAATATTTCTCTCAAAACACTATCCTTTTGCAAAATCTGTTAGCTCCACAATTCGCAACTAGAGAGTGCACTCTATTCTAAACAAACGTCTGCCCGACAAAACTCCCTTTTAGAACCTATTCGCACTTATATTAGTCGAGGAAATTGGACCCATAAAACTTAAAATAGGAAAGCCCTCCTAGCCAAGTGGAAATAAAATATGAAAGGCTATTGTGCATAAAATGAAAGAGTGGCCGAAGGGTCGTCAAATGATATATCAGATGAGAGGTTTGGGGAACAATTGACCCCACCCCCTCCCGGAGCCTTCAACTGAAACTAGCTCGTTGTAGCTTAATTAGCGGCTAAGTTAGAAAAAATGCTTAAAAAACACAAGTTAGAGCCCAGAGGAGTCAATAATATAAGACTTTTTGAAAAATTTATCATTTGCCGTGTGATCACAAGTGTTCAGCTATAAGTATGCAAAATTTCATATCCCCAGCTTAATTAGTACTCAGTTAGAAATAATTGCTTATAATACAGAAGATGAAGTCCAAAGGGTTAATTATAAGACTTTTTCAAAAATTCATATTTTGTCTTATGATCTGACGCGTTCAGCTATAAGTATGCAAAATTTCATGTCTCCAATTTAATGAGGGGCTCAGTTAGAAAGAATTGACTAAAAAACACAAGCTGGAGTCCAAAGGGTTAAATATAAAACTTTTTCGAAAAAAAAAATTATTCGTCGTGTGGTCTCAGGTGTTCTGCTATAAGTATGTAGAATTTCATGTCTCCAACTTATTTATGGGTTTCATTTAGAAAGAATTGCTTAAAATATATATGTGGGAGCTCAAAGGGTTAAATGTAAGACTTTTTCAAGATTTTATAATTTGTCGCCTGGCCTCAGGTGTTCTGCTATAAGTATGCAAAATTTCAAATCTCCAATTTAAATATGGTCTTAGAAAGAATTGCTTAAAATACACAAGCTGTAGTCCAAAGGGTTAAATATAAAACGTTTTTCGAAGTTTATTATTTGTCGTGTGATCTGAAGTGTTCAGCTATAAGTACGCAAAATTTCATATCTCCAACTTAATTATGGGGCTCATTTAGAAAGAATTGCTTAAAATATATATGTGGGAACTCAAAGGGTTAAATGTAAGACTTTTTCAAGATTTTTATGATCTGTCGCCTGGCCTCAGTTGTTCTGCTATAAGTATGCAAAATTTCAAATCTCCAATTTAATTATGGGCTCAGTTTGAACGAATTGCTTAAAAGGCTCAAGCTGGAGTCCAAAGGGTTAAATATGAAACTTTTTTCGAAATTTATTATATGTCGTGTGATCTGAAGTTTTCAGCTATACGTATGCAAAATTTCAAGTCTCCAATACAATTAGGGGCTCTGTTAAAAGGAATTGATTAAAACACACAAGCTGGAGTCCAAAGGGTTAAATATAAAACTTTTTCGAAATTTATTATTTGGAGTGTGATCTGAGGCGTTCAGCTAAAAGTATGCAAAATTTCAACTCCACAATTCACTTAGGGACTCTATTAAAATGAATTGCTTAAAATACACAAGCTGAACTCCAAAGGGTTAAACAAAAAACTTTTTCGAAATTTATTATTTGCCGTGTGATCTGAGGTGTTTAGCTATCAGAATGCAAAATTGCATGCCTCCAATTTGATTAGGAATTCTGTTATAAAGGATTGCTGAAAATACACAAATTGGAGCCCAAAGGGTTAAATATAGCACTTTTTCAAAGTTTTATGATTTGTTGTGTGGGCTCATGTGTTTAACTATAATAATTCAAAATTCCATATCTCTAACTTAATTAGGGGCTCTGTTAGAAAAAATTGCTTAAAAAACACAAGTTGGAGCCCAAAGGGTTAAATATAAAACTTTTTTTCAAAATTTTATGATTTGTCTTGTTGTCTCAGGTATTCAGCTATAAGTATGCGGAATTTCATGGCTCCAACCTTATTAAGAGCTGACTTAGAAAGAATTGTTTGAAATACACATGTGGGAGCCCAAAGGGTTAAACTTAAGACTTTTTCAAAATTTTAGGATTTGTCGTTTCATATGAGGTGTTCAGCTATAAGTACTCAAAATTTCAAGTCTCCAACATGTATAGTTTCTGAGAACGGGCTCTGTGACGGACAGACAGGCAGACAGACAAAGGAGCGAGACGAATAGGGTTTCGTCAGATGAACGAAACCCTAAAAAATAAACTAAAAGTTAGAAAAAACAACAACAACAAAAACCCTTAATATAAACAAAAGGACTACGTCTGAATTCATTCATATTTATAAAAACTTTTCAAAATAACAGACATTACATTACATTTCAAGATAAAAACAATATAAAAGGACTTTTCGGTTTCATTCTGAATCCCTCATCAGCTAATTCCTAACGTAAAGGTCATACTAGATTTCAAAGTTCAACAAGTAGAAAAACATTACATCAAGTTGCTAAAAAATTATAGTTAAAACAAAACTGAATATTCTATTCGTAGAGATGCAGCCTCGTTAATTGAATATCCAATATCAGAATATCCAAAAACGGAATTTGCTGGTCATAATACAGGATACCTAATTAAATTCTGGCGTAGATATGTTGATGATGTCTTTGTAGTTGCTGAACACCATAACCTTCCTATTATTTTAAACCATGCAAATTCAATATGTTCTTCTATTCAGTTTACAATTGAACATGAAACTGAAACTATAATTGCATTAAATGTTGTATTCATGCATTTTTGCATAAGAGTGCAACAGCTATTGCACCAAGAACTGAATATTTATAAAACTAGTTGTGGTACGAACGCACCTAATTTACTCCGTTTGACGTCTAATTTCGGAATTGTTATTATTAACATGGAATGAGTAAATACTTGTATGAGACAAATGTATATTCATGATGGGAGATAAATTTTGAAGCAATTATAACCGGCAGTAAATAGCTTATAGTTAGATAATTCATTATTATTATTATTATTATCAACAAATAAGCGAAATAGCGGTCATATAAAGACGTGCATGCAAGATGTGAAGTATTTTATGTAGTAGTTGCACGATAAAAACCGTTTACCATTATTATCATTATTATTCACAATGAATAAGCGAAATTTTTGTATTTAAAAAAATGTGCATTCGGTATTCGCGTTGATTTACCTAGTAATTATTTATTCGAAAATAAATAGGTAAATTATTCTTATTATTCACAATAAATAAGCGACATTGTAATTATAGAAAAATCTGCATTTGAAGTGAGAAATTATTTATGCAATAATTATTTACTCAATTAATAAAAAAAATTCTCTATTTTTATTATTACTTCTACTACTGCTATTATTATTTACTAGAGTTAAATAAATTTGCTTGATTTTAGCTCGTAAAATACTACATTTACATGAGAATTTAATGAATCAGTAATTGTTTTTCCGAGAAAAAAAGAAATGTTCCTATTTTTATTATTAAAAAAATACAATACCATGAGATAACATATCATTCAGGCATATCGCATCTCGAATTTATATTAAATTTACATTTATCATTTTTAAATGACGATGAATGATGATACAGGATGACAGATCACTACAATTCGTCGCGTCACTCCCTTAGCTCTTTCTTCCGTTCACGGATTGTTTTAAGAAGGAAAAGAGGGTTTTACAGGAAAAGAGGACAGATCAATGCATGGCGTGAAGCAGCTGTTAAAGGCGAGAAAAATGCAGTCGAACCCGGTTAAGGGGGGGAAGATCATCTTAAAACTTTTTAAAAAGTCAAAAAAAAAAAATGTTGTCTATTATGAAAGAATAACATATTACCGAATAATAATAATTAAAAATTATGACGATAGTCCAGTTAAAACCGGTTTTATGATAAAATATGTAGAGCCAATACCTATCCAAATCAAGGTAAATTTTAACTTTAAAGCTATTTTACTCAATTCAGATATTTTCGACATTTTGCGCATCCTATTTCCAAAACTAAGTAACATAGAAACTTAAAATTGTGAATTATATTGTATCTTATATACCTTTATAACCTCTACCTATTTTTAAGTAAATACCTGTAATATATTTATTTCTTTTTAAATTTTTATTGAAATTTTGTCATAGATTTTGCGTTTTATGGCGTAATTGCCTATAAAAAAAATATTTTCATCTGCAAACTTGATTATTATTTTAGGTTGAAGTTAAGTTACGATATTGTAAGAATATATATATATATATATATATATATATAATCCATATTTTTCTTTTTTTTCTTCCTTATTAATTCTTGTTATATAGTACAAGGGAATTTATTTTATACATAGCAGTTTGTATATTATGTTTTTGGTATCCATTCAGTGTGTTTGGGGACACTGTATTGTTGTAAATTTATTCATACTATCACAATTTTTGTTGGTGGTCAGTAATGTTTAATTAATGGTTATATATATATATATATATATATGTGTGTGTGTGTGTGTATGTGTGTGTGTGTTTCATATTAAGTGGATATATCGAATATATTTTTTCATGATCCTGCGCGCAACACACGTATGATATTGAAAATCCTTAATTAGTACGTCTTAATTAAACTTAATTCTTATTATGTATCATAAAAATTATTTAAAGGAATACGTAAACAAATATTTGTGCAATTTATTCTAAAAAAATTGTTTAATTCGAAGAAATATTTACAGCTTAAAATTATTTTTAATATTGTGTTAAAATCAAGCAATATCGAGCTGCTGTAGGTGATCTCCCCTCTTAAGACGCGTTTCAAGGAAGTGTTCAAAATTAGCATATTAAGCTGGATCGCGTATTAAACGTGATTTGTATATTTTTGCAGAAAATGGACTTATTTACACATCTATCTCATCATTGAAATGAATTTTAGAGCTTTCATTTATATGTTTACGGTCTTTTATGTATATTTAGATTAATTCAACTTTAACTCATTGTTTCTTTTTCTAGGACCGACTCTAATGGTAACTGAAAATAAATATGGGTTCAAACATGGCTTCATTGTCGATTAATACGCTACAAAGAAAAATAAAACAAAAAAATAATTTTCCTACTAGACTAATTTTTTAACACAAAGAAAAAGTATTAAATATTTGAAGTATAATCCAGTTATTAAAATCCTATTTAGTACTTGTGATAATAGGTACCATTATAATTTGACCTTCATTTTTAATATAAGTAAAATCTATCCTTAAGTATAATAATAAAATCCAATATTTCTGTAAAAAAATATTGTTTGCATAGCAAAAAGTAAAGAAAACATGTAAAACATAAAAGAATTATACAACCACAATCCACAATCACATTTGTTTAAATTTTTTTGCCTATAATATGTATTATAAAATATATTAGTGATATACATTTAAAACATCGCTAACAACAGGTATAATCATTTCTAATAGTAATAATTTTTATGATGTAACTGAGCATCCTGAATTAGTCTATCTCTCTCTACTACAGTAAAAACTTACACAAAGCGAGAGACAAGAAATGTCAGGACGCGGGATCAAAGAAAGATTACAGTGTCGCTAATTTGCGTTTTTTTTTTAAATGCAAATATGTACCACTATTTCCAATTATTAATTTTCGCCTTAATTAATCCGTTATTAAATAAAGTAAATATTACTATTCGGTAACAATGCTTCTTATCGGAATAAAAAAATCTGCTAAATGCGCAAAACTGAAGAAAACAAAAGGAATTCGCATCTTGATCTATGAATTCGCGTCTTAAAAGCGTGATTTTTTTTTTGCTTCAAAGGACGGAAAATGTATCGCATATTAAGCGAGATCGCATAATAACCGTTCGCGTATTAAACGTGATATTTTTACATTAGATTAATGGACGATGGTCAAGAGATCGAAAAAAATCCACGTATTAACCGTTAACGT
This sequence comes from Maratus speciosus, assembly GCA_963932465.1. Classification (NCBI taxonomy): domain Eukaryota; kingdom Metazoa; phylum Arthropoda; class Arachnida; order Araneae; family Salticidae; genus Maratus; species Maratus speciosus. The sequence continues at coordinate 223,475,306 of OZ010790.1, read as the reverse complement.
CTTAACAGGGATCAACTGTAGTTTTAAACTTTTCAGAGAATATTTGCTTTCGCCATCTAAACTTGGTCATTCTTATTTTCTTTTATTACATGTTTTTTGGTGTACGAGATAATTGTTTTGCAATATAAATACTAAAAGGAAAAGTAATAGATAAATTAGAATATCGACAAATTGCAGAAATTGTAGATATTATATAAATTGTACGCATTGTAAAAATTTATTATAGCAATCCACATTGGATACAATTTGTAAGGCAGATCACATTATTGATAATTTTCTATTTTATTAAATTATTAAGTTATAAAGTATCTGTTTTAAAATTTTTATATTTCTTTTTTCCTTAACAATAAAAATCATAATCATAACCATATTAATAATAATAATAACATATTTTAGAAATGTATAAAGGTTTACTTCCTAGAACCTATGTGCTGCGAAAACCGCGAAGCAAATGTTGGTTAGCCAATCAGCTACGATTTTATTTTATTTTATATAAAATCATGCTTGTGTAATTATGGCTAGTAGGGTTTTTATATCATATTTAACACATAAGTCCTCATCCGGGTATTTTTTGCTATTGTCTAGATGCAACAAAACTTTTGAAATTATTTCATACATGGTTTTTGATATTTCATCCGAGGGAAAGAAAATCCAGTCTATCCAAGTCTTTATTATTATTATTAATAGCGACACACTTTGTATTTAATAAAATTTATTTAAACACTATATTCTTTTAAAATGACAGTAAAACAATTACTTTTTTAGTGTTTATTAAATAAAAAATGTTTCAATTTTGCAAAGATATTAAAATAGTTAAGCAACCGAATTATTTATTTATTTAATCCTACATTTCTTTTTTAATCATAAGATTAATTGCGTGCCTTTTTTTTTTTTTTTTTTTTTTTTTTTTACTTATTTGAAATTATATAGTATAAAAACAAACTTTAATATACTATTACAAAGCGCAAACTTTTACCACTTTTCTCGCTTTTAATTATCTTTGTCTGAAAAATGGGATATTGGGATTAAAAGTAGAAGAAACAAATTTTTTTATGACTGTTATATTTAGAAAGTCAGATCTTATCTGTTAGAAAATGCGGTTACAATAGTTTTATTTAATAGTTATTTGCAAGAAATAATTATTTTAAATTTCACGATGTTATCTTGTTTTAGATACATCACCTATTATTATTACGTACGAATCATTGTGGTGGAATGACAAAACTTTTTTTATTGGCCCACTATATGCTATTTTTATCGGGCAATGACTAAAGTGTCGTTCCTAAAAAATAGCGTTCCGTTACATAAACCAGCCATAAAATGAGGCAAATGTATCATCGTACGGTTAAATGCTGATAATATCTACTGCAATTTTTTAAACTTCTAAACATCGCTCATTTTCAAATTTTCCACCTCGTATAGGAAAAAAAGTACTTTTAACTGCAATTTGTTTGAAAACTGCATCTCAACTTATTTTTGAGTAATTAATTTTTTTGTAGTTTTTAAAGCCAGAAAGTAAAGGGAAAATAGTTACATTACTATATCTTTTTGTTGCCTTTTCTCTTCTCATAAAAACTGAAAACAGTATTGTAATTAAAATATGTGCTACGCCAAGAATATCGTCTGCTATATAAACGTATTTTAAAGTATATATGTGTGAATTTTTTTCCGCATTTACTTAATTCCTATCAAAAAGCTAGAAGAAGGCAATTTTATTAATCCGAAATTTGAAAAAATATAAATGAATGATCTTTGATAAAACATGGAGCTGTTATAAACTATATTTAATTTTCAGTGTCCATATTAATGTTATAAACAAATGAAGGCTTATGAATCATTAGATACTTGATTTTTTTGTCGGGTTTCTTGAATGACGACATCGCTTTTTGTTGGGTTTGTGTATTATTCCGCGATAGTGCCGTCAAATGCATACTTTTCTATAGATGTTTTTTATAACTGGATCGTACATGTGGAATTCTTCAGCGGATGCAAATGACATCATTTTATATAAAATAAAAGCGTATTTTAAGTTCCGAATTTACTTAATTCCTATCAAAAAGCTGAAAGAAGGCAATTTTATTAATCCGAAATTTGAAAAAATATAAATGAATGATCTTTGATAAAACATGGAGCTGTTATAAACTATATTTAATTTTCAGTGTCCATATTAATGTTACAAACAAATGAAGGCTTATGAATCATTAGATACTTGATTTTTTTGTCGGGTTTCTTGAATGACGACATCGCTTTTTGTTGGGTTTGTGTATTATTCCGCGATAGTGCCGTCAAATGCAAACTTTTCTATAGATGTTTTTTATGACTGGATCGTAAATGTGGAATTCTTCAACGGATGCAAATGACATCCTTTTATATAAAATAAAAGCGTGTATTTTAAGTTTTAAAGCTGAAATTTGTTTTGTACTATATATATATATATATATATATATATATATATTCATCGGGGGCGACACTAAATTCTGAAAAAGCAGAATTCATGTTTTTTTTTTTTTTTTTTTTTTTTTTTTCATTTAATGGCTTCTGAATATGTCGATCTTTACATTCAGACGGTCGGTAATTTACAAATAAAATGCAAAAATAAGGTAAATGATATTTTAATAAAGTCTCTTAAAGTCGTAAACCAAATTAAGGCATTTCTATACATTTGGAAGCTTATTTGAAAAAAAAAAAATAATTTTTCCTTAAAATTACATTTCTTTCTTAAGATAACAAATAAGAAAATAACGGGAAAATTAATTATGCTATGAAAAACAATCTGGCTGTGAAAATGTCAAAAATCTTATATTTGTTCAAGAAACTAAGGAAAAAATGTAAAATATTCTCAAGCTACAAACAAAATAATTATCATGGCAAATTTTTGCATTTTTTCTAATGCATGGGTGTAGTTTTCAGGTATTATTCTTCAGCTATTGAAAGAATCGAACAATGTTTTTCGTTTTTCTGTAAATGAGATACATCTTTGATCATTGTTGATTGTTTCATGATAGCAACAAGTTTTATTGAGCTTACAAAATTGAGTTTTATTGAGCTTTCGTAAGCGTGATGTACCAAAATTCTGCTTAAAACAGCCACGTTTACGAGATTTTCTGAAAGCGCTTTTTTAAATTTATATAAAAAGAATATGTTGATTGCTTCTTTAGAATGTAAGCAATGCAAGTTTTCTGACTTTATGAATAAGCATAATTTTGTAAATGGACATGAAAGTAGAAATTTTGTGTTTGAGAACTGCTCTAAAATGAAACAAACAGACAAAATGACACAGAAAATATGCATATTTAAAACGCCTAGGGAAAGTCGTTGCATAGCTACTTAGATTCGGAATGCATTGTTTTAAGCAAAAATAATTCAATTTTTTTTTCACACAAGCATTCTGTATATATCAAACAAAATGCTTATTATTTTAATGTAAAGAAAATCGTATTTAACCTTGGAAAAGGTTATTATTAAAAACAAATTTGAATGCCAGATAATTTTACAGGCATGTTACCTTGCGTACGAGTGCCATGGCTCCGCCACCATTACAATTGTTTTAAAATGTGAAGGGTGGACACACAGGAAATTCTTACGTCATTTTATGGCCCTGAGACCAATTGCTTTTAGGGCTAACTTATCTTTAACATATATTAATGTAAAATATATTGTATATATATTATTATACCTTAATATATGTATAATGTATTGAGATATGTAACGTATATTAATATATTACATAAGCATATACAGGGCACGGAATTTCACGTACAAAGGTAGCCACCAGACTAAAAATACGGGCCATACAAATTTATGCAAGCTAAAAATCTTTTATTCTTCATCTGAAAACATTATTTTTCTTTTCAATTTATTTTTTGCATTTTATTTGACAGCAATACTGATTGGATTTATATAAACATAAAAATCATTATTTATTTATAAATATTTATCAAATTGCAGCCTTTGTTTAATAAAAAGTTAAAAAACTTGTCATGCAGCCAAAGATTTAATCATGACCAACATTATGGCATACAGAAGTATTAAATCCCCCCCCCCCCCCGCCTCCTAGACAAACAAAATGTACATTCATTCACTATTATGCAAAGTCAAAGGAATGTAGCTTTGAATTTAAACTGGCATTTCACTCTAAAATAAGAAGCATTTTTTTTTTCTAATACACTTAGAAATAGAATCTCATATCTTAAGAAATCGTAGGGTAAATTACGACATTAAGGAGTGAAACATTCTTTTTCTATGAAAAAGTTGGGGGAAAAAGCGGAATGATTATCAATTTTTGGCGAGAGTAAGTAAATAATGCTTTGTGATACGAAAACGATCACATACTTACCTATGCTGACGTCCCACTTCTAGCCGCCATTTTCTTGTAGCCATTAGCGACCTGGTTACTAAAAATTTCACGCTCTGGCATATAATATAAATTAAATTCATACTGTAGTAATATGTTTTGAAGAAGTCTTAATTTCTATTGATTTATGATAAGTGACTGTAAATTATTAAACCCCTACTTTTAAATAACAGTCTGAATAAGTAAAAGATTGCTTATGAATGTTGTTAGTAAAAGGAGGACTTTAAAGTTTAAGGAATTTTAAACAAATTTTATCTGTACTTTTCAATTTTAGAGTGCATCTTGATAGCTATATTAAGGACTTAATATATAAATTAAACTGCTTTTATCTGTCAGCACTTCATAAATCAGATTATTAAATACCACATTAGTTTGTTACACAAAGAAAAATATTGGCGAATTTTGTTCATATATGTATCGGATATAAATACAAAGGAATTCGGAATAAGTTCACTTTTCAGATATTCCTTTAATTTAATTTTGAATATTTAAATTCATATGTTAAAAATTTTATTGTCAAGTTCACTTTTATTCACTGTCAGAAAAATTCGTCTTCATACACAAAATTATCCGTCATTTTTAAACAAATACTTTCCGTACTCCTGGAAAATATGCCTTTTCCGTAAATTCGTCCCGAAAGTCTGAAAAAGAGGGGGCAATTCCGTTTATTCCCTGCACGCATGCGTATTGGCTGTATTAATACCAAAGTCCGAATTTATTTTTAAAATGAAAAACTGAAAATTCAATAAATAAAAATTCCTAATTTATTTAAAAACAAACAAACAAAAATAATACTTTCAAATTTAATAAAGGAGAAATTTTCTCACTCGCTTAAACTTATTCGTAATTTATTTTTTTAGAGCTAAAAAAATATTCGCATGTAAAATATATTATAAATGAGCACATTTTAAAAATATATCAAGTTCTATAAAGTTAAAAAAAATCAATTGTATTAAAAAAAGCAAACATTTCTTCTCGAATTTAATTCAAAATATAATATTTATATTTTACATCTAACAATAAAATTATGTCTTATTAAAAGTATGTCTAATATGCAATATATTTTATCCTCTATTATTATATAAGTGTTAAAACACCAACCATATTATTTCATAACGACGGAATGTCCCTACAACTATGTTGCGAATGTTCGAATCCACCCGGACACGAAAAGAACTTGTCTCCAGCAGCCATACAACATTCCTAAAAAAAAAAATGAACAGACCCTCCCCGCCTGCCCTTATTAACTGAAGTAAAAGTTACTGAATATTATTTTATTTTTTATCATACGAATAGAGTAAAATAGCAATAAATACAGGTGCATTATTGTATGGAACTATACAAATAGATAAATTGAATTTCCAATTTAATTTTATTCTTACATGTTACTGAATTTCAAAAAATGTCATACAAAGATTAGCTTATTATTTGTGAAAGATAAACTGGTATCGTCCAAAATATTTTTATTCTTTGTTGCTTGATTTATTTAAATTAATCTTTTGTATTCTATTTAAATTCCAATGTGGTATAAAATTTTATGTACTGTTATTTTATAATTTTAAAGAGCGAAAAGTGCGAAAATCTTATATTCATACTTTTCACGTATGCAGAGAAAGGGAAAAAAAAGTATGTTATTCTAGTTAAAATTCAGATAATAATGTTTAACCAAGGATGGAAACTATAATACAACTTAAAGGTATATACAAATATTATACAGACATACGTACAATAAAAAGAATAAACCCAACTGGAGTGAAAAATTAGCCAGAGCCAGGAATCGAACTTGGAACTACAGCATACTAGGCTGTTATTCTAACCACTGAGCTACTCCGGCCGATACCTGGTTCTTCCTATTGGATACCTATTGCAGACTCAGGTATCGGCCGGATTTGCTCAGTGGTTAGAATAACAACCTAGTAAGCTGTGGTCCCAGGTTCGATTCTGGCTAATTTTTCACTCCAGATGGGTTTATTCTTTTTATTGTATGTATGTCTGTATAATATTTGTATATACCTTCAAGAGTTGAATGCAAGCGTTATTTTATGCGTTCGTGTGTGTTTTAATATAATGCAACTATTTATTTTTTACTATTGATCATCACAACTTATATCCCGAACCCCTAATTTTGAAGTGATATTTGGAAGATGAAAGAAAAAACATAATTCTTGCATATGAGTAATGGGTTTTATATATAAAATCAGTGTCAAATGTTCCCCTACTTATGTTGATCCTTAGTGTTATTGTTATATGCAGATTTACGTACAGCTAATTATTTACCAATACTAAAACTTGCAATTTACTTCTATTTGGATATAAGCAATACAATAAGATATAAGCAAAATAATAATAATAATAATAAATAAAGTAAGTAGAAAAAAGTCAGAGATCTTAGTTGAAATACCACGTGATTTTTTTTTTTTTTCTTTTTAATCATTTTTTGATTATTTTATTTTACTGCCTGTCTGGCAGCTCTTCTCAGATTTTCCCAAAATATACAGTGACCATCTATGTAATTTCAGTTCCCACAAATCATCGACACGATCGTCTAAAAAGTAAAAACATAACCTTTTCTATCGCCCACGGGTTAAACGGTAAGCATTCTTCCGTTAAATGCTAAGAAGGCTTTTTTTTTTTTTTTTTTTTTTTCTTTTGTGCAACACGAGGGAAATGACTGAATTTCAAGGTCAGCTCAGAAACAAAGGGAAGGTAACTCGGGGAATGCCCAGCGATTCGATACCTGCATGCGCGTCAAATATCAAAGTTGAACTATCATTAAAAAAGGGCAAAAAGACTTTTCATATCAAAGATGAAGTCATACCTCTTTTTTAATAAACTGATTTCCTACGAAGTTGCTTGTGTATTGTTTTATTTAAAATTGTTTTATTTAGCTGACCCGCCCGGCTTTGCCCAGGCCTGTGATAATAACCTTAAACGAATCTTAAATTTGTATGATTTAATATCTCAAACTAAATTAATATTTGCTTAAAGTGCTAAAATACTTTTAAAAAGGCCAAAAAGTACCTTTATTTATTCATATTAGACATGTTTCATTGGTCCGACGGCAACATTCTCAATAATAAATATGCTACAAATAACTTTCGCAAAAAAAAAAAAAATTAAAAATTTAATTTTTAAGCGAAAGTGGTTGTATCATATTTATTATTGAAAACAGAGCAATGAAACATGTCTAATATGAATAAATAAAGGTATTTTTTGGCCTTTTTAAAAGTATTTTAGCACTTTAAGCAAATATTAATTTAATTTGACATATTCAAGTGATTTTTTACATAGTTTTATATGATATTATATCTCCAACTCGATTTTACCTGAATTGATGTTTTTAAAGGAAAAAATCGCGAAAAAAATATTTATTATTACATGTGAAAGCGCTCGCAAGAAGACATTTGTTGTTTTTTTTTTCCGAAGGGTCGTTTCATAGTTAAGGGGTCTCAAGACTCTAAAAATTGGAAAAAATGAAAAAAAAAAGATCATCTCCTACATTTAATGTCTTAAAATGCATATGATTTAAAACACAATTTTCATTGGGAAAAAGATAGACTGTAGATAAGTACCGGGTGTCCCAAAAAGGACTGACTGATTTTAAAATTCAATAACTTCCAAACGGTGACATATATTAAAAAATTCTTGCAGGAGGGTTCTACATAAGGTCAAAAGTTTTATTACAGTGATTTTCGATTTTAGTTCGAATTACAAACAATAGATGGCGCTGTAAGCAATAGTCGCTAAATACAGGCTCGATTTTTGGTCCTTTCTGTTGTTCCATGCAGAAAAAGGAGATGGAAATGTATTATCCGGGCCACGAAGTACCAAAAATCGAGCCTGAATTTAGCCTCTATTGATCGCAGCGCCATCTATTGTTTGTAATTCGAACTAAAATCGAAAATCACTGTAAAAAAAACTTTTGACTTTATGCATAACCCTCCTGCAAGAATTTTTTAATATCTGTCACCGTTTGGAAGTTATTGAATTTTAAAATCAGTCAGTCCTTTTTGGGACACCAGGTATGTTGTTTCATTTCATGTAGTATTTAAAAAGTTGAAAGATGCAGAATTAGTATTTATAGGGCGCTTCAAACTGTGAGACTTGTCGAGCAGAAAATTTGCTAATAACAGCTTACGCGCAAGATTACAAAATAAATTTTGCAACTAGAATGAATTTTTTCGTGCCTAATTATACTACAGACTGTAGTAATGACCTTGAACCTAAATAAATTTGTATTTAAAGCAATTTTATATTTTTAATACAATGTTGTATTTAGCTAATGCAAAATTTTGAAAATTTCAACATAATCATAACTAAAAAAATAAATTTTTGAACAATAAAAATGAAATTTTAGATTCAGTTTATACAGACTAACATCTAAAAAGATTAAAATTTCGAAAATTTTGAAGCTTTAAGTGTCCTGAAACCCCTTTAAAAAAAAAAAGCTTGTTTTTCAAACTATTTGAAAATTTTTATCGTTATAAATATAAGGGTTTTGCAGTCCATGTAAAAATTTCGTGAAAAAATATTGAAAACTTTAGCAGAAGAACTTAAAGAAGTTATTATTAACAAATTTGAGTAAGAGGACTTCACCTTTCGTTACAAAATGTTATTTTTCACAAAAATATAATAAATTTCACAGTCAATAATTGTCCAAATGCTTAAAGATTTAGATATGTTATATAAAATGCATGTCCGCTGATGATGCGAAAAACAGATTTAAATAAATATAAATGCAAAAAAAAAAAAAAAAAAAAAGAAATTCTTTTAAACATGCTTTCATTAAAATTTACAAAAATGTAGAATTTTTTTTTAATGCACTAAAAAGTAGAATTGGGGATTTCGCCAAATTAGCCTGCTATCGCCAAGTTGGCTTCATATATGGCAACTTATTTTTGTCGCCACATTTGGCTATATTTCGCCAAGTTGGTCAAAATTTGGCGCTAATTTGATAACCTAGCCATTAGTACTTTTCAACAATTACTCATTGTTCAAGCTGATACTGATTTCTCCATGGGAAATCAACCGTTGCTCCCTCGACGTTGCCCCCGTTAGATATTGAATTTTAAACAAGTAATATAAAAATTTTGTTTTTAAAGTCAATTCCTACTTAGTCCATCAAAGAAAAATTTAATATAATCCCTTAAGCTAATATTAGTTTTTGTTGCATTAAAATATCTCAATTGGTTGATTTTCTATAAGCAAGTAGGTTTACAATGGAACTCTATGGGAATTTGGCGACTCATTTTGGCCGCCAAATTTGGTGATATATCGCCAAGTTGGCGACAAACCTGGCGGTATTTGGCGACAGAACAGGGTCCCCCCTTATGGTAACCCCTTATTGAAAATACTTTCATTGATCTTCAATAACCGATGGACGCCATTTTGTTTCCCATGCAAAACTAAAATTAATTAATTAAAATTTAATTAATTAATTAATATTGGAAAAAACTGTATTAACATCAATTGTCATCCAGTACAAGTTTAAAAAATTTATTTCAGCTTGATAGGATGAATAATGAGTACTTTTTTAACGATTGAAAATTTGAACAAGATAAATATATAAATAAATATAGGGAGAGTGTGAGCTAATAGTAGGAATTGAAAAATCAATGTCCAATTCATGTATTACCCTCAGGAATACGCATATATTCCGAATTTCAAAGCTCTTTATCAACAGGAAGTTGGTAAAAAATGATTTACAAGACTACCACACACAAGCATAATTGTAAGTTAAAAGAAAGCAGGTAAAAAAACTGGTATTTAGCGGTAAAAGGTCTCGGGATCGAAATAACTGCAACGGGAAAGGGTGGGGGCTATTCAACGTTTTAAAAAAATACATTTCTTGTTGTTCAAAGCATGTGTATAATTTTCATACAAAGATATTGATATTGAGAACTAAAAAGCAGTTGTTTCCTTCTATCATTTTTCTTTTTCATTCATTTTTTCTTTCCCTTCTGATGGATTATATGACAATTTTTTTGAAATTGGAACTCATTACTTCTTCCCTACATGTTATAATTTCTAAATAAAATATCTGAGTTATAAACATTTTTCCGACAACTGTGTGTAATTTTTGTGCTAAAAAAATATATTTAATCGTAAAAATAATTATTTTACGCGTAACTATTCATTTATTAGCCTCCGATTATTTCTTCTCGGCAGCAATAAAAGTGTCGTCTCTAAAAAATAATGCTCCGTTATATAAGCCAGCATATAAACAATGCAGATGCATTATTGTATGGTTAAATATAGATAATCTCTACCGCAATTTTTTAAACTTCTAAGTATCGCACATGTTAAATTTTTATACATTCGTGTAGGGGAGAAAAGTACTTTTAAATGCAATTTGTTTGAAAACTGCTTTTCAATTTATTTTTGTGATACTAATTTTTTTGTAGTTTTTAGTGTCATTTCTTTAATGGTGGCAACTGAAGTATTCATTGCTGTAGAAAGTAAAGGAAAAATAGTTGGAAAATAGAAGATTATTATGTATTTTTGCTGCCATTTTTTGTTGCACAACTGAAAAAAAAAAAAAAGATTTAAAATAAGTGCTATTTTGAAAAAATATAAATGAATGATTTCTGATTAAAAAAAAAAAAAAACAGAGCTATTATAAACTATATTTAATTTTAAGTATCTATATTAATGTTACAAACAAATGAAAGCATATGAATTATTGGATAGCCGATATTTTTTTGTCGAGTTTCTTGAATGATGACATCGCTTTTTGCTGGATTTGTGTATTATTCTGCGATAGTGACTTCTTATGCATACTTTTCTGCAGATGTTGTTTAAGACTGGATCGTAAATGTGAAATTTTTCAGCGGATGTGAATGACGTCATTTTATATGAAATAAAAGCGTGTGTTTTAAGTCTTAAAACGGAAATATGTTTTGTACAATGTATATACATATATTATTTTTTCACCAGGGCGACACTATATTCTGAAAAATCAGAATTCCTATTTTCTAGTTATTTATTTATTTATTTGTTTATTTTCTGGCATCAAAATCCTAAGTAACATTTTTTGATTTTCAAATTAATTTTTTCACCCTTAAATCCGATTATACCTGAATGAAATCGATACTCGACATTCGCTAAAAGATTAGTATACAGTATTAAAATTTCAGAGCTATTGTATAAAAATAGGTGTATTTTTTTTTAAATCAAAACGTGCGTTATGTTAATCCTACGGAAAAAAACGAAAAGTGACCTCGGGGTATGAATTTGTTTCAAAGGTTAATTTTCGTATTTTTTGAAATGGTTTGCAGCGTTGCAAAAATAATTGAAAGTTATATGCTATTTGGTAATCTTTTCTTTTTAGTAATTTGATTTCCATGTCGATGCGTAATTTAGAAATATGCCGAATAAAGGGAAGGAGGGGCGGGGGTCGTCCGGTATTTTAAACGTTTAAAAAATGGTCGTTATCGTCACACGTCTTTAAAATTTTAGAAGTTTAAAACTGACGACGGTGAATAGGGTGGGAGAAAGAGTAAATATTTTGTAATTGGTAATTAGAAATTTTTGTTGACTAAAAGACTTTTTCTAATTTGTAGACTCCCCATGCATAACTTGAACGGACTGTCCGATTTTGATAGTAATAATAATTATTATTATTTTGTTGTTGTTGTTGGGAAAGGCTTGTTTCGGTGTGGTTCCAAGATAAATTTCATCAGGATTCAAAAATCGTTAATTTGCCTTCTTTCCCGTTTTGTTGGGGTTTCTTTCTTTTATTATTATTATTATTATTATTTAAAAATAGAAAATAAAGCCTTTGTGCAACAATATTAAAAAGCAGAAAAAACAACGTTTAAAATGCACAAATAATACATAAAAAGCAGCAAACAGCCGTTTCGAATCTACTAGCGAACTGCTCAGCCTTGCTTTTTCTAGCACGCTGTTCCTTTTTCCCTATCTTGCACTGAAGAAGAATCTCGCTAGTAGATTCGAAACGGCTGTTTGCTGCTTTTTATGTATTATTTGTGCATTTTAAACGTTGGTTTTTCTTCTTTTTAATATTATTATTATTATTATTATTATTATTATTTTAGACTGATCTAGTAACTCGGACATACTATCCAACTTGAACTAATCTTTCCCCAACTTATAGTTTTTCATCCTTAATTCTGAAAAAATAAGGATGGGGGGAGGGGTATTTTGATTGTTTTTTGCCCTTCTCTAGTGGTTAGCATGCTAGTTGGGTTTTAGGCCCGATGGAACTCGGTGCGTAAGTTTGTGTGTTTGATTACATATGGCAGAGGGATAGCCATATAGAATTTCTTTCATTTCAGGAATGTACCAAGCAAGGTCATTTCGTCGAAGTTTATCAGGTACGAAACCAATAATTAGTAGATTAGAAAATATAAAGTTGAGAGTGATATAAAAGAAGAGACCTATTCATAAGTAGTCATCGTAAGTATGAATAAGGCAAATATTTCATAATTCTATTATTTTTTTTCTAAATCATGGAAGTAAAAGAAAATTTAATTAGTTAAATTTGAAAATGTGGCGAGGGACAACTGTACTCCGCTCTGTCCCCGCCCCCCTCCACACCTATGAATGTTACCTATGAAGTTGATGTAAGTAGGAGAAAATAAGCTCTATTGTTTAAATTAATAATAATAATAATAATAAACAGAATTTACAGATCAATCGAAAATAATCATGTAATTAATTGTTAACATTTTTCAACATAGTCGAACATGTTTATGAATTCAGTTCGTCTATCGTTGCTCTTACTCGCGTAAATACACTCGGATTGACACGAAATTTTTATGGTAATAAGGTTCACTATAGAACGTCCTCTATTGAAAATGAAGTGCGTAACATTTATAGTTCGTTTACAGGGACACACAAAAGAATTCCGTTATATTATGTTTTATGAAAAAAGTTTTTTGTGGTGCATTTGCATTTTATTTAAAATGCTTATTTAGCTATTTCATTAAATTGTATGAAAAATATGTAATTTCTTAATAATATTTTGCTAGGGTTGGAAAGTGTTTCATAATCTATACCTGATGCATGGTTTTTCGTTCTTGCTTTATATCTAACTGTAGTATTTATTATTATGTATATAAATTTATTTAAAAAATATATTTTATTTCTCCTTGTATATCAGTGCTTCTCGGATTTCCTCAAAATATATGGCGAGTACCTAGATAATTTGAGTTCCCCATGAATGTTCGTCACGATCATCCATAAACTAAAAAGATAACCTTTTCTGTATCCTACGGGAAACCCCTAAGAGAAAGCATTCTTTCGTTAATAAATGCTAGGAAATCTTCTTTCTTTGTGGAACAACAGAGAAATGAATGAAGTTCAAGGACTCTGAAGAAACAAAGACACACGAGCGCGGGAAATGCCCAGTGATAGTGATTTGATACTGGTGCTTCTTAAATATCAGAGTTCAACAATCATGGGAAGTGGTTAGAAGATTATCATTGATAATTTCTAAAAATACCCGTTATTTACTAAAAAAAACTCATAGAGCTTTGTAACAGCTTGATATAATTTCTAATACAAATGTAAAAAAACATTTATGTAAGGCGCATAGGATAGCATTTAGTCATTTAGTGAAACGTTAGCATATCAAATTAATGCAGGATGCTAAATGCATATTTTAACAGTTAGTATGCATGTTTTGACGTTATTAAATTGAATAGTATATATATTTTCTAAAGTATGTTCACATATAAATTTCGAAATACCGCACTGAATTTATTATTTTTAGATGCGATCGTAATTATATAAATACGTAGCACCTATAGTCGTCGTTCGGTCCGATTGTCTGTCTGTCCATCCGCATGTAACAGAGTAAAAACTACCCAACCGAATGGTCTGAAATTTTAAATATATATTTGCTGAATAATTTTGTCGAGTCGTTTCAAATTTTATGAAAGTCGGATGCATAGTTTAATTACAGGGACAGTCAAAATTTTTCCGCTACATTATGGCTAATGGGGAAAAATTATTTCAAGTGCATTTGAATGATGTTACAGCCTTTCCAATAGAATGAAATTGATATGCACTTATGAAGTGCACTAAAATATGCATTCAGTTCAATATGCGGTGCAAAAAATATTTATAAAACTAGTTATATACGTACGCACCTCATTTGCCACGTTTGACGTGCTATTTCCAACTTGTTTTAACAGACTTACAACAAATGAGGTTACACAATTTGTTTGTATATTTGTTAATGTATACATACTCAACTCTTTGAAGAGGATACTCGAAATTTCAAAATTCTTTTTTTTTTCCTTCAAAGGGCTCGTTCTGGTAGTAGTCCCGATTAGGACATTAAAATGGTTCATTTGTCATTGTGTCTCTACATTTTGTTTAGGTTTTCATTCTTACTAGGGGATAGAACCCGGATCCAAGTTACAGAATCTAGGGGAATTCTATTTTTTTTTTCTTTGAAAACTCTAATAGAGTTTTAGGTAGTTTTCATTACAAAAAGTAAAAAGCTACCTATTGCAGTCGTCCGGAAGAAACCAATTCCGGAAATTTTTGCCATATTTTCATCGACCATGACCCCTAAACCACAAAACCACACCCCGTTCAAATGGTGATTTATATATATACAATTCCATATATCCATATACATATTTATATATATCTTTTTTTTTTCATGTCATAACTCTTGTATTTATGAATTAAAAACTCACAGAGTAAGCAGATACTTCGTCAAAGACCCTGTTTTTTTCTGTATGCGCCAACATACCATAAAAGGGTTCATGGATCTGTGTCTAAAAACAGCATAACAACAACAACAACAACAACAAAAATACATAATTGGGAATTATTAATACATGACGAAGAACAATAAAGAATTTAAACAAATTCTAATAATGTACCAGGTGTTTCAAAAGTTTGGTAAAAAGTAAAACGCGATAAAAAACGATCTATGGGTCGGAGAGACGTGCGGTTTGCAGATAAATATCCAGCGTGGTACAGCATTTTGTATCACACCAAATAAAAAATTAGTTCAAAATCTCGACAATAGAGGGCACTTTCGCAGAAAATTCCATGGAATAATTCCATATTGCTCCCACATAGCAAGACTTGAATACAAAAACATTAGAGAATACTGCATGTACACTTTTTTGTATAGAAATCTTGCGTTGTGTGAGCAATATGGAATTATTCCATGGAATTATCTGCAGTAGCGCCCTCTATTGTAGAGATTTTGATCTATTTTTTTTGTTTGGTGTCATACAAAATCCCGTACCACTCTGAATATTTATCTGCAAACCGCATGCCTCTCCGACCCATAGATCTTTTATTATCGCGTTTTATTTTCGCACCGAACTTTTGAAACACCCGGTACATTTCTATGTTAAAAGAATATTTTTATTATGTAATTTATGTTATTTTTAACGAAATTGAAACTGGTTTAAATGGGCAGAATGATCTTAATATAAATAAACGGTCAAATGCGAGTATTAATTGTGCTCAGAGGGTTCCCGTACAATAAATATATGAATTATTAACTGTCTTATTTAAAAAAACCGTTCCTAAAAGAATAATAAGGCTTTCTAAAAAACTATACAACGTAGGGTTCAGTATAGCTGTATATACTAGAAAAGAATGAATGGGTATACCATAAAAAGTTTAAAGAGATATGAAACCTAAATAATATCAAATATTGCTATTCTGTATAACTCTTCTTTTAATCTTATCCTAATCTGTTTATGATGAACTTAATTCGGTACTAACAACAACAACATAAAAAATAAAAAAACTAGTACATATTTAAACTTCATTTTGCATTTCATAAAACTAAATTCAGCGTAATGATAAACTTTTCTATTTACAGTGTAGCTAAAACAAAACTCTTGTTCAAAGTTTAAACTTGGCATTGTGTTAAGCGCGCTTTGAAAGGATGTTACAAAGTTAAAACGCCGCTTTAAATAACGTTTAAAGGCACGAGCTGGAACCCGTCGAAATTCGACGAATTAAAATGTTTAGAATGGAACTGTTAGATCGAATTTATAATAAACCTACAAAAATAATTACAATAACAAAATTTATCTTGCATTGGTTATCTAACTCTTAAAATAAATAATGTTTTCAACCTAAAATTACCAAAATATTATTTTTAAAAATTTCAACTGCTTAAATTATTGAAAAATTAAACTTTATTAGAATACGTAATAAAGATGAGTAATTGTGTTGAAGTTGTCGATTAAGGCTCTTACGTTTGTTTTTACGGGATGAAAAATCAGTAAAAAGGATTTCGCTTTGTCACATCACAAAAATTTCCCCCATAAAATCTAAACTGTACGTTATTTTCATATTCTCAAAATTTACATACGCTCCACTCAAATTCACAATTTAAAAGTATTTTAACGCGCAATACATTATTAAAATGGATATATTTCCAAACTTAACGTCACGTTTGTCCGATACAACTTTTCATGTGAACATTCGCATAAACTTTAAGTTCTAATCTCAGTACCCGCGAAAATTTACCATTCAGAAATTTGCCTTTAGTTGCCGTAGTATTGACCATTTAGTATTGGTCAAATATTTAGTTTTATCAAAGAAAATCGTCGTTTTGTTTTAAATATGACATTTTTACTCACTGAATCATATTGCCAGCGCCTGAAACTCAGTATCAGCGTAATGTAAAAATATTCAAATATCTTCTTCAATCTTTAAATTTATGAAGAAGAATGCGTATTTTTGTTAATGGCTGGCGTTATTTTCTGTTCAAAAAAGTTACTTTTATTTGTAATGTGAAAATGGCATCAATAAGGATATAATCAATAAAAATAAATAAACCATGTCTATTTTCCCTTTACTTTTAATAGAAATGGAGTACTTCAGTTGCCACAATTACAAAATTGGTACTAAAAACTATAAAAAAATTAATATCTCCAAAATAAATTGAGATACAGCTTTCAAACAAATTGCATTTAAAAGAGCGTTTTTTTCCTTATACGACGGTGTATAAATTGAAACTGTGCGATGTCTAGAAGTTTAAAAATTTACAGCATCGAAAATTGCAAAACCGAAATTTCATTTCAAATTTCAAAGTGTTGCCATTCGCAGAATGACGTATGCGTTACGCACATATATGTTTGTCCTTTATAATATAGATAGGAGGCGTATTGAGACATTCACTCAATGAAAATTAGTCGCGAATCCCATAGTATTTATGGGATTAATTCTAATTAAATTAGTTTGTTTTTAACAATTTGACGTTTATTGCTTTTATACTACATTGTAAAAAAAAAAAAAAAAAAAAAAAAAAACGGACTAAAAAACAGAAATACTACTGGCAATCTAGATGCCAGTACTATTTCCGTTTTTTTACGGGAATTTTTACCCATAAATTACAGAAAATTTTCCGTTTTTCTATTGGGCATTTATTACATAAATATATCATTTAAAGTTGTTATCTAGGCTTTAAAAGCCGATGGTACATAGAGTACGCCATTCATTATGTATGTCCATTATGTATGTACCATTCATTATGTATGTCCATACCGTCCGTGTTTTTAAGGGTTAATAACTCGACTAATTACCGACAATTTTTTTTTCGAAAATCAATATTAACAATGCATTTTTTCTTCTATTATGATAGGTACAGTCGTGGAAAAAAAAGGTAAACACCCCTACTAACTTCTCAAAAAATTATCGCAGAAGAAAGTTATTGTTACCGAACTATTGGAAATAAAGTCTACTTTTAAATGATGTATATAAAATTTCCTTGGGGGCCACCTACATATTAAAACGAACCATAACTTTGTTTTTTTTAAATAGCAGTACACAATTCTGACAGCATAAATAAACTCTACACCCTTAATTTAGCCTAGAAACAATTTTTTATGCAATTCGTACCATAAGTTTCCGAGAAATTAATTATTTTAAAACGAGCATATTTTAAGGGCTGTATCCAAATTGAAATTCGGAACTCGATTGTTAACTGAGAGAGCCCTCATCTTGATCAAGGCACCTTAAGAAGTCAATGAAGCCTGCTAGATTACAGGACAGCAGAAGAAATTTCAAAATATCTAGTCACTCCTATTATAGACGGCCCCTTAAACCAACGTTTTGCCATTTTTTAAGCATAATTCGAAAACTACTTGCAAGAAAAATGTGAAATTTTGGATTTCCATAAAACAGGACTTTATAAATCTAAATCCATAAAAAAAATTGTAGATTGCAATTCATAATTTTTTCGAATATTAATTTCATAATTCATAAATCATATCATAAAATTATAAAAATTGCAAATTCAACGTATTTATGTTTGGGTATATTAGTATTATTGCTACAATAAAAAATTAGCACAATAGGAGCATAATTTCAGGAGATATAAATAAAAATATGAAAATGTAATTTAACATTAGAAGCACTAAATTTTGAATTTTAATAATTCAAAAAATTATCATTCAAATTATTTGAAATTGGGAGTCTGAACATAGTTTGAACCGAAGATTTGAAATATCGCGTTAAAATTGGGTATTGCCATTGAAAAAAATGAAGTTTGGGTTTGTTTTAATATGTAGATGCCCCCCCCCTAAGAAAATTTTATATACATCATTTAAAAGTAGACTTTATTTCCAATCGTTCGGTACCAGTAACTTTCTTCTGCGATAATTTGTTGAAGAGTTAGTAGGGGATGTTTACTTTTTTTTTTTCCACGACTGTACTTCCAGCGTTCCTCAGCACCTTTGCTGAATGCTCGCAAATCGAAATTTGTGTGTAACGGAAAAATCCGCTTTTCTCAAAAACTATGGGAGCTAGGCCTAGGGTAATCGTTATAGTTTTCCTGCAAGGTTTAAATTAACCTCTACTACCTCTAATTTTTTCATAATTTTAGTTTCAGTAGATTCGGAAATAGAGAGGGGGGGGGGGGGCATATTTTTGCACTACATTTTCGACGATATCTCTGAAAATATAATACCTAAAATTAAAAGAAAAGTATTTTTGAGTTCAGCGTTACGAAAGCTTTCACACGATGTACAAAAAAATATTTTTTTTTTCAAGTAACTTATTTACCCCTGTATATTTTTCCCAAACATATTTGTGAATGTTTAATAATCTGTAAATATGTGGGTCAGTAGACTTTATTACATCCCCCAGTTTGAACTTTTCACGTTCCATAGTTTACGAGTAAAATGACTGTGACTAACGGACAGACAGACACAGGGATGATCTTATAATGGTTCCGTTTTTAATTTTTAAGTAAGGAACCCTAAAAAAAGTCTTTTCGATTACAGAAAGCAAAGCGCATTGTAGAGAGGGATGAAAAAAAAAAAACATAAAGAAGGGGAAAGAGCAAGGGGAAAAAAATTCTTAAAAATGAATTTTGTATCCGAAATCTTTATGCAGTAAATTTATAAATGAAAATAAGGTAAAAAAAAAAAAAAAAAAAAAAAAAAATCTATATCCTGCCTATAGTAGCATATTCAAATATTGCTGTGATCTTCACAGTTTTGCAAAAGTTAATTACGAAGACTGATATAGTTGCAGACAGATAACCTTTATCAAACACAAATGAAAAACTAGTGGGCGACGTGTTAACAAATTATACGTTAACACACACATAATTTATAAAAAGGTCGAACTGATAACCTCCTCCTTTTAAATTAATTTAAAAATAAATCTTTCTGACTGAATTAAAAGAAAAATCAATTCAAGGTCTGTTACATGCATATATGAACGTATTGGAAGATTTCAGTAATTTATCCGGTAGCTCAGGAAGGTTTTTCTTCCTGCGAGCTTATATAACATGCTTTAAGGTCGACCAGATCAAAAGAAGCTATAATTATGTTGGTAAACAAAAATAAGTAAACTGCTTCCTTATCAGGGCGTTTCTTCTATATTGGGAAAGGACAAACGAATCGGCCTTTTATTACGGTCGTGTATTTGATGGCATTTGAACGATTTACCTTCAAAACGTAACCAGTATCTAGAAGGTAAAGCGATCGGTAATACATTGCTTAAGTATGAAACCGGAAATTATAACCAAGATCATATAACGCAAGATAGGTACAAATCCTGATTGTTTTTCAATAAACTCAATCAACAAAGATTTTTCCATTATCGCCAAGATTTACAACCAAAACTCATTTCAGTTGATTTGTTAAAGCGAGCGTGAAGGAAAATGTAAATAAATAAATACGAAAGGATGATAGAACGATGCACTCTAAAAAACTAGTAAATCTGCAGATCAGGAGCCTCAACGTCAGCTCTTAAAGTCATTGCCTTTTAATCTCACATTGCATAATATTCAAGATCCTGCAATCCGCATTTTATTTATTTTTTAATTATATAAATATTTAGCAATATATAAAATTCTTGGAAGGTTTTGAAAATTAGAAGCATTAAATTTTACACGGTGTGACAATGATTAATTGCTTATTCTGGTAATTTTTTAGATTAAAAAGAACATTTCTTCAGGGGGTTCTGTCCCTCTCAACCCCCGTAGCCTTATTTAACTTAAATTAATAGTTTCCTATTGATTGGGCGAATGGTTATAGTGCATCTTGAATTTCGTTTTACACTTGAATTTTCTTAGGATAAGCAATAGTTTGGACAAGGATTTTATGTTATCGTAACGAGTTGGAACCCGTCGAAATTCGACGAACTAAAATGTTAGAAAGGAACTGTCAGATCGAATATATATAATAAACCTAAAAAAATAATTACAATAAAAAATTCATCTGATGTTGGTTGTCTAACTCTTAAAACAAATAATATTTTTAACCTACAATTATTAAAATATTATTTCCACAAACTTCAGCTGCTTAAATTATTGAAAAATTAAACAGTATTAGAATAGGTATTCAAGATAAGTAATTATGATGACGTTATCGATTGAGGCTCTTATGTTTGTTTTTACGGGATGAAAAATCAGTAAAAAGGATTTAGCTTTGTCACAACAAAAAAAATTCCCCAATAAAATCTAAAATGTACGCAATTTTCACATTCTCATAATTTACATACGCACCACTCAAATTCACAATTTGAAAGTATTACAACACGCAATAGATTATTATTAATGGATGTATTTCCAAACTTAAAGTCATTTTTGTCCAATACAACTTTTAAGTTCTAATCTCAGAACCCTCGAAAGAAATAAATCAAAAATTTGCCTTTAGTTACCATAGTATTGGCCATTTAGTATTGGTCAAATATTTAGTTTTATCAAAAAAATGATCGTTTTGTTTTAAATATGACATCATTTTTACTCACTGAATCATTTTGCTAGCATATCAAACTCGGTATCAGCTTAATGTAAAGATATTGAAATGTAACTGATTTATGAAGAAGAATGCGTGTTTTTTTTTAAATGTCTGACGTCATTTTCTGTTCAAAAATTATAAAAAAGTTACTTTTATTTGTAATGTGAAAATGGCATCAATAAGGATATAATCAATAAAAATAATAAACAATGACTATTTTCTCTTTACTTTCAATATAAATGGGGTACTTTTGTTGCCACAATAAGAAAAATGGTATAAAAACTATAAAAAATTAATATCTCAAAAATAAATTGAGATACAGCTTTCAAACAAATTGCATTTAAAAGAGCATTTTTTTTCCTTATACGACGGTGTAAAAATTTAAAATGGGTGATGTTTAGAAGTTTAAAAATTTGCAGTAGAGAAAATTGCGAAACCAAAATTTTATTTCAAATTTCAAAGTGTTGCCATTCGCAAAATGACGTATGCGTTACGCACAGATATGTTTGTCCTTTATAATATAGATATGCAAATAGCAATATTTATATATAATATTTATATATTTATATTTATACTGAAATTTTAATATTTATAAATTTATATTTATACTGAAATTTGAATATTTAAATATTTATATTTAAACTGAAATTTTTATATTTGATAAATATCTGATTTAGAGAGCTAATGGTTTTACAATTTTTGTTTCCAAAAAATAGTTTTGATGATCATTCTATCATA
The DNA here is from genome assembly GCA_963932465.1 of Maratus speciosus. NCBI lineage: Eukaryota > Metazoa > Arthropoda > Arachnida > Araneae > Salticidae > Maratus > Maratus speciosus. Next base: position 223,453,007 of record OZ010790.1, on the reverse strand, counting down.
CTTAGATGTGATATTTAGTCTAAATAGATGCTATAAAATTGCGTAAGAAAACCACTTATTGTCATTAAACTAAAGTTATAACATGCTAAAATTGAAAAAAGGTACATTTAAAGGCATATAAATACCCTTTAATAAACTTATCTACATCTTTTGCATGCACAATCGCAACTTTTTTAAAGATAGATATTGTTAAAATATTTCCATAGAATTTTTAAAAATTAATTTGGTAAAATAAAAATCACGAGATTTCAAGTATAATGAAAGCATGTGCTCTAATAAAAAGGGTCATCTGTGAAAGTGAAATATTTTATTCTATTGTTTTTAATTTTGCAAAGTATCTCTCCTCATAATTCGCAGATCAGTTTATAAAAAAAACATTTATATGCCTTTAAATGTACTTCTTTACACTTTTAGCATATTAAAACTTTAGTTTAAAAACATCCTAATCTATTCGGTAGCAATAACATACAAAAATCACCAAGAATAGACATATTTGGAGACTTTTAAATCTACTGGCTAATCATTCATCATCGTGTCCGTTGCGAATTGCCTAAGTCGCATCGATTCGTCGCTATAAAAAAATTATTTGGGAAGAATTTCTTGGGGAATTTCTTTAGCTTTTTAATAATATCTACATTAAATTTTAAAATGCAACGTTACTAACATCGTTAATATTTGACGCAAAGCTATATTGCACACCAAATTATTAAAGATTAACTAACTTTTTATTTCCCTCAGCCAGACTTTCTGCTTAATTTTTGTAATCGGGATTATTCAAATGATTTTTTTGTTTATATGCTACAAAATTCGATTGCTAGGTAACTGATAAAAGAAAAAAAATGAAGTATGTATCATGTCAAATAAGTAAAATGATAGAACAAAATGTTTTATATTATTGGAAAACACGTTCAAAATTCATACACCTAATTTAAAAATCTGACAAATATATTGACAAAATTCTAAAATAATACAAATAATTTAAAATCCTTATTTTCTAATTTTAGCATCCCTAATTTACTATTTAAATACATTAATCAAATGCGCCATTTTCTTTCAACATTTGAAAATTTGAAAATCGTCTGAACTGCCATGGAAAAGCATTATAGCGCAAAATAAAATATTCTATATATTCCAAACGAATGAACCAAATTTAACCAAAAACTATACAGCTAAATCCGGGGACCTCACCAACATGTCTCTTTAATTTCAAGCTAATTCGAGGCTTTTTACGGCAGTTATCATGGAACAGACAAACTAACAGATGGAAACCAAAAACTTTTCGGGTCTCCACAGTAAGCCTTCATTGACGTTTCGGCAATAAAAATGTTAATTAGTGACATTTACATACGTATATGTGTAAATCTGTAAAAGTACACCTTTTTCATAAAATTTATACCCTGGTCATTAAAAATTACCTGTATTTGTGTTTATTGTCTTAATGTCAGTGTCTGATTTGTTATCCCTTCCAAAACTCAAACAAGTGTGTAAATGGTACAAAATTTTACGGATTTACCCGAATTCGTGCGTTAATGTAATTTACAAATCTTGCATCTTACACAAATATCTGTGTATTTTCCATATTACACCGAAATATGTGTAAGAATATTACACAGATATATACGTAAGAACAGAATATTACACATAAGTATGTATACTAATTTTACACAGCTATATATGTATAAGAACAGAATATTACGCAGGATTATGTGTAACAATATTATGCAAAGATATGTGTAAGAACATAATATCACACAGAAATATGTGTACTTATGTGGATATAAATAAATATCGATTCTTGAAAATTTGACTTTTGTAATAGTAGCTGAATGGTCTAGTTAATAGCACAGAAAGTAGCAGATCGTGAGTTCAAATTCCGTTTCGGTAAATATTGCTTGTTTACTGTAGATTGAATTAAATAAAGAACTTTTCCTCTTGATGTAGATGTATCTTTCAAAACTTGTGACTGAAATTAATAAAAAAGAATCCGGTCAAATACAGAAATAGAACCGGCATCACGTTTTCCGTATTTTTATTTTATCTTATTTTACAATCTTTAAATTACAATTTTTAAATCTGCTGGAAAGAGATCAGGCTCGGACTGGCCCGCCGGCCCATCGGCCCGAGGGCCGTTGCGCCCTCGTCCGCGGAAAACTTCGCGCCCCTAAGTGTCTTAAGCCTCTCCAATATTTTTTCCCAAGTTGTGCACATACATTCGGACTAGTGTACTAAATTTCGAGGATTCGTTTAGAAATAATCATCAGAATAATCATTAGGGATAATAGGCAAACAGCACAAGACAGGTATTTTTTATCGCAAAGAAATTAAAAATACATCGAAGCAATTTCAGGATTGCAAACCATTGGTGGCATCTTTGAATACTATTGAGAGGGAAAACACGCACGCACACTGTTAAAAATTTGTAGCATTCTGGCAGGCCATTTGACCATTTTTTTCCGAAAACGGTTACACAACCGTAAATTTAACATTATTCTGACCATATTATTGGCCATTTTATGGTCAGAATATAATTAAATTATGATTATGAAACCGTTTTTTCAAAAAACCGTCGAATAACCTGCCAGAATGCTGCAAAATTTTTAACAGTGCAGGAAAAGCTTAGTAGCTACAGCGCCCTGGGCGAGATTTATTTCATCACTTCTTTGAATGATACGTTTTAGATTTTAACCAAATATTTTGCATATTTTCAGGCCTTTAGCTTTTAGTACCTTGTTCCTACACTTTTAATGACGGCCATGATTGCTCCTACAATTGAAAACATCTTGCGAAAAGAATGTGATAAATATCAGAAGACAAAAAAAAAAAAAACTATTTGTGCGGATTTCGTTTTTGGTTGAAAAACATGACCTTTTTTTTCGCGGAATACAAACTTGATAACACTTCTGGATTACAATCCCCCAAACTGTGGAATCCCGCGGTTAGCGTTTTTTCATTCGCAAAATCTACACCATAATTTTCAGTTAGTAATCTTTGTTTTATTTAATGACAGATTTTCCGTGGCTAAATAAATATTAGGAAATTCTAGTATGTATTTTAAATAAAAAGTTGTTTTAATTTAATCACGGAAAAATTATGATTAAATAAAGCGATGACTACTATTCAGAAATTATGATAGGTTTTTCGAATAAAAAAACGCTGCCACGGGATCCTGCAGCTTGTATGAATACAATTCGGGGGGCATTTCTCTCAATTGTGTAAACTTAAATATTTCCCTTGATCTCTAATTAGGATAAGAACTTTGCAAATCATAGGAAGAGGGTGTTGAAAAGAGTAAATTTACTCAATTATTTTAGAGATTTTTAGGCTAACAAAGTGGCATTTTTGGTGTACTTTTTGTGTATATTTTTTTTAGTAGTGCAACATTAATGCAGCATTTTACGGATACATAAAGTCATTTTTTTAAGGACACAAACGCAAAGTGCCTCTTCCTACAAAATACATAACTCGCCTTATATAAATGTTGCAAGTGTAATAAGCATAATTTTCACAAGCAATTGTTATTTTCAAATTCCTTAATGGGATGTGGATTTGAATGTTTAAATATCCTTATGTTCCAACATTTAAATACTTTATAATATGTGGTACTTTTTATAAAAGAACAAAAGAAGCACAAGCTTTAGTTTTCAAAATTTCTACTTTTATATGAAAAGTATTATACGTTTTTGTTTTAGATACAAAGAAATTTTAAGCGAAGTTTGCATACTGAATTTTTTTGTGTATGATGAGGGAGACACCGATAGATACCATTTTTAAAAATTCCACTTAAAAAAAAAAAAAAAAAAAAAAAAAAAAAAAAACTGTAGTAAATAAAAGGTAATTGTTGTCGGATTGTAACAGAAATTGAATTACCTCATTTTAAACTGACTAATAAGTAATTCATTTTATAAAGAAGTATACTTAAAAAAAGGGTTGAAACCCTTAGCAGCACCGCAGCAACTCTAGTTGGTGCCTGGTGCGAAAAATCTTGTTAGTTTTTGTACAGATTTTCAGTGCGTCAATGGGGATAAATGGAATAAAAGTGGTTACCCTTGCTAATTCAGCTGAAAATCTTCGTAAAATAGTCTATAGATACAACTGGCTGTAAATAATGTCTACTAATTATTGTTATATATAAATTATGTTTCCGAACTCGTCTACATATTAAAAATTGCACCAATTCTGAATTTACAAACAATAACGCCCATTTTTGATACCTTATTTTTGGATTAATTTATTTTGGATCACCTTACTTTTAGATATTACTAGATTCGTTTTAAAAAATTGCGTGGCATTGTGTAGATTTGATAGAACTTTAAAATTGCACGGGTGATATATCGAAGTCTTCTATCTAGACTCAGAGATGTAATATTAAGCCACTTTCATTCTTGGTTCTGTGTGAATTTGTTAAACCTTCTCAAGCCAGGAAGAACACAAACAAGAAAAATTTACATGAGTTCGCTAAAATTTTTGCGCCCTCTGAAAATACAAGGTCTGCGCCCTTTTCCCTGGCCCAGTCCGACCCTGAAAGAGATAAAGCAAACCAAGCACGCGTGTTTGTTGTTGATGAAAATTTGTTTTGCAACCATAAAAATATTTAGTTCAAAATTTGCATCCCAAACTATAAGCTTATGTACTATGTGCACAAAATCCATCATTTTTGTACATTATACAGTTATATGTGAACTTATGTGCAATTTACACGTTAAATTGTGGTTTTCTGAATTATCATATACAATTTTACACACTTAAGTCGCTTAAGGTGCTACTAAAATACACAGGGAAATGTGTATTTTGAAATTTACACCCCTTTTTACACATATAGACAAATCGTTTTTGTATCACTGTTTTAATGTGTAAATTTACACATTTATTTTTTGAAGTGGGCCGAAGGAATACCTGCTTACTGCAGAATCCAGAATGGACTCTGCAGAAAACATAAGTGTTGCTACTATTGCAACATATATCTTTTTCATAAACCATCGAGGTGTAAGTTTCTTCAGGAAGCCTTGAAATCTATTACATTAAATATATTCTTATTATTTTATTTCTGTTCTTTCTTTCGCATTAGTTTTTACATTTCATGTATTCATGGTATTCGTATGCCTTTCATCTTCATTTTAATATTTTTTTTCCTGGTGCATTAATGTTATTATTATTATTATTATTATTATTATTATTATTATTATTATTATTTAAGATAAAAAATATGGAAAAGATTCCTGAAAAATACAGCATTTTGGAGATTAAAAATATTTTTGCATTGTGTTTCTTTCGAGCAACGTAGTATGCAGTAGGTATACTATAGTAGTAAAAGGGGAACACTATATCGGATTCCTATATCGGTTATGATCAGAACATTTCTAGCTAATCTTAGGCCAGATCTAGAAACCATTTATTACTGTCTGTGACAATGAACACATGTTATTCCTGTAAAAATGCCGTAGTCTGAAAAATATAAGAACATTAGATGAAATCAACATTTCAACATTACAGATGCTTTTTTCAGCGTATTACGTAATACATTTTTAGTTCTAAAAAAAAAGTGTAGTGAGCTCATAATTACTTACAAAAAATATAAAAAAATTGTAACAAAGGCAAGACAAAGACGTCTAAGTTTGTTGTACTTATAATAACTTGAACATTTTTACCAGAATTTTTTTCTTTATTCAAAGCATTTAGTACAGTTTTAGATTATTTTACGGTAAACACCTATAAAACGCATTCCTTGCTTTATTTTCATACTTATCTTCCATTTTATTTCGAGCAAAAACCGTTTATAGAACTACATTTGCATCAAATAGGTTACATTTTCCTTGAACTTACAAAATTCCGGGTGAAGTCTTGGTTTCAAATTAATTTTTAATTTTTATTTTATTTATAAAAAATGTAAGTACTGTATTCAGTTAATCGTGGAAAAATCCGTATTTTAAATAATTTGCTTTTGAAGATTTTTTTTTCACCAAGCGAATGTTTAAATTTTGTTCCATTAGACATATTTATATCAATTTTTAAGCGAAGATTAAAATTTTTAGCTTTAAAAAATAGAAATAGAGTCTTCTATAGATGCCAACCTTTAAGATTTTTTAATGTCGATGTTTCTGAATAATAATTTTTGATTATCTGCAATTAAACAAATTAAAGATTAGTATCAGGAAACACTGATGACAAATAATAATAGAAGTCAGCAGTTATATGTCTTTTGATTTTGATTTTTTTACATAAATTTTCCTTTAATCTTAAAATCTAAACATAATGTAATTATTAAAAAAGTGCAAAAAATTAACTGTGCAGATTTTTAAAAATAATTAATCAATATTTATAACGGTTTGCATTCGATTTTCAAATGTTTTCTCAAACTATGGTGTAGTCTAAAAAAAAACCCGAGGGTATATGCTATGGTAGAGGTTATACACCAGAGGGTACACGCTATAACTACGAGGGTATACGGAGGTCTTTTAAAAAATTCATAAGATATACGGCGTATACAATTGTATATACACTCCTCTACATACCTGAAACTATCTATTTTTTCTAAACTTTATATAAAACTTACAAGTAAAAACAATAATTTCAAATCACTTTACATTGAAATACGTATAACCATATTAATGCTGGTCACAAAAACAAATTTCAAATCTCACTCACAGAAAGCATAATAAAAAGTAAATTTCACGAGAAAATCGATAATGTTTGGAGGACATATGAGTGCCAGCTATAAAAAGTTTACTGGGAATACTATACAAAATGATTTTTTTACCACGTTATTCCAAATATTAGAATTATTCAAAGAAACATTATTAAAAATTTAATTATAAGTTTCCTTAATCATGTTTAACATCTGCTACCTCTGAAAACAAAATATTGATAACTTAATTATCAGAGAGCAGTGGAAAACTTAAAATTAACTTCCACGTTAGTTACAATTCATGGAATATGTGAATACTGGCTGCAAAAAGTTCAATCGAAAATGTGTTATAAACAAATTGAGTAATAAACTGTTTATTTTTCATGTATGTTTTTTGTTTTTACTATTTAAAAAAAGAAAAAAAATCAGTAAGACTTATTGATGTTATTTTTTTCCTTTATGCAATGCACTTATTTATTTAATAGAGTCCCAGACTCAAAAGAAAATTAATTAATCAGGGGAGGTTTTTCATGGAAACTTAACAAATATTTTACATTTTTGAACTCTTAAAGTGCCCAGAATTTTCTCTCAAAAGCGATTTTTGTTCACCCAATACCTTAAGTCTTTTTTTAAAAACAATATAGATGTAATAGGTATTATAGAATAGTTAAATAAATAAAAAGGCTCAAATGGTACCCAGTCCTCATAAGTGGTAAACTATCATACTGAAACAGTTGTAAGAAAACAGAAGAAAAATTGTTTGAGTAATATAAAAGCTAACAGAAACATGCAATTCTTATTCCATTAATACAAGTTTTATGTAAATAGTACGAGTTTCCAATTCCTTCGTTGTCCATCGTCAGCACCTTACATCATGTTCTTGAACAATTGATTGTTATTTATTGCCCTCCTTCAAAGCCGAATTTGCCAAATGAAATTAATATTACATAAATTAGGACGTAGTGTCGCATTAAGAGGAAATTAAAAAATCTTGTGCCTATTTAACACACTTGAAATCTACGTCATGTAACATAAATGATTTTTCTTGATTAAATGATTTTTCTTCGTGAAAATTTAATATCTAAAAAGGTATTGTAGAGTACAAAAATAAAATAAAATGCTCAAATTATACCATCTCCCCTTAAAGCTATTCTCAACTGCTCTGCTCAACAAGCGCAAAACGTTTTGACACATTTACAAATTCATTTTTTAAAGGAATGATATAAAATTGGAAATTCTGGCCATGGAAGCGATTTGGAATCGAGCTGTGTTTTCCATTTTTTGATCCATCAATTACCTATTGAGTTAGAAGCGGTTTTGATCACGTGACAAACACGTTTTTCATCCTTTCTTGAGTGGGTTTTCTCCTATCGCGCTGAAATTCGTTTCAAAACGCCCACTTTGACCCTATTTTCTGAAATATCTATTGCGTTTGCAAAGAAAAAAAAACCCAGCTAGATTACAAAGTTTGTGAACAACAACACCTACTAGTTTCATGCATTTCCGAATAAAAATAAATTAAAACTTATGTCAAAAAGTTGCCCTTTTGGATTTGAGAGCAGCCTTAAGGGAAAGTTGTATCATGTTGAATTCATGTTGAATGAATTATTGGAAAACAAAACAAAAATTCTTTGAGTAATATAAAAGCTAACAGAAATATTCAATTGTCATGGCATTAATACAAGTTTTATGTAAATAGATCGACTTTTCAATTCTTTCTTCTTCCGTTACAAGCACTTTACATCAGGTTCTCGAACAATTGGCTGTTATTTGTTGCCGTCCTTCACTGCCGTATTTTTCAAATGAAATTAATTTTACATAAACTAGGACAAAGTGTCGCATTGAGAAGGAACTAAAAATTTTGTGCATATCTAAAAGACTTGAAATCTATTTTGTGTAACGTAAATATTTTTGCTTGATTAAGTTATTTTTCTTCATACGACCAATTAATAATAGGTAAAGAGTTATTATAAAATACTGAAATACAAAAAATATATTCTATTTGAAAATTTCGAATTTTGAGTGATTTTTGATCATGTTACATTATTATTTAGCAAACTTTTGAGTTTTTTGACCCGCAGGGAAAAAATCATGCAGGAAGGGGTTAAATGATAAATTTTCATACTGAATTAGTTACAGAAAACAAAAGAAAAATTCTTTGAGTAATATAGAACCTAACAAAAACATACAATTCTCATGGCATTAATACAAGCTTTATACAAATACTTCGAATTTTAAATTCTTTATTTTTCCGTCAGCACCTTACATCATGTTCTTAAACAATCGGTTGTTATTTGTTACCATCCTTCACTGCCACATTTTCCACATGCAATTAATTTTACATAAACTAGGACAAAGTGTCGCATTGAGAGGAAATTAAAAATCTTGTGCGCATTTAAAAGACTTGAAATCTAGATTGTGTACAGATTTTTTCTTGATTAAATCATTTTTTATCATGAAAATTTAATATGTAAAAAGGTATTGTAGAGTTCAAAAATAAAATAAAATTTTCAAATTATACCGTGTCCCCTTAAGGGGTAAAGTTTCACGTTGAATCGATTATTGGAAAACAAAACAAAAATTCTTTGAGTAATATAAAAACTAACAGAAATATTCAATTCTCATGGCATTAATACAAGTTTTGTGTAAATAGATCGACTTTTCAATTCTTTCTTCTTCCGCCACCAGCACCTAACATCATGTTCTTGAACAAATGGTTGTTATTTGCTGCCGTCCTTCACTGCCGTATTTTTCAAATGAAATTAATTTTACATAAACTAAGACAAAGTGTCGCATTGAGAGGAAACTAAAAATTTTGTGCATATCTAAAAGACTTGAAATCTATTTTGTGTAACATAAATATTTTTTCTTGATTAAGACATTTTTCTGCATAAAACCATTTAATAATATGTAAAGTGTTATAAAATACTGAAATTTAAAAAATGTTTGAACGGGACGAACTCCTCTTACGTGGTAAATTTTCATATTAAATCATTTCTAGGGAAACAGCAGAAAAATTATTTGAGTTCCATAAAAGCTAACAGATACATGCATTTCTCATGACATTAATTCGAGTTTTATGTATAGTAGTTGGAATTTTCAATCCCTTTTTTTTTTCTTCGTCCCCACCTTACATCATGTTCTTGAACAACTGACTGCTATTAATTTTTATTCTCCTTCTTCACTGCCGTATTTTTTAAATTAAATTAATCTTACATAAACTAGAATAAAGAGTTGCATTGATAGGAGACTAAAAATTTTGTGGCTGTCTAAAAAACTTGAAAGCTACATTGTGTAGCATAAACATTTTTTCTTGATTAAGTCATTTTTCTAATAAAACTCTTTAATAATATGCAAAAAGTTTTCCTAAAATTCTGAAAAAAAAAAAAAAGTTCAAATGGTACGAAATATTCTTAAGTGGTAAATTTCTACACCGAATTAATTACTGAAAAATAAAAGAAAAATTCTTTGAGTAACATAAAAGCTAACATAAACATGTAATTCTGATGGCATTAATACAATGTTTATGCAATTAGTTCAAATTTTAAATTCTTTATTTTTCGGTCAGCACCTTACATCATGTTCTTAAGCAATTGGTAGTTATTTGTTGCCATCCTTCGCTGCTTTATTTTCCACATGAAATTAATTTTACATAAATGAGGACAAAGTGTCACATTGGGAGGAAATTAAAATTTGTATACCCATTCGAATGATTTGAAATCTACATTGTGCAATATATAAATATTTCTTTCCTTTTTCTTTTTTTTTTTTTTATCGCTCGGCCTTCTGAAAATAATTACTTGCCATTTACACCAATAGTTATTCGTAAGCGTTACCCAGGAATTCGGTCCTTGAACGAATAAAGTCGAAAAAAGAGAAGCAAAACAACGAAACAAATAAAACAAGTAAAGAAGAAAAGTAATGTCCGTTCACAATTCATTGTCGATATAAAGAAACGCTGAAAAACCCGTTTTCTGAGAATTTTTAATAGCAGAAAAAAATTTCCACAATTAACATTTTGGGTTTAACCACCAGGGCCACCTTTGAACTCGTTTCTCTACTGCTTCAGCATCGTAGATCGCAGCAAATCCTAAGTTTTGGAATCAGTCTCAATGTACAAAACCGAAACAGAAGTATTTACAGAGAGTTTAATAATGTAACAAATTTTGAGGGGTGATAATTCGCGTCTATATAATTTCTATATAAGAAACCAGGATCGTAATAAATTTTTTCAGTGAAAAACACAGGGTGTTTCTGTAGAATTTTATTTATTATTTTAACAACAGCGAAAGTATTTTAGCTACAGTTTTAACTTTACTTTTCGTGAAATATGACAGATGACACCTTCCTGGTCGGCCGACCTAATGTGTTTAATATCCCTAAAACCCAGGAGGAAAGATATGTCTATTCCCAGTAGTTAACCCAGTGAGGACTAGCCAGTAAAGAATCCAGATTTATTAAAACTTTTAAGGACAAAAAATATGTATATACATTACTAGGGGGCTCTGCCCCCTACGAGCTACGCTCGCCAACCCCACGTTCAGGCACACCAAAATCCAAAAAGCACGCTAATTTGATCGGCTTTAAAAATATTGAATTATAATTAAAAAAAAAAAAAAAACAGTAGATATCTCTCTGTAAACGAGTTTCCATTCGTTTTCCTTGGATTCGGAATTTTTAAGACAAAATTTGCTGCTGTTAAGAGATACAATGGCTGTTTTCGTATTTAATTAAAAAAATTACTTAAACATTTGAAAATAAGCTAATGTAAAATGAATTAAGTAAACAGTGTCATTGCCTCCCGGTATTTTTTAACAGCGCTATAAGATAGTTCTTTTAAATGTAATTCATTTTAAATGTATCGTTTTAAATCTGACGTAATTTTCACCAAAGTTTTATTTCTCTTATTAATATTCACATGAAAATACTTTTGTTATTAGAAGGAAATATTATTTGCGCTGTATTAGAATTCACGATAATAGTTGAAAAGATTATCTCAAAATATGAAATAAATGTCTCGCGCAAATATATTTTTAAATTTAAACTGTTTTGCCATATTTTTTGGCCATTTTAAATATGACGTAATTTCCTCCATTTACGAGTCTTAATGCATAATAATTTTTTTTTATTTTAACCTTTTCTTTTTTTTTTTTTAAATTCAAATATAAATGTGGTTCTTATGACGTAATTTTCAATATTTTCCTGCTTTTAACATGTAATCATTTAATTCTAATTTTAAAGATTTTTTTTTTCTGTTTATAATAGCCCCATGTAAATAAATTTTTAATTTGAAGAAAATATTATACTTTGCACTATTTTAAAAATTTGCGACAATTTAAAATAATATCCATTCCTAAAATATGTAAAAAATATGTAAAAAATATCTCTGCAAATGCTGAAAATTTAATTTAAAATGGAAATAAATCCTCAAAAAATGAATAAAATAAAAAAAAATAAATGCAGTGTGCACAGCGAGAATTTCTCATGTATAAAATGATCTAAGAATGATTAAATTCCTATGTATAGTTTTTTCTCCTATAAAACTTTTTTAATTGAAAGATTTTGACCAACTTTAACATTAAATATCTCTTAAAATAATTCTTCGATTTGAAAACTGTCGACATCAGCGTGTTTATCAAACATTTCTCTATAATACCACCGATTTTCATATTTTTGTATGCAACAATTTTTTTAATATTAACGAAGAAAGACCATGCTTAAGCAATCAAAATGGATGCCGATCTACCGGGATTATCTACTCAGATTTTCATTGGTCCATTTCTAAATCGTTACTTTTTTTTATATAGAGATGGATTTTACAATGGCATTACAATTTGGTAGTTTACATATATATTTTGAATGTCGTGATTTCAAAAATATAAATATTTCTATATGATTTGAAATAAGATTTTTTTAAAAATATATATGAAATAATAATATCCGTTTATAAAGTCCAAAAAGTTCATTTAGCTAGTACATTTCAGTTTAAACAAACAAAACAATCGGATTACTAGAAGGGAGATCTAATCTTGAATCTAATCTTGAGTATAATTTTGATGTTTTTTTATTAAAGATGCCTTCTTTTCGGAGTAGTTCAGCTCTGTAACGAGGTGAACGCTTTATCTCTTATTATAATAATTAATTAATTCTTGCAGCGTATGTAGGCTTCGGAGAAATTCTTCTTAATTATGTTTTTATTTACATAATTGAGACTCAAATGCTCAAATATTAAGAAAAATATTGCATACAAAATATGAAAATCGGTGGTATTATATGGAAATGTTTGATAAACAGGCTGATGCTGACAGTTTTCAAATCGAAGAATTATTTTAAGAGATATTTAATGTAATGTTAGTCAAAATCGTTCCATTAAAAATGATTTATAGGAGCAAAAACTATACATAGGAATTTAATCAATTTTAGACATTTTATACATCAGAAGTTCCCGGTGTGCAGACTGCACACCGGGAATCCCTAGTGAATTACCGAGCGAGGAAGCGAAGTGCAGAGAGGTAAGGTGATTTCTTGATTTTATAGGGGAGGACCCCACGTGTTTTTCTTTGGAAGTAGAAGCTGAGAAAGGGTGTTGCGGAGTATTGACTGAAGTCTCGTGGGTAGAGGCTCGAGGTTTGAGCCGTGCTTTGCCGGTGAAAGTGTTCTTAAGAAAAGATTGACTCATGTGGGGGAAACGTGTGAACGTGAAAAACGTGAAAAACAAGGGGGGATCCCTGTATGGTTCTCCTATAAGTCTTGCTGAGTACGGTAAAGTGTGAAGAGAATAGCGTAGTTTAATAATGTTACCCAGTACGTAGACCTTATTTCAACGTATAACTTGGTCTTGGGTAGGATTTGCTATATCCGAGCCTGTAATTGTAAATAATGTTTTTTTATGTAAATAATTTGTAAATAAATTATTCTTTAATATTAACTGAATAAGTTAGCATTTAATTAGCATCCTTCTCACATTGTGTCCGATATCACGCATGTATATCGGTGGTGGCAGCCTATCAAAAAAGCAGCGGTTATTCGAAGTCTTTACGAGCGGTGAGTGGTGAGTTTGCGTGGTAATTATCATCGTATGGAATGGACAGCGGAAAAGCGTAACAATGCGCTCTGATTGCCATTCTTTTATTACATGTATTTCTCATCCCTTCATTTAAACGCTTACCAAATTTCATATTTTTCTCATGACTAGTTTCAACTACAGACAGCTCTGAGTATGTGAACTTTAATCATGCATATACATATACCGTATTCAGACGTCCTGCACCTACGGTTTGACACTAATTGTTTTCAGTGTTTAGGTACATACGTCGTATTGCACACATTAAAATTAAGGAAAATACAAATGCTTCACACGAAAAATACTTCACACAGCAAAGATATAGTTGATAATATAGGATGCCCTAGAGGTCTGCACGGGCCCGGGCTTGGCCCGAGGCCCGTACCCGGCCCGGCCCGCGGGCCGGGCCGGCGGAATGAAGGCGAATTTTCAAACGGGCCGGGCCGGGCCGGCAAAATTAGGACAATTTTTTCAACGGGCCGGGCCGGGCCGGCAGAATTAGGACAATTTTTTCAACGGGCCGGGCCGGGCCGACAGACAAAATAAACGGGCCGGGCCAGCAAAAAAATTAATCGGGCCTATCGGCCCGATATAAGAATTTAAGCGAAGCAGATAAAATACGAGCCATTTTCAATGAATATGATTTTCTCGAGAAGTATAAATGTGCGTCACGAGCCGATGCGAGTTTAACAACATCAATACAGAAATGTAACGTGTCCATCGTAGAGATCGGCATCGTACAGTTACAAGATGTCTGATTCCGAGTTTAATTTTTATTCAGCAGACTCGTGCCGGGAAGGAAGTGTTCTTAATCGATCTCAGGATGTGTAGAACAGTCATTTTGTTTTGTAATATTAATAGTGACAATGAACTTCTCTTAACAGTATCTTTGGAAATATACCTTAAAGTGGTTCTCATATTCACTGCTCAACAATGCAAAGCTTTCAAACACATGTTTCTGACAAAAATTTGACAGGCCTGCCTATTGAAGGCCTTTGGAAACGAATAGCTTTTTCCATATTTAATAAATTACTTACAGAGATAACAGCGATTCCTGCCACGTGACTGTACGTTTTTCTCCTTTACTGTGCTATCGCTTCCGGAAATTCGATTCAAAACGCTAACTTTGACAGTATTTTCAGAAAGATATATTGCTTTTATCTATGAAAAAAAAACGACATTTACATAGCTTTTGAATAAGAATACCTGCCAATCTTACGCGTTTCCGAAAAGAAAAGACTTCATAAATGTGTCGAAATGTAGCTCCTTTGGATTTGAGAAAAGTCTTAAAAATGAGAGAAATATTTTCACAAATCTACTTTTTATTATACAGCTTCAAATGTTATCTTGTTTTTAATCCTTTATTCTGAACTACATTAATCTTTTAATGAATCCTTATTTCCATTTTGAAATGTCTGTAGACACGATGACTGTAAGTAATCGTTAATGTTTATTATTGTGCGTTTTCTGTTTTGCGATCATAGTAATGTAAAATATACTGTAAAATGTTCCCATAAATATGCATGTAGTATTCATTAAAAGAATCTTAATTGTATGTTGAGAAAAAACAGATTTTTTTTTTTTTTTTTTTTTTTTTTTGTAGAAATTGTATCTGACTGGGCCCGTCTTCATTGATTTTTATACGGGCCGGGCCGGGCCGGGCCGAGAACTGTAATAATGCAAACGGGCCGGGCCGGGCTCGGGCCGAACTTCCAATTTTTACTACGGGCCGGGCCGGGCTCGGGCCGAACTTCCAATTTTTACACCGGGCCGGGCCGGGCCAAGATGGCTTTCGTACGGGCCGGGCCGGGCCCGGGCCTGGAAATTCCGGCCCGTGCAGACCTCTAGGATGCCCACATGAAACCTCCCTGATTTCAAATGTTAATTGTACGGAAACTATGAGTCCTAGAGATTTGTGGTTTGTGGTATTATGAATAGCAACACAAGAAGTTTATTTAACTGCATTTTATTATCTGTATTTAATATGGCTAATTTATTTGATTTATCCGTTTGGCTTAAAATGATTTCTGGATCGAGTTTAAGCTTTTTCAAAATATTCAATTCATCTTTCGGTATCATTGTGGTATGCTTAATTAACCTCTTAAGTTCTTGGTACATAACTTTGCGAATTTCTTCTTTATGATCGTCTTGAGTCGACTGTACAATGTTTTCGAGTCCTGGAATGATAGATTTTAAATTAGGCTTAACTGGAAAAATGTATTTTGGCCCCCGCTCAAGTACTTTTATTTCATCTTCCGTTAACGGTCTGCTAGATAAATTGCCAATAGATGCCAACCAATGGAGTTTCTGAATTTATCTAGCAGACCGTTAACGGAAAGTGAAATAAAAGTACTTGAGCGGGGGCCAAAATACATTTTTCCAGTTAAGCCTAATTTAAAATCTATCATTCCAGAACACGAAAACATTGTACAGTCGACTCATAACGATCATGAAAAAAAAATTATGGCCATTCCCCACGCCCCCTCCCATTCTGACCAGAAAATCAGAGTTCTAACTTTTTACGGCTTCTCTTTCATCTTCACCTAACACTTCATTTATAATGGCTGTTCCGTAATAACGGAAGTCATAATCCAGAAGAGAATGAAATCAGAAGAAAATGATCCACTCCAAAGGTATAAACTCGATTGGAAAAAACTATTTAATACTTTGAGCAGAAAGAAGAGGCTATATTTGCAATTTTCATAATACTAATAGAATCACATAGTGGCCAATTTGTACGGTTTGTTACCTCTAAAATTTAATAAAAATTTTTGCAATATTTAAACGTTGACAATTATTAGATTTCGGCGATTCGATTAGGCAAAATTTACTGGTAAGTTTTAGCGGTAAGAAAAAATCTTCGTAATACTGACAAAAAAAAAAAAAAAAAAAAAAAAACTGCAGCAAAATTGACATTCAACAAACAAAAAACTATCAAGGGCTTTTTCAAATAAACAATTTCATTCCCCGTTTTTTGTAAAAGTAACGGAAATGTACGTCAAAGAACTGTTACTAGTAATATAAAAATTAATGAATTTAGTGAAAATTTTATATTTCACTCTCCTTAGTTGGTGACTATTTGTATAAATCCGGTTTATCCGAGTGTTTTGCTTATCCGAGGTGAGCTAGGTCCGTATTAACTCGGATAATCGGGACTCTACTGTATTATAAAAAATGGGGGGGGGGGGGGGGAGGCTGGGTCTAACTTTAATCAGGACCTAATAAGGGTAAATGAGATGAAAATACTCTGAGGGGGGGGGGGGGAATATTTTTATGAAGTAAAAACTTCAAATAAAACAATAATAATATAAAAAAAATCGTCAGTGAATTCAAAATAGAACTTTAAAATAAGCGAAATTCCGAGAAAAGGAACAGAAAGAGGTGAAATGCAGGACAAAAAAAAAAAAAAAAAAAAAAAAAAAAAAAAAAAAAAAAAAATCAAAACCATTTGACGGTGCGATGCTTCTGCTTTTAAAGCTAAAGGTTGGGAAGTTATCTGTACAATAGTTGAGACATATTGGAAAAAGTATTTGTGTCGAAAAATAATACTTATTATATTCCATCCTTTCCACTTTTTTAATTGCAGAGGACATTTTTTATGAAATAAAATAGAAAACAGTATTTTTTTATTCCATTATAAATATTAACCTATTTATTTCGTTGTATTCCTCTCATGATCAAATTTTCAGGTGATTTCCTTATTCTTCTTTAAAAGTGTGATATTTTGTTTTAAGTAAAACTATTTTCAATTAAGATTAAAGAAAATTGAACTGGTTATTTTATTCAAATTTTGCCACGGTTATACTGGCAAGAAACATTTTCTATTATTCAAACTTAAATAAAAATCTTGTTTTGTAGAAAATAAAAAACTTACCTTGTAGACTTCTTCTCATGGTTTTAATTGCAACTATTTAAATGAAAATACATTTTGTTTTCAAATGAAAATAAGTATACTGAAAATCAATGTCCTTTATTATTCCTTTTGTTACAAAGAAATAGGTCGACAATTCCTCCCGCATTACATTTTACAATGTAAAATATTTTCTCGCACCTTCATTTAAATTAAGAATTATATTTTGATTATCGTAAAAAAAATAGCACACCTCGACTGGTTACATATATTATTTACAATTTTTTCTATCAACATTTTTTTTTTTTTGCAATTAGAATGTATTTAAGTTCTAGTACTTTGTTTCAGTAGCATTTTCATTTGACATTTTTATGTCACGTAAGGTAAAAGTTCAGTACCATTTTCATAAGAAAATGTCCACTGTTTTAATCGCAAAGAATAATTTTTATGAAATAAAAACGGAAACAGTGTTTTTTAATTATTTATTATAAATTTAAATGTATTGTTTTTATAGAGATATTTTTAATGCCATTTTATGTTTTGAATCTGTTTACCATGTGTATCACCCAATTTATTGCATATTTACTAAACTAAAAAGGTCGATGTCCGTAATTATAAACTTTTTTGTACTGCATCATTTAACATATTGTTATACATTTAGAACAAATCAAATATTAAAAAGGTTATTTCATTTTTTTTCTAGGCAATTAAATACATTTTTTTATAAAAAATTCAAACAAAAAATGCATGTTTTATAGTTGTGATAATATATACAGGGTGATTCATAAATATCGAAAAATTGGCTTTTTCCTTAAATATTGCCCCTAGACCCATACTTCCAGTTGCAAAGTTTCATAAAAAAAGGGGCAAAATTTAATGACATAAGTTGCAACTCCATACGGGGTCTGTTTGAAAAAATACGAAAATTAAATTTTTATACGGCCCCCATGGCGAAAAAATTCCAATCAAGAAAACTTTTCTTATCCATTCCTGAATTAAGCACAAAAAATTGCATTTTCATATCTGAAAAACTCGCAGAGTTATGGCCGTTTAAATAATTCATCAGGTTTTAAGGGATTAGACACAAATTGAAATGCGTGCAATCGAAGAAACAATGTTAGTTTAAGAGTTCTAGGAAACATGTAAAAAATATATTTGTTGAGCTAGAATTTTGATTTTTTTTTTCTTTTTGTGATGGTTAACCGTATAATTTTTAAACAAAATCACATCCTAATATTTCGCATAAAGTTTTTAAAAAATTTAAATATTTAGTATTTTTTTAAGCGAATTTAATTTAAAATCTTTATAACTCGAAAGATTATTCATCGGATTTCAATTTTTTTTTCATTTAATTAAAGAGGAAAGTATAATTTTTGTTTTGTTTCAGGATTTTTTTTTTTTTTTTTTTTTAATATTAAAAATATTTGCTTAAAAAAATATGTAACTTATTTTTAAAAAAATCATATTTTCAAAAGTAATTTTTTTTTTCAATTTGCCGAAACAAAATTAATGTAAAATAATCAAAAAAGACATGTTCCAAGTTTGCACCTTTTTAATTTACGATTAAAAAAGCATCATGCAGAAAAGCGCATTTAAAGTTTTAAACATTGATTGGCTCCTAATAAAATATTTAAATGCATTTTAAAAAATTGCACGTGAAAAAGTCACTTCTTTCGGTAGCTTAAACTTCCGATTCAGTTTAACTTTTGCCGTTTCCACCACCTTTTTGTACTACTTAAATGTCCATAAATAAATGTTTAATGTAGACATTGAAACAATGCTTTTTCAAACATGCCGATTAAGAGTTTTTCATAATTTTAGCCCCTACAAAATCAGGCTTTTTATCGCCCCGGCGAGGCCGATAAAAAAGTCTGTATACAGGGGCCGGGCCAGACCCGGGATTAGCGACTTTTTTCTGAAGACCCGGCCAGGCCAGGCCGATCGTATTTTTTCATACCGAAGCGGGTGTTGGTGTGATTTATGATGGCCAATTATCTATACGAGGGATGTGGGCCCGAAACGGGGGGGGGCTGCCTTCCGTGGAGGTCTTTCTAAGGGAACCTAACCAGTATTTACGCAAGGATATCGATGGTTCGAAGAAAACCACTGAAAACTCCGAACGATTGGGTCGAAGGACACGATTGGGTTCGAACCCAGCATGAGAGCAGAACCTCTCGGCCACTGGTTATACCGAACCGGGACTGGCTTCCTTGTTCCGAGGTCTCCCCTGGGCGAAATTTTCAGTCCCGCTCTCGAGACAACCCATATTAAAATCATTATCTCTGACTGACCTAACCCGTGCAAAAATAACTAACATTTGGCTCAGCCCAAAAACCTTTACAACAAATGCATATATTTTTAAATGGCCATTATTTTACAATAAAATTTTAAAATTGATATTTTTAAAGGATAGTAGATTTTGAGGCAAAAAATTTAAAATACAGTAAAACTACTAAAAAAAATCTGCCTATGACGGAATCCTTTCTTAAACGGAAAAATCTGTTGATCCATGGAAAATGAATATAATAATACCCGAGAAAAAATAGACTACATTTACAACTCCTAAGAAGGGAACTTGTCTATAACGCTTTTTTTTTCTTTCCTATGTGATTCCATCTTAAAAGATTTTACTTTATAGCATTTTTCATTGTCTCCAACACACGGAATATGGATTAACGTTATTAAAAGAGAAGTGAATCATTTGCATATAAATAGAGATTCATTAATATAATCATAGCTTTTGGCACTTCTTTAAAAATAATAATTATAAACATGAAAAAAGAAAAGATATAATAAGTATTTTTGGTCAGAACTCCTCCATACGAAACAACTTTAAACCATATCGATGTAAAAAACTATGTAGAAATTCAGTCAGGTCGGGCCAGGCTACGATTTGAACTTTTTTCCAGGCAGGGCCGAACTTTTTTTTCCTATGGGTCGGTTCGGGACCAGACCTAGATATTTCGACCCGTGCAGACCTCTAGTGTAGACCACCAGCATACTTTGAAGACAATTTTACGTAAAATCTATACGCTGCCTATTTTATGTCCAAAGGAAAGGCACTGTCTTATATCGACTTTTAAAAATGTACAATTTGTGGCTCATCCCTATCTTGCATTCAAAATGAGTCAAAAACTCGTCGCTCATGGCTAAATGGTGTGGCAAATTTTGTTAGCAGAGGCATGGATAAATGGCGTAAGTCACGAATTTTGGATTTTGATATCTCTGCGAATTTTAAAGATATCGAGATGAATTTTTTTGTGTTCAGGAATAGATAAGGAAAAATTTCCTAATTGGGGATTTTACTCTACGAGGCCCGTGCAAAAATTTAATTTTTGTGTTTTCTCATATAGACCCACCCATGGAGTTGAAACTTATCTCATCAAATTTTGCACCTTTTTTATGAAACTTTTCAATTAGAAGTATGTGCCTAGGGGCAATATTTAAGAAGATAGCCTATTGATTCGATATTTATGAATCACCCTGCATAAATAATATGTATTGTATATATATGGGCGATTTTCCCATAATTGGGTAACTTGTGTCCCTTGGTGTTATATGCTACAATTTATCTTTTATATAATTTTTGTTAGCATAAAATGTATTCTGTAATCCCTGTCTACATTTCCAAAAAGAATTTTGAAGAAAATAACAGTAAATTTTACTCTAATAATATTTTAAGTATTCAAATTGTCACTTCTGTCCCTTGTCCCCCACTTCATACACTGATCTTCTGGACAAATTTAAGTGTCATGACAAACTATTTTTTGAAATTTTACTACACAAAATAGAAATTTATATTCTAAAGTGTAAAATAAAGAATTTTTATTGTAAATTATGAATAGTTTTATATTTATTCTGGCCAGAGAAATCTTTTCTCCTAGTTTTTATGTCCTACTGCCCCCTTGTATAAAACTGTTCATGTGACCATCAAGAGGTCAGATAAAATTTGGAGGACAGTTACATTTAAGAGAAAGTCACATGGTTTAATTATCTGGCCTTCACAAAAACTTATAAGCTGCAAAATAGATAAAAAGATAAGTATATGTTTATTACCTGTCCCAACTGTCCCGTACTTAAATTTTCCTTATTATTATTTTTATTTCTTTATGATTTTGTCATGATGTAACATACTTTTGCTTAGTTCAAAACATCACATTGCAGTTTTACTAAGATTAACTTACTATGAGCACAGAAATAATTTTCTTAATTTTGTTGTCACGGTCACTTCTGTCCCCTTTCAACAAAATGCATCAGCTTAAAAAAAAAAAAAAAAAAAAAAAAAAAAAAAAAAAACATATATATATATATATATATATATGATTTTTTTTTTTCCATTCTGACCAGAAAATCAGAATTGTAACTTTTTACGACTGCTCTTTCATTTTCAGCTAACACTTCATTTATAACGGCTGTTTCATAATAATAAAAGCCATTAATCCATCAGAAGAAAATAACTCGGTTAAGCGGGACTCGGATAATCGGGACTATACTGTATATTTCATTTTTAAAATGATCTTTAGAATATTTTTATTGGTGTTCAGAGGGGGGTCATGACTCCCGTGACCTTCCCCTTGGATCCGCCACTGGTCGCTGCTTTGGCGTAAAGTTCTTATCACTTTGTGTTATAAGCCAATACTTTTTCGTTTTAAATAAAATTTCTTTTTCTAAAGCTGAAAAATATAAATAAGCATACTGCAACTTCAAAATTATATGCAAATTTGTTTGAGATCTAACCTGAAAAAAGAATGGCTATGTTTTCAGATAATCGAATTATTTTTCCTTTTGAATTATCCGAAATATTTTACAGATTAAAATATTAATTCTCAATGAATTTTTAGAACTTTACTTGAAATCAACTATCGAAACACCATGCCTAAATGACCATTTAAAATCTTTACTGACATTTACGTTTTAATTAGGAAGCAAATGCTTTTCAAAGCTTTTACAATCAAGCAATATTATAAAAAAATCGATTATCAGTATATATAAACATAATCACAGACAGGGGCATAAAAAGAGGAGTTGTTCAGCGGACTCATGTTCTCCCCATTGAAATGGAGGCAACATTTTTGAGCCATATGAACTGTCCTAACAAACTCTCTTCAGAGTTTTATAAATCAACTTTGAAGAAAAATGACACTTAACATAAAGAAGTATTACAAATATTCATTATAACGATTAAAACTGCAGTTAACATATGCTCAGAAAGTCGTATATCCATTGTAAACACATTTTATTTAATGCTTCAAACTTTCAAGCCGCTATTTCTTATTTCTTTTTTTTTTCATAGCTTCCTGTTAAGTATTACCCCAAGTGAGATTTAAAGTAGTACCAGAGATTCAGTTCTTATGAGTTGTAAAGAGAAATACGTCTACTTGCATTTGCATTGATACTCTGATTATTTTCTGCGGAAGTTTTTTATTTCCTGTAGCCTCTTAATTTGAAAATTGCAACTCTCTACAGTTTTTAGTATATTAAATCTTCTGCATTATATATATAATGGCGCAAAGTGTATAACGCTTCCAGAGTGAACCCATCCGGATCTTGATACTCTTTCGTTAAAATCAGCCATTTTATTTCGGC
Source organism: Maratus speciosus (assembly GCA_963932465.1). Classification (NCBI taxonomy): domain Eukaryota; kingdom Metazoa; phylum Arthropoda; class Arachnida; order Araneae; family Salticidae; genus Maratus; species Maratus speciosus. The sequence goes on along the minus strand of OZ010790.1, from coordinate 223,429,886 downwards.
CACGTTAAGCTTAAGCATTCCGATGGCGTATTATAAGTCAAACAACTGCCTTATTTAATCTACGTTGTATAACATCTATCCTTCTTCAGTTTTTTAAAAGCTTCAAAAACTATAAAATCATCATATATATTAAAACGCAAAGGTAAAATTTTAAGTAGACCCATTTCGGGACATCTGCACATGCATGAACCCTGTTCAATGTAGAGAGATTGAGAAGGAGTTCTCGGTGGCTAAGTGTCTAAAGCAGCAGTTTAAAGCGCCGATATTTTGTAGTGGATAGCAGGTTCGAACCCAACGGCCGGCAAAATGATTTCTTTAATATTTTTCGCGATAAGTTATTTCAATAATGAGATATTTTATTAGGAGGAGAAGTTATATGATTTTTATTTTATTGTTATTATTATTTGAATGCTTTATAATTAAATAAAATTTAACGCTGAACAATATTTAAAATAATAATAATAATAATAACTTTATATTTAAAATATTTAAGCTAAAATATTTTTAATGTAATTATCAATTAAATAAATTGAACTCATCTACAATTTTTGTTATATCTTCTGACCATTATCAAGAATATATGTGTGTGTGTGTCAGAAAGAAAAATTTTCCTTTCTTTTCCTTAAAAAAAGATAATGGAAAGAAAGAAAGATATTCACATAAGAACTATTAAAAATATTACCTTGATATCCATTGTTTAATATTTTAAAAATGTAAAATAAATTCAAGTAATAAAAATTATATGCTGCACCAAGTTTCAAATTTGGGCTTTTAGAGAATGAGACTGATAAAAATAAAATTCATCGCAGCTTTTAATGGTCATGTAGTTAAAAAATCATAATAAATAAAAATAAATACTGTTATTTTTTCGAAAAAATGAGGCCATAGTAAATAAAAATAAATGCTCTACCCACTATTTTTAGTTAAATTTCTGGTAAAAAGAAGTATAATTGGTTGTAAATTATAAACTTAAAATTCTGTGACTTCATTGAATAGGTTTGGCTGACTGTACCCTGTATTGCTTTAAAGAAATGGAAATCACTTATGCAATGTAGAAATTTGTCACAATTTCAATAATTAATTTAAAAGCAATTCATTAAAAATTCAAGAATTTTTCTAATGTAACATTCAAGTTATTTACCGTCAAATCTTGACGGGTACCATCTAGTAAACTAATAAAAATGTTAATTTTGTGATAATGACATTAAAGATTATAATGATTAATTATTCCTATAAATACTTTATTAATTACGAATGATCATAATTGTTCAATTTATTTAAAACTGAGCATTTCATTCCCTCCCATACTTTTTAAATTAGTACGCTACTGATCATACGATGAAAATGAAAGCTTCCACTCACCTCTTTTCTAATGCCTGGAAAGACGATGAGGAAGGCGATGAAGATGGTGGCGAAACTGACGTAGACAATGACGTTCCGGACGTCCTCAGTGACCGGCGTCCGGTTCGGCAAGGAGTAAAGGGTCGGCCCACCCTCGCTACGAAATGCGTCGAACCAGCCCCTCAGCATACTGGAATAAGAACGAAAAAACATGCATCAGGAATAGAATATGAAACATTTTCCAACACTAGCAGAATATTGTTAAGAAATTTCAGATTTTCAAACAGTGAGATGAGATATCTAAATAAAGAATTGAAAAAAAAAAAAAAAAAAAACATACAACGTGTTAAAAATCCATTTTCAGCAACTGCTGTCAATAGCCGGTACTGTGCGCGAATGTTCTTGCGAGGGATACGATCTATAGAATTTGTACACACCACGTAATGCAATAAAAAATATTTAAGGTTAATGATTAGTCTTAAATTTGTTGGATTTAGCTTTTAAATTTTTCCTGTGAGATATTCCGTGATTGGACCTACTGCTACCGTAGCGCAAGTGTTGAAAAAGAAGGGAGCTCCGATAGGCGCGCGCCCGTAGCCGATTTTTCCGCTAAGTAGCGGCCGTCGGTTATTAACTATAGTTAAAAACGCACTTCCAGAAATTATCGCTCAAATATCCGTAATCCAATTTTTTGGGGTGTCTCTGTAAATGAACGATAAATGCTAGGCACTCCCTAAAATCATTATCAGTAGAAAACATGTTGTAGTGCACCTCCGTAATGCATATCAGTTTCATTCTGTTCGAAGCAGTGCAACAGCATTGAAATACTCTGCAAACCAATTTTCCCTATAGATCATAATATAATGGAATTCTTTTGTGCATCCTTGTAAATGAACTGTAAATGCTACTTATTCTGTACTGGTGTTGGGCGATTCCGAGATGTTTTCCTCGATTGTTTCTATTATTTGGATGTGTCGTAGGTTTTCGATTGTTAGAATAACTTTCGATTGTTGACGCGATGCTTCTTTCCAAGTGGGAGGCGGATTCGATGAGTCGCTATTAATATCCAAGAGCGCCCAAGAGGTGGGAGGTGGGAGGCGGCGGAGAGAAGATTAATCTCAACACCGTTCACTAATGTTAATCTTATGGGAGAATTTTTTAAAGATATCTCGTTTGAATTTCAGTATTTTTAAATGACAATGTAATATTCCTAATAGTTTAAAAATGGATGCAAAGATCCAGTTGTTAGTTTGACCATGTCATCAGCTGATTGGAGAAAAAGAAGTACTGCCATTTCTAACATACCAAACTTTCCCAATTCTGAGAAAAACGCCTTTGATCAAGTAACATCCCTATTGGGTCAAGTATTCCTAGTTTTGCCTATTATTATTTATTAATATTAAATTTCCCTGTAGCTAAAAGTTATTGTATAAGCAAAGTATGATTTAAGATCTTAGGTTAATCTAAATATGATATAAAATGCCTTGCTTATCAAAAATTAATACTACATTGTAATTACGATGCATTTAAAAAATAATCAACTGAGATCTAGGTGAATTTTAAGTTAATTTAGAGTGCTGTCTCAATAGAAAATAGGTGCTACTTTGTCATTGCGGAGTATTTTCAAAATACTCTTATAAAGTATACGGAGTTACAACAGTATTAAATTTTCTTTTGGTACAGAGAAATGCTCTATAATAATTAGCGTATAGTTTTAATTACATTAAAAGAACTAAAAAAACAAAACAAATTTACTTACAGTGATTATAATAGCTTTAGATGTAAGTTACAGTGGTACTAATTAAAAAGAAATATTCCACTTTATTATATTGTTGTTGTTTTAATTTATAAATGCGAGAAGTATCAATACAACAAATCAATTCATTCTCATTAAACTCTCAAAAGACCACCTTTTTAGGATTCCGTACTTAAAAAGTAAAAACGGAACCATTATAAAGATCACTCCTGTGTCTGTCTGTCTGTCACAGCCATTTTACTTGTAAACTATGGAACGTGAAAGTTCAAATTGGGGAAGTAATAAAGACTATTAACCCACATAGTTACAGATTATTAAACATTCACAAATATATTTAGGACAAATGTAGAGGGGCTAATTAAGTTACTTGAAAAAAATAATATTTTCTTTGTATATCGTGTGGGGTATCATGGGAAAGCTTTCGTAACGCTGGACTCAAAAATACATTTCTTTTAATTTTAGGTATTGTATTTTCAGAGATATCGTCGAAAATGTAGTGCAAAAATATGTTACCCCCCCGCCCCCCCCATCTATTTCCGAATCTACTGAAACTAAAATTATGAAAAAATTACAGGTAGTAGACGTTAACTTAAACCTTGCAGGAAAATTATAGCGATTGCCCTAGGTCACGTACTTTTGGAGAAAAGCGCCTTTTTTCCGTTACACACAAATTTAGATTTGCAGGCAGTCAGCAAAGGGGTTGAGGAGCGCTGGAAGTACCTACCGTATCAGAAGTATAAAAACATTATTGATAATGATTTTCGAAAAAAATCGTCTGTAATTAGCCGAGATATTAACCCTTAAAAACACAGACGTTTGGAACATACATAAGGACAGAGGCGGAGTACTCTATGTACGATCGGCTTTTAAAGCCCAGATGACAACTTTTAAGGATATATTTATGTAATGTAATGCCCAGTAGCAGTATAAAAGCAGCAAACGTCAAACTGCTAAAAACAGACTAATTTAATTAGAATGAATCACGAAAATACTATGGGATTCGCGTCTAGTTTTCATTGAGTGGATCTTGCAATACGTCTCCCGCATCTTTAACAGTTAATTAAAAACCTATATGTAAAAACGCGCCACGGACCGAGGCGGCGATGCAACTTTGCGATCTCTTTTTGAAGTGCGCTTAGCACAATGCCAAATTTAAACTTTGAACAAGGGTTTAGTTTTAGCTACACTGTAAAAAGAAGAGATTCTTACTACTCTGAATTTAGTTTTATGAAATGGGAAATGAAGTTTAAATATGCATTTCTTTTATTATCAGTACCGAATTAAGTTCATCATAAACAGATTAGGATAACATTAAAAAAAAGAGTTATACAGAATAGCAATATCTGATATTATTTAGGCTTCATATCTCTATGAACCTTTATGGTATACCCATTCATACTTTTCTAGTAATATACATCAATACCCAACCCTACGTTGTATAGTTTTTTTACAAAGTCTTATTATTCTTTTAGCAATGATTGTTTTAATAATACAATGAATAAGTCAGATATTTTTTGTACGGAACCCTCTAAGCCGGAGTAATACTCGCATTTGACCTTTTAGTATTTATATATTTCTCACAGTTTGCCTATTGCTGAAATACAATGCAAGCATTAATAGAAATACAATTAATAAGTCAGGTATTTGTTGTACGGAACCCTCTAAGCGCGAGTAATACTCACATTTGACCTTTTAGTATTTATATATTTCTCACAGTTTCTCTATTGCTGAAGTACAATGCAAGCATTAATACAAAAAATAAATAATGCTTCTCTGGGCACATTCTTTTTTGTATTTTTATAAAACAATATTTATTAACATTTTCCGTTGTATAGGACATGTGAAAAATTACTTTTCAGAACTTTTATTATTATTATTTATTTATTTTGATTAACCACACACAAAACAGACTGAGACAAACATTCTCGCTTCCATGACTAGACACGTTTGAAGAAAGAAGCACACGACAGGAAGTGATTATAGTTATGGAATCCATTATAGGTTTCTATAGAATTACTCGATAGAAAAGCATATATTTAGCAGGGAAAAAAAAAAAAAAAAAAAAAAAAAAAGACGTAAGAATGGTGCACGCCAGCAAAAAATATTTTTTAATACTAAACTATTAAAAGAATAGAAATATATATATATATATATTTATATATGGCCTTGGGAAGAAAAACCCTATCTTTTCCAGGGAACTCGGGAATTAAAATATATGCCGATTATATTGAATTTGCTGTTGTACTAAGGCTGCTCATGAGTCAAATCTCGAATACTCCACTCCAATTTTTAACCTATGGCCATGGAATGTTGTTAGTATTTTTCCAATTTCTCAGCAGAAAATTTAAATTTCGAATATTTTATTTCAGCATGCTTTACTTAGATGATGTTCCTTTGTATGTTCTTTTCATTGTTGTCTATATTTCAGAAAATATTTATAAAATGTGCATTAATTTTATTTGGAGTGTTAAGTTTTATTCACAGATCGTCAGCTTTGTTAAGATTTTAATTCTTAAAATATCGCTCACTCTAAGAGTTTGTGGGTTCGATTCCCGCTGGTTCCATTGCTCACACTCTTTGTGTGGAACTCCCATGGTGTATTTGTCTTGTGTTGTAATATTTCCTTGTGCTATCATCTTGTCTCCGACTTATAAGCGGGCTCTCATGTCAAGCACACAAGTCGTATGTTTGTTGTACAATAAATAAATAAATAAATAAATCGCTCACTCGCAAGAAAAGCGAAACAACTCCGTAAAATTCATTTTGCGTATTATTGTTCTATAGATCTGACTTAGGTGCATCATGCAACAAGAAAAGTATCATAAGCGTAGTTATCCGGAAAATCGCTTTATATCTATTTGACACCATAAAAGCGGAGTAAATTATTGGGGAGGGGGGGGGGATAAATTTTCTCAGTCCTCCAAACCTCTTCTACGTCTTAATTTTTAAGTATTTTACGCTTTTACAACTGTGCAGGCTAAGTACTATAATTTTATGTTATAGTAAAAACACGCGAGTGTTCTTTAGCCTCTGCAGCGTCTTTTCTTGCGAGTGAACGATATAAAATTAAGTTATTTAGAAATATTTTGTTAAATTAGACATGGAATATCTTTAGAAAGAGCATACATAAAAATAAGTTACAAATTTTAAACTTTCTTATGAGAAATTTGAAATGTACAAATATATTTCATCGCCAAATGTTTAGCATTGAAGAGCGGAAGTAGAAATCTGATTGAAGGAAAATCATCATTCCTCATATATCAATACGCCATTTAATTAGACGTTTACCACAAATATCGCACAGGTAGCTTTGTCCATACACTTCAGAATGAGCGTATAACAAATGAGCATTAATTTTGAAAATAAAGTTCCGTTACGGATAGTTTCTGTTCAACCGTAAACCTCAACATGATAAAACTCTAAATCTAAAAATCAAAGAAAAAATACCTGTCCAAAATTATTAACTTTTACACTAACTTAGCAATTTTGGGGGCATCCTATATATTAAAACTATTTTTATAATGATAAAAACATTTCTATTTTCTTATTTTACAGGAATCTTTGACATTTCTTTTAGACCGTTTTTTGTAATTTTTATGCCAACAATATCCGGGCTCTGTAAGTAACATAACAATTTCTCCATTCTTCTAAGAATCATTTACGTTTGAAATTGGATAATCCACATAAGGGTATGTGTTGCACTTGCCGCTAAATATGTGGGCATGTTGGCCGATGAACGATTTAAGTTCACTTCTCGAGCATATTCTGTGGGCTAGCTTACCTTTTATCTCCTGAATAGAGGTCGCCTCACATAGGGGTAGGCGTGAAGCATGATGACCCACGCAATTAATTTTCTGGCGACACCACATAACACTTCCTTATGTTTAGTCACTGAGTGGTTGGTTAGATTTGTAATGATAGAGTTATTTCATGTACAGAAGATAACTGTATTAATATTTTAATTGAGTAACTGAATTTAAGATTTCACATCTAGTAGTTTGCGTATTAACTATTAGAGAGGACGGCGGCAGTAAGAACGTTGTCTAATAGTAAATGCATAGCTGAACATTTATCGTACTTTACAAGCAAACCGTTTATATTTATTTTTGTTTTTTGTTTTTTGCATTGGAACGTTTGCACATCATACTTTTCATTGTCAAATTGCTATTTCCAAAATTGTTGCTGGAAAAAAGGGGTAAAAAATAGAAAGGAAAACTTCCAGAGATATGCAATAAAAAGGCTAAGATTAATTAGTATTTTTTTTTAACGTTAAAATAAATATTTTGAAACTTGGCAGTATCAAAATCTGGAGTATGACAATTTTTTAGTGTTTTTAATTTAAAAAAAAATCCAATTCAAAAGCTTTATAAGCGATCGCGAATTTAATGATGACTTCGATAATCCATGCTCTTCGACTATTGTATGAAAAAAATAGTACTCTGTCACTAATAATAACAATTATTTCATGCAGTTATAATAAAATATGGTTGATATTAAACTAACAATAAATACGGGTATTATCTAAACATTTAAAAATTGGGAATATAAGGAATATAATCCATGTAGCAAAAAATAAATGTGCTTTAAATTAAAACTATAATAATTCCGATTAATATCAATTTAGCTAACAATGGAAAAATGAGAAAGATAATAACAAATATAAAACGTTGGCACAAACTGTTCTTATATGTATAACTACTTTTTCCATTTAACAAAAGTTTCTAAACATTCAAAATTCGATTACTTGAAGAAAAAAATCCCTAATTAAAGAACTAAATTATTTTTAAGATACACGTACATTTTAACGTCTGAATTAAATTATTATTTAAAGAAATTATGAAGCATTAGGCAGACTTGTTTCTAAAAGAAAAAATTTAACTTTGAGTGAATCCAGTGTGTGTTCGATGTTTTGTTGTTTTGGTTGATGTTAGTACTAATGAGGCTATGCGATAACATAGCGGAACGTATACTTTGTATGTTTTTTATTTTAATTAAATGCTTTAGGTATCTAGTTTTAATTTAATTGCTTTCTAAGGGGGCTCAAGGCTTAAAAACTTTTAAAAAATATTTTTTTTTCTATTGTTTGATTAATTTTGAACACAGTGCAAAAATTCGCATAAAAATATTTGCATTTTTAACGATGTTATAAGCATCTAACAATCACTTTCAAAGCCGCACCCATTTAATCGCAACTTTAAGTAGCGTTTTCTCAAAACTTGATATTTGACGACTATCCGCAAGATTAAAAAAAAAACTATTTGATGGAATGGTTTAATTTATTTTGCATGCATATAATATCATTATTTATAGAATGAATTTATATATTTTAGATAGTTTAACATTTTGAGTATTTTTAATTTAAAAAAAAAAATTGTATTTTTTAGGGTTTTTTAATTTTTTAAATATGAGAGTTTTTTTAAATAAGGTTTCCTTTGAGTCATAGTTTTATCCTTAATTCATTCTATTAGACTAAAGTTTCCTGATCATTTTAAAGCAAAAATGAGGTTTTTATGTCAATTTAACGTTAAGATATCTTACGGATGGTGATATTACACCCGATTCTTTTTTTCGAACATTATGTTATATAATTTTTGCTATATTTTTTATTTTATTACATTGAAGTACTTCATTTTATAATTTTATAAGACTACAAACATACCTTAAAAATATCAGAAAGTTTAAATTAGTTACATTGAATACTTCTGTTTTTATATGGACTCGAAACGAGAGCTCTGTTTACATGTTTTTCGGTATCGATCAAAACCTGAGCCTCTTTTTTCTTTCTTTCTAACCGATGACCAGGCCCCTACCTGCCGGGTTGCCCCAGCTTAACGGGTTTAGTACCTAGCATCGGGGCGAAAGACCGCCTAATCGCCGCGAAGCGGCAATAAACCTAACATCATCGCCTCGATCTCGATCGTCATCCTATCTGCAAGTGCCTACTGCTCGTTTTGTGTATACTTTGTTTTGCCGGTTACTTAACGTTATATCCTGTTGTTTGGCACCTGCGCACTTACCGGCGCGGAGTAATTCTGTTTATGAACTGATGCCATAATGGACTGACACCGCAATTTATAAACGAATTTATTAGAAAATACGAACTTGCTTATTTTCATGTACATTATAATAGGAAAATTTTAGTTATATATTCCTGGTGCCGTTTGTCAGTTTTGGAATTAAAATTAGGCGTCCTTTTTTAAGGACACCGTGCCGGTAAGGGTTAAATGTATTCAAGTCTGTCTAATGTTTCATAATTAGTTTAATTTATTTTTGTAATTAACTGAGTTCATTTCTTTATCACTTTTAGATGAACCATGTCGGTACAAGGATGGTCACCACAAAAAATCTTTTTTAAAAGCATTTCGACAAAATTACTATATCTTTTTAACATTTTTGTTTCATAAAAAATTGTTTTGAAGCTTCTTAAAATATACATTTGTAGGTGCACAAATTAAAAAAATAATTATATCCTGTTTAGTGATAAAGAACACTTCTATAAATCCTTTCTTTCTCAGTTTCATCACGTCGTGCATCGCACAGTAAGCAAGTTATTGGAAGCGGAAGGCATGGCCGTAAAACTTCTATTTAGGAGCCCAAATATGACTCTGGCGATACTGGTAATGGTATCTGTTGAGGGTTACTTTACCAGTTTCTATTTTTTCCTAGTTCATGAATGTACATATTTAAGACTTCTGATTTCTACTTTATGACAGCACAAACCGTAGATAAATTATAATTAAAGTAGTTATTCAGTTTCAGGGTTCAAAAGACTTTTGATCGTTCAAAAATTTCAATTTTTGTACATGTTGTAATATAAAATTTTAGAACTTTTTAGCACCTTGTATTCTTTTTTTAAATAATTTCAACAAGAATGTAAGTAATTATATTTTTTAAAATTATAACCAGAGTGTAAGTATGTAATTAAAATTTTTTAAAAACGTTCTTCAGAAGGTGAAGAAGCGTTTTCAAGTCTTTAACTGGTAATTGATTTTTTATTGTGTGTGTGTGCTGCAGCTGCATCTTAAAAACTTACAGCTAATAACAGTTTGGTAAAACTTTGAAGATATTCATTTAAAAGCCTAAAATATTTTATAGTACAGTAAACTCTCTATAAGGCGGACTCTGTGTAAGACGGAAATCTGTCTAACTCGGAAAGATTTTCAAGTCCCTACGAATCCATAGACATAGAGTAAAATTTGTCTAAGGTGGAACATTGTCTATTGCGGAAAATTTTCTTGGTCCCGATCGATTCCGCCTTAGACAGAATTTACTGTACTTGTGTTTTATATCATTGTTTATTTTAAAAAATGATAGCACTTTTACAAAATTCAAAATAAGGTTAAAGGACAAAAAAGTACTTAATTTGTAAAATCTTTCAATTTAAAGATGAGGTTTAACATATAGACTAATACCTATCACAACTCTACGCGAAACTAATACATCTATTCCTTTAATTTTTAAATTTCGATCAAATTGATTGGATATTTTTATTAAAGTAAAAAATATTTGTGTAAGGCAGAAAAGATAATAATGTACAGTAGCTGAAAAATTAAAAAGAAAAAAAAACTACAAAACCCGCCTCAAATAATAGCGGGAAAACGAAGTACCAGTTGATTGGGTATAAAGTCTTCTTTTATTTCCAACTTTTTTCTTAAAAGACTATCTCCATACTGAGATTAACTCAAAATTTAAATATTTCTATAGTAACCCCAAAATTTAACGCAACACGAAATTCTACACCTTTCAGTTAGCTTAAATAAAAGTTTTCACAGCGTTTTTATAATTAGTTACAGAGTTAGTTTATAAAAAGTCGATTTCAGATCTTCTCTTCAAATTAAAACCAGGTACAGTCGTGGAAAAAAAAAAGTAAACACCCCCTACTAACTCCTCAACAAATCATCGTATACGAAAGTTACTGGTACCGAACGATTGGAAATAAAGTCTACTTTTAAATGATGTATATAAAATTTTCTTAGGGGGTCATCTACATATTAAAACGAATCCAATCTTCATTTTTTTCAATGGCAATACCCAATTTTAACGAGATATTTCAAATCTTCGGTTCAAACAATGCCTTGACACCAAATTTCAAGTCATTTGAATGATAAGTTTTTGAATTATAAATATTCAAAATTGAGTGCTTCTAATGTTAAATTAAATTTTCATATTTTTATTTATATCTCCTGAAATTATGCTCCTAATGTGCTAAATTTCTTTGTAGCAATAATACTAATATACACAAACATAAATACGCTGAATTTGCAATTTTTATAATTTTATGATATGAATTATGAATTATGAAATTAATATTCGAAAAAATTATGAATTGCAACCTGCAATTTTTTTGGTGGATTTAAATTTATGAAGTCCTGCTTTATGGAAAATCAAATTTTCACATTTTTCTTCCAATTAGTTTAAAATTATGCTTAAAAAACGGCAAAATCATGGTTTAAGGGGCCGTGTATGAGGGAAGTGAGTAGACATTTTGAAATTTATTCTGCTGTACTGTAATCTAACAGGCTTCATTGACTCTTTGAGTGGCGCTTAAGTTGCCTTGATCAAGAAAGAGGCTCTCTCTGTTAACAATCGAGTACGGAACTTCAATTTGGATACAGCCCTTAAAACACACTCGTTTTAAAATAATTAATTTCTCGGAAACTTATAGTACGAATTGCATAAAAATTCGTTTTTAGGCTAATTGAAGGGTGTAGAGTTCATTTATGCTGTCGGAATTGTGTACTGCCATTGAAAAAAAACTAAGTTTGGGTTCGTTTTAATATGTAGATGGCCCTCTAAGCAAATTTTATATACATCATTTAAAAGTAGACTTTATTTCCAATCGTTCGGTACCAGTAACTTTCTTCTACGATAATTTGTTGAAGAGTTAGTAGGGTGTGTTTACTTTTTTTTTTTTTCCACGACTGTACATATATCGAGAACACATAATAATAAATTCTTCAATACTATAATAAATTAGTTTTATTGAAATGCAACCGAAGTTTTATTGAATGTTTTTTGTAAACTGGTAAAAAAAAGAATGCGAAAGTTTAAAAATGGTCCATTTCATGAACCCGTCCCCTTTTTCAACTTTAAAAACATATCCTCTCATCTCCAACTCAAAATATCGTATAAAAACGTATTAGTATGGCCTTTTAAGGATAAAAAAAAGAACAACAAAAGAAAAACCTACTCAAAAGCAAAATATTAAATTTTGTATATATGCTTATAAAAAAAATATTTATTAATCGAATGCAGCAAATTTTTTATAGGTGATAACAATTCATATTTTTTTTCAAATATTAATCAATTTCACAAATCGTATTACAAAACATAAAATTATGGAAATTACAAGAATAAATATTTACATTTGAGTTTTAAGTAATATATGCACTCATACATAAAGATTCTGATTGTAGAAAATTGAAGTGAAAATATATAAGGTAATTTTACTTTTGCAGGTAAAAATAATTTTTAACTCCAAAACATTCCATCTAAATGTCTTCAAATTTGGTAGCTGAAGTCATAATAATATCTTTCCTAGTTTGGTATCTAAGTTTAAATTCAAAAATAGAATAAAAATATTCAATCAAAATTGTGTGTTGTTGTTGAAAACTTATCAGATAGTTTAAAATTGAACATTTAGAAAATAATCCTATTTCTTAATTCGTGCATACTATTTCATGGTATACTTCATTCCCAGATGATTGATACCAGTATGTATGTTAAAGCTTCCATAATAAAATAAATTATAGTTAGCCAGAGATAAATTGATATGCACATAACTAGTATTTGCTATAATCAAGTGTGTTCAAGGGAATCCTTATCTAATAATTTATATGCTTTCCTATTTGTATGCATAATTATTTATAAATTTATAGATAATAAACAAAATACATTAAATATTCATGATATCTACAATGGTATAAAACAGAACTCTGAGTTTGGAAAACCTCACGTTGGAAACTCTTGTTCTACAACGATAATTTTCGCGGCAATAAAATATTCTAGTAGTAACAATTCCACACTCAGTTATTATTAAAAAAGGCAGCACAGACAGTCACCTCATCGAGTTCACGGCTGAAATTCCAAAAATAGTTAAAACTCGATTCGCATATTCAAACGCAATCGGTCTGCCAAGTCCCATCTTGGTGGAAAACTCCTGAAAACCTGATTTTAGTGGTTGACTCGTAGGTTTACCATTGTGTCTTCCTGCTCCCAGTCCTCCATGTTTTCATTCGTTTGAGTGCAAGAAAACACAATGGTATACCTACGAGTCAACCGCTAAAATAGGGTTTTCAAAGATTTGACTCGGCAGACCGATTGCGTTTTAATATGCGAATCGAGTTTTAACTAATTCTGGAATTTCAGCCTGTACTCGATGAGGCGATTGTCTGTGCTGTCAGCTCCCGGTCTGTTATATTTGCAAGAATAACCACATCCAAATCAACTAAAAAAAAAAAAAATTCTGAACTTTAGAGATGATTTTGGAAATAAAGAAGAAAAAGAAGGAGAGGAAGATTGGTTTCAAAATCAATTATTTTATAATTCCCTTTTCAAAAGGAAAAATATAAGTGTAATTTCCAAAACGTAGAACGCAACGAGCCTGACGAAAAGGAGAAAGCTTCAACACTCGGCTTTTCGAATCTCAAGATCCCGGACTTTTTTTTTTTTTTTTTTTTTTTAAGAAGCCTAAATTTACTTTTTAATGCGTAAATTATAATGTTGGGAAAGAAAGGGGAGCTCTGTCAGAATATTTTCCCGAGAATCATAGTTTTTTCCTCCACACTGTAAAAAAAAAAACACTGTAAATTTGCCAGCAGAACTCGATCACAGTTGAATGTACAGTATCTTTCTTTGATTTCCTGACTATTTAAACATGGGAAATACAGTAGTTGCATAAAATTAACAGTACAACGTACTGGCAATTTTGGACGCATTTGGACCACAGCACAAACTACTGGCGTCCAAATTGCCAGTACATTGTGCTGTTAATTTTACGCAACTACTGTATTTCCCATGTTTAAATAGTCAGGAAATCAAAGAAAGATACAGTACATTCAACTGTGATCGAGTTTGTGCGCGAGATGAACAGTACTTTGTACTGTAAAAATGTCGTTTTTTTACAGTGCACGACACATCGCTGAGTGCACATATGATGCGATTAATTAATAATGATAAATAATTGGTAAAGCAGATCTGTCAGATTTATTGTTTTCGAAGCAAGTATCTCCATACTTTTAAAAATATTTTTGGAGTTTTAAAAAGCTTTTCTTACAGACCTATAGTTTCTTTTCCGTTTAGCAATTTTAGAACACGATTTCTGGAGTTTTATTAGATAAATACTAAATATGTCCTTAAAACAACAATCAAATTATTTTCTGAGGCAAATGTTTGGAGTTTATCCTACGTCACAGTGCATCTAGGGTTTCTTTTAGTCGATAACTGAAATTTTACCATGCAAGATTTTGTCGTCATAAATGGGGTACACAATTGCATAATTCGGACAAGGATTGAGTATAATACAGTATGTTGAACATAAAATTAATATCAAGTTAAGTTGAATTGGTTAAAGGGTATATTGCATCATAATGTGCTCGGAATTTTTTTTCTATTTCTTTATGATAAACATCGATTCTCTATATCTAGAGGAGGAGATCTCTGGAGATGCCAAATTGGCGTATATTTTAATTTTACTTCTTTTTTTGTTATTTATTTTTTTAACTCTCTAAAATGACAAAGAAAAGGGAAATAAATGTCGCTTCTTGTATTAAAAAAATAACTGTTTACGAAGGACAAGTTTCTAAGAGAAACAACAAACAAATAACAGATACCTGAGTTACCTCCAATGAATCATTTTAGAATCTTAAAATATTATTTCTTAAAATTACTGCATGTATATAGAAAGAGAAAAAGAAACTAAAAAGGAAAAGAAGAAAAATATTTTCTACTTACAAAAGTTGAAAGATTCGCGACAATTTAATATTGACAATTTTTAAAAGGATCATTGGATAATAATGATATTGTACTTTCAAATAAAATTGATAGCCTAATGTTATTCAGGGAAATTTGTTTTAATTTAAGATGAATGATTAACTTTATAAACGTTTAACAATTCTTAACATTGTACAAATTATTCTTATTTCTATATCCTAATTAATTTATAAGCATTAATGCATGAAGAAGATTAAAAAGAAAAGAAGAAGAATAGAAGCAGGGAAAGAGAGGAAAACTCTTAATATACAACAGCAAATGCTACATAAGTTATAATTTATAACGCTAACAAAAATGTTCAATTTCGTTCCAAATTTTATTATATCTCGCCAAAATTATCATTATTTTTTTACGTTTTCAAATAAATAAATAATTATTAAAAATAAATACATAAGTAAATAGTAAATACTAAATATAAATAAATAAAATATTAAATAATATATACAAATAAATAAAATATTAAATAATATATACAAATAAATAATTAAATTGTAAATAAATAAATAGTAAATGTAAATATAAATAAATAAATAAAATAAAATAAAGATGAGAGAGCAATTTATTGTCATATAACAAGAAACACTAAAAAAAGTTGTGCCGTTGAAAGCACTAAAACCATAAAAGCATTTAATAGCTGTAAAAGCAATTTATTATTCTAAATTGTATTACATCTGAAAAAAGTTAAATATTTTAATACCTGAAATTTACTTTAAAAATTCGCCTTAGGGATTGTTTTTCTATAGTTAGTTCTGCGAGAATCCATAAGAAGAGTTGTAATGTACGAATAATACCGAGGAAAATGACTTTTGAAAAAAAAATTAAAGTTATGAAAATATTATATTTATATATTTAATTACTAAATTAAATAAATATTTATCTTCAGCCTCTGGTGGTATCATAATAATATTACTAAGTTTCACTGATAAAGCCAGTATAAAGTAACGGGGGCTCACCTGTTTGTTATCTTAGAGAAGAGCAAAACTTGTGAGAAAGAACTTGGAGAGGAGAAGAAGATCCGTTGAAGATGATGGTGATGATGTATCCACTTAAGTATGTATGGAGAAAATAACTATTTCCGAAACTCTCTTCTGACACAGTTCCCCCATGTCGACCTTCACACAGATTGTGTGAGTGGTCAGAACCGATTCTTTTTTTCTCTCTCTTGTTCACTTATTAACTTCTTAAAAAGTCTGCTGCTACCTTTCCTCCCTCTCTCTTTCCAACCGTATGAAAGACCGGGCCAGACCCGCGCCTTCTATTCGGGTCAAGGGCCTGACGTCACGAACCACAACATTCACTTCGAGTTTGTTGTGTTTTCACTTTTTCTTTATTTTTAATCTGTTCTATTGTGTGACCGCACGGGCGAAGGTCATCGGCAGAAGATGACGAAACAGAAGCGGACGGATTTAGAAAAAAAGGCATAAGGGTTTTTTGACAACAAAACGAAGGAAAACACGTGGTCAGCTTAAAGATGACACTCGATGTCCACAGTTCCGAAACATACGCGTGGGGAAGCACGCGACAATTTTTTTTTCTTGTCGAGACGGACATTGCAAAACGAACACGGGATGATTGACATTCTGATAAATCCATCGTTTTGGACGGGTCAGTAGGTTTTCCTGGAGATGCCCCGGAAAACACGGAATGGGATGATCGACTGATGGAGAAATATGTGTAAATGTTTCGTTTTCGCGGATGAGAAAATTCTTTCCTTGATAAAAGTTTATAAGTCTTTATTTTTTCCTCTGTACTTTTCACTTTCGTCATCAAAAAGGTTTATTTAAAAGGGTAATTTATGCTTATGCTTACAGACTGTTTTCTTAATAATACCTGTCAGTTTTAGCATGTTCACATGTAAAATAACGATAGCGTTTCAAAAGCGAATATTCTGTTTACACAAGGAGCTACAATTGTCTTCATCGTCCTGGAGATACATTCGTATAATTGAGAATTTTGTTGCCATATATTGGTGTATTGAATATATTGGTGTAAGTAAGTCCTTGGAGGCCCACGGCAAAATTGTGCTCTGGTCTCTACCTATGCTATTCTTGATTGCATATATGATTTACACACACACATATATATATATATATATATATGTAAATCATATATGCAATCAAGAATACATATATATATATATATACACGGTACTTTATTTTACACATACAGTTCTATATTGTTGGTTTATGGCGTGTAGTCAATCATTCACAATATTGCAGTTTTTGATGATGGTCGGTAATGTTTAATTAATGGTTTTATATATATATATATATATAGATAGATAGATAGATATTTTTTAAAGTTAGCTTTTATCTTTTCTGTAACTTCAGGCTAAGTCAGACTTGGTTTTAAAATGTAAAAATATGGGAAATTTTCAACTTGTATGAAACATAACTTCCTCTCGATAAATAATTTAATTAAGATATAACATCAACACAGTATACGACATTTTATTAAGTAAATTTTTCCACACACAAAGAACTGTTCAAATGACGAAGGAAAAGACGCAGGGGCTTAAACTCAATCCTGGTTTTCAATTCCCCCCCAATGTAAAAATACGGGACATTTTCATCTTGTATAAAAATATAACTTCCTCTCGATAAATAGTTTAATTAAGACAGAGCATAAACACAGTATACCACATTTTATTAAGTAAATTTCCCCACACACAAAGAACTATTTAAATGACGCAGGGAAAGAGAGACTGAGGTTTTTTTTTTTTTTCAGGGCTGCGGAGTCGGTGGGAAAAATGGCCGACTCCGACTCCGGGCTGGCAACACTAGTATACGGGCTGGGGTACTAGTGTTGCCTGTTGGTTAAAATAAGGATGGTATATAAGAAAAAAAAAGCTAAAATCTCACTGTTTCGGCATTGATTATATTTTTAGGGCTTCAAAAATAAAACAGAAAAAATTACATTTTTCGCTTTATTAATTTTACAATTTTGCTCCCGCAAAGCCGAAATATCCAACTATTGAAATCTAAAGAACACAAATAGAAAATTTTATTATTTTGGAAATAGTTTAAAAAAAAAACTGCATTTTTAAAATTAAGTTTACAAGTTTGACTTTATTTCCGGTTCTGCAGACCTGAAAAATCCGAAATTCAAAAGGTGAAAGATAACGAAATTTCACTATTTTATTGTTATTTTGGGTACCGCCGATTCAGAAAAAAAAAAAAAAAATACAATTTCATCTATTTTGACTTTTGAAAAATAAATAAATAAAAGAAGGGTATTTTAGAACTTTAATTTTTCGTCATACAGACTGGAAAAATTTGAGGGGGAAAAAACGTAAAAAGGCTTCTATTACAATGCTATATCTGGTTCTTTGTTCTTTTGCCTTCAAAAATAGCACTGATCTGCATGAACCGAAATTTTAAGGCCCGTCCCCTAAAATATTCTACCGTGCTTTTATTCTCACTCCATTCATGCCTATTGCCAATTGTAAATTGCTCCTATTTTATCGGAGTAGTTTGTTTCTTTCAATTTTTTTATATTGGGCTTGTCAGCCTGCTCAATTTTTTTATCAGTCTTATCCGGCTCATTAACATAAATTGTCTTAATTCTACTTACTGTTTGAAAAATCGCCTTCATTTTCCGGGGCTTGGGTCCTTCCAGACCTTTGTATCTCGGGTTCTATCAGCAAACCCCAAAAATACGAGGGGAAGTACTTATATACTAAATGTAAAATATCTACTACAGTTATGAATTAAAACAGTTTTCATTTACTCTGTACATGGGTACCTACCCCTGTATCTACTTTGTACACCGCAATAAATCGATCATCTTTAACTTGAGTAGCCTGATATAATCCATAAATAACAATAATAATTCATTTTATAGATTTAAAATTACATATAATTAGTTCAATTTCAGTTTAAAATGTGTAACAAAAAAAATCTGGAGTCGGAGTCGGATTGTTTTTTAGCGACTCCGACTCCCACTCTTTTGCTCAAAAATGGATCCGACTCCACGACTCCGACTCCGACTCCGCAGCCCTGGATTTTCCAAAGCCGACACGGGATGATTGATATCTGTTAAATCTGTCGTTTTGGACAGGTGAGTGGATTTTTCTGGAGATGCTGCGAAAATCATGGAATCAGATGATCGACTGGCAGAGGTGCCGACTTAAATCTTTCAGGGGAACATAGTCGATCATAAAGATCGCAAAAATCAAAAGAGTTGATGAAGTGATAGACCTCTTATTATTAATTCTATATTTTCAGGAATGAGTGGGAACATCCCTTCTGAAAATTTCCGGAAAGGGCACCAGTCCTTCTGCACCCACGCTCCCGTAGTCGG
This sequence comes from Maratus speciosus, assembly GCA_963932465.1. Lineage (NCBI taxonomy): Eukaryota > Metazoa > Arthropoda > Arachnida > Araneae > Salticidae > Maratus > Maratus speciosus. The sequence continues at coordinate 223,410,496 of OZ010790.1, read as the reverse complement.
TGCCTGTGTCGACTGATGAGGAAACAGGTGTAAATATTTTGCGCACGTGGAAGAGAATTTCCTTAGCTTACAATTCCCCCTTTATTCTCTAATTTTCCATAATTTTATTTTTGTCATAAAAAATGTGTGCAAAATTTGTATCCGTAGTCCAGTGGTAGGGGAGCAAAAAAAAAAAAAGGCTGAATTCGGAATTAATTAGGGGAAAGCTGGAAATTGTTTTAATCCCTTCAGTTTAGGTCTAGGATGAATATACTATGTTTTCCTTTCGTACTAGGTGAGCGTTAGGAAATATGTATAGATTTATAGTCAAAAAACACGTTTTTTTACATACCATAATAGTATCTCCAAACAGCTAGCTCTGTCAAAAACATTGTCAATACAAATGTTGTAGAGCTTAGAATTCTGAGTAAAATGAGTACCTACACTTAATATTTATGTTGAACGTTAAGGTCACAATTCCAGTTTAAAGTTTTAGACACGTGGTCAGGGGGTTGAACTCAGAATTAATTAGGAGAAAACTAGAAATTGTTTTAATTCCTTCAGTTTAGGTCTAAAATGAACGTACTATGTTTTCTTCCTCGTACTTGGGTGAATGTTAGAAAATATGCACATATTTATTTTCGAAAAACGTGTTTTTTTTAATTACCTTAACAATATCTCAAAAAAGCTAACTCTATAAAAAAACATTGTCAATACAAATGTTGTAGTGCTTAAAATTCTGAATAAAATGAGTACCATTATTAATATTTTTGTCCAGCATTAAGGTCGCAATTCTATTTCAAAATTTTGCCTCAATCGCTAATCAAGAACTTGAAGCCAGGAGAGACCAAGTTAACTTAACAATATCTCAAAATAGCTAACTCTATCAAAAACATTGTCAATACAAAAGTTGTAGAGCTTAATATTAAGGCCGCAGTTTTAAGATATTGTTAAGTTAACTTGGTCTCTCCTGGTTTCAAGCTCTTGATTTGAAAATTTTTGAAGTAGAATTGCGACCTTAATGTTGAACAAAAATATTAATAATGGTACTCATTTTATTCAAAATTTTAAGCTCTACAACATTTGTATTGACAATGTTTTTCATAGATTTGTTTTGAGATATTGTTAAGGTAATTAAAAAAAAAAACGTGTTTTTCGAAAATATATATGTACATAATTTCTAACATTCACCCAAGTACGAGGAAAAAAACATCGTACGTTCTTTTTGGATCTAAACTGAAGGGATTAAAACAATTTCCAGTTTTCTCCTAATTAATTCTGAGTTCAACCCCCTGACCACGTGTCTAAAACTTTAAACTGGAATTGTGACCTTAATGTTCAACATAAATATTAAGTGTAGGTACTCATTTTACTCAGAATTTTAAGCTATACAATATTTGTATTGACAATATTTTTGACAGAGTTAGCTGTTTGCAGATACTATTATGGTATGTAAAAAAACGTGTTTTTTGACTATAAATCTATACATATTTCCTAACGCTCACCTAGTACGAGGGGGAAAACATAGCATATTCATTCTAGACCTAAACTGAAAGGATTAAAACAATTTCCAGCTTTCCCCTAATTAATTCCGAATTCAACCCCCTAACCACTGGGCAATTAAAGATTATTGGCATCCAATTTCAGCTTCAAATGTCCAAATTAGAAATTGTGCTTACGAAACTAACACAAAATGTCTGCATTGTCTTGTCGAATGATTAGAGTACACATTATGCTAATTTATGTGAGTATGTATCTGGCGCAACATGTACATTTTTTAAAACTTTTTTCTGGTACATTTACGAACCAACTAACCTACCGATTAATGCGGTGAATCCCCCTTTTGAAGAGTTTCATTATCCGTCTGGCGAAACTATAGTGCAAAACTTCAAAATATGGATTTTTCATAATCTGCATTTTTTTTTTTTTTTCGTACTACAATGTTGATTATAATGCAATGCTAAATTCTTAAAAGAATGCAACTTTCTATGAATATAAGTAAGAATCTTTATTTTTTTAGATTTTAAATACGTTTTTAATATGAGATTACGATTAAGACTAATGTTTTCTAAGGAGACGTAAGTGGGATTTATGCTTAAGTAAAACTGCAGTAAGGATGATCATATTTTATTGTCCACAATTTATATGAATGACATCTGATAATCTCTCGTTTTGGATGGGTCAGTAGATTTTTCCTGAAAATGCACCGGAAAACGAAATGATCGTCGTTTGGACTGGCGGAGAAATTTGCGTAAATAATTGATTAAGTGAGAGAAGAAACTGTTTCTAGACCAAAGTTTTTTATATATGTATAATTCACAGCTCCTTATAAGGAACATAATAACACTGTACAACAGTGGTTTTGTTCTAGAATTAAAATTAGTTGATTCTAGATTAGTTTTTGGCGCTGATTCCGAATATACTTTTCGTTTATCTCTAGGTGGTCCAGGTTTTGAGAAATTTGCATATTTAAATTTATGCAAATTTAAGCTTTTTTGTGCTATCTTATGCAAATTTTAGATACAATATATGTCACATCTAATTACGTTTTCTAGATAATGACTACTTGACTATTTGCTTCAGATAAATGTCACGATTTGCATATTCTTAACATTTATTTATCAGTTATTAAGCCTAATTTGCATATTTTTAAATGGTGTAATGTTTACATCACTATCAACTTTAAAATAGTTGCCACACAACTGACGTAATGTTTTTCTAGACTAGATTTTTATGCTGATTTCAAATCTGCAGTCTGTTTTCTTGTATTATGTCTAGTTTTTGAGTAAGATGAATTTCTACTTTTACACGGCATTAACACAGTTTTGATATAAAATGCTTTTTAGGGGTGTGTAATTCATTGACAAGAAGGTGAACAGGGTCAGATTCATATCAGAGACATAAACAAACATTTATATAATCGAGAAAAAAAATAAGTAGTAGAATCTATCCTAACTAGTTGAAGTTTATCATACAAAGTATCATAAAAAGCTATTTCTGGCTTTTTTGACCAAAAACTAAAATTTCACTTTTTTAAAAAACTAGACGCAATAGAAGAAAACAGATACAATATTTGAAATCAGCTCAAAAAACTGGTTTAGAAACATTAGCGTACTCGTGCGGCAGAAATATTTGAATGTCAAGAAACATTATTAGAAAAACATGAAAAGTATGCAAATTAGTACAATATTTCACAGTCACATGTCAGTATAATCTCAGAAACAACGTTTTTTTTTAAAGTAAATTAGGTAGTAATCATAACATAAAGCAAAAAACCCTGTCTGATATTGCTTTATACCTTACATTTGCAAATAATTGTATAAAATTTACTAAATTTTCATAAATGGAAATATGCAAATATCTCTCAAACTTGACGTGCCGGAGTAAATCTAAAACTAGATTCGGAATCAGCACAAAAAACCGCGTAAAAAACAACTAATTTCTGTTTTAGGACAGAGCAAAAGTTCAAATTTGTTGACCAGTGTAATTTATTAGTAATCATTATGTCCAATTGCTATAAGTATAACATGATAATCGTAATGACTTTTTCATATAACTGCGAATTTTACCGGCATAGTGCTGAACATAGACGTAACTATGCTGATGGAAGCCTATTCCTAATTGTGTACTGTGCTTCCTACATATCTTATCCTTGATTGCATATGTGCAGAGAAATAGTTTTTCTCAGTAGACAGATCCTGCAACCATAGCCTTGAACTTGTTTCTGAATTACTTCTCATTGAACAGATATGCACGGAAAAAACTGTTTTGTTGAAACAACTAAATTTTGGTTAATATAGGTCCAAACAAAATATTTGTTTGGAATGATTAAATTTCGGTTAGATTAACCAAATAATTGTGTTAATTCAACAAATCATTTGGTTAGTCCAACCAAAATTTGAACATTCCAACCAAAATATTTGGTTGGAGCTATATTAACCAAAATCTCATTCTTTCAACAAAACAGTTTTTTCCGAGTTCGAAACCTAAAATTTTAATGAAAATATAGCTTCCTTTCCACAAATACTTTATTTAACATAAAAATGAAACACAGTGTATTACTTTTCTTCTTTTTTTTTTCGTAAATTATATCGCATACAAAGAACTGTTCAAATAACGCAGGAAAAGAAAAATTGAGATTTTCCAAAATTTTCTTTGGAAGGGTAAGTTGGTTTTCTGAAAATGTTCCAGAAAACACGGGATAAGATGATCGACTGATGGAGAAATATCAGCAAATACTTCGATCACGAGGAGGAGACAAAACAATATTCCTTGATAGCTTGATCTTTTTTAACCATTTGGAAAAATGGTTATTCTCCTCGGTCTGTGTAGGAAATCAAAAACATATCTGAAGCTTTTTATTAGTTGAATCCACATTTTATTCGTTTTCTGATGGGTCTATACAGTAATCTGTATTTTCCCTTTACTTTCAACAGAGATGGATACTTCTGTTGCCACTATGACAAAAAAGTAATAAAAACTACAAAAAAAAAATCAATAACTCAGAAACAAATTGAGATACAGCTTTCAAACAAATTGCAATTAAAAATGCATTTTTTTTTCTCTATACGACGATATAAAAAGTAATATTGTGGGATGTTTAGAACTTTAAAAATGAAATTTCATTTACAATTGGTCCAGGAATATTAATGTTTAATCCATGGTGTACGTAACGTATGACCAGCTCCATAGAAGTTTAAAAATTTACAGTACCGAAAATTGTAAAACAGAAATTTCTTTTAAAATTTGTTCATAATGGGTCCAGGAATGTTAATTTTTAATCCATGGCGTACGTAATGTATGATCAACTCCGTGCGATTTTTTATGTCTTAAATTTTAGTCTTTGAAAAAATCCTTTTCCAAATGGTCGTTGCAATTTGTTAAATTGTTTTTTTTATTTTTTATTATTTTTTTTTGTATGTATGTGTGTGTGTGAGTATGTGTGTATGCCTTTTAACTTCGTCACCAAAAAGATTTGTTAAATAGGGGAAATTTTATTTAAAGACTAAAAGTCAGTTTCAGCTTCCAGTTTCTAAAGCAAAAATTGTGCTTACGCAACTGTTAACTCAAAATGTTATCATCGTCGAATCGCGACGCGACGATGAAACTGATTAGCATATATCCTCTCTGTTCCTTCTCTCTTCTATGCTCATAATGTCACTTCTCACACGGACATTCTGTGTATATTTATTCATTTTTATAGGAAAACATATAAACTACGCAAAATTATTCCCATTAGTTTGAAAATTATAATATTATTACCTCTTTCAGGCTACCCCTCTGAAACTGCACTTGCACGTTGTAAATGAACAATTTGACTGCTCGATTTGCAATTTTGTTTGTAATAGAAAATATCTTTTTCGAGAAATAAAAGTAGTTATTGAAAAAAGTAATTTAGATAATAATTTTCTGATAAAGCTTCTGTTTCATATGAGGATTTTAAGTATTTTTTTAGATCATTACTAACTTAATTCTATATAACAAAGGTCTTAGTTTTAAGCCACGTGAAAATTTATTCTTATTATTTTATTATTAGAATATACGGTATATTCGTTCTTAATTCTGAAACTGCTATATAGAAGAGTTTTGATGCAAAATGGAAGGAAAAGCGCAAGATTAATTTGAGCCAAAAATGGCGCAGCGTCCATCGATAGTTCACTCCCTCGTCTAGTTTACGCCTATGACTTTTCTAAGGATCGCACAATGCATAAGACTTAACGCAGTTATGCATGTTTATCTGATTCATTTTTGCTAAACACAAATTGCGTCACTGTTGAATTAAAGGGTTCGTCTGGGAGGGGGTGAGAGCATTCCAAACGGAACCCCATTACGTCCTACCGGAGCTACAAAAATCTTCCCAGATGAAAAATGTCTGAATTCAACACTGAGTTGCATTTGTATTGAGTATACGATGCAAATATGCTTGCTCTCATTGCGTGAAAAATTAATCCATACCAAAAATTAATCCAATAGACAGACTTTGGTAAATTACACTGAGCATTAAAGGAAAAAAAATCCGTCACCTTCTAAAGTTGTAATAAATGAATACAAAAATAAATATTGCATTAAATATAATATGTTCAAAATAAATAATACACAACGCACGTTTCTCGTATTTTCTACTACTGGTCTTACTTTTAAACTCTGTAAAATAGTTTTACATTTGACGTACGGCCTTTATAATTATTGATGCGTTAATTGAAAGTATACGTAATTCATATTTTTCATTGATGTGAAACAACAGTTAACAAATGTTTACGTTTGTTAATATTTATTTACAAATCACATCCGATTAATAACATAATGTAATCTTCCTTCGTCCTTGGTTAGAAACGATCTAAGGCTCATTAGTTTCAACCGGTTTTCTTTCGATGTATGACATATTCGAATCCGAATTCCTTCAAACGCCTCCGTATAACATTCTCTCAACGAAAGCTTTCTCAGGTATTGTTTAAAAAACATAGCCCAAATCCTCACATGTCATTGAGATTTTCCTTCGGTCAGTGACGAATTAGACAATAACACAGAAAATGCTTCAAAAACAAGTATTTTCTGATCTGACACAAGCTGAGAAAAGTACTGTTCAGAGATTCTTTTTAGTTAGATTTTTATGAAATACTACCTATTGCAATCTCCCCTATGTAGGATTTCTGAAAAATTTTTGAAGATCTACACCGATTATGACCTCTAGAACCCAAAACCACCCTTAGTAAAAAATTTTATACATATCACTTTTTTATGGACACGATAACTTCCATAATTCTGCACAAACCTCTTCCAAACTGATACATAAAATCAAAAGGCATTAAAATCTCCGTCAAGTTCGTTAATGGGCAAAATCAGACCACGGGGGTGGAAATAGGTAGGGGTTTTCTGAAAACCGAAAACTCCCCATAACTTTTTGAAATACATATCAAATCAGTTTAAAGTTTTTATTTACTCCTAAAAAAAAAGTGCAAAACATTTATGTATGACATATTTTTGATAAAATTAAAAATAAACTCAAGGGGGGGGGGGGGGAATTTTTCATAACTTCGTCAATTCTCAAGATATCAAATCCAAATAAATTTACTATACGTTGCCTTAATATTATCTACAACTTTTATATTGACAAGTTTTTTCATAGGACCAATTCTTAACGAAAAAAAAAAAAAAATAAAAGCGGAAACGAAAAGGAAGGGGGGGGGGTGAAGGAGAAAAAAATCCATAACTTCGTCAATTCACAAAATATCAAACCCGAATGAATTTATTATATATCTTCTTAATATTACCTACAACTTTTATATTGACACGTTTTCGATAGGACCAATCCTTACAGCAAAAACAAATTAAAAATACATAGCGGTGGACAAAAAAAAAAAAAAAAAAAAAAAAAAAATCCTCGTATTAAAGTTGCACTCAAATCCAAACTGCTTATTTTCTGACTCAGTTTTAAACTCATTTTTGCTCTCAAACGCATCCAATTGGTAGGTTTTCTTATTCAGACACTATATAATGTAGCGTAATCGTCGATTTTTTTAATAGAGGCAGAATATATTTCAAAAAATGATGTCAAAGTGGGCATTTTGAACGGAATTTCCCGAAGCAATTGTGTTAGAAACGAAAAATATTGTCCTGAGAAAATAATTGTTTATATATTAAGTTTTAATTAATCGAACAAAAAATAAAAACACAGGTCGCTTATAAATCTCTTCAAAAATCACGTCAGCAAGTTTCATATATATATTTTTTTTTTATTAAAAATGAATCTGGAATTATGCCAAAAAATTTCGAGTTATTGAGCATGGAAAAGTATTTTTTAGGTAGATTTCGTAAGAAATACTACCTATTGCAGTCGTTACCATGGTGCGACTTTTGAAAAATTCCTTCATAACTTTTCATTATAGGACCCCAGGAACCCAAAACCACCCCCACCTAAAAAGTTTATATATATATATATATATATATATATATATATATATATATATATATATATGTATGTATGTACTAAATTTTGTCCGCACGATAAAAGTCGCAATTATGCACGAATCATCTTCAAACTCGCCAACAACTTTGAGATGGCTAATATCTCGGCGGGGATTGAAAATGGGCGAAATCGGCCCAAGAGGGTGGAAATGGGGAGGGTTCAAAATTTTGAATACTGTCTTAACATGATTCTGATAAAACCAGCTCTTACACAACAATGGCAGGAAAAAAAAATAAAAGTTTTTCGTTATAGCAGTTGCCAACAATTAAAAAAAAAACAAATAATAAAATTCTCACCACAACAATTACTTTTCTTTTGCAAAATTTTCACGTGTAAAATTAAATAGTTTGACAAATTGAAAACAAATTGAATATTACATCATAAGTTTCCTAGAGCAAGATTTCAGCATGAAAACTCAAAATAAATAGTTTGACGAATTAAAAAAATATGTATATTGCGTCATATTGGAAATATAATGGACCTCAGCAGGTGAATATGTAACGCCATGTAAGTTTGAAGAAACGTATTAAAACATGATAAAAACCCGACTATGGAAATATTAACATATTTTAACACTTTAAGGTTCTCTGAATTTTTTGTAGCCATTTTTTAAACCTATTCCATATATATGTGTGTGTGTATACGTGTATATTACAATTTTCACAAAAAGTTTAGCTCCCTACAGCTCGCTCTTTGTGAAGAAACTGGGTTTTATCTCTAATCTTGATTTAAGTTTTGTTGGAGAATTTAGTACTTAACATCGAAATCTACCTCCGCCTGTAGGCCCGAGCCGGCAGGGATTTTTTTTAATACCGCCCTAACATGATTCTGATAAAACCAGCTATTACATAAAAATGAAATAAAAACTCGTCAAAAGCGGCCAGATAAAATTGTTAAAGTGGATTTATCTCTAATCATGATTTAATTTTTGTTTGCGAAATTAGTATATTTGACTTCGAAATCTACCTCTGTCTGTAGGCCGGGCCGGCAGGGATTTTTTTTTTTTTTTTTTTTTTTTTTTTTTTTTTTTTTTTTTCGGTACGAATTGGTCCTATCAAAAGCTTGTAAATATATAAAAGTTGTAGATAATATTAAGGAGATTTATAATAAAATTAATTGGAATTGATATTTTGAGAATTGACGAAATTATGAATTTTTTTCTCCCAAAAACCCTATTTTTTGCGCCTCTTGAACCCATTTTTAACTTTATCAAAAATCTGTGATACCTAAATTTTTGGCCCTATTTTTAGAAGTAATAAAAACTTTAAACTGATTTGATATGTACAGAAATTAAGAAGTTATGGGGGGTTTTCGGTTTTCACAAAACCCTTCCCTATTTCCATCCCCTTGGTCCGATTTTGCCCATTAACGAACTTGACCGAGATTTTATGCCCTTTGATTTTATGTATCAGTTTGGAAGAGAATGGTGCAGAATTGCGAAAGTTATCGTGTCCAGAAGAAAGTGATATATATATATATATATAGATAGATAGATATAAAGTTTTTTACTGAGGGTGGGTTTGGGTTCTAGGGGTCATGATCGGTGTAGATCTAAAAAATTTTTTCAGAAATTCCAACATAGGAACGATCCCAATAGGTAGTATTTCATACGAAATCTACCTAAAAGGGGGGGTTGAAGAAGGAAAAATTTCCATAACTTTTTCAATGCACAAGGTATAAAATCCCCATGAATTTATCGTATATCTTCTTAATATTGCCTTCAACATTTATATAGATAAGTTTTTGATAGGACAAATTCTTACAGCAAAAACAAATAAAAATACATAGCGGTTGAAGAAAAAAATCATCTTATTAAGGGTGTATTCAAATCCGATTCATTTTTGCTCTCAAACGCATCCAATTGGTAGATTCTCTTATTCAGAAACTATATAATGTACTGTTATGATCGATTTTTTTTATAGAGGCAGAATATATTTCAAAAAATGATGTCAAAGTGGGCATTTTGAACAGAATTTCCCGAAGCGATTGTGTTGGAAACGAAAAATATTGTCCTGCTGAGAAAATAATTGTTTATTAATCAAATTTTAATTAATTGAACGCAGTGTTGTAGTCGTAAAAAAAAGCAGAGAGTATGCGGTATAGGCAGAGGGTATACGCTGACGTCATGAACGTTCATAGCTAGGGTATACACTAATGCTTTATTTGAGAAACAGAGGGTATACGGAACTTCTTTAAAAAAATCCAGAAGGTACACGGCATATACTTCCGTATACCCTCCACTGCGTCCCTGATTGAACTAAAAATAAAAACACAGGTCGCTTATAAATCTCTTCAAAAATCACGTCAGCAAGTTTCATGTGTTTTGTTTTAAAAATGAGTCTGAAAATGTGTCAGAAAATTTCGAGTTGTTAAGCATGAAAATGTATTTTTTTTAATCCCGCCTTAACATGATTCTGATACAACAAGATCTTATATAAAAATGAAATTAAAAACTCGTCAAAAGCGGCCATATAATTTTGTTAAAGTGGGTTTATCTCTAATCATGATTTAGTTTTTGTTGTTTAAATTAGTACTTAACTTCGAAATCTACCTGCACCTGTAGGCCGAGCTGGCAGGAATTTTTTTAGGTAGATTTCGTAAGAAATACTATCTATTATATTCTACCCTATGTTGAAATTTTTGAAATTTGTTTCCAGATCTACGCTGATCATGACTCTTAGAACCCAAAACCATCCCCAGTTTACAACTTTATAACTCTATCTATCTATCTATTATATATATATAACCATTAAAAATACATTACCAACCAACAACAAAAACTGTGAAATTATCAATAAAATAAAATTAACTAATTGACAACAGTAAGTTCTCCCCAACACACTCAACATAGATTCCAAAATCATAGTAAAAAAGAGCAGAAAATGAATAATGGGAATTTGTAGAACCTAGACAGAATCGTCAGGTCCCAAATGCCTAGAGTTCCAGAAATAAAGTGTGTGGTTTCATTTTCATATTAGCCATGAAATAGCTAAAGAATATGAATTTGGGACAACCACACCCATAAAATAGAGAAATAAACTATTGAAAAACAAGTAAGTTAAAAATAAACAAGATTAAAAAAGATAGAAGAGAAAACAACAACAACAAATTACTAGATTGAAACCCATTCTGTCTAAGCATGAGGCAGCACAAAAACAAGCATTGGAGATCACCAGCACATGTTCCCAAAAACGTTTTTTAAATGAAGAGGGACCATGGACCAAGGTGCAACAATGTACAGCATAGTCAGGCACACTCCCCAATATATATAACGAGCGCCCTCTGTAGATAATTTAGAACTGAACTCAACCATGTATTCCAATAAATTAGTGAGGTGCTGCCATCTATTGAACTATTAGTAAATAAAAACTATTATATAACAAAAACTATTAATAACTATTAAGTTTTAATTATAAAAGTTTAAATTATAAGGATTAAGTTTTAAAGCAAATACTGTCTAAAGACAGATAAATGATAATTAAATAATTAAAAATATGTTTTTAGAAATTTATACAATTATATTAGAAAAAATCAGTAAATGATATATTAAGTAAAAATAACATGTAAAATGGTGAAATCGATGATTCGTTAATTAATGTTTCACATAAATATATGTACCTACCTATAACATATATTACCATTTAAATTCCTGTGACATCATTGCATCATCACTTAAATTAATTTATAATTAAATATAAATTTAAAAAAATGATTAAAATTAAGATGCTAAGGAATTAATATTAATAATAATTAAATTTTGAAATTAATTAGTTACATTTAATGTGTCTACAAACTGTCTTAAAAATTTACACATAATTTAAGGGGAGAGGGTAGAATAAATAATAAAATTAATAATTAAAACATGCACTTTATTCTCATTTAAGGTAGTATACTTTGTATTAGAAATTAATATGATATTGTACTCAGTGGACTAAAATTTAAATACAAGTTAATCGTTAACATTATTAAATATTAATGAATATAAATAAATTTAATATGAATTAATAAATATATAACTATAACTACACCAATCTATCTATACTAATATTATAAAGAGGTAAAAATTGTTTATTTGTAGGAGGTAAGCTCTGAAACTACAGAACCGATTCCAAAAGTTATAGGTATCAAAATGATGGTGTTAGTCCAATTTAGAACATATGCTATATCTTATGTCGTGCCACTGGCAAAAAGGAGGCGCAGGAGCAAAAAACGTTCTAAAAATGCGATTTTTGCGTTACAGAAGGGCCTAGAAACATGAAATTGGGAATGGTAGTTACTTATAAGATACTAATGATCTCTAAGGACATTTAAAAAAAAAATCAAGTTAAAAATGGATGAAAATGGGCGAAAAGAGTTCTAAAAAACGTTCTAAATGGCGATTTTTACGCAATTTCAGGAAGTACCAAACCGATTTCAAAAATAATGGTGTCAAAATGATGGCCCTACATTTCATGTCGGTGCCACTACCCCTAAAGGGGGTGCAGGAGCAAAAAAAGTTCGAAATTGCGTTTTTTGTGTTACTAAAGGATCCCAGATACATGGAATTTGACATAGTAGTTACTTATTAGATATAAATTATCTCTAAGAACATTTCTTAAAAAATTCGAAATTTAAAAGTGGTGAAAATGCGAAAAAAGCGTTCTGAAAAACGTTCTAAATGGCGATTTTTACGCAATCTCAAGAAGTACCAAACAGATTTCAAAAATATTGGTGTCAAAATGATGGTAACAACCCTTGTTCCAATATAGGCTACATTTTATGTCGGTGCCACTACTCCTGAAAGGGGTGCAGGAGCGAAAAAAACGTTCGAAATTGCGATTTTTGTGTTACTGAAGGGCCCAGATACATGGAATTTGGAATGGTAGTTAATTATAAGATATAAATGATCTCTAAGAACATTTCTTAAAAAATTCGAAATTTAAAAGGGGTGAATATGGGTGAAAAAGTTCTATAAAACGTTTTAAATTGCGATTTCTACGCAATCTCAGAAAGTACCCAACCGATTTCAAAAAAGTAATGGTTGGAAATTGATGATGACAGCCCCTTGCTCTAATATCGGATCAATTTCATATCGGCGTCACTAGCACCTTGCGGTTGCATTTTAAAAAAACGTTCTAAATTGTGATTTTTATGATACTGAAGGAGCTAGCAACTTGATATTTGGCATGGCAATTACTTATGAGATGTAAATACTCTCTGAGAAGAGTTCCTTAAAAATTTGAAATTTAAAAAGGGTGAAAATGAATGAAAAGCGTTCCAAATAGCGATTTCTACGCAATCTCAGGAAAATTTAAACCGATTTCAGAAGTAATGGTTTCAAGTTGGTGATGACAGTCCCCGCTCCAACATAGCCTATATTTCATGTCGGTGCCACTACCCCAAAGGGGGTGAAGGTGCAAAAAACGATCTAAATTGCGTTTTTTGTAATACTGCAGGGGCTAGAAACTTGAAACTAGGCATTGTAGTTACTTATAAGCTGTAAATGATCTCTAAGAACATTTCCTAAATAATTCGAAATTTAAAAGGGTGAAAATGGACAAAAAACGTTCTAAGAAACGTTCTAAATTGCGATTTCTACGCAATCTCACAAAGTACCTAACCGATTTCAAAAGTAATGGCTGGAAATTGATGATGACAGCCCTTGCTCCAATATAGGATCTATTTCATGTCGGCATCACTACCCCCTTGCGGTTGCATTTTAAAAACGTTCTAAATTGTGATTTTCGTGATATTGAAGGGTCTAGAAATTTGAAATTTGGCATGGTAATTAATTGTGAGATGTAAATACTCTCTGAGAAGAGTTCCTTAAAAATTTGAAATTTAAAAAGGGTGAAAATGAATGAAAAGCGTTCCAAATAGCGATTTCTACGCAATCTCAGGAAAATTTAAACCGATTTCACAAGTAATGGTTTCAAGTTGATGGTGACAGTCCCCGCTCCAACATAGCCTATATTTTGCGTTGTTGTCACTACCACCTGGAGGTTACAGGAGCAAAAAATTTTCTAAATTGCGTTTTTTGTGTTACTGAGGGGGTCTAACATTTTAAATTTGAAATGGTAATTACTTTCAAAGATGTAAATGCTTTCTAAAAATTGTCGAAAGAACATTCCAAATTTATAAGGAAGAAGTGAGCGAAAAGCGTTCTAAATTTCGATTTTTATGCAATCGTCTGAAATACGAACCCGATTTAAAACATAACGGTTGCAAATTGATGTTGATAGAACCTGCTCAAACATAAGCTATATTTTATGTCGGTGCCACAACCCCTAGAGGGTTACAGGAGCAAAACATTTTCTAAATTGCATTTTTTGTGTTACTGAGGGGGTCTAACATTTTAAATTTGAAATGGTAATTACTTTCAAAGATGTAAATGCTTTCTAAAAATTGTCGAAAGAACATTCCAAATTTAAAAGGAAGAAGTGAGCGAAAAGCGTTCTATAAGCGTTCTAAATTACGATTTTTATGCTATCGTCTGAAATACGAACCCGATTTAAAACATAACGGTTGCAAATTGATGTTGATAGAACCTGCTCAAACATAAGCTATATTTTATGTCGGTGCCACAACCCCTAGAGGGTTGCAAGAGCAAAATACTTTCTAAATTGCTATTTATGCGGTACTGAAGAAGCTAGAAACTTTAAATATAGCACGGTAGTTACTTATAAAATATAAATGTTCTCTAAGAACAGTCGAAAATAAGTTCGAAATTAAAAAGGGGTGAAGCGAAGGAAAGGAGCGAAAAGCATTCTAAAAGATTCCTAAACTACGATTTCTATGGAATCTTAGGAAATAATAAACCGATTACAGAAGTTATTGGTTGCGAATGAATAGTGATAGCCCCTGATCCTATACGGGCTATATTTTATGCCGGTGTCAGTACCGCCAGGTTGGCAGGAACAACAAGAGAGCTTTTAAAAACATCTAAATTCCGTTTTCTATACAATATTAAGAAATACCAACTTATTTCACGATTAATGTTGGCAAATTAATGGGGACAGTCTGTGTTTCAACATTTTTTGAGACATTCTATTTTAACTCTGTTTCGGCATTTTATGTTGGTGCCACTAACACCAGAGAGGTGGTAGACTGTTACAGAAGAAGCTTGGAATTTAACATGATGGCTAATTTTAAGATGTAAATGTGTTAAGATGGTTTCTAAAAAATTCAAAACTTCAAATGAATACTGAAATAAACGTATGAAATGAGCATAAAAGTCTCAAAATATTTTCTAAATTATCATTTATTTGGAATTAGTTTTAGTTCTTCTTATTAATTAAAATCTCATTTCTGTCTATTGCACTTATATAATGATGTTTAGTCAAACTATGGCTTAATTTGTAATTTTTGAATTATTTCAAAAAGTGTTTTTCTAATAAAAAATATTCATGAAAATATCACTTGGCATATTTCAACTATTACGCGAGCAAAGCCGCGGGGTTTGCTAGTATAATATATTGGTATCGAATCAACATCCATTATAAAATGTATATTAGCAACGTATTTATAAATCAAATGCACTATTCCATTATTTTTTTTTAAATTAACCATTGCGTACTATCCAGACAACGCCACCCTCTTCCGTACTCTAACATCTACCCACCCATCCGTCCTATTATAATTTTTTATTGTTATTTTACATTTTTAATTTTCTATTATTATTTTATTATTTTATAATTTTTTATATACATTTTTCTTACGCATATGTTAATTTGGTTTTCCAGATCATTTACGTACTAACTGTACATTAAAGAATACACGATTTTTTTTAAACCATGATTTACTGCATCATAAATTAGTTTTTAAATATTGTTGTTAATCAAATGCCCTGAACATGAGAAGAACATAAAGACTTTATTCTATATAAATGATTAAGGACAAGATTTAAAATTAGTAAATGTATTAACTTTGAATTTAAATTCTTTACGTTTTTCATATACATCAGTTATTGTTTGGTTTTCTTTTAGTGTAATTTTAAGATGTAAAAAGTTTAATGTATTGTTAGATAGGAGGTTTCCGTTAATTATAAATTAGTAGGATAATTTACTGCAAATTGAAATTGGGAAGTACTATTAATTTGATCAGTGGCAATTAAAATTATGTCATCAATATAACGATATAAATGTATATTACTATTAATAAAAGTACGTTCATAAGGATATAAGTTTGATAATAAACTGGAAGTACATCCACCTTGGTGTATATCGACGTTCTGTAAATATAATGTGTTATCTTGCAATATAAAATTATTATAGATAATGAAATTTGTTAGAGTTTTAAAATAAGCTGTATCTATATGCAATGTAAATTCACTTTATGATGATACTTTTTAAATAATTCATTTATTATATTATGTAAATCTAATAAATCTATATTATTAAAAAGATCTTTGAGATCATATGCCGTTATATTGTTTACACATTTAAGATTTTTCATAATATTGACCAGTTGATAGCTACTTTTTATACAATGTGTATTATCAGTGGTTGTTGTCAGTGTATATATTTGATTGAGAATTTTTAATAAAAGTTTATTGGCTATTTATTATATGTATCGCATCCAATAGTTCAGTCCTAAATTTAATTGGTTTCTTATTAAATTTGGGTATAAGAACTAAATAAGGATAATTAAAGTTAGTAGAGGAAATATTTAATAGTTTATAATAACTTTGAATTTTACGATTGTTTACAATTTTATTTTCATTAGTTTTTTGAAAAGATTTATTAGAATAAATACAAGATTTGCATATGATTGCATAATTATTAGGAGATTTGTATACATATATAATAACATAGTTTATTTTTTTTGTAATTTAGTAATTTGCTGGAAAAAATACTTTGTGTTAAAATTAACCAAATCCGAATTATTATATTTTAAAGCCTTATTTAATTTGTCAATAACTAGTATTTTCAATGGATTAAAATATTCAATAGGTTTATTGTATGAGATTGAAATTGTATATATATATATATATATATATATATATATATATATGTCACTTTTTATGAACTCGATAACTTCCACAATGCTGCACAAACATCTCCCAAACTGATACGTAAAATCAAGGGGCAGAAGATCTCGGTCAAGTTCGTTAATGGGCATCATCGGACCAAGGGTGTGGAAATAGGTAGGGGTTTTCTGAAAACCGAAAACCCCCCATAACGTTTTACAATACATATCGAATCAGTTTAAAGTTATTATTACCTCTAAAGGAACAAAAATTTATGTATCACAGATTTTTGATAAAATTAAAAATAGGCTCAAGGGAGGAGTGGTGGGGGAATATGGTTTTAGGAAGAAAAAAATTCATAACTTCGTCAATTCTCAAGATATCAAATCCGCTTGAATTTATTATAAATCTTCTTAATATTATCTACAAGTTTTATATTGACAAGTTTTTGTAGGACCAACTCTTACAGCAAACATAAATTAAACAAAAATAGGTGTTGAAGAAAAAATTATCGTATTAACATGATTCTGATAAAACCGGCTCTTACAGAAAAATAAAATTAAAAACTCGTCAAAAGCGACAAGATAAAATTGTTAAACAGGCTTTAGATAATGGGGGTAATCTTGATTTAGTTTTTGTTGGTGAAATTATTACTTAACTTCGAAATCTACCTCCACCTGTAGGCCGAGCCGGAAGGGATTTTTTTTCTTATAATTTCATCAATACTAAAAATTTTATTTTTACAGAAAATTCTGGTCTAGATTGGTAAACAATAGGACATTTTTAGGTGTTTTATCTATATATACAGTCGAACGCGATTAATACGAAAAATGAGGGCAATACAAAAGCAAATTTTGAATAATACTGTAATATACTGCAATATATATGTAGTATCCCTATATATAACATTATAAAGCAAGTATAATTTCATATAATAAAAAATGAATCTTGTAGAAAAGCCTATTTAACTAACATTTAATTTTTTAATTAACTTTTTGAAAATGCTTACTACTTTTTTTAAATATCAATATTTTTGCTTCAAGTTTTTTTTCGACATTCCTTAGAATATACTTCAAAAAACTGTGCATGGACTTTTAGATGTATGGGATATTACATTTAATAGGATTTTTTTTTCTCGTGTATAGTAAAAATATCTAGGAAACTCAACAAACTCATAAATTAAATATTTAAAAAAATAATAACTATAAACTTGAATGTTATATCCAAAACCAGTTTTATGTACTGTAGTGGGAAAAAATAGAAGCAAAAATATTAATATTTAAAAAAGTAATAGGGATTTTAAAAAAGTTAATTAAAAAAATTAAGTTTTAGTTAAATAGGCTTTTTTACAAGATTTTAAAAAATATATATATTTGCTTTGTAATATTAAATATAATGACACCACAGATATTACAATATATTACAGTATAATTCAAAATTGAAAAAAATAGTTTAAAAGGTACCGTGTTCCCTTAAACGTTACGCTTAATACCCGCGAAGATAATAAAAATCTTACACACACAATTAAACTAATTATTACTATTAATCTCTTTAATTATCTCAGTGCTAAAATTAACGTAATTAAGTATTGTAAAATTAACATAAAATATTCACTTTTACCTTTGTGAGTGACATTTTCTTCGGACGATGCTTTTTCTTTGAACAAAGTCACAGCACTAAAGTAAAAGCCTTTAATCCTTTATGCATTGACGGTACTGTAAAGTGCCATTAAAATAACTTGTTATAAAATTTATTTAATACATCAATTAGTAGTAATACATTTTAGAAAGAGTTGTAGATACTTTACTTTATGTTGTTCCAAAAGCATTATTGATTGAACGAAACAAAAATATTTTTAAAAGGATGATTTCTTTTTCATTTGCATCTCTTCAGCTTTCTTGACGTTGAAAGATTGTACATGAAAAGTTTTATTTCTGAAATATTCCTATATTTCTATTATAAGAACATTATATTTGCACATTTCGTAATTCTATAAAATATTAAAAATAAAAAAAAATATATTTTAAACTAGAAAACAGGATTTCTGCTTTTTCAGAATTTATTGTCGCCCACGATGAAAAAAAATGTATATAAATATAGACAGTACAAAACATATTTCAGTTTTAAGACTTAAAACACACGCTTTTATTTTATTTAAAATGACGTCATTCGCATCCGCTGAAGAATTCCACATTTATGATCCAATTTTAAACAGCATCTATAAAAAACTATGCATCGGACGTCACTATTGCTGAATAATACACAAATATGCTGAATAACATCCAGCAAAAAACGATGTCGTCATACAACAAACTCGACCAAACAAAATCGGCTATCTAATGACTCATATATGATTCATATATGCCTTCATTTATTTGTAACATTAATATAGATACTTAAAATTAAATATAGTTTATAATAGCTCCATGTTTTATCAGAAATCATTCATTTATATTTTTTGCAAAATAGCACGCATTTTAATTAAAAAAAATTTTTCAGTTGTTATGAGAAAATGGCATCAAAAAGATATAATTACTATTTTCCAACTATTTTTTACTTTACTTTCTACAGAAATGGAGTACTTCAGTTGCCAACATTAAACAAATGGCCCTAAAAACTGCATAAATATTAATATCTCAAAAATAAATTGAGATGCAGTTTTTCAAACGAATTGCATTTAAAAGTATTTTTTCCCCAATACGACGCCCCCACCAGTGGCCGAGAGGTTCTGCTCTCGAAGCTGGTAGACGGGAGGTGCTGGGTTCGATGCCAATCGCGCCCGTCGGCCTAATCGTTCGGAGTTTTCGTGGTTTTCTTCGAGCCGTGGATCTTCCATGCGTTAATACGGATTAGGTTCCCTTAGAAAGACCCCCACGGAGGGCACTCCCCCAGGGCCTATATCCCTCGTGTAGATAATTGGCCGTCAAAAATCAACCCAACCCAACCCCAATACGACGGTATAAAAATTGAAATTGTGCGATGCTTAGAAATTAAAAAAATTGCAGTAGAATTTATCCGTATTTAACCGTACAATGATGCATCTGCTTTGTTTTACGGCTACCTTATATAACGTAACGTTATTTTTCAGAGACGGCACTTTAACCCTTTATATACTGAATTATGAATTCATGAAAATTTTATCTTTTGAAGCATTTTTCGTGAATTTTTGAAACTACATTAGAACATTTACATAATCATTTAATAAATTTTAGAAGGATTTTTGAAGGATTTAGAAGGAGTAATTAAATTTGAATTTATAGGGATTTTGTGCAATATTTATAACCCCACTCAAATCTTTTATTTTAAATATTTTCCTTAGTATTTTGTAGAATTAGGAAATGTGCAAATATAACGTTCTTACAATAGAAATATAGAAATATTTCCGAATTGAAAAATCCCCATCCCCCTCCACCAACGCCAAGGAAGCTGAAAAGATAGATGCAAAGGCAAAAGAAATCATCCTTTTAAAAATATTTTTGTTTTGTGTAACCAATAATGCTTTTGGAACAATATAAAGTAATGCATCTATAACTCATTCGAAACTGTATTACTACTAATCGCTGTATTAAATGAATGTTATAAGAAGTTATTTTAATGGTACTTATAAATAACGTCAGTAGATAAAGGGTTAATTGCTGACCGAAAGAAATAGAATTTCGGGGCTAATAAAACATTTGAGTAAAATCATAAATATTGCACAAAATCCCTATAAATTCAAACTTAATTAATCCTCCTAAATCCTTCAATCCCTCTAAAATTCTTCTAAAATTTGTTAAAGGATTATGTAAATCTTCTAATGTAGTTTCAAAAATTCATGAAAAATGCTTTAGAAGATGAAATTTTCATGAATTTATAATTGGGACATAAAAGGTTAAAGAGCTAATAATTCCAAAGGACATGCCTTTTAATTAGTTGGGGAGTCGCCTTAAAAGTTGAAAATATCTCCAGTAAAACTGAAAAACAACCACATTTAGACAGATAGTTTTAATGTAGAAATAGTATCGCTGAGAGAGAATAGTGTTCGATAAGAAAAAAGATTTCTTTCTTGGCTATATGACCTTTAAACTTTCTAAAAATCGATTTTTGGTTTTTAATTTATTCTAAATTCTAAACAATATGCAAAGAACCGCATTCAAAAATCTGCATTGTTTCTTGAGTTATAATCATTTGTAGACAGCAAGTGTAATCTATTTATATAACATCCAAGTCTTTGTGTGTCCCTCCCAATTCCTGTTGGACCGCCTCATTATGGAGAAAAAGTATCAGCTTCAACAATGAGTAATTGTTGAAAAATATTAATGGCAGGGTTGCCAAAAAACACACCAAATTTTGACTAAGTTGGCGAAATATCGCCAATTTTACGAAATCTTGGCAAATTTGGCGACAAAAATAAGTTATCACATATGAAGCTAATTTGGCGAAATTACCTTTTAAACCCATTAATCTCCATAATCGAGCTGACCGCAATTTAATTTAAACTCCGCGCATTTAAAGGTTTTTTTTTTTTTTTTCAAAATCTATGGGTCAGAATTTAAAGCGTAATATAAGAAAACGTACGTCTTTACATCCTCCTTCCGATGCTACTAATAACATAACCACCACTGGACGGCGAAGTACTGTCTGAGCTCCTAACTGCCCGATTTTAATGTGCTTTAGGTACTTTTCCAGTATAGGGGCCTTGGCAAGATAAAGAAAATGACTTTGGCAAGAAAATGAAATTTGGCAATATATTTTCAAGCAGCTTATTCACTGTTTCATATACACAACTAATTTTTCCATATTTGTACAATTTATTTAATATAAAGAAGCCATTTAACTATTTTTGTATACAAACAGATGTAAATTGTGTCTAAAAATACAACAATAATACAGATATAAATAAATGTTTATAGATTATATAAATTCACATGTAAATAAACAAGTTCATTAATTTTGTTTTCATAGTTGTTTACATCATTTGGCTACAAATCATACTTTCTGAAGCTCACATTATGCCAAACTTTAAAAAAGTACGCCAAGGTCCCAATATTGAAAAAGTGCTATGCTTTATATAGCCAGATACAGAAATTAAATCACCGGTACTTTTCCAGTATAGGGACCTTAGTGAAATAGAAAAAACAACCTTGGCGAAGAAGGAAATTTGGCAACTTATTCACTGTTTCATTTCATATACAAACGCATTTTTTCGATATTTACGCAATTTATTTAACATAAAGAAGCCATTTATTTAATTTTATACAGAAACAGAAGTAATTTGTACATAAAAAACAACAATAATATACATATAATTAAAATACATGTGTAAACAAACAAAAAAGTTCATCAAGTTTGTTTTCATAACTGTTTATATCATTTAACAACAAATTTCACTTTCTGATGCCCGGATTGCACCAAAGATTAAAAAAAAAAAAAAAAAAAAAAAAAACGTCATGGCCTTAAAAGTGGAAAAGCACCAAATTCACTATTATTTTTCACCGTCTGCACTATAGTTTGTGCACTATAGTTATGCAGGCGGGAGGACGAAAAGTTTAAATATTAAATATTAAATTTTCTATAATGACAAGAAAGATAAGACAAAAAAATTAAAATTAAAATAAATGTAAAAAAAACTAAAAAAAAAAAAAACAGCTGTATGACTAAAAAATTAAAAATAAAATCAATGTAAAAAAACTTTTATTGAAAAACATTAAAATTCACAAAAATGTAGGAAAGATATATATATATTTTAACATATAATATCATAAAAAACTTAAACAAAAGTTAAATTGCATTGGCGCCCACGCTTTCACTTTTTTTGTTAGACATGAGAAAATAAAACAATTTCTTTTCAAGCCCAAAAATTATTTTCTACTTTTTAGTGCATTTAAATATACATATATATATTCTCTTCATTTTTGTGAATTTTAATGAAAGCATGTCTTCCAAAAAAAATTTTTTTTTACATTTATTTTAAGTCATTTGAAATGAATGAGTAATGAATGAAATGAATTGATATGAATGAAATTTCCAGTTATACTGTCATTTGCAATGACGATAAGTAAGTCACAAGGAAAAAAAATTTCTGCAGTTGAACTATATTTAAAAGAACCGTTTTCTTCTCATGGACAACTATATATATGTAAGTATTTCAAGGTGTACAGAGGAATGACTGTTAAAAATTTGTGTCGAAGATACTGAAGAGCAAAGGTCAGCTTTTAAATAATGAAAGAGTTTTTAGAAAAACATCTTATATTTACATATCAATAAACATCGATCTACTTATAAATGTAAACAAACAAATTGAATTCTTGCAAAATGTTTCAATGGTGAGAAAATTTTGAACAAATTGTTCACCAATTTCGATATTTTCCTTCTCTCTGTATATAGCTTCATACATTATGTAACATTCTTCTTAATAGTTAAAAATGATTGTACATTTACTTAGTATATTATTTTATTTAATTATTTATTCATGCAGTAGTACTTGAAAAATACAATTCGAGATGAAAAAGTATTTGTTTTTAATGAAAGATGCTTACTTAGATAATATATTTATTCTTTTATCTGTTTTAAATTAAGTCGTAATTATAAAATTACAATCTTTTTTTAAAATGTTTCACTTATTATATTTTAACAATGATTATTGCTATTTAATGATATATTACACTGTGAGATCTTAATGAAGCATCTCTTACTGATTTTGACCAACAGATGATGTGCCACACATAAGCATAATAATAATTCTCTAATTTCGCTATTTCTTAGCAAGTAATTATGAAAGTAGTCTTAAAGTGGTAATTAAAATACACTGTAAAAAAAAAAAAAATCCGACCAGTTTTCCTGTAGGAATCGGAAAAATAGTTGCTCTTATCGTACCGGAAATTTTTCCGACCCAACTCGGAATAAAATCCGTGAAAAAAAAAAGAAAATAGTCAATAAAACGGTATTTTACGGATTTTATTGCGAGCTAGGTCGGAAAATTTTTCGGTTCGATAAGGGCAACTATTTTGCCGATTCCTACAGGAAAACTGGTCGTATTTTCTTTACAGTGTAATAAAATGTGGATTTTTTCGTTTTTACTGCTCTCAAGACATTATTATTATTATTAATTTTTTTCTTATTTCTGACATTTGTCCCTTATTTTCAAAAATTCCTGATTCTTTTGTTAACAAAACTTACCAGGTTTGTTCATCGAAAACTTACTAATGATTTTAATTCCTTCACCTTTTAAACAATGCTTAGAAATTTGAAAATATTTTAAATACTTATATCTATATTATAAAGGACAAACATATCTGTGCGTAACGCATACGTCATTTTTCGAATGGCAACACTTTGAAATTTAAAATGAAATTTTGGTTTTGCAATTTTCTTTACTGCAAATTTTTAAACTTCTAACCGTCGCACATTTTAAATTTTTACACCGTTGTATGAGGAAAAAAATGCTCTTTTAAATGCAATTTGTTTGAAAGCTGTATCTCAATTTATTTTTAACATATTAATTTTTTTGTAGTTTTTAATATCATTTTTCTAATCGTGGCAACAAAAGAACCCCATTTCTATTGAACGTCATTGAAAGTAAACGGAAATGAGTCGAAAATAGGAGATACTGTATATTTTGTTGTCATTTTCCCATAAAACCTGAAAAAAAAATTAAATTAAAATGCTTGCTATGTCAGCGATTTTTTAAATTTCTAAGTATCTGGCATTTTCAATTTTTATGCCGTCAAATAGAGAA
Source organism: Maratus speciosus (assembly GCA_963932465.1). Classification (NCBI taxonomy): domain Eukaryota; kingdom Metazoa; phylum Arthropoda; class Arachnida; order Araneae; family Salticidae; genus Maratus; species Maratus speciosus. The sequence goes on along the minus strand of OZ010790.1, from coordinate 223,385,887 downwards.
AAAAACCTACTTTCAAATGCAATTTGTTTGAAAATTGTATCTTAATTGACTGAGTTATTATTGTTTTTAAAATAACTATCCGCCCGTGGCGACCAGTTTGGTCTCCCTTAAATGTATCCTATGCATTGTATCATGTTATTTTTATTCATAATTTAATTTACTTGCTCGATCCTTCGCCAAAGAGGAAGATTCTGATAGAGAAATCAAGAACTCGGTATTTTTATGTTAGTCGGGCACAGGTGATAAATTGCCAAACATTGTACCCGTTTTTCATATTTCATGATTAAAATATAATCCCTTCACTCATTTTATTTAAAATGGATAGCTTTAATTTAAAACTGAGACGTTTAAAATTCATGACTTTCACTTAAAAAGAAAATCTTTAAAAAAGAAAAAGAATAAATAATACCATAAACTATTTAATTTCAACATCAAAGCATTGTTTTAATTTACCCCTCGAAAAATAAAAAAAAATGTGCTGGCGAGTTAAAAAATGACATTGGCGAGAATTGCGCCTAGCTAAACATTAAAGTACAAACTCTTTGTGATCATGGCAACTTTTATGTAGTTTTATTCGAAAAAAATATTTTGATTAAATAGGTTGCCAGAAAGTACGTTGCCAAATTTCTTTCCTCGCCATGGACCTTTTCTCTATTTCGCCAAGTACCTATACTGGAAAAGTACCTTTATTTATTTATTTATTTATTGTATTTTAAATGAGATGAAGTCGTATGTTTGTTGTTCGATAAATAAATAAATAAATAAATAAAAGACGGCACAGATGTCATATACGCACCACGTTGGCGCGATTTTTTCTGACGCCAATGTCATATACGCACCGGAGTACTTAACTGGCGCCAAAGTGTCGTTATTTTGCTTGATATGGTAACCCGGATGTTGTTGTTCATTTATTAATAAATTGTTTATTTACTTTTATTTTTTTATTACATAAATTGTTTTTTCTATAGTTATTAATTAAACTTTTTTTTTATTTATTGTTATTCCCTTTTGAAAACTATTACACAATAACCAATGAGATGCGTTTCATTCGGGGGTTGCCATTAAACAATTAGCAAATAATTGAGATTTCTGTGCCACGTGCGATAGCGTAATATATATATATATATAGAGAGAGAGAGAGATTTTCAAGCATGAATTATTTTTAAATGTATCTCTATCACGTGTAGCTCGATTATGAAATATTAATCCGCTTGCCTTTAAAACAATGTAAAAATGTCAGCATTTGTTTCCGTCTGATGTCCCATAACAAAGTTAAAACTTTCTCTATAGAAAAATAAATAAAATAATGTAAATAAGAAACAAATTTAACAAACATGGGATTGAACCACGCGCTTAAAGCACTGAAATGATCGGAAAGACTGCCTTAAGTCGCAAAATCTTGGGCTAAGAACTCCTGGCATCTGAAAGTAACGCTTTTAATAAATTTTAAAACTTTATTTGATTGCATAATTGATATTTTTCATATAAAAATTCTTTTTTATGTTAGTGGACAATCTAAAATATATATTACATGTAAAAAAATAATAATTAGAGTTAAAAAAAAAGAAAAAAAAGAATTGTTTTTACCTATACTCTGTAACCCGAGGAGCTCGGGTTCGATCCCCTAGTTAATAATAATAATAGAATTATTTTTATAATACCCTGGAATATAAATAAAAGCTTTAGTACACATTTGTAATAATTGTTTTTTTCTTATTTCTGACATTTGCCTTTTACTTTCAAAATTTCTTAATTCTTTTGTTAACAAAAGTTACCAGCTTCTTTCATCTAAAACTTACCCGCCCCTCCCCCACCCCCATTAATGATGATTATAAATTTGAAAACATTTTAAAGAATTATATTAATAATAATTTTAGGATTATTTTTATAACACCCCGAAATATAAATAACTAGAAAACAGGAATTCTGCTTTTTCAGAATTTAGTGTCGGCCCCGATGACAAAAAAAATATATCTATATAAATATAGATACAGTAGAGTCCAGATTATCCGAGTTAATAGAACTTATACCTTTGGAATAGATCATTTTCTTCTGTCGGACTGATGGCTTCCATTATTATGAAACAGTCATTATAAATGAAGTGTTAGGTGAAGATGAAAGAGCAACCGTAAAAAGTTAGAACTCTGATTTTCTGGTCAGAATGGTAAAAAAAAAAAAAAATGGCCATAATTTTTTTTAGAAAATAACTCGGTGAAAGCGGAAACTCCGATAATCGAGACTCTACTGTAGTTCAGTTTTAAGACTTATAACACGCGAATTTATTTTACATAAAGTGACATCACCCACATCCGCTGAAGAATTCATCATTTGCGATCCAGTATTAAACAACATCTACAGTAAGGTACGCTTAGGACGTCACTATCGCTGAATAATACACAAATAAAAAAAAATCTCTGCCTGCTCGGGCCTACAGGCGGAGGTAGATTTCGAAGTTAAGTACTAAATTCTCCAACAAAACTTAAATCAAGATTAGAGATAAACCCAGTTTCTTCACAAAGAGTGAGCTGTAGGGAGCTAAACTTTTTGTGAAAATTATAATATACACAAATACACACACACATGTACATGGAATAGGTTTAAAAAATGGCTACAAAAAATTCAGAGAACCTTAAAGTGTTAAAATATGTTAATATTTCCATAGTCGGGTTTTTATCATGTTTTAATACGTTTCTTCAAACTCACATGGCGTTAAATATTCACCTGCTGAGGTCCATTATATTTCCAATATGACGCAATATACATATTTTTTTAATTCGTCAAACTATTTATTTTATTTTGAGTTTTCATGCTGAAATCTTGCTCTAGAAAACTTATGACGTAATATTCAATTTGTTTTCAATTTGTCAAACTATTTAATTTTACACGTGAAAATTTTGCATTAGAAAAGTAATTGTTGTGGTGAGAATTTTATTGTTTTTTTTTTTAATTGTTGGCAACTGCTATAACGAAAAACTTTTATTTTTTTTCTGCCATTGTTGTGTAAGAGCTGGTTTTATCAGAATCATGCTAAGACAGTATTCAAAATTTTGAACCCTTCCCATTTCCACCCTCTTGGACCGATTTCGCCCATTTTCAATCCCCGCCGAGATATTAGCCATATCAATGTTGTTGGCGAGTTTGAGGACAATCCGTGCATAATTGCGACTTTTATCGTGCGGACAAAATTTAGTACATACATACATACATACATACATACATATATATATATATATATATATATATACTTTTTAGGTGGGGGTGGTTTTGGGATCCTGGGGTCTTATAATGAAAAGTTATGAAGGAATTTTTCAAAAGTCGCACCATGGTAACGACTGCAATAGGTAGTATTTCTTACGAAACCTACCTAAAAAAAGATATTTCGTCATTCAAAAAAATCGACAAAAAAATCGTCTATGTCATGTTTCACAGGCCTTCATTTGTTTGTATTATTAATATAGGTATTTAAAATTAAATTTAGTGTATAATAGCTCCCTGTTTTATCAGAAATCCTTCATTTATATTTTTTCAAAATAGCACGTATTTTAATTATTTTTTTTTTCGGTTTTTATGGGAAAATGGCAACAAAATGATGTAATTGCTATTTTTCTTTCACTTTCTACAGAAATGGAGTATTTCCGTTGCCAATATTAAACAAATGGCTCCAAAAACTACAAAAAAATTAATATCTCAAAAATAAATGGAGATGCAGTTTTCAAACAAATTTACATTAAAAAGTACTTTTTTTCCGAATACGACGGTATTAAAATTGAAAATGTGCGATGCATAGAAGATTAAAAAGTCGCTATTGAGTATTTAATCGTACTGCTTTGTTTTACGGTTGGCTTCTGTAAGGTAACGTTATTGTTTGGATACGACACAAAATAGCTAGGAGAAAGAAATAGCATACCGTACCGGGGGCTAAAAAATTCCGTACACATTTGTAATAATAGAAGGCGACACAAGACATTTACTGATAAAGAAATCACTGACATTCTCAATTCCAACTAAAGGAAATTCAGATACTGAGCGTAACAGGAACAATATCTTTCGATGAAGGTTTGGTATTAGGCCAAAAATATTTAAATTTTTTTGGTGCAACAAAATGTTGCAACTTAGCAAGAACTAGTGACTATTTGTAGACTGCAAGATAAAATTCAACAACAAAAACCAAATGTCTTAAAAGAGACCATTCATGCCATGTTTAAAAATAACAAAATATTATTTTAAAAATAGTTTTTACCTTACTTATATGTTTAAGTGTGTAATTTATTTATTTTTAAGAATTAAGAATCTAAATTGTCCAAAATATGGGGGAAAAAATGCAAACAAAGACTGGATTGACAATAGACATGACCTGTAATCCGCAAAAAGTCTCAAATCCGCACAACACACGAAACCAAGCTGTTTGGATTAATGATCTTCTACTGCGCATAGTTTTCATAAATGTGTTTCGTTTTAAATTGTGTTATTTTCATCTATCACTGCGGAACAAGGAAGAAAAACTCATATTCTTGCACATGTGTTGTATCTACTAACTTTATATCTCATTTTCCGTCATTTTTGATGGGCTATCTTTCCAGTGAAAGATATTTGGCTAACGAAAATTTAAGACGCTTTTTCTCATATTATAAAATTTTGAGTTTTCGCGTACTGTTATTTTCAACTATATAAGCTACAGTTTTTAAAATTTAACCACGTATGCATTTCTTCATAGTTTATATGCTAAAACCAAAATAACTGACATACTCTTCTCTTTTTGTTTATTTTTCTTGCACTTGAAAAATAAGAATTTTTTTTTTTCGGAATTTTTTTAATTGTGTGTTAAAATTAAATTTTAAACTATACTTTTGAGTATTTTTTGGTTTTAAGTTAGAGATAAGTGTATAGTGATTCTATTTGGGGAAAAAATAGTTTTCTATATGCATAATTTTCAGTTTTATCATGCGCGCAGCACATGATTTTTATTCACGTAATAGTGATATGAATTTCAAAATTTCAAATTAAATATTACATTGGTATAGTATACAAAATTTATTTTGCTGTTTAATATAATTAAGAATATATATACATTAGCCAGAGAGGAAAAAGAAAAATTTTAATTTCATATTATTTCAGCTTTCATACTTTGAAAATGGTGATGTTTTTGATAGTTTTCGACAATATCAAAGGTCCTGTGTCTCCTTAATTCTACCCTACCTTTCATCGAAAATCGCATCGAAATGATTACTTAGATCTTTTGTTTGTATTAGCCTTAGCCGTGATCCTTTTTTTTTTTTTTAAGCTTAAAAAAAATAATAATAAATTAAATAAATAAATCTTAATACAATTTAAAAGATGAACCATTCTTAACGTGCAAATTGCTCGTTTTAACCATGTTCTCGTTCGTTCCAGTAGTGTACGTAGCTCGATTGTATATATATATACATACATCTTACTATTGGTTAATTTAGTTTGTATCGATTATCTTCAGATTTAATGGTTATATTATTTACTAGTTATATCAATTACATATAAGTTTTATTATATATATATATATATATATATATATATATATATACCAGCAAACCCCGCGGCTTTGCTCGTGTAATATTTGAAATATGCCAAGTGATATTTATATGTCTAATTTTTATCAAAAGGTACTAACTAATTTTTATTTTATTAAAAGGTAATATTTTATATTATTAAAAGGTACTTATTATTTTTAGGAATAATTCAAAAATTACTATTTAAAACACAGTTTGACTAAACATCATTATTACACTGTATTAGGCAGAAATGAGACTTAAATTAATAAAATGAAATAAAACTAAATAAATGATAATTTAGAAAATATTTTGAAACTTTTATGCTCAATTAATACGCTCATTTCAGTAGACATTTGAAGTTTTGAATTTTTTAGAAACCATCTTCTTACATCTTAAAATTAACCATCATGTCGAATTCCAAGTCCTACCACCTCTCTCAACATAAAGGGCTATGTTGAAACAGGAACTGTCACCATTAAATTGCAAACATTAATTTTGAAATCGGTTTGTTATTTCCTAATATTCCACAGAAACGTAATTTAAAAAGCTTTTAAATCTCTTTTTTAGAACGTTTGTTGTTCCTGTGAATCCCAGGTGGTAGAATCACCGGCATAAAATATAGCCTGTGTAGGATCAGAGACTGTTACCACTGATTCACAACTATTACATTTATAATCGGTTTAAATTCCCTGAAATTGCACAGAATCGTAATTTAGAACTTTTTTAGAATGCTTTTCGCACCTCCCCTTCGCTTCCCCCCTTTTTAATTCGAATTTATTTTCGACGTTCCTTCGAGGGCATTTATATTTTATAAGTAACTACCATGTCATATTTAAAGTTTCTAGCCTTTGCAGTATCACAGAAATCGCAATTTAGAAAGTTTTTAGCTCCTGCAACACTCTGGTGGTAGTGGAGCAGACATAAAATATAGCTTATGTTTGAGCAGGTTCTATCACCAAAATTTGTCATCATTATTTTTTTAATCGGTTTGGTAATTTATAAGTTTGCTTAAAAATTGTAATTTATAGCGCTTTTCACTCACTTCATTTTTTTAAAATTTGGAATTTTCATTCGACTGTTCTTAGAAAGCAGTTTCATCTTGTAAGTAAATACCATGCCATACTTCAAAGTGTTAGACCCCTCAGTTGTGCAAGAAATGCAAATTAGAACATGTTTTGCTTTTGCAACCCTCAGATGGTAGTGACAGCAACATAAAATATAACCTATGTTATAGCAGGGACTGTCACCATTGATTTGCAACCATTACTTTTGAAATAGCTTTGGTATTTCCTTAGATTGAGTAGAAATCGCAATTTAGAATGTTTTTAGGACGCTTTTCGCGCATTTTCACCGCTTTGTAAATTTCCAATTTTTTCGAAACTGTTCTTAGAGATCATTTATAGCTAATAAATATGTACCTTGCCTAATTTTAAGTTGCTAGCCCCTACCGATCACAAAAATCGAAATTTAGATTGCTTTTTTGCTCCTGCAACGTCTTGGTGATAGTGATACCGCCATAAAATAGCGTCTATGTTAAAGCAGAGGCTGTCAGCATCAATTTCCTACCATTACGTTTGAAATCAGATTCATTCTTCCTGAGATATTGCCGACAAATCGGCATCTAGAACGTTTTTAGAACGCTTTTCGCGCATTTTGCTCCTGCATCTCCTCTGGGGTAGTGGAAACAGATATAAAATATAGCCTATCTTGGAGCAAGATATGTCACCATCATTTTTACACCATTATATTTGAAATCGGTTCAGTACTTCCTGAGATTGCATAGAAATCGCAATTTAGAAAGTTTTTTATAGCGCTTTTTGCGCATTTTGACCCCCTTTTAAATTTCGATTTTTTTAGGAAATGCCCTTAGAGATCATTGATATCTTATAACTAACTACCATTCCAAATTTCACGATTCTGGGCCAATCCGTAACGCAAAAGCCGCAATTTAGAACGTTTTTTGCTCCTGCACCCCGTTTGGGGTAGTGGCACCGACATAAAACATCACCTATGTTGGAGCAAGGGTTTTCACCATCATTTTAACGCCATTATTTTTTAGATCGGTTTAATATTTCCTGAGATTGTGTAGAAACCACCATTAGAACGTTTTTTAGAACGCTTTTCACGCATTTTCACTCCTTTTAAATTTCGAATTGTTTAAGAACTGTTCTTAGAAATCTTTTATATCTAATAAGTAGCTAATATTTCAAATTTCATATTTCTAGGCCCTTCGGTAACGCAAAAATTGGATTTTTAGAACGTTTTTTGCTCCTGCACCCCCTTTGGGGTAGTGGCACCGACATAAAACATAGCCTATGTTGGAGCAAGGGTTGTCACCGTCATTTTAACACCCTTATTTTGACACCATTATTTTTTAAATCGGTTTGGTATTTCCTGAGATTGTGTAGAAACCACCATTTAGAACGTTTTTTAGAACGATTTTCGCGCATTTTCACCCCTTTCAAATTTCGAATTGCTTAAGAACTGTTCTTAGAAATCCTTTATATCTAATAAGTAGCTAATATTTCAATTTTCATATTTCTAAGACCTTCAGTAACACATAAATCGCATTTTTAGAACGTTTTTTGCTCCTGCACCCCCTTTGGGGTAGTGACACCGACATAAAACATAGCCTATCTTGGAGCAAGCGTTGTCACCATCATTTTGACATCAATATTTTTTAAATCGGTTTCTATTTCCTGAGATTGTGTAGAAACTTCCATTTAGAACGTTTTTTGAACGCTTTTTGTGCATTTTCACCCCTTTTAAATTTCGAATTGTTTAAGAACTGTTCTTAGATATCATTTATATCTTATAAGTAAGTAATATTCAAAATTTCATATTTCTAGGCCCTTCAGTAACGTTAAAATCGCATTTTTAGAACGTTTTTTGCTCCTACACCCCGTTTGGAGTAGTGGCACCGACATAAAACATAGCCTATCTTGGAGCAAGCGTTGTCACCGTCATTTTGACACCAATACTTTTTAAATCGGTTTGGTATTTCCTGAGATTGTGTAGAAACTACCATTTAGAACGTTTTTTAGAACACTTTTTGTGCATTTTCAACCCTTTTAAATTTCGAATTGTTTAAGAACTGTTCTTAGACATCATTTATATCTTATAAGTAACTAATATTCAAAATTTCATATTTCTAAGCCCTTCAGTAACGCTAAAATCGCATTTTTAGAACGTTTTTTGCTCCTACACCCCCTTTGGAGTAGTGGCACCGACATAAGATATAGCCTATGTTCTAAGTTGGACTAACACCATCATTTTGATACCATTACTTTTGGAATCGGTTCGGTAGTTCCAGAGCTTATCTCCGACAAATAAACATTTTTTTCCTTTTTATAATAGGAGTATAGATATATATGTCGTAGTAATTGAGAAATCCGGCTCTTTGCAAAAGAGCCCGGCTAATTAGAGAAGCATCTTCGTTTTTCCAATCTGCCTGATATTTTTCAGGCTTATTGCAAAGAGCCTAAGCAACTTTAGGCTAATTGGAAAATGATCATTTGTTTCTCAATCAGCCTGATATTTTTCAGTCTTATTGAAAAGAGCCTAAGCAACTTTAGGCTAATTGGAAAATGATCATTTGTTTCTCAATCAGCCTGATAGTTTTCAAGCTTATTGCAAAGAGCCTAAGCAACTTTAGGCTAATTGGAAAATGATAATTTGTTTCTCAATCAGCCTGATATTTTTCAGGCTTATTGCAAAGAGCCTAAGCAACTTTAGGCTAATAAATAGGCTAATAATTAGGCTAAAGTTAATATAAACATACTTGTTCAACTATTGGTACGATAAAGATTATAACGAACGCTTCTGCACTGCTGAAACATTTCTGTTGAATAGTTACAATTCAAATTATTGATACTTCTAATGTTGTTATGACAAAAAACCGTGTTGAATACAGGAAGAAAGGAATGATCATTAAACGTTTTGCTGCGTATTGTATTTTTAAACTACTGTAGAATTATAATGCACTTTGTTATTTCGAAGACTCGGAAAGAATGACTAAACTTCTAGAGCTCCCGTCTAAAACGTATAACGTTGAAAATGTAAATGATATACAGGATGATATTAGAAGGAAATTTTTTCAAATTAATAACTGTTGATAATGATGGTAAATCAAAGGATGAATGTCAATTGTGTAAAACGTGGGGTACCGTTATATAAGTGGAGCTTTTGAAGCGGCAACTAATTTTAACCCCTTGGGGACGAGCGACCGGTATACGTGCCGCGTAAGGTGCTCAGAATCCGTGATTATTCTCACCAGTAAATTTTTATTGTAAATTTTTCCTTATTTAATTAGTGCGTTTTCTCAATTCAATTAGGCAAAAATTTCTGTTTTGAAAAATCTGTGATAAAAGATTAAAAATTCTGTAAAAGACGCTCGTCCCGAAGGAGTTTAAGCATATTTAAAGATTATATTTTTAGTTTTATACCGTTACATATCAATTGAAACATTATTGTTTCTTCTTTCTTTGTTTTCATTGTATCAAATTTTGGGTATAATTTATCATACCTGTGATATTTATTTAATTGAGGGTGAATTTTATTATATTAATAATTCTATTTATTGACATAGAATGTAGATTTTTATTAATCATATTTCATATTGGATTAAAACATGATTTACTTTTCTTTCATTTCGGATTCGGGTCAACTTCAAATGGAATTTTCGGGTTCGGGTCGCATACAACCCGACCCGTGCGTCTAAGGCGGACAACTCTATTTAGCAAACACTTTTTCATTTCCTAAAATTTATATATTTGAACGCTTATATCTCTGAATAGCGGGCGCCTCTTACTCTACACACAAGTAACATAGGTATGTGTACATAAACTATCAAAAATACGATACATGTGTGTTTATGTGTATAAAAAACAAAATATTGATAACATTTTTCATATTTCGAAACAAGAAAAAATGGTTCTTAAAGAAAGAATGGTCGGATTTCTTATATATAGTTTATTTCTCATGCAGTAAATTGAATATATCCTCAGATGTATTCAAATTTAATTTGAAATACAGTTGTGTTTAAATAACAAAAAGAAAAATGAATTTCATTTATATGACTATCATTAAAGCGTATCACAATAATTGTCGTACATGCCTTAAGTTCCCCATATGTGATCTGCACTGGATCGGGTAATCCGGTTTACCCGAAGTCGGGTCGGGTCGCATTGTCGCTATTTTTTTTTTCTTTGGGATCTGAGTTTACTTTAATTGTTTTTCGTTTCGGGCAATTTCAGGTTGGGATTTGACTTGCGGGCAGAGTTCGGATTGTCCCAATTTTTCAAAAAATGCCTGGAATATTTTTTCAGGCGAAAAAATTATGTATTTGAACCTTAATGATAAAATGGATATTAGAAGGTAATTGCAGGCTTTTTTGCATTCTTCCATTTCGTGTTCGAAGTGAAGTGTATCGGGTTCGGGTTAGCGAACTATTTTTGTCTGTTTCGGGTTGACTTGAAATCGAAATTTTCGGTTCAAGTCAGGTTTATAACGTGACGGCGCAGGACTGCAGTGGGAACTGACAAGTTAAACTGAGCGGTTTCTTAACATATAACAATCAACGATAATTTCATTAAACAAATAACTAACCACCCTGCTGAGTCAATTGGGAGGGACGTGAGTCTTCCATGAATATGAGAAACGAATTCACGTGAAGAGTGATATAGACGGCCTTCAAAGTGAGAGTTCGGTTTCATCAGAGTCGTCGTTACATTGCATTATATAATTGCGGGCCAAGGCAGGCGGGCGGCGACTCTGACACGATTTGCAAGAGGTCGATTCCGTTTATAAACAAGCGCCCATCAGAAGACATTGGATTATATGCAAAACTCATTAATACACTTGCATAATTTCTTTCCATTTGCTACAGTGTTTTGCCGATTATGTCAGGGGCATAAGGAGTCAATGATGTCCCGAATTATATCATAGTTCTCAACGCAATCTAAGAAATATTTTTCTTTACTTACTTATTATTGTTTGCTTGTTTTCTTCAATAATAGCTTTTAAACACTGTAACCTGCTATTCTTTTTTGATTTGGAATGAATAGTCTTATTGTGAAAGAATACCCTGAACCGTGCAATAGCAAATATTGGCAGTAGCAACCCAATGATGTGAAATATTATGTAATCGCCTGGAATAATCATTTTGAAAAAGAAACTTTTAAAGAGATTAACCCTTAGTGGCCCACAATTTTTTCTTATTAAAATTACAAATCAATAGGGAAACGTTTTGAATTTAGAAAATAGCAAGACAAAAAATTAAAATAAATAAATAAAAAATCTTTTTTAGGTAGTTTATTAACTGAAATATCTGCTATTTCGTAATACCCGTATTACAATTATATGTTAATTGATATAACATGTTATCAGGCATTATTATGATTGTGGAGAGCAAGATCAGTACAGACCCTTCGTTATATGTTATTTTTTGTTATTAACAAGACACTATTTTTCTTAAAAAAATCTTCTATATTGTCTATAAGAATATATATTTTAAACAATCATTAAAAATATATTTAGTTACTTTTTTATGAAAAGATATATACAGTATAGACACATATAATAAGTGGCAGACTATATGTCTTAAAAATTAACTAAATATAGTTTTAATGAATGTTTATAATGTAAATTCTTACAGACAATATAGAAGAATTGTTAAAGAAAAATAGTGTGTCTTTTTAATAGCCAAAAATAACATATAAAGAAGGGTCCATACTGATGTTACTCTCCACAATAATAATAATGCCTGATAGCATGGCATATCAGTTAACATATAATAATAAATAAAAATAAAATCTTTATTGGCAGGCTGAATTTACGCGCCAGGAAGGTTTTTATAAATAAATATCCCTAATCTAGCTTTATTTTAAGCATCTTAACTATATAGTAGCCATACAAATTTGGCGGAAAACAACTTCAAAGTTTCATTAGAAGAAAGCTTGAATTTTCAATTAGTTGCTTTTAAATTATTTAAATATTGAAAACTTGATTAATTACTATGTTGTATTGCTTATAAGAGATTTCTATACATGTAAGGCGATAGATGGTGCCATCCGTCCAACCTAATAATTGATGAAGTGAAAGAATTTTAAGCTTGTAATAAAAAACTTATTAAGCTTGCTTTTTAGCAGGAGTTTAAATAAACATATTAAATGAATGAATAGGGAATTTATTTTTACTTACAACAGCCTCAATTTAAAAATAATAATAACAATATTTAGTATTTTTTTTTCATTACTCGAGCTTTAAAATTTTTCTTTAATTTTATTTTTAACAGTCTGACTCTAAAATTCTAAACTTAAAATTTGTTGTTAGTAGCAAACGATTAAAGAGAATTTTTTTAAAAATTTCTTTAATTTTATTTTAAGTTTCCATACATTATTTAATCATTAAACAATTCACGTTTTGCGGCAATTTCTTTTATAGTTCCTATATATGAATATTTTCCCTCCTTTTCTTTTTCTTTACTTACAGAAAATAATCACATATTTTTCCTAGTATCTATATGTATATATACACTGCTCAAAACAATTAAAGGATATTTGAAGTTTTATATAAAATAAAGATATAAACGAAATTTTTTTGCCGAAAATAGAAGAAGAGAATCACAAATGCAAATTTTTCTGGTTTTCAAACTGTGGTGTATGCAAATTTTGAGTTCGACGTCAAAAACGTCGCTTCAGCGGCAGCGAATGAAATTTGACTTTCAACTGGATAAAAGAGAATGAAGACAAGGATGATCGGCATTCAGTGATTGCTTTGTTTCGATGAGTACGATGTCTCAGCGAAGTCATTTGACAGATTCAGAAGCTTTGAGAATTGTTGGTAGGTTAGAAGGGGGCCAAACTCAAGCCGAAGTAGCGCAAGCCATTGGAGTGTCACAAAGTGTCATTTCCAGGATCTGGAACCGTTTTTTGGAGAGTGGATGTGCAGGCCGAAGACCAGGGCAAGGTCGTAGACGGGCAACAACGCCCAATGAAGATCGGTATTTAGCGTTAACAGCTCGGAGACACCGAACCATGAACGCTACTCTTCGCCAACAACACCTTCGCTCGGCTACAGGCACCACGATTTCAACTCAGACTGTCCGAAACCGGCTCCATGCTGTAGGTCTGTATGCTCGCCGACCGATGGTATGTGTTAGATTAACATAAAGGCATCGTCGCGACCGCAGGGAGTGGGCAACCGAGCATGTCAACTGGAGGAGAAATGAATGGAGCAATATTCTGTTTTCTGACGAGTCCTGTTTTTCTGTGCATCCGGATAATAGGCGTATTTTCATCTGGAGGGACCGTGGCAGTAGGAATAATCCTGCGTTCGTGCACGAAAGTGTCAGATTTGGCGGTGGAGGAGTGTTGGTGTATGGTGGCATCTCCATTGACGGGCGCACTGACCTCTACATCATTCGAGATGAGCTCTGACTGGTCGCCGATATAGGGATGAGATCCTCAGACCTATTGTAGTCCCTTACGCTGCAGCAATCGGAGATAACTTCATTTTAATGGACGATAACTGCAGGCCACATCGTGCAAACCTGGTGGAGGATTTCCTTTTCGAGGAAGGAATCGTTCGAATGGAATGGCCAGCGTGTTCTCCAGACATGAATCCAATCGAGCACGTTTGGGACGCTCTAGTTTCTGGCCGCCAAGAACCCTCACAAACTCTCCAAGAACTGGAAAGAGCTCTTCTGGGAGAGTGGGGCAGAATACCCCAACTCGTCATTAATAGCCTCATTGAGTCCATGCCTCAAAGGTGTTCAACGTTGCTCGCCGCCCGTGGAAACCATACCCCCTACTGAAAATGATTTTCTTTGAAGAAAACACCTTTTCTTATCCTTTTTTTCTCATATGCACAAATTGTGTTTTTTTCCTTTAGTACACAAATGCGCAATAAAATGCATTTTTTTCTGCCAAACATGTGTAATTTATTCTCATGTAACCTGCTATGTCTGTCGACCATGTATCAATCAGCTAAACAGTTTACCAGATACAAAATCCACCTAAAACTGCAATATCCTTTAATTGTTTTGAGCAGTGTATATTTCAATTTACCAATAAGCTTTACTTTAATATATGTTTTAGTATAACAGTTAATGTATATTATTATTACATGCCATCTCTATTTAGAAATTTGGTTAATATTGTTATATGAACTTGCCCGATAAATTTTGAATCAAAGGTGTATATACAGTGCTCAGCAAAAGTTTAGACAATGATCTAATATGCTTCTGTGCTGAGAAGTATGTAACGAATTGTTGTAATTCAATTGTCATATATTACTGGAGACTTATCCTTCATACACAAACAATAAATTTTAATTTATACACTTTACATAATATATAATGACAAAAAAACGACTTTAACATTGTTGCAAAAGTATAGACAATCTGTCTGTTAACAGAAAAATATCCATAAATTAAAATCGAACTGCACCTCCATTGTCTGCTATTAATGCAAAAATGTGACTTTCCATCGAAGAAACTAAATCCTGCATCACTTGGGGGTCTATTTCGTGCCAAACACGTTCAACATCTGATCGAAGTTCATTTACAGAGGAGTATTGTTAAAAAATTGCATAAACCGTATGAGATATGATGCCACAAAAGTTTTCGGTTGGGTTCAGATCAAGGCTACACGCGGGCCAGTCGAAAACAGTAATATTTTGAGGGTTAAACCAATTTTTTGATTTGTATGCAACATGAATAGACGCATTATCTTGCTCAAATACATACTTTGGAAGAGATAAAAGTTCACCAAATGGCTGTAAATTGTTTTCCAATTTATGTATGTAGTCTTACGCAGCTTGGCAACCACTGAGAAACTCCAGAGATACTTGAGAATTAAAACAAAGTGAGGCCCAAATCATCAACCCTTTCGAGGGCAAAGGACACATAATTTTAATTCCGAAAATGGCAAGAATATTTAATTAAAATTTTCCTTTTATAATATACGTGAAAATAAGCAATTTCATATTTTCTAATAACTTCGTTTATAAATTCTGGTATCAGTCCATTATTTCATCCGTTTATAAAAAAAATTACTCCGCGACAGGAAAGGGTTCAATTTGTTGTGAGATTTCAAGGCTGGTGGTTTTATCATTTTCATGTAAACTAATGTACATCTTTCTTTAATGCATCTACGAAATTATCCGTTGACACAGAAAGCTCTAACTCAATTTTAATGCGATTAGCAGTCATCATTTGTCTAGATGCCAGTTTATGGATCCTTCTATAATCTCGTTTTCTGGCCACACGAGTCCTTCCAGATCTATGTTTTACTTTGAAAGAGTCACCCTTAGACAGTACTTAATAGACAGACTTCTTTGGCCGATTGAAAGTAGCCGAAATTTCCGCAACAGTCTTCCCTTTCGATTTCAGCTTCCGTGCTTTAATTATTTCATCTGACTGAAAATTTCTTGCTCGCGCATCTTCACTAACCGATGCTATCGCGAGGTGCACTTAAATACTTCATGCATGTGACGTCATAAGTTTGAAATATGCGGTTTTCGGTGAACAATATCCAAAAAATCACAAAAGTGTCTAAACTTTTGCAATATGCAAATTTCACTTTTTTCAGTTAAATGAAATAATATCCTACATTAAAACCGTTATTTCTGTCCTAAAACGTTAAAAATATAATTAAAAATAAGTACAGTCATTTGTATAACCCAAGTGTTCGTATTTTTTATTTAAAGGTTAAAAATCACCAGTGTCTAAACTTTTGCTGAGGAGTGTATATATAGGTGTTCAATGGGTTATTTCTCGGTTTTCTGTGTGTGGTAGTCCCAAATTCATATTGTTTAGCTAATTTATGGCTAATATGAAAATGAAACCACATATTTTATTTGTGGAACTTAAGGCATTTGGGACCCGATGATTCTGTCCAAGTTCTACAAATCTCCATCATTCCATTTATGTTATTCATTTTCTGCTCTTTTTTACTATGTTTTTGGAATCTATGTTAAGTGTGTTGGGGGGAACTGTATATGTTAATGTCATTTTATTCATAATTTCACAGTTTTTGTTGGTGGTCGGTAATGTTTATTTAATGTTTATATATATATATAAACAGTAGAGCGCTAATTATCCGAACTCCAATTAACCGAACTTCCAATTATCCGAACAGCCAATTTCTCGCACAAAATATTTTTTAACCGAACAGCCTATTTCTCTCAAAACATTTTTTAAACGAAATTCCAATGATCCAAACACCCTATTAGACCTCGATATCAGATTTTAAATGAGGATGAGATTGTGGATGATATTCAAGATGAAACAGAAATTGAAAACGAATACTCTGAAAATGATCAAGGTCCATCACATAACAAAGCCTTTGAATTTTTGGAAACAGCTATGAAATGGCTCGAACGGCAGAAGAATGCTGGTCCTATTCAACTAACGTATTTAAGAACAATTCGAGATATGGCTGCATGGAAAAGAATGTCTTCTTTGAAGCAAGCAACAATCGAAAGCTTTTTTGCTTAAATTATAATCTGTGGCGTTTAGAAAATGATGATAAAAAGTAAATAACAAAAAAATAAAAAGACAAAAATCAATTTTTAAACATGTCAGCATTAACTAGTGCTGTCAGTCTAATGAGTGGATAAAGTGTGAAGATTTTAGTTTAGTCAGGTACATCCGTTAAATTATCTGTCCATTTATCCGAACTTTTGCTTATCCGAACTAGGATCGGTCCCGATATATATATATATATATATATAACGCCATTAAATAAACATTACCGACCACAAACAAAAATTGTGATATTGTGAATGAGATGACAATAATACAGTGTGCCCCAACATACTTAACATGGATACCAAAAACATAGTAACATACAAACTATATTGGTAAAAATCATTAAATGAATCTTTGCGATAATAAGAATGAAAAATTTAATGGAATTTCCTGAGAGAGGTATCAGATAACTACAGAGTAGAAATCATATAGATAATACACAAAGAATATGCGCTATATATATATATATAACCATTAATTAAACATTACCGACCACCCACAAAAATTGTGATAGTATGAATGAAATGACAATAATACAGTGTTTCCCCAAACACACTGAATGGATACCAAAAACATAATATACAAGCTGCTATGTATAAAATAAAGTCCCTTGTACTATATTACAAGAATTAATATGGAAGAAAAAAAGAAGAATATGGATACCGATAAAAATAATTGAAAAGCTTATATATTGAATTACGTTATCAAGAGTACAGAATTCAATTATATAAGCAAAATAGTCGTTTTCTGTGAGCAAAAAAGCTAAAAGCTGAAATTTTTTTTCTCCTGTACTCAAATGATTAAAATATCCAAGAGAATAGTTTCAAGATGAAAACAGAATAATATTAAATGCTATGAAATAGAAAAAGCAATACAACCTTTTAAATATTTAATTTATAGCAAGGAAAAATAGTAATATTACACAACATACCTAATAAAATTCCAGTTTTTTTTTAAATCCAAATATACTCCTGCACATGGTATCCAAAAGCCCGATAAGTTTAAAGTTATTTTTACAGGTAAGTTAACACAGATTTTAAAACCTAATGGATACAGTTAATCTATTTTGAAATACCGTGATAAATGCAATTAAAATAATATAAATAGAAAATAATTACATTATTAGTTTTTAAAATATATATTAACAATTTTAAATTTTTATATTGCTTAACTAAAGTAAAAAAAAATTACCAAAACTATTAGTTTACAATATCGCAAATAACCAGAATTTAGCACCACCATGTGTTAAAAAATGAAATTATTACTCTAATGGAAGCAACAGACAGAATGCAAATTAAATTTTGGTGCTGCCATCTAGTATAATAACTTAAAACTATTATGATCAAAATATGATAAGATTAACCTATTAGAAGCTAATTCTTTTAAAATATACCAACAGCTTTACCGCACAAATCCTAATATAAAAATACCATATTATATATCATTATTCATATAAATAGTAAATAAATACAAATGTTAATAGAATGCGTACAATATATTCTACTACCACACCCAATTAATCTATACGGAAAATTTAAATAATTTTATAACATTGATAATATTATATAGCAATATGCTATAACACAAAATAAATTATATATAATAAATTATATATAATCAAATATAAAAAAATATAAGAAATACTTTTAAATATAAAAAATAATTAATTAATAAAATGAACAGGAAAAAAATGGATGTTTATAGAATTTTGTCAGAATCTTCAGTTCCCAATTGCCTAATGATCACAAATAAATTGTGTGGTTTATTTTCATATTAGCCAAAAAAACTAAAGAATATGAATTTGGGATTAACATACACATAAAACCGATAATTAATCATTGAAAACTAAGTTCAAAATTAAACAATATTAAAAAGTATAGAGGAATAATAAAAAACTAATAACCCAATTTTAATACAAACTGTAATAACATTAGTATATCAAATAAGCTTATTATACATATTATTCTCTATAAAGATGGTATACTATTAGAAACTAATATGATATTCTCCCGAATAGACTAAAAATTAAAAACAAGTTAATTGTTAACTTGATTAAATATTAATTAAGCTAAATAAATTTAATATGAATTGAAATATAAATATAACGTCACCATATACATATAAAATATCGAATTAACATCCATATAAAATGTGTATTAGCAATGTAGTTATAATTTAAATGCCCCATCATTTTTTTAAAAATAAATTAACCATTGCGTATTATCCAGACAACACCACCCTCCTCCGCAGTCTAACATCTACCTACCCAACCGTCCTATAATATTTTTTTATTATTATTTTACAATTTTTAATTTTTTATAAATATTTTCTTATTTTATAAGTTTTTTTTGTAATTTTGTTTACGCATGTGTTAAATTTGTTTTTTAAAAAGATCATATAAGTACTAATTGTATGTTAAAGAATATATGATTTTTTTTGGAAAACCATGATTTAATGCATCATAAATTAGTTTTTTAATATTATTATTAATTAGATGAGAAGAACATAAACATTTTATTCTATATAAATGGTTAAGTATTATATTTCGATATACAGAATTGTGAAGACAAGATTTAAAATTTTTAAATGTATTAACTTTGAATTAAAATTCTTTACGTTTATCATATAGATCTGTTATTGTTTTGTTGTCTTTTATTGTAATTTTAAGATCTAAGAAGTTAATTGTATTGTTAGATAAGAGGTTTTCTGTTAATTCCACGTTAGTGGGATAATCTACTGGAAATTGAGAAATTTTAGTTAGATCAGTGGCAATTAAATTATGTCATCAATATAACGATATAAATGTAGATTACTATTAGTAAAAGTACGTTCATAGTGATATAAATATAAGTCTGATAATAAATTGGATGTACAGCCACCTTGTGGTATACCGATGTGTTGTAAATATAATGTGTTATCTTGCAAGATATAATTATTATAGATAATGAAGTTAGTTAAAGATTTAAAATAAACGATATCTATATTAGATGGTAAATCCAGTTTTTGATGATACTTTTTAAATAATGCATTTATAATATTATGTAAATCTAATAAATCTATATTATTAAAAAGATCTTTGAAGTCATTTGTCGTTATATTATGTACATAATTAAGATTTTTCAGTTGATAGCTATTTTTTATACAATGTGTATTATCATTGTTTGTAGTCAGTATATATAATTGATTAAGAATTTTTAATAGTAGTTTATTGGCTTTATTATTATTTGTATTACAACCAATAGTTACAGTCCTAAATTTAATTGTAGTCTTATGAAATTTGGGAATAAGCACTAAATAAGGATAATTAAAGTTAGTAGAGAGAATATTTAATAGTTTAAAATAAGTTTGAATTTTACGATTATTTACAATTACATTTTCATTAGTTTTTTTGAAAAGATTTATTAGAAGAAATACAGGTAGTAAGAAGTTGGTGATATTAAGATTTACATATGATTGCATAATTATTAGGAGATTTGTCCACATATGTAATAACGTAGTTTTTTTTTTAATTATTTATTAATTTGTTGGAAAAAATGCTTTGTGCTAATAGTAACTAAATCAGAAATACTATATTTTAAAGCCATAGTTAATTTTTCAATTACTAATAATTTCCATTGATTGAAATATTCAATAGGTTTATTATAAGAGATTGAAATTTTATATATAAAAACATCTATATCATATGTAAACTGTTTGATAATAGATTTAACATTAAATTTAGATGGAAGTCTATATTTAGTACCAAAACCCATTAGTTTTTTGAATTTAAAATCATTAACAATATTAAGGTTTCCAGTGATTATATGTCCACGATCATTGTTTATGTATTTTTTTAGATTGGGGTTATTGCATTTACACGTAAAATTACTTGCAGCAGATGTATTTTTTGAAAATGCAGTGTAGTTAAAAATCTTTCTACCAATTGTATTCGGATATTTAAAGGTTTTTGATATATGAAGATTATTAATAGGAAAATAACAGTTTTTATCATTAATTACAGAATTGATATTAATTTGATTAAATATTTGATTTGAAAAAGTTATTACCATTTGAGTATTCGTGTTTTGAACTTTATGTTTTTTTTTTTTTTTTTTTTTTTTTTTTTTTTTTGTAATTTTATCGTTAAAAGATTAACTCTAGTCATAATGAGATCAAAATAAATATCAGAGAAATGTTTAGAGAAAGATTGACTTAGAAATACATTTAAGTGTTGTACAATCTGTTTCTTTTTAATAGCAAATATGTATTTTCGAATTAATAACCAGTTATATTGCTTTAAATAGTTACTTTGAAGATTATTTATTTGTTTAGTGATAGATTTTTTGGAAACTACTACTGATGATGATCCCTTTCCACGTTTGTTTCGTGTTGTTTTACAATTTAAATTATGATTAAGAGTAGGATAAATTGGAGAATAATCAATAGTGTTATTTATAGATGTGAAGACTTTAACAGGTCTATTAAATATTTCACTATTAAGTCCATATGGATAAATGGTGTTGTAATATTTCATATATGATGACTCCATATAAAGACGTTCTGATTTACTTTTTAGAATTTGAAGGATTTCAATTGTCGTATTTTTAAATTATGTTTATGAAAATGTTGAATTTCAGCTGTCTATTTTCAACTGTCTATTTTTTGCTTTGTTTTTATTAGAGTCTGAACGATGTTGGTTGATACGTTTATGAATTGGACCTGATGTTTCACCTATATATTTCATGTTACATATGTCACTTTATAACATATATAACATTAAAGGCTTTACAAAAATTTGTAAAATTGGATCTGAGACAATCTGTGACTGAGAAGCGTATGGACATATCTTTGCACCGAGCATCTAAACACTTGCGAAAAAATAAAGAACGAGGAGGAGAGTATAAATGGTCATTGGATGACGATCCAGGAACAACTAGGAATTATATAAAACAGACTTTAGCAAATCTGGAAAATGAATTTCCTTCATTTGGATCGTGATTAGAAAACACATTTTTTCAATCAAAAAGAAAAATCTTAACATGTATTATAAAGTTTTTTTATCATTAAATTTATCTTCACATTTCAGTGACATCTTTTTTGGTCTTTTATATTTTAGAATTAATCTTCTTAATGTTAAAATTTCAAATAATACTCAAAATAATTTCAAATAAAAAAAACTAACAATATTTAACTAATAATTTCATTTTCTAATAATGTACTCAATAAAATTAATTTACATAATTTAATCAACAATAAAGTTAATAATTTTCCGATAAAAATTTTTACAATTCATAAATCATATAGATACAACGTTACAGGTCGAATGATTTTCAATTCCAATAAATTTGCTAAATCTTTTACATCTCATGATAACCCTCCATGCTTATGTAATGATCCTAGTTATAGTAAATATGCAAACACATTCCATGGTCACATTATTACAGGGGACATTAATATTGTAGATAATGTTTTTTTTTTTTTTTTTTTTTTTTTTTTTTTTACGCAATTTCATGTCATATGGGACTAAATTGGTATTCCATCATGTTATACAATTAATTCAATTTTGAAACAATTTAATTTAGATCTTGAACTGTTTATATATAAAATTTCGGTTGACTATAATAAACCTCTTGCATTTTTCAATGAATGGAAATTAAATGTTTTAAGTAAATTAAATCTTGAACTTTACAGATCTTTAGATAATTCTAACTTTAATATTAAACAGTTAAATAGTGAAATAAAAGATTTACAAAACAAATTTATTATAACATATGTTGATAAATTACCTAAATATTATGCTTTCTATTGCAAATATTATTACTCACAGCTAATTTCTAATGCCATAAATATTAGCTCAATTAAAAATCTTGATACTATCATTAATAATCGACATATAATTAAATATTATAAATTACTAAAATTTAAAAATTACAACTATAATTATCCGTACATTGTTGTTATACCTAAATTCCACAAAACTCCATTAAAATTTCGGACAGTAACCATTGGTTGTAATACATATAACAACAATGTTGTAACTTTCTTTTAACAATACTCACTAAATTGCTTGATAATACAAAACAAAATGATAATTTATATAGCATAAAAAATAGTTTTCAACATGTAAATAATATTAAAAAAATAATAACATAAAATATATAAATAACTATGACTTTGATGATTTATTTAATAACATTGGTATCACAGATATGTTTAAAATTATCAATTTATTATTCAAAGAATACAGGAATTTTCTAAATTTAAAGACTAATATTTCTTTATCTTACTTTAAAACATTAACTAGATTTATTCTTTATCATGATTATATTATTTTTAATTACACTATATATCAATAAAGATGTGAGTTACCACATGGGGGAATTGTATCTTCAATTCTTGCCGAGCTCTATCTTTATTTTTATGAAAGTAAATCATCTATTTTTGATTGCAAATTATATCGTTATATAGATGACATAATTTTTTTTTATTATAATAGTCAATCAAATTATTTATTACTAAAATTATTCTAATTATTCAAATTATTTATTATTAAAATATCATAAAAATTTAAAATATAGTAATAATGATATGATAAGTAATGAAATAAAAATCCTAGATCTTAAATTAATTCTATCTTTATTTTTATGAACGTAAATCATCTATTGTTGATTGCAAATTATACCGTTATATAGATGACATGTTTTTTATTATAATAGTCAATCAAATTATTTATTACCTATAAAATATCATAAAAATTTAAAATATAGTAATAATGATATGATAAATAATGAAATGAAAAACCTAGATCTTAAATTAATTCTTTGTGATACTCATAAAATACTTTTTGACATATATGATACACGAATAGATTTCCCATTTAATGTTAATTTATTCACGAATTATAACTCATGTCTTCATAAATCTGTTTGTCAACATTTTACTTAACTTTGCTCACAGAATTAATAATCTTTGTTCTAATAAATTTAAATTAATAAATTTGAAAAATGTTGAACAACAAGCAATAAAAAATTCCTTTCCATCATTTCTTGTTAAATCCATCTTACATACATAATTAAACATTAAATATAGATGTATGCTATTTTACAATTTTCGTATTTTGGGTACAATTAGCATTTTAATTTTGTGTGCGTCTGCCGCAAATACTGAATGCTATGTCACTTTTTTTTTCTCTTATTACATTATTCCTGTTTTTGACGATAAGTGTTATAATATGACTCTTACATACTAGTAATATAGGGGGATAAGTTCCCATTAATTATTGTGTGCTTGCTGTAAAAAGGATTTATTTAGGACTTTCTGTCTTACTGTATTTATTATTTTTATTTATTTATTTATTTTATTTTTTTGCTATATAATATTGGATTTATATATTATATATAAGAATATTATTTTTTTTTTCATTGATTACAGATGGCAGCACTTAAAAATTATTTCCAAGTAACTTAGCTTGTCAAATAAATACATTAGCTTTAAATAAATATCACATATTGTCAACACTAATATATATATATATAAGATTATTGTTTTAATATTAGTATCTATTTTACTTTGAGGGTAGTAATTCAATTGCTTTTTTTATTTATATTTATATATTTATAAATACTTCATAACATTATATATTTTTTAGTGATTAAAATGGCTAAAAGATGGCAGCACTAAAATAGTTTATGCTACTTAGATCTACAAATATTTAGTTTTTAAACTGTCACTAGATGTCAACACTAAAATAGAGATTTATATATAGTTTTATTATTATCTAAACAATTTAATATTAGTTTATTAATTAATTTGTATACATAATGATACATCATTTTGAATAATTTTTACATTTATAATATTTTACTATTTATTTATTTTTGGTTTAAATTTAGAAATATATGTTTTAATGATAATAACTTTTAACCGTTAACTATTATACATTTTTCACATTGTAACGGTGTTGATCACCTTAAACCGTATATATATCTTTGCTGTACGTGTATTTTTTTTTTTTTTTTTTTTTTTTAGCTCTTTCAATAATTGTCTAGGGGGTAAGTTTAATTTATTTTTACAAGTATTTCGAAATAATTTTCTTAGTTCTTTCAATCTATGTGATTCTTATTTTATATTGTTTTTATACTTCTTGGTTTACAGTAGATTGGGTACATAAAAGAATTAATTTTTCAGCTTATAGCATGGTTCTTTAGATAGTCGATTCTACAGAAATCGACTGTGTATTGCTTATATTTGTATTTCATGTACCCCTGATGAAGTGAAATACACTATAAGCTTCCTTCTACATCCATCCAATTGATCTTTCATTTGTTTTTTCATACGTCTTTTATTAGTTCTACATTATTTAGTTGGATTTTTGTATCTATAACTGGTTATTGCATCAAATTTGGTAAATTTTCATGTGTTTAAATGATTTAATTGTACAAAAAGTTTATACACATATATAATATATATAACCATTAAATAAACATTACCGACCACCAACAAAAACTGTGAAATTATGAATAAAATGACATTAATAAATACAGTCCCCCCCAACACACTTAACATAGATTCCAAAAACAAATTTTTAAAAAGCAGAAATTGAATAACAGAAATGGAATGATGGAAATTTGTAGAACTTAGACAGAATCATCGGGTCCCAAATGCCTTAAGTTCCACAAATAAAATGTGTGGTTTCATCTTCGTATTAGCCGTAAATTAGCTAATATATATATATATATAACCATTAACTAAACATCACCGACCATCATCAAAAACCGCAATATTGTGAATGAAATATCAATAAAAATGGACACCACAAACCTATATATAGAACTGCATGTATAAAATAAAGTGCCTTATACCTAATTACAAGAATTAATATGGAAGAAAAAAAGAAGATGGATGCCATAAAAATTGAAAAATTTATATATTGAATTACGTTTTCAAGAGTACAGAATTCAATGACATAAGCAAATCGGTTGTTTTCTGTGAGAAAAAAAGCTAAAAGCTGAATTTTTTTTTCTCCTGTACTCAAACAACCAATATGACCAAGAGAATAGTTTCAAGATGAAAACAGAACACTATCAAATGGCATGAAATGGAAAAAGCAATACAACCCCCTAAATATCCAATTTACAGCATAAAAAAATAGAAATATTACACAACATACCGAATACAATCCCAGTTGATTTTCAAAATATCCTCCCGCACATAGTATCCAAAAGCAAGATAAGATTAAGGTGAATGAAACAGTTAAGTTAACACAGAAATTAAAACCCATGGACTCAGTTATTTCATTTTGAAACACCGTGATAATTTCTTTTAATACAATACAAATAGAAAATAATTACAGTTCTTAAAATACCCAAAAACACTTTTAAATTGTTTAATTACTATTTTACAACATCGCCAAATTCAGCGTTCAATACCACCTGGTGTAAAAAATGTAAATTATTACCCAATAGAAGCATTAAAAATTTTTTCGTGCTGCCATCCATTATGTTATTTTAAAACTATTATTATTATTCAAATGTCACAAGAAGAACCTAATAAAACTAATGAATTTAAAAGATATCAACTGCATTACCACACAACTCCCAATACATACATAATACCATACCATATATCACCATTCAAAAAAATTAATTCAAAAAAAATTAAAATAAATTGAATGTTAATAAAATGCTTTCAATATATTCTATTACCTTACTCATTTAATCTACACTGAGAAATTAAATAATTTTATAACATTGATAATATATAGAATATAGCTAAATGCTATAACATAAAATAAATTATATATAATAAAAATATAAAAAATTTTAATATTTACTATTAAATATAGAAAATAATAAATTAATAAAATGAACACAGGGAAAAAAATGGATGTTTATAGAAGATTGTCAAATCCTAAAATTCCCAATAGCCTAAATATCACAAAGTGTGTGGATTATCTCCATATTAGCCATAAAATAGCTAAAAAATATGATTGTGACAGTCAAACACAGTAAACCGATAATTAATCATGTAATACAAAGTTGAAAATAAAACAATATTAAAAAGTATAGAGGAATAATAATAAAAACTAATTACCCAATTTTAATACATACAGTATAACATTAGTTATATCAAATAAACTTATATGCATATTAATCACTATAAAGATGGTGTACTATTATTAATTAATATGATATTATCCTGAGTAGACTAAAATTTAAAAATAAGTTAATTTTGAATGTGATTAAATAAGCTAAATTTAATATAAATGGAAAAAAAAGAGAGAGAGAGAGAGAGAGAGAGAAATGTCACCAATTACATATAAAACATCAAATCAACATCACCATCCATATAAAATACGTATTAGAAATGTAGTTATAATACAAAAGCCCCATCATTTATATATATATATAACATCTGGTTAATGTGGCGTTTGTGTTTTCATATTATTGGTCATTTTCATTCTTTCAATGGTATTATTGTACAGAAAGTTTAATATATATATATATATGTATGTATACATAAATAAATAAATATATATATATAAATGTGTGTGTGTGTGACTTCTTGATAATAGCCAGACAAAATATAGCAAAAATCTAGATTCGGTTCAATTTATTAAATCGATAATTACATCTAAAATCTTTTTAAATTTTAAATATATATAATACAAAATTAATAATTTATAAAATATCGTTGAATGTTAACTTTTACTATAAATAATTATAAAACATTCGGATAGGAAAATACAAATCGCATAATTTCTCCTGAAATAAAATATGACATTATTGAAAGGAATTGTCTTATCTCCAATAATATTACAGAAATAATTCTGTCAGGATCGAACCCACGCTCTCTTCCGAAAACCAAACCCTGGAACGGCAACCTCGATCTAATTCAACTTCTCTCTAAAACTAAACGTATTTTGGGTTTAATTTTACGCATGCTCAGATATGTCCATCTCGGCCTTAAAACTTGCCTTTATGTTTTAATATATATGGTGTCATTTCTGTCCACATACTTTAATATAACAGGATTATTTGGCACATTTTCGTAAAAGAACTTTAAATACTACGCACATCATTTTCGTTAGGGAACATGCTATAGTGACATTACATACAGACAAATGAAGCAAAGTTGTAAATATATAAACTATACTGGAAAGTGTTATAGCACTTCAGAAATTCAATTATTAATTAGAAAAATCCAAGAAAAAATATTTACAAGCATTTTTTAGATCGGTAGGCGATTGCACAAAGAATTACCTCATCTAGATGACGACTGAAATTCCAGGATTAGTTAAAACACGATTCACATATTAAAATGCAACTGGTCTGCCAAGACTTGGTGAAAAACACCTGGAGACCCGATTTTAGTGGTTGACTGGTTGGTTTACCATTGAGTTTTCCGGCTCCCAGTCCTCCATGTTTTCTAACCTTCGGGTGAATACCGATCAACCACTAAAATCGGGTCTGCAGGTAGTTTCCACCAAAATATGACTTGGCATACCAGTTGCATATTAATATGCTAATAGAGTTCTGATTAATCCTGGAATTTCAGTCGTCAACTCGATGAGGTGATGACCTGTGCAGCCACCTCTCGCTCTATTCGGAACGGAATGCTACGCATATTTTGAATCGAACAAAACTTCAAATAATCATGAAAGTATTTAGGATGTGGCCGTGAAGTTTTTGAGAAACGACTAAGAAAAGTACTTTAATGTTAATAAAAGTTATTTAAAATACCGTACATGTTATCTTAACAATGCTTGCCCTTAGACGATAATTAATTTACATTTTTTTTTTTCCTCAAGCCTTGTAAAACGAATAATGTACCATATGCAAAATAAATAGATAAATAAGAACGAACGCAAATTGTAATTCTCGCTTGAAAAGTTTCAGAATATTCATTTTTTTTTTTTTTTTTTTTTTTTTTTTTTGCACAGCAGTTCCTTGTTTAATATTTCCTGTATTACTATTATAATTAAGTTTTCTGAAGGACAGTATACATATTTATTTTATGAACTTTAGAAATCTCAATATACACCTTTATATTTATTTTTTTTTTCCATACGCCATGCCGCACTTACTCTAAATAGAAAATTTATTGTTATGTTAAACAAACAGAAAGAGAAAAGAAAAAGGGAGAATTTTTTTTTTTTAAATATGAGTTAACCCTCTGTATCACAGTGTTGCATATCTACAACAAACACAAAAGTCAATATTAATTATACAGTTGGTTTTAAAAGACAATTTTAATCATTGCTGCTATCTCCCAACACTGCAGTTAATTTAAATTGGTCATAGAATTCTTAACCAGACGGCAATACTGAGTTAATTTTTCCTGACAAAGTATAATTTATCATAATTTTTAAACGATGCGCCGATAAATCTAAATTGAATTACATGAATTTTTATTCACATTGCTAACAATGAGTAAAACCAACAGAGTGAAAACGTATCCAGGCCAGGGTTCAAACCTGGGCTTTCGGTTCAGCGCACCAACGCTCTTCCAACTAAGCCACCCGGAACGACACACCTAGCTCCGCACTCCTCACTCTTTTATGTTGGTTGATGCAGGATTAATTTGTATTCATGTTTACCTCAGGAATTCGGTTCATGAAGTTGACCCATCTTGTGCTGCGTTTGCAGCCTTACCAACCAGTGCCAAAACTAAGGGGGGGGGGGCAGAGGGGGCATGTGCCCCCTCTGCACGAAGGGGCGCCAAATGAAGGATTATACCTTTGAAATGGATCATTTTCTTCTGATGAGTGATGGCTTCCATTGATATACATGGTCATAACAATGGAAGTCATCACTCCATCAGAAGAAAATAACTCGGTGAAAGCGGAAACTCGGTTAAGCGGGACTCGGATAATCGAGTCTCTACTGTATATTTCATTTTAAAAATGATCTTTAGAATATTTTTTTAGTGTTCAGAGGGGAGTCATGACCCCGTGACCTCCCCCTTGGATCCGCCATTCTAGATTACGTAGTTCAGTATTACATATTTTATGATTACATATTTTAAAATTTAAAATAAGTCGGCTATTAGAAAATTAGTAAAATTCTCTTTGTAAATATATTTTGCGGAAGAGGGGGTGGGGGAACCAAAATACATGTCTGCCTCGGGTGCAAAAAAGGCTAGTTTCGGCCCTGTTACCAACATATAAGAGTGAGGAGTGCCAGACTAGGTGTGTCGTTCCGGGTGGCTCAATTGGAAGAACGTTGGTTCGCTGAACCAAAGACCCAGGCTTGAACCCTGGCCTGGATACTTTTTCACTCTGTTAATTTTACGCCTCTTTAGCAATGCGAGTAAAAACTCACGTGATTCAATTTAATTTATCATTTGAGCACTTTCGCATCGTTTTTTTTACGTAAATTTTGTAAATACTAAATAAGCTGGGGACGGCCAAAAATAGATTTTTTTCAAAGGTAATTTCGTATGATTTACAATTTTGTATTAGAAAATTGACAATATTCATGAGAAGTATATATATTTTTTTTTATTGCAGCTGTAAAAAAAATACCTTTCAGTCGATATTTTTTTTATGTTCTAATTTTTTTCTATTATTTTTTTACATGCTTAAAATGACGTAGTCTAACATTTGGCTAAAAAATTTTCAAATCTCCGTTGGTGAGTAATAAAGTGTTAAGACTGCTAGTCACTCAGCTTCCGATTTCCCTCTCACTAATGCTAAGTCTATGGGCGTGAGATGTGTACGTATATTTAAAATATCTCCTCGGGAAATTAATATTTTTAACTCCTTTTTTCTGTGTACTCTTCTTGTATTCTTTTTTCTTATTCTCAAAATATTTCTAAAATCTATGCTTAACTTAATATTTTGTGTGCTAAAAGCTGACGAACTGTGAGTAAGATTTTAACACTTCATATAAATTTAAGCATAGATTTTAGAAATATTTCTAAAATCTATGCTTAGTTTAATATTTTGTGTACTAAAAGCTGACGAATTGTGAGTAAGATTTTAACACTTCATATAAATTTAAGCATAGATTTTAGAAATATTTTGAGAACTAAGAAAAAAAGAGACATCTTTCAAGAAGAGTACGCAGAAAAAAAAAAAGTTAAAAATATTAATTTCCCGAGGAGATATTTTAAATGTACGAGCGCATCTAACGCCCATAGACTTAGCATTAGTGAGGGGGAATTCGGAAGCTGAGCGACTAGCAGTCTTAAAATGTGTTCTGAGATTGTGCCAATATTAAGTAACGCACTTTTAAGATCGAGTGACATTCCGGCTTAATTTATTAAAATAATAATGTAACAATTATTTGTTAACCCTTACAGGGGTAAATCATTTTCACTCCTAAAATGTTGAAACACATGAATGACACCGGAATTTATAAACAAATTTAGTTGTAAATAAGAAAGAGCTATTTCACATATATAATAAACCAAAAAGTTTGTTCATTAAAACTCTGGTGCCATTGTGACGTTTGGAAGTTAAAATTATGTGGTTTCATAAACATACCACCGCCCCTCAAAGGGTTAAAGAGACAATGCTCATCTGTAAATTCATAAGTCTATCGTTGACTTGCTAGTATGTAGCTCATATCAAATGACAGAAAAGAAACTTTCGATTTAATTTGAAAGGGCGGGTTCAAACAGTGACCCAAGTGTACAGTTGGTCAAAAGAAAATAAATATTACTCACTTTACCTATTTTATCGCCAAACAGATGCAGAAAAAAACGGAAATAGCCATTCGGTGGTGAATTATATCATCTTTAAATGTACGTTAAAAAAATAAGGCTGGGGGTGGGGGGCATCTTCATGTAGAAATCGCAGCTAACTTCGTAATATGGCGTGTAACATGGTCATATTTTGCTTTCTCAGCAACTTGGAATAAGAAATGTGAAACCATTCGGTCAAATAGTTTAGGAATTATACCGGTTTAAAATTTGGAACTCCTAATGTTAAATCAGTTTTAATCGTTGCTAAACGTAGTTTTTCAAACTCAAAACATGTTTTGGAATGAGCTGTAATTTCGGATTCACTTGCTTTATACTTCGTAAATCGATTACTGTTAACATAAATTATAGGATACAATTCATATTTTCTTTTTCAAAAATTATTTTCGTCGATGTATAGATTTGATATTTATGAAAAATGCAATGACGCCGATAAAATATCAACCATTTTCAATGGATATGACTTTCGCGAGAATAAATGTAAATGTGCTGCATAAACCGATGCTAGTTTGACAACATCAATACAGAAATATAACATGTCCAAAGTAGAGATCGGCGTCGAACAGTGACATCATGTCTGAAGTTGCGAAATCCCATGTTAGCCTGTGGAAGAACTTAAGAAACACACTATTACTCATTACCCAATATAATTATTAAAATGCGGTTTTCATCATTATAAAGTAGACATCAGATGCCGACGATGTGCGTTTTTAAAAATAGTCTTCTTAAATTTGAAGTATTTTAAAGAAGGTTCCATCCAGAAGAAATTAAATCCAGTGGAAGTTTCAAAGTTTATAAGGCCGTTTTAAATACTTGAAAATTAAGAGACGATTTTTAAAAACCCGCATCATCGGCATATGACGTCTACTTTCTAATGGTGAAAACCGTATTTTAATAATTATATTAGGTAATGAGTATTCGCACTTCACAGTTTTCCCATGAGTTAACATGATGGGATTTCGCGATCTGAAAGTTTCAGTGAAGCGGCCACTCGGACCAGGCAGGGATGAGGCTTACATTTTTTTCCTACATAGTCGAGCCGGGCTGGAACTGACCTTAATTGTTCCTAGGATGTGTCGAACAAGCAACATGTTTTGTAAAAACAGCAATAGCGGTAATGAACTTCTGTTAACGCGGAATTATTGGAAATATACCTTAAGGTGGTTCTCAATTTCCTTGCTCAAGAACGCGAAACTTTCTGACTCATTTTTAACTAGTACGGCTTAAAATTAACAGGCGTGACGGAGCAATTTGGAATCGAGTAGCGTTTTCCATTTTTTGATAAATAATTGCCTTATCGAGTTATAAGTTATTCTGGTCACAACAGGTTTTTTTTTTCTTCTCCCGTGCTAAAGCGACCGGAAATTCGACCCAAAACGCTAACTTTGACAGTATTTTCTGAAAAATCTTCTGTTTTTATCAAAAAATGGAAAATGCCATTTGATTATATGGTTTTTGAATAAGATCACCTGCTAATTTTATGAGTTCTTCGAATAAAAATGAATTCAGAAATGTAACAGAAAGTGGCTCCTTTGGATTTGAGAACAAACAGACTTAATAAATTACAGAGAAATATTGTGAAAAATTTACTTTTTATTATACAGCTTAATGAATCTTTACTTGTTGAAAAGGCTAAGGAATCATTAATGTTTCTATTGTGCTTTTTCTGTCTTGCGAACGCATAGTAATCTAAAGTATATTGTAAAATTCTCCCATAAAGGTGTGTGCAGTATTCTTTAAAAGAATATTAATTGCAAGTTAAGAAAAATAGACTTTTTTGTAGAAATCGAGTCGGGTCGCACCGGGCCTGAAGTAAATGATTTTTCACTGGAGGGACATGAACTGTGAAAATATAAACGGACCGGGCCGAGCCGGTTTCTGGCCGAACTTTCAATTTGACACCGGGCTGGGTCGGGCCAAGATTGTTTTCGTTCGGGGCGGGCCTGGAAATTCCGACCCGGGCAGTCCTCTAGGACATGTACACCAGTGTTTGAAAGTCGAGTAAGTCACTCCAGATTTTGTTTTGTAAAAGAAAACTGTTAATAGTATAAGCTGACACCCACCTTGCGTCGCCGTCTTAATGCATGACATGTTCAAATAAATCTCCCTTTTAAGAAACAATTCACAGCAAGAAATAGTAATTGCATTGCGAAGTTGAGTTTAAAAGCATACGAATATAGGAATGCTTCTTCAAGGTCTCAGCGCGGTCATCAGGTCATAGGGAAACGTGACTAATAAATGAAAGTTCCCTTTCTTTCCGACTGATGTACAACCGAAGCAATAAGGGTTAGTTTTAAAATGGTTTCGGCAACGCTATAGACATTTACATTCTTGTT
Source organism: Maratus speciosus (assembly GCA_963932465.1). Classification (NCBI taxonomy): domain Eukaryota; kingdom Metazoa; phylum Arthropoda; class Arachnida; order Araneae; family Salticidae; genus Maratus; species Maratus speciosus. Next base: position 223,351,808 of record OZ010790.1, on the reverse strand, counting down.
GTATATGAATAAAACTATAAAATGAAATGCACGATTGGAACTTATAACAGCTAAATTTAAAAAGATGGAAATAAAAAATATTCTTTTTATCGATTTTTTCCTTTCGACGATTTTATGCTGAAATATATTCTTAATACATTTTTATTGTTCGTTTCTAAAGAGATGTTTTACAATTCTTATTTCACAAGAGAATAATAGTTGGTATTCAAATTTTCTACAAAGAAAATTTAAAGCTATCATTTTATAAAAAAGAAAAAAACGAACTAAAATTATTTACATTGACGAAAATCTTTTTTTCTCCAAATAATGATTGCAAACTACGACTATAGTTTCGAGTGCAATTAATTATCTGCTCTCATCATCAGGTACGGTTAGTAGAGAGAAGTTATCCGAACAACGATAAGAACAGATCGGCAAGGGAGTATTAGGTTCTTTGATATGTATAGCAATCGAAAGGGGGGAGGAGCTAGAACACTCCTAGATAATAAAAAATTCTCCACAACGGAGCATTAGAAAGGAATGCCTTATAGGAGGAGATATTCTGTTGTTGATATTTTTCATTATTTGGAGTGTTCCTATCCTTTCACCTTTTCATGGCTGTTTTATTGCCATATATATAAAGAATCTAATCCCTGATAAACTGTTTTCATACTCTGAGGTTTTCATCCTTGTCTGATAACTACTCTCGGCTAATATCAGATGATGATCAGAGCACATAATTAATTGCTTTCGAAACTATAGTCATGGTGTGTAATCATTATGAGGAGAAAAAAAACAATACATCAATATATTTCGCATCTCTGGTGAATCTATCATTGATTAAAATCATTTAGTGTGTGTGTGTGTGTCTGAGAGAGAGATAGAGAAAGAATGTACTTTTCTTATAAATATCAAAGTAAACGAATAAAAAGGAGAATATTAAAAGTTTCGTGCGTCTTGCAAATTTATTAACATACTTATTTTTAGATTATCATGCTATTCTAAACATCGAATTTACCCCAAAAAATCATTATAATTTTAAAATCCAATAATATATTAACTGTAATAAATGTAAAGCTAAAATAAATGACATGTTTTAAACATAGCTCATAAACTTTGCATACAGTAGTTTTAAAAATAGTTAAAATTTATTCAACAGATGGTGCTAAACTACCTATTGCATTATTGCATTAGTTTTTTAATTTGTCAACTACAGCACATGAAAAGACGGGTCAAACGTTAAGTATTTAAACGATTAAAATTTTCACATACAGTTAATGATATTCATTTTCATTTATTACCAGCCAGGTTGGTCTCATAGATCACTTAGGTTATTTACTCTCATTAGATCATTTTTGCTTCATTCTCACCTTATATCATTTGATCACTAATGTTGCTTCCTGCAAATATTGTAAATAACTTAAGTATTCCGTTGCCGTTACTTAAAAAGATGTTGAAGAAATATATATATATATTTTTATAAATAAATTCACTATTTCTATCAACTATAAACAAAAACGGTGAATTTTTCACGATTAACCTTATGCCAAATTCACATATTGTAACGGAAATCCTTTGGAACAACATAAATTGTAGTCATGAAATTAGGCGTGATTTTTAAGGAAAATATTAAATTCTTATAAAGATGTGTATTTAAAAAAACTATTTTTGATTTTATTTATTTATTTATTTATTTATTTAAAAATGGTGATTCTCTCAATTAAACTGAATCCCCTCCATTCTCTTTTAATGAATAGCATAATGCAGGCAGATTCAGAAATAAATTAAGTGCTTTTTTTTCCCCTGATCTCAGCGTACTTCTTGTTTTAAATTTAAATAATGATGAGATAGAGAAAAGAAAAAAGAAAAGGCAGATGCAAAATATTCCAGATCTCATCAAAACCAGATTGCGACATATCAAATTCTAATCACGTCTCAAGATTTCTAAACGGCCCAAAGCTAATCTCGTCAAGTGATTAGAATAAAATATCGCTGAACGCAATTCGTGAATTAAAATTCGTGGAATCTTTACTTACCATTACCATGTACTTTACAATTTCAGAGTTTCTCCCCAGGCTTAGAAAAGGGCAGGGTGCTGCTGGTTGAAAAGAGGGCACTTTTTTATTCTTAAGGACAATTTTTATACTTAAGGGCACCTTCCCCCGCCCCCCTGCCTAAAGACACTTTTTTATTCCTAAGGGCACTTTTTAGATTCTAAAGTGTACTTTTTTTTGGGGGGGGGGGGATTAGGCTTTCTTTTATGTAAGCCACTTTTAATATTTGAAATTCAGGGGACTCTTTTCAAGACAACAACGAGGAAGTTTGTACTATGCAAACAAACCTTTTAAAACAAAAAAGAGTAAGGGCTAATTTTCTGGAAAAGGGGAAAAGGGTGCTAATTTTTTGAATGAGGTGCAAGGAGGGTGCTATTTTGTAAATGAAAGGGCAGGGAAGCCGCTGCATCTTCTTGAAACTGTTTAGAGGAAACTCTGCAATATATATATATATATTACATTAATTAAACATAACCTACCACCATCAATTATTATGAATTAAAGCTGTAAGTATTAAAAAAAAAAAAAAAATATTATAAGAATTATTATGGAAGAAAAAAGAAAAAAGTGGACACCGACAAAAATTGAAAAGCTTATACATTGAATATGTAAACCATTATAAAAATCTTTGAAACAGATGCTTATAATAAGTGCGACAAGGGGGGGAAAAATATATATATATAAGGGTGCACAATACGACAAAAATGGTCAAAGTATCGATTTTTTTACTGCTATTAGTTAAAATTATAGATCTAATATGTTATTGTTGTATCTTTCATATTGTACATATGTAATATGTACAGGATTGCACTTAAAGCAGTTCTTTTTTACAAATGAAAATTTTAAATGGCTTTTTCTCTGCGTTCATTTTTTTCTACTTTTTAATATTTTCAGAATTTGAAATAGAGGATTTACAATTTTTTTTATATGTTCTTTATTATGTATGTGATAAAACTGTGCATGGAATTGCATTATGGTTTTTGGGTGATTTTCATTTTTCTAATAAATAAGACTATACGGTGAAGCGTTATAATTCATTAATTTTCAATATATATGGGAGTAAAAAATTTGAATAAAATCTAATATCGCATGCATCAAAAAATCCATACACAGTCTTGTGTAATATAGTTTAGTAAATTGTGTAATATATTTTTGTAACATATATATATGTTGCAGCCAAAGTCCGAAATCGGCCAGTTCACGAATTGGCCGACTTCTTTTTAAACTGATTGGTCAATTCGGGAATTGGCCAGGCATTCGTGATTTGTCCGGCCAGTTCGCAAAATGGCTAGAGGCCGTTGGCCAGTTTTCAAAATGGTTAGGGGCGGCCGGCCAGTCTGCGAAATGGCTAGGGGAGTGTTGCTAAAGTAGAAAAAAAAAATCATGAGCTGATTTTTGAAGGTCTATAGTTTCTACTTAATCAAGCTTTTTTTTTTTTTTTTTTTTTTTTTTTTTTTTTTTTTTATGAAAGATATTCATTTGCATATGAGTTCGCACAAGATAATTTTTTTTTCTTTTTTTTTAATTTAAATTAAATGTTTTTAATAAAATTTCTTTAAATGGTGGCAATTGTGTTGCTTCCCTTTTTCATAAAAAATGGGATTCTATTTTTTTATGCTTTTTCATTAGAGTAAAAAAAAAAAAAAAAATATTTTTTCATTAAAAAAAAAAAAACTGTTTAAGATCATCAACGGTCAAGTTGCCTTAAAAGTAAATTGATATCATTTACCAAAGGAAAACACGATTAGCTTATTAACGTTGTATGGGGGTGAAGAACAGAGAACCCCGATTACTAAATACAAAAATTGATAGCCTAGGATGATTATTCGATGCTAAAAAAACTATCATAACAGAACTAAACAGAAAAAAACTAAATAACAGAATAAACAAAGTAAATTTAGCTTCCAGATACTTCAAGGCTTCATAAGAAAACTTTCTTTAATAGCAAAAACGTAGAGTGAAAAGTATCAAGGACAACGCACATGATCTAAATTTAATGTGGATTTGCTTTTCTTTATGTTGACATTACATATTCATCATAAAACCAATTATACTTATGCAAAACACTGGATACATTTGTTTGTCAATATGGTCTTCATCAGAACAAAATTCAAGAAGGGGCCAGATATCCGAACAGATTTAATTGCAATCCATTTTTTTGTGCTCTTAAATGGAGAATATAAACATAAAATTAATTAAACTGAGATCTTTTTGTCAGAATCTCACGTGAAAAACATTTTTTTAGGATATCAGTATAAAAACAATCACAGTATAACAATATACATGCATTTTTTCTGCTCTTAAATGGATAATATAAATATAAAATAAATTAAACTGAGATTTTTTTAAATCAGATTCTCACGTGAAATTTTTTAAAAAGTATATCAGTAATAAAAACAATAAAGTATAACAACATATATTAAAAATTCAACCAGACAAACACTGCACACCACAATCTAATGCATTATAAGCTTTCAAACGATGGTTAAATTGCTAGAAATGATTTTTATTTTATAAAACTTATTTAACTTAATTATCTTCACCGATTCCCACATTAAATAAAACTTTTAAAAACTTTTCTATTTAAAAACTGCCTGCTGCAACGTGTTCATCATATATTTATTTATAAAACGGCCAGTTTTCATATTTTTGTAATGCAATCATTTCAGGATAAACCGAAAAAGTTGAAAGGCTGCAATGAATTCAGTTACGGGACGGCAACATTAGCTACTTTTTTGAGAATAGAGAGAAATTATAGAATAGTTGCTCACAATATTTGTATAAAATAATAAGAAAAAATAAATTCATCCCTAAGCGTGGAATGTTCCCTTTCACCATGTGCATGTCATTGGCACGTTCCAGACGGCCTTGGATCATCACTTCGGATATTAGCCAGCTATATCCGGCCACTTCGGGAAATGGCTGGCCAAATCCGGAAAAACGCTGTTCATCGGGCTTTGGCCAGGAATATTGGACACTTCGCGAATTCGCAAACTGCCCAGACTTTGAGCTTTGGCCGCAATATATATACTGTATGTATATCACGGAAATTAAATTTCCGCGCTATATTAAAAATTTGCTATAAATTTTCCCCATCTAATATAATTTTATAACCCTAGTTTATCTATTTTTTTTTTGTCTTAAAAAATATTAAAATCATTCATCATACTTTAAATTCATTTCTATCTAAATGCGCATAGATTAACATTTTAATTCTCTTTCAGAATCTTTTTTAAAAAACTCTTCACGTATTATTATTGTTTCAAGGTCTTTTCATTTTTATTTCAATCTTAAATGCCGATATGAATTCTATTAAAACTATCTGTTCTGCAATTTTTTTTTTTTTTTTTTTTTTTTTTTTTACCGTTTTCTCTTTATAGGATTTCGTTCATCTGACGAAATCCTATTCGTTTCACTCCTCCGTCTGGTATGTCTGGAGCTCGTTCTCAGAAACTGTATAAGCTAGACCCTTGAAATTTTGCATACTTATAGCTGAACACTTGCGATCACACGAAAAATCATAAAATTTTGAAAAAGTCTTAATTAACGCACTTTATTAATTAAAAAACCCCAATTAAAAGAAAGGAAAATGTTCATAATACAACTAAAGCATTGATTATAATCAAACCGTAACATTTTTCTTTCAGAAGCGCAAAAAGGGGGAGTGTTTGCCACAATTTTGCCAAGTTATTAGGGTGATAAAATACTAGGCGTTTTCAAAGACACTCGTATCCTTAAAATCTACCAGGCTTAAAACCTCGAAATTAAGTACCCACACGCAAAAAAATTTCCTATTTCAGAATTTCTAAATTTTTTTCAAAAATTCTATCTAGAAGTCGAAATATCTATTAAAAACCGATTTATATAAATTCATTTAATTTTCTTTCAAGGACAAAAGTAGAACGCGCAGATGTTTGTAATCTTTCTGATCCAAACGCTTGGTCGCTGGAGGTAGTGGGAATATCCTATATTTTTTCTTTTACAAATATTGCATTTATGGATTTGAATTTTATGCATCTATGCATGTTTTGCTGCACTAATTTTTTTAAATCCGTTAATTAGAACATTAATTTAAAAAAAAAATCGATTTTTTAAATGAATAATAAATGTTCAATTTCCTAACAGCCGAAAAGGGGGATAAAGTAAAAAAACGACAATTTTCAAAGGGAAACAACTGGTCGCGAATGAAAACCGCAGATCATTTTTTGACTGGGATTGTTTTGCAAGGTTTAATTTTTTTTTTTCCAAATACGGCATTTATACATCTTAAATTTATGAATATGTGCCTATTTTTTAACGCTGATTCCAATTATGTAATTTTTGTAAAAAATCGGTTAAGAATTTTTTCTTTTATCAAAAAATTGATTTTAAAAAAAGAGAAAAATGCTTTCTAACGGCACATTATTTAAATCTAAGTGTTTTCCCACTAATTACTCTTATTGTACGTTTGATTTTTTATTACTGACTAACATATCAGAATTTTATAGCAGAGGGAAGGGGGCGGGGTTGAATTTCTAAGTTTATTTTTTGCCCCTCCTGGCTCTAACTTCTGTATTTTAAGCAATTTTTCTAACTCTACCCCTAATACTACAGCGAAATTCAACCTCATCTGATGGTTTTACCGAAGGCGTATCTCGTCCAGCCCGACATCTTGGTGGAGTCTATTTTGACCCCTGACAATTAGGTAGCAATTCCCCCGTGAGAGGGGTGGGAAGGAAATGGATTTTAATGTGACATCGTTTTAAAGCTTTTGGTCTATACATTACTAAGCACCCACTCCACCCCTTTTAACTTCCCTTTTCACTCCTAGAGGACGTTTTAAATTTTTAATTTGTTCATTACTACCCCATAAATGCTTTCAAAAATTAAGATATAAATTTACATTACGAATCCCAACAATTAGCATATTTTCCCCCATTTTCATCTTTCTGCCGCTAGGGGAGGTTATTTAAAAATTCACAAACTTCAAGTTTAATCAACGATATGTCATGTAATACCTTAAATAAAAGGTCATGTGCCCAATAATGTTATTCTTCAAACACCCTTTACCTCCCCCCCCCCCCTACCACCTCGATATCTACCTGATCTATGTAAGGATTTAATAATTATATAAACTAACAATTTGGATTTATTAATTAAATGATAAAGTGTTTTGAAAGGAATATTAAACGAAACCTTCTGTACGATCTATGATCACACTTACCCACTTGTTTTGTTTTTTTAAATTGTTATTATTCTAAAAGCACTTTTCGCGCGCTTTTGGGAAAAGACGGTTTACTTCTTTTTTTTTTTTTTTTTTTTTTTTTGCCGCGATTAAGAAATAATAGTCCGTACTTTTACGCAATCCCATTGGTCCGTTGGTCTCTCTCATTGTCGTAGAAATCTTTCCGCTGGCCGGCTAGTCATTATTGTCAGACATGCGATCTAGATCTAAGATTTTTGCGTTGTGAGTTGCTTAAAAATCTACATACATCACCAGTGAGATTATCTTTAATAAAAAGGAAGAGCTTAATTAATATCGATTAATAATTTAAAATATGTTTGAGAGTCATATAAAAACTGAAGCGGTGAAACACCGTAATTATTCTTATTCAATGAGACGGATTCGTAGTTATGGTGGACCCTCTAATTATGTACGATGTTTGAGTGATCTAATAAATATTTTTCCATGAAGATCTCCTAGTCAATTTACGAGGAAACACCACAATTTTCGATTCTGTGCTAAATGCAATAGTGGCGGCTGCGAAGTTTTACAATAATATCCTATCAACGCAGTTTTCACTACTATTTAATGGAATGGTGCCATAGTATTGAGTGGAGTCTTTGTTAATAAATCCAGAGAGAGGAAGCTGTTATGAGAAACAGAAAGCCGCAAATCTTCCCACAAATGATTACCCAGAGCTTATTCCGTAACATGTATACATAGAGCAAAAATTCAATATTTAAAAAACAATACTAAAAATTAAGAAAATTTCAATTTAAAATTTAAAAAAAAAATTAATTAAATGGTCAGTTTATGTTTTTCAAAATGTGCTTTTAGCTGAGTATGAAAATATAATGCAATAACAATTTATCTCATAATTCTTAAAATTAAAAATATTTTGAAAAGGTACTATGCACTCTTAATAAATAAATCATTTTAATTTTAAAGGATAAACAAATCTGAAAAAAAAACAACACAAAAGTAATTTTTTAAAACAAGTTCTTATTACACAGGAAAGATAGAAAAAAAAAGCAGAAGAAATGAAATTGGTAGCCAGTAAAGCAAATGACAAGCGAGAACTATATCATGCATCACGGTTGAACAGTTGAATGAAACAGTTTCGAGCACTGCGAGAATTGAAATTCTTTTGTATGTCCCTGTAAGTGGTGGATAAATGTTGCCCACGCCATTTTTTTTTTTACTATATAGTAGTTTAAATCAAGAACATCCATTAACTGTATTATTATTTGAAATAGTAAAAATCAATAAAATTAACTTTAAAGCTTTACTGCCACCGACGATAATTCAACCGAATTCTTTTTGTGCCCCTGTAAAAAAAAGTATAAATGTTATAAGTTTGATTTCTTAGCAACAATATCAATCACTCTATTTGAAACAGCATAAATAATCAAAATGTACTTTAAAAATATATCGTCAATAGGCCATATTGTATCCAAATCCTGTTATGTACCCCTGTAAACGATTGATAAATGCTAGACATACCTTTTCCGATAGGAAACATTATTTAGACAAACCCAATAATATACATAAATTTAGTGGCAATGCATCAATATTTATGAAAATCAAAGCAAGGAGAGACAGGGGAACTGAAATCATAAACATTACTGAAGTACATTATTAGGAGTTATTACGCAAAAATGCCACAAATATGACTATTTATAAAGTTATTGCACTTAAATTATTGTTTTTGTATTATGAATTTTTTTTCACACATACAAAAGATAGAAAGAATGATAAAACCACTGTAATATTTTCAATATACAGGGTATTGCGAATTCGACCGACAAATTCAGAGGGTGATAGTAGGCATCAAGAGGATGAAAAATTACTACATAACATGGAGTCGTAAACCACCCATGTAATCAAAAATATGTGTTGTTCTACCCTAACCCAACTTTGGTTGATAGTAATAACTTTCAGAAAACTGAAGTAGGTATATTATAATGAAACTTTTAACAGACATGCTCACCTTTCTTGTATATATGATAAAACCAAAAAAAAAAAAAAAGGTAGAATTTTCTATTATACGCGCCAACAGTATGTACTTGACACTCCACATTTTGGACTGACATTACCAGTTCATACGATATCATTGATTGCGTGAGCACCCTGTTTTTCCAGAACTTCTTGTGATGTTATCACATTTCATACAAAGCAAGGTTCAGTCGTGGAAAAAAAGTAAACACCCCCTACTAACTCTTCAACAAATTATCGTAGAAGAAAGTTACTGGTACCGAACGATTGGAAATAAAGTCTACTTTTAAATGACGTGTATAAAATTTCCTTAGGGGGCCATCTACATATTAAAACGAATCCAAACTTAATTTTTTTTTCAATGGCAATACGCAATTTTAACGAGATATTTCAAATCTTTGTTTCAAACTATGCCTAGACACCAAATTTCAAGTCATTTGAATGATAAGTTTTTGAATTATAAACATTCAAAATTTAGTGTTTCTAATGTTAAATTACTTTTTCATATTTTTATTTATAACTTCTGAAATTATGATCCTAATGTTTTAATTTTTTTTGTGTAGCAATAATACTAATATACCTAAACATAAATACGTTGAATTTGCAATTTTTATAATTTTATGATATGAATTATTAATTATTAAATTAATATTAAAAAAAATATGAATTGCAACCTGCAATTTTTTTGATGGGTTCAGATTTATTAAGTGCTGCGTTATGGAAATCCAAAATTTCACATTTTTCTTTCAAGTAGTTTTCAAATTATGCTTAAAAAACGGCAAAATGATGGTTTAAGGGGCCGTTTATGATAGAAGTGACTAAATATTTTGAAATTTCTTATGCTATCCTGTAATCTAACAGGCTTAATTAACTGCTTAGGATGCCTTGATAAAGAAGGGAGCTCTCTCGGTTAACAATCGAGTACCAGTACTGAACTTCAATTTGGATACAGCCCTTAAAATAAGCTCGTTTTAAAATAATTAATTTCTCAGAAATTTATGGTACGAATTGCATATTTTTTTTTTTAGACTAATTGAAGGGTGTAGAGTTCATTTATGCTGTCAGAATTGTGTACTGCTATTGAAAAAAACAAAGTTATGGTTCGTTTTAATATGTAGATGCCCCTCTAAGCAAATTTTATATACATCATTTAAAAGTAGATTTTATTTCCAATCGTTCGGTATCAGTAACTTTCTTCTACGATAATTTGTTGAAGAGTTAGTAGGGGGTGTTTACTTTTATTTTTTCCACGACTGTACATATCGTTGCATTTTTATTGCAATATTTCTATTTTTCGCAAAATTATTACCGTCAACCCGACTTCAGTTAGATTGAAACACCCTGTATTTGTGTCAAAATAAGTGTTTTGCGACCCCATGTTCTATGACAATTTTTCATCTTCTTGATGCCTACTATCAGCCCTCTAAATTTGTCGGTCGAATTCGGCAACACCCAATATAAGTCTAGTAATTTAAAAATGTCTGGATTACCAATTATTTATATATAGTGGACTTACGATAACTCGAATATAGCTAAACAAGCTTATTATCAAGTTTCGAAAACCTTACATCAAAACTGATGTTAAAATTCAACTTATTTTTATCGTATTAGTTTCTTTGCACGAAAAAAATTCAATTACATGCAATTAAAAAAAAATGTGATGTAGAAGAAGAATCTCATGAATATTAAAGATTTCTAATACTGTGACGGTTGCCTTCGTCAATTTAAATCGAGAAGAAATAAGTCTTATCAAAACCGCATCTGGTACAAGATCTGAGATCAATAAAGACTTTTGCTTTATCTACATCATAGGGGCTATACATTTATAACGTTATCAACTTTTTGGTAATTTTGTACCCACTCCCCCCTTTCGATATCATGCGTTATCATTCCTCGGACCCCCGCCCCTCCCCCGTAATGATATCGCTATCAATGTCTAAAAATCAAATTTTCATTTTTAATTTTTTTTTTTTTTTTTTTTTTGTATTTTTTGATGTACAGATATGGTTATACATTTATTATTTGCATACTTTATTGATTCAAATGAACATTTTGGTAAGTATGTTGAAGAATAATGCTTGTAATAATTTTAATTTAAGAATAAAATATCTATTTTTTTTATTTAATATGCTTAAAAAAATAAAAAAGAGACGTTCAATGCCAGACATTTAATAAACAACAAAAAAAGTCATTAATATTACAAAACAAAATTATAAAAAAATATTTCCCTTTTAAATTTGTCCGGTTTTAATTTTTGATTTTTTTTAAAGCTGTCTTTTGCTAGAGTGTCTTTTACTCGGGACGTGGCTGGGGACCTATGAACCTTGCTTCCGCAAAAGAGTCGGACTAGAGTAGAAGAATAAAGGGCTGCGGACGAAGATGGGCCGCTCGCCGCGGCGGTTGCTACCCCGCAAGAATGACGCAAAACGAAACCAAGGGCGAGGCAATATTTTCGAATAGTGCGTGAGATCCACAACAAAATTCGTTTTTTTTTTTTTTTTTTTTTTTTTTTTTTTTTTAAATAAGGAACATAAAACAGAAGATAAACTAGCAATTTTTTTAAATCAAAACCTGCAGGACAATATTTAAACCTATCAACCTAAAAAGCAATGCAGGAATGTAAGAAATAAGAAATAATTAAATATATAAAAAAATAATATATGCCAGCTTCTTTTATATTTTTTATTTTCAAAATAGGGAATTTTCGTCTCCTAATACCCCGGTTTAAGATTAATTCTTAATCACATGAACTTAAAAAGAAAAGAACTAAATGTTATTTCTCACGAGAGATTCAAAGGCGCAAAGGCCTCCTGATAAAAAGGGAATCCTTTCTTTTTTTTCTGTTAGTATTTAGTTATTTTTAATCATTTGGGTGGAATAAATTTTGTTTATTTATTTGTTCAAACTCATTAGATTAAAAAAAAAATAATTATTTAAATTTCCAAAATTCAGCGAGGGGCAATGGCCTTTGCCGACACCCATGTTCCTCCGTCAGCGTACTGTTCATTACTAACATTCCACATTTATCATTAGGTTTAACATTTCACTTAAAATCCAATCAGCAGATTATTTGAATATTCCATTTTTCAGGTTTCAGGCTCGTCGGCAGAATTTGAAAATTGTTTTAAAATGGCTATAATATATGGGTAAAATGGGACTGTGTAAATATCTAATATGAGTAAGAAAATTGCTATATAATGCCAAAGTTTCATATTTAAAAACTTTTAACATAATAATTATATTAATTTTAGCCATTTAATGCAATTATTTTTATTCATATTTTATTTAATCTTCCAAATTCAATTAATAAGATGCTTAGTATTTATTTAAGCTACAATTTTTATGGCACCATGTAATTTTCTTTTTTAGAGTTTTACTTTGTTTCATTGGTTTAGTTGTATTTTTTCTTTTCGTTTCTTTTATGTTTTATGTTTTGTTTTTGTAACACGATAAAAAATTCAGTTTTTTTAAAAATAATACAGGCAATGGCATATGAAACTAGAATAATCAATCTTTTGATAATAATAATTTTACAATCAGCAACAGATAGATTATTATTGTATTATTAATATTGATGTAACTTGACACTCAAGATACGAGGGTATTTATTTGCATATTTTTAATTCTAAAGATCCGTTTACATTCCTTCACTCGAAAAAAGTTAATGGTGCTGCCATCTTTTGTGCATTTGAAAACATATTCTTACTACACCTTAAAGAGACCTCTCATCTTGCGCATTTCATCACCCAAACAATGCTTATTGGCTGCATTAGCTCAAATAGAATTGAATAAAAAAACCCACATTCATACTGAATATAAAGTTCATTAGAAGGTGTACTGTTTTTCTTAAATTTTCCAGCAAAGATAAGTAACAATTGCATTGATATAACATATTTTTTAAATCTTATTTTTCAAAACTCGATTTTTTTTAACGTAATTGAAAATTCAATTTTTATTTTAACTTTTTTTATTCAATTTTTTGTTAATTGAAAAATAAATGTACCAATGACTTAAATATGATTGAAATATTCAAGGTATTTTTAAAAAGAAAGCAACTGCCGAATTTACTCGTGTATTTTGCGAATTTTTTTTTCATCGCTCCTTCGGATTTAAAGGACTCGTCAAATGCAAATTCACTCTTTCCGTCCGCAACACTTTATACTACTCTTATTCGACTCTTTTGCGGAAGCCAGACTGAAAAAAAAATCAATAATTACACTAGATTAAATCGCAGGTAATGGAACTCCAGAAATCGCTGGATACGTAATTACACTAGATTAATTTTCACAGTGGAGAATGCTTTGGGGCCTATAACTACAATGGCTGTCGCCTCGAATGATCTTTATTATACACAGAAACAACAACAAGTCACAACATTTTTTTTATTTTCCATTACATATACATTATAACTATAATGGGGCATTCACAATTACATCCATGTCTTACCTAGGGACTCGAACCCGGGCCCTCGGGATGACAGCAGCCTCCACTTACTGACCGCGCCACCGGGCGACCAGGAGTTCTATTACCTGTGATTTATTCTGTTGAGCTGAACCAGATTTCAGGAAAAGAAAAGATTCCACCAGATTCATCCGGGATAGCTCAGATGGTAGAGCATTGGCGGCTTCAGCCAAGAGATCCCTGGTTCGAATTCTGGTCCGGACGCTTTTCGCCCAGTTGGAAACTTACATCTGATGCTTTAATAATAATTAGATAAATGTCGTCTAGTGTCTCACTACTGATGCGTTTACCTTAATACCATCTGCAAACGGTTGTGCTGCAACTGAAGAAAAGCGTTCTCGTGGAAAAATAATTGTTTTCTAATCAAGCAAAATAAATATTGAAAAGCAAAAACTATGAGGAAACATGCGATTTTATTATCACAAATTATCTCATAATCTTGATTAGAAAATTATCCGAATCTTTGTCTTTTACCTAAATGTTCTTTCAAAAATACTTGTTGGGAAAGTACTTAGGGGTGAAAATTGCGCGCAAACTATGGTACTATACTTAATTTGCATGTATAGTACAGGTAAAACAGACAACAAATTGAGTAACATACGACAACTGGTGGCAATTCACGGAAATTTGGGAAGAACTTCGTTTTTGGCACTAGAAATAGATCCGATGAATTTACAAAAAATAAAGTTGTTTTATCATGGTTATTGCGTGGCAAACGAGGGATGTGTTATTTTAACTCAGGAAGGGAAGGCGCTCAAAATTTTTTTAATTGGTCAAGTGGTGTATTGTTTATTATGTATTTTTACCCGACTGCCAAGAAGGGTTATGTGTTTCACGCGTATCTGGGCATGTGGATTTCTTTATACCCTCGAAACATCCCAACGGCTGGATGGATTTTTATGAATGAGGTCTCTATCGATTCGTCTTAACCGCCCGACGGTTATAGGGTAGATTTTGTTTTAAAAAATTCAAAATGGCGGTAGAGACGAGAAAATTTTTTACGCATCCTATTGAGTGACATATCATTGGATAGGTCTTTCAAAATGAAGACGATGTTTCATTGACTATTTTACAGTCAGATGCTCGGTTTAAATATTACACAACCTGGAAGTTGTTTAGGTAGGATCTTTAGCTTTACTGCAACTCTAACCATCATAGACATGTATAGGCCTCAACAGTGTTTCAAAACAGTGTTTATAAACAATAACTAACAAATAAACACAACTTAAAAGTAATCAATACAAGTAAATAAAAAAAAAATAGGTAAGTAATGTAAAAAAAAATAGTTTCACATTGATGAGAAATAATTAATTAGTTTGCTTTTTACGCAGTCGGGTGTTTTGATTTTTTAAATTTAACATTTACTTGTTTAATTCTGAATCGATGGCACCCTCCACGTCAGTACGATCGTTTATTACAAGTTACGTCAGATTTTATGAGTACAAAGCCCAAAATTATGCTTTACTGCAGGTAAAATAGGTTTTTACAACAACAACTAGAGCGAAAAGTTTCATCACATTCACGAAATTTGAGAACTTTGTTTTGACACTAGAAAATGAGTTCCCCCAAAATGAAGTTGTTTTACCGTGTTTTGGGGGGCAAAAGGGGGCATTTTAATTCACGGCGGAGAACTCAACTTTTAAAAATAGGTCAAGTGGGGTATTGGTTATTATGTATTTTTAATTGTGAATCGAATGACAATGTCCGCAAGTTAATACGATTAGTCGTTAAAGTTACGGTAGTTTTATGAATACAAAATCATGAATGGCTTTATAAATACAAAATTATGAATACGTGGATTTTGGCGACTTTGATGACCTCGAAGAAGACTCATATGACCCTGATTTAGATTATTGCTATTTTGAAGATATTTAATACGTTTGAGATTATTTAATATGATATAAAAAACATGATTTGAGAGTAAAATAAATATATCCAAGTTGTGTTCAATAAGAAAGCCTAACTTTCAATTTTATATTTATAAAACCTACCGTAACTTTATAACAAATGATAATATTGACTTGCGGACAATGTCATTCGATTCAGAATTAAGAAAGACATAATATACGATATCACATTTGACCTATTTAAAAAATGTTGACTTCTCCCGTCTGAGTTAAAATGCACCCCCCTTTTCACCCCCCCCCCAAAAAAAAAAAAAAACACGGTCAAAGAACTTTATTTTTGGGGGGTCTCGTCGAATCTTAATTTCCTAGTGCCAAAAAGAATTTCTCAAATTTTCGTGAATGGGCATCAGTTGTTGCTGTAGAAACCTATTTTATCTGCACAAAAGTATAATTTTCGACTTAGTATTCATAAAACATGCAGTAACTTTGTAACAAATAATCGTATCGACCTGCAGATGTTGTCATTCGATTCAGAATTAAAAAATACATAATAAACAATACCAGACTTTATCTAGTTAAACGGAATTTGTGTTTTCCCCCTCTCTGCGTTAAAATGCCTTACCCCTTCCCAGTGGCGTATTCATGAGGTGGGCTGACCAGCCCCTCCGAAATTTGTAAAAAATATCAAACGAAAGTTTTACAAAATGTAATGAAACCTGCTAAGATAAAATTCAAAAGGAAGCAGAAAAATATTCCGTGTTAGACAGTTTTTCACCTTAGAAACAGTGGTATTTCGAAGAGACTACGAAATAGCTATTTAAGCCAAGCTTCCGTTATACACAGGCTGTCTTTACACGCGTTTTATTATGTAAAAGTGAAATATTTTTTTGATTAAAAGTGCATTAGTAATTTTAATTAGTTTAAAAAAACAAAGGCTTACTCTTGCTATTTATCAGTTGAAAATATGTGATTGCACAGATTGAAACTTCGCAGTCTGAACTGCAGAGCCTTGAACCTTTTCTTTTTAAATTATTTATGTAAATGCTTGTTACGTTATAGTCTTGTTATTCAGCTCGCTACAGCGCTGTGATGTGTTATTTTATTTCCATAGGATTACAAAATATTGGCAAAAAGTTTTTTTTTTTATAGTTGAGTAACTGTTTGACTGGAAATAAGTTTTATTTACATTTAAAATACATCATAAATAGAATTGAGCGATTCTGAGTCTGGAATACACAAAAAGCTTCCTATCAACCACAATTTATGATTAAAAAGAATTGAGGAAATACTGTCAAATTTGGCAGTTTAAACCGATTTTCGAGCCGTGGCAGTCTAGGAAAAGTTATTATCAGTGAGCTGCTATTACAAATGTATCCCATTTATGAGGAAATGGAAAACGCTATTCAATGCTCAAGTACTACAAATGTCATGCATGTATGCTTCAAAATCAGTCTTAAAATGTGTTAAAGGAGGTAGGGGGGATAGAGTGAGAACGCTGTTAAATAATTTTTAATTTGATGTTTACTTCGAATTTATTTACTATTTATTGAGATACCTTTTAGTAGATAATTTTCAGTATCCCGTCTTAAAAATTGTGGTATGACCATGGAATTATACTTCTAAAAACGAAAACCTTCCTAAAACGAACATTTTCACACTCTTATGCGATTTCATATTAGCAGGTTTAATTGTACAATAGATGCGTTACATGCTATGATAAAAGACTGTTTACAGCGGAGTTTTCTCCGTTTCTTGTGATTTCCTCTTAGAAACTTTTATTATATCTCAGCTCACTCCGAAATGATAAATCTAGATACGCCACTGCTTCCCCCCCTTTTCCTCCCCAAACATGGTAAAACAACTTCATTTTGGAGGGATTCGTCGGATCTTCATTTCTAGTGCCAAAACGAAGTTCTTACTTAAATTTTCGTGAATGACCATCTGTCGTCTCTGAAAAAGCCTATTTTACCCGTACTAAAAATGCATAAAAAGATATTGCTACACAAAAGTAAAAATTCTTGTAGACATTATTAAACTCACTAGAAAATACATTATACACAATAGATTTTATCTATTGCTATAAATGGCCATATGATCATAATCTCGGAAAAGATTCTAGTGAAACGATAAAGAGTAACGTTTAGAGAAACGATGAGGAATATATTTATTTTTTTTAGTTTATAACCAGGTAAGATCTACATTTCTTTAATAAAATTAGCAACAAAAACAAAAAATGTATTTTGACTTTGGTAATTAAATGACTGGAGATGCTGTAACGTAAAACTTAACTTGCTTTCCTTTTATTTCAAGTGGTACAAATAGTAAAATCGCAGAATGATAAAACTCTCTGTTCCAAAAAAGTAACTAACTAACGCAGCTGTCGCTACCGTAAATGAACTTTTTGTGACCGGAGGTCTTTCTTAGCTTAAGACTATTGCATATAAAAATGCGAAAATTGGTAGTTTAATAGCACAGAAATGTTCGATAAACATGCTGAAGCAGGCAGTTTTTAAATCAAAGAATTCTATTAAGCGCTATTTATTGTTGAATTCGGTCAGAATAGTTCCATTAATAATCCAATATCTTAAATCTTTGTTGTCTGGAATTTTTAAGAAAGTTGTATGATAATATTGAAACTTGTATGAGAAATCTTGATGCGTTAGGAGTATCATCAGGCTCTTACGGCCATTTATTACTTCCCATATTATTAAGGTTATTACCAGAAAATTTGATACTAGATTTCCATCGAAAACATGACCCCGATAAGGACTGTGAAGTAACTGATTTAATAAATTTTATTAAAACGGAACTAAGATGCCGTGAAGCTACTAATTTAGTAAATAATTCCCAAAGCAAGGTTTATGAAAATTCTAAAACCAAATATAAAAATTCTTCAAGTAAATATCAAAATTTTCCACAAAAGAAAAACATACCTTCAGCTGCTGCTTTAAATACATCTACAAAACAATTTTGCATATTTTGCAAGTCTTCTGATCATGTAGGACTAAATTGTTCGAAATTCACGGATGAACAAAAACGATATAAATTAAAGAAAGAAGGCCGCTCTTACAAATGCTTATAAGTCGCATTTATCAGTTAATTGTAGAACAAAAATTATCCTTGTTCCAAATGTGGTAACAACACCCATAGTGATTTGTTTTGTTTTAAAGAAACAACAAAAGAAAATCCTGAAAAAAAGAAAAGAAAGGTGCAATTGTATCTATGATGTCGGAACAAAAATATAAGCAAAATAAATCTACATTTTTGCAGACTTGTACAGTTTCTGTGTCTGCTGTTAAACAATGCCTGTTGGCTCGCGTTTTATGTGATAGTGGTTCTGGAAAATGCTTTGTGAAGAGATCTCTAGTGCAAAAATTAAAATTGAAGCCATTGCGAAGAGAAAATTTATTAGTTTATCCCTTTGGGCGGAGACGCCCTTATGAATCATGTTACGAAGTTGTTGCTTTTGAATTATCCAGTGTTGTGCAACCTATCAACTCGATAAAGATCGAAGCTCTTGTGGTTGATAATATAACTGGAGCTTCTGTAAAAACCCTAGAACCAGAACTTCTAGACATAATGAGAACAAGAGGCTTTAAGTCTGCTGATACAGGTCTTGAACAGGAAATAAATATTTTGCTAGGGTCTGACTTTTTGTGGAAAATATTAAAGGGAATTGATGGAAAATTGACAAAAGAATTATACGTTGCAGAAACTATTTTCGGTCATACGGTGCAAGGGCAGATAGAGTCGAATAAAAAAGAAGTAGCTTGTTTGCGTGTTTCAGTTGAAAATATAAATATTCAGCTGAGAGCATTTTGGGATCTCGAAGCAATTGGCACTGCTGAAAGCAATGAAAAGAACATTGCCGATCTTGAGATAATAAAAGAATTTAAAGAAAATTTAAAATTCGTAAATGGGCGTTATGAAGCAAAATTATTGTGGAAAAATTCTCGTGAATTGCTTAGAAATAATCTTGAAGTAGCAAAAAAGTGGTTTTCCAGTTTAGAAAATAAATTCCTAAAAAACTATTCTTTACTTAAGGAATATAACTCCATTTTGTTAGAGCAGTTTAATGAGGGTGTAATAGAATTGTGCACCGAGAAACATTCCAATAATTTCTATTACATGCCACACATACCTCTTATCCGTGACGAAAAAACTACAACAAAAATGCGCATAGTCTATGATGCTTCTTCCAAATATGGTGATTCTCTATCATTAAACGAATGTTTGAATCATGGCCTTAACTCTAATGCTAATGTTTTAGATGATGAAAACATAGTTATTTCGAGTTCCGTACCCCCAAATACTTCCTTAAAATTTTTAGGATTGATCTGGAACAATGCAGAAGATAATTTGGGACTAGAATTACGACCATTGTTAGAAAATTTAAGCAATGATTCTTGTACAAAACGGAACGTTTTGAAAATTGCAGCTACGTTGTTTGATCCAGCCAGATTTATTGCCCCTTTTGTTATTCGCATCAAATGCCTTTTACAACACCTATGGTTAATGGGAAAATCATGGGATGAAAGTTTTTGTGGTGAACTAGAAAATAATTGGCAAAATTGGTTTTCAAAAATCCCGTATCTCGCACACTTGAAAATTTTCTGGCAGTATTTTAGAAACCTGATCATGGAAAAGGAGCATCTCCAATTGCATATTTTTCCTGATGTTAACCCTAATGTGTATGGTCCTGAATTTCTTTCCTTGCTCGAAAATCAGTGGCCTAGGGTTAAAATTGCTGCATCACGATTACCTGATGTTTCTGAAGAGAAGTTTCGAAAAGCAGCAACAATTTCTTGCGTTGTTCAAGCAAATAAAGCTGAGGAAATTCCCATTTTTAATCTTGAAAAGTATAGCTCCCTAAAGAATTGTATCGAGTAACTGCATGGCTATTTAGATTTATTTCTAATATAAAATTAAAGGTAGAAAAAAGAGGATTTTTCAGGATTATCAGCTGAGGAAATGTTACATGCTGAAAATTTTTTGTTAATGCTAGTGCAGGAAGAAAGTTTTCCTGAAGTTATAAAATGCTTAAAATATAAGAAGGTTATCCCTAACGAATCGAATCTTCTTCAGTTAAATCCTAGGTTGTCAGAGGAAGGTTTGCTCTTGGTACGAGGACGGTTACAAAAGTCTGATTGCTCATTTTAGGAAAAACATCCTGTTGTGATTCCTGCAAAACATAAACTTAGTGAAATAATCGTGAAAGATGCACATGAAAAAGTTTTTCAGGAGTGTCCAGAACATTAGTACAAACTCGTGAAAAGTTTTGGATTTTAAGATCCAGACAGTGTATAAAATCAGTCCTGAACAAATGTACAATCTGTAAGAAATTTAAAGTACGCCCTGGTCAACAAGTTATAGCCCCTCTTCCAGGTGACCGTATTAACGAAGCTCCACCGTTTTCAGTAACAGGTCTTGATTATGCGGGGCCCCTATATGTGAAGGGGAATGAAAATAAATTTTATATTTTATTATTTACATGTGCTATCACAAGAGCACTTCATTTAGAATTAGTAAAAGACATGTCAACAGAAGAATTCCTGTTAGCATTTCGCAGGTTTATCTCACGAAGAGGACTGTGTGTTGTAATTTATTCAGATAACGCCAAAACCTTCAAAAGAGCTGATCTTGAAGTAAAAGAAATGTGGAAAGTAATTCACCATCCTGATGTTAAAAAATTTTACGCCACTCACGGAATTTCCTGGAAGTATATTGTAGAGCATGCAGCCTGGGGAGGTGACTTCTATGAGCGAATGGTTCGCTCAGTGAAAACTACCTTACGTAAGGTTATCGGAACTAACTTCTGACAGTTTTTCGAGGAGCCTGGGGCCAATGCCGCACATCCCCGACAGTAATACTATGGAAAACTAACAGGAACTGAATCGTGGCAGTACTGGGGAAAAGACTTAAAATTTAGTGGGAGGGAAAACAAACAAACAATTCCTGAGCTCAAATGAAAAATAAATAGTAAGAATAAAAAAATTACTAGCAGTTAATAAATAAATTTTTTAACATTGAGTGAATTAGAAACGTTTCTAATTGAAGTAGAATCTGTAATTAACTCTCGTCCGTTGACTTACACTTATTCCGAGTTAAAAGAACCATCTCCTCTTACTCCTGCACATTTTTTTATCGGAAAACGTGTCTTGTGTTCACCTACCATAAAAGTGAACGATTTAATTTTACCAGCAACGAAAGAATCTTTAGTGAAACGCTTTCGTTTACGCAAGACTTGTTTAAATATATATATATATATATATATATATATATTTAAACAAGTGATTTTCAATTATTAACCACGTGTTTCATCTATAAATATGTACATAGTGTAAATTTTGTATATAATTGAATTTCCAATAATATGTTCTAAAGGATTTCTTGTTGGTGATTATTTACAAATGAAGAACACAAAATTAAACATTTCGATTTTACTTTTCTCCAAACATAATATGTGAAATTATGATGACTTTAATATGATTTAGCAGGAAACGTGAATTCTTCAACTATGCTCTCCCAATAACAATATCGTGAAACTCGTGCAAAACATGAAGATTATTCATTACCAAATTTAAAATAGCACAAATAACGTTTCCTTTCAATTTAAAAATGTATTTTCACGTGAATATTAAAAAGAGAGAAGATCGCCACTAGTCGTTTCAATATAATTCTATCTTTTGAAATATTTTTAAAACAAGCAAATTAGCATGTTTTTAGAGCCTGCTCTGTCAGAAGGAGGGTTGGCGAGCGTAGCGGATAAAGCGCCCCTAGTCTCGGAAAAAAGAAAAAAACTCAAGAATGAAATCTACAGCATTAAAAATCGACATGAAATGAGATACTATTTCCCAATTACTTTTTTTTAAATTTGATATTCTTACCAGAGATCGATTAAAAATTCGGTTTCTTTTTCGTTTTTGGCACAAAATCTTAGTTTAGCCGAAAACGAACTTTTGGCGAAAATTCTGCCGGGCCGAAAACCAACCGAAACTACTGTTTTCCAGAATTCTCGTTTCTTCCTTCGGAAATTTTCAACATTGCTCATTAATTTGAGCTGTATAGGCTCAAAAGGGACAATCTTTATTTATTGCTTAGGAACTTCACTGTTTATAATTATTAGTCATGATTGACTCAAGACCTGAGAGCAAATTATAAAGCAAGCAATGAATATATGACTGAACTTTGAAGATGCTTTTCACGTGCTCATTAAAAGATGCAGACTTAACTGTAATAGAACATTTTTAGTTTGAAACCGTAGAAGTGTTTCAAATACTCTTTGAGAAAGTTCTAGTATAACAGGGGATCATTTACAAATATCATTGTAAAAGATAAATCGAGGTATGTATACCTAAAACATTTTTTAATTAAATGAAATTCGTATAATTAGAATATCATTTTGTGTCATTGATGAATTGCATTTTTATATGAAAATAAAAAGTTTTGGACTGAGGCAAAGAAAGTCAACTTGGACCACGCGTATAATTAATTAATAATTATGTATATTTATGTATGTATTAATTACTTAAAAAAATTTGGAAATTTTCGTTTTAGTCCGAAAATAGAAAGTTTACCGAAATTCAGTTTCGGTCTTAAAAACCTCTTTCGGTCCATCCTTAATTCTTACTCCTACGATAGGCCACAAAGACTCGTCAGCGTAGAACATCCACAAACGAATGAAAGTGTACTCTATAAATCTATTTATCATTTAAAAAGGTTCCTTTTAGGATAGAACATCTGAGACGGAAGACTTTTGTTATAGTTGATGAAAAATTTCCGAATCTCGCTGGTAGGGATTTTGAAAGACTATAAAGAAAACAACACCACGATCCTCAACTGTTCCGAAATTGAAAATGTCCTCAGAACGAAAGTGCAACAGAAATCGAAAAAGTATAAAACTATCATGTTAGACATCGACTATATTGTTCAAGGAAAAAAAAAATCAAATAAAAATATATTAATACAAACGATAAATTCTTTTAATGAATGCTTCCATTTGTTTAACATCCGCTTATAAATGTCATATGCTGATGAATGTGTGTGTGTGGGGGGGGGGGGGGAGGGGACTTTTAATCATGTGCAGGAATTGATTAAATTACAATTACTCTTCTTTTTATAAAATTCATAGTTAATGCAACATTACTTTCTCACGTTGATTTTTTTTCGTTGTACTATTTTTAAGCACTTCATATATAATAACTTTTTCAATAAACAATATTTGCATGAAATATAACTTATCTGTTATGTTTATATATGTAATCTTTACATATAACTATTCCAAAACAGAAATGAACATAAAATTTCCTATTATTTTCGGGCTTTATTTATATGTAGTAAGAAATAGAAAAAATTAAAAGTTAAGAATCGTTTTAAATTGAAAAAATTAATGCTTTTTTAAACAGTTTTAGAATCTGTACCGGAACGTACTATCAGTCATTTTGTGTTAATAAGTGTATAACACATTTTCAAGTAAAGCATAATAATTTTATGAAAAAAATATCATTAAAGTAATAGTAATAATAGTAATTGTAAAAGTAGTACCGTGCAATAATGCAGAGTTTCAAAATGCTCTAAATGCATTCGAAATCATAAGTCATACAATCAATTTTCATTTTTAAATGTAAACATTAGCCTTTCAAAGTACACATACTAGTGCATTTGTTTTTACACATAGTGACTTAACTATTTTAAAAATACACTATATAGCCAAAGGTGACCGGCCACTTGCGATTTTAGACGTTTTATTAAATATCTAGAAAAATACATGAGGAATTAACCTAAAACTCCAGGTATGTAAATAGTATAGTATAGGTCATACATTTCCGCGACGATTTTTTCCCGAAACTTCATAGGGGACCGTCAACAAATTGAAAAAGAACGAATATCTTTTGGATAACCCTGTAAAAACTAACGTAGCAAAAGCGTTCGAACTTGAGATTATGATTAAGCGGCTTATTGTAATAAACTGTGTTCATTTTTATGAGGATAGCATGTATATTCGTAGAGAAATTACGGTTTTTATAAAAACAGTCCCAAATTTCGCCAAGTTTTTTGCTTATAATTTGCAGAGTTCTCAATATAAAAGAAATTTCTTTTCAGAAAATATGACAAACACCATTGTACACAATACCCTGCAATCAGAATTAAAAAATAATCAAAATTGGATGAAAAATGAGTAGGTTTACTAAAAAATGTTTCACTGCGCATCGCGAATGCATTCAAAATATAATGTGCATAATGTATAAGCTAAGTATATAGAGCAACTTTTGTAAAAGTCACAAAATCATAGCTTGAAAATTCTGAAAATTATCGTCGATAGAATAAGCTCGAAATCCGTTGTTTTCAAAAGGAAGCAAAAAGATGAGGGGTTGTATCAAATATCTGTTGATTAGTGCCAAGATAGCGTACACTATATTGCACGTACAATTGGATACAACCCCTCATCTTTTTGCTTTCTTGCAAGTAATCCGATTCAGAAACTATGAAATTGAACAGATTTTATTTATTTTTCGATAAGTCATGCAAATTTAAATACATATAGTTATAATTACATCCCTCTTAATCTTGATGAGAAATTTCCGATTTCCGAAAGTTGCTGTTATACACATTTTCGATAGAAAGATTTGCAAATTTAAACCTTACAAAGAAAGGAAAATGATATACTTATTTTAAGACCAACAAAACTTGCGAATACATGATAATGACAAATATATTTTTGATGAATTTTTCTCTCGTCCCACATACAAAAATTGCGGACAATGTCCTACTACTCACGGTCACAAGAATGAAAAAAAGAAAAAAGAGAGAGAGAGAGAAGAAAAAGGTCACTTTTCGAGTTCTTAACCATCGTCGCGGCATATTAACACACAAAAAAAGCGAAAACGCACTTTCTCTGAAGAAGCATCACCGAAGCAAATGCGTGAATAAACAATGACGTCACGTGAGCTCCATCCTCCCGGAAGTAAAACTAAAACCGGACTCGCGAAGAAATCCCAGAGGCGTGTTGTACCTGTTGTGTATCATCGCGTGGGATGAGCTAAGCAATAGAGAAAAGTCTTACATTACGCATTTATAGACTTTAAGAATTTTTTGAAATTTTCATAAAAACTGAATTTGGATATTATCACAGGCGTCAGGCAAGGGCGGCTAACGGAGAAAGGTCATTGCCCTCCATAGATTTTGAAATTTAATTGTTTTGGTCAGTGAGATCTTAAATTCCTCTCGCTAATGTTAAACCTGTAGTAGTGGGATGCATTCTTATTTTTAAAATATCTCATCGGAAATTAATATTCTAAACTTATTTTTTCTGCGTACTCTTCTTAAAAGATATTTCTTTCTTTTTTAGTTGCCAAAATATTTCTAAAATATATACTTAAGGCTCCCATCCCGTTGGGCGAAGATACTCGCGAGCTAATGTTAAACCTATGGGAAGGTTATTTTCGAATATTTCGTTTGCATTTCAACATCCCCCCCCCCCCCCCACACACACACACACCCTCCCATTGGATATTGGAGGTCGATCTCCACATTTTCCCTTTTTTACTTTTTCGATTTTGGTTGCAGATTTTTTCTTAGAAAAGTACTTTCACTTTCGGAAACGGTTTCGAAAGTGAAAATGTCATCATAAAAAAAAAAAAAAAAAAAAAAAAAAAACCTGCAACCAAAATTGTAAAAGCAAAACAAGTAAAAATTAAATTTAAAAAATCAAAAAACCCGACTGCGTAAAAAGCGAACTAATTAATTATTTCTCATCAATGTGAAACCCTTTTTTATATTACTTGCCTATTTTTTTTTTTTTTTACTTGTATTGATGACTTTTAAATTGCGTTTAATTGTTAATTCCTATCTATAAACACTGTTTTGATGAGGCCAATAGATGTTTATGAAGGTTAAAATTGCAGTAAAGCTAGAGATCCTACCTACACAACTTCCAGGTTGTGTAATATTTAAACGGAGCTTCTGGCTGTAAAATAGTCAATGAAACATCATCTTCATTTTGAAATACTTATCCAATGATATGCCACTCAATATGGTGCGTAAAAATTTTTTTCGTCTCTACCGCCATTTTGAATTTATAAAAACAAAACCTTACCTATAACCATTGGACGGTTAAGACGAATCGATAGAGACCTCATTCATTAAAATCCATCCAGGATTTTAGAATCCCAGGTTGGGATGTTTCGAGGGTATAAAGAAATCCGCATACCCAGATACGCATCAAACACATAACCCTTCTTGGCAGTCGGGTAAAAAGCGGCAAATGTAGGGATCGACTTCAGCCATACAATGAAAAAAAAATATTATTCAAAAATATTGAAATGCAAATGAGATATTTAAAAAGAACCTTCCCATAGGTTTAACATTAGATCGCGAGTGTCTTTGTCTGACAAGACGGGAGCCTTAAGTAGCTTCTAAGAAACTCCCCGATCACTAAATCGGAAGTTAACGTAGGAAAAAACTTAAAAGCCCTATTACTCATTACCTAATATAATTATCGGAATACGGTTTTCTACATCAGAAAGCACACTTCACATGCCAACGAGGTGCGCTTTTAAAAATTGTCTCCTTAAAATGTAATCAGTTTTAACAAGATGATAAAATTTCCTTAAGTGGAAGTTTCAAGTTTCAAAGTTTATACGGAAATTTTAAATACTTAATATTTAAGTAGGCAATTTTTAAAAACACGCCTCTTAGGCATTTGACGGCTTCTTTCTGATGGTGAAAACTATATTTCGATAATTAGGCAGTGAGTCATCGCGCTTTTAAGTTTTACCATAGACTAACACCAATTTAGCGGCCGGGAAATTTCAGTGAAGGCCCCCTTAAACTTATTTGAAGCGTTGAAATCTTATCACAGCTCGCCAAGATTTTAACACATATGATATTAAATGAAGCATATATTTTAGAAATATTTTCTGAACAGAAAAAGAGAGAGACTTTCTTTGAGAAGAATATGCTGAAAAAAAAAGTTAAAAATACTAATTTTCTGAGGACATATTTTAAAAATAAGAATGCATTCCACCGCCTTAGGTTTAACTTCAGAACGAGAAGCACTTCAGATCTCACTGCCCCACCTACCCCTCCCTTAAGGCTGTTTTCAAATTCAAACTGACTACATTCTGACGCATCCCTGAATTCATTTTTATTCGCAAGCACGTGAGACTGCCAGGTGTTCCCATTCAGAAACTATGAAATCGAATAGATTTTTTTTTTTTCATTTTTTCGATTACAGGGAGAGGCTTTTTGAGAAATGACTTAAAAACTGACGTTTTGAATCGATTTTTGAACGCGACAGCCCGATAAAGGTCCTGGTAAGAAATCAATCGCTTATAGCTCAAGATTAATTAATTTATCGAAAATGAAAAGAACTATGCGATTTCAAATCACGTCAATGGTCACACCTGCGAGTGTCATGCTTTTATGTTTAAAAATAAATTCGTAACGGGCCAGAAAATTTCGTAAGGAAAATATTTTATTTGAGAATACCCTAAACTAAATTTTCTTTACCTCTGATGATTTTGAAAAAAAAAAAAAAAAAAAAAAAAGTAAACTGACTGAAAATAATTAAATACTATAGGCGACAGTTGAAGAAGTGGGTAGGAGAGCAAAAGCAACCCTGATAGGGGAAAAAAAACAACTGTTCGAATTCATAATTTAAAAACAAAAAATACTGGTAGAATTTTTTTCTAAATTTAATATGCTTCAATTATTAAATTTACGTTTTGCTTCTTACGCTATCTTTACAAATTGTGATGCATGGGCGTGTCTTATGACAAAAATTTTTCAGTTTAACCTATTTTATGCTTACATTTTCCATTTCCGTGAACGCTGGCCACAAGCACATCTAAGGAGCTCACAACCATGGCAGACTAAGTCCATTTTGAAAACAAATGATGTAGTCCATTTAGAAGATACATAAAATTTGTTTTATTCACTCCCACAGTGAACCAATTCTGTAAACTGATGTCATATATGAGAAAGTATGTAAAAATAGACTTGGTTCCCTGTGGGAGTAGATAAAATAGATTTTATGCACCTTCTAGTTGGACTATCTCATTTTTTTTTTATTATTTATTTATTTATTTTTCAAAATGGACTTGGTCTACTACGGTTGTGAACCCGTCATTTATTCCAAACTCTTGCCCCACCATGGGTTTTGTTCTGCTGGGGATATTACGCTGGTATTTAATTTGCTATGAATCAATGAGTGAAGGTTTGTTAGAAATATTAACATTTGTGACAAGCTCAAGTTCCGGTATGACTATGGTTTATATGTCACCTGTTAAAGGAGATGTGTTTGTATGTGTGTGTATGGGGGGGGGGGGGGGCATAGTTGGACAAATTTGTGATTGCAATTATCTGCAATGTAATTACAGTTTAATTGTATGTAATTAATTATCGTTAAAATTTCATGCCGTAAAAAATTCTTGAAGCACTCTATCCGGAACCACCCTCATCCCATTATTTGACAAAATTTCTGTGTTTGAATGTGTGTAACTATAATCAATTACATGCAATTAACTTGTAATTAAATTGCGGATAATTGAGATTACAAATTTACGCTACTCTCGGAGGGGGGGGGGGGGTGTTGCTGCGTATATAGGCATGGAGCATTCTGAAGTATCATTTATTGAGCGTTGTTCTATTAAATGCCTTTTTTTGTTAATACAATTTACAATTTCCCCACTTTAATTCAAAGCCTTCTACCTGCTAAAACATACTTATTTTATTTCAAGCACAAGCTGTATGTCATAAAAATGACAAATAAATATATCATCTCGAATGCCAGGTCTCCGATTCCCCTCTCCAATGTTAAACCTACGAATTCATTCGTATTTTTCAAATTTCTCACCGAGAAATCCACTTTTTTAGCATATTTTTTTCTGTGTACTCCTTATAAAAAAGGTCTCTGTGTTTTAGAGGACACAGTTTTTCTAAAATATATGCTTAATTTAATATTTTATGTATTAAAATCTTAGTGAAGCTAACGAGCAGTAAGTAAGTTTTTCACGCTTCAAATAAAATGAAGTACATATTTTAGAAATATTTTGTCAGCTAAAAAAGAAGGAGAAATCATTTAAAATATGTGTATAGAAAAAATGGAATTTAAAATATTAACTTTTAAAAGATAAATTTTAAAAGTACGAATGCTTTCAACGATAGATTTAATATTTGAAATCTGACTGACCAATAACCTTAAGAGGATGGTGGACTTTGAAGATGAGCGGAATTAAAATTTTTCAGTTAAATAAAAAGACAACCAAAATCCATGTTTGAACAACTTTTTCTTTGACAAAAAATTTGGATTCACTTTACACCAGTCTGAGTGTGATATAAATCCGATCATGGTTTCGACTACTTTTATACAGGTTTAAAATCGCACCTGTTCTATAAGGGGCTATACATATACATCGTTATTAACATTTTGCCAATTTTGGACCCCCTTCCCCCTTGCGATATCATACATTATCATTCCTAGACACCCCCCCCCCCCCATTCCCATGACCCATGATATCGTTATCAATGTCAAAAGAATTATTTTATTTTTAGATTTTTTTTTCTTTCAATACGCTTGCAGTGATATACACATATGATTACACATTTTTGTTAGTCACATACTTTTCGGATTCAAGAAGTCAATAAAATATGAATACATGAAATAAATTTATATCAAATAACATCTAAAAGAGTTAGTTACTATTTAATAATAGGTTAATGTTACACAATGCATTCAAAAGTAACATTTCTTTTTTGCACTTACTCCCCTGCCTTAGGTTAAAAACAGTCAACAAAACAGTAGACAACATTCTTTGTCTTTCTTTAATGGCAAACGCAAGTATCATTTCCTACATATTATGCTCCTGATATCTCTAACAGTGAACTATATGCGCGTGTCTATAGCATATGGCGGAGAACAGGAATTCCAAACGTTGGAGTATTCCAAATTTTGGAATGAAATGATTTTATAAACATTTAAGGGATTTAATAAAACCTTTGTATTTTCATAAAAAAATAATTTATTTTGTAAAAAAATAATAAAACAGGTAACAGACTATTTGGATGTAAAGAAAAGTTACTGAAAGAAAGAAAAGTTTGGTTGGATCAAAAATGATAACGATATCAAAAAGTAGCCCCCTACCCCCAGAGATATATAACGATATCAAGTGCCAGACCCCCCCCCTCCCCTAAAATGATAACGTTATATACGCGCAGCCCCTAACCACTGATTAAACTTGCCCATGCGAACAGTTTTTCTTCCATTCCATTTTCAATTTTGTACACTGTAAAACACTTACTGTAACATTACTCTATAAAATTGGTGGCAGCACTGCTGCCTCCAATTTTATGGAGTAATTTAACCGATATAACTGGTGTAACGTTACATATCTCTTTTGAAATATTACACCATAATAATGTGAATTCTGATATTTTCACGTTATTGTGGCGTAATCTTCCAGAAGAGATATGAAACGTTACACCAGTTATATCAGTTAAATTACTCCATAAAATTGGAGGCAGTAATTCTGCCACCAATTTTATGGAGTAACGTTATGACAAGTGTTTTACAGCGTAAATACGTTAAGTTTTTTTTTTTTTTTTTCATTTAAATAGATACCCATAGATAAAACAAAGAACGGTTAACGAAAGAAATGCAATATTAAGTGAGAAATATCGTGAAAACTTGCCCAATATGTGGGAAATATTTCTATAATAGTAATAATTATTGATGTATATCGAATCAACACAAATATGCGGCGAGCTTTTGAGAACTGGACTCAAACTAAAGTAGTCGTTGGTTTTCAATCATTTAGAAATTGGATGGTGAATTTTTCAATATTTCTTATATAAGGTACTTCAACGAAATAAGAGACTAAACAAGCCTCGGTTTGCGAGAGCACGAAAATATATAAATAAAGAAGAGTTGTTCTTTTAATAGTAATAAGATATTAATTTAATCATTAGTGCAGTTTTTATTTGTACATATTTTAATTAACTAACAAATTTATCTGTATAGAACTGTACAGTTATTTTATAAAACATAATTCACCTATGATCGTTTGTCGTGTTTTTTTTCCATATATAAACAATATTATTATAAATTATACTATATTTATATTTTATAATAATTAATTATAATATATGAATAATTATTACATAATACAAATTTCTTTAAATACCAAATTAATCGCAACAACTCGAAATTTCCAATAAATCATTATTAAAATACCTGCAACTTAACTTGTTGCATAAAAATGGGATATTTGAATAACATTTTAATTCACTGATGTTGCATTTCATAAAATTCGGCTATTCTTTTGTCGCCTTTATAATAAATGATTGATGAAAATGGTTTTAAAGACTGTAAGACAAGATGAAATACCTTTAAAATTTAATTTTTTCATTGTCTATCTTTCTGTCATTATCTATCTTCCATTGTTACTTTTACAATATCGTTATCAGACAGTGTTAATCTTTCAATTAAATCTTAACCTTTGTATAACAAATTGGGAATATGAGACCATTCTTGAAATCAGTTCTTAAATGATAATAAAAATAACACTGGACTTTCGAACAATTCTCTATTTCGAACCTATTTCGCACTGTATTTAAAATTTTTATATTCATCTGTATTTATCTCAGAATCGCGCTTCAAATGAAGGCTTAATTACACCAGAAGAGATTGATGTAATAACGTATTTTTTAAACATACTTTCATTACATTCACTAAAATGTAGAAAAAAAATTATATATATACTTGCTGACCCGCCCGGCGTTGCCCGGGTCCGTGGTAATATTTATAAAGAAACCTTTAATTTATATGATTATATATGTAACTCGATTTTGTCTGAAATACGTACCCACTCACAGTGTGAAAATGGGGGAGAAGCAGTTGCAAATTGTTGAGATGTTATGCAAATTTTATTCATAAATTTTTGTAAAATTGTATGCCATAGTCATGAACAAATTAAAATTTTAAAACACCCTCTACTGATGAAAAAATTAGTTAAGAGGAGAGGAGTGAGTGCTTAGTAATGTACAGGCCAAAAGCTTTAAAACGACCTCTGTCAGAAAACAACATATAAAGGATACTCATCGAAGAAAACGCTACAGTGGTAAGCACAATTATCGTCACCCACCTTCCAAACTCGAAATTCAACTCTCCCACCTTCTTTAAAATTTTAAAGTGTTATCATTCACGTAAGTTAATTTCAATTGTAATCGTTCTTCGTGTTAATGGCAATTTACATATGCATAGTCGCCCAAGCATGGAACGTGTTTCTTGAACTTTTTATGAAGTAAATAATTTCCGTTCTTGAGCGATTAAGAGTCCATTCACTTGCGATTCTTATAAAACTCCTAATATATCACAAAATGCACATCATATTAAGTATTTCATGAACTCAAGGATTTTTCCCTCAGTTCTTATTCTTTTGTTAATATTTTCTCATCCTAATGAAAACATATGTTATACTTTATTGAATGTTTTCACATTGAAAGTGCAGTGTAAAGTTTAGGCATAATTCAATAAAGCGAAAATTTTGAGTGTTCGTTATTTATAATCTATCTTCCTGTTAAAATTGTTGACTACATTTTTAGACACCCATGAACGGTGAACACATAACATGCGATAAATTGTCACAAATTTTAAAAAAATCACAAATTTTGTCATAGATCGTTGAAAAAAATTGTAAAATGATCATTAGAAAAAAAAAGAATTTCATCCAACGATCTTGGAAAAATAATCATGAATTTTGTGAAACAATCGAAGAAAAAAATTGCAAATTTCATCAAAAGATCGCAGAAGCACATGTTGAATTTGCCAGTCTGTCACTCAGGAATATCGGGAACTTTGACAAATAGTCGCAGAAAAAACAAAATCAAATTCGTCACGGATAATTGAAAAAAAAAAATGCAAATTTCGCCAAACAATCTTGGGAAAAAAATCATGCATTTTGTGAAACGATCGCTGCAAAAAGCCTTCGAATTTCAGTAAACAAGCGAAAAAAAATATTGCAAATTTCATCAAAAAATCGCGGAAATGTATAGCAAAATTTTGACAAAAGAGTGCAGAAGCGCACACTGAATTTTGCCAATCTGTCGCAGAGAAATATCGGGAACTTTGGCAAATAGTCACCAAAAAGAAATAAATAAAATAACAAATTTCATCATAGATCGTTGAAAAAAAAAAAAAAAAAAAAAAACGTGAATTTCGTCAAACGATTGCTGAAAAAACGCCCGCGAATTTCAGTAAACAATCGAAAAAAAATTGCAAATTTCATCAAAAGATCGCGGAAATGCATGGCAAATTTCGTCAAAAAAGTGCAGAAGCATATGCCAATTTTGCCAATCTGTCGCTGAGAAATATCGGGAACTTCGACAAATGGCCGCGGAAAAGAAAAACACAAATTTTGTCACTGATCGTTGAAAAAAAAAAATGCAAATTTCATGAAACGATTTGGGGGGGGGGGGGGGTGGCGGGGGGGATCGTGCATTTTGTGAAACGATTGCTGAAATAAACGTGAATTTCAGTAAGCGAAGAAAAATATTGTACATTTCATCAAAAGATCGCAGAAACGCATAGCAAAGTTTGTCTAATCTTTGGCTAATCGTCGCAAAAAAAAAAAAAATAAATAAATAAAAAAAAAAAAAATAACGCGAATTTCATGAAAAATCTTGTAAAAACAATCACTATAAAAATAAAACACAAAATTCGATAAACAGTCGAGGGAATAAATTGCAAATTTCATCAAAAGATCGCGGAAATGTATAGCAAATTTTGACAAATGAGTGCAGAAGCACACGCTGAATTTTTCCAATCTGTCGCTGAGAAATGTCGGGAACTTTAACAAATGGCGACAGAACAAAAAAAAAATCATAATTTCTCTTCACTGAATTACGCCTAAACTTTAAACTGCTATGCCTGGCACTACAGTTGCAGAAAATTCTCTAAGTGTCTGTGACAGATACTTCAGTGGCAGAAAATAATCTGCTGGTAAAATATTTTACAATTGAAGCATTAATTAATCAAACCACCACTTACCTGCAATGTCTTTAAGCATTTTATTAATTTTTATAGATAATAATCTTAGTTTTGTATTAAGTAATAAAGAGCTAAACATAATTGTAAAGCGAAATAATAAAAGGTTTGATGGAAAAATAATCTGCAAAAGAGATAAGAAAATCTGTGACGCCTGTCTCCCATCTTGAATTTTCTGCTACTGGACCTGGCACTATGAAAACATTCAGTAAAGTGCAAGATATGTTTTCATTACGATTTCTTATCAGTGGGAAAGTGGAGAGAAAAGATTAACAAAAGGAAAAGAACTGAAAATGGAAAATTCTGAGTGCGTAAAATAGTTAAGATGTGCATTTTGTGACATGCAGTTTCATAAGAATCGCACATGAATGAACTCTTAATCGCCCAAGAACGGAAATTATTTACTGAATGTTTTAAAAAAACATTCGATTCTTGGGGCGATTAGACAAATTTGGAGTTTCAGAATAATCGTCCAAGAATGGACATGCAGTCAGGTATAAAATGTACGTTGTCATCGCCCAATAATGTCAACAATAATAAATCAAAACATTGAATATTTGTATATGAAGCAAACTGAGTTCAATAACAATTTTAAAAATACAGAATCAAAATTAAAACTTATACTTTTGTTTATTTAAATGAAAAAAAGTTTAAATCCTACATATAACATTTCGAGTTATACCGATTAATAAGTTTTATCATGTTATGGTTAAGCATCACAAAAAATTTCAAAATAGTAACTCAATAAATAAAAATTATTTTAAAATAGGTATGTCCCGGACCTCCTTAAATGAAACAGAGTTCAATAACAAATCTTAAAATCAAAACATACATCTTATACTTTTGCTAAGAAATGAAAAGAAAACCTTCAGTGAAGCATTGATTCAGCAAATATGTGAAAAGTTTGTAAAAAGCCTACTTTTATGACAATTTTGTGAAGGGTCCTTTTTTTAAGGTGAAATGTTTTGTGAAGGGTCCTGCTTTGATTTGAAAAAAAAATGTGCAGGGTCCAGTTTTGACATAAAAAATGTTGTGAAGGGTCCAGTTTTGACATGAAAAACGTTGTGAGGGGTCTGTTTTGAAATGAAAAATTTTGTGAGGGGTCCTTTAAAGAACCCAATTTTTCCTAAACAGATCCCTGTGCTTGTTACATATCATGACTTTGATAAGAAATGAAAACACTCAGTAAAGTGTAAAAAATATGTTTTCATTGGGATTTGTTATGAAACTCATAATATATGGGGAAGTGGAAAAAAAAGATAAAAGAAAAACCCAAATAACTTCATTCATTTCCCCTGAAAAGAAATATTTGTTTTATTCCTATTCTTGGGCGATGACAACATACATCTCTTAATCACCCTAGAACGGAAATTATTTACTGAATGTTTCCATTTCATAGAAAGTACAGTTTTCATCATACACTTTACTATAAAATGTACAGTTCTATTTTTACTAAGAAATGAAAACATTCAGTGAAGCGTTGATTCAGCAAATTTGAAAAAAAAAAATAATCAGCAAATTTGAAAAAAAAAATAATTACTTTAAGATCCCAGAAAGTTGAAGAAACATTATACTATTTCATTCTTGGGTGACTACGCGTATGTAAATAGATATTAATACGAAGAACGAATACAATTTAAAGTATTATATCACTTCTTATAAACAAAATAAAAAACATTATAAAATAATGTCAATAAGATTAAATCTTATAGTAACAAAATAAATAAAGCATGGAAAATAAACAGTGCAATTTCCCGCTACAGTTAGGCTAGGAAATGCAGCCGACCAGCCGCTGTATCTCATATTTACCACCTGCTCTCATTGGCTGGTTTCTTCTTTGCCGCGGATTGGCTTAGAGCTGTAAATAGCCTGAAACCCATAACGTTTTATTGCAGCGGATTGGCTTAGAGCTGTAAATAGACTCTAACACATAACATTTTAATTACGTTTTAATTTTTTTTTAAATATCTAAATTGAAATTTTAAAATCCGGCGGTGAAGTGCACTTTCCGGTAATTGCACACATGACAAAAATTTCAGAGGTCTAGGTGTTATAATTTCGGAGCTTTCCGCGGTCAGGCAGACAGGCAGGCAGACAGACATATCTTATTTTATATATATAGATATTTTTAATGCAATGCCAAAATTGGTGATATTTTGCCAAGTTGGCCAAATTTTGGCACTATTGTCATAACCTTGCCATTAGTTCTTTTCAACAAATACTTATTGGCAATCACACTCAAACTGATACTGATTTCTCCACAGAAAATCAAACTATAATTGAGTAACCATTAAGTTTAAGTAGTGTTAGTTTAAACTTAAGAAGTGTTTTTGGTATGTCTATCGAAAACGGAAAGAGCTTGAGTCCAGCCCTTCCACTTTGTCCCCCTTAGGGCTCGAATTTTGAAAAATTCCTAAACACATTTTTACTTATTTTAATTATACTATAGGCATGTCAAGTTTCAAGATTTAATTTCCATTGGTTTATGAGATATGGCGATTTTTTTTTTAATTTGCCCCCATTGCCCCCTTTAGGGATCGAATTTAAAAAAATAAATGCCCAATTCCTGTATTTCCCTGAGGAACACATATATATTCCACATTTAAAAGCTCTATGTCGAGAGGAAGAAAAATAAGTAACAAGATTTGACTGCCACATATAAACAGAATTGTAAGTTTAAAAAAAAAGCAGGTAAAAATAAGGAAAATAACCCGATAATGACAAACCGTTAAAACTTCGGCAATCAAGATAATAAAACTCTGTGTATCTTAAAAAATCTTTTTACCATTGTCGAAGAATGTGATTTCAGTGCTCTACAGGGTTGACAATTAGGCCTTTTTTATTGAGAAATTCTGAATTCATATCAGAAATTCAGAATAGTAAATTTTACTTTATGTAACCACGGAATGTCAATAAATAAAGCAAAAATTGCTTTTCGGAATTTCTGAATTAAAAAAGGCTAAATTGGTAACACTGAATAGGCATTAATACAGTATAATGGACAGTTTAAAAAAGACACGACGTATTGCTGAAATCTTTATGAAGGAAATAAAAAATAAGAGTAAATTCAGCTTTTGCATGATAAATTTAAAAAGAAATCACTAAGTACTAAACAATAAAGTGTTATCAATTTATATGTTAATTTATTACACACTCCTTTAATCTTAAATTTGACATTAATCTCTGATTCTTAATTTATATGGCTTTGCTTTTCTTAAATGTATCTCTCTATTTTAAAACAATGTAACTACTGCTGCCATTACCGCCGCCGTAATTGAATTTAGTGTAACCTTTTGATTTTCTTGTCTCATAATAATAAAAGAAAACTGTATACTTATAATAAAAAACATGAGTAGAAAATTGTTGGTAACCATTCCGGGACGAACCTTGTTATCTATATATTTAAAACACAAAACTGCTTTTTAACACTTTCCAACAAAATTGAAAAGTGTTTATGACTTCGTTTTTTCTCGCCGTCTGTCCGTCTGTATGCGCTCTAACTCTCGTAAATATACTCGGATTGCTTTGAAATTTTTGGATGTTATTGACTTTTACCATAGCACGAACCCTATTTCAAATGAAGTTTGTAGCATGTTTAGTTCTTCTACAGGGATAGTAAAAAATATTTCGTTACATT
Organism: Maratus speciosus; assembly: GCA_963932465.1. Taxonomy (NCBI): domain Eukaryota; kingdom Metazoa; phylum Arthropoda; class Arachnida; order Araneae; family Salticidae; genus Maratus; species Maratus speciosus. The sequence continues at coordinate 223,313,590 of OZ010790.1, read as the reverse complement.
ACGGCCAATGTGAAAAAATCGTTTCAAATGATTTTTAATAATGTTAAACGCATCCAAACATAGCAAAATTGATATGCATTTATGAAGTGCACTAAAATATGCATTCTGTAGAATATGCGGTGCAAGGAATAGTTATTATTCATTTACAGAGCCACACAAAAGAATTCCATTACATACTGATATATGGGGGGGGGGGGGGAGGATTTTTTACGGCGAACTTTAATTGTGTAAAACTATTACATATATAATGAAATTGATATACGTCGCTGACGTTTACTATAAGTTATTTCATGCATAATACGAAGTGCAGAGCATTTACAGGGACACACAAATGACTTCAGATACTATATTGTATCCGAAGTACTGTACATTAGCGGGGTTTGCTGGAAATGAATTTTCAATTATGATATGCGCTTTCATGTTTCACTATATTTATGTATAAATTCTATAATTTATGTACTGGGCTACACAAAAGAATTCGTAAGGGTTACTGGGCATGAGCGCAAATTGCTTAAAGGTGGTTTTTAAATGAGCTATGCATTTTTACGCTGAACTGCATTTAATTTATTAAGAAATATTTGTAGAACATAGATAAAATGATATACAGGGTCACGCAAAGAATTAGATACATGCCGTCTATACAAAAGTATTCAAGTATGCTTCCATCTATTAGTAAAAATTGCTAAAAGAAAAATTTCAACCTGTTATGCGCTTTCTTGATAAACTAAATTTTCCCATTATATAGTATATATATCAGCATATAGATCAAATACAGGGCTGTTCAAAAGAATTGGGATGCATATTTGACTATGGACAGTAACGGCTGAAATCAATTTTTTAAATGTTTACTTAATTATCTTATTTACCTCATTTCCCTAAATAACGAAGTTTTGTTAAAGCTTTCAGAGAGTGTTGGAAAGTGTTTCATAATCTATGCCGTGCGCATGATTTTTCTTTCTTGTTTTATCATCTGTCCTGAACTTTCTACTGAACAAATTTTGCTAATTGAAAATTTTTAAATGAAAGCTCTTCATTTGCAGATGTTCTCGCTTTAACTATTTTTAAAAATATTCCCATTTTTATATCTCCATTTTAATTTAAAAGTTTATATGAAATTTCTTCTAAATGGTGGTAATCGGATTACCTCCATTTTTGCAGAGAAAGGAGAAATATTAAAAAGTGTTCAGATACGTGGTCCTTTTAGACGTATTTTTTTTTCTTTTTTTTTTTTTTTTGTATCTGCAAGTTATTTTCAGTAAAAAAAAAAAAAAAAAAAAAAAAAAAAAAAAAAAATTATCACATGTACTTTATCACAATATTAAAATATTTATTTCTTAAAAGACGTTATAAAAACACATGAAAAGTAAATTAAAAATCTATATTTACATGTTCCAACTCTTTTACTGAGTCGTCATCAGAATGTATAATAGAAAATTACAAATGCATATGAAAGATGGAAAAAATCATCGAATATAAACAAGTAATCATATAACGCGCCCTACATTTTCGCGATTGCTCGTGTTCCCTCTATGTCGCGACACCGTAAGTTGTCCAACCATTCAACCCATAAATTCGGGATATGAAAAGATGATGAATCGTTACAAACTCCTGAACCTCTTAAATAAATTTCAATGGACTCTCTTATAAATAATTGTACATAAAAATTAGACCTGTAGATTATTTTACGCTCGTTAAAAAACTTAGCCGTTATAAAGCAGTATTACCTCTATTATATTTTATGTCCGCTATATGTTCTTTACATCTCATATTGAATTCTCGCTGGGTTATACCTATATAATGATTTTTGATTCCTCTCTCCCGAATAAATAGAATCATATAAACTCCTGAGAGGTCATCTCTATTAATAGGATCAATTTTAGTATTTAAAATTATCTTTAATTTCGGAGGCGGTTTCTCAATCAAACATAAACCAAAATTTCTTAAATGATTTTTTATATGTTCAAAGAAACCCGGGAGATAATTTGCTACAACCCTTTTCATATTAACTTCATTAATAGTTTTATTTTTATTTTTAGAAGTATCAAAGGAGCTATGAATCAATTTGTTCTGTGTGAATCTAATTGTGAATTCAATCATTTAATCTAAAAATCCAAATATAAAAATAAAACTATTAATGAAGTTAATATGAAAAGGGTTGTAGCAAATTATTTCCCGGGTTTCTTTGAACATATAAAAATTCATTTAAGATACTTCTAAAAATAAAAATAAAACTATTAATGAAGTTAATATGAAAAGGGTTGTAGAAAATTATTTTCCGAGTTTCTTTGAACATATAAAAATTCATTTAAGATACTTCTAAAAATAAAAATAAAACTATTAATGAAGTTAATATGAAAAGGGTTGTAGAAAATTATTTCCCGGGTTTCTTTGAACATATAAAAAATCATTTAAGAATTCATCTATGCACATGTACTTTATTTTTATAAGCGAATGAAAATTTATATTTATTGTGACATCACGAGAATATTGTTTATTGGGCATTTTATCTTTATGCATTAAGACTTTATTATTTTTTTTATTACAATTAAATAGAAAATATATTTTTATTTGAATATAGTATATTCAAATAAAAATATATTTTCCACATATATCCACATATTCCACAAATATATATACCACAGGTTCCCAAAGAGGGCGGTACCCCCTCCCAGTGGGCGTTGCAGCCTTCAAGGGGTGCGGTAGCGGATCCAGAGAGAAATGGGGGCGTTAAGATAGTCAAAGGGGGGGGGGGGCGGCCGTAGCGTACCTACCTATTTAGAGAATTGATATAATGAAACTAGCTGACCTCCCCCCCCCCCCCTTCTCCCTGGCGTTGCGCGGACCCGTGATAAAAACCTTAAATAGACCTATATTAAGTGAAAATCTATACAAACGAACCAAAAGCTGGGGATTCCAAATTGAATTACTTTTATGCAAAAAATCGACTCTAAAACTTACCGAAAACAAAATTTAATTATAACAGGCTAAAACATTGTAGCCACAATTCTTTCATAAATGTCAAAAATCGCTATAATTTGCATTAAAAAAATATATAAATTCAAAAATCGCCGAGAGCAAAATTAGTAGTATTAAGCATATAGAAGAAATAATAGTAAAATTCAGAAATGTAAACTAACAATTCTGGCTTCGAAATCGGTACCAGCTCTACCTTGGACTGTGGGCAAGAGTACAGAAAATTTGTAAATGTTTTTCATTCATCGTATTTGGCTAAGCTTGGGTTCAATGCAATAGCTATTATACTGTTTAAGAAAAGGAACAGATTGCGCATCACTGAACGAGGTACTAATTTGCGTGTTGATGTTGACGAAATGAGAACTCGACATTAACAAATTGTTAGTACTTCACCAGCCTCAACCATCGCATTAGTTTTTATTTTTTCTCTTATTGATTTTGTGCTTATTTTTAAATTTTTAGTAAACATTTTTTTACTACAGTTGATAGTCATTTTAATTAATTTCTTTTTTGTGATTCTTAACAGATAGATAGACAGATAAAATAGGTATATGTAACATGCAACAATATTTTAATATTTGGTATAATTATCTATTGTGGAAGAGGGGGAGTTGAAATTTTTTTTCTTGTAAAAGGGGTGGTGGTACAGAAAGGCTTAGGAATCTATGGTATATACTATGGTTAAAGCATAATAGTACGTATATAAAGTGTATTTGAAAAGTTTTCGTCGGTTATGTTATGTTTATCTTGAAATGTACTTTTCCCTTAATAAAATTAAGGAAACAAATTAATATGATTGTGTCAACTTGACGTAATTTTCACTGATTTTTCATTTCTTAAGTCTAAAGCTTGGAATCCGGAACCTTTATTGATCATTGAACTATTTCAGAAATTGAATATTGAGTAAATAATCAATTAAATTTAAAAAATCAAAACACTCGACTGCGTAAAAAGCGAACTAATTAATTATTTCTCATCAATGTGAAACAATTTTTTTTTCAATTCCTACTATTATCTCACACTCTCGCTATATAAATCTTGTTCAAATTTTCAATCGTTGATAAAATACTTATTATTCATCCAATCAAGCTCAAATAAATTTTTTAAAACTTGTAGTGGATGACACTTGATGTTAATCCAGTTTTTTTTCAAATATTAATTCATTAATTAAATTAAATTTATTACTTTTCAATAATCGAGAGAGTCCCCCTTCTTGATCAAGGTATTTTAAGACCGAGAGAGCCCTCTTCTTGATCAAGGCATTTTAAGCGCCACTCAAAAGGAAAGAAGAATGGGAGAAAAAAATTCTCTTATTGACCTAAGTAGGAATTGACTTAAAATATTTTTTTTATGTTACTTGTTCATATTACTTACCTATTTTTTTTATTTACTTGTATTGATAACTTTTAAGTTGTGTTTAACTGTTAGTTCTTATCTATAAATACTGTTTTGATAAGATCTATAGATATCTATGATGGTTAGAGTTGCAGTAAAGCTAGAGATCCACAATACATCCACAACTTCCAGGTTGTATAATATTTTAACGGAGCTTCTGACTGTAAAATAGTCAATGAAACATCGTCTTCATTTTGAAAGACATATCCAATGACATGCCACTGAATAGGGTGCGTACATTTGTTTTTCGTCTGTACCGCCATTTTGTATTTTACGGCCGCCATTTTGAATTTATAAAAAATAAAAACTAGCCTATAACCATCGGGCTGTTAAGACGAATTGATAGAGACCTCATTCATTAAAATCCATCAAGCCGTTGGGATGTTTCGAGGGCATAAAGAAACCCACATACACAGATACGCGTGAAACACATAACCCTTCTTTTCAGTCGGGTAAAAAATATCCTCATCATTTGTATTTTTAGAAATGATTTGTCATTTTTAAAATGTACTTTTCTACAATACAAACCTTTGAATAATAAAATCTTCATGCTGTTTGTTTGTATGAAGTCTTGTGAAAATGAAACGCAGATCAACATTCCGTCATTTTTGACTTGAGTTATATTACTAGTTGCATATAAAAACATGAAAACTGATATACTGAAGTACACAGTTTTTAAATAAAAAAAATTATTGTAAAAGCTATTTAATGTTAAAGTCGGACAAAATAGTTCAGTTAGAAAAGTTTTATTGGATCAAAAACTATGCATAGAAATTTAACCATCTTTTGCAGGCACATACTTAACTATTTTGTGTTGTGCAGTATGCAATCATGTTTTAAATTATTTTTTTTAATTCTTTTTTTAAATTTTTTATTCAAAATTTGATTATTTCAATGAAGGTTTAATTCATAGTTTGAGACAGCCAGCCTACTGATGCCAAATTTTAAAAAGCCTAAATAGTAATATTTACGTACTTTTCAACTGAAAATATATTTACACGTGAATTTTAAAAAAAGACAAAAAACTTTAAAATAATTAAGATTTTATGTGCAAAAATATAAATGGGAAAAATTACGTCATGTTTAAAAACATCATACTTAAAACGATATATTTAAAATGTCACAGTTAAAACCAATTTCTTATAGTGCTCTAAACACTGTATTTTTAATTTAAATATATATTTACACATATATATTTACATATTAAATATATATTTTATTAAAATGAAAGAAAACTTTAAAATCATTAAATTATTACATGCGAAATTGGTGAAAATTACGCCACATTTTAAAGCGACAATTTAAAAAAAGATTTTCTAATGGATAATATTTATATGATGTCACAGTGGGAATCACGTGCTAGCGCGTTTTTCTACATATTTCATCACTGGATATAGCAAAAATGCAGGTAAGTGCATACGTAAAATAGTTTAGATTTATTTTGTACGAATTTTACTATTCGATAAATACATATTAGAAAAAAGCTATTAATTGAAATACACATTTTTTTTTTCTAAGTAGCAGGAAAATTATGCATGAAGTTATATAAAAATAAAGGAACGAATTCATGTCTAACGTACACCTGTTCCTAAAGATAAAAAATGTATGCGTAGATTTTCCTAACACGGTGCTTTTCAATGAATGTAATTTCCAAGCAGACGAATTTTCCTAACCTCAATTTCCCGTAGGAATATTATTCATATAGGTGCCCGGGAGGCATAACTATTTTTCTACAAGTTGATTTTCAAATGTGTAATTGATCTTTCTTAATCAATCACGAAAACAGTCGTCAACTGTTTCGACAACAGTAGTGAGCGCTTTCGTGCACACAAATTCCTCAGTCGGAGAGAAAGGAATGGCAAACCGTTTATAGAAAATCCCCACTGGCCGTGATAATATCATTTAATCTTCCGTAATCGGGTAATCTTTTTAAAACAGAGTCAATTAGCATGTTTTTAAGAGCATGCTTTGTGTGGAAGGGGATTGGCGAGCGTAGTTTGTAGGGGGCAGAGCTTTTTAACATTAAAAAATGAATTTTTCTCTTTTTTTAATAATTATAATGATAATAATTTCAAACGCACGAATGAATAATCTACCCTCGCTTTTTATTACAATGTATGAATTTAATAAATTATTCCAAGATTTATAATTTTTAATAGATATTTCAACGTAGGAACATAATAAGAGGTATTTTATCAAAACAAATAACGGCTAAGGATTCAAAAATTTCGTTTAACGCATATTTATAAACGGAGCTTTAGTTTCAAATATCTGAACTTTCGAACATACACCAGGAACCAATTATAATTCAAAGTCGAGGACAACCTGTACTGAAATTTTACAAGAAATTATTAAGAGCTACAAATTTGTGAAAGAGTTTCTCTATGTAAATTGGTGCCTTTTGATTCACTATGGCATAGTTACTCTTTAAATTGCAGGAAATAACTCTTTAATACTCTTTAATCTCTACCGCCACTGACTTAGTGACTGTACAGATTCGAAAAAAAAAAATCGATACAAACTTGAAAAGAAAAAGAATTCAAACAAGCACACAAACATAGACAGAAGAGAGTGAGAGAAAGAAATTATACAAATCTACTGCAGAAATTTGTAGCATAAGCATAAAAATTGCTTCGAACGTTACCCATTATGGTACTTTTCCAGTATAGTGGACTTGGTGATTTTTTTAGAAGACTGGCTTCAAAAAGTATGGTTTGTTGTCAAATGATGTAAGCAGATGTGAAAATGAACTTTTATGCTTTTTTATAATATGTATTTATATACTAATTTTAAATGCTAAAAGGTGTAAATTAAAACTTTAAAACAGTAAAAATAAGTTTATTTTGACTATTTGCATGTTTCGACTCTCCTCGAGTCCTTTTCAAAACAAATAAATGAAAATGTTACTATAATTGCACGGTCTATGAAACGCCACCATTCAATTTTTCACGCACTCTTTTATATTATAATATGAAATACGCACCTTATTTTTTTTCCTTTTACTTGGATGTTATTTCTATTTTCGTAACCATTGAGTAACTCGAGACATAATTTTGGTAAGTGAAATGATGATGCGTCTTTACATATTGAATTTTTACGTGTTACAATCTCTTACGCGGTTTTTCTTATAATGGATGGATAGAATAGACGAGGGTAAAATTATTTTACTTTCATTGAAATTTATTTGGATGGTTTCTTCTTGATATAATCTTGATAGGGCTGTGATTTTCCTATTATATTTAATATCAGCTATATGCTCCTTTTTTCTATACTTGAATTTCCTGCCAGTCACCCCAATATAGTAATTCTTTGATCCGTCTACTCTAATAAATGGTATTTCATATACTCCTGAATAATTCTCAAAAATAATTCGGTCAATTTTAGTGAAAATGATATTCTTTAATTTTGGAGGTGGTTTGGTTACTAAGCAGATAGTGAAACGCTTAAGACTGTATTATAATTTCTCAAAATATCTTGGAATATATTGGATAGTATAAAGTTTGTATTTTTGCAAATCAAATTTACGTTCAGGCTTCTTATTATTGGCAATATCCACGATTAATTTGTTAATATGTCGAAATTTAAAACGATTATTATGAGCAACTCTGTGAATATTATCTAATTCATCATTCAAATTATTTTGTGTGCATACTAGAAAAGTCCGTCTTACGAAAAATCTGTAGGTTGAAATTTTATACGTAAATGGAGAACAAAGCATTTTTCAGTATGGTAATTAGCTATGCTTTTTCTGAAAACAGATCTGTCGATAGATTGATTTGAGCTTGTTAACATTAGATCAAGAAATGGAAGACTTTTATTATGTTCAATTTCAATAGTGAATTTAATGTTATTGTTAATTGAATTTAGATGATGATTTGTTCTTGTTAACATTATGTCAAGATTTATCGAGAAGAAACCATCCAAATAAATTTCAATGAAAGTAAAATAAATTTTCCCTATACTATCCATCTATTATAGGGGAAACCATAGAAATTGTAACGCACAACAATTCAATATGTACCGATGCAGCATCATTTCACTTACCAAAAATATGGCTCGGGCTACTCAATGGTTATGAAAATAAAAATAAAATAAACATCCAAGTAAAATAAAAAAAAAATAACAACGTGCATAATATGAAAGAATACGGGGAACTTTGAATGATGGAGTTTCATACACCGGGCAATTTTAGAATAGTTTTATTTATTTGCTTTGAAAATGACCCGGGGAGAGTCGAAACATGTATAAGCAGTCGAAATAAGCGTATTTTTACTGGTTTTAAAGTTTTAATTTACCCCTTTTAGAATTTGAAATTATTATTACAAAGTGTTATTTTGCAGTATATTTGTATTTATGTATCTAAAAACAGTTTGTGTTATTTTTTTTTACATACAGTTTACTTCTGTTTTAATCTAAAAGTAGACAAATGGCTTGTTTATATTAAATAAATTCTATAAATATTGAAAAAATTGCTTGTGTATATGAGTCAGTGAATGCCAGAAAATATACATGAAAATTTCCTCTTCTCGCAAAGGCCCCTATACTAGAAAAAAATACCCATATCATAACATAATAAGAAAACCTAGAAAAAAATTGCGACACCTAATTTTGCCTCAATTCTAAAAGTATACAATCAAATTTAATCTTAAATGCTACATTCCAAATTATGTTGACTACAAAAAAAGCTATCACGTTTACGTTTTCTATTTCTTAATTATTGTCACTGACAATTTCCTGATCTCTCAATAACCAAAATTATATCAAAGTTGTTAAAAAAAAAATGTTCTGAAACAATTTCGATTCTGCTTGACCAGTCTGTGGAAAAATTGTCCGCATTATCCGATGAGCGGTACGCTTTAGAGGTCTGCACGGGCCGGAATTTCCAGGCCCGGGCCCGGCCCGGCCCGTTTACATTTTTACAGTTCTCGGCCCGGCCCGACAGAATTTCTACAAAAAAAAAAAAAAAAAAAAAAAAATCCGTTTTTTCTCAACATACAATTACGATTCTTTTAATGAATACTACATACATATTTATGGGAACATTTTGCAGTATATTTTACATTACTATGGTGTTCGCAAAACAGAAAACACACAATAGTAAACATTAACGATTACTTACAGTGTTTTAGTCATCGTGTCTACAGACATTTCAAAATGGAAATAAGGATTCATTAAAAGATTAATGTAGTTCATCAGAATAAAGGATTAAAAACATGATAACTTTTGAAGCTGTATAATAAAAAGTAGATTTGTGAAAATATTTCTGTCATTTTTAAGGCTTTTCTCAAATCCAAAGGAGCTACATTTCGACACATTTATGAATTCTTTTCTTTTCGGAAACGCGTAAGATTGGCAGGTACTCTTATTCAGAAGCTATGTAAATGTCGTTTTTTTTTCATAGATAAAAGCAATATATCTTTCTGAAAACACTGTCAAAGTTAGCGTTTTGAATCGAATTTCCGGAAGCGATGGCACAGGAAAGGAGAAAAACGTACAGTCACATGACAGGAATCTCTTTTATCTCTGTAACTAATTTATCAAATATGGAAAAAGTTATTCGTTTCCAAATGCCTTCAATAGGCAGGCCTCTCAATTTTCTGCCTTTATAGTTAAAAATTTTGTCAGAAAATGTGTCTGAAAGCTTCGCATTGTTGAGCAGTGAATATGAGAACCACCTTAAGGTATATTTCCAAAGATACTGTTAAGAGAAGTTCATTATCACTATTAATTCTACAAAACACAATGACTGTTCTACACATCCTGAGATCGATTAAGACCAGTTCCGTCCCGGCACGAGTCTGCTGAAAAAAAATTAAACTCGGAATCAGACATCTTGCAACTGTACGATGCCGATCTCTACGATGGACATGTTACATTTCTGTATTGATGTTGTTAAACTCGCCTCGGCTTGTGACGCACATTTATACTTCTCGAGAAAATCATATTCATTGAAAATGGCTTGTATTTTATCTGCTTCGCTTAAATTCTTATATCGGGCCGATAGGCCCGATTAATTTTTTTGCCGGCCCGGCCCGTTTATTTTGTCTGTCGGCCCGGCCTGGCCCGTTGAAAAAATTGTCCTAATTCTGCCGGCCCGGCCCGGCCCGGCCCGTTTGAAAATTCGCCTTCATTCCGCCGGCCCGGACCGGCCCGCGGGCCGGGTCGTGTACGGGCCTCGGGCCAAGCCCGGGCCCGTGCAGACCTCTAGTACGCTTTCAGTGATGTCTTTAACATTAATTGCAAATGGAAAATGATAGAAAAAAAGGAATTTGTCCTTATTAACCGGAGATACTTTTTAAGCGGCCACGCATTAATCTTTTATTTCTCGAATAATGAATTCATGAAAATTTCCTCTTCTAAAGTAGTTTTCGTGAATTTTTTAAATTACTTTGGAAGATTTACACAATCATTTAATAAATTTTAGTAAGATTTTGCCAATTAAAATTAACGAATTAAATCTAAATTTATAAGGACTTTGTGCAATATTTATAACTCCACTCAAATCTTTTTATTGAAATCTGTTTTTTAGTATTTTATAGAACTAGGAAATGTACAAATATAAGGATCTTGCAATAGAAATACAGAAATATTTCAGAGCTGAAACTTCTCCCTCACACTCTTCCAACGTCGACAAAGCTGAAGAGATGCAAACGAGAGAGAAATCATCCTTTTAAAAATATTTTTATTTTGTGCAACCAATAAATTTTTTGCAACAAGATAAAGTGAAGTATCTATAACACATTCTAAACTGTATTACTAGTAATAGCTGTATTAAATAATTTTTATAAAAAGTTTTTTTTTTTTTTTTTTTTTTTTTTACTGGTATTTTAAAGTACCGTCGGGACATAAAGGGTTAAGTAGCGTCCACTGTTACTGAATCTAAAAATATAAACAGAACTAAATGATGTTGTCTTCTGTGGGGAATTCTGGAGGGGCAGCTCCCCCTTTTCACAAAAAAATCGTTAGTTTCGTTTTCTCTTACTGTTTAAAGATTTTAAGTTACTTGAAAAGAATATTTTTTATTCTTTTCATCAAAATCAGAGCCACAGAAATTTAGTTAATTAAATTTTAGCATACGGGGAGGAGCCCATACTACCATAAAACAATGATGGTCAATTACTATTCATTGTTAATTGATGTGTATCGATATTTATGACATTTCTTCGATCATTTCATGCACGATGAAGCATCGTATGTTGACCAAAGTGGTGATGAGCCATTTTATGGTATCGGATCAGTTCGTGGAGAAGAATACCATGTCAACTTCTCCGCGGGTCAGTGATTTCGGGTGGAGCGTGGACAGCGGTTCGAATAATCGCAAATTTGGGACAAGACATAAAGATTTTTTTCTACTAACAGCGACGACAATCACGCATTAATTTCTGACAAATCATTACGAGGATACATAGGGTGTCCATTAAAGTTCTGTCCACCCCCATTTCTTCTAAATGGCGACAGCCATACTCATAAATATGACGTTTAAGCATAGTAAAAGGTTGCTTTAAATGGTATTGTGGCTTTAAAAAAATGGCCTTAAATAATGGGAGCATATCATCTAAAGCGCCACTTAGCAACCAACTGCGGAATTAGCATTCCTTTCACAAAAATGGCATGAGATACCAAAAAGAGTCACTTACATTGTTGTCAAGCAGCCTCAATTTAGTATGAAATGATATCGCATGTAAAATAATTTTATTACAAGGCCTGAAATCCAATTTTATGTATATAGAATCACCAGTTTAAATATGCTACTACTTGCATGCAAAAGTGTGGCATTATAAAGCAAACGGTAAGTTCATTTTAATAAGAAAATAAAGTTAAGTATGTTAAATGTGTCCGCCATCAGCAGAAATGCATCATGAATTTTGCCTTCGTTCTGTTTGAGAAAAAATTAATATTCTTTTATCATATTTTTCAATAAGGTTATGAATATATGTTTCCGAATATTTTCTGACATGGTTTTTATTCTTAATACTAGCTGAGCTGCTGGGCGTTGGCGTTGCCCGGGCCCGTGATAGAATTCTTAAATGAACCTTGCATTTGCTATATTGATTTTATATATTTAACTCTATTTTAATTGACATACGTGCCCGCTGACTGTTTGAAAAATCGGTTAAAAAAAAGGGAAAGAAAACCTGATATTTACCGGTAAAAAGGTTCCAGTTAACTGCCACGTGAAACGAGGGGGTAGGGGGGAGTATATTTCCGACGACTACGTAATTTTCGTGCTAAAATTTTTACAATCAACTATAAGAATCTCTGACTTAGGTGTAACCATTTTTTTCCACATCGCAATCCTTAGTAATTTGTTTTATTATTTACATTTACTTATTTATTATTTTAGTGAATATTTTATTGTCCCGAGGCAACGCCAAGCGGCTCAGCTAGATAAAAGAAATAAAAATAGGTGAATATAAACATGTAAGGATGAAAATTTTCCATGTGTCGGCAGATTTCCTGTTAACTTCTTCGAAATCCCCTTCTCCTGATCTTGCAACCTCTCCCGAGCACAAAGCTTTAACATTTTTTCAAAAGGTTAATTTTCGTATTTTTTTAAATGTTTTGCAGTGTTTCAATGCGAATTTAAAGTATATGCTATTTAGTATTTCCTCTTCTGCATAATTCAATTTTTGGAGTCTATACTCAATTTTGAAATATGTCGGAAAAGCAGGGTTTTTCAAATATTTTAAATGCTTAAAAATATTGTAGTTATCATCCAAACTATTTGAAATTTTTAGGAATTAAAAGCATTTTGATTTCGTAGCCCGGGGAAAAAATATTGATATGATGAAGGACTCGTAAGAAGACTTTTTTTTTTTCCTTGCCGCGACGAAACATTCAGGATTTTACTGATTTAGCCGAAATTTTCGCACATTTTATTTTATAAAAAAATATTTCTGTTCGTTCGAACGTTTCGAAATTTTTGTAGGTGATGTAAATCTGGTCTATTGAGATGCTCTAAAAAGATTGTGTTAAATGCGGACGTTTAGTTACTTTTAGAGTACAAAAAATATCGTCTCCGTGAGGAGCGAAGTGATCTGCGTTTGCCGATGTATTTCAAAGGGTTAAAGTTAATATTTTAAAAAATCAATTGCACCATCGATTAGAAGAAGAGTTTTGCTTTAAGAGCATATATTTGTTTTGTCGTTACCTCTAAAATTGCGTCCTGGAGGGGCGTTGCCATAAGGGAGGAAAAACTTTTTCGGTAAAACGACCCTTTAAAAAAATTTCAAAGGGTTAACTCGACATTTTTTTTGAATTGATTGTGGCATTTGAAGCGTAAGAGTACCATCTTTTGGAATATGTTTTTCATTTTAACTTTACCAAGCGGTTTGTTTGATTTCGATTACAAAACAATAAAAAAAAAAATAAAAAAAAAACAGAAATAGAGTCGAAAAATGGTTTTTCGCTAGCTCCTGATACGTAAATGGGTTTGTGCGCGTATGCAATCAAACAGATGACTTTTTGATGCGAGTCAGTTGCAATGTTTAATTAATAACTCAACAAATTATTAGAAATTTAAAATTCTAAGACACAGGTGCATCAGAAGACACTTTGGGCTAGCCTCACAGAAATTTTCAGCCTCTTACGTGCCGTAAATTTTACTAGTCATAGCACACAAACACACGGACAGAGCGAAACTTTCTTTTATTAGTATAGATATTACTGCTAATTTTGCGAAAAAAGTAACCGAAGTCGACTAACTTCTATTATATGTATATTCCTTTTTTTATTTTATCTTCTTCAAATATGAGGACCACAAATTGGACCTCCCTCGTAAAAACTGAACCATTCGATTTTCTTAGATTTTTACTACACTTATATATAGCTGTTGTTTTAAGTAGCTTTCATTACAAAAAGCTACCTATTGCAGCCGTTCGGAGGAAAGCCATTTCAAAAAAATTTGGTATATTTTTCATCGATCATGACCCCCAGACCCCGAAACCACCCTCCGTTCAAAATTGATATATATATATATATATATATATATACATCCATATATATATAAATATGTATATATATATATATATATATATATATATATATCTGACCTTTGTCACACTGTAACTCTCGTATTTATGAACCGATTTGGATGTAATTCGGTGTGTACATAGTACATACCAATGTCTCGACCGAGTTCGTTGGCCAGCTTCATCCGCCATTTTGTTTCAAAATGGCGGCCATTTAAATTTTTTTTAAAAATTTAAAATTTGAAAAGTGGTACCAAAAATTTGAAAATGGAAAAATATTTCTTTCTTATGTATTTGACCTTTATACAAAGATTCCGGAGCAGTTTTTGTTTCGTCTATATCTTAAAAAATGACTGAGTTATAGCATTTTGAATTTCTTGCGTGGCAGACATTTTGAAACGTCCTGAATTTTGTCACGCGATAAAAGGCGTATTTATGAATCGATTTGGATGTAACTTCGTTTATACATAGTACATACCAATGTCTCGACCGAGTTTGTTAGCCAGCTTCATCCGCCATCTTGTTTAAAAATAGCGGCCATTTAAATTTTTAAGAAAAATTTAAATTTGAAATGTGGTACCAAAAAATTGAAAATTCAAAAAATATTTTTTTCTTATAAGTTTGACCTTGATAAAAAGATTCGGGAGCAGTTTTTGCTTCGTCTATATCTTAAAAAGTGACTGAGTTATAGCATTTTGAATTTCTAGCGTGGCTGACATTTTGAAACGTCCGGATTTTTCTCACGTGATAACAGGCGTATTTATGAACCGATTTGGATGTACCTTGGTGTGTACATAGTACATACAAATATCTCGACCGAGTTCGTTGGCCAGCTTCATCCGCCATCTTGTTTCAAAATGGCAGCCATTTAAAAAAAATTAATTTAAAATTTAAAATGAGATACCAAAAAATAGGAAAATGAAAAAGATTTTTTTTCGTATGTGTTTGACCTTAATACAAAGATTCCGGAACAGTGTTTGTTTCGTCTATATCTAAAAAAATGGCTCAGTTATAGCATTTTGAATTTCTATTGTGGCTGACATTTTAAAACGACCTGAATTTTGTCACGCGATAACAGGCATATTTATGAACCGATTTGGATGTAATTTGGTCTGTACATAGTACATACCAATGTATCGACCGAGTTCGTTGGCCAGCTTCATTCGCCATCTTGTTTCAAAAGGGTTGCCATTAAAAATATTAAATTTAAAATTTAAAATGAGGTATTAAAAAATTGGAAAATGAAAAAGATTTTTTTTTTATGTGTTTGGCCTTGATACAAAGATTCTGGAGCAGTTTTTGTTTCTGAAAATTTGTTCTTTTGTTTATATCTTAAAAAAATGGTTGAATTATAGCACTTTGAATTTCTAGCATGGCTAACATTTTGAAACGATCTTGTTATTTGTCACGTATTCGCCTATTTCGATGTAAGAAGGCATGTGGATAGTATACATCAATATCTCGACCAAGTTCGCTGGCCAGCTTCATCAGCCATCTTGTTTCAAAATGGCGGCCATTAAATTAAAAAAATTATATTTAAAGTGAGGTGCAAAAAAAAATTAGAAATTGAAAAAGGTTTCTTTCTTAAGTATTTGACCTTGATATAAGGATTCAGGAGCATTGTTAGTTTGTCTTTATCTTAAAAAATGGCTCAGACATAGCAGTTTCAATTTCTAATCTGGGTGACATTTTGAAAAATCTGATTTTTTGCCTGTGACAGCACTTCTATATATAAACCGATTCCTATGTGAGTGAGCATGTGCACAGCAATTACTAAGGTCTCGACCAAGTTCACTGGTTAGCCTCATCCACCATGTTGTCTTAAAATGGCAGGCACTTTAAGAAATCGCCGAATTTGGCAGCCAAATATAAGTTACTTTAAATAAAAGCAGCTTGGATAAAGCTGACAAATTTCGCGAAATTCTCATTCATAATGATTTAGTATTGATAAAAATTAGTATTGAATCTCCTATATTCGGTTTCCACTAAATTGAGCTTCGTGTGTTTGAATAATATAAGTTGGGTTTTTTAAAATAAGGAATATGAAAGCTACCTCTTCCTCCCGGCACTGGCCGGAAGGACATTTTTTTTTCTTTGGTACAAAACCACACAGACCGCACTGAAAATGGCAGCACTGATGCTTATTTCCTCATAAAATAAATGTTATTTACATCTGAGTTTGCAAAATGCCTTCAAGATAATGTAATAGGATAGTTTTATTAAATATAACTTATAGGACCGGGGGACCGTATGAAAATTTTAATTTCATATTTTTAAAAGAAATGTTTTGATTGCACCAGATCGCGTTTAAAATACTTCTTTACCTCATTTGAAACATAGTTGTAATTGGAAATATACACTATATAGTGATAGACATTTTCAGTTTTAGGCATTTTATCGAATATTTAAATATAAACTTGTTGGATTCTTCTGGAACTTCAGGATTATAAAGAATATGTTTGACCTCATATTTATCAACGTCGATTTGATAAGGAGGACAATTAAGGGCTAACAAAAAATCAAAGAAAATAATAATATTTGGGATCACCCTGTAAATTAAAATGAGCGAAATGTGCTATCGCTGCAGAATACAAATTTGTAGATACTGTACAATATTTTTATTGATTTGTGCAAGAATAGCACGTATATTCATGGAGATACACCGCGTCCCAAAAGTTTAGACAATCAATAAAATTTCCTATAACATAAAAAGTAATAAGGTACAATTAAAATTCGTGAGATAGGTAATAAATAAGAGCAGTTTTGCTTATATACACATATAAATTATGATCAAAGGTTTGAAATTATAAAATATACATTAAATTATATAAAAACGTGCTGTCTCAGAAGTATAGACGCATGTAATTTTTTTTGTTTTGTTTTACATTTATAAAAGTAACTAAAAACTTACTTTTAATATTTAATGAACACTTTATAACAAAATATACATGTTGTTCTATAGAATTACTTAAGCATTGCATTACAGATGGAGGTATTTCATACTACACTTTGTCAATTGCAATTTTTAAGTCAAGTTCACATGTATATTGCCTTCCATTTTCATATATTTTACAAGATAAGATCCTCCATGTGTTCTCCATGGGATTCAAATCTGTACTAAGTGCTGGCCGGTGTGATATTGTTTTGCCTAAACCATGTTTTCGATGATGTGGAGGAATGGATGGATGCCCCATCTTGTTGGAAAGCACAGTCCGGTCCTGCTGGCAAATCCATAATTGGCAGTAAATTGGTACGTAAAATATCCTGATAATCCTCTGATTTTATTTTTTTGTCCATAAATCCTAGAAATGTTTGGCCGTTGAAAGAAAACCCTCCCCAGGTCATTACGGATCCTCCACTTCGTTACTTGCTGAAACAGTTCTTGGGTTCTTTTCTTAGGTCATGCCAGTAAAATTTATGACCACCAAGGCCGTCTAAATTCTATTTCTTTTCATCACTGACGATGACAGAAATCCATTTTCCACCGTATGACATATGCTTTCTAGCTCACTTTAGACGTGCATCTTTATGTCTCTGCTTTAAGCAAAGTTCTTCTGTGTACAGTATTTTTCGAAATTCGGGAAATTGATGTAATTTCACGCACATATAAATTATCCATTGGAGCCATTTTTAATACCATTCCTTATCACATAATTTGGATTTGCCAGCAGGACCGGACTGTGTTTACCAACAAGATGGGGCATCCATCCATATTTCCACATCATTGAAAACATGGTTTAGGCAAAACAATATCACACTATTAGACTGGCCAGCAATTAGTCCAGATTTCAATCCCATGCAAAGCATATGAGGGATTTTATCTCGTAAAATATATGAAATAGGAAAGCAATATACATGTGTAAATGACTAAAAATTGCAATTGACAAAGCGTGGTATGAAAAACCCCTTCTATAATGCAAAGCTCAGTTAATTCTATGGAACAACGTGTATTTGATGTTATAAAGTGTCGTGGCAATACAATTAAGTATTAAAAGTAGGTTTTTAGTTACTTTCATAAATGTAAAACAAAAAAAAAAAAAAAAAAAAAAAAAATACATGTGCCTATACTTTTGGCACAGCACATTTTTATATAATTTAATATATATTTTATAATTTCAAACCGTTGATCATAATTTATATGTATATATCAGCCAAACTGCTTTTATTTATTACCTATCTCGCGAATTTTAATTGTACCTTATTCCTTTTTATGTTAATGCAAATTGTATTGATTGTCTAAACTTTTGGGACGCGGTGTATAGCGATTTCTTTTAAAAGTTCAGAAAATTATTGCATGTTTTTAGCTTATATCATGCAGAGTTTCAAACCAAATTTAACATCAGTATAAAAAAAATAGCAATATATAGTAGAAACAATATAGTGCATTTGGAATATAAATATATTAAACATTTTATTAAATATGAGCAAATGTATGAAATAATTTTTATCTGCGCATGCGCGAACGATAACAAAGATTTTTTTTTTTTACATAATTTAATAGTCAACTCTATGGAGCAACTCATAAAAAAAATCCAGTCAATTATCGTGAAAATTCAGAAAAATAACGGCGATAGAGTGAGCTGATTTTTAGTTGCTGTCTAAAAGCAGCTGAATGATGAGGGATTTTCCAAAAATTGTCTATTTTAATTTTAATTATTTTTAAATTTCCATTTTTAATAGATGCTTTAGTTTTTCTCTGATAACCACCAGAACGAGCTTATTCCATGATAAAAAAGAAGTACCAAAATCGAACCATTTTTTCCAGATCTACTCATTGATATTCATTAAATAGTAACTTTTTTCTGAAAGCCAGTTAATATAAAATGACAATTTGTGGAAAATCCCTTATCATTCAGCTGCTTTTAGAGAGCAACAGAAACTCAGCTCCTCTATCGACGATATCTCTCTGAATTTTCACGATATTTGACTGGATTTTTTTTATGAGTTACTCCATAGAGTTGACTATTAAATGATGTAAAAAAAATCTTTGTTATCGTTCGCGCATGAGCAGATAAAAATTATTTCATACAACGGTTCATATTTCATAAAATATTTAATATGTTTATATTCCAAATGCACTATATTGTTTCTAATACATTTTGCCATAATTTTTTAAACTGGCGTTAAATTTGGTTGAAACCCCTGCATTATATAAGCTAAAAACATGCAAGAATTTTTTTGAACCTTACAAAAAGAATCGCTATATCCCCATGAATGTACGTGCTGTTCTTACAAAAATCAATAAACGTGTTGTAAAGTATCCACATATTTGTATGCTGCAGCGATAGATCATTTCGTGCATTTTAATGTACAAGATGATCCGACATATTATTATTATTTCATTATTTTTTGTTAGCCCCTAATTGTCCTCCTTATCAAATCGACGTTGATAAATTTGAGGTCAAACACATTATTTACAATTCTGAAGTTTCAGAAGAATCCAACAAGTATATTTTTAAATATTCCACAAAATGTCTAAAATTGAAAGTGTCCGGTGATTAATGGCTATATAGTGCATGTCTATGCCTGACTGTTTAGGGATAAGCCGTTAGACGCGGCTGAGAGTGGACACCCTGTTTACAGAGAAATTAGTATATAATATATTTTAACCACACAAACTAAAGAAAAGCGACTGTTCTTGCTCCTTTTTTCCCACACTAACTATCCCCATGATCAAATGAAAGAAAACCAAGAAAGAAAAAATTATGCGTCAATTATAGATTATGAAATATTTTCCAACACATTCAGCATAATGTAACAAAACTATTTCAGTTGAAAATTCACCTTCAGCACTTTCCTTTAATAAGTAGAATGTTACGTGAATACTTTTGTGCAGCCCTGTATATGAGGTATAAAATTCATATATAACGAGCAACATGCAAAAAATTAATTAAATTTAAAAGCGCATACCGAATTTGAAACCGTACACTCCAGCAATTATTACTCAACGACAGTACTGTAACCGATTTCTTTTGTGTGCCCCTGTAAATGAATAAAAAATGCCCTGAATGGCCTGTTCTAACGTGATCATAGTGAAATTTCGTTATTTATATCAGAGTCAGTACATTTGAAATAGCGTCATGTCATTAAAATACTCTGCAAACG
Organism: Maratus speciosus; assembly: GCA_963932465.1. Classification (NCBI taxonomy): domain Eukaryota; kingdom Metazoa; phylum Arthropoda; class Arachnida; order Araneae; family Salticidae; genus Maratus; species Maratus speciosus. The sequence goes on along the minus strand of OZ010790.1, from coordinate 223,293,146 downwards.
ATTTTTCCCCATATATCACAATGTAATGGAACTTTTGAGTAGGTAATGTAACTTTTGTGTAACAATGCAATGTAACAATGCAATGTAACTTTTGAGTGCCCCTGTAAATGAACTATTAATCCTACATACTTCATATACAATACCAAACATGCTTTGGTGACCCTAAATAACATTTATCAATAGCATGAAAATCCGAGTATATTTAATACGGGAGTTAGAGTGGGGACAGACGGACAGACACATCGAATGCATAAACACTTTTCAACTTTGTTGGAAAGTGTTAAAAATCGTTAAAATCTTACAAAGTTGGTTTTCTGCACATACAAGTCATAAAAAAAATTTCGTAATAACTTACCTCTGAAGCAAGCATGTGTGTTACTCTTACTTCTCACTCTCCCTTTGCATTTTGATTTTGCAACAGACAAGCGATTCCAGCATGAAAATTTAAAACACCTGTAATGCTGAACTCATTTTGATTACATGCCTTTTTCTTTACCTTAATTTCACATATCTCATACTAATAAAAATGTGTCTCTTAATGTATTTTTAGATGCGAGAAAATGACATTGTTACAAATAATTTTGTGGAATTCATTAGTTCTGATAACTAAAATCTGATTAGGAAATGAGACTCTGATATCCATATTCTGTAAAAAAGAAAAAAAAAGGAAAAAAAAGGAAAAAAAAAGAAAAGAAAGAAAGAAAGAAAAAGGCAAATGCTCCTTAATCTACAAAAACATAATAATATAACCGTGAAAGAAAATATACAACCTCTTCCGAGTTACCTATGAATCCGAAAATCGTTCTTTATCTTGAATGACATTGTTACAAATAATTTTGTAGAATACTTATTAATTTTGATAACTAAACCTGATTAGGAAATAAGACTTTGATATCCATATTCTGAAAAAAAAAAAAAAAAAAAAAAAAAAATGTAAGAAAGAAAGAAAAAGACAAATGTTCCTCTATAAAAAGATAATAATAGTATAATCGTGAAAGAAAATATACAACCTCTTCCGAGTTACCCATGAATCCAAAAATCGTTGTTAGATCGTTTTTATCGATCTTTAGATCGTTCTTATTTTAGAAATCAATATATTTTCGAGATTTAAAAAAAAAAAAAATTATGAAAACAAACTATTTTTCTGCCACTGATTTTCAAAAACGTTTCCGAGTAGTTTTTATAGTGTATTCATCAATTTTCTCAAACCAGAATATCAGTTTTAGGATGCTATCCATCTTATTCTAATAAAAGAAGGTTTCGCTCTATGTGTGTTTCTGTATGTGTGCGATGGCTAGGAAAATCTACCGCATGTACAGGGCTGAAAATTTGTCTGAAGTTAGTCCAAGCACTCTTCTGGTGTACCTGACATTCAGAATTTTAAATTTCAAATATTAGCTGAGTTATTAATTAAAAGTTACAAAGAGCTCTCATTAAAAATTCATCTCTGTCCTTTCGAAAGGGTAAAAGCGCTCGCGCATGAGCAGATGTCCTATTTATGCATCGGGTGGAAATGAAGATCCAAAAGAAGGAATTTTGGAGGGTATTATGTTATTATTTATTAACTTCCACCGGCCAAAACGCTTAGTAAAGTTAAAAACGGAAGACATAATCTGAAAGATCGTACTCTTACGTCTCAAATGCCACAATCCATTAAAAAAAAAATCGCAGTTAACCCTTTGAAAAAAAAAATTTCTAAAAGGGTCGTTTCCCCCCCCCCCCCCTTATGTCAACGCTTCTCCAGGTCGTAATTTAGAGGTACAGACAAAGCAAAAATATGTTCTTAAATCTGAAACCTTCTTATAATCGATGGAGCAATCGGTTTTGAAAAATATGAATTTGGTGTGCGTCTTATTCAATGAAGAAAAATAATTTTTTTTCTTTTTACACACTTTCTTTCGTAATACTGTGTTTGTATGATGCATGTTATTTTGTACGCAATTTGTAAAAAAAAAAAAATAAATAAAAATAAAAATAAAAATAAAAAAATAAAAAAAAACCTTGCGATGGAGACATGTTTGTAATCTACATATACGGTATTTTCAGGTTTATAGAGCACTTTTTATTCTTAAAATGTACTTTAAAGGTAGGCGTGCGTCTTACACAATGAAGGTATAGATTTGTTTTTTCCTTTTTTCATACTTCCTTTCGTAATTCTCATGTTTGCACGATGTATGTTAGTTTATGCGCATGACAAATTTATTGTTATATGCAATTTATTGTTATTTACAAATGTTATTTTCTAAGAGAACTGATGACAGAGACATCTTTGTAATCGACATTATAACGTATTTTCCGATGTATAAGGCGCATTTTTATCCATAAATGCATATTAAAAATAGAGGTGCGTCTTATACAATGAAGGTACAGATTTGTATTCTTTTTGCGCCCTCTCTTTGGTAGTTCTCATGTTTCCATGCTACATATTACGCTTTTTTTAGCACTTTATTTAAAATTGCAATATGACATTGACTAACGTAATTTACATTGACTAACGTAATTTATATATAACAAATCTTATTTAATTAATAGGAAATAAATACTCTCATAGATTAATTCTAACTAATAAGGATTTAAATGCTATTGTACTGAAGCTCTAACATAAATTAACTTTTAAATTAAAGTTCAGGCTGTTGCATTAATTATTAAACACTTTCATGTTTTTACCTTAAAAAATGCGTTAGATTTTGGGGAGCATCTTATACAAAGGAGCTTGTTATGTAGCGCAAAATGTGGTACATAAAATTATTTAAAAAGTATATTTTAAATAGAACTTTCTTTTTTTCCGGAAGAAACGAAATTGGAGTGATACATCCAAATATCCAGTATAAAGAGGTTAGAGCGGGCGGCGGCGACACGAATGACTACGTCATCGAGTTACGGGATGAAATCATGATGCAGGACAAGATTTTTAGGAGTACATTAAGGAATGACTGGTCTGCCTCGACATTTCTTGGTACGATAGGCGCAGCAGCGGGCGCCAATTCGTGTACAAATGAAAACCCTATAAACATAGTATTTTACATTACATTGCCATATATACTACTTCGTATCGACTTTCAAGATGAATTAAGGGTTTAGGAAAAGCTTATTAAGAGTACGTGAGGAAAAGACTGATTCGGCATAACTTGGTACAAAGCGCGAAGAACGGGGCGCCAATTCGTTATTTTCACAGTGTTATTACGTCATCGAGTTACGGCTTGAAATTTTGGCAAATGAAACATACCGATTATTACAATACGAATATTTCAGTCTGCCATCATATCTTGGTAGGAGATGAGCAGAGCGGGGCGCCAATTCTTAATTTTGGCGGTATAATCCCCTCATCGAGCTACGACTTTAAAATTTCGCACATTAAAGGAACATATCAGTACAATAAGAATATTTCAGTCTGCCTCGTCATATCTTGGTACGAGACGAGCAGAGCGGGGCGCCAATTTTAAATTTTTGCGTCATTCATTTTAATATTATGATGTATTTTTTTGTTATAGATTTTAGTCTGCCGGGTGTTTCTACCAGGACATGCGCAGGCATACCAAAATATTCTTAAACGACTTTTTTCACCTTAAATTTGGCACCGGTTTCATCCCGTAACTCGATGACGTGATAGTGACGCCAAAATGACGAGTTGGCGCCCGCAGCTGCGCGTAACGTACCAAGAAATGTCGAGGCAGACCAGTCATTCCTTAATGTACGCCTAAAAATCTTGTCCTGCATCATGATTTCATCCCGTAACTCGATGACGTGATTATACCACAAAAATTAAAAATTGGTGCCCCGCTCTGCTCGTCTCCTATCAAGATATGACGAGGCAGGCTGAAATATTCTTATTGTACTGATATGTTCCTTTAATGTGCAAAATTTTGTACTCGTAGCTCGATGAGGTGATTATACCGCCAAATAAAAAATTGGCGCCCCGCTCTGCTAATCTCCTACCAAGATATGACGAGGCAGACTGAAATATTCGTATCGTACTAATCGGAATGTTTAATGTAAAATGTAAAATGCTATGTTTATAGGGTTTTCATTTGTACATTATGACGTATTTTTTTATTATACATTTCAGTCTGCCGGTGGTTTCTACCAGGATATGCGCAGGCAGACCAAAATATTCTTAAAAGACTTTTTTTCATCTTTAATTTGGCACCGGTTTCATCCCGTAACTCAATGACGTGATAGTGACGCCAAAATGACGAGTTGGCGCTCGCTGCTGCGCCTAACGTACCAAGAAATGTCGAGGCAGACTAGTCATTCCTTAATGTACGCCTAAAAATCTTGTCCTGCATCATGATTTCATCCCGTAACTCGATGACGTGATTATACCGCACAAATTAAAAATCGGCGCCCCGCTCTGCTCGTCTCGTACCAAGATATGACGAGGCAGACTGAAATATTCTTATTGTACTGATATGTTCCTTTAATGTGCAAAATTTTAAAGTCGTAGCTCAATGAGGTGATTATACCGCCAAAATTAAGAATTGGCGCCCCGCTCTGCACATCTCCTACCAAGATATGACGAGGCAGACTGAAATATTCGTATTATAATAATCGGTATGTTTTATTTGCCAAAATTTCAAGCCGTAACTCGATGACGTAATAACACTGTGAAAATAACGAATTGGCGCCCTCCGTTCTTTGCGCTTTGTACCAAGTTATGCCGAATCAGTCTTTTCCTCACGTACTCTTAATAAGCTTTTCCTAAACCCTTAATTCATCTTGAAAGTCGATACGAAATAGTATATATGGCAATGTAATGTAAAATACTATATAGGGTTTTCATTTGTACACGAGTTGGCGCCCGCTGCTGCGCCTATCGTACCAAGAAATGTCGAGGCAGACCAGTCATTCCTTAATCTACTTCTAAAAATCTTGTCCTGCATCATGATTTCATCCCGTAACTCGATGACGTAGTCATTCGTGTCGCCGCCTCCCGGTCTAGGTGCTATGTAATGTGGAGTTACCTTATTAATATAATGCTGGGTTCTCGAAGTCATTTGCATTGTAATTCAGAAAAGTAATATGCAATTACATTTACATAATGATCTCCATATACCAATGTGCCTTTTAGGGTACGTCTCTTTTTTCCCCTTTTTGACTGTATAATTCTTGAAAAATATTGCCATAGGCAAGTCCAGTCCATTCTGCTAACTTCTTGGGGAAATGAAAGATACTGAAATCTATTCAATATTTTCTGTTACAACCAGTTTTTTTTATGACGACATTACGACTTGCCAAAGCTTTCATGACTTGTAAAAGGTGAGTACTAAATTGACAATTTTTATTCACCATTACTCATTAGTATAATAGTTTTAGGAGTTTTGTGTACGAAAAATTTCAAAGAATTAATCTTTCAGTGTCCAATATAGATTGCAGTATGCAGTAATATAGCATAACAACCAAATAAAAATAAAAAGCTTTAAAACTGCAGATACAGGGGAACCCGGTTAAAACGCGTTTCAAGGGAGTGGACAAAAGTCACGTATTAAGCGGGATCGCGTATTAAACGTGATTTGTATAATGTTGCAGCTGGTCTTATTTACACATCTAATCGTTTAAATGGGTTAAATTCATATTTAGTACTTGTGATTGTGATAACGAGTACCATTATAGCTTGCCCTTCTTTTTTATACAAGATAAAAACTATCCTGATTAATCTTCGAGTAGCATAACAAAAAGTAAAGAAAACATAAAAGAATTACACAATCATTTGCTTAATCTTTACGAGTTTAATTTTATTATAAAACATAGTTGTGTTTTATTATAAAGCATAGTTGTGATATAACGTACATTTAAAATCTCACTAACAACAGGTATAATCATCTCTAATCATAATAATTTTTATGACGTATCTGTGTATCCTGAATTCGTCTATTTCTCTCTACTACACTGAAAACATACACGAAAGCAAAAGACAAAGAATATTAGGACGCCGGATCAAAGAAGAATGATCACAGTGTTGGTTATTTAGTGGGATTTTTTTAATTCAAATATCTGCCACTATTTTCGATTAGTAATATTTCCCTTAATTAATTTGTTATTAAATAAAGTAAATATTACTATTCGAAAACAGTGATTTTTATCTGAATAAAAAACATCCGCTAAATTGGCCACACTGGAGTAGAGAGAAAAAATTCACATCTTGATCAATGAATTCGCGTGATTTTTTTTTTTTTTTTTTTTTTTTTACTCAAGGGTCGGAAACTGTATCGCGTATTAAACGGGATCGCGTAATAACCGTTCGCGTACGTGATACTTATGCATTAACCTTATGGGTGATGTTCAAGGGATCAGAAAAAAATCCGCGTATTAAGCGGGATCGCGTATTAACCGTGAGCGTCTTAACCAGGTTCAACTGTATTTGTCTTACATAGAGGCTAGATAATTAAAAACAACAGAAAAAAAATTGACTCTGATAGATCATAATATTAAAGATAAGAGTGCAAGTATCAGATGACCGATGTTCTATCAAACCTCAGAAAAAAATAATAATAACAACAAATAAGCTTCGGAAAAGAAATAGAAATTAGTAAGCATGACAGAAATAAAATGCTTCATTAATTATTCCGAGCACATCACTGCTTTGCTCGCTCGAATGCTTACAAATTGGCATTCTACCCCTCTTTAACGAAGCAAGGGGTTGGTCGTTTTTAAGTGTGGCACACTGCTCCCGATTCACGTCGCGGACCGGTTTTTAACTCTTGAGTCGCGCCCTTGAGGCATCAGTTCATCTGCGGGGAAAACCTCTCACTGGTAGTGGTGCAAAAATCAGTGGGGCTATTTAAACTTAAAATGATACTCCATTTCTGCTTCACCGATATAGATTTTCCCCTCACTGATCCCGAAATCCCATATTAACTCATGGAAGAATTTTTTAGACACTTACTCATTACCTGATTAATTTAAATATCGAAATGCGGCATAAACCGTAAGAAAGTAAGCATTCGATGCCGAGACAGGTGCGTTTTCAGAAACTTTTTCTACAATTTAAATATTTTAAAAATGCGATGAACTTCAAAATTTTAAAAATGTATCGTATTTTTAAAAATAACTACAAAAGTAAGAAAATAATTTTTTACCACATACTACGTCTAAAAGTACATCGAATTTCTATTGGGGAAAACTGTGTTTCGATATTTATATTAGGTAATAATTAATCACCTAATAAATTTTCCCTCTTAGGCTAACATGAGATTTCGCTATCGATAGGTAACGGTGATGCGACCCCTTAATATTTATGGGTAAAATATAAGGTATTAAGACATTAGGTGACACCCTAAAAAAATTTAAGCTTTCCATTTAATAATTATTATACGGAAAATGTACCTAGTAAATATATTATATTTAAGTAGTTTAGTATATATTTCAATTCTAAGGATATTTATAAGGAAAACCTGCGTCTGAGTCTAGCTATCTAAAAATATGTCACTGGGCGTTAATGGGTTAATGCTGGCGTAATATTCAGTTATTGAAGTAGTTCTGATGAGACATAACATTTAAAGTAGTATTAAGCTTTTCATTTTTTCCACCCAAATGTAATATTTTTGTATTGAATGTTTTTGAAATTAACAATCTCAGATCATAATATATAGTGTTCCATATTACTGGTTTCAGAACTTTTATTAATGGTGAAACTTTTTAAAGTACTTCACTTAGAAGTCGCTTTTTTGTTTCCCTGTGTTATTCAGTGGGCTTTGAGGTGCCCCACGGTTAGAATATCTTGTCACAAAATTTACATTTTTTAATTATTTCTTTTCCTTTAGATGCTGAAAAAAACTACTCTTTCTTTGATGCTTTCTGAAAATTTTCAGAAATGTTTCAATATATTTTATTTTAAATTAGAAATATATAAATGCTTATTTTTTAAAATTCAAAATAAAATATTAAAAATCAAAATTCGGGGAAACAGGAAAGAAGGAGTGGTCTTCTAATACAAAAGAAATAATTAGAATATATGAACTCTGATGAGATATTCTGATAACTGTGAGGCATCTCAAAACCCTTTGAATAACACATGGAAGATTATAAGCAATGTCTGGCTGAAAAAAGGCAACATTCTACATTATAGGTTTCTGGACTTTCCAGACTTGTGTAACTTTCCAGGCACATTTTTGGTAAAGTTCCTGGAAAAACCTGTGGCAGAATTGCTGCCACTGGCTTTCCCAGGAAATTTACCATTTTCCGTGTAATGTTTCAGATCTTTTCATGATGAAGAAACTTAACTGAGATTTTATGTGTAACGTTCCAGACTGTAGGTTTCAGAGTTTATCAGAATGGTGGAACCTAACTGAGATTTCATGAGTAATGTACCAGATTAGAGGTTTCAGAGCTTTTCAGAATGGTGGAACCTAACCGAGATTTCATGAGTAACATTCCAGACTGTAGGTTTCAGAATGGTGGAACTTAACTGAGATTTCATCAGTAACGTTCCAGATTCTAGGTTTCAGAATGATGGAACCTAACTGAGATTTCATGAGTAATGTTCCAAATTAGAGGTTTCAGAGCTTTTCAGAATGGTGGAACCTAACCGAGATTTCATCAGTAACATTCCAGATTGTAGGTTTCAGAATGGTGGAACCTAACTGAGATTTCATGAGTAATGTTCCAGATTAGATGTTTCAGAGCCTTTCAGAATGGTGGAACCTAACCGAGATTTCCTGAGTAACATTCCAGACTATAGGTTTCAGAATGGTGGAACCTAACTGAAATTTCATGAGTAATGTTCCAGATTAGAGGTTTCAGAATGGTGGAACCTAACTGAGATTTCATGAGTAATGTTCCAAATTAGAGGTTTCAGAGCTTTTCAGAATGGTGGAACCTAACCGAGATTTCATGAGTAACATTCCAGATTGTAGGTTTCAGAATGGTGGAACCTAACTGAGATTTCATGAGTAATGTTCCAGATTAGATGTTTCAGAGCCTTTCAGAATGGTGGAACCTAACCGAGATTTCATGAGTAACATTCCAGACTATAGGTTTCAGAATGGTGGAACCTAACTGAAATTTCATGAGTAATGTTCCAGATTAGAGGTTTCAGAATGGTGGAACCTAACTGAGATTTCATCAGTAACGTTCCAGATTGTAGGTTTCAGAATGGTGGAACCTAACCGAAATTTAATGAGTAATGTTATAGATTATAGATTTCTAGACTTTTCAGAACGGTGGGTGTGGAACCTAACTGGGGTTTCACGAATAACATCCCAGATTATAGGTTTCTTGACTTTCCTGACTTGTGTAAGTTTCCTGACATTTTTTTGGTGAAATTCCTGGGGAAACCTGTGGCAGAATAGCTGCCACAGGTTTTCACAGGAACTTTACACCAAATTTTTTACAGTGCTGACACTTAAAACGCTAGGTTAAGGACGCTAGAAAGTAAGAAATTTGTACAAACGAAAAATTTAATTAAATACGAAGTGAAGTTCAATTTATAGGTTGCCAAAAGTGTAACGGTATTTGTTAATAATAGTTAATATTTATTGAGCTACTTTGCCAAAAAATACTTAATAATGCTATTTATTTAGCAAGTATAATAATTAAAGCTATATATTAATTCATAAAAATAAAATATTTAAATATACATAGGTAAATGGGAGAAACCAAGGAAGGTGACATATAACAGAGAATTAACTAAATTTTGTAATAAAAGTATTACTACATCTTTGTTTCCGCATGGTTCTTATACAATACTATATTTACCAAAATATTATAGTAATTCATTTTCTAAAATACATGATTTAAACCTTTTGACTGTGTTTATACTATTAGCGTATATTCGATACAGTCGAATTTAGTTATAGCTATTCAAAATCGAACCCTACGTGTGGTCAGGTTAAGATATTTTTTTTCGCATTTAAGTCGATTTCGAGTTAGGTTTCGTTCAATTTATAGGTCGCAAAAAGTGTAAAGGTATTTGTTAATAATAGTTAATATTTATTGAGCTACCTTGCCAAAAAATATTTAATAATGCTATTTATTCAGTATTTATAATAATTAAAGCTATATATTAATTCATAAAAATAAAATATTTAAACATACATAGGTAAATGGGAGAAACCAAGGAAGGTGACACATAACAGAATTTAACTAAATTTTGTAATAAAAGTATTACTACATCTTTCTTTTTTTTTTCGCATGGTTCTTATACAATACTATATTTACCAAATATTATAGCAATTCGTTTTCTAAAATACATGATTTAAACCTTTTGGCTGTGGTTATACTATTAGCGTATATTCGATACAGTCGAATTTGGTTACAGCTATTCAAAATAGAATCCTACGTGTGGTCTGGTTGAGGTACTTTTTTCGAATTCAAGTCGATTTCGATTTGGGTTATGGTTCTTGAGTATCAGTTTCGAGATTCGGGTATATCCGATTTACCGAAAAAAAGCCGGAAATATCAGATGAATAACTGTGGATTCGAACCAGAAATATCTTTTTAAAATAAGTCAAATATATACCGCGCAGAAATAAGTTAAATAATTAAGTTAAATAGTTTTAAATAAGAATCCTGGTGTAAAATATTTTTATGAAACTTGAACAAAATATCCCGCGTTTTTAGTGTGACAGAAAAAATTCCTCCAAGAACCCCACGATTTCCCTTCTTCCCAAAAGTGTAGCCATTTCTGCCAAGGAAAAATTTCAACATAGGCAATTAATTCAAGTTTAAAAGACTGAATTAACCAACTCAAGTTATAGTCCTCCCACTTCAATTTGGCCACTGACCATGAAAGTGTTTACCATGCTACGGAGAAAGAAAGTTTGTAGCAGACACAAATGGTGCAGGAAATGCATGACTTAATTAATCAAGTCAACGCGGGATAGAAGCTAGATTCTGCTCGTTGATAGTAGTGATTGTCATTTCATTAATTAATAATATTAATAATCATCTACATTTGTGTTACTCATGGATCAAGTTATCGTAGAAGGACTGTAGCAATCATTTTCCCTCACAAAATAAACGATTATATTAACCTTTAACTGGCGCACACTTTGTCGAAGTGACTTTTTTCCTAATTAGGTTGTTGCAGAAGCATGTTTTTTTACGTGGACTTTCATTCTATCACTAATTGCCAAAGTCGCACCTGGGCGCACATAATCAACTGCCGCACACTTTGTCGAAGTGATCTTTTTTTCCCTAATTAGATTGTTGAAGAAGCATGTTTTTTACGTGGACGTTCATCCTATCTCTAATTACCAAAGTCGCACCTGCGAACGTAAGCCCAACGTTTCTCACTCTTCAAAATCTACAGAACAGGAATGTACCAACGATACCCTTAACTGGCGCACACTTTGTTGAAGCGATCTTTCCCCCCTAATTAGGTTGTTGAGGAAGCATGTTTTTTTTCGTGGACTTTCATTCTATCACTAATTGCCAAAGTCGCATCTGGGCGCACATAATCCCAACGTTTCTCACTCCTCAAATATCTACAGAAGAGGAATGTACCAATGATACCCTTAACTGGCGCACACTTTGTCGAAGTGACTGCCGGCTCAGACTACAGGATTTCGAAGTTAAGTACTAATTTCGCCAACAAAAACTAAATCAAGATTAGTGAAGACCCAGTTTAACAATTTTGTCTGCCCGTTTCTGACGAGTTTTTAATTTTGTTTTTATATAAGAGCTAGTTTTATCAGAATCATGTTGATACGATAATTTTTTCATTTTTTCTTCAACCTCTATTTTTGTTTAATTTCTTTTTGCTATAAGAGTTGGTACTATCAAAAACATGTCAATATAAAAGTTGTAAATAATATTAAGAAGATTTATAGAATTTAAGCGGATTTGATGTCTCGTGAATTGACAAAGTTATGATTTTTTTTCTTCTTCACCCCCCCTCCTTTTTTTGTCGTTTTTAACCTTTTTTTTTTTACAGTAATTGTTGATTCTATCAAAAATTTGTCAGTATAAAAGTTGTAGATAGTATTAAGAAGATTTAGTGAAAGATAGTATTAAGAAGATTTAGAAGTTTAAGTGAATTTGATATTTGGAGAATTGACGAAGTTATGAATTTTTTCCCCCTAAAACCCCATCTTTTTCACCCCTTGAGCCTATTTTTAATTTTATCAAAAAAAAATCTATGATACATAAATTTTTGGCACTTTTCCTAGAAATAATAATGATTTTAACCTGATTTTATATGTATTGTAATTAAGAAGTTATGACGTTTTATCGGTTTTCACAAAACCCCTTCCTATTTCCACACCCTTGGTCCGATTTTGCCCATTAACGAACTTGACTGAGATTTTCTGCCCTTTAACTTTATGTATCAGTTTGGAAGAGATTTGTGCAGAATTATGGAATTTATCGAGTCCATAAAAAAGTGATATTATATATATAGAGAGAGAGATACATAAATATAAAGTTTTGAACTGGGGTTGGTTTTGGGTTCTAGGGGTTATGATCGGCGTAGATCTGCAAAAATGTTTCAGAAATTCCAACATATGGGAGAATGTAATAGGTAGTGTTTCTTACGAAACATACCTAAAAAATAAATAAAATTATTTTTTATCAAAACAACGGTATTTTTTACATGACTGTTTAACATGAAATCTCAATCTTACTGATTGATGAAGACATTCACGAGTAGAAAAACACGTAAGGATTAATTGAACAATACAGTAAAGCTTTAAATAAATAAACAAGGAATAGCCACAATGGTTTGAAAGTTATGACAAATACCAATATAAAAACCAATTAGACAGTTGAATCACTATAATAATTAGCATCCGTGTGGTGCTATGTTGATTTTTCACTTAATCAATTCAGGAAGTTGTTGAATTCCAGCATTTCTTTTCCTGCTTTTTAACAGTCTATATAGTAGCTTGGTGTAAGTAATTTGAAAAAGCATGAAAAACTTTTGAAATTTGGTTTAGAAAGGAATTTGTAAATAGAAGATAAAACCGCTTTAAAGTATGTCATTTAACGGAGTATGTCATAAATTTTGAGATAGGAAACACAGTTTTTGTTTGATGCCGCATTGTTCATCTCAGTGCAAAAATTCCATTCTTATTCCCATTACAGCTTCTATTGTTGATTCTGATGCGTTTATTTTTTATTTATTTAAAGTTGATTAATTTTAGTTAAAAATGATAAAAATTGGTTAGAAATATTCTGGTTAAACCAAAACAGAAGCGTTCTTGCCTCTGCCTTTGAAGTAGAGGAAAAGATTATATTCTCTTTCAAAATGCGAGTAGATTTTTTCTTGTTTTTTTATGACGTCTTTAAAAGTTTTTGTTCATTAACATACTTTGAATATATCGTTATTGTTTTCAAAGAGTATTACGCTCAGGGCTTTTTTTTTGAAAATTTCAAGAATCACTGTACGAATTCCGAATAAACTTTATCGTAAAAAGGACAAAATTTACTATATTGGAACGATGGAAACAGGATTCTTTTACTATAGTACTTATAGACTATAGAAAGGACTTATCTTAGGACTATAGTAATGTAGACAAGCCTTCACGGAATGAGAAAAAGCGCTAAAATTCGTATTAAAAAATCACATTAAAAATAGTATAAAAAGCCATAGAAAAAAAAAGCTGCCGAACATGCATACACAAATATCTATCATTATACTATTTCTAATTGCTAAAAGGTGTAAGATTAAAACTTTATAACTGATTGAACATAAATTTAATTCACAAAAATACAAAATATATTCTATTCAATATTATCCGAGCTTTTTTGAGAAATTAAAATACAGACTTAAGCGTTTCAATATCTGCTTAGTAGCCAAACCAAATCACCTCCGAAATTAAAGAATATAATTTGCACTAAAATTGACTCAATTAATTTTGAGAATTATTCAGGAGTATATGAAATATCATTTATTAGAGCAGACGGATCAAAGAATTACTATATTGGGATGACTAGCAGGAAATTCAAGTACAGAAAAAAAGAGCATGTACTGAATATAATATTGAATATAATAGGAAAACCACAGGCCTGACATTATTATATCAAAAAGAAATCATGTAAATAAATTTCAATGAAAGTAAAATAATTTTTCCCTCCAGTCTATACTATCCTTCATTATAAGAGAAACCATAGAGATTCTAGCACGTAAAAATTCCATATGTAACGATGCAACATAATTTAACTTACCAAAATTATGGCTCGAGTTACTCAATGGTTACGAAAATAGAAATAAACATCCAAGTAAAATAAAACATAACGCGCGTAACGGGAAAAACGGAATGCTGGCGTTTTTCCTACAGCGCAAAATTTTTAATATTATATTTTAAAATGGCATTTATTCCTCAATTTCTATTAAATGTTTATTTAGAACAGCAGCTTTTATTTTATTTGTAGCTTTGAAAGTTCTTTCTGCAACTCAAATTATATTCTATATTAGAAAGCAAAAACATGCCCGTGCGTAACCTGACGTGATACTGACGGTGCTAACACCTGACCGATAAATCTCACTTTAGCTGCAATTTATTTAATTCGAAACATCGCAAAATTTCAATTTTTATACTCTAGAATAGAGAAAAAATGTTCTTTCAACTGTAATTTTTGTGAAAACCGAATCTCAATTTAGTGATTTTTTTATGGGCTTTAAAATCGTTTACAAAAACTTTTTTTTTTAATCTATAGCTATCGCGTACAACCGAATAAACCGAATAAACAACCGAATAAAAAACCAAAAAATATTAACCCGTTTGAACTTAAAACAATATAAACAGTTCAGCATTTGTTTCCGGCTAATATTCTATAACGAAATTAAAACCATTAATAAATATGTAAAATAATATCAATAATATAAATGAAATACAAATTTATTAACATGTAATCTAACTATGTGCTTAAACGGCTGAAATTATCAGTATAAAAAAGGCTGCTGTAAGTATCGATTTTTAAAGATTTTTTCGATTACTAACTCCCGGTATGCGGATAATACGAAAGTATTGCTTTTCATAAATTTCGAAATTTTATTTGAATACATTATTGGTATTTTTCATATAAACATATTATTTGTGTTGTTAGTGGCCAATCTTAAAAAAAAAAAAAAAAATCTATATTAAAGTTTTTAAATAAAATAAAATAAAATAAAATAAAATAAAATAAAATAAAATGGTTTTCACATATGTTATGTAACCCGGTAAGCCCGGATTGAATCTCCTAGTATTAATAATGATAATAAATTTTGTAGATAGGAATTCTACTTTGAAGTTTCATTAGATAATACTTTCATTTGAAGTCATTTAAAAAAGTACTTTCAAGCTAAAAATAATACAGACAGTTGCACATACACGTGCCCATTTGCATACATGATCGGGGCTCCAATTATAATCCAAAATTATTGAGCCCCGAGGAGGCATATACACAGGAAGAGGGAAGAGAGTGTTGGTTGCAAAGGGTGTGTTCGTGATTGGAACCTGTCGGCTATTGAGAAACATTAGGCTATCATTTATGAATTTTATGGCAGCAGAATCGAGGCCGAACCTCAGGAGTTGGTCCAAAATTTTCATCTCGCTCTTTGCTGTAGTAGAATTGAGTATCCCAGGAGATCTAAAGGACAATTTTTTTTTTTTTTTTTTTTCCCTTTTGATTGTGGCATATTTATGCTTCTAGGAAATCAGACACACGAATTGTTACTGTCTGTTTTAAAGATTTGTTTTACTTTTTAATATCGACGTTTGATCAGGAAATGAGGCATCAATGATTTAAATTACGATTAAAATTATAGCCTGGTTGTTAGTTACTTATGTCTGTCTTCTGTGTAGAGGTCTGCACGTGATCGGGCTTGGCCCGAGGACAGTATCCGGCTGGCCAGCGAGCCGTGCCGGCAAAATGAAGGCAAACTTTCAAACGGGCCGTTCTGAGCCGGCAGAATTAAGACAATTTTTTAACAGGCCCGGACCGACACACACACACACAAAATTAAACGAGCCTGCTGAGTCTGGCTGAACCGACAAAAAGGTTAAACGGGCCTGTTGTGCCGATAAAAAAGGATCCAATATAAAAATTTAAACGAAGCCGATAAAATATGAATCATTTTCAATGAATATGATTTTCGCGAGAATTAGTATAAATGCGATGCACGAGCCGTTTTTCTTTTAATTCTAAAATGCTTTAATTTTTTGATGAACTAGGAAGCGCTGCCCCTACGAGCTACGCTCGTCAACCCCCGTTCAGACACCGCAGACTCTAAAAGCACGCTAATTTGATCGGCTTAAAAAATATTTCGGAAGATTGAATTATAAGTTTAAAAACAGTGGCGATCTCCCTATAAACGAGTTTCGAGTTTCTATTCATTTCTCTTTGATTGGGAATTTTAAAGCCAAATCAGCGGCTGTTAAATGATACAATGGCTGTTTTCGTCTTTGATTAAATAAAATCAGTTGACATTTCAAAATAAGCTAATATAAAATGAATTAAATAAACAGAGTATTTGCCTCCCGGTATTTTTTAGCAAAGAGAAAAGAAAGTTTTTTTTAAATGACACTTTAAATGTATCGTTTTTAATCTGACGTAATTTTCACTAAACTTTTCTTTCTCCTTTTACTATTCACGTGAAAACAATTTGTTAGAAATGAAATATTATTTGTGCTATCCTAATAAAAATAGTTGAAAATATCATCTTAAAATATTACATAAATGTCTCGCGCAATTTTTAAATGTAAACTGTTTTGCAATATTATTTTTTGTTCATTTTACGTAATTGGTAATGTGACGTAAATGTGACGTAATTTCTCCTATTTAAGGCTTCTAACGCATGTTTATGAATTTATTATTTTACAACATTCTTTCACTTTTAAAATTCACGTGTAATATGGTTTTTATGATAATTTTCAATGAGTTCCTGCTTTTTATATTTTCTTGTTTATAATAGTCACGTGTAAAATAAATTTATCATTTGAAGCAAACATTATTGTTTGCGCTGTTTATACTGTTGGCAACAGGTTAAATTAGTACAATTTTCTAAAATCTCTCTATTCTAAAAAAAAGTAACTACCGCTGTCACCGCCGCCGGTTTTGAATTTTTTGTGACCGGAGGTCTTTCTTCGTTAATATTAAGAAAAATAATGCATACAAAAACATGAAAATCGGTAGTATTATACAGAAATGTTTGATAAACACGCTGATGCAGACAGTTTTCAAATTGAAGAATTATTTTAAGAGATATTTAATGCCAAAGTTGGACAAAATCGTTCCATTAAAAGAGTTTTATAGGAGCAAACACTGTACATAGGAATTTAATCATTTTTAGATCATTTTATACGTTTGAAGTTCCCGGTGTGCAGACTGTTTTCTTTTTTTTAATTTGGCTAATTTTTTGAGGTTTTATTTCTATTTTAATTTCAAATTTTCAGGATTTCTAGAGATATTTTTTACAGATTTTAGAAAGTGATATTAATTTAAACTGTTGCCAACTGTATAAACAGCGGAAACAATAATGTTTGCTTAAAATATATATATATATATATATATATATTTATACGTTTAATAAATTAAAAATTTATTTACACGTGACTATTATAAACAGAAAAAACATTTGGAATTAGAATTAAATAATTATGTACAAAAAGCAGGAACTTATTAAAAATTATGTCATAACAACTATAATTATACGTGAATTTTAAGAGAGAAAGGAATTTGTAAAATAATAAATTTATTAACATGCGTTAGAAGTCTTAAATAGGAGAAATTACGTCATATCCACGTTACATTACAGTTATTACATAAAATGAACACCAAATAATATTGCAAAACGGTTTAAATTTAGAAAATGCGCTAGACATTTATTTGATATTTTGAGAGGATACTTTTCAACTATTTTTGTTAGGAAAGCGCAAATAATATTTCATTTTCAACACAAGTATTTTCACGTGAATATTAAAAAGAGAAAGAATAGTTTGGTCAAAATTACGTCAGATTAAAAACGATTAATTTAAAATGTCTTATTTAAAAGAACTTTCTTTTCGCTTTGTTAAAAAATACCGGGAGACAAAGATTCTGTTTACTTAATTCCTTTTATATTAGCTTATTTTGAAATGTTTATCTTATTTTACTTAATCAAAGACGAAAACAGCGATTGACATATGTATTTTTGGTACTACTTAGTTATCCCGTCGACCAAAAATCTATCATTCGCCAAACTATAAGATTAAATGTCAATAATGGTTGATCGTAAATGTCACATTAACTTGACTTTAAGCAAGTTACACGTGTCTACGTCATCAAGTTATTTTTATTTCGACGTTTTATTTGTATTTTTATTAATGTTGCACTAATTTATTTGTTCTTTCGTAATTTAAAATAAAAATGATGTCAATTTGTATAATTTGGCGAGTGCTTTGGCGATTTATATAATTTGGCGAAATTGGTCGACGGGTTAATCAAGTAGTACCGCAGCGGATTTGGCCTTAAAATTCCCCAGTCAAAGAGAAATGAATAGAAATCCGTTTATAGGGAGATCGCCATTGTTTTTAAAATTATAATTCAATCTTCCGAAATCTTTTTAAAGCCGATCAAATTAGCGTACTTTTAGAGTCTGCGGTGTCTGAACGGGGGTTGACGAGCGTAGCTCGTAGGGGGCAGAGCCCCCTAGTAAGTAAAAAATATTTCTCGAAATGCTGAAAATTTGAATTTAAAATAGAAATAAAACGTCAAAAAAGGAGTCAAATTAATAAACTGAGTGCAGTCTGCACACCGGGAAATTCTGACGCATAAAATGATCTAAAAATGATTAAATTCTGATGTACAGTTTTTGCTACTATAAAACTTTTTTAATGGAACGATTTTGTCCAACTTTAGCATTAAATATCTCTTTAAATATTTCTTCGATTTGAAAACTGTCTACATCATCGTGTTTATCAAACATTTCTCTATAATTCCACTGATTTTCATATTTTTGTATGCAATATTTTGCTTAATATTAATGAAAAAAGACCTCTGCTCACAAAAAATTCAAAACCGGCGGCGGTGACAGCGGTAGTTACTTTTTTTTAGAATAGAGAGATACTTATTTGAATGTTGATAAGTCTAAAAGTCTAAGTAATCATTAATGTTGTCATTATATATTTTCTGTCTTGCGAACACATATTAATCTAAAATAATACTGTGTAATTATCCCATAAATATGTATACAGCATTCTTTTAAAGAATTTTAATTAAAAATCAGAATTTTTTGTAGAAATCGAACCGGGCCTGATACAATATAATTTTGCACGGGCCGGCCAGTGCCTTCTGTCTTCCAAATAAGCTACTGCTTGAAAAATCTAAGCACAAATGAAACGTAAATTAACAAAACACAGTACAGTCTGTGCAGGTGCAGGCTTTCTTCTTTTTTTCTGCTTTAAACCTACACTACACAAATTTTTCTTTTGGAAAAATGCTTTTTTCCACTCATATTTAGAGTTAGATATCACAAATGTAAATAAAAAGAAAAGTGCCCAGTTAAACTGATGGCATTGAGCTCACAGGCTATTGTCACTAATATTATATTATACTTTTATTTATGTCTATTATTCATAAAATAGAACTCACTATTTTTGAGCAAAACGATAAATAATCAGGGAAGCGCCTTATTAGAATAAACCGGTGTACCAAATTTGAAGCAAATTGGATAAATCTGCATGAAAAACTCATTTATCCAAATTAATGAGGTATTAACCACCCGTTCTCCTCCTTTTTACTTAACCAATGAACCCCTAAAACTAATCAGAGAAGTGCCTTATTAGAATGAACATATTTACAAAATTTGAAGCAAATCGGATATTTCTATCAAGAGTTATCGCGTTACGTTCATACATACGTACATACAGAACCTGCGGGCACATTAGCTATCAGGCTTTGATAGCCTGTGAGCGAAAAAGTAATTATTCGCCTTATTTAATAGTAGACTTCTGTAATTGCATAGGCGAACATTTTTATTCAAATAAAATAGTAGCCGATAACTAAATTTATTCATTAAAGGTTAAATTTTAATTGATTCACATATATTCATTGCGAAGTGTAGCGCTAATAATCTAGCAAGTAATGCAGGGACATCTTTTAATCTCATACTCTTGCTAAACAGAAAAAAAAACCTAAATATGAGCAAAACTTATTTTTAAAAAAATGCAGTATCTTCTTTTCGCTGCTTTAATAATCCTTCACGCTTATGCCATGACTTTCGCTAGAATGGTACAGCATGGCATAATTTCATGATATGGCATAATTTCATGGATGTCATCAGAGAAACTCTTACAGAACAAGTTCTTCAGTTTCAATCATAGAAAAAAGCATGGATTTCATGGAATAAGCATGGAAGTTATCAGATAAACTCTTACAGAATATCTTCTTTAGTTTCATTCATGGAATAAGCATGGATTTCATGGAATAAGCATAATTTCATGGAATAAGCATGAAACATACTCTTACACAGTATCTTCCTCAGACTCATTCTTTTTTTTTTAAAGCCAAATAAGACTGTTAAACTTCTACGAGATTCATTCTTCTATAGTCTGATTTTTAGCTGATTATGTCTGTCTGCAAAGTTTCAAATAGATTCTTGCTTAAGAAGGCTTAAAAAAATGTATAAATAAAACGTGAGTCACCAAAAAGCGCCTGTTTTAATAAGCATTGACTTTTTTATATCATAATAGAATTCAGCATAAATTTAAGGAATAAGAATGAATGTCATTACATAAACTCTTACAGAACATCTTCTTCAGCTTCATTCTTTTTAAATGCAAGTACTACTGAAACTCTTAGTCTAATTCGTTTATAGCTGATAATCTCTCTGCATCTTTCCAAATAGACTCTATCTTACCAAACCTAGTTGAAAACAAAACGTGAGCCAAGAAAACGTAATATATCTTCGGTGCATTTTCAATAATCCTTCGCATCTACGTCATAACTTTCGCTAGAACAGTATCCAGCATAATTTCACGGAATAATGAATATCATCACGTAAACTCTTACAGAACATCTACTTTCAAATTCATTTACTGAAACGTCTTATAATCTCATTCGTTTATAGTCTGGTTTTCAACTGAAGATGTCTGTCTGCAACGTTGATTCTTGGTTTTAAAAAAAAACTAAATATAAACAAAGCGTGAGTCAACAAAACGTAATGTCTTCTTTTCACTGTTTTAATAATCTTTCACACCTATGTCATGACTTTCTCCAGAATAGCATTCAGCATAATTTCATGGAATAAGAATGGATGTCATCTCATAAACTCTTGCAGAACACCTTTCGTCTGTACCACTCTCGAGAAATCACCGTCTTGTAAGAAATTTCTATTTTGTTTGTTTGAGGGTGGATAAAAGTTTTTTCTGGACTAATGGGCTTGGGAAAGCAATTTGTCCCAAGCCGAAGAATTCGTCTCTTGCCAAACTCGTGATGGCTTGGATCATTCATCCTCTTTGTTGTATTTGTCCGCCGATATTGATATTTATTCATGAGCCGCACAGTAACAGAACAAAATTTCCACTCATACAATGGGCGTGACTCTCGTTCCAGTTTATGTTCTATTTCATTTTTTTGTTCAGCTCGCTTAACTGCGAAGTAGGTCTTCAAACCGATTGATATTGCTACACATAATTTAAGTTCCAACTGTCAAGGTGAAACCTATCACTAACAAAATAATGTTCAAGTTGTTGACTATAAAAATTGTTTGAATTTGTACAAATATATGCGGTACAGTAGAAAGAATACGGGAATGCAGCAATACTAAAAGGCCTGTGGCCGATGCAGATTTAAAAAAAAAAAAAAATCCTTTTGAGGCAAGTGTTTAAATTGTGCTGTAGCCAGCATAGCTTTTTGGGGAGAATACAAAACTCTCCATCTGAATAAAGTTCACTTCCATAAATTTTGTCGTTTTTAACCAGGGAAAATTCCCCTGGTTAAAAACGACAAAATTTCTCTCGTTTAAACACGTTGAAACGGGAGGGGTTTAAAATTTTAAGTTAATAATAACAAAGATATTTAAGTTTTCAATGCGTCCACTGGATTGACAGATTTTGATTGTTCCTTGACCATTGTCGCGCCATAATATGATTCAACTTAAAATTCTGACCATGAAATTCAGAATAAAAATATATATACAGGGTGTTTCCTCACAACGGTCACAACGGTCACAAAGTCCCTGGAGAGATAGAGTCTACCTAGATGATGGGAAATCACACAGCATTGCATGGTCGAAAACGTTTTCCTGGCTTGTTAGTGACGACACAAAGCACAAGAAAGGAAGGACACGAACAGGGTGAGAAAACACGTTTATTATTCTTAGTACAGCAAAAAACTAAGAAATAAGAACAAAAAGAGAGACAACGATAGTCATTAAAGATGGTTTTCGACTCCGGGCCGTGATGCAGGCCTCACATCTCCGGCGCATGAAAGATCTATGTTCTCGAAAATACTAGGCGTGTCCCGGGCTTCCCCAGCAGAGGCGTCGCGATGGGAGGTTATGGGAGCCTCCCCTGCAATATATGTGAACATGGGAAATTTGAGCTTAGAGTTGGGGAATTCTGGATTTTTAAAACACTTTTTCTTTTTTTTTTTTTAAATAATAGTAAAAAAAAAAAAAAAAAAAAAAAAAAGAGTTTTTTATTGTTTTGCTGACTACCTGTCTGAATTCTGTAACAGTAAACTAGTTAAATTATCAAAAGAAATACAAAAAGCAGCCAGACTCAATTTGTCATTGTGTTTTCTCTGTGCTACGAAAATACTACATATCTACCAGGTCTGAATTTCCCTACTATTGTCCATCAACAGTGTCTCTAATCTATTTCCTCCAAAACTTTATTCCTTTCTCAAAAATCTCAAAACATCATGAGGTTATTTTCATACGAAGTGGGATTATGACTTGTACACAATAGAAGACAAAAATTTTCATTAAATTTTCAGAATTATAATTTTTATGTCTTTAGTTTCAGTACTTTTCTTTGGAAAGAATTTTTTTACGTATATGTATCATTATCATTAAACACACATTGCACATATCATTTCAGTTGGAAAATAGAGTAATTTATTTCAAGTTGGGAAATTTTTGAATTATAAGATGGAAAATTTAGAATTGCCACCCCCCCCCCCCCCTCCTCCGAAAAAATATCCGAATGATTTGAAATTTTAAATCTATAATTGATGCAAAATTTTGTCGAGTCATTTCAAATTTTATGAAAATCGGATGTATAGTTTAATTACAGGGACAGTCAAAACTTTTCCGTTACATGACGGCCAATGGGAAAAAAATTATTTCAAGTGAATTTTAATGATGTTACAGCCTTTCGAACAGAATGAAATGGATACGCACTTATGAAGTGCACTAAAATACACATTCAGTACAATATACGGTGCAAAAAATATTTATAAAACAAGTTATAGTACGAACGCACCTCATTTGTCACGTCTGAAGTGCAATTTCTAACTTGTTTATTTTCTTTATGTAATGGAAGAAATTGTCCCGTTTTGTAAAAAAAAAGACACAGATTTCTTAATCTACGAAAATATAATGTAACCACAAACGGAAATATACAATAACCTCTTCCGAGTTATTAAAGATTCCAAAAAGCGTAGAACCTTTGAATTCCCTCTATCTTTAGGAGCCCTCAAACCTTTAGAAACCTCAAAAACTAATATATTTTTAAGATTTAACGGAGCAATTATTAAAACAAAGTTTCTTTTGTTGCCATTGACTTTCGAAAACGTTCAGTAGTTTTTATAGCGTATTAATTTGTTATCTTGATCCATATTATAGGTTTTTCGAATGCTATATCAATTCTTAAGTTAAATATTTTCTTCTTCAACAAACATATTTTACAGATAAACGTGATAAATTAACATAATTAACATTAAATTTGATACCATTTTGATACTATTGCATGTATAAATTCAATTGCAGCTGAAAATATTTAATGGAGATTTAATAGCATCCTAAAAACTCATATTCTGGTTTGAAAAACGGATTAATACACTATCAAAACTACTCGGAAACGTTTCCGAAAATCAATGCAGGAAAAGAAACTTTGTTTTTATAAATAATTCTTTAAATCTCGAAGTTATATTGGTTTCTGTGAGGTTTCTAATGATAAAGGACGATTATCGGAATCATGGGTAACTCGAAGAGCTCATTGTATATTTTCATAGATTAAGAAACATGTCTTTTTACTTTCTTCTTTCTAAAGAAGATCCATAATCGAGACTTTTTCTACTTCCAGTTTTCGACGGATTTACACGTTTTAGGGATCAGAGTTCCCGAAAAACAAGTTAATAAAAAATTTCTGCCTGTCTGTTCTTGTGTATGTATGTCCGCTTTGTTTCATCGTAAAGTATATGAAGTTATGTCGAGAATTGAACCAAATTTTTTGCCTATGTATTTTTGGCGATGGTAAGCAGGTCCTCTCTAAATTTGGAAATATTCCGCCGGAAGGGATGGCTATAATAGCGATTTTTGTGCCATTTTCCTTATTCTACCATCGAAAAGTGTATAAAGTTATGCATAGAATTGCACCAAATTGCTTGGATATGTTTTTGGCTTTGGCAAGCAGGTCGTCCTTGAATTTGGAAATATTCCGCCGGAAGAAGGCGCTATAATAGTGATTTTGTGCCGTTTTCTTTATTGATAGTGTATTAAGCTATGAATAGTATTGAATCAAACTTTATATGTATGTTTTCGGCTATGAAAAGAAGGTCCCAAGGGAATTTAGAAATATTCTGCCGGAAGGGGGGTGCTGTAATAGCGATTTTGTGTAATTTTCTCGATTGTTCCTAATTCTGTTGTCCATGGACAGTTCGTGCAGCAACAAGAACTTCGCATCTTGCTAAGCCGGTGATTCGCAAGCAGCTGAAGTGCAACAGAATAACGAAAAATATTGATTTTATTAACCTTTAACTGATGTTACTGGTCTCACAGACCGCTGCTTTTTTCAGTTTTTATAGTTTAACTTGAAACTTTCGGTTTAACTACAAATACTACCGAAATTTTCTTTCCTTTGGTACTTTAGTACCATCACTAGAGACTTTTGAATAGGTGAATTTTAATTATAACAGTTCTGTACAAAAAGTTTAGTACAAAAACATCATCGTATGAGTTAATCGCGCCTTTTATTCATCTTTCGATGGAGCGGTCTCACAGACCGCTTCACAGTAGTTATGGGATAATTTCTGTCACATCTGTTAAAGGTTAACTATTATGATCAAGATTGACCCATTTTTACTCCGATTAGCAAAATGAAGCAGAAACTTAGGATGAAAATCAAAGTTGGTGTAGTATTGAACTAATATCACTGAAGGATTAACATGTGTAACAACTTTCTGAAATATTAACATGTATGAGAAAGAAGAAAGTTTTGGGATTAGTACATCCGACTAGTTTTACAGTGCGTATCTTCCGAATGGTCGATTTAATGCAAGTGTTTCCCCCATTTTTCTTTATCCTCATATCAAAAGATTTCCAGCGATACCAATTTTGACAAAATCTAGAACTAAGAGTTGAGTATACTCCGTAGTAAGAAACAAAAATCAAAAATTAACATAAATCTTGTGGACAGATTGAGGTTTTGGAATTCACTGCTATGTACAACTACTAGCTTTAATACAAAGTGTGTCAGTTTTAATCCAATTTAAAATTATTTGCATCACATGACGTGTCCTGCTCGTTACATTAAAAAAAAAGATTAATCCTTTAATGCATGATTTTTTATTTCGTTCCAAAAATATTATGTTTGAGTCTATTTTCGTTAATTATCCACTAGAAAAATAGTGAAAAAAATTATTTATATTTCTGTCGAACATAATGTTATAATGTGACTCCTGAGTTACATGACAAAAATGACTCAAAAAAATGATAATTTTAAATTAAGGACAAACATATCTGTGCATAACGCATACGTCATTTTGCGAATGGCAACACTTTCAAATTTGAAATGAAATTTCGGTTTTGCAATTTTCGCTACTGCAAATTTTTAAACTTCTAAACATCGCACAGTTTCAATTTATACACCGTCGTATAGGGAAAAAAATGTACTTTTAAATGCAATTTGTTTGAAAGCTCTATCTCAATTTACTTTTGAGATATTAATTTTTTTAATAGTTTATAGTACCAATTTTGTAATTGTGGCAACTGAAGGTAAGCTAGGTACCCTTTCTATTAAAAGTAAAGGGGAAATAGTCATCCTTTATCTATTTTTATTGATTATATCCTTATTGATGCCATTTTCATATTACAAATAAAAGTAACTTTTTTTCTAATTTTTGAACAGAAAATGACGTCAGCAATAAAAAAAAAACACGCATTCTTCTTCTTAAATCAAAAGATTGAAGAAGATATTTCAATATTTTTACATTACGCTGATACTGAGTTTGAGACGCTAGGCAAAATGATTCAATGAATAAAAATGATGTCATATTTAAAGCAAAACGATCATTTTCTTTGATAAAACTAAATATTTGACCAATACTATGGCAACTAAAGGCAAATTTCTGAATGGTAAATTTTCGTGAGTACTGAGATTAGAACTTAAATTTTATGCGAATGTTCACATGAAAAGTTTTATCGGACAAACGTGACTTTAAGTTTGGAAATACATTCATTAATAACGTATTGAGCGTTAAAATACTTTTAAATTGTGAATTTGAGTGGAGCGTATGTAAATTTTGAGAATGTGAAAATAACGTACAGTTTAGATTTTATTGGGGAAATTTTTATGATGTGACAAAGCGAAATCCTTTTTACTGATTTTTCATCCCGTAAAAACAAACGTAGGAGCCTCAATCGATAACTTCAACATAATTACTCATCTTGATTACGTATTCTAATAAAGTTTAATTTTTCAATAATTTAAGCAGTTGAAGCTTTTGGAAATAATATTTTGGTAATTTTAGGTTAAAAACATTATTTGTTTTAAGAGTTAGATAACCAATGCAAGATGAATTTTTTATTGTAATTATTTTTGTAGGTTTATTATAAATTTGATGTAACAGCTCCAGTGGCGTGGCGTGAAAATTTTCGGTGGTCATCGCAATTATTTAAGTTTGTGGTGAAAAAGTATTAACTCTAAAATTCAATGGTTGAATGTTCAAAAAAGAAACTTTAAATCTTACCTTCAATTATACATGAACTCCAAATGTTCTGCTAAAACTGGATCGTAGAGTTTTAAAAGCTTATTAAGAGTTTTAAAATATTGCTTGGTCATCGCCGCATCCAGCGATGACCGGACGCCACGCCACTGAACAGCTCCATTCTAAACATTTTAATTCGTCGAATTTCGACGGGTTCCAACTCGTGCATTTAAGTGTTAAAGGGGAAAAAAGGTTGTTTTTCACAGCTCAGATAAAGAAAAACTATTACAATCTTTAGTTTTAAGAAACTTCGTTTTGAAAACCTTTTTATTTTGTACCAATATATAAACAAATAAAACAGTTTATTATTATTGGTATTATTATCAATATTATTATTATTTTATTGCCATAAAAAAGCGTACTTTTAAATATTGGTTTTTGATTTCGAGTGGGTCCTGGATCCCAATTACCCTCCCCTTTACTAAAATACTCTGTTCAAAGAATATAATTACAATTATACTTAACTTTAAATTTTGATTTTCATAAAGTTCTTTTTCTCAAAAGAAATGATCTACAACACCAATCAGAAGCAGGACTACAGTTGAATCTGTGCTACTGAATGATTCCAAGTGCCTGTAGAAAATAGGCTTCATTATTTATTCAAAAAGGCTTTAACTTTTTGTATATTCGTTTTGCACGTGTGTGTGCTGCGCGCCTTTGTATGTGTGTTTTTAAGAAGTTTTGTATTTTCACAAGTATTGGTCACAGTTTCAATTTTCTGGAAGAATCTAGATCTGTTTGAAATGAAGATACTTATGGCTGCGATGAAAACGTTAAGAAAAAGTCAAGAAGCATAGATTTCAAGCAGAAAATTAATGCAAATTACTACATTATAATTCAAAATGGGAAAATATCTTCAATTCCTAAGACAAAAAAGTTTTAATTAGTGCGCAAAAAGAGTATTTAAAAATGTGAATTTTACTTCAGATTCTCATGCTATATTTTTTGCATTAATTTGCCGATACATTTGATGAAAAGGTACATTCTCAGAAAAAAAAAGAAATTTTATGTCCGTGACCAAAATAAACGGTTAAGTGGGAGTATTACTCATGCTCAGAGGGTTCCGTACAATAAATATAGGAACTATTCACTGTAGTATTAAAAAAAGTCGTTGCTGAAAGAATAATAAGACTTTGTAAAAAAACATACAACTTAGGGTTAGGTATAGCTGTATATAACTAGGAAAGTATGAATGGGTATATCACAAAAGTTCAAAGAGATATGAAGCTTAAATAATATCAAATATTGCTATTCTGTATAACTCTTTTTATATTCTTATCCTAATCTGTTTATGATGAACTTAATTCTGTACTGACAATAAAAGTAGTGCATATTTAACCCTGTCAT
Source organism: Maratus speciosus (assembly GCA_963932465.1). NCBI lineage: Eukaryota > Metazoa > Arthropoda > Arachnida > Araneae > Salticidae > Maratus > Maratus speciosus. The sequence continues at coordinate 223,264,748 of OZ010790.1, read as the reverse complement.
AGGGGCAAAGCACTTCCACCTCTAAAAAGTTCAAATGAATGATTGGCACCGGAATTTACGTACAAATTTATAAAAACACTGACAGACAGACACTGAAGTGATCTTATAATGGCTCCGTTTTTACTTTTTAAGTACGGAAGCCTAAAAATGAAATTTAATGAGTCTAAAATTAATATTTTAATTTTATTTTAAGAAATATCGTAATGAACTGTATTGTGGAATAGTATGAATAAGGAAAAAATATTAATTTGTGTATTTTAAAAAATTAAAAAGTTGCGAATACCATTACCATGTCATGTCTCAAACTTCAAATTTAATAGTTCAAAATTATAGTTTGAAGTCTTGGATAACCTTGGAGTAAGGACAAATCCAATACAATACAGTTTCATCTCTAAACTTATGACATAATTAGCATTTTAACTTCAATTGAAAATTATAATATTTAAATTATCTTTAATTAAAACTTTGTCCCTGGAGTTAATTGTCATTACCCTGGTGCAAAGTATTTGTTTTCTTAGCTCATCACTAAAGCATACTAAAATACTCTTCATGTAGTTGTACGGTATATTGTAGTGTGTATTGTAGGATACATGTAGCTACATGTATATTGTAAGGTAACACATGCACTTACGAGCAATGAGTAACTTATTTTGTTGAAATAGGTAGTACTGTTTTAATTTGGTACCTTTATTCAAATATTGGGACCAACGTGTTTTTTATGTGTCATCACCATGTATCATATTACTGAAATATAACAATAGATATTAATAATTTATTGATTTAATTAGAAAGAGCTCTGCGACTGTTTTCAAAGTAAATGCAGCGTGTCCGTAAAGTCATGGAGCACTTTTGACCGGTCACAGAAAATCAACAAAAGAAGTTGGAAATGTGAAATCTTCATCAAGTAAAAGAAAAACTCTCAAAGTTTCATACCTGTTGAGTGCAGTTCGATGTAGCCTCCATTTGTTGTCCTACACAAATCTGAACGATATTCAAGTTCTTCCCACACACAGTTAAGTACGTCTGATGTAACAGAGTAAATAACGTCTGTGATTCTTTGTTTCAAATGGAGGCACATCGAACTGCACTGAAAAGGTATGAAACTTTCGGAGTTTTTCTTTTATTTGGAGAAAATTTCACATTTCTATCTTGCTTCGTTGATTTCCTGTGACCGGTCAAAAGTGGCACCACGACTATATAATTAAGTCTAAAATCAAACTTAACATTAAAAATGTTATTACCATGGTAGTCTATCACGTATTTTTGATAACATGGTAAATGACGAACAGACCATAGAAATGACAAATTTGAAGATTTTCTTAATTTTCTAAGTTTTATTTAACTCATTTAAGGTCAAACTATAATAAGAAAAGTGTTAAAGAATCCTTTTCCCTCCTCCCTTTGAGTTTATAAGCAAATTTAGCCTCCATTTGTTCTCCTACACAAATCTGAACGATATTCAAGTTCTTCCCACACACAGTTAAGGACGTCTGGTCTAACAGAGTAAATAACGTCTGTGATTCTTTGTTTCAAATGGAAGCACATCGAACTGCACTGAAAAGGTATAAAACTTTCAGAGTTTTTCTTTTATTTGGAGAAGATTTCACATTTCCATCTTGCTTCGTTGATTTCCTGTGACCGGTCAAAAGTGGCACCATGACTATATAATTAAGTCTAAAATCAAACTTAACATTAAAAATGTTATTACCATGGTAGTCTATCACGTATTTTTGATAACATGGTAAATGACGAACAGACCATAGAAATGACAAATTTGAAGATTTTCTTAATTTTCTAAGTTTTATTTAACTCGTTTAAGGTCAAACTATAATAAGAAAAGTGTTAATGAATCCTTTTCCCTCCTCCCTTTGAGTTTATAAGCAAATTTAGCCTCCATTTGTTCTCCTACACAAATCTGAACGATATTCAAGTTCTTCCCACACACAGTTAAGGACGTCTGGTCTAACAGAGTAAATAACGTCTGTGATTCTTTGTTTCAAATGGAAGCACATCGAACTGCACTGAAAAGGTATAAAACTTTCAGAGTTTTTCTTTTATTTGGAGAAGATTTCACATTTCCATCTTGCTTCGTTGATTTCCTGTGACCGGTCAAAAGTGGCACCATGACTATATAATTAAGTCTAAAATCAAACTTAACATTAAAAATGTTATTACCATGGTAGTCTATCACGTATTTTTGATAACATGGTAAATGACGAACAGACCATAGAAATGACAAATTTGAAGATTTTCTTAATTTTCTAAGTTTTATTTAACTCATTTAAGGTCAAACCATAATAAGAAAAGTGGTAATGAATCCTTTTCCCTCCCCCCTTTGAGTTTATTAGCAAATTTAGCCTTTATTTGTTATATTCAAAATGGGCAAGATAAAAAAAAAAGACAACTAAAGAAACGCTTCTTCAAAAACGAAAAAGGGGAAGAAAATGCCGTGAAAAAATTTTAAATGATCAATCGTATATTCTCATATTATTACCAAACCACACCAGAAATCAAATACCATTAAAACCGCGATAAGGTAACATTTTGATCCGTACAACATCAGTATATTTCGACTTGAACCAGAAATTTCTTTATAAAAAAGGTTAAATACATACTACAGAGTGAAACGGTTAAGCAGATAATTTAAATTGTTTGAAATAAAAATTCTGGAGTAAATCATTTTTAAAAACCTAAATAAAATTGGCGGTACTTCTAGCATTAAAACCGTGATAAGGGAGCGTTTGATCCGTACAACATCAGTATATTTTGACTGAAACGAGAAATGTCTTTACAAAAAACGTTAAATATATACTACAGGGAGAAAAGGTTAAACAGATAATTTAAATTGTTTGAAATAAAAATTCTGGGGTAAATCGTTTTTAAAAACCTAAATAAAATTGGCCGTACTTCTAGCATTAAAGTCATAAATCAGGCAAGCGATATTTTTCTCATAATTCTAGACATGCAAACATTTTATTAGCACAAAAAATAGGGGAGTAACAATAAGACAACAAAAAAAAAATCTTTTTTTTTTTTTTTTTTTTTTTTTTTTAGAGCTAAAATTTAAAATTTCCCTTTTTCTCAGGATGATGCAAAAGCATTTACCAGCAGTGATTCGTTTTAAATTAATGCTCCTGGAAAATCGAAAAGTTTGATACAAATTATTTATAAGCAATGATATTTATTTTATCATATTATTTCTACACTTTCGTGGCATAGTGAATACATTTCGAGAAACACATTTCCCTATAAATATCAACATTTTATTACTTCTTTCGTTTTAACATTTTTTTTTAAATGTCTAATTTTGCTACGGATTCTTTTAACACCTTGTTTCTTCCTTGATGACCTCTCGCTCCATAGGCTTCATTACTTTTAATAAAATGTTGTTCAGCGTGTACAAAATTGAAAGTTATGATTTTCATTTGCAAGTATAATAAGCATATTAACATAATTCATTCCCACGATTGCAAACCGCTTTAGCCTTTGATACTACTTGGTTTTTAAGTTTAAATTTTGGATTTGCGATAGCTGCTGCTTCTTTATAATAAATCAATTACAAAATGCGTCCTCTTTTTTTTTAATTCATGACAACTTTTAAATAAAAATGTAATAGGGGATACACCATCACTGTACACATTTAAAAGTAAATTTCGATGTTTCACCCAGAAATCTGTGAAATCTAGCTGAAATTTAGCTGCAGCCAAGATATTGGTGCTAAATTTCACCAGTTTAGTGATGTTTTCACAAATTCCATTATATTAGTGAAATGCTGAACCAATTTTCTGGTGAAAGATTGAACCATGATTCAGGTTTTTTTTAAAACCAATTTTATGGTAAAAGGTTGAACCATGATTCAGTGTTTTTTTCTAATCCAATTTTATAGTAAAAAGTTGAACCATGATTCAGGGATTTCTGCCACATATACATATAGTGTCAGATTAATTTTGTTATTTGTTCATAAAAAAATTCACAAGAGAAAATCTTATTATTAAAATAAAGTAGTTTTATATTTTCTACATTCAAAAGCCCGTAGGGGAGGGGTTGATGTGGAAGTGGAGATATGGCTTTGGCTTAATACTGTATATATATATATATATATATATATATATATAAATTTGAAATCACAAATATATGAACAAATTGGTAAAATTCTAAAGATGAACACACATATATATATTAGAAATATTTTCAAGAAGCTGGATTGGGAAAACAAAGGGATTAGAATAAATGGGGAATATTTAAGTCATCTCCGATTCGCTGACGACATTTTAATTTTCAGTAACAGTCCTGAAGAATTGGAAAATATGCTAAAAGATTTGGCAGAAGTTAGCATTAATTTGGGATTAAAAATAAACTTTGAAAAGACTAAGGTGATGTTCAATTTATTTGCATAAAAAAAGAAAATCGTCTACAACAACGCTGAAATTAAAGAAGTGCAAAGTTATGTGTACCTTGGGCAGGAAATATGATCGAATAATAGTATCATGAATTAAATCATTAGAAGAATAAGAAATGGATGGAGTGCTTTTGGGAAGAATAATATTATTCTGAAGAGTAACATGCCTCTTTGTTTGAAAAGAAAGGTATTTAACCAATGTGTTTTGTCTGTGCTAACTTATGAAGCAGAAACATGGACGCTAGCAAAACGGGTGGCACAAAGATTACAAACAACACAGAGAAGTAAAGATGTATGCTAGGTATAACTAGAAGAGACAGAAAAAGAATAACCTGGATAAGAAGTCAGACGAAAGTTCTTGACATCATTGAAAGAATTAAACGGCTAAAATGAAATGGGCTGGGCACATTGGAAGAAGACAAGACAATAGATGGAGCACAAACACCCTACAGTGGTATCCCAGAGATGTTAAACGGCCAAGAAGACGACCCCAAGTAAGATGGAGTGATGAAATCAGAAAAGTAGCCGGTGTAAATTGGACGACTAAAGTACTAGACAGGAAACATTGAAAAAATCTGGGGGAGACCTACATCCAGCAGTGGATTGAAAACGGTTGTGATGATGATGATATATATATATATATATATATATATATATGTAAGTATTTGACGTTCAAAAAGTATACATCTTGCAATTATGTCAATATTCTAAATATATATTATTATGTTATAAAATAACAATATTCCAAAGTACATAAATTTTAGTTAATATGCGATATGAGAGCACTATGCATAACATAATATTGAAAATACTGTGTCAAATTAAAAACAATTTCTTTCATTACAATAATTTTAATCCCAGTGGAGCTAAATATATTTTTAATGACAAAATCTATATTATAAAGCAAAAACATATTCGTGAGGATCGCTGACGTCATATGTATGTTGCAACACCTGACCAATAAATTTCGCTTTTACTGCGATTCTTTTAACTTCTGAACATTGCAAAATTTCAATTTTTATACGGTCGAGTAGGAGGGGGAAATGTTCTTTCAAATGCAATTAGCTTGATAATTTATATCATTTTACCGATTTTTTGAAGTTTTTAAATAATTTTCGAACAGGATTTTTTTCTAAATCTATCTATTACGTGCAGACCGATTACGAAAGATTAACCCATTTGAACTTGAAACAATATAAATAGTTCAGCGTTTGTTTTCATCTAATATTCCATAACGAAATTAAAACTTCATAAATAAATGAATAAAATAATAAAATAATGTAAATAAAACACAAATTGAACAGACATGTTATCGAGCCAAACCACTGACATTATCAGAATAAAAAAGGCTACTTTAAATAGCGAAATCTTAAGTTAGTTGCAATAGCAGCAAAGTAGTACGTATGTTACTGAAGCTGCTCTTTCTCGCTTTCTTCTTCTTTTATTTTTCTCTGAAGATTAAAGGAGATGCTCTTTTATGAAGCCTTTAAGCATTACAAGTGGTAAGTTTATTATGGATGTTTGTGCCTTTTATTACGTCAATTTTTATTTGTCACGCATTTAGTAAACACTACCTTGTGGACAAGCAACACATTGAAATTGCTTATTTTATGAATAACAATGGTGCAAATTCCTTCCCAGATGAGGATTCTGGCTGCGCCACTGTCTGAATTAAACAATCAAACCCATCTTCTAACCAGTTCATTTCTCACAAATGTTTCGACATATACCTCACAGATTTGTCTTTTTGTTGATTGTATATTTCTTCATTCAAAAAGCGAACTACAAAACAAATTTCACAATTAGCTGAAACTTTTATCGTCTTAAACATCATTAACGCACAATTACATGTCAGCTTTTCCCTATATAAAGTAATTGTACTATTATGATGTACTCTTTAGTCTTGAGGACACGATACTTCATGGGCAGAAAAGCATTGCCCTATGGAATCGGGAATTATAACATTCTGGAACTGACTTTCCTAATAGTCCTCGTATTTTTATAAATCTCAGACATGAAAGAATCACATAATTAAATCTGTACCCAAAAATTTCGGATAACTTACCAGTTTTATAAAAAATAAAATAATTAACGCGGCTTCATTTTTTGTGACTAGTATTGCAAAATGTTGAGACACAGGCGAAGAGGAAAAAACCCGTAGTATTACAACAGTAAGTGACATTTCTGCAATGTCCATAATATAAATATACCCTTTTTGTAAGTGTAAGTAATAAAATCCTCGTTTAACTAGATATGAGAAAATTCTTTGTTATGGTGTCTTTGCTAACGCAATTTATGATGATAGGGACAGGCAACCCGAAAAATGCCCCAGAGCTGGTCTTAACTTTTTTTCCCCTCTCTCTCTTAAGGCAGTCTAAATAAATACATATTTCCTCGTCCAACAACGGGAAACTGTCTGGCACATTCTCTAACTCATTTTTAAACATAAAAGCAGGATATTGCAGTCATGATTATTGAAGTGATTTGTAATCGAATAATTCTTTTCATTTTCCTATAAATGAATTTCATCTTCAATAAGCAAGTGTTGTTTTAGGACGGCAATTTTTTTTTCATTCCTGCGCTGTCGCATCTGGAAATTCGGTTCAAAACGCTAAACGCAGCATTTTCAGAATACCTTTACCTAAAAAACCCGAAAAAAAAAAGCTCGATTACACATTTCTTAATAAAGACCACCAGCTGATGTGATACGTTTGCGAACAAAAATGAATTCAAAAATGTGTCAGAAAGTAGACAGTTTGAATTTGTAAACAGACATACGAAGAAATTAAATTAAAAAAAAGTTTTATCTTTCTTATTTAGTAAATCATTTTATAGCTGCCAAAATTGCTATTTCTTAATCCTCTTTTGTTATTATTATTATTGCTACCATAGCTCTTTAAAAATGTAACTTTATGTTATGAATAATTTTATTTTTTGCTGTAGATTATTTGTTTGAAATTACCTCTACAGTTCTGTAACTTGTTATTACTTTTTTATTTGTTTGAAATTAATACCATACCACAATTATTACTACTTTGATTACTACATTTTCTTTTAACCCTTTACGACCGGAAGAGTTTTGGTAGAAATGAAAAGTTTTGGTGGTTTCCCCTAATTAATAGGATCATATTTGATTGAAAAAATATTTAAAAACATACCCGACGTCAGATTGGGACGCTAACGCCAAGGGAGGATCCATGTAATTCTGTGGGTGCAGGCTCGACTTTAAATCGCACATAAAGAGAAAAATGCTTTGTTTTTCTTTAGGATCACCTACACAATTGTGTAGGACACGTCTTAAAGGGTTAAATAACATTATCTTTACACATATGTGTCTATTAACAAGGTGTATGTATTTTGATGGATAGTATTTTGATGACTGGTTAATTGCTCATATATATTGTATTTGTACAGTAAACTATGTCAAATGATCCTTTTTTTATAGCATCTATTAAAGAACATCCAAATATTTAACCCTTTATCTACTGACGGTACTTTTAAGTACCATTAAAATAACTTGTTATAAAATTCATTTAATACATCGATTAGTTGTAATACAGTTTAGAATGAGTTATAGATACATTACTTTATCTTTTCTAAAAGCATTATTGGTTACACAAAACGAAAATATTTTCTAAAGGATGATTTCTTTTGTATTTGCATCTTTTCAGCTTTCTTGGCGTTGGGGGGAGGGGGTGAATTTTTCAATTCGGAAATATTTCTATTGTAAGAACATTATATTTGTACGTTTTCTAATTCTACAAAATACTAAGAAAAAGATCTTAAATAAAATATTTGAGTGGGTTATAAATATTTTACAAAATCTCTATAAATTCAAATTTACTGAATCCTTCTAAATCCTACAATCCTTCTAAAATCCTTCTAAAATTTATTAAATGATTATGTAAATCTTCTAATATAGTTTAAACAATTCACGAAAAATGCTTTAGAAGATAAAATTTTCATGAATTCATAATTCAGTACATAAAGAGTTAATCTCAGCCTAAAGTTGACCATTGCAGGATGTAACAAAACTTGCTGAAAATTTTTGAAAGGAAAGTTTAGCTTCCGCCTCCTTCCTTACTCCTCGTACTAAAGTTAAAGAATATCAGTTACTGTGGATTCAAAGTAATGGAAAACCGAAAAATAAAGAATTAAAGCAATTCTGAGATTATTTGCCTAAAACTTGTTAAGGCGGGTCTAACCCTTCCCCCACCCTCAATAACGCGAAATTTCCAGAGACATCTACGGACTTATTTTTAAATGCAGAAGCATGGCCCTTGCGGTCCTGACTATTGAAGTGATTTCGAATCGAATAGTGTTTTTCATTTTTGATAAGTGACTTACTTATCAAGTTATAAGCAATTGGTGTCACGTGATCACATGATGACGGGGTTTTCTCATTTCTGCGCTGCCGTGTCTGCAAATTCAGTTCGAAACGTCAACTTTGACAATATTTCCTACGAGATTACCAAAAAAAGGAAAACATCATTCGATTACGTAGTTTTTAACTAGGAACGCTTGCTAATTTCATATGTTTTCAAGCAAAAATGAATTAAGAAATGTGTCAGAAAGTAGCTCCTCTGGATTTGAGAACAAATAGCCTTAAAGAATTTCTGCTCGATTTGATGAAGTAGGCGCGACACCTCTTCCTTTACGCGAGTCGTGTGTGAAAGTGGTCGTGTCGCAATCGGACGTGACTGTGATACTTCACTCTCACTCACACGTTTATAGTCTGTTGCAATCAAGAGATCTCGCAGGAGAATGACACCGCTCTTTCATTTTTTTAGTAGGTCGAGTACAAATGTGACAACTCCGTAATGTCATCTGTATTACATCTCCGTCAGGGTTGTCGGCGAAATGCCACGATTGAATTTTGAATAACACTCATGTCGTACATTGATATTCATCTTATTTAGACAAAGAATTTCCGTAATTAAAAAAGGCTAATATTGCTATACATAATGAGCTGACTGGGATCGAAGTGAAAAAATCCATGAACCTAAACGCAATTTCAAAATTATTGTTGACTATTTTTTTTTTTTTTAAGTGTAGACAGATTTATTTCAAATAATACTTAAAAATTTTTTTTAAAAATGCATTCAAGATTCTAAATAATAATAAAAAAAAATTACAGAGAGCACGAAAAACTATGTAGTGTCCCCGGTAAGGCCTAAATTCAGCCTGGTTCTATCTTCGTTATATCAAAAGATTAAAATTAAAAGGTTTGAATGTGTGGCCCAAAACTGTATACATAGCATAAAACTATGCAGTGGGATTCATAAATATAGAAACAATAGGATCTTTCTATAAATATTGTCCCTAGACCCATACTTCCAATTGCGAAGATTCATAAAAAAAAAGGTGCAAAATATGATGACATAAGTTGCAACTCCATGGGGGGTCTATTTGAAAAAATACGAAAATTAAATTTTTATACGGCCACCGTAGTGTAAAAATTACAAATGGGAAAACTTTCCTTATCCATTCCTGAATTAAACACAAAAATTGCAAAACTCGCAGAGTTATGGCCGTTTAAATAATTCACCAGGTTTTAAGGGATTAGACACATATTGAAATCCGTGCAATTCATGAAACAATGTTACTTTAAGAGTTCTAGGAAACATGTAAAAAATGTATTTATTGAGTTAGAATTTTTTTTTTTTAAGGTTAGTATTTTTTTAAATGGGGTAATTCAAAATCATTAACTCGAAACGTTATTCATCGGGTTTCAAATACACTGACGGAAAAAAAATCCCAACACCAAGAAAGACTTGTGTTAGATAAACGAAATTTGGTAGGCCTGTTTATACATCTGAAAGATGACATCGATTCAAATCCATTTTAGATCTTGGTCAACGCCAATGTGAAACTTGCAGTCGTCGAAATTTCGATGTCTAGTGCCACAAAGCCTTTTTCAAGGCTTCCCCATTTGTGCGAAAGCCGGGAGATCTGCGACTTGTGAGGGACACAAGGCTTGACTTTCAAAATTTAGTGAGCTATGTGGCCCCCTTTTTTTTTATAACGTTTCAGAGATAGTTTTAGTTTGGGCCTCTGGTTTTCCTGGATGTCAGGCTTGCTGTGACTCCTGGCGCCACCTGCCTTTTCATTTTCCGACTATTGCCAGGTCAAACATTCGTCTGTCAACGAAGTGTAGGGCAACCAAATTTATTGGGATGCTCTACGCGCTCTATTATTTTGAGGCGGATTTGTGCCTCAGGTGCTTCCAAACCCCGGAATGAGTCTCAGGGCCCTCCACCAGGGTTTCTAAATTCTTTTATTTTTTTGTACGCATTGTTTCTAAATTTAAGTTATGTTGCTTTTTTACAATTTCGTTGGAGGTTTCGCGTGGCGGTAAAACGATCCACGTCGGTACTCCGTAAGCACCGCGCTGACTTGACTTGACTCGATTCAAATTTCGCGCATAAGTGTGGCGCTAGTGGCGCCACTCAGAACTTGCAGATCAGGTTTATTTTAAATGCATGCTGTAAAGTTCGTGGGCGTTATTTAGCTACGAAACGTGACGTATTGAGTTGATGTTAGCCAAGAATGCCTTTAACAAGACGAAGAAGCCACTGTCAACAGCTCCCCGAGTTGGAACGAGGTCGCATACGAGGTCGTCGTTTCTTTTTCATCAGAAAACACAACAGATCTCCACTCCGTCCTCCAATGAGCTCTGGATTGACACCAATGACGTCGCAAACGGCAATGGTTTGGAGTCAGTAGAATGCACGCTACAGGGCGCCTGGTTCGGAGCTGTCCTTGAAGTAACCGATTTCTAACAGTTCGTTGTGTCACTGTGGTACCAACTACAGCTCGAATTTCTGCCGCAGACGCAGTACGATGCGCCACAGTCGTACGCCAAATATGGTGATCTTCCCTCTCAGGAGTGCACGTGGCCACCTGGAACCCGGTCTTCTTGAGGCAGCACCATCCCTTGACCACTGTTTCCAACAATCATGCACAGTGGATACATTCCAACCAAGTGTTTCTGCAATATCGCGGAAAGAAAATCCACCTTCTCGTAGCCCGAATATGCGACCTCGTTCCAACTCGGGGAGCTGTTGATAGTGGCTTCTTCGCCTTGTTAAAGGCATTCTTGGCTAGCATCAACTCAATACGTCACGTTTCGTAGCTAAATAACGCCCACGAACTTTACAGCACGCATTTAAAGTAAACCTGATCTGCAGGTTCTGAGTGGCGCCACTAGCGCCACACTTATGCGCGAAGAGCGAAATTTCAATCGATGTCATCTTTCAGATGTATAACCATGCCTACCAAATTTCGTTTATCTAACACAAGTCTTTCTTGGTGTTGGGGTTTTTTTTCCGCCAGTGTATTTTACATTTAATTAAAGAGGAAAGTATAATTTTAGTTTTGTTATAGGATTTTTTTAAATATTAATTTTAAAAATATTAAAAATCTTTATTAAAGAAATGATGTAACTTATTCTTTAAAAAATCATATTTTCAAAAGTAAATATTTTTTCAAATTTACCGAAACAAAATTAATGTAAAATAATTTAAAAAGATATGTTCCAAGTTTGCACCTTTTTTATTTAACGATTCTTGCTTTATAATAATTTAAAGGCGAGAAATAGTTTAAAAAAACCATCATGCAGAAAAACGCATTTAAAGTTTTAAGCAAACATTGGCTCCTAATAAAATGTTTAAATGCTTTTTAAAAAATTGCACGTGAAAAAGTAACTCCTTTCTGTAGCTTAAACTTTCGATTCAATTTAACTTTTGCCCTTTCCACCTCCTTTCTGCACTATTTAAATGTCCGTAAAAAAATGTTAAATGTGTAATTTTAAAACAATGCTTTTCTAACATGCCGATTAAGAATTTTTTCATAATTTTAGCCCTCACAAACTTCAGGCTTTTTATAGTCCCGGTGAGGCCGTTAAAAAAATTCTGTATTCTGGGGCCGGGACTGGCGACTCCGCCAGGCCGCGCCTAACGTATTTTTTCATAGCGAACCGGGACTGGCTTCCTTTTTCCTATGTCTGCACGGGGGAAAATTTTCAGTCCCGGTCTCGAAACAACCCGTATTAAAATCATTGTCTCTGACTGACTTAATCCGTGCAAAAATAAGAAAAATTTAGCTTAACCCAAAAACTTCTAGAAAAAATGCATATATTTTTAAATTGCCATTATTTTACAATAAAACTTTAAAATTCATTTTTTTTTTTTAAGGATAGTAGATTTTAAGGCAAAAAAATTAAAATGCAGTAAAACTAGTGAAAAAGAACCTGCCTATGACAGAATTCTATCTTAAACGGAAAAATCTGTTGGTCCATGCAAAATGAATATAATAATACCCGAGACAAAAAAAATTGACTACATTTACAACTCCTAAAAACGGAACTTGTCTATAACACTTTTTTTTCTTTCCTATGTGATTCCGTAAGATTTTCAGTCCCGGTCTCGAAACAACCCGTATTAAAATCATTGTCTCTGACTGATCTAATCCGTGCAAAAATAAGTAAAATTTGGCTTAGCCCAAAAACTTCTACAAAAAATGCATATATTTTTAAATTGCCATTATTTTACAATAAAACTTTAAAATTCATTTTTTTAAAGGATAGTAGATTTTAAGGCAAAAAAATTAAAATGCAGTAAAACGAGTGAAAATGAACCTGCCTATGACAGGATTCTATCTTAAACGGAAAAATCTGTTGATCCATGCAAAATGAATACAATAATATCTGGGGAAAAAATAGACTACATTTACAACTCCTAAGAAGGGAACTTATCTATAACACTTTTTTTTCCTTTCTTATGTGATTCCGCCTTAAAAGATTTTACTGTATAGAATTTTTCAAAGTCTACAACACACGGAATATGGATCAACAATATTAAAGGATAAGTGAAACATTTACATATAAATATAGATTCATTAATAAAACAAATAACCACAGTTTTTGGCCCTTCTTTAAAAATAATAATTATAAACATGAAAAAAGAAAAGCTATAATAAGTATTTTTGGTCAGAACTCCTCCATACGAAACAATTTTTAACCATATCGATGTAAAAAAAAAAAAAAAAAAAAAAAAAACCATGTAGAAATTCAGCCAAGCGGGGCCGGGATATGATTTGAACATTTTTCCAGCCCGAGTCGAACTTTTTTTCCAATGGGTCGTTTCGAGACCGGACCTAGGTATTTCGACCAGTGCAGACCATCAGCATATTTTGAAAGCATGTTTAACGTAAAATCTATATGCTGCTATTTTATGTCCAAAGGAGAGGGACTGTCTTAAATCGACTTTTAATAATGTATAATTTGTGGATGATCCCTATTTTGCATTCAAAATGAGTCAAAAACTCGTCGCTTAGAGACATGGATAAATGGTGTAAGTCACGAATTTTGGATTTCAATATCTCTGCGAATTTTGGAGATATCGAGAGGAATTTTTTTGTGTTTAATTTAGGAATGGTTAAGGAAAAATTTCGTAATTGGAAATTTTACTCTACGGGGCCCGTATAAAAATTTAGTTATTGTATTTTCTCAAATAGACCCCCCCCCCCCCCCATGGAGTTTGGAAGTATGTGTTTAGAGGCAATATTTAAGGAAATGGCCTATTGTTTCGATATTTATGAATCACACTATATATGCAATTTTGATGAGGCCTGTCATATTTATTTATTCACAAAAATTCAATAGTCATCTGCCTTGTGAGTTGGTCACTTGGGGTAGGGAATATCGCAATCGCTTCACAGCCTTGTATGGGTGGTGGCTTATCACAGTAAAATCACCGAACGTTCTATACATTTTTTCGGATGAATCTTAACCGGAACAGAGATATCAATGTTTTCCAGGAACTGTAACAATATGTTTTAATAAGTACACGAACCGGAGAGATATTTACCATAATTTTACGAACCGGAACAATATTTGTCATAATTTCACGAATCGGAATACTGCTCCGGTTCGCTCCTGTACATTTCGAGTCCTGTGCGCGGTATTAAAAATTCAATTATGGTATTTTCCTGGCAATAATGGCCGCCATAGAACTGAGAATTACAGAATACAGAATCTTTTCATTAAGGACGAAAATATATGCAAACACAATGCATAAAATGAATTTAAAAACTATAAACATTTTTATTTATTTATGTATTTTTTTTTGTGGGGGAGTTATTTCGTCATTTATGCTTTTTTTTTAAAAAGTGTTCTTCAATCTTTTACATTGTTTTACGTAAACCATCTGTTGCTCCCAAACCTCATCAGACAGAAAGAGAGAAAGGTCTCTCCTGCTCATCTTAAAGATGGATCTAAAATCATAATGTGTGAAAAGTAATTTATCGATCACACTGAATTAAAGTAATTGTCCTGATAAGGAATAAACATCCTAAAGTCCAATTCTAAAATTTTTTTTCAAATTTGAAACAGATTACTTAAAACGTAATTTAAATTAAACCATCCATCCATAATTATGCATCTCAATATTCCATACAAAATCTTTTACATATAAAACACACACACATTTCTTTTCTTAGTAGAGTCTAAGGCTACAACAACATATACGCATTTTATTGTATAATAGAGTCTTGAGTTTTCTTTTTCTTAAAAAAAATATTTCCATATTTATTGTAAAAAAATATATGGTATAAAAATTATTAAAATGCAGTACTTATTTGAGGCATTTAGAAAAAATGTTCAGGTCTACAACCAGTGATTCAAAAATTACACCATTGTTATTTTAGCTTAATTAAATTAAAAAATATATTAACTATCTAAACCAAGACATGCTTTAATCAATACATTACAATGTTACAGTTAGTATTTTACAGGAATAGCTATTTAAAGAAAAAAAGAAAGCAGCAAGACGCACTCAGAAAATGGCTGAGCTAAATGTGCTAGATACAATCACTAGCTGAGCAGTCATAATGATTCTAAGAGTAACGGTTCTAACCTTATTGATTTTCTAAAAATTCCTTTAAAATTAAATTGCATTTGTCTGTTTATTTATTTATTTATTTATTTTTGTTTATTTAAGCGTTCAGACGTTGAAAGGTAAAACTATTTTGACGTAAAACGGAATCTATTGAAGTTGATGTTCGATTCTCATCAAAAAAATAAATTATCACTAAATACATGAATTTTAGTTAATATACGATAGAAAAGTTCGATGCTTAACATAATTCTTTTTACAGCTCTTAATAGCGATATAAATTGTAATAACAAAAAGTGTTATAGATATTGTTATGATTCCTTTGTATTGTAAATGTGCACTTTTTTAGGTGTTACAACTTCTCATAATCCGATACTTCTGATTGAATCAGAACTTTTGGCCCAAGTGCAGCTGACCCATTCGTAAAGAAAAGATGGTGCTCCTACTTTAGCCCTTCATCTATTGATGGTACTTATAGGTACCATTAAAATAATTTGTTAATAAAATTCATTTAATGCATCGATTAGTTGTAATACAGTTTAGAATGAGTTATACATGCATTACTTTATCTTGTTCCAAAAGTATTATGGGTTACACAAAACAAAAATATTTTTAAAAGGCAGATATATTTTGCCTTTGCATCTTTTCAGCTTTCTTTGCGTTGGAGGGGGGGGGGGGGAGAATTTTTCAATTCGAAAATATTTCTATGTTTCTATTGTAAGAACATTCCTAAACATTTCCTAATTCTACAAAATGCTAAGAAAAATATTTAAAATAAAAGATTTGAGTAGGGTTATAAATATTGCACAAAATCCCTATAAATTTAAATTTAATTAACCCTTCTAAATCCTTCAATCCTTCTAAAATCCTTCTAAAATTTATTAAATGATTATGTATATCTTGTAATGTAGTTTAAACAATTCACGAAAAATGCTTTAGAAGATAAAATTTTCATGAATTTATAATTCAGTACATAAAGAGTTATAATCCCTTGTCTACTATGTAGATGTAAGTGATAAGAAAGTCTCCGGGTAAAGTTGCTGCTTAAGAAGGTTAAAAATCTGTAGTCAAGTTGTTTGGTAGGAGTAGTGTTATTATTCATCCTTTAAATGGAAGTAAATTGAAGATAGGAAAAAAAAGGCTGGACTTCCCTAACATTAAACCCACTTGCCCGTTCTCGGTTCTGACAACAGGGCCGGAGTTAAACCGGCCACCGGTTTTTCTTATTAGAGCTTATATTTCACGGACCAATAACAAGTCTGCCAACGGCTGACTACTTTTACATTCTATTAGTATCACTATCGTTTCTTTTTTGTGGTAGATTTATACGACAAAAAATATTTTTTGTAAAAGTGGTAAGCACCACTTGAAATTTCTTAAGAGTTAAAAGATTAAGGGCACATTGACATAAACTGCTTTCAATTTTCAATTTTGACCTTGAAAGTAGAGCAGATTTATACAATTAAGGAAAAAGCAATAATCTATATAGTTTCATAATATATAACCCCAAAATAGTGTCTTTAAGTTTTAGTCCAGGCAATAGAGACAGTATAAGGGCTCTACCTTGAAAAATTAATGGTAGTTTTGGAAAAAGGCATACCATATGTTTTTTGGATCGCTGAATCCGAATTTTTAACTTCACACCAAAATTTTCCTAGGCAACTCCCCAAAATTTTTGTAAAATGTCCCTCCAAAAAGGTTTTTATTAAAAAAATCAATTTCCTTGTTGTTTTAGGGAGAAAATATCTAAAAATTCAGAAAGTAGACAAAATTTGCAACAAATAAGATGTATGACATTATGACGTAGAATGAATGGAGAGGGGATACCTGCCTCGGAGCATGCGCCGCGGTGCTGCGTGGACTAAGTTGCGCAATTCCACTTACCACTCACATCGTTTACGTTCGCTCTCCCGTCTCCTCTCCGAACTTTCCCTATAAAGTTTACTTTAAGTTTTTTGGGTCACTGAATCCGAATTTTTAACTTCCCACCAAAATCCCCCCCCCCCCGCAACCCCCCAAAATAGTTGTCTTTAAATTCAATTTTTTATTGTTTTAGAGGAAAGTATCTAGAAATTCAGAAAGTAGACAAAATCTGCAAGAAATAGAATATATGACATAATGACGTAAGATAAACAAGGAGGGGGGGGGGAGGGGGTTACTGCATTGGAACATGCACCGCGGCGCTGCGTGCACTAAGTTATGCAATTGCGCTTAATATTTCAGGCAATAGGGGATTTTACCTATCAAAATTAATGGTAGTTCTAGAAATCGATTAACTTTATGTTTTTTGGGTCGCTGAATTCGAATTTGTAACGTCTCACCGAAATATCTCCCGGCAACCCCCCCCCCCAAATTTTGAACCCCCCCCCCCTACCACCACCGAAAAAATAGATGTTTTTGAAACAATTTGTTTTTTGAGAACAGCGCCGTGATGCATGTTCCGAGCCAACCACCCGCTTCCCCGTTTATCCTATGTCATAATGTCATATATCCACTTTGTGGCAAATTTTGTCTACTTTCTGATTTTCTAGATCTTTTCCCCCAAAACAATAAAAAAATTGAATTTAAAAACAACTACTTTTTTTTGGGGGGGGGGGAGGGAATTTTGTCGGGAAGTTCAAAATTCGGATTCAGCGACCCAAAAAACTTAAAGTAAACCTTATAGGGAAGTTCGGAGGGGAGACGGGAGAGCGAACTTAAACGATGTGAGTGTTTAAGTGGAATTGCGCAACTTAGTCCACGCAGCACCGCGGCGCATGTTCCGAGGCAGCCCCCCCCCCTCTCCCCATTCATCCTACGTCATAATATCATGTATCTTATTTGTTGCAAATTTTGCCTACTTTCTGACAGAGATGGGCAGTATCGAAAATACATGTATTTGAAATACATTTTCAAAATACATTTGTATTTTGTATTTTAAGTTGACTAAACGAAAGTATTTTGGTAATGTATTTTGAAATGATTTTTTCATGTATTTTGTATTTTGAAAATACTCAAAATACATTTCTGTAGATTTCAGTCTGCTTCTACAGAAACATAAGAACCGTCGGTCGTTTAAACCGCAAATGTAAGATTCACAAAAGCAAAATACGTGCCTGTCTGTTTTGTTTTGTCTTACAGGGTTCATTTCTGGGAGTTAATGTAAACATACTTTTTCAGCTGCTGATATGATAAGGATTAGAATGAATGCTTCTGTTTTAATTAAGCATTTTTTCTGAGTTGTTACAAATCTAAAGTTTTAGCTTTTATAATTATAACGTTGCTATGAGAACAACAAAATCTACTGTGTGATAAACAGGAAGAATCATTTGCTTGAAGAGTTTTGCTGTACATAGTACTTTTTAAAGAACCATAGAAAGAAATGTAGTGTAGTAGTAGAAAGAAATGTAATGTAATGTTTAAGTTTTTTGAAATGGCTGATATTTCTCCAGTTCCGGATAATAATATATCAAGTGAATTAATGAATTGCGGTAGTACACGTTGCGCTATACTAGATGGGAAATTTTTTAAAATAATTTCTGTTGATAATAACGGTAAAGTTAAGGCTCCGTGCCAAATATGTAAAACAAGATCTACCGTTATAAGTGAAACTTTTGAAGCAACAACTAATTTTAAAACACATTTAAAGGTAGGATTTTTAGTTTTATACCGTTATACATTGATTGAATCATTTTTTCTAGTTCCAGTGTATCCGTTTTATCAAAGTTCGGGTGTTAAACCACCCGTTATATTCATTTAATTGAGAGCGAATTTTATTACATAAATAGTTATATTTATTGATATAGAATTCAGATTTGCGTTAATTGTATTTACGATTGAGTATATTAAATGTTGGATTTTTGGTTATAGACCTGCCCTTACTTGGAGGTACATGTTTATATAGCGTGACTTCGCAATTAAATTTTTTGACTCATTTCATGTTTTATTTTATAGTGTTTATAAAAAATATAGCACAGTGAATAAACTGGTGTTCGACCGAAACGAAAGTTGCTGTCCGAAACCGAAGTTTGATTCTCTTTTGAGTTTAGATCTTAAACGAAAGTTTCTCAGATGAGAATTTTAATATCAATAAGAATATTAATTTGGTTAATCACAAACCCCCCCCCCCCCCCCCTTAGAAGAATATTTATGATTTAGAATGTGCTGGTATGTGCATATATTCGTTTAGAATTTAAAAAAAAAAAAAAAGAAAAAAGAAAAAGATTAATGAAACATTATTTTGTACGGAATTTTAAGCATAGAAATCTATACATTAATAATTGTGTTGTTATTTATGTATCCCGAAATTATTTATGTATCAACCGAGATCAATGTTCATTGTACAGAGAGTTTCAATTTTTTTAACATTTGGCTTGCAAATTAATCAAAAACAAATATCAATTAAGGATTCTTTAATAGAATAAGTAGTGTATTCATACCTAAAGAAAATAAATAGCAATATTTAACTTGCAATCATTATTACAAGTATAGTATGCATATGTTTAAATGCAGTTTTGCAATAGAAATGATGAAGAGTACGTTATGAGTATTTAAAGTAATTTTAATACAATGACTTATTCAAGATTGAAGGGTCTTTAAAATAGACCATGAAGAATAGACCATTGATGACCATTGACTTAAAATAGACCATTGATAAAAGACACTTATTATTTATTAAAAACTAAAAAACATTACTTTAAAAAAAAAAAAGTTATTTGTATCATGATACCCCAAACGTCGTATTTCTACACATTATGATATTCCCAGGATTTAAACGAAAACATTTAACATGTTGTTTATTTAATATTCCTTTTTAAATTATTTCTTATTTTTATTCATGGGAAGCATACTCATATTAGCGTTGTAGTGATCGAGGCATTTACGAATTATGTATGCTTTTTAACCATCTTCCAACGAAGGAGATTATACAATTCTTTTATATGTGTGTTTATAATGTATACGTCCAAGAATAACTATTGAACTAACGCTTCGATTTTCAATCTCTCATTCTTTTTATTTTCCCCTATCTTTACAAGAAGAAAGTAATTGAAAGTTTTCATCGAACTTCAGATTCAGTTGGACGTTGATATTTGTTACTAATTAGGTGTTGGTGCAAATACCCCAACGGGTAGCGCTTCTATGCTGCATATTTATGCTGCAGTCTTGTATAAAAAGTAAAATCGCAGAATTAGCCCCACCCGATATAAAAGCTAAAAGTTCGGCCTGGCCCTGCTCGTACAAAAACTCGATTAGCCCGAACCAACTAATTTCCAGAAAACATAAATTTTTGTGGCGATATGGTTAAAAATCGTCTTGTACGAGGAATTCTGACCAAAAATGCTTATTTCAGCTTTTTTTTCATGTTTATAGACTTCCTTTAAAAGCACCTTTGACTGCGATATTTATTTTTTAAATTAATCTTTATTTTTATGTAAATGTTTTAATTATGATTAATATCGTTAATCTCTATTCCATGCCTTGGAAACTTAAAAATCTGAAAAATGCTATACTGTAGAATCTTCTAAGACGGATTCGCACAGGATAGGAGAAAAAAATCCATTATAGATAGGTTCCCTTCTTAGCAGGTACATAGTTTGTTCTAAATGTATTATGTTCTTTATCGCCTGTTATCAAATTCATTTTGCATGAATCAAAACATTTGCCGTTTAAGACAGGATTTACAGTCAGATTCGTTTTCAGAGTTTCTTTTACTGTACTTTAATTTTATTGCCCATAAATATATTTACTATTCTTTAAAAATAATAAAATTAAAATTTTTAATTTTAAAATCATAGCAACTTAAAAATGCATACGTTTTTTGGAAACAATCGTTGAGTCGGACCAAACTTTGCTGATTTTTGCATGGGCCAGGCCGGGACGGGGTGAGCCAGTGATTTTCATAAGGGCTGGGTCGGGACCAATACTAAAATGTTTGGCAAACGTCTAGGAAGAATGAAGTTCAGTACCGGTCCGGTCTGGAAGAAATAAGTCAGGCCCGGCCCGAGTCTGCAGAAAAAAGTAAAGTCCGAAACCCGAAAGAATGATGAGGCCCATCTGAACCTATCCTTCAGTAAAAAAAAAACCCGGGCCGGACCATACTGGAACAACTGAAGAGCAGTTCCGGCCACACCCGAGTGTCGTGAATAATAATTGGCCCTAAACTAGACAGCTGATTGTGCCGGGCACGGCCCGTGCAAACCTCTAATCTTATACACAAACTTTTTCAAAATTTCAGATGTATTTTGTCTTTTAAATGTATTTTGAAAATACATGTATTTTGTATTTGGAATTTTTTTAATTCGAGAAGTATTTTGTATTTTGTATTTTAGGTTCTAAAACTAATGTATTTTGTATTTTGTATCGAAAATGATTTTTCGATGTATTTTGCCCAACTCTGCTTTCTGAATTTTTAAATACTTTTTCCCTAAAATAACAAAAAAATTGATTTTTTTAATAAAAATCTTTTTTGGGGGCATTTTACCAAAATTTGGGGGAGTTGCCGGAGGAAATTTTGGTGGGAAGTTACAAATATGGATTCAGCGACCCAAAAAACATAAAGTAAGTCGATTTCCAGAACTACCATTAATTTTGCCAGGTAAAATCCTCTATTGCTTGGACTATTTGTAAACAAACAATTTCATGCATAAAAATGTAAATATTTTTTTTTTTTTTTTTTTACATGTATTTGGGATTTTGTAAAACTAAAATTTTGGAGACAAACCCAAAACATTTTCTTGTATGTTTGTTATCTATCTTAATTTTTTAATGCCCTGTTTATATCGTCATTTTTTTTTCTATTGCATCCTGGCAGACACGATCTAACGAGGGGCCACTCTATCATTTAATGCCTTTCCTGAATTTCAAGTGTAGATTGAAATCTTTGACAAAATATGAAAGTAGCGAAGTTGTGACTACATTTGCGAAAGTGGTTTGCAGTCAGTACTTTTTAGAACAAGTAATTTTAGTTGTAATTAAGAACATTTTTGATAAAGTAGTTGTAGTTGTAGTTCACTATAAAGTAAAGTAGTTTTACCGACCACTGCCCCTAGGCATGGGGCATGGGTATAGAGGTCTGCACGGGACCAGATTTGGCTCGAGAGACCGGCAAAATGAATACAAAGTTTCATACATGCCGGGCCGATACACACAAAATAAACGGGCCAGGCCGGGCCGGGCCCTCAAAAAATTGAATGTTCAAACCGGACCGACAAAAAATTAAGCGGGCCGACTTGCCGATAAAAAAACTTAAACGAAGCCGATAAAATATGAACCATTTTCAATGGATGTCACTTTCGCAAAAATAAGTATAAATAAGCTGCACGAGCCTATGCTAATTTGACAACATCAATACAGAAATATAACTTGTCCAGCGTAGAGATCGACATCGAACAGTTACACTGTGTCTGAGTCCGGGCTTAATTTTTTCTGCAGACCCTGCAAAGCTTACATTTTTTTTCTACATAGTCGAGCTGGGCTGGAACTCGATTTAATTGTTCCCATATGTTTTGTAAAAATAGTAATAGCGATAATGAACTTCTGTTAACGGAATCATTGGAAATATACCTTAAGGCGGTTCTCAAATTCCCTGCTCAACAACGCGAAACTTTTTGACGCATTTTCTGACTCATTTTTAACTGTAAAGGCCTAAAATTGACAGGTCTGACTATTTAAGCGATTTGGAATCGAATAGTGTTTTCCATTTTTTAATAAATAAATTACTCATAGACATATAAACCACTCTTTTCACGTCACGGCAGGTTTTTCTCCTTTCCCGTGCTGTCGGATCCTGAAATTCGATTCAAAACGCCAACTTGACAGTATTTTCTGAAAGATCTTTTGCCTTTATAAAAAAAATGGAAAACGCCATTCGGTTACATAGTTTCTGAATAAGATCACCTGCCAATTTTAGGTGTTTCGAACAAAATTAATTCAGAAATGTATGTTAGAAAGTATAACTTCTTTAGATTTCAGAGCAAGCTTAATAAATTTACAAAGAAATATTTTCAAAGATCTACTTTTTATTCTACAGCTTAAAAAGTTATGATGTTTTTAATCCTCTTTTTTTCTCTTATTCTAAACTATATTAACTTTTTAATGAATGTTTATTTGAATGTTGAAAGTCTAAGAGTCTAAGTAATCAATAATCAAGTTAAAGCTCTTATTGTTTATTTCCTGTCTTACAAACACATTGTAATATAAAATATGATGAAAATTTTTTTCATAAATATGTATGCACTTTTCTTTAAAAGAATCTTAATTGTATGTTAAGAAAAATCGGAATTTTTTGTAGAAGTTTAGTCGAGCCGGACCGAGCCTGATTTAAATGATTTTATCAAAAGTCGGGCTGGGCCTGTTTTCTTTGATTTTTCTAGTGGCTGGGCCGGGCCAAGATAGCTTTCTTTTGTCCGGGCCTGGGCTTGGAAATTCCGACCTGTGAAGACCTCTAGCATGGGATGCATCACCTGACAGTCGATTTCCGACGATTCGGTCGGACGGTCACTGCGGAACGAATCGAGTCGAATGAATTCTTATGTTGGACTACAATTAAAAATGACCACCCACGCCTCACTTCATTATACGCACCAGTTGCAACAACACTGCAGAAAATCGAAAACGTTATTCAATTAAAACAACTTAACAATATAGGAGGGAAAAAAAGTTGAAAACCTGTATGTGCAGCGGGACTGCTTACACGTATGCGACTACAACAATTCGTTTTTCATTTCCTATCATCTCGACATACCGACAAAATGGAGATGGTGATATTTATAAAATAATCATCACACAGAATTGATGGTCTCTAACCATGCAAAGAGAATTGTAAATTTAGCGGTAACATGGAAAGAAAAGCGTACGTCGGAATACTGATAATACGAGAAGAGAAGGAATTATAAAAATCCTTGTAAAAATTAACAATTACTCGTAATATCCGTGAAGATAGTAAAAATCTTGAAAACACACACATATGTAAATTAATTATTACTATTAATTGCTTTAATTACCTCGATGCTAAAATTAACTTAATATCATAAAGTTAACCAGGACTCGAAGCGTTCCTAAAATTTTCTAATTTTACTTACTAAACTTTCTGGTATATTTCTATTGCAGATGTTAGAGGAATCTACCACGAAGATTTTTGTTTTAAAATAGCGACAGAAAAAATAGAAAAGTTTAGAATCGCCGCGTGCCTTGAGTCAGCATAAAATATTCAGTCTTACTTTTGTGACTGTCATTTTCTTCAGACAAAATCACAGAGCTGAAATGAAAGTCTCTAAAGAACTAGTCATTCAAAAGGTGATGAACGATGTACAGTAATGCAATCGATCACTTCTCTTTTCCTCAGAAAAACTCGGCTAACATTGCAATAGTAATTGCGGTTTTAGAGCTATTGATTTCACATATTCTCTTTATTTTAACAGCGTAAAAAGAGACATGAAAACGCTAGTTAATGTTATTCAGAATCTCGATTTAAAGAAAGAAACAAGTAAAGTTATCATAGGAATTGAAAATTTCCAACTGAGTAAAAAAATGCCCAGGCTGGGAATTTATATCGAAATTTCAAAAATATACCTTTCAACTCTACACTATCTTTTCTGACAGTGCACACTTTCTAGCTATTTGTCAAGAGATTCACTTGTTCTAAAAAAGAAAAACTGACACCCGATCAGTGCATACACTTTAAAAAGAGACAAATATTTCTTATTCTATATAAAATACAAACGAAAATGTAATATAACTTCTTCCGAATTATCCACGATTCCGAAAAGATTCCTTTACCTTTAAAAATCTCAGAAACCAATAGATTTTCGAGATTTAAAGAAAGATTTATAAAAATAAAACTGTTTTTGCTGCTTTTAATTTTCGGAAACGTTTCCGAGTAGTTTTTACAGTATATTAATCAGTTTTCTCAACCCGGAATGTAAGTTTCTTGGATGCTATCACTTTTCAAGTAAACATTTTCATGTTCAACAAACATGTTCAACAGACAAACATGCTAACTTAACAGCCTTAACATTAACATTAAACTTAATATAATTGTGTTACTCCTGAATGCATAAGTTCTGTTGCGCAGCTGAGGATGTTTACTTGAGAATTGATAGCATCCGAAAAACCGTTATTCCGACCGAGTGGAGAAAACTTCTCAATACATAGAAAAAGCTCTTGGAATCGCTTCATACAGTTACTGGCAGAAAAAAAAAAAAAACTTTGTTTTTACAGATGCTTCTTTATATTTCGAAAATCTATTGGTTTCTGAAGTTTTTAAAGATAAAAGATCGCTTTTCATAGAGATTATTTTATATTTTCGCTCGTGTTTATATTATATTTTCGTAGATTAAGAAGAATATTTCCTCTTTTTTACAGTGTAGGATCAAGAATGAATGACTACCGTCTACTGAAGAAATTTGCAGAAAATTTGGTATAAGCAAAAAAAGTGTGTTTAAGGGTTTTTTTTTTTTTTTTTTTTTTTTTTTTAACCTCCAGTATTCATTATGATACATGCTATAATACGAGGGTTACTCTGAAATTATTGAGATACGCGCAGACGAGAATTTACAAAATAAAAATAACGGTTTAATTTTAAAATACAAAGTATTTTAACACAGCAAACGATTTTTTACTGACTTACTTCAACTTGTTTAGTGTAGAATAAATTTTAAACAGAAGAGAAAATGGAGTTGACGCGAGAACATTTTTGCGCTATAATTTTCTACGATTTTAAAGCAGGATTAAACCAAGAAGAATGTGTTCAACGTTTGAAATTAGCATTTGGTGATGAATCTCCAGCTCGTGCCACTGTATTCAGATGGTTTAAAGAATTTAATAGAGGTCGCAATTTTCTTCAGGATGAAGAACACACAGGAAGGCCGCCGTCGGCAGTAATCCCGGATAATGTGTCTGCCATGCGAAAAATGTTAATGTATGATAATCGCTGTACCTATCAAATGATACAGAAAGAACTTAACATTGGATCCGCAGCCATACACAAAATTATTCACGAAGAATTGCATATGAAAAAAGTAGTTTGCCGTTGGGTTCTCCATAATCTAACTGAGCACCAAAAAGAGGAGCGTGTCAGAATCAGTAAAGAAACTCTTAAATTCCTAAATGATGGTGGCCACCGCATAATTTTTAAAATTGTAACGGGTGATGAAACGTACATACCATTTTTTGGCGTTCCAACACGCCAAGAAAGCAAAGTATGGGTCTTTGAAGATTATCCCACGTCGACAGGTGAAAAGACAACGCGCACTGAAAAAAGTGATGTATACCGTTTTCTTCAGAAGTACGGGATTGGTCAAAGCCATTAAGTTGGAAGGACAGAAGACAGTAACAGCAAACTGGTATACCACTAAATGTCTTCCAAAAATTCTACAAGAAGTGAATGTTACGGGACTAATGCTTCACCATGACAATGCATCTTCACATACTGCCGGATTAACAGTTGATTTTCTTAAACAAAACGAATTAAAGTTATACAACATCCGCCGTATTCACCTGATCTAGCTATGTGTGACTTTTGGTTATTCTTTAATCTAAAAAAGAACTTACGTGGACGTCGTTTTCATTCAGAAGAAGAGATTGATGTGACTATAAATGCATTTTTTAAATCTATTCCAAGAAATGAATGGCTTGAGGCATTTAATCTGTGGAAAATTCTTCTACAAAAGTGCATTGATGCTGGAGGAGACTACTTTGAACACACCTAAAATTTTGTAAGTATAACTTTAAAAACCTAGTTGTATCTCAAAAATTTCAGAGTGACCCTCGTAACAGTGAAACCAATAAATGGTTCCATATTTTCTCATATCCCACGCTCTTGCACAATGTGAACCCCATTAAACTTTCGGAGCAATCCAGATCTATTTTAACAGTGCTTCGAACCGGAACCGAACCGAGAACGAAAAAAAAAAAACATTTTTTCTGATAAACGAAAGTCGAAACTGGGCGCACAATCAACCATTATATTTAAAAGAACGCAAACCGGAAATGAACCTAAATTGGTTTTTCAGTTCCAAAATGAAACCAAAATTATTTTTCTGCTCTGAAGCTAAACCCTAAAATTATTTTTACTTTTAAAAATTCAATTAAAAATAGAGACAAAATAAAATACAAGCCACTAACATCAATTATTTCTGAACTCTAACTTTTTTTTATATAAGGCATATCAAAAGTTAAATCAGAAGCTATGTACGCTGAGACTAATTAAACTGCTAAAAATAAAAATAATTATTAGCAAAGATTATCAGTTAGAAGAAGGATCCGAGCCATTTTAACGCATGCGCTCGAACCAGAACCGAACAGAAAATATAAAACCGAAAAAAAAAACGTTATTTCATTCTGAACGAAACCGGAACTGAACTGAAAATTATTATTTTTAAGGGGATGAAAACGGATCCGAAATATTTTTTTTTTCTTTTTACTTTAACTGGAACGATAG
This sequence comes from Maratus speciosus, assembly GCA_963932465.1. NCBI lineage: Eukaryota > Metazoa > Arthropoda > Arachnida > Araneae > Salticidae > Maratus > Maratus speciosus. Next base: position 223,237,036 of record OZ010790.1, on the reverse strand, counting down.
CTGGAACAATATTCTTTTACTTAGAATTGCCACAAATTATTTTTAAATCATATTTCTTATTATTAATGGTATCTTATATATTTTCTATGTATAACAATGGTTAGGTAGACATTTAGTATTACACAATCTCATAAATATTATGCGCTAAGTTAATTGTTGCAATTTGCATTTTCTAAGTGTATTATCACTCTGATTTCTACTTTTCTAGTTGTTTGATACCTATTCATATGAAATACTATTTGAAACAGCACATTTATCAACACAATGGACAGTGGTGTAGTCATAGAAAAAAAACAGAGGGTATACGCTATAGGCAGAGGGTATACGCTAAAGTCATGAACGTCATGCCTAGGGTATGCCCTATAGCTTTATTTGAGAAACAGAGGGTATACGGTGCTTCTTTAAAAAATCCAGAAGGTATACGGCGTATATCCTCCACTACACCCCCTGACAATGGGTTACTTAATAATTCAATAGCTAATTAATATATCGACATACATTTAATTCTGCTACTATTTTTTCATTTCCTTATCTCGTTTATTATTATAATTTATTTTGGGGTATTTTATATAAATAGTGCGACTTCATTTTTGATTTTCATTTTCCCATTTTAGCCCAGTAGTTAGGGAGTTGAATTCGGAATTAATTAAGGGAAAGCTGGAAATTGTTTTAATCCTTTCAGTTTAGGTTTAGAATGAATATGTTATCTTTCCTCCCTCGTACTAGGTGAGCGTTAGGAAATAGTATAGATTTATAGTCAAAAAACAGGGTTTTTTTAAATACCATAACAATATCGCAAAACAGCTGACAAAATCATTGTTAGTACAAATATTGTAGAGCTTAAAATTCTGAGTAAAATGAGTACCTACACCTAATATTTTTGTTGAATATTAAGGTCACAATTCTACTTCAAACTTTTTGCCCCGTGGTCAGGGGGTTGGACTTAGAATTAATTAGGGGAAAACTGGAAATCGTTTTAATCCCTTCAGTTTAGGTCTAAAATGAACGTACTATGTTTTCTTCCTCGTACTTGGTGAACGTTAGAATATATGTACATATCTATTTTCTAAAAACACGTTTTTTTTAATTACCTTAACAATATCTCAAAACAGATAACTCCATCAAAAAAATTGTCAATACAAATGTTGTAGAGCTTAAAATTCTGAATAAAATGAGTACCCTCATTAATATTTTTGTTTAAAATTAAGGTAGCAATTCTACACTGCTAGCCATCCTAAATGCAACACCATGAAGGGATCAACCAAACAGCGTAAAATTTACACCATGTATACACTTCGTTAGGATGCAAATGATTACAAATTCAGCGCTCGCGCACATCGTGAGTGACTACAGCGCCCCTTACAATCTGTATATAAAGGGAAGAAAGATTGTCGTTTTGAAGAACGTGAATTGTTTCTCGTGCGATTTTTTGTGTGTAAGTAAGCCTCGTAGGAAAACACGAGCACCATTCGAGCACGTTTCTGATTTCGATCGCGGAAGAATCGTTGCATGCAAAGATTGCGGATTATCCTTCCGAGAATTTGGTCATTGTATCGGACGTAGCCAAGCAACGGTAATGAGAATATGGAATCGGTGGATGCAGGAGGGAACGACAGACCGACAGGAGCGGTTGCAACCGCCTCGTCACACCACTCCACACGAAGACAGGGATATTGTGCGCATGGCACTTATGGAACGCACTGTCACATCCGCAACCATAACACAACGAATGCCGTCTCTAACACAACAATGGGCGTCCACACGAACAGTCCGAAGTCGTTTGCAGTACAGTGGATTGTCCGCTAGGCGTCCATTGCCTCGTATACATTTGGCATTAAACCACAGGCGTTTGCGTTTACAATGGTCCACTGAACGGCAGAGATGGACATCCGAATAGCATAGCATTGTGATTTCGGATGAATCACGCTTCTGCCTGCTGTATCACGATGGCCGAATTAGTGCTTGGAGACACCGTGGGGGAGAGGCTGCTCAACTTCTGTATTATGCATGATCCACTGATCCTGCACCCGGTGTTATGGTGTGAGGTGGTATTGGATTCAACTCTCGCACCCCCCTAGTACGCATTAACGGTAAACTTACCAGCCAGCCATATATATCTGCAGTTTTGCAGCCTGTTCTCCTCCCTTACCTTCAGGGCTTGCCTGCGGCCACATTTCAACAGGACAATGCACGACCACATGTTGCACGTATTGTTCAAGCTTTCTTCTTAACTCACCATATTCCATTGTACCCTGGCCTGCCTGTTCTACAGATCTATCACCCATCGGGTATGTCTGGTCAATGCTTTGAGAACGCCTATACCGGAATGCCGCACCCGCGAGTACACAAGATGAATTTTGGCTACGTGTGGAGGCAGCGTGGGATGCCATTTCCCAACAACACATCCAAAGCCTCTTTCACTCTATGCCGCAGCGTGTAGCAGCGGTTATTGACAGACGTGGATGTAACAGTTCTTAGTGATTTTCCCGTCTACCTCACTTCAAAGAAGGTTGTCTTTGGAATCAATTAACACTCATACTATGTGTAATTTCTAAAATAAATTCGGCTTTGATATCTTTTGTCTTTCTTGGTGTTGCATTTTGGATGGCCAGCAGTATATTTCAAAATTTTGCGTTAATCGCTAATCAAGAGCTTGAAGCCAGGCGAGACCAAGTTAACTTAACAATATCTCGAAACAGCTAACTCTATCAAAAACATTGTCAATGCAAATGTTGTAGAGTTTAAAATTTTGAATAAAATGAGCACCCACATTAATATTTTTTTGTTCAATATTAAGGCCGGAATTCTATTTCAAAAATTTTAATTAATCGTTAATCAACCAGGAGAGATCAAGTTATTAGTCCACACTGCTTCTAATTTTTGTATACATGTATTTTTGTTAATTTCCGACCTATGTCGAAGGGATGAAAGCAATTTTTAGCTTTCCCCAAATTAATTTCGCTTTCGGCCTTTTTTCATCCCCCACCACTGGGCCTGTAATCAAGAGGTTAAACCGTAATTCTTAAAATATTCAAAATAATGAGCTAAAAAAATTACTAAAACATTGTAAATGCCTCAATAAATTAAAAAAAAATACATGCCTATAAAAATTAGCAGCAGGGTGGACTGATAACCGGGTTCTGGCTGTTCTGGCTTCAGGCTCTTGATTAGCGATTTAGGCTAAACTTTGAAGTAGAATTGTGAACTTAATGTTCAAAAATATTAAGTGTGGGTACTCATTATATTCAGAATTTTAAGCTCTACAACATTTGTACTGACAATGTTTTTGATAGAGTTAGCTGTTTTGCGATATTGTTATGGTATTTAAAAAAACCTTTTTTTTTTACTATAACTCTATACATATTTCCTAACGCTCTCCTAGTACGAGGGGGAAAACCTAGTATATTCATTCTAGACCTAAACTAAATGGATTAAAAAATTTCCAGCTTTCCCCTGATTAATTCGGAATTCGGCCTTTTTTTTTTTTTTTTTTTTTTTTGCTTCCCTACCACTGGGCTATTTGTGAATGATAAATTAATGTTGTTTTATAATAGTTATATATATGTGTGTGTGTCGCAGGGTTTAATTTGCGCCGGAGTCCGGCTCCGGTACTTCTCTGTTTTTAGTAAATATTTAAATATTGGTAGGAATTTACCGGAACTCATAAATACAGGTCTCCAGAGCCCAGTGCAATAGCGCTTCCAGAAAACCGAAGCCTAAATTACCTTTTCCTTTTCTTCCCATCTCCAAGCTTTGGCATTCTTTTTTACCAAAACGCTTATATGTGACGTAATGTGTCGCACGCGTAGGAGATGGAGATAAAACGGACTCAATTTTTATATCAGTTTTTGGGCTTAGATTGACTCTGAGTTTAATCTGTATTACATTTAAAATTTTATTTGTTCATGAATAGAAAACAAAAACTTTTCCTCCGTTAAAATTACGTATTATATTCTATTTTAAATCATTTTAATTCTATTTTGATCAGAATGAAGGGGAAACAGCAATCGTGTTTTTCTATTTCAAATTCATGTCAACAAGAAACTGAACAATGAATTTGCTTTCAGTTCGATTTTCTTTTGTGACAGTAGGATAATTTTTTATTGGCTGGTTTTTTTTTTAGATATCTAACCTGAAAATAATATTTTCTGTTTTAGCCAACGAGCATCAGCTTGAGGTTTTTTGTCTTCTATTGCGTACAAGTATGAAAATCACGTTAGTGATTTTTCTATTTATTTTGTATCATTAACGGTACCCATGCTAAGGCTCTGCTCTGCACATTTACGAAGTCACTTTCATTTGTAAGTAGATATAATTGCCATGTATTGTTTTCTGATAGAAAGAAATCGAGCAGTGTTTCCCCTTTTTCTGTAAAAACATCGATTCTTTCCAATAACGGTGTCAAATTTTTAATTTAATCTGATTTTCAGGGACTCGCCAGAGGAGATTGTTATGCGAAAGAAATCGATTATAGTTTAAGATAAGCACCTTTTATAGGAAATTGTAAAACATTGTTCTATTCTTCAGCATATAAAAATTAATTTCTGTAAATTTCATTCATTTTTTCTTAAAAATGCATAGCTGAGAGCTATCCCTTTATTTGTGTTAACACTATTTCCTAATCATAATCCTTACCATATTTAATTGCAGAATTCTGCAATTAATTAACATTAAAATTAGGCAAATATTACTATTCAGAAGGAGTGATAACTAAAAAGTGGAATAGTTGACAGCTAAGTATATACACTATATTGCCATTAATGACCGGCAACTTTCAATTTTAGACATTTTGTCGAATATTTAGAGATATACTTGACAGATTTTTCCGGAATTTCAGGATTGAAAAGAACAGGTATTACCTCATATTTAGCAATGTCGATTTGATAAGGAGGGCAATTAGGGGGTCAACAAAAAATCAAAGAAAAAAAATAATACTTGGGATCACCCTGCAAAATAAAATGCACGAAATGATCTACCGCTACCGAATATAAATAAACAGACATTGTGCAATATGTGTATTATTTTGTGTAAGAATAGCACGTATATTAATAGAGATATAGCGATTTATTTAAAAAAATTAAAATATTCTTGCATGTTTTTCGCGTATAACATGCAGGGTTTTCAACCAAATTTAACCCCGGTTTCAGAAAAATTGACAAAATACAGTAGAAGCAATATAATGCAATTGGAATATAAATATATTAAATATTTTAGGAAATATGAGCAGTTGTATGAAATAATTTTTATCTGCGCATGCGCGAAAGATAACAAGGATCATTTTGCATAATTTAATAGTCCACTCTATGTAGTCCAGGGGAAATGTACATTTTACCTTGCAAAAAATCGGGTAGAAGATTTTTTTTCTGAATTGTTTATAATGATGCCAACACGGAAAAACCAAGTTTTCCAACAAAATTTCTTAAGGCTAAATTTTCTGTGGCCAAAAAACAACAAAATTTTGGGACTTTTTTTGATTTTTTTTAAATATCTCGATACCTGTTGCCGTAGCATGATTTTTGTCAATTACAATATTAAAGAAGACAAAATTCTCTACAACTTTCATATTTACAACTTTTTTATACACTCAACAGCAAGCGCAATACGTCATTTCAAAAATAAGACATTTTATTCAATTTTCTTAAAAACCGTGGAAACGTAGTTCTCCCCCGGTTATTCATATGTTTCCCACGGATTTAATCACGTATGTCAACTTTTAAAAATTGGTAGCAGTAAATTAAATATTATTTGCACACCCACGTCTTTATTTTCATCACAACATACATTTTATATTCAATAAAATTATATAATTTTAAAAATAGGATAGTGTGCAGATGAATAAAACAATTTTCGTATCGACAGTAATTTTAAGTGTGTATAATGTTAATTTCAAAGCATTGTTTAAAAGAATACTTTAGTATTTAATAACTTATTGGTACTATAGTTTCAATTAAGAAAGAATTTTTGTTTAATTTTAATAATTTTGTAATTGTAATAATTTTTATAATGCATGCATATTTTTCCAGGAAACAATGGGATAGATATGAAAATTGGCGAAAAACATACTTTATTCCACATATTACACACTTAACATACAATGGTATATTTTATTTACCAATTATTGATAACATATATTTTAATGCTTTATTTTTTAAAGATAGTAAACATTGGATTATACTTCCATATAAAATGGGGGAGGGGAGGCACTCAGAAAATAAATATATTTTATGTAAGAAATGCTTTTATCTTATAAAATGGCTACAATAAAAATGACAACAGGTTATTTCACTAACTGATGTTAAATATTTATCTCCTGTAAAATTTAAAAATTTTGTCAATAACATATTTGAGATCACTATAAAAATATTTAAAAGATTAGTTTTAATAAATAATGTCAGTTTTTTTCCTACTTATATCAATAAATAGAACAAGAGATTACATCACTTTAGCATGCAAAAATATATAAAACTTTAAGATTATCTATTAATTGCTTTAAAGCTTAAACAGAAAAACTTACTTCGATTGTTGAAAAATACACTTTGTGGAGTATTCTAATTTTCTGTATTATGCACTGGTTTGAAACTATGTCTGTTTAATGATCTCAGTGATAGCATTTATCAAATGAAATACCAATTTACTTATGATTGCAGACCATATAAACATTTTTATTTTGGCATTGATCCACTGTCGCATTCAACTCCACTTTTCCTACACAATAATAAAGTAAGGTACGCAATATGACTTAATAAGCTAAATGAAAAAATATATTTTAATAACAATAATTTTTTACAGGCTATTTAACAATATTTTTTTCTCTTTGATGACACTGTTGTAGGATCATTAGCGTCCCGTTTCAAAAGAATATCGTTATCCTGAATAAACGAGGTATCTGGATCATGTTCATGTAGAGGTAAGCCTGATACGTCCCATTCATCAATATTTTCCTGCATTTTCTCTAGTATTGCTATAGTGTCATCTTCCTCCTCATCTTGATCTGAGGAAAATTTAACAACATTTCCGCAATTGATTCCGCAACAATTTTTGCAAATTCATGAGCACTTTATGCCTGTTTTTCGGCATGTACATGCTTTACCGCAACCCTTTTTGCATGAGCAAGAAATTATTTGCAGCAACTATTGAGGCGCTGGATTTTTAATTGTCTCAATGGGTATAAGCCTATGATTGATGTTCACCCAGCCCCAATCCTCTGGGTTTTTTTTGTTTCCTAACCAGGTTTGGACTTGGTGGTAGCATCGAAGTGAATGAAGTTTTGCTGCGTCTTGTGTTGGGGATAGCCTGGCAAGATTAAATTTCCTTTTTGCTGATGATTTTGCAAAGAGTACAAACCGCAACGTGTCCAGAGTCTGCACCGTGCTAGATTCTCCATTGTACAATCGGAGAAGAAATTGTTCTCCGGCAGTGACAATATTTTCGAATTGGTTCTTTGAATACTTGCATCGTTTCCCTTATTTGCGGATATTTCTGAATAACGTTGCAAAATTTTATCTTGCCTTGGCCAAAAAAGGAGGATGTGGTATCGCAGCCACTAAATGCATGTATAATGAGAATATCTTCAGCCCTGTAGTTATATGATTTTGTAGAAAAGTAGAGATCTGCTATCTTTCCTCTGCCAGGTTTGTGAGAAAATAAATTTGTATAATCTTGTCCTATACCTGTCATCAACACAAGTAGATCTATATCTTCCCCAACTATTACTACACTTTCAAATTCATTAGCCTTTGAAATGGCAGTGTTAATGATTAAGGCGTCGGCATCTTCTTCGGCCTGCTGCACCTCGATGCCACACTGTTCCAGTTCTTTTTTAAGAAATAATATTAAATGCAATTTATTGTTGTTGTTACTTAAAAATTTGTCTTTTGGGACTTGATTAACGAGAGTTTCATCGACCATCACTTCAACAGCAGCATTCATCTTCATACGGCGGTACCTTTCTGTACATTTTGCGCCTTTTTGCTCGTCTTCAGATGGATATCCATCAAATATTACAACAATGGGGTTTCCAAAGTGTCTTTTCAAATAAGACTAATAGCTCTTAGTAATGGTTTCGAATGAAGAATTTTTTGGCCAAACAACTTTATGGAGGAGATAACCACCATCAACAACGACACATTTACTATTTGAAATCTGCTCAAGGTCCTGAATGGGGGTGAATGCACTATATGATGCGGATTTCGTTCCTTTTCGCATTCCTTCTTCACAAAACATTGATGTAGGGTAGGGTGCTAGTTCATATGTGAAAAAATGCATCAGGTCTTCTTCGGACTGTTTTACTAGACATAATCTCTGAAATAGTGTGAGAGGATCAATAGGAACAATTTTAGTATTTCCTATTAGTATGCTATTAACAGATGAAAGGGTCACAACTTTGTCTTTTTTCTTAAATTTAACATTTTGAAAATCGGTATTGATTATTCTTTTAATACCTTCCATTCCCACTTCTTGAGCCATGTGGCAATTCACATCTTCCGAACCAACCATTCCACTACTTAAAGACATTATCACGTCAGTTTTCACAAAGGGTGGGTGTTGGATGAGCCAGTCACGAAGTTTCTTTGAGTCGCCCTTATCTCTGTCAATACGAGAAGCTCTCATATCTACGTGCTGTTCAGATGTTTCAGACTGTACATTGCAAAATGCTTCAATTTCGTCACATATATTCTGCATGTGTACCATTCCCAGAGTCCATCGTGTTAAAACGCTATCGGTGATACCTCTACCATGCGTGAGTCCCCCAGAGCTCTTCATACTTTTCATAAGCGTTTGCTCTATAGTCATATCTGACCATATTCCACACCAGTATTTGTTAGAACGCCGTATTGTAAAATGTCCTTTCGTGACGAACTCCTCATATTCAGTTGGATCCAATCTTTTATGCAGTTTCATCATGTCCTGTAAGTATAGGTGCCCACACTTTGCATACAAAAAATGGCCTGCTGCGTGAAAGAAAGGGAGAATTTTTTTAACAGTTTCAAGGTGGAGCATCCAGTTTCCTGACCTCTCTGCCTCGATAAATTGTTTAATAAAAGTAGTCATATGGAAGTACTAAATCCTCAGCTTTGCTGTTGGCCCATTATTTGAGAACGAATCCAAAACCGCTCTAAATTGTTTCAGTGCAATTTGAAAGTCATTATCATTTTCAGGAGCTGCCAGCATTGTATTTAGATCTCTGCTAAAAATCAGCGCTTTCATAGCAGCAATTGCGTCCTTTGTCGGCTTCATTTCGTCAAACACCAGAGTTGCTAAAACATAATGTATTAATATATGGGCTCGCACAGCTCGAGAATATGCATATCCCGTCAGAATCTTATCTATGCTGTTCTCAGCAAATATTGTGGCAAGCAGTTGTTTTAAACCTACAAAAGTGTTCTTTTCAGAATTCTTGTTTGAATTTTAATATTTATTTATTTTTTCATATGATACCGAGGTCGATATCTAACAATGTCTTTGTATGACTAATTTAGTCGCATAATTCATATAACTATGACATTAAACGCCTCAATACTACAACTATCATAAAATTTTGGAAAATAAAATCTTCATATACGGAATGCGGTCCTTAAAGAAAAAATTATATATTTTTAAGAGAAAGAATATGACCAGTTATACCTCCTAAGATGGAAACCTGTTTAAAGCGGAATATATTTCGGTTCAATTTTCAAGGTTTTAATGAATCCATATTTGAAAAATCTGATTACGTATTTAATGATTACACACTTAAAGTTTTCAAAATCTGGCTATTGGAGATTTATTAAAATAATTAACGAGGGGTGGGGCAAAATATGCATGAATTTTGCACCCCCCCCCCCCCCCGAAAGGCTAGTTTTGGCCCTCAAACACACAATTTACTGCTACCAATATATAGAAGTTGACATACATGATTAAATCCGTGGGAAACATTTGAATAATCGGGAGAGAACTACGTTTTTCACGGTTTTTAAGAAAATTGAAAAAATTGTCTTACTTTTGAAATGGCGTACTGCGCTTGCTATTGGGTGTATAAAAAATTGTAAATATGAAAGTTGTAGAGAATTTTATCCTCTTTAATATTGTAATTGACAAAAATTATTCTACTGCAACGGCTATTGAGATATTTAAAAAAAAATCGAAAAAAGTCCCAAAATTTTGTTGTTTTTCGGCCACAGAAAATTTAGCCTTAAGAAATTTTGTTGGAAAACTTGGTTTTTCCGTGTTGGCATCATTATAAACAATTCAGAAAAAAAATCTTCTACCCGATTTTTTGTAAGGTAACCCCCCTTTTTTTTGTACATTTCCCCTGGACTAATGGAGCAACTTATTAAAAAGAATCTAGTCAAATATCGTAAAAATTCCGAAAGATATCGGCGTTAAAGTAAACAAATTTTTAGTTGTTTTCTAAAAGCAGCTGAATGATAAGGGATTTTACACAAATTGTCATTTTTTATTAACTGACTTTGAGAAAAAAGTTAGTATTTAGTGAGTATCAACGAGTAGATTTGGAAAAAATGCTTCGATTTTGATACTTCTTTTGATCATGGTATATGCTCGTTCTGGTGGTTATCCAAGAAGAACTAAAGCATCAATAAAAATGAAAATTTAAAAAAATTTTAAATTAAAAATGACAGCTGCTTTTAGAGGCTGCTCTTTCAGCTGCTTTTAGAGAACTGCTAAAAATTTGCTCATTCTAACGCCGATATCTTTCTGAATTTTTACGATATTTGACTAGATTTTTTTTAATAAGTTGCTCCATAGAGTTGACAATTAAATTATGTAAAATGATTCTTGTTATCGTTCGCGCATGCGCAGATAAAAATTATTTCATACAACTGCTAATATTTCCTAATATATTTAATATATTTATATTACAATTGCACTATATTATTTCTACTATATTTTGTCCATTTTTCTGAAACCGGAGTTAAATTCGGTTGAAAACCCTGCATATTATAAGCAAAAAACATGCAAGAATTTTTTAATTTTTTTAAATAAATCGCTATATCCCTATTAATATACATGCTATTCTTACACAAAAGAATACACATATTGCACAATGTCGGTTTATTTATTTTCGGTAGCGATAGATCATTTCGTGCATTTTACTTTACAGGGTGATCCCAAGTATTATTTTTTTCTTTAATTTTTTGTTGGACCCCTAATTGTCCCCCTTATAAAATCGACATTGCTAAATATGAGGTCATAGCTGTTCTTTTCAATCTTGAAATTCCAGAAGAATCTGTCAAGTATATTTCTAAATATTCGACAAAATGTCTAAAATTGAAAGTTGCCGGTCATTAATGGCAATATAGTGTATATGCTGATAGATATATTTAAGATTTTTATTTTGCTAAAGAAAAAAAGGTTTTAAATTTTGCAAATAATGTACGAAATATAAATGTGCAGATTGGAGTGGCAGATGGAGGGGGGGGGGGGGTGGACGAACGGTACGGTTGTTGTACCGGTACCGCAGAATATTAGGGCTCCGCTACTTTTTTTTGTTGGAAATTAAGCTCTCTCTCTCTCTCTGTGTGTGTGTGTGTTACGATTCGAAGCCCCGAGAAAAGTAAAAATATGAAATAAAAGCATTAAAAGTAATCTCTCATGTGTGTAAAAATCTCTTAAAAATATACTAGCAAAAGCCATGCTTTGTTGGGTTCGCGAAGCATTATTCAATAAGATAAATATTTAAAAGTAACAATATATATATATATATATATATATATATATATATATATATATATATATATATTTGTATTATTCTTCCATCTTTATTAAGTAAAAACGTTGTTTTATGATTTGGCGCATTTTAATTTTAGAAATGTAAATTCAGCCAAGTTCAATAGAGCCTCGATTATCCACGGAATTGGGTGGCAAGGGCTCCGCGGATAATCCGAAAAAAAAAACTGAAAATCTGAAGTTAGGAAAAAAACTGAAGTTAGAATTAAACAAACAATGGCAGTAAAGCATGTTTTTTATTCTTTAAACAGCTTGAATAGAAAAAAAAATTCAATAATGTAAAAGTACAACATATGTACACGAATATAAAATAAAAACATGCACTGTAGGACTACTCATAGAAACCACCTTAAAAAATCTCGAACATCAGTTTGTTTTGCCAGTCACTATAAAATTATTTTTTTTAATGCAAAAAGATCAGATCATAAAAATTTATTTTTCTTTTCTACAGCTTGATTTCGCAAATCATCTACAGAAATATTTTCTTCAGACTCCTTGTTGACGTAGTGAATGAACTATTTAGAGATTCGCGATTTTGTACCGTTTGTAAAGAGTTGTTACGCAATTTCTTATTCTGAAGTTCTATTAGATTATTATAAACATAAAGAGTGATTAAACAAGCAATACTTTTTTTTTTAAGTCTTGTCGGATTATTCAGCATACCTTAGGATGCTGGTTTAGACGATGTTTATTGTATTACTGCGTACTTATAACTTACATTTTATTTTAGCAAGCACCTTTTTCTTTTCTATTTTTATCAGAATTTCGGGTAATTCGATTTTTTTGTAATCCGAACACGCACCGGTCCCAGCTAGTTCGGATTAGCGGGGTTCTACTGTATTTTAAACGTGGCAACCGAAACTAGTAATATTCTTCTATTACTTTCGAATACACGAATTAATCTGTTTATATTTATTAGTAGAGCTTATTGTATTTTCCTTATTGTTGGCTTGAAAAAAAAAAAAAAAAATCGCTTCTCGGATAATCCGCACCGCGGATAATCGGGGCTCTACTGTAACTAAGAATTTCCTCGGAATTTTTTATTTATGGTATAAGACTGGTATAAATAAAAAAAATTTCGAAGCAAAATTTTACAAAATATTTATGCAACGCATTTAACAATTAATTTTATTTGTTTACAATTCTTTCGTTGCCACTTAAAAAAAAAAAAACTTAATATAATTCTCTTAAAATGCGTAAGTATCGTCTGCGTAAATGATTTCGTATAATTAGAATAAATTGTGTATTTGAATTCTTAACACTGATAAATACTTTTATTATTGAATTTAAATAATTTAATTTTCACAAATTTTAATTCATTAAAAATACGAGTTGGAACGCGTCGAAATTCGACGAATTAAAATGTTTAGAATGGAACTGTTAGATCGAATTTATAATAAACCTACAAAAATAATTACAATAAAAAATTCATCTTGCATTGGTTATCTAACTCTTAAAACAAATAATGTTTTTAACCTAAAATTACCAAAATATTCTTTCCAAAAACTCGAACTGCTTAAATCATTGAAAAATTAAACTGTATTCGATACGTAATCAAGATGAGTAATTATGTTGAAGTTATCGATTGAGGCTCTTACGTTTGTTTTTACGGGATGAAAAATCAGTAAAAAGGATTTTGCTTTGTCACATCATAAAATTTCCCCCCATAAAATCTAAACTGTGCGTTATTTTCACATTCTCAAAATTTATATACGCACTACTCAAATTCACAATTTAAAGGTATTTTAACGCGCAATGCATTATTAATGAATGTATTTCCAAACTTAAAGTCACGTTTGTCCGATACAACTTTTTATGTGGACATTCGCATAAAATTGAAGTTCTAATCTCAGTACCCGGGAAAATTTACTATCCTGAAATTTGCCTTTAGTTGCCATAGTATTGGCCATTTTAGTATTGGTCAAATATTTAGTTTTTTCAAAGAAAATGATTGTTTTGTTTTAAATATGACATCATTTTTACGCACTGAATCATTTTGCCTAGCGTTTCAAATTCCGTATCAGCGTAATGTAAAAATATTGAAATATCTTCTCCAATATTTTCATTTATGAAGAAGAATGCGTGATTTTTTTTTAATGGTTGGCGTCATTTTCTGTTCAAAAATTAGAAAAAAAGTTACTTTTATTTGTAATGTGAAAATGGCATCAATAAAGATATAATCAATAAAAATAAATAAACCATGACTATTTTCCCTTTACTTTTAATAGAAATGGAGTACTTCAGTTGCCACAATTACAAAATTGGTACTAAAAACTATAAAAAAATTAATATCTGAAAAATAAATTGAGATAGAACTTTCAAACAAATTGCATTTAAAAGTACATTTTTTCCCCTATACGACGGTTTAAAAATTGAAACTGTGCGATGTTTAGAAGTTTAAAAATTTGCAGTAGCGAAAACTGCAAAACCGAAATTTCATTTCAAATTTCAAAGTGTTGCCTTTCGCAGAATGACGTATGCGTTACGCACAGATATGTTTGTCCTTTATAATATAGATGCAATAGCGAAAATTGCAAAACCGAAATTTCATTTCAAATTTCAAAGTGTTGCCATTCGCAAAATGACGTATGCGTTACGCACAGATATGTTTGTCCTTTATAATATAGATGCTATAATTTTCATAAAAAAGGTATTTTAAAAATTTCATAAAAGAAATCGTAACTCCATGATTTATTTTTTCTTCTGAAAATATACGTGTTTCATTTTTTATTTGCAAAAGTGCGTCTGTAATGGAAAAATCATGTAAAATAAATTAATTAAAATAATAATTTTTTTAACGCTATTCTGTAAAAAAATAATATTGTGCAAATCTACAGATCATATATATTTTTTTTTCAATTCTTACTATTAGTTCACACTCTCCCTATATTTATTTATTCATATATTTATTTATTTATTTATTTATATATTTATATATCTTGTTCAAATTTTCAATCGTTAATGAAACTAGGGGATCGTACCCGGGCTTCCCGGGTTAAAGAATATAGGTGAAAACATTTTTTTAAATTGAAAATTAATAATTTTTTTACATGGAAAAATTTTTTTAGATTGCGGACTTACATTAAAAAAGAATTTTTATATGGAAAATATGAATTATACAACCAAATAAATTTTAAAATTTATCAAAAGCGATATTTTCTTATTAGCCGCATGCTAAGAGTTATTTGACCTTGCTACTATGGCATCCTTTTATGTTCTGCTAATTTCAGAGTTTATACATGTCTGTTAAATTTTTGTTTTATTTATATTATTTTATTTATTTATTCATAGGGAATTTTTTTAATGGAAATTAGCCGTAAGAAACTGATGAACTCTTTGTTTTAAGGGCAAACGGTATAATATATATATATATATATATATATTATAGATAAGATATAGATAAGACAAGATATATAAATATATCTTGTTCAAATTTTCAATCGTTAATAAAACTAGGGGATCGTACCCGGGCTTCCCGGGTTAAAGAATATAGGTGAAAACATTTTTTTTTATTGAAAATTAATAATTTTTTTACATGGAAAAATTTTTTTAGATTGCGAACTTACATTAAAAAAGAATTTTCATATGGGAAATATGAATTATACAATCAAATAAATTTTGAAATTTATCAAAAGCGTTATTTTCTTATTAGCCGCATGAGTTATTTGACCAAGATTTTGCTACTTATGGCATCCTTTTATGTTCTGCTAATTTCAGAGTTTATACATGTCTGTTAAATTTTTTTTTTATTATTATTTTATTTATTTTTTCATAGGGAATTTTTTTAATGGAAATTAGCCGTAAGAACTTATGAACTCTTTGTTTTAAGGGCAAACGGATTAATTTTTCGTAATCGAGCTCCGCGTGACATAGATAAATTAAAAAATATTTCATGTTTTTAAATTGTTTTTAAATTCATAGACAATCAGTAAACTGGGATGAACTTTGCAAACAAATTCCAGTTAAAAAAAAAAACCTAATCCTATATGGTGATCTAAAAATTTAAATTGTTACAAATATGGTAGATTTGTGTTTTTTCAATATTATTCTTTTATTTCTTTATATAAGAAGTATTAATTTCGTTAATTTGTCTTTCACAAATATGTTAGATTGGTGGGTTTTTTTTTAATATTACTCTTTTATTTGTTTATAAAGGAAGTGTTAATTTCGTTATGCAAAAATAGTCTGAAACAAATGCTGAAAAATGTTTGTTGCTTTATGTGTAAAATGTTTATTATTATTATGTATTGAAACGGGCACACGTGATAAGATAAAATTTAAAAAATCATGCTTAAAAATTATTTTAGAAAATATAATACATCAGTCGATTATGATACAGTTTTTAAACAAATTGTATTTGAAAGTAAAATTTTTTCCCTATGCGACGAAAATTTAAAACGTACGATGGTCAGAAGATTAAAAAATTGCAGTAGCGAAAATTTCAAGACCGAAATTTGATCGTGAAATGTTGCCATTCGCAAAATGACGTCAGCGTTACGCACAGATACGTTTGTTCTTTATAATATAGATACTTAATCAGTAAAATAAAATAAAGATCAGTTATTAGAATGTGGTTATCAATTGAGGCTCTTATACTCGGTATTCCCGAATGAAAAACAGCAATTCTCACCTTTTCAAAATTTGCATACGCACTTCTCATATCCATATTCATCATTAAAAAAAAATTGTATTTTGTTTGAGCATTTAAAAATCATTTTAACTCAAAACTTGAAGTCACGATTGTCAGCAACATCTTTTATGTGAACAGACGCACTCTTTACTTGAGATTCTAATCTCAATTCCTGAGAGTAAAAATTTCCGTAATTTATGATATTTAGACGCATTTGTGTTAAAATGTTTAGTTTTATCAAAGAAAATGATCGTTTTCTTTTAAACATGACTTCATTTTCACTTAAATAAGCATTTCGCTAGTGTCTGAAACTTTGTATCAGTACGCATGCAGAAGAAAAAAAAAAACAATACAGAAACTTTATGAGGAAATATGTTTTCAAAAGCAGTATGTCATTTTCCGTTATTATGCCCCTAATATAATATTCTGCTCCTAACGGGATTTTGCGACACAAAACCCTATGAAACAATTTTAAATTTTTATCAGAAAATAGCATGAATAAAGATAAAAATACCTCAATATTTCTCTCTTGTCTGCAATAATGAAAGCTATCTAATTTTCACCATTTTGAGGAAATTTCATAAATGCTTTTAAAATTAAAATATAAAAGTGGGGATATTAAAAAAAAACAAGAAAAAAAAACAGATAGTGTGATCACATCTGCAAATGAAGAGGTTTTAGTTAAAAAAAAATATTAGTAAAATTGATTCAGTGAAAGATCAGGGCTGATGATTAAAAAAACACACTTGTGTTTTAAATATATAGATTATATAAAATTAGGAAAAATTAAATTAAGCAAATTATGTTATTTTGATAAAATTATAGTAGAATGTCCTAAAGAATAGCATTAAAATTTTATTATTAGAGAGAATTTTGGACAAAAAGTTCAGGAACATATTATTTTAAACCACGAATTATTTATTTGCTTGTCTAACTTGGCGAAGCAAATCCATCCAGGCGAGAATCATCAATTTCTGTAATATAAATCTCTATTATTGTCATGTCACATCTCTCTTATAAAGACACTCTAAATTTTTGTAAAACATTGCGTTTTATGAGTGTGTTATTTCGATTATATTGTTTTCAAATGTGAAGCATTTTCACCTGTGAAGAATTTCAAAGCAGCTGGGCTGTGAAAATGACGCACTTCTACAAAACATAATTCAGGTTTAAGAATTAAAATACACGCTTTTTTATAAAATGACGTCATTTGCGTCCACTAAAGCAATCCACTTTTACAATCCAATCTTAAACTTCGTCTATAGAAAAGTATGCATATGACGTCATTGTCACGGAATAACAGAATATTATTGACATAGACAATATTTTAATTTCAACTTTTTTTTTCCAGGTTTTATGAGAAAATGGCAACAAAAAGATACAGTATCTCCTATTTTCGACTATTTTCCATTTACTTTCAATGACTTTCAATAGAAATGGTGTACTTTTGTTGCCACAATAAGAAAAATGATATTAAAAACTACAAAAAATTAATATCTCAAAAATAAATACAGCTTTCAAAGAAATTGCCTTTAAAAGAGCCTTTTTTTCCTTATATGACGGTGTAAAAATTTAAAATGTGCGATGTTTAGAAGTTTAAAAATTTGCAATAGAGAAAATTGCAAGACCAAAATTTTATTTAGAATTTCAAAGTGTTGCCATTCGCAAAATGACGTATGCGTTACGCACAGATATGTTTGTCTTTTATAATATAGATAGATACTCATTATTCATCCTATCAAATTGAAATAATTTTTTTTAAACTTGTACTGGATGACAATTGATGTTAATTCAGTTTTCTTCAAATATTAATTAATTAATTAAAACTTAATTAATTAATTTTAGTTTTGCATGGGAAACAAAATGGCGGCCATCGGTTATTGAAGATCAATGAAAGTATTTTCAATAAGGGGTTACCATAGTGGGACCCTGTTCTGTCGCCAAATACCACCAAGTTTGTCGCCAACTTGGCGATATATCGCCCAATTTGGCAGCCAAAATGAATCGCCAAAAGTGACGCCAACTTGGCGATATCTCTAATATTTCGCCAAATTCCCATAGAGTTCCATTTTAAACCTAATTGCTTATAGACAATCAACAAATTGAGATATTTTAATGCAACAAAAACGACACAGATGCCATATACGCATATTGGCGCGATTGTTTTCCGACGCCAATTTGGCGAAAACATCAGCAGCATAAACAGCAACATCCGGGTTACCATATCAAGCAAAATAAGGACACTTTGGTGGAATTAAGCACCCGTTGCGTATATGACATTGGCGTTAGAAAAAAATCGCGCCAATATGGGGCGTATATGACATCTGTGCCACAAAAACTAATATTAGCTTAAGGGATTATATTAAATTTTCCTTTGATGACCTAAGTAGGAATTGACTTTAAAAACAAAATTTTTATATTACTTGTTATGCTTAATTTAAAGTCAAAATACTGAATAGTTTTTTTTTGTAAAGCGTACGACAAAATGTAATCCCAACAAAAAGTTTTCGGTAAAAAAAAAAAAAAAAAAGCGCCAAGTTTTCCTTAATGTTTTGGCCAGAAAAAGTAGTGATATCTGAAGTTCGCAGAAGTTAAAAGCCAAACATCCCAAATCTTTCATTGAAAATGGCTTCCTGCGACTTGGCCGTTAATGCCTTCTACAGCATTTGAAAATTAATGATTAGAAATTACGCATTTATGAATTATTTAAATATTAAAAGTAATATTAAAATGCAAAGAGGCAAATTCACATAAAGACATTATAAGTAAAAGATTTCTGATAAATACCATTCAGTTACAACAAACATTATTTTTAATTACAGATCATTTAGTCCACTTGTGGTTTAATTGCCATTTTGTACGATCTAAAGCTAAACTCATTAACGTAAAACCCAAGAAATAAAACGAAATTTACTTACTTCAAATCTCACAATATGTTATATTATATTTTATTGTATAATATTGAAATCTTGTGCATTGACGAAAAAATTCCATTTTTTTCTCAAAAATAATTTTTTTGTGATAAATGCATGCCATAATGCATATAATGTACCCTTGAATAATATTTAAAATGAAATTTACAAAAAAAAAAAAAAAAAAAAAAAAATTGATTTTTAACGTTTTTAAGGCCCTTAAAGGATTTTAAGGCAAAAAAATTAAAATACAGTAAAACTAGTGAAAAAAATTTGCCTATGATGGAATCCTTTCTTAAGCGGAAAAATCTGTTCATCCATGGAAAATGAATATAATAATACCTCAGAAAAAATAGACTACATTTACAACTTCTAAGAAGGGAACTTGTCTATAACGCTATTTTTTCTATCCTATGTGATTCCACCTGAAAAGATTTTACTTTATAAGCATTTTTCATTGTCTCCAACACATAGAATATGCATTAACGATATTAAAGGAGAAGTGAATCATTTAAATATGAATAGAGATTCATTAATAAAACAAATAATCACAGCTTTTGCGCTTCTTTAAAAATAATAATTATAAACATGAAAAAAGAAAAAATATAATAAGTATTTTTGGTCAGAACTCCTCCATACGAGACAAATTTTAACCATATCGATGTAAAAAACTATGTAGAAATTCAGTCAGGCCGGGCCAGGATACGATTTGAACTTTTTTCCAGGCAGGGCCGAACTTTTTTTCCTATGGGTCGGTTCGGGACCGGACCTGGATATTTCGACCCGTGCAGACCTCCAGTGCAGACCACCAGCATACTTTGAAAACAGGTTTAACGTAAAATCAATACGCTGACTATTTTATGTCCAAAGAAGAAGCACTGTCTTATATCGACTTTTAATACTGTACAATTTGTGGATGATCCCTATCTTGCATTCAAAATGAGTCAAAAATTTGTCACTCAGAGGCATGGATAAATGGTGTAAGTCACGAATTTTGAATTTTGATATCTCTGCGAATTTTGAAGATATCGAGCTGATTTTTTTTTTTTTTTTTTTTTTTTTTTTGTGTGTGTGTGTGTGTTTAATTCAGGAATGGATGAGGACAAATTTCCTAATTGGGAATTTTACTCTATGGGGGGCTGTATAAAAATTTAATTTTTGTATTTTATCATATAGACGTCCCATGGAGTTGAAAATTATCTCATCAAATTTTGCGCCCCTTTTTTTTATGAAACTTTGCAATTGGAAGTATGTGCCTAGGGGCAATATTTAAGAAGCTAGCCTATTGTTTCGATAGTTATGAATCACCCTGTATATAATTTGATTAACTTTCTGTAATACAATTTGATTTATTTAATCGAAAACTTGCCAATTGCTAATTTCATAGTTTTTTTCTTTTTTTCTTGTTTGGAATACATCTTGCGGTATCACGAAATTTTATTTTCTAATACACGGCAGTTGCATACTCCACTGATGTCTGGGTCAATATCAAAACAAATGCTGTCTGGGGAATTTTAAAGTTTGAAAAGTTTCTTGGAATCATTTTAATGTTATTTCTTTTCTCGTAATTTTCTGAAAATTTCATTTTAAAAAATATGACGCCAATTTGCTGGAAAAGAAAAAGCTTTCCCATTTCTGGCTTTCCGCATTAATCGAATTTCTGAACACACTGATCGAGGGAAAATCTGAAAAACTTTAGCGCACTAATTGAAAATCACACTAACTGAAATCGCACTAAGACAGGTATACCCATAAGTGCTAATTAATGCCTGAAATAAAAATCTTTCCTTCTCTTTTTTAAAAGAGACGGCTGACTTTTTTTTTCTCTTTCTAAGTGACCTAGAGAGATTTATTTGCCCAAGAAAACTGACAGTTGCATTGTAGGAGTCGTCGTTACATAGAGTTCAAGTGTGTGTTGAATAAATAACAAACGTTTCCGCATGCCATATATTGCTGAAACAAATGTGACATAAAATAAGTACAACAGTCTTTTACATGATGATTAATACGTGACAATTTATAAAGAGATGTAAAGGAAAAACATGACGAAAAAAATGTATTAATAATTATATACAGAGTCGGACCATCTCTTTAAACAAACTCGGGTACTAGAAAATTTTTGGTGCCTCACGTAAATTTTTAATTTAAATAAGAACGAAAAATCATGCGTTACGACATAGATCATGAAACACTTTTTAACACTATCGGAATAATGTTAACAAATTTATTTTTTGTTCTTACAAGGAAATGAGATACAGTAGATTCCGATTATCCGTGTCCCACTTAACCGAGTTATTTTCTTCTGATGGACTGATGGCTTCTATTATTATGAAACAGACATTATAAATGAAGTGTTAGGTGAAGATGAAAGTGCAGTCGTAAAAAGTTAGAATTCTGATTTTCTGGTCAGAATGGGAAAAAAAATGGCCATATTTTTTTTTTTCAAAAACATTATGGCCATTTTTCCCCCCATTCAATACCAAATATGTCATGAAAAAGTAAATTTCAAAAATATATATCAATTACATGGCATTCCGAGTATAATTTCGTGAGTTAAAGTACGATTGGACCCGACAAATCGGACTCATAAACACTTTTCACTATGGTGGAACATGTTAAAAGGACAATTTGGCCGTATCTATAAGTATGGAGAAAATGCGTGATCCGGATTCAAAACTTTTTGGTTCGTAATATTTTTTTCTTTATTCAAAGGTTCAAAAGAAAAAATAATACTCAAGTTTCGAAGGCTAAAAAAAATCATTAGTCTCGTTTAGGGCCCAGGTTCACTCACAGCGCAGACACATACACATCCTACCTCTTATGGCCAAAGCTCTTATGTATAGTTGTTTCAAAACTCCATAAAGGAGTTCCTTCTTCAGAAGAAACTGAAATAAAAAGGGAGAAAATAACAACAGAAATACCCACACTTAATTGTAGGTTCCAGAATGGCCGCTTATATAGATTCTTTTGACCGAAAATCCAGAGCATAGAGAATTGAGGACAAAGCTCAAAATTGCAAAAAAATATTTATTTAATGTAAAATTTGGTAACTGTGTTTAGTATCGGATTTAAGCTGTGGTTTATATTCATCAAAATCCATCGAAAGAACTTGAATAATTACCACATATAACATTTCATTTTTTAACACATTAATATACAAGGTGTCCATAATTAAACTACCCTACTTTAAAGTAGTCTACAGACGATACTATAGTTACTATAGAAATTTTGTGAAAGATATAATAAAGAGATGGAAATTTGTTTAAGCAAAAAAAGTTCAAAATTGGCCACTAGAGGGCGTTTTTAAATGAATTATGCATTTAGAATACATTTACGATAGCTTAGAAATTTTATTTATTAACTTTATCTGATCTTAAAGATAGCATTTCACGACATGTTCTTAGCAGTTCCCTGAACACACTGCGGTCAACTGAGAAACATGCTATCTTACGATTCCAGATGATATCTGAAAATGATGATCGTCATGTTTGGTTGTAACAAAATTTGCAAACTATCGTAAATGTATGTTAAATGTGTGATTCGTTGAAAACGCCCTCTGACCGTGAAATTTTGAACTTTTTTTTCGCTCAAACAAATTTCTATACCGTTATTATATTCTCCAAAAAAATTTCACAACATTCTGAACAATAGTTTCGTTTGTTAGACAACTTTAAAATAGCCTTGTTTAATTATGGACACCCTGTAGCATATTGCAGTCAAATCTTCTCACATAATGAAGATTTTATTCACTCTATGAAATGATTGGTTCATCAGTTTTAAATCTTTATATGTATTTACAAAAATCAGTGAAAAAATGAGAATAATAGCTGTATTTAGATTTTAAATGTCATTAATCTCAATTATAGCTGGTCAAGTGTATATATTTTTAACATAAATGTTATAAAAATGTATGGTTGCAATTCAGATAAATCGAAGATTTCATTAAAACTAAAAAGTCATTGCACTGTTTACGACGCAAAAAGAAAAATAAGTATGTATTGTAACATGTCATGTATTGTAACATGAAATAAAAATCAATTGGTGATGCAGCTCGTGCAAAGTTAACACTGCGGTTCTATATATTGTATACGCAAAGAGAATCTGTGGGTAATGAGACAAGAAAGAATATTTCCGGGACATCATTGATTGAGATTCTAAAGCGAAATTACACAAAATACACGAATTTTGACTGGCTGAGCTTGTCTAAATTCGTTTGATTGGAAGTTTCAGAAATTAAAATGCAACTTATTTTTTCCCAATCTAATTCTCTATGGGCTCAAAAATTTATTAAATTAAGAGAAATTTTGAGGGCTGTTGAAAACGGAAGATTATCAAGCGTTACGAGCGAAATATAAAATTAGAATTACTTAGAATTTAATTCCAGACATGTAAAGCCGTTTAAATAACCTGGTTCAGCTTGTATTTTGATGGAAGATTACAGTTCATCATGGATTTTGTTAAAAGTAACTATGTATGAACAAGATATCAATTATTTGATGTTCAAAATTGAAATCGTATTTTTGTTTCATTATTTTCCAAAATAAAGATCTTATTTGTATTTTATCTCTAATTTTTAACCTTAATAACAAAATTTCAAGTAATTTAATTCATTATTGTTTGATTTTGGGGAAGGGAGGGGTGGTGTGTCACGTCATGGTCAAGTAAGAAAATGTTTTGGAAACATTTGACATGTGAGTGTTTAAAGGTTCGTCATTCCTGATATAAGGAAAATTATCTGACTGACAATAATAATAATAATAATAATAATAATAATAATAATAATAATAATAATAATAAACATTTTTGAGGACATTTTTTAATACAGTAAACTCCCGATTATCCGACACCCGCCGGACTAAGATTATTATTATAACTGATATAGTTGTTTAAACGGCAGGTTGTATAAAAGCATTATAAAATGTCTCTTTTAATATACCCCGCCATTTTTTCGACCATACCAATTATGTGTCATAATCTTAGTTTAATGGGTATTCAATAATCGGAAGTCTACGATATTCACAAGACTGTTTTATTTAATTTTGTTTTACTTTATTTTATTTTCTATTAAGTATAGCTCTGCATTAACAAGAAAAAAGTAAATACACCCATCCTTATGTTATATAAATTTAAAAATGCACAGCTCTAATGCAAAAAAAAAAAAAAAAAAAAAAAAAAAAAAAGAAAGAAAGAAACAATTTTTCTTTGTTAAAAATAGAAGAATTTTGCTATAATTAAAGGTACTAATATTCGCAGTGATAATTTCTTTTTCATAATACAAGTGTAAAGATTAAATAAAGATAACCCAAAATTTTCGGTTGTCAAATTGTGCCAACGTTAACAAACAATAGGGTTAGTTGTTTTCAAATTTCTTAACTGGAACTATTTGGTTGATATATGTGATATTCTTAGTCCTCATTGTTTTTTATTATTTAGTTATTTTATGCAGAAATCGTCTTCTTTCTTTATAAATCTGAGATGAATTCGTTGATTAAAGATGTCTAAATATTAGAAACTTTTGATAGTTTCTTTATTGATAATTTAGTCTTCACAGACAATGATTTTAAAGGATTGTAAGCGTGCCGTTTAGAACAGGCAAAAATTCAAATAAGGGAAATTTCAGCAATACGCAAGCGTGCGAAATATTTTGCATATTACACTTACCAGGTTCTGCATTAAAACTATTGTACAACAACAACAACGAAAATACTTCTTAAAAACACCATAAAAATTAGAAATGCACCACACATTTAGAAAGAAAGTGGCCTTTTTGCATCAGGGACAAAGAAAAAGGGCCAGAAATTTCTAAAAAAAAAAAAAAAAAAAAAAAAAAGACTATTTTCACCCTCCTATTCTGACCAGAAAATCACAGTTCTAACATTTTACGGCTGCTCTTTCATCTTCACCTAACACTTCATTTATAATGGCTGTTTCATAATAATGAAAGCCATCAGTCCACCAGAAGAAAATAACTTGGTTAAGCGGGGCTCGGATAATCGAGACTCTACTGCATTACTAAATATAGAATACCGTCTAGAAACTGACAGACTAAAAATTGATCCCTGGCTAGACTTCTTGGTAAGAGCACCGACTGGAAATTTCGTGAAGAAATTTTCACTAATAGTTCACTAAAAGTCAAATTTGATTTAATAAAGTATAAATAAAAGTGGCTCATTAGCGCAATAACAACTCCTTTGTAGCTAAAAATAACACGAAAATGTTCATTATTTTAAAATGGTCTTGAATAAAATTGCCACGTTTCAAAGGTTTTGTCGAACTTCAAAGTTTTCGAATTCTTTAACGATAAAGTAGAAAACTTTAAGTTTTTTAAAGATATTACAGCAACTTTAAATACCCTTTTTTAACGTCTATACTCTTTATATTATATTAGAACTCGCATTTCTCAGCATAATTAACTACTTAATCAGGTGTGGAAAGTTTTAAAAAAAAATCCTATTTCCTAGGGTTCTTTACTTTTTAATCAACCAGCAAAATATAACAAATAATGCTGTTTTGATGGGCTTGAGCGTGCAGTATTTATAAGCTTCGGTGGGACCCGTCTAATAACGTGAAAATTTACTAAAAATAAAGAAGTTCCGGGCAGGGCTTAAAATCTAACCAAAAATGTACCGGAGCTCTAATTATCTGCAGTAATAACAACTATAGGGTATCCCCCCCCCCCCCGGTCTCCTTCACCCACATATTTATATTTTATACATCATTTGCAAAATTTAAAGCCATTTCGTCTTCCGCAAAAGAAAATAAAATATTTTGATTATATCTATATCCAATTATACATAATAAAATTTATTAAATGAACATATTAAAAACATTAAAATCGGGAGGGAGGAATTTTCGGAAAATCCTACTCTCCAAGGATTTCTTTATATAAACTGTGTTTCCACAGCACGCAGCACTGATCTTATGCGTTTCGGTGAGCAGTATTCCGAGCCCGACTAATATTTAAATATTCGCAAAAAATAAAGAAGTATTGGAGCTGTGCTCCCGTGAGCTTCAGTTCAAAATAAGCACTACGTGGAGCTAAAAAGATGATCGCTAAGAATGTTTTACAAATGCGAACAAAAACAGCTATTAAAGATAACACGACCACGAGTATAAATGACAGTTAATCTTGCCAAATAAGTAAAATTACAGTTACAAAATAAATAAAATAAATAATTACAAAATAAATAAAATTACAGTTAAATTGCGGTTAATCTTGGCATTCCTCGTCGCTGTTCGGAAACCATTGAGACAGAAAACAATTGAGTCTACAGTCGCGAGCGCTAGATACGAGTATGCTCCAACGTGTGTGACACTCTACGTCACATAGGTAAGCGCCTTGTTAGGAAAGGACGCAAAGGGTTGGAGATGGGAGAAAAAATAAAAGATAATTTAGGTTTCTTCTTCTTCTTCTTTTTTTTTTCTTTTTTTTTTGGAAGCGCTGTTTTGCTGGGCTCCGGAGCACAATATTTATAAGCTCCGGTGAATTCCAACCAATATTTGAACATTGACTAAAAACAAAGAAATACCGGAGGTGGGCTCAGCTGAGCTCCGGCGCAAATTAAGTACTGGTTCCGGGGCAAATTAAACGCTTCTATATAATTGGTAACCAAAGAAATCTCATTGAAATTTAGAGCAAACCGCCAGATTGCTTTATTAGTACATTACAACAAGAAATTTTTGGCAGCTAATTATAAGTTCAGTGTCGATCACTCCCCTTAATGAGTGCTTTCTCGCGACCCGTCGCCAAAGGGCCACAGAAAACACGCTGCCCTTGGATCGCAGAATATCTCCCAGAGGCAAAAAGCGATGATGTAACGAACCAAATATCGAAAAAGGGAATTGGAAAAAAAAAACTAGTGCAACAAAAAGTGAGTGAAAGTGGATGTGCCACAACGCAACGGAGAAAGTGGACACGGCCCGATTTTTTGACCCAGTCATAAATTTACACCCTCGGGAAACTGAAGACCGCGGCTGCCGGAAAGTTTCTAATCCCTTTTATGTTGCAGGTCACGTTGAACGATGGCCGCGAAAAATCCTTTTTACAAAAACTGTTTAGATTAGTTTTTGCTTGGAAAATGTTCAAAAGGAAAGGAAACAAGTAGTCTGCATTTATAGAGTGTGGATTTCTCGACAGTGGTCTGAAAGGAATCAGGATTCTTTGATTAATTCTAGAATTAAGATAAGTTACGAAAACCCGTCAGAAAAAAACGAGGAATTTAGTTATGCCATTTGTACGCTCTCAAAATCATAAGGTAGGGTAGTTTAGAAATTGAAATTTTTATGCGTCATTAATCTACTGCATGTCTGTTAATAAAAATTTCACTTTTCTTTTTGATGACAAAAAATATTCCTTATATAGTTTGAATAAAAATTAGCAGAGTTATTCCAGTTTTTCTGAAAACACTTTTTTCGATAGACTTACAATGATACGAAAAAAAAAATTAAAGGGGGGAAAAAAGATTATAGAGCGGTTAATAAAAGAAAGCAAAAGAAAATCTACAAAAACGGACCAATTTTCAATATAAGCTATATAACTGGATTTTTAACGTATATCTTATGGTTTTCATATACAGTAAACTCTGTCTAAGGCGGAATCGATGGGGGCCGACAAAATTTTCTGTAGTTGACAATATTCCGCATTAGACAAATTTTACTCTATGTCTATGGATTCACAGGAACTTGAAAAAATTTCCGAGTTAGACAGGTTTCCGTCTTACACAAAGTCCGCCTTATAGAGAGTTTACTGTAATTGCTAATGCAAGATGGCAACATAGCCTCAAAAGTAAATAGAAAAGAAGTTTTTAGTTAAATATGAATTGGAAGCAATTGCGTACATATTGTGTCTTAATTTAAGAAATCCAGTTTTTCTATTATTAAGTTAAAACCTGACTTACGGGTGATCTATATTGATACAGCACAGCAGGTATTTATATTAAGTCTGTTATTGGTAGTCACGGCACGTGCCAGTTTCCTTCTCTTTTAATATGTTACTTTCCTTTACCATTCATCTTTTATCTTTAGAGCCGGCAATAATGCTTAGCGTTCATATAAGGTACAGTCGTGGAAAAAATAGTAAACGTCCCTATAGACCAGGAGCCGGCAGCACAGAATCACCTCATCGAGTTCACAGATGAAATTCTAGGATTATTAAATCTTGATTCGCATATTAAAACGCAGTCGGTCTGCCAAGTCATATTTTGGTGGAAAACACCTGAAAACCCGATTTTAGTGGCTGACTCGTAGGTTTACCATTGTGTTTTCCTGCTCCCAGTCGTCCATGTTTTCAGACCTTTTCGTGCAGGAAAACACAACGGTAAACCTACGAGTCAGCCGCTAAAATCGGGTTTTTATGTGTTTTCCACCAAGATATGACTTGAAAGACCAATTGCGTTTTAATATGCGAATCAAGATTTAACTAATCCTAGAACTGCACCCGTGAACTCGGTGAGGTGATTGTCTGTGCTGCCGGCTGCCGGTCTACTATTAACTCCGCGACAAATTATCATAGAAGAAAGTTACTGGTACCAAGTGATTGGAAATAAAGTCTAATTTTAAATGATGCATATAAAATTTGCTTAGGGGGCCATGTACATATTAAAACAAACTCAAACTTTGTTTTTTTTTTCAATTGCAAGACCCAAATTTAACACCATAAATAAATTCTACACCCTTCAATTAGCTTAAATACAAATTTTCTTGAAATTCGTACGATTAGTTTAAGAGAAATTAATTATCTTAAATTGGGTATATTTTAGGGGCTGTATCCAAATTGAAGTTCAGTATTCGATTGTTGAAATGCTACAGAATGACTAAGTCACTTCCATTAATGCATTATTTCTTGCCAATATGCCCATTTCACTCACTTAATATGTTTCGACTACTGTCAGCCCAAATGTCTCAATAAAATGAGTAAAAAACTTTTTTTTTCAAACTATGCTTTTCTGCGCTTAAACCAACATCTTGGTGTTTTTTTTTTTAAAGCATAATTTTAAAACCACATGAAAATTAGGAAATTTTGGATTTGCATAAAGCAGGTCATAATAAATATAAATCCATCAAAAATAATTGTAGATTGCAATTTTCTCGAATATTAAATTCGTAATCCATATTATAAAATTATAAAAATTACAAGTTCAATCTATTTATGTTCGGATTTTTTAGTATGTACCTATTATAACTACACAAAAGATTAGAACATTAGGATTATAATTTCAGGAACTATTAATAAATATATAAAAATGTAATTTAACATTAGAAGCTCTAAATTTTGAATGTTTATACAGTACGAAGCAGGGCCAAAACTAGCCTTTTTTGCACCCGGGGCAAGCATGAATTTTGGCGCTCCTCCCCCCCCCCCCCCTCTTCCGCAAAGTATATTTACAAAGAGAATTTTACTAATTTTCTAATAGACGACTTATTTTTAAATTTAAAATATGTAATCTTAAAATATGTAATACTGAACTACGTAATCTACAATGGCGGATCCAAGAGGGAGGTCACGGGTGTCATGACTCCCCTCTGAACACCAACAAAAATATTCTAAAGATAATTTTTAAAATGAAATATACAGTTAGAGTCCCGATTATCCGAGTCCTGCTTAACCGAATTTCCACTTTCACCGAGTTATTTTCTTCTGATGGACTGATGGCTTCTATTATTATGAAACAGGCCATTATAAATGAAGTGTTAGGTGAAGATGAAAGAGCAGCCGTAAAAAGTTAGAACTCTGATTTTCTGCTCAGAATGGGAAGTAAAAAAATCGCCATAATTTTTTTTGCTGCTTTTTCATCTTCACCTAACACTTCATTTATAATGGCTGGTTCATAATAATAGAAGCCATCAGTCCATCAGAAGAAAATGATCCATTCCAAGGGTATAATCCTTCATTTGGCGCCCCTTTGTTCTGGCGCCCGGGGCACATGCCCCTCTGCCCCCCCCCCCCTTAGTTTCGGCCTTGGCTACGAAGTCTAAAGTTCGGACACCCAAAGTTCGGACTTTCAAGCGGCAGTATTCAAGAAAGAAGTGAAAAAACAAAATTGTTGAAACAAATAAAGGTCCAGAGCAAAGGAGCTTTATTACTGAATCTTAACTCATGTCTATGTAGAGAATAAAAGAAAAACTTCTTAATGATATACTTAAGTTAATAAAGCATACCACGTTGACTAAAATGTTCAGTATTTCAGAAAGTTTCAATTTCTTCTTAAATTGTTTGTTCCCTTAAGGTCACTTAAGGTCCCTTAAGGTGTCACTCAACTGCTCTGCTCAACAAGCGCAAAACGTTTTGACACATTTACAAATTCATTTTTTTAACGGAAAGTCATAAAATTAGAAGGCCTGACTATTTGGAATCGAACTGTGTTTTCTATTTTTTTTTTTTATAAATAAATTACCTATTGAGTTATAAGCGATTTTGATCACGGGACAAAGACGTTTTTCACCCTTCCTTGTGTGGTTATTCTTCTTTCGCGCGGGAATTCGGTTCGAAACTCCCACTTTGACACTATTTTCTGAAAAATCTATTGCTGTTGGAAAAAAAGAAAAAAAAACGGAAAACACGGCTCGATTGCATAGTTTCTGAACAACAACACCTGCTAGTTTCATGCATCTCCGAACAAAAATAAATTAAAATTTATGTCATAAAGTTGTCCTTTTGGATTTGAGAACAGACTTAAATAAATATTTTTGTTTTACTTTTTATTTTTTTATGATTTATTTAATGAAAATGATTGTTTAATTTAATACTAACAGTTGTTATATGCAATTTTTAACATATGAACGTCATATTTTGCCTTTTTATGTAATGAATTTTCTTTTCCTTTTTATTGGAAAACCAATATTTTTGATGACCCCAAAGTTCGGAAAAATCCCAAGTTCGGACTTGGTAAAGTCCCGAGGATTCCGGACTTTAGACTTTGTACTATAATTCAAAAACTTATCATCCAAATGATTTGAAATTTCGAATCTAGGCATGGTTTGAACGGAAGATTTAAAATATATTGTCAAAATTGCGAGTTTGAAAAAAAAAAACAAAGTTTGAGCTTGTTTTGATTTTTAGATGTAGCCTTAAGCAACTTTTATATACGTCACTTAAAAGTAGACTTTATTTCCAATAATTTGGTTACCAGTAACTTTCTTCTACTATAATTTGTTGCAGAGTTAGTAGGGGGTGTTTACTTTTTCTTTTTCCACGGTCGTACATATTGTTACTCTCGGTGGTCTTTTTTTCTTTCTTTTTTTTTCTTTTTTTTTTTCAGAACAAAATAGACTAGACAGGCGGCATAACTTATGATTAGATTATACTACTATGTCCACTTGAATACACACCAAGTCTGTATGAGTTTAAAAAGGTACCCATGAAAAAAATGAAATGATATAAAATAAAGTAAAAACCAGACTTTAGTATTAGATTTTATTTACATGCCAGAATGGTGAAGACTGATAAACACTGTTTCCTTTTTAAGTTATTTTCGTGCTGGTTACTCCGCGCTTGGTGTGCACTACTGTGTCAAATGTGCTATTTTCTCCATGCGTGCATAAATGTTTTTCTTATTTATATTTTTACATATACACATATTACATACTTTCATCAATTTTATGTACACACTTTATAAATCTTTTAAAATGCATACACACTTTCATCACACAACAATCTTTCAATTTAGACAATAAATATATTAACCTTTCTAGTAATGTTGAATAATGAAAATTCTTACATTATTCTGAATTCCTAAAACTAAATAAATTTGTTAGCTTGATACAAAGGTTGGTAGTAGCATTTAATTTTTGTTTGAGATCTCTAGCACACAGAAATGAATCACTAATAGATTTTCTACGCTAAAAGTAACTAAACGTCCGTATTTTAACACAATCCTTTCAGAGCATCTCAACAGGCCATGGCCATATTTACATCGCCTACAAAAATTTTGAAACGTTAGGACGGGTAGAAATATTTATTACAAAACATAATGCGTGAAACTTTTGACGAAATCAGTAAAAACCCGAGTGTGTCGTCGCAATTTCACTCGCTTTCGGTATGCCTAGACTCCAAAAATCAAATTACGCAGAAAATAAATTACCAAATAGCATATACTTTAAATTCAATATTTTTCGATTTAAGAATATAAATTCAGACAAAAAAAAAAAAAAATCAAATTACGCAGAAAATAAAATACCAAATAGTATATACTTTAAATTCAATATTTTTCGATTTAAGAATATAAATTCAGACAAAATGGAGTTAAAGATATAAAATCATACAAATTTGAGATTCATTTAAGGTTATTATCACGGGCCCGGGCAACGCTGGGCGGGTCAGCTAGTAAAGTAAATAATAAAAAAAAAAATACAGTCTTCAGTATTAGATTTTGTTTAAATACCAGAATGGTGAAGATTGATAAATATACTTTTTCCTTTTTAGGTTATTTTCGTGCTGAATATTCTGCACTTAATGTTCTATTTTCTCCATACGTGCATAAATATTTTTCTTATTTATATTTTTACGTAAACACATATTACATACTTTTATCATTTTTATATACATACTTTTATAAATCTTATAAAATGCATACACACAACTATACATAACTAATGCATATACAACATATATAACTAATATATATACAGAAACTTTCAATATTGACAGTAAATATAACAACCTTTCTAGTAATGCTGAATAATGAAAATTCTTCCATTATTCCGAATCATTAAAACTTAATAAATTTGTTAGCTTGTTACAAAAATTGGTAGTAACATTTATTTTTTGTTTGAGATCACTAGCACACAGAAATGAATCACTAATAGATTTTTCTCCAGTGCAACAACTGTTTCTTTCCATGATCCGGTTGCTTTTATCTTCACGGAGTGTTTCCGACGATTGAAAGCAATAAGCAGCTCTATCGCTTAAAAAGTGGAGTTCAAGTAAATAATATTTCTGGCTCTAGTTCACGGGCATATTTGAATGTTTCCGCATCTCATTGAAAAACGGAGCCAGAGGACATATTTTCGTTGGTTTGCCGAGAGCTGAACTGTGTCCGCCGAGTGAAAAAGGTCACGACGCGGCAAGAAGGTTAATGAAAGTGCGAATATAAAACTAACTCATTAACGGCTTATTCGTGTCGCGTTCTCGAAAGAAAATCAAAGCTAATTGTGAAGCAAACATGTGATAGCCTGGGAATGTGTGCTTTCTCGCCAAATACAGTACTGTTCTATTGAATCGAATAACTGAAAAATTTGGTTAATTTAATTTAGATACTGACACATTCTTGACACGAGTATACCACGCTGTAAAGAAAAAAAAATCTGTAACGTTACTAAAATTTTTCTAGGAAACTGTGATCCCTAGAACTTTTTATGTAACGGCAACAACAAAAATTCATGTAACAGATATACTTTTGCACCGTAAATCAAAAAATCTGCAACGATACTAAGATTTTTTTAGGAAACTGATAAGCCTAGAACTTTTTATGCAACTGCAACCCGGGTTACAGATAAAATTTTAGTCAGATTACTGTAATTTTTGTAGATTCTTTTGTAAAGCTACAGATTTCTGTAGCTTTGCAAAAACTAATCTTGTAGATTTACATCTTTTTTGTACAATGCACAGATAAAATTTTAGTAAGCATATAGATTTCTGTAACTTTACATCTGTAGAATTACAGATTTTTTTTTTTTTTTTTTTTTTTTTTTTTTTTTTACAGTGCAGTGTTTGAGTACCTGCTAACTTTTACACTTTTTTTTTGTTGTTGTTGTTGTTAACACAATTTTAGAATAATTATTGTTACCCTATTTAATAGTAGAAATCTGCGTTTAAATTTACGCGAAGATCATTAGTTAAATGATAACAGAAAGAGTAATGACAAAGTGATTTCATATTAACCCATGAACTCCACATTAGTGTGAAATTCGCACCGACCAAAATTTCAAATGTCGACAAAACATGCTTTCATTAATTTGAATTTTTCATTAACAAAATGAAATTTTATGAAACTAAAAATCACAGTTCGATTCCTCATTAAATTTCGTATAGGAATCGTGTGTTATATTTCTTTATCACTATATTGCTAATTCTGCTATACGTAGTTGAAGTTATGGAATCCCAAATCGCGTGTGGAGTGCGCGGATGCTGAACAGAAGTGTGGAATTACCGATCAAAAAAGTGTTAAATGTATTTTAGATAATTGCAACAAATAAGGAAATAATTTTTACAACTATAACTTTAATAAGTTTTTTACATTTAATATGCATTTTTCAGACTTACCCACTAGCAATAACACAAAACATATTTATACTAAATATTAGCAATTATGCATTCAAATAAAGTTTTGCAAATGTATTAAAAGCGATACTTTCGTATTGGCCTCACGCCAGGAAATAACAGCCGAAAAAATCGCCAAAAATCACTATTTACAATCAGCCTTTTTGATTTTGACCATTTCAGTGGTTTAAGCGCATAGTTCGATTACATGTCTTAAATTTGTGCCTTATTTATATTTTATTGTTTTATTTATTGATTGATGAATGTTTTAATCGCTTTAAAATATAAACCAGAAATAAATGCTGAGCTATTTATTCTAATATAAGTGCAAACAGGTTTGTCTTTCGTAACCATCTTTATGCGATAGAAAAAGATTAAAAAAAAAGTCATGCTTGAAAATTATTTAAAAAAAAATAAAAACTGAGAAAAGTGCGATACAATTTTCAAACAGATTGCATTTGAAAGTACGTTTTATTCCTCATTCGACTGTGTAAAAAATGAAAATGTGCGAAGCTTAGAATTTAAAACAATTGCAGTAAAAGTTAAATTTAATCGTCTGGTGTTGCCACCGTCAAAATGACGTCAGAGTTGCAGGCAGACACTTTGTTCTTTATAATATAGATAGCAAAATTATACAAGTAACTCTTATTAAAGTCTTCGCATTAATTTGACCGATAATTTTACTTATGTAACACTTTAAAGATGCAGACGTACAACTTTATTCAGTGCATTAAACTTAATAGTTACTACAATTATTTTTAAAAAATGCTAGTATAAAATAATCAAAATTAATCAAGATTTCAGAAAAACAATAACAAATATAAAGATATAAAATTAAAACCTTTTTAAATTTTTAAGAATATTCTAGTATTTTTTTCTTCTTTATTTCTCTTTGTTTATACCTACCTTTTTCTATAGAGACACTTAGAAAGTCTAAACTTATTCTTTTGTCAAAGCTAGACTGGTAGTCTTTTTAAAATATACCTATCAATAAAAACATAATGCACTCATACTATATTGCCTATCGAAAACTATTGGGAAAGTTGTTGTAATTTATATGCCTTAAATAAATGTTATTTAACTTTTACCACAAATCGTTTTACTATTCGTGTTGTCGCGTGTAGATTCTGTATTGTATTTACATTATTATTATTATTATTATTTTAATTTCCTTATTTTATACTCTTTTTAAATATTTTTAGTATAATATCATACACATTGTTGCATATGGATTGTACGCTGTGTATATGCAGATTAATGAGATGAAAGATTGTCATAATAGATGAACGCTGAGCACTTTTCTTAGTTTAAAATCATTAAATATTTTCCTTTCATTTTTATTTTTAATTTATTTTCTGATAGCTCACACATTCGATGTGGGATGGTATAAAAAATTAAATACGAATATTTACCAAAACAAATTCATTATGTATAATTTTTCTTCCTTTTTCTTCCTTTCCCCACAATTTTAAGAAATATATTTTTAAATGCTCTCATACATAAATGTATGTAACATTTTTTGCGTTACAGTAGAGTCCCGATTATCCGAACTCCGCTT
Source organism: Maratus speciosus (assembly GCA_963932465.1). NCBI lineage: Eukaryota > Metazoa > Arthropoda > Arachnida > Araneae > Salticidae > Maratus > Maratus speciosus. The sequence goes on along the minus strand of OZ010790.1, from coordinate 223,200,953 downwards.
ATCCGAGTTTCCGCTTTAACCGAGTTATTTTCTTCTGATGGACTGATGACTTCTATTATTATGAAACAGCCAGTATAAATGAGGTATTGCTTATTTATATAAAAAAATGGCCATTTTCCTCCCCATTCTGACCAGAAAATCAGAGTTCTAAATTTTTTACTGCTGCTCTTTCATCTTCACCTAACACTTCATTTATAATGGCTGTTTCATAACAATGGAAACTCATCATACCATTAGAAGAAAATAACTCGGTTAAAGCGGAAACCCGGTTAAGCGGGACTCGGATAATCGGGACTCTACTATTAATTTGTTAGGTTTTCCGGTCCCCATGGCGTCTTTGATATTTTTAGTATGATGTATGTATGCGTGTGTGTATATAGCATCCGACTGATGCTTTCGATTGAACTCTCTTTTGGAAAATTTGTTAATGACCACTGACAAAAGAAGGTTATTCCTTTTCGTACAACTTGGACAACGAATTTGGTATCTAAGCTTTTTTATACCATTTTAAAGCCATTTTGTAAGCACCGAAAACCTATGAGTATTTTCTTTTTTAACTCAATTATTGAATTAATAGTTTTTGTTAGTCACACTAGAGGTCTGCACGGGCCGGAATTTCCAAGACCGGCCCCGGCCCGAACAAAAATCAGTGAAAACAGGCCCGGCCCGGCTCAATTTCTACAAAAAATTCCGTTTTATTTACGATTACACACATGTTTACTATTGTAAACATTAACGATTACTTACAGTATTTTAGTCATCGTCTCTACAGACGTTTCAAAATTCAAATAAGGATTCATTAAAAGATTAATTTAGTTTAGAATACAGGGTTAAAAACCTGATAACTTTTGAAGCTGCATAATAAAAAGAAGATTTGTGAAAACATTTTTTTCATTTTTAAGGCTTTTCTCAAATCCAAAGGAGCTACATTTCGACACATTTGTCAATTCATTTCTGTTCAGAAACGCGTAAAATTGGCAGGTATTGTTATTCAGAAACTATGTAAATGCCGTTTTTTTTAGGTAAAAGCAATATATCTTTCAGAAAATACTGCCAAAGTTAGCGTTTTGAATCGAATTTCCGGAAGCGATAGCACAGGAAATGAGAAAAACGTACAGTACCGTCACAAGAATCTCTGTAAAGTAATTTATCAAAAATGGAAAATGCTATTCGATTTCAAATTCCTCCAATAGTTAGGCCTGTCAATTTTATGTCTTTATAGTTAAAAATGAGTCAGAAAATGTGTCCGAATGTTTCGCATTGTTGAGCAGTGAATATGAGAACCATCTTAAGGTATATTTTCAAAGATACTGTTATCAGAAGTTCATAATCGCTATTATTACTTTTACAAAACATAATGCTTGTCCTACACATCCTCAGAACGATTAAGAGAAGTTCAGTCCCGGCACGAGTCTGCCGAAAAAATTAAACCCGGAATCAGACATCATGTAACTGTACGATGCCGATCTCTATGATGGACATGTTACATTTCTGTATTGACGTTGTTAAACTCGCATCGGCTCGTGACGCAGATTTATACCTCTCGAGAAAGTCATATTCATTGAAAATGGCTCGTATTTTATCTGCTTCACTTAAATTCTTATAACAGGCCGACAGGCCCGATTAATTTTTTTTATCGGTCCGTTCAATTTTTTTGCCGACCCGGACCGTTTTTTTATATGTTGGTCTGACCCGACACGTTGAAAAAATTGTCCTAATTCTGCCGGCCCGTTTGAAAATTCGCCTTCATTCCGCCGCGCCGGGTACGGGCCTCCGGCCAAGCCCGGGCCCGTGCAAACCTCTAAGTCACATTCATGTCTTCCCAGAACGTGCTTTAATTTAATAAAACTTTTTTTGTCGTTGTTGTTTCAAAAAAGAAAAAATACATTGAGTTTTGATCAATATGATAAAAGCGTATGTTTATTTAAGTATGCATGTTGTTGGAGAAAAAGAAAAGGCGAAACATTTACACACAACTTAAAATTACCATTAGCATGACTACGTAAATTCAATTTCAATATTTATTTTAACTTACAGGCCTTAACCTCAGCAAGGGTGGGATGAAAATTCACTGTAAATTACGTTATAATTTTAAAAATATATTTCAGATTTAAGAATGAACTAGCAGGCTTCTCCCGATACGCTTGTCGGTTGCTCCAAACGAACCTTGGATCAAACAAAATATATCTGTGAATTGGACGTTGTTTTTTTAAATATCAATGCATGAAATAAATTTATATAAAATTACATCTAAAAGAGTTAGTTACTACTTAAAAGTATTTAGTAATAACTCATCGCTACATCATGCATTCAAAAGTAATATTGTCTTCTTGCAGTTTCCCCGTGCCGGGGGGAGGTTAAAAGCGGAACTTAACAGCGGAACAACATTCTTTATCTTTCTTTGCTGGTTAACGCAAGTATCATTTCCTACATATTATGCTCCTGATTTCTCTAACAGCAAATTATATGTGCATATAGCGGAAGAACAGGAATGCCAAACGATAGGGTATTCCAAATTTTGCAATGAAATTATTTTATAGACATTTAATGACTTTAATAATAATTTTGTATTTTCATAAAAAATAAAATAATAATAATAATAATAAAGGTAACAGAATAAAGAAAGTAACAGACAATTTGGATGTAAAGAAAAAGTTACTGAAAAAAGAAAAGCTTGATTGGATAAAAAATGATAACGATATCAAAAGCAAATACACCTCCTCCCTGAGATATCTAAACGATATCAAGTGCTGGACCCCCCCCCCCCCTTCCCCCTAAAATGATAACGTTATATATGCACAGCCTTTTCAATCTAAAAACGCTCAATGTTCACTATTATTTAACTTTGTATGTCTTTAAAATAGCTAAGTAGAAGATTATTAATTTATGCGAATTTTTTTATGTAGCATTCATTAAGCATGAAATTTTATTTTATATAACAGACTATTTGGATGTAAAGAAAAAGTTACTGAAAAAAGAAAAGTTTGGTTGGATAAAAAATGATAACGACAGAAAAAGCAAACACCCCTCCCCCCAGAGATATCTAAACGATATCAAGTGCCAGACCTCCCTCCCCCTAAAATGATAACGTTATATATGCACAGTCCCTTCAATCAAAAACTCTCAATGTTCACCATTATTTAACTTTGTATGTTCCTAAAATAGCTAAGTAGAAGATTATTAATTTATGCGACTTTTTTTAATGTAGCTGTAGCATTCATTAGGCATGAAATGTCCAATACTAATAACATAAAATTGAAATTTCGAACATAACCGTATATATTTGATAAACTGTAATATATTTTTTAATTAATCAGAACAGCTACAATTAAAAATACTCTTGATAGAAAAAATATATATTGAATCAATTAAAATATTCAAATTAATATCTATCGCAATCTTTTTTACACCAATAAAAAAAATGAAAAGAGGGGGGGGGGGTGGGTATCTTGATAGTAACCGATAAATCAGTAAGTATTTATTTCTTAGGTATTGTTCTGACTTTTCAGAAATGTCGAGATTATATTTCTCAAACTTATGTCCCATTTGTTGAAAGATAAATAAATTTTTTATTAGAATTTATTTTATCTTACAAAAAAAAAATACTGACAGAGTTTTTAATAAGTTATGATAAATAAATTAAGAAGATCAGAAAATTTTAACAGACTAACAAAAATTTTAGAAGAATATTTATTAGAATTGAAGGAATAGTTATAGTTAATTTCATTATAGTATATTTCATTTGCAAAATAGGAAAATTAAATTTGACGAAATAACATTATAACATTAATTGCCAATCTTCACAGACAAGCTATCTGAAAAAAATCAAAAAGAAAAAGAACAGTGACGCACACTTCCGCATTTTACAAACTTCAAAATACGACATTAACTTAACATAAACAATACTCATCGTCTCACATGTAGTCAACTGTTCATTAAATAAATAGTAAGTTAAATTACTTTAATCAATTAAATATTACTTTTAACGAAGCTGTATTTTTTCCCCCTTTACAGTCACTGCTTCTGATGTTTTAAACATTAATTTACGATCTAATTGTTGTTCGTTTCGTAGCATTTACCATTTATAGAGCATAAAACGATTTTTAAAATTTTTTAGATTTTTATATTAAACAGAAGAACGGAAATCTACATTTTATTTATTTATTTATTTATTTATGTAAAGAACATTCTGCACTTATAGACAACCAAACTAGTTATTTGATTATAATTTTTGATAAACAGAAAAAAAAAAATCATCATGTTTCACGAAATTTTAACGGAAACGAACGAAAATCTACATTTTATTTATTTATTTATTTATTTATTTATTTTAGAGAACATTCTGCACTATAGACAACCAAACTAGTTACTTGATTATAATTTTTGATAAACAGAAATTATTAAAAAAAAAATCATCATGTTTCACGAAATTTTAACGGAAACGAACGAAAATCTACATTTTATTTATTTATTTATTTTAGAGAACATTCTGCACTATAGACAACCAAACTAGTTACTTGATTATAATTTTTGATAAACAGAAAAAAAAAAAAAAAAAAAAAAAAAAAAACATCATGTTTCACGAAATTTTAACGGAAACGAACGAAAAATCTACATTTTATTTATTTATTTATTTATTAGAGAACATTCTGAACTATAGACAACCAAACTAGTTACTTGATTATTATTTTTGATAAACAGAAATTTAAAAAAGTCATCGTGTTTCACGAAATTTTAACGGAAACGAACGAAAATCTACATTTTATTTATTTATTTATTTATTTAGAGAACATTCTATTCTATAGACAACCAGACTAGTTACTTGATTATGATTTTTGATAAACAGAAATTAAAAATAAAAATCATCATGCTCCACGAAATTTTGCCGTAAAATTGGAAAATCCCAAGATATTGTCAAAAATACAAAAGTTTCTTTTGAAATCCCCGCAGTTGATAGCTACCACATTTGGCAGAAGCAACACAAGCAGAAAGTAACATAAAAATAATTTAAGGAATTTAGAAGAATTTGATAAATTTAAAGTAAGTCACATAACTGAATAAAATAGCAAATAAATATTTTATATATGATAGCCGCAAATACATTGTTTTTACTATGTTCTTAAAACTCAAAACGTAAGAAAATAAAATTTTCAGAGAATTGTAATTGACATAATAATGTCAATGAGTTTTAATATCCAAGCAACGTTCAAGAAAGAAGAGAAGGTGATGGTTGGGGCGGGGAGTATTTCTTTGAAATTAGCTGGAAACTAGGTTGGGAAATTAAATGTCTTTATCTTGAAGGATGGAATGGCAATAAATTTTGCATTGTTCTTAATAATTGAAAAAGATATTAAAGCTAAAGTATTTAAATGTAAAGTTTTAAAAATTGTTTGAAAATCATGAGAGGAAATAATTTTAAGAAGATCTAACGCTAAATGGGTCTACTAAACTCTTTTGCGTTTAGGCTAAAAAAATGTATAGCCTAAAATTACTTTATTTTCTCCATTGGCAATTATTGGCAATAAATCTTTAATTATAAATAATACCGACGTATTATTTAATTATTAATGACAACCTAACATAATGACAACATAACATAATATTTTATACGAAACAACATAACATGATTGTTTTGTATAAAATATTAAAATGGATAAATAAACATAATAAAGTATTCTACCATTGTTATCATTATCCAATATAATTACAACCTAATGTATTAACAATATTAAAAATTTTAAATTCGTTTTATTATTAAAATGCAAAGGTTGAGAAATGATGCAATAGAATAATGTTAGAAATATTAAAATTTAAAAAGATAAATGCAAAGTTAAATTCGAAAAAAAATCCCATACATATGTGAAGTAAAATGTTGTATATTTTTGGAACGGGTATATGAAATTTGAATTTAAAAAATATATACAGTAAAACTGTACACAATATAAAAATATATATAGCATAAAAATATTTACATACAATAAAGGTACCTCCCTTAACAACCGCCGATTTAACATTCGCGAGTTTTGATTATTCGCGAAATAAAAAATGCAGAACATTTCAACACTCGCGAATACTTAACATGGTTATTCGCGAATTTTGTTTCATAAAGAATATTTTTTTACAAAGTAAACTGGCTTTGTTTTACTAATCCGATAAATTACTTGACACTGGACAGGCGCACTGTACTGTACTGTACAGTCTAAGTTCCGAGAACTTCAGCTCCTTATATCGAGGCAAAACGATCAGTAATTGCGAGAAAACCGAAACATGGCCTGATGCTAAAAATAAAAAAAATCCTAAATTTTCTAAAATTTTAAAATTTTATTGCAAAAATTTTCTGCAAAAATTATATGGGAAATTTAAAACTTCAACAACAATTTAATTATCAACAGCAATCTTAGTACAACAGCAATCTAAAATTTAAAAGAGAAATCGAGATCGCATCTTTTCCTTATACGAAAATTCATAAACAAAAGTTCTGTTCTTCCAAACAATCGTATATCAATAAATTTTTTCAGCGATTGACTAAATTTTGTTCAAAATGTTTATAATTATTCAAATTCACTTACAGCATGTACTTTTTAATGCTTAATAAATATATTTTTACATTTCAATTTCCTTTTTCCATTAAAACAAAATCTTAAAACCTAACCCCTTTTTATACAGGGGACGATAGTCTCAACATTCGCGATTTTGACATTCGTGGAGGTTTCTGCGAACCTAACCCTTGCGAATGTTAAGGGATTACTCTATATAAAATAACATGACCGAATTTCAAACTAATGGGATAATTTTTATAACCTATATCGTGTACAGACGGACAAGCAGGCATGAAAAATCGCAATGACATTTCGGCAATTACCCTTAGAGATTATTGTTTCGTTATAGATTTTTTCCTTCTTATTGTTTCTTAAAATCTGTTAAGAACATTTTTAATTAAATTTGCTTCCCAGTAAATGGAAATACAACAGTTTTAACACCCTCACCTGTTTTTCAAAAGTTGAGAAATAGTGATCGTTGCTCTTTGAACTATATTTATGTTCATTTGAATATTTTATAACACTTTAAGACACATTATTAAATAGTTTTATTATAATTAAATAGCTTGAAGTTATCAAGCAAAATTGCACTTATTAGGATAAAATTTTCAAAATTTAATTTTAATCAATTAAGAAAATTTTAAAACTACTCCTACAGTTTTGAACTTTTTGCAAAAATGTTGTTTTTCTTCATACTTTTTTACGAGTGTGTTTAATAACTGTAAGGACCAAATTTCTATAAGTTTAATTAGTTTAAGAAAAATTAAATAAAATTTGACGACATATCTAAAAATACAGTAAAAATGACTATTTATTTCACATTTCCTTTAAAAATAAATAAACTATTTACATTACTGAAAATTCGATTTTTAATTTTATGAAATGCTTCATTAGGATAGACCACAAAAAAGTAAATAAATAAATGATCAATTGGAAAATACATGTTTCAGTTTTAGCATTTTAATCATACTGAAACATAAAAAAATTATTTTAAAGCTTGCAACTCTGAATCATTTAAAATCGATGAAGTAAAACACCTTTTTCGAATATTTTTAATTATCAGATCTTTACTGCACTTTGTGCGACTATACTACTGTAAATATCTAAATACATTTTAATAAAAAAAAAGAGAGAGAGAGAAGAAAACTGATATTTTCGTTTTTTTTTTTTTTTTTTTTTTTGTCAAAATGAAGGGTATTGTATCGGCTCCTTTTAAAAAAAAATTACAAAATTAAATACTTTTCATGTCGGCTCCTCTTAAAAAGAAATAAATACTACAAAATTAAATACCTTCCATGTCGTCCTCGGCCATGGGCGGGCCTCGAATCCTCCGGCTTCCGCTCCCGGTTACTCACAAGATAAACACCTTCGGGGTCCTCCGTTTTAATCAAAAGTTTAGGATCCTTTCACGTGTTTCTCCGCACAGAAAAAACTTCCAGACCTCTCCGTCTGCTGATCCACAACTGCGATGCCAAGCTGCTCTCTGGATCGAATCCACTAGTCACGGGACGACCCCAATTTTCGGTCAAATGGTCCACAACAAACGCACATGGCGGCAAAAACGAGGTTTCGCCGACAGAGTCAGCTAAGAGATTGAAGAGGATTTTCTCCCAATTGCCTGTATTCCAATAAGAGCACGGGTCGTGTTGTACCCGACCCGAACCCAGAAATTATATTTAAAGTCATTCCATAATTGAAACCGAATTCAGCAAAATAAAAAAAAGATAAAAAAAATCGGTGACCCGAAACGGACAAAAAAAGAAAAAAAATGTTCGTCGACTAGCAAACCGACCCGACCCAAAACCTGCAATCAAAGAAAATTGATAGGCATTTTAATGTAATTATGGGAAAACAGCCTATAATCATACCTCTAATATCATTTTTAATTTTATTTTGAAAAATGAACTTGTATAGAGAAATTCATATTCATATACAGGGTGGTCATAATTAAAGCATATGTGCTTAGATCTTAATTATAAGGAATTTATTGGTGCAAACGAAATACCATTTCGTACACATACTATTTAGGCCATGGGAAATCGATTTACAAAGAAAGGTCGATATCTAACGATGTCTGTGTATGACTAATTTAGCCTCATAATTCATATAACTATGACATTAAACGCCTCAATACTAAAACTATCATAAAATTTTTGAAAATAAAATCTTCATATACGGAATCCGATCCTTAAAGAAAAAATTATTTATTTTTAAGAGAAAGAATATGACCAGTTATACCTCCTAAGATGGAAACCCGTTTAAAACGGAATATATTTCGGTTCAGTTTTCAAGGTTTTAATGGATCCATATTTGAAAAATCTGATTACGTATTTAATGATTACACACTTAAAATTTTCAAAATCTGGCTATTAGAGATTTATTAAAATAATTAACGAGGGTTGGGGCAAAATATACATGAATTTTGCCCCCTCCCCCCCCCGAAAGGCTAGTTTTGGCCCTCAAACACATACTTTACTGCTACCAATTTTTAGAAGTTGACATACGTGATTAAATCCGTGGGAAACATATGAATAACCGGGGGAGAACTACGTTTTCACGGTTTTTAAGGAAATTGAAAAAATTGTCTTATTTTTGAAACGGCGTATTGCGTTTGCTGTTGAGTGTATAAAAAAGTTATAAGTATGAAAGTTGTAGAGAATTTTGTCCTCTTTAATATTGTAATTGACAAAAATCATGCTACGGCATCAGGTATCGAGATATTTAAAGAAAATCAAAAAAAGTCCCAAAATTTTGTTGTTTTTTGGCCACAGAAAATTTAGCCTTAAGAAATTTTGTTGGAAAACTTGGTTTTTCCATGTTGGCATCATTATAAACAAGTCAGAAAAAAAAATCTTCTTCTCGATTTTTTGCAAGGTAAAATGTACATTTCCCCTGGACTATCTATATTATAAAGGACAAACATATCTGTGCGTAACGCATACGTCATTCTGCTAATGGCAACACTTTGAAATTTGAAATAAAATTTTGGTTTTGCAATTTTCTCTATTGCAAATTTTTTAACTTCTAAACATCGCACATTTAAAATTTTTATACCGTCGTATAACGAAAAAAATACTCTTTTAAATGCAATTTGTTTGAAAGCTGTATCTCAATTTAATTTTGAGATATTAATTTTTTTGGAGTTTTTAATACATTTTTTGTAATTGTGGCAACTGAAGAACTCCACTTCTATTGAAAGTCCTGTGAGATTGAAAGTAAAGGGAAAATAATCACGGAGGAAAAAAAATAATATATTACTGTACCTTTTTTTTTGCCATTTTCTCATAAAAACTGAAAAAAACTGAAATTAAAATACGTGCTATGTCAGCTATTTTTTAATTTCTAAATATCGCACATTTTCAATTTTTAAACCGTCAAATAGAGAAAAAAATCTACTTTCAAATGCAATGTGTTTGAAAATTGCATGTTAATTGAATGACTTATTATGGTTTTTAAAATAACTAGCCGCCCGTGGCGACCAGTTTGGTCTCCCTTAATTGTATGCTAGGCATTGTATCATGTTAATTTTATTCATAATTTAATTTACTTGCTCAATCCTTCGCCAAATTGGAAGATTCTGATAGAGAAATCGAGAACTCCCTACATTTATGTTAGTCGGGCACAGGTGATAAATCGCCAAATATTGTACACGTCGCATTTTTTTTTTCATATTTCGTTAATTGAGATTAAAATATAATCCTTTCACTCATTTTATTTAGAATGGGTAACTTTAATTTAAAAATGAAACCTTTAAAATTCATGACTTTCACTTAAAAAAAAAATCTGTAAAAAAAGAAAAAGAAAAGAAAAAGAAAAGAAAAAGAAAAAGAAAAGAAAAAGAAAAAGAAAAGAAAAAGAAAAAGAAAAAGAAAAAATAATACCATAAACCATTTAATTTTAACATCAAAGCATTGTTTTAATTTACCCCTCGAAAAATAAAAAATGCTACTGGCGAGTTAAAAAATGCTATTGGCGAGAATTGCGCCCAGCTAACATAAAAGTACGAACTCTTTGTGATCATGGAAACTTTTATGTAGTTTTATTTGAAAAAAAATATTTTGATTAAATCGTTTGCCAGAGAAAAATTTCTTTTATCGCCACGGATCTTTTCTGTATTTCGCCAAGTGCCTATACTGGAAAAAGTACCTTCATTTTTTATTGTATTTTAAATTAAATGAACAAAAGACGGCACAGGTGTCATATACGCACTACGTTGGCGCGACTTTTTTCTGACGTCATTGTCATATATGCACCGGGGTATTTTAATGGCGCCAAAGTGGCGTTATTTTGCTTGATATGGTAACCCGGATGTTGTTGTTTATTTACTTTTATTTTATTTTTTAAAATTATATAAATTGTTTTGTTCTATAGTTATTAATTAAACTTTTTATTTATTTATTGTTATTCCCTTTTTAAAAATATTACACAATAACCAATGAGATGCGTTTCATTCGGGCGTTGCCATTAAACAATTAACAAATAATCCCGATTTCTGTTCCATTTACGATAGCGTAATATATATAGATTTGCAAGCATAAATTATTTTTTAATTTATCTCTATCACCTGTAGCTCGATTATGAAAGGTTAATCCGCTTGCCCTTAAAACAACATAAAAAATTCAGCATTTGTTTCTGTCTATGTTCCATAACAAAATTAAAACTTCCTCTATAGAAAAATAAATAAATTAATGTAAATAAGAAACAAATTTAACAGACATGTGATTGAACAACACGCGCTTATGCACCGAAATGACCGGAAAAACTGACCTAAGTTGCAAAATCTTGGGTTAATAACTCCTGGCATGCGGTGATATGTGAAAGTACCGCTTTTAATAAATTTCAAAACTTTATTTGATTGAATAATTGATATTTTTCATACAAAAATTTTTTTTGATGTTAGTGAGCAATCTAAAATATATATTACATGTAAAAAAATAATTAGAGTTTAAAAAAAAAATGTTTTTCGCCTATATTCTGTAACCCGAGGAGCTCGGGTTCGATCCCCTAGTAAGTATTAAAATTGAAATATGTTTTGCAGTACAGTACACAGTAAAAAATATACTGCCAGTTTTCCGGTAGGAATCGGAAAAATAGTTGCCCTTATCGTACCGGAATAATTTCCGACCCAGCTCGGAATAAAATCCGTAAAAATAAGGAAATAGTCAGTAAAACGGTATTTTACGGATTTTATTCCGATTTTACGGATTTTATTCCGAGCTTGGTTGGAAATTATTCCGGTACGATAAGGGCAACTATTTTTCCGATTCCTACCGGAAAACTGGCATTATTTTTTTACAGTGTAGAGTCCTGATTATCCAAGTCCCGCTTAACCGAGTTATTTTCTTCTGATGGATTGGTGGTTTCTATTATTATGAAACAGCCATTATAAATGAAGCGTTAGGTGAAGATGAAAGAGCAGTCGTAGAACGTTAGAACTCTGATTTTCTTGTCAAAATGGGGTAAAAAATGGCCATAATTAAATATATATATATATATATATATATATATATATATATATGGCCATTTTTTTCTTTTTTACTTTAATCTATCACTTTTTTATGGACACGATAACTTTCATAATACAGCACAAATCTCCTCCAAACAGATACATAAAATCAGGGGGTAGAAAATCTCGGTCAGATTCGTTAATGGGCAAAATCGGACCAAGGCGCTGGAAATAGGGCGAGGTTTTGTGAAAACCGAAAAACTCCCCTAATTTCTTAATTACAATGCATATCGATTCAGTTTAAAGTTTTTATTACTTCTAAAAAAAGTGCAAAAAATTTATGTATGACAGATTTTTGATAAAATTAAAAATGGACTCAGGGGGAGGAAAAATTTCATAACTTCGTCGATTCTCAAGATACCAAATCCCATTAAATTTATTATAAATTTTCTTAATATTATCTACAACTTTTATATTGACAAGTTATTGATAGGGCCAATTCTTACCGGGAAAAAAATTAAAAACGAAAACAAAAAAGGGGGGTGGTTGAAGCAGAAAAAAATCCATAACTTCGCCAATTCACAGGATAGCCAATCTGCTTAAATTTGCTATACATCTTCTGAGTATTATCTACAACTTTTATATTGACAAGTCTTTGATAGGACCGATTCTTACAGCAAAACAAATTAAAAATACATAAATGTTGAAGAAAAAAATATCGTATGTTACTCAAATCCAAACTGCTTATTTTCTTACTCATTTTTAAATTCATTTTTGCTTTCAAACGCATCTAATTGATAGGTTCTCTTATTCAGAAACTATATAATGTGCCGTAAAGGTCGATTTTTTTGATAGAGGCAGAATATATTTCAAAAAATGATGTCAAAGTGGGCATTTTGAACCGAAATTCTTGAAACGATTGTATTGGAAACTAAAAATATTGTCCTACTGAGAAAATAATTGTTTATAAATCAAGTTCTATTTAATTGAACGAAAAATAAAAACATAGGTCGCTTATAAATCTCTTTAAAAATGGCGTCAGCTAGTTTCATGTTTTTCCTTTTAAAAATTAGTCTGAAAATGTGTCAGAAAATTTTGAGTTGTTGAGTATAGAAAAATATTTTTTTGAATACTGCCTTAACATGGTTCTAATAAAATCAGCTCTTATATAAAAATGAAATTAAACTCGTCAAAAGCGGCCAGATAAAATTGTTAATGTATCTCTAATCATGATTTAGTTTTTGTTGGTGAAATTAGTACTTAACTTCGAAATCTACCTGCGCCTGTAGGCCGAGCCGGCAGGGGTTTTTTTTTTAAATATTCATCTTAATCTATCTGGTTATATAAAACAAAATCTGCCAATAAAGTAAGGATTTTCATTTTGTTTTCTCAATAATACTTTTTTTATTTTGTAACCATCAAGTTTTAGGTAGGTTTCGTCAGAAATACTACCTATTACATTCTCCCCTATGTTGGAATTTCTGAAAACATTTTTCAGATCTATGCCGATCATGACGCCTAGAACCCCAAACCGCTCCCAGTTCACAACTATATATATATATATATATATATATATATATATAGGTGAAACATCAGGTCCAATACACTGTAAAAAAAAATACTACCAGTTTTCCGGTAGGAATCGGAAAAATAGTTGCCCTTATCGTACCGGAATAATTTCCGACCCAGCTCGGAACAGTAAAACGGTATTTTACGGATTTTATTCCGAGCTGGGTTGGAAATTATTCCGGTACGATTAGGACAACTATTTTTCCGATTCCTACCGGAAAACTGGCATTTTTTTTTTTTTTTTTACAGTGTACATAAACGAATCATTCAACATCGTTCAGACAACATCATTCAAAAACAAAGCAAAATATATAGAGTCTACAGCAGTAATTCCGCATTTTCATAAACACCAGTTTAAAAATACGACAATTGAAATCCTACAAATTCTAAAAAATAAATCAGAACGTCTTTATGTGGAATCATCATATATGAAATATTACAACACCATTTATCCATATGGACTTAATAGTGAAGTATTTAATAGGCCTGTTAAAGTGTTTTCATCTATAAATAATACTATTGATTATTCTCCAGTATATCCTACTCTAAATCATAATTTAAATCGTAAAACAACACGAAAAAAGCGAGGACAGTGTTCTTTAGCAGTTGTAGTTTCCAAAAAATATATAACTAAACAAATAAATAATCTTCAAAGTAACTATTTAAAGAATTATAACTGGTTATTAATTCGAAAATACATATTTGCTATTAAAAAGAAACAGATTGTACAACATTTAAATGTATTTCTCAGTAAATCTTTCTCTAAACATTTCTCTCATTTTTTTTTTTTTAATCTGATTATGACTAGAGTTAATCTTTTCAACATTAATTTACAAAAAAAAAAAAAAAAAAAAAAAAAAAAACATAAAATTCAAAACACGAATACTCAAATGATAATAACTTCTTCAAATCAAATATTTAATAAAATTAATATTAATTCTATAATTAATGATAAAAGCTGTTATTTTCCTATTAATAATCTTCAAATATCAAAAACCTTTAAATATCCGAATATAATCGGTAGAAAGATTTTTAACTATAATACATTTTCAAAAAACACATCTGTAGCAAGTACTTTTCCGTGTACATGCAATGATCCCGCTCTAAAAAAATACATAAAAAAAGCAATTTAACAAATTACAACGACCATTTGGAAAACGATTTTTTCGAAGACTAAAATTTAAGACATAAAAAATCGCACGGAGTTGATTATACATTACGTACGCCCTGAATTAAACATTAACATTCCTGGACCCATCATGAATAAATTTTAAAAGAAATTTCAGTTTTACAATTTTCGGTACTGTAAATTTTTAAACTTCTACGGAGCTGGTCATACATTACGTACGCCATGGATTAAACATTAATATTCCTGGACCAATTTTAAATGAAATTTCATTCTTAAACCTCTAAACATCCCACAATATTACTTTTTACACCGTCGTATAGAGAACAAAAATGTACTTTTAAATGCAATTTGTTTGAAAGCTGTATCTCAATTTGTTTCTGAGTTATTATTTTTTTTTTTTTTTTTTTTTTTTTGTAGTTTTTATTACTTTTTTGTCATAGTGGCAACAGAAGTATCCATCTCTGTTGAAAGTAAAGGGAAATACAGATTACTGTATAGATCAATCAGAAAAAGAATAAAATGCGGATTCATCTAATAAAACGCTTCAGATATGTTTTTGATTTCCTACCCTGACAGAGGACAATAACCCTTTTTCCAAATGATTAATAATGATTATGGTCATATAATCACTGTAAATCTTAATATTGTTAATGATTTTAAATTTTAAAAAAACTAATGGGTCATGGTACTAAATATAGACTTCCATCTAAATTTAACGTAAATTCTATTATAAAACAGATTACATATGATATCGATATTTTTATTTATAAAATTTCAATCTCATACAATGAACCTATTGAATATTTTAATCAATGGAAAATACTAGTTATTGAAAAAATAACTAAAGCTTTAAAATATATTTCCGATTTAGTTGCAATTAACACAAAGTATTTTTTCCAGCAAATTACTAAATTATGAAAAAACTATGTTATTACATATGTAGACAAATCTCCTAATAATTATGCAATCATATGTAAATCTTAATATCACCAACTTCTTACATCCTGTATTTCAACTAATAAATCTTTTCAAAAAACTAATGAAAATGTAATAGTGAACAATCGTAAAATTCAAAGTTATTATAAATTACTAAATATTTTCTCTACTAACTTTAATTATCCTTATTTAGTTCTTATGCCCAAATTTCACAAGAAACCAATTAAATGTAGGAGTGTAACTATTGGATGCAATACATATAATAATATAGCCAATAAACTTCTATTAAAAATTCTCATTCAAATATATATACTGATAAAAACCACTGATAATACAAATTGTATAAAAAATAGCTATCAACTGGCCAATATTATGAAAAATCTTAAAAGTGTAAACATTATAACGACATATGATTTCAAAGATCTTTTTATTAATATAGAGTTAGTAGATCTACATAATATTATAAATGCATTATTTAAAAAGTATCACCATAAAAATGGATTTACCATTTAACCCTTTATCTACTGACGGTACTTATAAGTACCATTAAAATAAATTGTTATAAAATTCATTTAATACATCGATTAGTAGCAATACTGTTTAGAATGAGTTATAGATACATTACTTTATCTTGTTCCAAAAGCATTATGGGTTACACAAAACAAAAATATTTTTAAAAGGACGATTTCTTTTGCCTTTGCGTCTTTTCAGCTTTCTAGCGCTGAGGGGGAGCGGGGGAGGAATTTTTCAATTCGCAAGTATTTCTATATTTTTATTGTAAGAATGTTATATTTGTACATTTCCTAATTCTACAAAATACTAAGAAAAATATTTAAAATAAAAGATTTGAGTGGGGTTATAAATATTGCATCACAAAATCCCTATAAATTCAAATGTAATTATTCCTTCTAAATCCATCAATGCTTCTAAAACCCTTCTAAAATTTATTAAATGATTATGTAAATCTTCTAATTTTTTTTTTAAACAATTCACAAAAAATGCTTTAGAAGATAAAATTTTCATGAATTCATAATTCAGTAGATAAAGGGTTAATATAGATATTGCTTATTTTAAATCTTTAACTAATCTACATTTATACCGTGTATTGATGACATAATTTTAATTGCCACTGATCATACTAATATTTCTCAATTTCCATATATTTTTCAAAATTCATATATTTTTTTAATATATAATTAGTACTTAAATTACTTAAAAAACAAATGAACATATGCGTAAAAAAATACAAAAAATATATAAAATAAGAAAATAAGAAAATAATTATAAAAAATTAAAAATTGTAAAATAATAATAAAAATTATTATAGGACGGTTAGGTGGGTAGATGTTAGAGTACGGAGGAGGGTGGCGTTCTCTAGATAATACGCAATGGTTATTATTATTTTTTTTTTTTATGTGGCATTTGATTTATAACTACATTGCTAGTACACATTTTATAATGGATGTTGATTCTATACTTTTATATGTATAATGGTGTAGTTATATTTATATATTTATCAATTCATATTTAATTTATTCAGATTCATTAATAATTAATCACGTTAACGATTAACTTGGATTTAAATTTTAGCCTACTCAGGACAATATCATATTAATTTCTAATAGTATACTATCTTAAATCAGAATAAAATGCCTAATGAGTGTATTTATTATACCTAATGCTATGACAGTATGGATTTTAATTTGGTAATTTGTTTTTTATTTTTCCTCTATCCGTTCTAATCTTGTTTTATTTGAACTTAATTGGTGTTCAATGGTTTATTTCTCGGTTTATGTGTGTAGTAGTCCCAAATTCATATTATTTAGCTAATTTATGGCTAATATGAAGATGAAACCACACATTTTATTTCTGGAACTTAATGCATTTGAGACCCGAAGATTCTGTCTAAGTTCTACAAATTTCCATCATTGCATATATGTTATTCGGTTTCTGTTGTTTTTTACTATGTTTCTGGAATCTATGTTAAGTGTGTTGGGGGAACTGTATTCGTTAATGTCATTCTATTCATAATTTCATAGTTTTTGTTGGTTGTCGGTAATGTTTATTTAATGGTTATATATGCACACTATATGGCCAAAGGTGTCCGGCCACTTACAATTTTAGACGTTTTGTTAAATATCTAGAAAAATACATGAGGAATTAACCTGAAACTGCAGGTATGTAAATAGTATAGTAGAAGTCATATATTTCCGTGAAGATTTTTCCCCGAAACCGCATAGGGGACCGTCAACAAATTGAAACAGAACTAATATCTTTTGGATAACCCTGTAAAAACTAATGTAGCAAAAGCGTTCAAACTCGAGATTATTAATAAGTGGTTTATTGTAATATACTGTGTTCACTTTTATAAAGATAGCATGTACACTCGTAGAGAAATTAAGGTTTTTATAAAAACAGTCCCAAATTTTGCCAAGAATTTTGCTTATAATTTGCAGAGCTCATAATTAAAAAAAAAAAAAAGTTATTTTCAGAAAATATGGCGAACTGCATTGTACATAATAATCTGCAATCAGAATTTAAAAATAATAAAAATTGGAGGGAAAATGAGCAGGTTTACTAAAAAATGTTTCACTGCGCATGCTCGAACTCAATCAAAATATAATTTGCATAATGTGTTAGCTAAATGTATTGAGCAACTTTTGTGAATGTCTCAAGAACATAGTTTGAAAATTCTGATAATAATCATTAATAGTATAAGCTCAAAATCCGTTATTCCCAAAATGAAGCAAAAAGATGAGGGGCTGTATCCAAATACAGAGGTCCGTGCAATATTGTGTAGGCTATATTGGCAGTAATCAATGGATATATGGATACAACCCCTCATCTTTTTGCTTCATTTTGGGAACGACGGATTTTGAGCTTATTCTGTAAACGATTACTATCAGACTTTTCAAACTATGTTTTTGAGACTTTTACAAAAGTTGCTCTATACATTTATCTAACACATTATGCACATTATAATTTGATTGCATTCGCGCATGCGCAGTGAAACATATTTTAGTAAACCTACTCATTTTTCATCCAATTTTTATTATTTTTTCATTCTGATTGCGAAGTATTGTGTACAATGTTGTTCGTCATATTTTCTGAAAAGAACTTTTTTTTATATTAAGAACTCTGCAAATTATCAGAAAAAAACTTGGCGAAATTTGGGACTGTTTTTATTAAAACCTTAATTTCTCTACGCGTATACATGCTATTCTCATAAAAATGAACACAGTATATTACAATAAGTCACTTATTAATAATCTCGAGTTTGAACGCTTTTGCTACATTAGTTTTTACAGGGTTATCCAAAAGATATTCGTTCTTTTTCAATTTGTTGACGGTCCCCTATGAGTTTTCGGGAAAAAATCTTCGCGGAAATAAAGGAGCTATACTATACCGTTTATACACCTGCAGTTTCAGGTTAATTCGTCATGTATTTTCCTAGATATTTAACAAAACGTCTACAATCGCAAGTGATCGGCCACCTTTGGTCATATAGTGTATATATATATCTATTATATATATATAATCCAAACGGAAATTTCGTTCCGAACTCCTAGATTTCGAGTTGTACTGCATGGAATTTTACGAACTTATACCGTTAGATAGGTATCACTTCAGGGAATGTTTTAAGCTATAACACATCATTCTACCTAGATTAGTTATAGAATTATGACGGAAAGTTCGGTTATTTTAGACGATAAGGTTGACCATTTTATTTCTTCGTGAAATTTATCGTTGATAAAAAAAAATTGAAACAGCTATTACACCTCAAAACATAAAAGAAAAAACTGTTACTAATTTTAATTTAAAAAAAAGAAGGAAGAATAAAAGAAGAAAAAAATCCGTTTTAATGAGTGAAATATTAAAAAACGAAAATATTTAATTTAAACATGAAAGGGAATGTTCGTAATGCTTAAAAAATTACTCAGTTAAAATATTGCAATTGAAATAAGATTTGGCTCTTTATCTTTTGCGTCAGGTTAAGAAAAATGCATCTGAAAAATTGATAGGATGATATCAAGGAAGTTTCGATAAGTGCATGCTCAGAAATATTTGAAAAAATATCTTCTGATCAGGAATATATAGAAGATTCTTCTCGTGACATATAATATGTTTATAAAAAAAATCCGCAGAACCTCGATTTAGCGTTTGCAAAAAAATAATGAAAATTTAATTTTTTTGGCGATTTAATGCTGGTCGGCGACACAATAAAATTTTGAATGATACTTTTTTTTTTTTTTATCATAAGTAATTTTTAAGTAAAACCTTTTTCTACTCTTCATGCGAAGATAGTTAGATTAAGTTTAACTTAAATAAATATATTTTTATTACTACAGTTTTGTCATATACCTTTATATGTGTATATATTAAAATTTTATTATCGTAATTATACGGTTTTAAACAAAATTTCAGCTTATTAAATTTTTTCCAAATTCAAAATTAATGTCCGATTCGGAACATTGGCAATTTGACTTCGATATTGTTAGTCTCAGAAACAAGAAATGAAGGTTATTGTAGCCATAGAAACAAGTATTTAATATAAAATGTTTAATGGTAGCATTTTTAATTAGCCAGCTACTTTAAAAAAAAACTTAAAACGGTACTATTTGATTATCCCGTCGACGAAATAACTATCGCCAAACTATAAGATTAAATGCCAATAATAGCTGATCGTAAATTTTACATTCACTTGACATTAAACACGGTACACGTGTTTGTTGCGTCATCAAGTGATTTTTAATTTCACTTCTATTTGTAATTTGATTAATGTTTAGTAATTTATTTATTCTTTCGTTGTTTAAAATAAAACTTTTTTCAATTTGTATAATTTCGCGAGTAGTTTGGCAATTTATATAATTTCGCGAGTAGTTTGGCAATTTATATAATTTGGCGAATAGTTTGGCAATTTACATAATTTGGCGAAATTGGTTGAATGAATAATCAAATAGTACCCTTAAAACATTTTCAGCCGGTGAAGCCATGCAAAATTAAATAACTACTGCAACCCGCTATTTTTTATATTATATACGCTTAAAGATAAAAAAATAATACGCTAATCCTTCGTTTAAGTTTAAATTCATTGAGTTTTAGGAATTTAAACACTTATTTAACAAGCAATTTTCAAATGCATTTAAATATCTTGCATTTGGGATGGAAACGTGTTGGCTAGCCAAATAGCGTGGAACGTTCGTCTTTTTTGCGCCAAATACTCGAATATATATAGATTTTTTTCAGATTTTTACTGAGATTCCGTCACCAAATTTGACTGATGTTTTACTACATACATGAGTAGTTTTAAAAGCATTTTTCTTTTCAAAATAATTTGAGTATGCTCTTTAAGGAGACCTTCCTTGTGGTAACAATTTTGTTTTTGATTTGTTCTTTTTTATTTCTAACTCTTCCATCATGTGACTCACAGGCGAAACTAGCAGATGTAATTGCAAAAATGATGGTACTTATGATTTACATGTTATATGTTTATTTGTGATTTTTGAGTTCACTTTTGTCGCCAAACAATTTGATTTTAAGCCAAAAAGACGTAAGCGTGAATTGGGTTCAAGCGATGTTTAGAATAAAGGTGATTTTGCAAGTGAACGAAAGCATTTTTTGAGTTATTTTTTAAAATTCAAATGTACAATATATAAATAGCAAATAATATTTTAAAAATGGAGTCAAATATTTTAATTTTAGTATAAATGTCTCCCACACACGCACATACATATTGTAAAATAATTTAATTTTAGACATTTAAAAAATTTCTCATCATACTTTACTGCGAAAGCATGTCGGTTTGTTTTCCCCAAATTTGTGACTTTTATAACCTCGAAACCAGATTAGCTAATATTGTCCATTCTTTTTTTAATAAAAAACATATCGCCAATTTCCCTTATACAAACGTTCAATGTTTGCAATGTTAGGTAGTAAAGATTATTCTTAAGAAAATGTAAGCAATTATGCGTTATTTCTATCACGAAAAAAGACATTTTGCAATAAAAATTGCTTTCTGAAATCACTTTTCAATATTCCATTCCATTCGTCATTTCTTTTTTTTTTTTTTTTTTTTTTTTTTTTTTTTTTCATATCTTCCCTTCTTTTAGAAATGTTATAAAAAGATATTGGATGAATCTTCCATAATCAGTTACCTTACAATTGACGAATTTACTATATAGTGTTGGAAGATTCGTTTATATTTGAAAGGAACTGTGGACGGTAAATCCGACTTCAGAAAATTACGCGAAATTTGTACTTTTAGTAATTAGCGATTAGTAAATTTATGTTTTTTTATTATGGAGTTAACGGACAAAAGAAGATTTACTAATAGATATTTTTCATGTGCAGTTATTTTACTATCACTAAAAAACCATTAATTTGAATGTACAAAAAAATTTTTTCAAATGCCGAATGTAGCCAATGGAACAATATTTGTTCATTTAGCCTAGGTTTTTTTAAAAAAACCTGAAATTCAATTAAAATTTCAATCATTATAAAATTTTGGCTGATGCACAACCCGAGAAGCTGATCGTAGTGACAAATTTCAGGTTTATTTTACTATCACTAAAAAAGCATTACTTTGAATGTAAAAAAAAAAAATAAATAAATGCCAAAGGTAGCCAATGGAACAATATTTGTTCATTTACCCTCGGTTTTTAAAAAAAGTACCTCAGATTCGAATAAAATTTCAATCATTATAAAGAAATTTTGGCTGATGCACAGCTCGAACAGCTGATCATAGTCACAAATTAACGTTTTTAGTTTTATTTAGGTAACAAACTGATGAATAATGACGTCTTGAAAATAAAAGCATGTTTATTTCTCCGTCTTATTACGCTCATTAGAGAAATGCGAAAAAAATCTTCGGTTTGCCAAAAAAGATCACAACTAAAAATTTTGCATAACTAACTTTATTTATCATTTGCAAAGAGTTTCGATAGTGAAAGATCTAAAATTCAATCAACAGCAATTTGGCATGTGGGAATATAGTATGGATAATGGAATGTAGTTTGGAACGTAAATAACTCTGTTTTGTAGCTAACTCTGGTACATTTTTAGCCATACCGTTACGAACATTTCTGACGTTGCACATCAAACTTGGTTGCGGATCCGATTACGGATGATTGGGAAGATTTTATTGAATGAAAACTAGAGGTTTAGTTTTCTATTTGAATTAGTTATCGAGGTTATTTTCCTAGGTTAATAGTTGCATGATTAAAACTGGTATGTAAAAAGAAACGGCAGTTAAAATGACATTATTTTAATTTTATTCACACAATTCCGCTTTAAATATCCACTTTTACATGATTCACATATTTTAAGATACTAGTAAATCTGCAGATCAGGAGCCTCAACGTCAGCTCTGCAAGTCATTGTTTTTAGACACACTCTGCTAATATTCAATTTCATGCAAACCGCAATTTAAAGTTTTCAAATTTTGTAATTATTTATAAGAATAAAAAATACGAAGTTTTCAGGCATTAGAAGCGTTAAATTAAAAACGTTGTTATGGAAGGATATTTTGAAATTTTCATGAGCTACTAATTCTGGTATTTTTTTTAAATAATAAAGTCTTCAGGGGGGCGGAGCCCCCTGAACCCCCCGTGGTCTCATTAATTTACATATGTAACTTTTTATTGATTGCGCTAATTGTTATCATAAATCTTAGATTTTTTTTTTTTACACTTCCGAGCCTTATTTTTTAATACTGGTAGACAGAAAATGATTTACATTGATGCAATTATATTAAAAGTTTAGGTTTTATGAATGAAAATGTAATTTCCTTTTAAAAACAAAATAACTTTCATTCATATTTTCTGAAATGAAGCGGCATTAAGAAGTAACACTCGTCAAAAAATATTATTTCAGGCAATCCAGTTAATATTTTTTTAAGAATGAGAATACTTATTTCCCGATACAATTACGTCATTTTCGACAACGATATTTTTGCAGTGCATAATTTTGACGTTTAGACTAATGTCAGACGAACGTCTTTTTGCACACTTTTTTCCTTACGTATTATCCCTACACAATGCTAGCGGCATTGTGTAGGGATAATACGTAAGTAAATAAGCGTCAAAAAAGACGTCACTAGGGATAATGCGTAAGGAAAAAAGCGTGCAAAAAGACGTCCGTCTGACATTGGCCTTACTATCAATTTGCTTTTCAAAAGTTTTTTTTTCTCATTGAAATTTTCGATTAAAAATTAAACATTTCTGTTAGCTCTGTGCAGATGATAAACCATGGGATATTAGTAACAGTTTTTTAATAATAAGAATTAATATCATAACACAAGCCCCTTTAATTTCAACCTCAAAGCGTATTCGTTTTATTTTTGATATTATGAGATCAAATTTACCTTCTTTTCGTATTTTCGTTTTATTTCCAATATGAAGACGTATTCATGTATACTTTTTTTATTTCATTTTCCTCTTGCACATGAAAATCTTTCAAATCAAAATTAACTGTTTAGAATAAATTATTATTCCGAGATCGGATTTTCTTGGCAACGGTAAAAGAAAAAAAATATTTTTAAATTTTATTGCAAAATGTCAATTTATTCCTTATGAAAATAATGAACTAATGAACTTTTTAATTTAAAAGAAAATTATTTGAACAAAATCAATAGAACATAGCCTTCCTTTATTTGTGGGGGTAAATTCCATCTATGTGTAAAGACACAAAAGCATTAATTCATCTTTTCGACGTTGATTTGACTTCAAACAATTACATATACTTTCATATTTCTGATATTTTTAGGTGTAGTTCCGTTGCTAGGCAACAGTTAAAAGAAAATTAAGACAATGAAATATGTGCATTAAAAGTAAAGTAAATTTATAAAAGGAAATATTTTATATTATTGGAACACATATATAAAATCCCTCCATAAGTTATACACCGAATTAAAAAACTCTGACAAATGTATACACAAAATTTCAAACTAATATGAATAATGTATGGTTCTAATTAGGGAATTCCATCATCCATAATTTATCATTTAAATCTTTCAATCATATGAGCCATTTCCTTTCAACAAATAAAAATGGAAAAATCGTCTGAATTGCTATAGGAAAGCATTAAGGCGCAAAATAAAATGTTCTATATATTCCGAACGAATGAACCAAATTTAATCAAAAACTATGCAGCTAAATCCGGGGACCTTACCAACATGCATCCTTAATTTCAAGCTAATCGGATGCTTTTTACGGCAGTTATCGCTGGACAGACAGACTAACTAACTAACTAACAAACTAACAAACAGACGGAAACCAAAAACTTTTCGGGTCTCCACAGTAAGCCTTCACTGACGTTTCGGCAATAAAAGTTAAATACTGTTTTGATTGTATTTACTCTACTGGAAATCGAAGATAAGAAACTGTAGAGAAAACCTGGCAAAAGAAGACGTATATTACCAAATATAATGTAACGTAAAAAGAGATTGTATTTATGTTATCAGATCCGCACAAAGTACCAAACTGAGAAACCCAGAGTAAAAGAACTAACAAACGAAAGTGGATAACCCGAACATTTTATAAATTGAATGGTCAATCTCTGCAGTCATTGTAATTCTCTCTTTTTTAGTAGTGTAGTGATATGATCGTAATGGCCGCATTTCCCTCCCAAACTCTACATGTGTACTAAAGAGTTGCTTCTGAATTGCCCGTATTTCGTCTAACGCATCAGATAATATAATAGCTCAATGGCGTCCGATGTGTATTCAGAAAATGCGGAAGGACCTTCCAGGTGAAGGTCCATATTAATTTAAAATACAGGGCCGGATTTTCCATTTCGTTTGATTGAAGGTTTATTTGAAAAATGGTCCAGCGCAGCGGGCTCAGCCTGCTAGTATATATATATATACAGTGGACTCTCTCTATCTGAACACTCTGTAATCTGAACACCCCGCTATTATGAACACATTCTGACGCTCCCGGCAACACTCCATAGGCTTAACAAAAGATGAACTCTCTGTATTCTGAACATCCTCTTATCTGAACACCCCGCTATTATGAAGGCTACATTTGGTCCCCATTCTTCCCCCACCTCTCTATAAACTGAACATTGGTTTGCAGTTGGAATCCGGGGAATTCCCTCATTATCGAAAGTCGGAAAACATAGTTGCAAGAGAATAAAAAGGTTCATCGAACTCGTCGAAAGAAAGACTTACCACCATGTTCTGTGCCAGTTTCACGGTTGCGAAGCTCAAACCACTTGTGATCGGAAAAAGTGAAAAACCACGATGCTTCAAAAATGTGAAGATCGCATCATTGCCGGTGCACTATACATTAAATTGAAAAGCCTGGATGACAGTTACAATTTTCTCACAGTGGTTGGAAGGCATTAACGAGATGTTGAAGAAGGAAGAAAAATTCTTCTTTTTGTGGATAATGCCGAACCACATACAAAAATGCCGCTGAGCAACGTGAGCCCGAAGTTCCTGCTACCAAACTGGTACTTCTATAATCCAACCAGATGATCAAGGAGTAATCAAGACCTTTGTAGCACACTACCGAATCCATTTTCAGAAGAAAATATCCCTGAGGATGGAGGAGGCAAATTCGGCAGCCGAACTAACGAAGAAGATCAACGTCATGGATGCCTCTATTGCATATTAACGGCTTGCAATGAAGTAACCCCCTACACCATCCACAGATGCTTCTGCAAAACTTGATTCTTGGGTGAGAATCGGAAACCAAGAATAGGGGACCAAGAAGCAACAGCTGTGAAGGACTTTTGGTCAATTCATTAGGAGCTGCATACTGAAATTGAATCTGCAGCTTATCTCGAAGCCGACGGAAGCCATCCGGTTTGCGACAACAACATCGTTGAAAAGGAAGAGGATAGTGAAGAAGATACAGCACCATAATTGTCCAATGAAACAAGAAGTACGATTACCTTCAAACAATATGGCCAAGGAAATCAAGATCTGTTGAAGTATGCGGCTGAACATCACCTGGAAGCCTTTCAACTTCTTAAACAACTAGATAACATCTGCACTGCACAAACATACACATTGCAAAAACAGACTAAAATTACTCACTTTTTTAAGTAATGCACAGATTATGTTTTGAAGTAATGTATTGTATATATGCAATTTTATTTTTTGAAAACCTTTTTTAAGAAAATAAACAAATGAGATGGTAAAATACACGTGCAACTGAATTTAGTTTGACATTTCACTAACCGCCAAATTTACACCCATGTTCTAAATTTTAAAAAATTGCATATTTTTCGAATGTCATGAAAAATACCGAAAGAAAGGTAAAACTATTACTTCGAAACAGCGATGTAACTCCTTAGTGTGGAATACGTAAGCGTACACGTGTGTATGGGCAGAGCAAATAGAGAGACAGGCTTTATAAGTGAGCGTGGAAATTTTCGCGTTTTTTTTCGCTCGTACACGTCACCGAATATCTTGGTCTTTTTGCGACATTCCACGAAATTCAAAAGCAAACAGAAAAAATGAGTAACCATCAACGTTTGGATGATGGAATGAGGAGGTGAATCGCGGGGAGAAAGGAAACAGGGTAGTCTCAAGTGCAAATTCCCAGTGACTTCAGTGTAATACCCAGTGTCGTGTCGACCTTTTGTAAACAGTTTGATACTGGATCCTTAAAGAGAAAGCTTAAGAAGGTCGTCCAAGAGCCACGTCGTCTAATGAAGATCGCTATTTGTCCGTTACAGGAGTGCAACAGCTTCTCAGCTCTCTCATGACCTTTATGCGGCCACATGAAGCCAAGTTTCAAGGGTTAGTGTTTGCAGAAAGCTACATGACAGAGGGCTATTTACAATAAGACCTGCTGTTTGCGTCCTGCTCACTTCTGCACGCAGGAGAACCCGTTTAGTTTTGTGTAGAGATCTTAGATTTTGGACCAGGTATCAATGGGGAACGTTTTATTCACTGATGAGTCTCGGTTGGTTAAGCCTAAACACTGATTCTCGACGTATTTTCATCTGGATAAAACCAGGGATCTTTTCAACGTGCAATAAAGAGATTACTATGACAGGGCAGGGGGGATTTGATGGTCTGGCCAGGAATCATGTCTGACGGGCGCACACCCCTACCTTTGTTTGGCAAA
Organism: Maratus speciosus; assembly: GCA_963932465.1. NCBI lineage: Eukaryota > Metazoa > Arthropoda > Arachnida > Araneae > Salticidae > Maratus > Maratus speciosus. The sequence continues at coordinate 223,173,251 of OZ010790.1, read as the reverse complement.
GGCTCTGTGACTGGTGTGAGGTTTAGGTATTATATATCTTGGACCTCTATGTTCGGCTTTTAAGGAATGCAGTTGGCTCTGATTTCATTTTAATGGACTACAACGCGCGCACAGATAGAGCTCATCTAGTCGACGAATTTCTGGAAACTGGGGATATTTGCAGCCCGTCAGATCTCCGGACGTAAACTCTATAGAGTATGCCTAGAACGCTCTAGGGAAGATAACTGGAACTCGCTTTTCATCTCCCAGAACTACCAACAGCCTGAAAACAGCGTTGCTGGAAGAGCGAGACTAACTGCCACAGATTCTCATAAACTGCCTGATTTCTAGTATGAATTCCTTATGAGAGCTGCATACTGTGAGAGCTGTGTAGAGAGGACCACACTCCCTATTAACCCATTTTCTAGGTCAACATGGTAAGCTCTGTTTTATATTTTCTGACGCTGATGAGTCTTATGCACGATCATGCGTGTTTATTATAACTTCTGAGTGTTTTTTTTTCTTCATTATATTAACCTATGTACATACCTAATTTAATTAAAATCTGTCCAGTAGTTCTGGAGATAATCGACCAAATCTGAAAATTCCCTCTAATTTTGAACATGAGTGTAAATTCAGCACCCCTATCCCAGTAACTGGCATGGCTAACCAGGCTAAGTATTCTATACAGTCTATAAACTCAATACATAGTAGTCGTTTTCAAACTCCCTCTATACTGAACGCCCCCATAATATGAACATTTTTGGTCGGTCCGATGAGTGTTCAGAATAGAGAGAGTCCACTGTATAACCATTATATAATTACAAATCATCATCTATTTCCAATTACTTTAATTACATCAATAAATTAATAAATTTAGCAACGAATCATAACTGTGACAAAATAAAGATGGAACCCTTAACAAGTAATACAAATTAAGCAAAATCCACTAAGTCACTAGCACATTGCGTACGATTAATCCATATAAAACATGAAAAATCACCAAATTTTGAAAAAATAACCTATTAAAGACAAAAGAAACAAATAACCAGCAAAATAATTTTGAACCATTAAAAGACGTATCGTAAACAAATAATAGATCAAATGGATGGATGTAGCCGGAAGCTTATATAGCACTTCACTTTTTCAAGGGTACATGAAATACAAGGGGTGATCAAATGAAAAGGTACGAAACGACGTAAAAACGTAAAAATTAAATATTTGCATATTCCGCCATGGGAGAACGTAGCCAGACATCTCGGGATGCAATTGGAGTCTCTGACTGGGATCAGAACATGCGCGGGCGCCCGCATGCGCAGTAGAGAGCAGAGGCTCTTATCAAAAGTGGCATCCAAATGATGCGGGCGTTCGGATGAGGGCAGGATGGCGTTCGCGTTGCAAAATTCGACGATTGAGGAGCAGAGAGGTGTTATCCGATTTCTGACAGCGGAAGGTGAGAAACCGGCAGCTATTCATCAGCGGATGGTGAAAGTTTACGGGGAGAAACGTGTCTCTGACAAGTCTGTCAGAAAATGGAGTACCCATTTTCGTGCAGGCCGTGAGAGTCTGGGTGATGACCCGAGACCAGTTCAAGTGGGCGACGTTGTACCATCCGCCCTACAGTCCGGACATGTCGCCTGCGATTTCCATGTATTTGGTCCACTGAGGAAACACCTGAAAGGAAAGCCCTTCAACTCGGACGACGTACTCAAGAACGCTGTGAAGGACTGGGTCCCGTCACGGCCACAGGAATTCTGGGAACTAGGAATCCTGTGGCTTGTTGATCAGTGAGATCGTTGTGCTCAGGCGTATGGTGAATATTTTGAATAAAGTCTGCAGTTGTACCCACCGTGTCGTTTCGTACCTTTTCATTTGATCACCCCTTGTATTAATATAAGCAAAAGCATAGTCGATTTCTGTAATAGAATCCAGCATTAAGCTAAAAATTGAATTCCATATGTACCCAATCGACCACACACCAAAAAGCATAAATTTACCATGCCAGACAAATTGAATTAAAAAAATTATTAACCAATGCAAGATCCGTAATAATGAACAATATGAATAAATAGAATTTTTAAATTTAAGACATACCCAGCAAGAGAATTGCAATGACCTTATTAAACTCAAACATGTATCCAATTTTAGCACTGCAAAAGTCCCGCCTAATTGATGATACAGTTAAAATCGAATCCTTACGGTTGCAAATCATCACAGCGCGCAGATAATAATTCACATTCTTATAAATATAATAATTATAATTAACTTTATATAGTCTTTATAATAAAAATTATTATATGCATTTATAGGATCCTGGAATAAATTATTACTAAATTGTGCATAAAGAAGTAAATTTTTTTAAAATTAAACGGGTAATAATTAAGAGATATAATAAAATATAAAAAAGTATAGCAACAATATTATTTAGAACTAAATAAATAATTATTTAATGCTGCCATCTAGCGGAACTTCATAAAATTAAAAAGTTATTAAAGACTATAATTGAACACAATCACATCTAAAATAAAAATAATTTGTATTGGTGCCACCTATTGTAAATACCAGATGTAACTGTAGAAAAATTGCAAATTTAAAATATTTCTAATATTAGAACCGATTAAATCACTTTAATACAGCAGAACAATATCATTCTAAAAAAGCACAACTAAATATCGATAATAACCACTTAGCATCTTTATTATAATGTTTTATAATTATTTATAATTATTTTATTAAATATTAAGTAAATTAATAATAATTTCAATTAAGTTACAATTATAATAATATAAAAGTATGTTTTTATTAAGCAAATAATAAATTTAATGTTTTAAAATTTAAATATATATATATATATATGTGGGTGTGTGTGTGTATATACATAAAACCATTAAAAAAAATTACAAATTACCAACAAAAATTATGAAATTATAAATAGAAGAAATTCATTCATTGACAATTAGTCAATTAATATATAGATATAACGATTATAGAATTTTACAATTCATCATCTATTTGATAAAAATTAATAAATTGAGTATCAATACATGATACAGATATTATACATATTAAACCTGGATCAACAATTATTATTGAACAATTAATTAAATAGTAGTACATTAATATGATCATTTTAAATATCAAATTTATTAGAGACCAAGAGTGATGATAAACTTGCAGCATCAAATGGAATTTCTTACAGAAAGGCATCATGTAACTACATAAGTAGAAGATAAAAAAAAATCCCTGCCGGCCCGGCCTACAGGCGGAGGTAGGTTTCGAAGTTAAGTATATTAATTGCACAACCAAAAACTAAATCATGATTAGATATAAATCCACTTTAACAGTTTTATCTGGCCGTTTTCACGAGTTTTTATTTCATTTTTATATAATAGCTGGTTTTATCAGAATCATGTTAAGGCGGTATTAAAAAAAATACTTTTCCATGTTCAACAACTCGAAATTTTTTGGCACATTTTCAGATTCATTTTTAATAGAAAAAATACGAAACTTGCTGACGTGATTTTTGAAATTATTTATAAGCGACATGTGTTTTTACTTTTCTTTCAATTAATTGAAATTTGATTAATAAACAATTATTTTCTCAGTAGGGCAATATTTTTCGTTTCTAACACAATCGCATCGGGAAATTCTGTTCAAAATGCCCACTTTGACATCATTTTTTGAAATATATTCTGTCTCTATCAAAAAATCGATCATAACAGTACATTATATAGTTTATGAAGAAGAGAATCTATCAATTGGATGCGTTTGAGAGTAAAAATGAATTTAAAAATGAGTAAGAAAATAAGCAGTTTGGATTTGAATACACCCTTAATAAGATTATTTTTTTCTTCAACCGATATGTATTTTTAATTTGTTTTTGCTTTAAGAATTGGTCCTATCAAAAACTTGTCGATATAAACGTTGAAGACAATATTAAGAAGATATATGATAAATTCATGGGGATTTTATATCTTGTGAATTGACGGAGTTATGGATATTTTTCTTCTTCACCCCCTTTTTTTGTTTTCGTTTTTAATTTTTTTGCGGCACGAATTGGTTCTATCAAAAACTTGTGAATATAAAAGTTGTAGATAATATTAAGGATATGTATAATAAAATTAATTGGATTTGATAACTTGAGAATTGACGAAGTTAGGAATTTTTTTCTCCCAAAAACCCTATTTTTTGCGCCCCTTGAGCCCATTTTTAATTTTATCAAAAATCTGTGATACATAAATTTTTGGTCCCATTTTTAGAAGTAATAAAAACTTTAAACTGATTTGATATGTACAAAAATTAAGAAGTTATGGGGTTTTTTCTGTTTTCACAAAACCCGACCCTATTTCCATCCCCTTGGTGGGATTTTACCCTTTAACGAACTTGACAGAGATTTTATGCCCCTTGATTTTATGTATCATTTTGGAAGTGATTTGTGCAGAATTGTGGAAGTTATTGTGTCCAGAAGAAAGTGATATTTACATATATATATAGATAGATAGGTAGATATAAAGTTTTTTACTGCGGGTGGTTTTGGGTTCTAGGGGTCTTGATCGGTGCAGATCTGCAAAAATTTTTCAGAAATTCCAACATAGGAACGGCGCCAATAGGTAATATTTCATACGAAATCTACCTATTATGCATTTTTTTTTTTTTTTTTTTTTTTTTTTTTTATGGACACGATAACTTCCATAATACTGCACAAATTTTTTCCAAACTGATACATAAAATTAGGGGGGGGGGGGGTAGAAAATCTCGATCAAGTTCGTTAATGGGCAAAATAGAACCAATTGGCTGGAAATAGGGAGGGGTTTTGTGAAAACCGAAAAAAACCCATAACTTCTTAATTATAATACATGTAAAATCAGTTTAAAGTTATTATTACTTCTAGGAAAAGGGGCAGTTATGTATCACAGATTTTTGATAAAATTAAAAAGGGGCTCATGGGGCGAAAAAAAATAGGGTTTTTGGGAGGAAAAAATTCATACCTTCGTCAATTCTTAAGATATCAAATTCATTTAAACTTATTATAAATCTTCTTAATATTATATACAACTTTTATATTGACAAGTTTTTGATAGGACCAACTTTTACCGCAAAAAAATAAATTAAAATTAAAATTAAAACGAAAATAAATGGAGGGGGGGGGAGGTAAGGGTTGAAGATGAAAAAAATTCATAACTTCGTAAATTCACAAGATCCGCTTAGATTTATTATACATCTTCTCAATATTATCTACAACTTTCATATTGACAGGTTTTCAAAAGGACCAACTCTCACCGTAAAAACAAATTAAATAAAAATAGGGGTTGACGAAAAAATTATCGTATTAAGGGTGTACTCAAATCCAAACGGCTTACATTCCGACTCATTTTTAAATTCATTTTTACTCTCAAACGCATCCAATTGCCAGGTTCTCTTATTCAAAAACTCTATAATGTTCTGTATTGGTCGATTTTTTGACAAAGACAGAATATATTTCAAAAAATATTGTCAAAGTGGGCATTTTGAACCGAATTTCCCGAAGTGATAGTGCTGGAAACGAAAAAAATAGTCGTACTGAGAAAATAATTCTTTGCAAATCAAATTCTAATTAATTGAACGAAAAATAAAAACACAGGTGCCTATAAATCTCTTCAAAAAATTACGACAGCAAGTTTCTTGTTTTTACTTTTAAAAATGAGCCTGAAAATATGTCAGATCATTTCGAGTTGTTGATCGTGGAAAATTATTTTTTTGAATACCGCCTTAATATGATTCTGATAAAACCAGCTGTTACAGAAAAATGAAATTAAAAATTCGTCCAAAGGGGCCAGATAAAATTGTTAAATTGGGTTTATCGCTAATCTTGACTTAGTTTTTGTTGGTGAAATTAGTACTTAACTTCGAAATCTACCTCCGCCTGGAGGCCGAGCCGGCAGGGATTTTTTAAATATATTCTTTAGCACGCAGGCAAATGTGAAATAAATATTTAATTTTAAAACTATAGATAAGTCATGGATATCTTTATGATGTTGTACATTGAAGTGTCTGAATCTATCTATACCATTTGACATAGCTCATAATATTAAATACTTTTAAATTTTAAGACTTTTTATGAATGTGTTAACTGTCCAACCAATTCCTGTGTCATTAAAATGAAAATTAATTTATCCTTACTTTTATTATTATGATAATTTCGTAATGCTGAACAAACTTAACTGGAAAATAACTATTTTTCTCTTTAAATATAATTTATTTGTTTTGTTTTTTTACGTTCAGTTTTTAATTGTAAATCTATAGTAGTTACAGGAATCATTTTTTAAATGTATTATGTCCTATCATAACAGTTTCGAATCACTGCAAATTTTGCACAAATGTGCATTTAGCCTATAAACTTGTACCACGTAATAGAAATTAGTTTTCAACTACTGTAAACGACGCTCTAATGTCCATTTTACTAACTCAACCTATCTATTGTTTCTATGGATTAAATAACAGTAATAACAATGATGATCATTTATGCTACGACAATAGTTGGTCCAAAATGTTAAGAATATAATTGATTTATTGTGAAACAATAGATTTTATGTTTTGAATAAAAATTAAATGGGTTTTTTATAATATTTGGAATGTGGGCGCCCACAGAACAAAATCTAGGAAGGGGTAAGAATATCAAATAATTTCAGGAGAACCTTTTTTTTTCAAAATTATGAAAGATAAAGGAAATTTAATTAATTAAATTTTAAAAACCAGGGAGGGACAATTGCCTACTTTTGCGGATGCTCATGGTTTATATTATGTTCTTCTGTTAGCATGCCACCATTTTAGATCTATTGTACGTTGATTATAATGATTCCGGCTTTTAAACCGACTGAATTCCGCAAGAATTTTAAATGCCTTTCAATAATTAAATATTCTAATAGATGGCTCGTTTTAAAGTTAACTCCTTGGCACATTTGTGAAATTCGTATGAAAAATTGGTTGTAGTCAAAAGAAAATAAGCAGATAGTGAATTGTAAAATGCGCAAAAGTTTGCATCAAAATCGAAATCAAATCTTTGGAATCAAAGTGTGTTTCCAATAAATCTAATATGCTTTACATTTTGTTAAAGCAATTGCTAGCTCATGAATTTTGAAATCCAGGGGGCGATTTTCGCCAGATCTGAAGGACCTCGAGTCATTGAATTTTGAATCCCCCCCCCCCCCCCGAAATAAGGATTTCCTGAATACATGCATACATATATATATAACCATTAAATAAACATTACCGACCACCAATAAATATATATATATATGTATATACATATAACGTACAAATTATTACATGCCACCTTTAAATAAGCGATCCAGTCTTATTTAGAGATGAGATGGCATGTAATAATATTTTGCATTAATTGTTACAGTAAAAAAATATATCTATATAGTAAAAATCTTATTAATAAAACCGACCAGGAAATCTCAATATATTAAGAATCATGGGTATATTTTAAAAGTTGATGACACCAAACAATAAATGAAATAAAAAAGATTTAATCATAAATGGAACAGAAACGGAATATAGAAATCATAAATAGAAAACTGAAAAACAAAGCGACAAGTGAGTATTTAATCTTCAGACGGGAACAATATCCACGTGTCACAAAAATGCATTATTACATCTAATAGGCAGGAAAATTCCCGAGTTAGTCTATCACTACCGATTTAATGTATTGAGTGTAAGGAAAAAAGAAGATACAAGATAGAAAATAAATAAGAAATCCTATAAAAACAAAATTTAAATTTAAAAAAAATCCAATAATAATAGAAAAAAATGAGTGAACTCACATTTTACAAGCAATATGAGAAGCACTTATAGTTGAATCCAACAGTTATGCTACAGTTACAGATAAGAGACGAAACAAACAGAAGAGAGGTTTAATTCCTACTAGATGATCCCGCGCAGAGCATCTGCGCTCTAGTGTCTACTCTTTGTAATATATGCATATTCATGGCTTAATTGCTAACCAAAAAAGTACCGGAGCCCTATTATTTTGCCCTAATAATAATAACTGTAGCGTCACCCCCACCCCTCCTCACCACCGTCACTCTAATTCGCATATTTATATTTCATACATTATTTGCAAAATTTAAAGCATTTTTTTTCTTTAGAAAAATAAAATTTTTAAATATTTCTGCATATACTTAGCTGTCAGTTATTCCACATTTTAGTTATCACTCCTTCTGAATAGAAATCTTTGTCTAATTTTAATGTTAATTAATCGCAGGATTCTGCGAATAAATAAAATAAGGATTATGATACGAAAATAGTCTTGAAACAAGAAAGGGATAGTTCGCAGTTATTGCATTTTTATAAGAAAATGAATAAAATTTACAGAAATTAATACTGATATGCTAAAGAATCAAACAATGTTTTTCAATTTCCTATAAAAGCTGCATATCTTAAACTATACACGATTCCTTCTATAGAACAATCCTTCGTGATGAGTCCCTGAAAATAGATTAAATTAAATATTTGACACCGTGATCGGAAAGATTCGATGCTTTTATAGAAAAAGGGGAAACGCTGCTCTATTGCTTACTATAAAAATAACAATACATGACAATCATATCTATTTACAAATGACTACTACTTAAAACTTTGTAAATCTGCAGAGCAGAGCCGCATTCATGATGAAAAATAAATAGAAGAATCACTAACGTCATTTTCGTACTCGTACGCAATGGAAAAATAAAAACCTTAAACAAACAATATCTCAAGCTGATGCTCGTTGACTAAAGAAGGAAAATGTTTTTTCCCCGGTTAGATACCTTAAAAAAATGATCCAATTAAAAAATATCCTAGTGTCAGAAAAGAAAATCAAACTGAAAGCAAATGCACTGTTTGCGCTTTTGAATGGCGCCAATATACATGTCGCCAAAATCACTTCCAGACATAAATCTGCAAATATCAGTAGAATAAACAAAACATGATTTTTGTTTCTCCTATTCTGATCAAAATAGTTTTAAAAACGGGGAAGAGTTATTTTATTTTTTCTATACCTGAGTAAATATAATTTTTTTTAAATTTACAGACAGATTTAGTTCGAGCGTTTCGGTTTTTCGGAAGCGCTGTTGCACTAGGCTGCGGAGCCCTGTGTTTATGGGCTCGGGTGAATTCCGACTAATATTTAAATATTTACTAAAAACAGAGAAGTGCCGGAGCCAGGCTTCGGTGGGCTCCGGCGCAATTTAAGCCCTGTAGCACATTAGAAAACACGAATTTCAGCATTTGATGTAAAAATTCTAAGCATAAAGATTTCTCCACGTAAGACTGGGTACTTTGAAATATATATATACACATCATAAGATATGGACACAATTTAGAAATAAGAAAACAGATGTATTTTTTCAGCATCAAGTATATAAAAACCTTTGCATAATTACTGATACTCTTTAAAATTAAAAAAGTGTATACAATTTATATTGAAAATATCTACACTATTCACATTTATGAAAATACTTTTATTTTATTAATTTTAAGCATCGAAAACTTTATATACACATTTGCAAATTTCAAAGCTCGGAGAAACTATAGTAGCTGAATCAAAGGATCTAACACTTGAAAGACACTCATACAACTTACCATGGCTAAAAACTGGTTTTGACAAATCTAAGCAACGTACTGTGGCTCATCTAAGCCTATCAGTTTCATTTCGAATGGATTTTCTTTCACTCGTTTCGTCCACAGTTTCAGCGGCACGCCATTGTCTTCTGCGCAAATTATACACTTCCCACTGTAAACTAATTTTTCAGAAAAAAAAAAAAAAGATCAGCAAAAAGTTAGCTATTTTTACACCTCAACGTGTCCCCTCCTGTGATGAATGAATGAAATGTCGCATCACGACACACCGTTACATCAACAAAATCATTGTAACATCATTAAAAAATCATCGTAATCATTCATAAGTAACTCATTTTTTCCGAGAAATACCACAACTTAGAGGAGGAATTGAAGTCTTATGAAGTACTTATATAGTTATATTAGAAGTCTATGTACCACAACAAATAACGAAGACGGTTAAAGTTAGGTTTAGCAGGATTGATCTTCTAAACAAATCACTCGTTGCCAAAAGCAAAAGAGAAGTAACTGCTTTTTCGCCGCCACATACCTTAGCGTTTTATCGTATCAAAATATTCCAATAATAAGTAAGTTAATTTTTGGGAGAAATAGGCAAAATACACCAGAACAAATAACGAAGCTTTATAAAGTTAGGATTAGCAGGGTTGATTTTCTGTACAAACCACTAGTTGCCATCGGTGAAAGAGAAATAGCCACTTTTTCCTTAGCGCTTAATATACGTATGGTTAAAATATTGATTGTTACAGTTTAGATATTGACTTTTTTAAATATTTGTTTTCTTGCAGCCTATAAAATCTCATGAACTCTTTCATAATATTTCCAATTGGTAACTTTTGGTCCAGTAATTTTCATTTGTAGAGGGTTTTAGAGTAAAACCTTAATTATGACAACCTACGCTTTGTTGGGCCATTGTATTGCGTTTCCACTATAAAAAAAAAAAAAAAAAAAAAAAAAAAAAAAAAAAAAAACCTAAGAATGCGCCAAGTGTGCCTACTGCTATCACGGCGCAGTAAGAAACATCAAACAATTAAGTTGTTTATGAATTTAAATTTAATCATCAATAAATTATTACTAATTAAAATTAATTAAAATACAAAAAGAAAGACTAAATGTAATGATTTATATTTAATTTTTAAGTCAACTAGCGTATTAGAAAATATTATATTTTAAAGTTTTAAGGCAGTTGAATAGTTTCTGAAATATATATATTAAAAAAAAAAAAAAAACATTATGTTAAACAAATTAGTGCTGCCATCTATTATCGAATTCACGTATTTAACATAATAATTATGAGTTACTTAAATTTTAATTTTCAAATATTAATAACTAGCAAACCCCGCGGCTTTGCTCGCGTAATAGTTGAAATATGCCAAGTGATATTAGCATGACTATTTTTTATTAGAAGAACACTTTTTGGAATAATTCAAAAATTACGAATTAAGCCACAGTTTGACTAAACTTCATTATAAAAGTGCAATAGACAGAAATGAAATTTTAATTAATAAGAAGAACTAAAACTAATTCCAAATAAATGATAATTTAGAAAGTATTTTGAGACTTTTACGCTCATTTCAGTATTCATTTGAAATTTTGAATTTTTTAGAAACCATCTTAACACATTTACATCTTAAAATTAACCATCATGTCAAATTCCAATCTTCTTGAGTAACAGACTACCACCTCTCTGGTGATAGTGGCACGAACATAAAATGCCGAAACAGAGATGAAATAGAATGTCTCAAAAAATGTTGAAATAGAGACTGTTACCATTCATTTGCCAACATTAACCTTGAAATCGGTTGGTATTTCCTAATATTATATAGAAAACGGAATTTAGATTTTTTAAAGGCTTTCTTGTTGTCCTTGCCAAGCAGGTGGTAGTGACACTGGCATACAATATAGACCGTAAAGGATCAGGGACTATCACTCTTGATTCGCAACCAATAACTTATGTAATCGGTTTAATATTTCCTGAGATTCCATAGAAATCGAAATTTAGGACTCTTTAAGAAGGCTTTTCGCTCCTTCCCTTCGCTGCACCCCTTTTTAATTTCGAATTTATTTTCGATTGTTCTTAGAGGACATTTATATTTTATTTATATTTTATTTTTTATATTTTATTTATAACTACCGTGCTATATTTAAAGTTTCCAGCCTTTTCAGTACTGCAGAAATCGCAATTTAGAAAGTATTTTGCTCCTGCAACCCTCTAGGGGTTGTGGCACCGACATAAAATATAGCTTATGTTTGAGCAGGTTCTATCACCATCAATTTGCAACCATTATTTTTGAAATCGGTTTCGTATTTCATACGATTGCATAAAACTCGTAATTTAGAACGCTTTTCGCTCACTTCATCCTTTTAAATTTGGAATTTTCTTTCGACAATTCTTAGAAAGCATTTGCATCTTTGAAGTAATTGCCATTCCAAATTTAAAATGTTAAACCCCCTCTTTATAACAAAAAACGTAATTAAAAAATTTTTTTGCTCCTGTAACCCCCAGGTGGTAGTGACAACAACGTAAAATATAGGCTATGTTGGAGCGGGGACTATCACCATCAGTTTGAAACCATTACTTCTGAAATCGGGTTATATTTCCTGAGATTGAGTAGAAATCGCTATTTCGAACGTTTTTAGAAAGCTTTTCGTTTATTTGCACCCCATTTAAATTTCAAATTTTTAAGGAACTCTTCTCAAAGAGCATTTACATCTCATAAGTAATTCCCATGCCAAATTTCAAGTTGCTAGCTCCTTCAGTATCACAAAAATCACAATTTAGAACGTGTTCTAAAATGCAACCTCAAGGCTGTAGTGACGCCGACATAAAGTAGATAGGAGAAAGGGCTATCATCATCAATTTCCAACCATTACATTTGAAATCGGTTGGGTACTTTCTGAGATTGCGTAGAAATCGCCATTTAGAAAGTTTTTTACAACTCTTTTCGCGCATTTTCACCCCTTGTAAATTTCGAATTTTTTAAGAAATGTTCTCAGAGATAATTTATATCTTATAAGTAACTACCATTCCAAATTTCATGTTTCTAGGTACTTCAGTAACACAAAAATCGCATTTTTGAACGTTTTTTTGCTCCTGCACCTCCTTTGTAGGTAATGGCACCGACATAAAATGTAGCCTATGTTGGAGCAAGGGTTATCACCATCATTTTGACACCACAATTTTTGAAATCGGTTTGGTACTTCTTGAGATTGCGTAAAAATTGCCATTTAGAACGTTTTTTAGAACGCTCTTTTGCGCATTTTCACCCTTTTTAAATTTCGAATTTTTTAAGAAATGACCTTAGAGATCATTTATATCTAATTAGTAACTACCATCCTAAATTCCATGTACTGAACCCTTCAGTAAAACAAAAATTGCAATTTCCAACGTTTTTTGCTTTTGCACCCCCCTTTCGGGTAGTGGCACCAACATAAAACATAGCCTATGTTGGAGCAAGGGTTGTCACCGTCATTTTGACACCATTATTTTTTAAATCGGTTTGGTATTTCCTGAGATTGAGTAGAAACCACCATTTAGAACGTTTTTTAGAACGCTTTTCGTGCATTTTCACCCCTTTTAAATTTCGAATTGTTTAAGAATTGTTCTTAGAAATTCTTTACATCTAATAAGTAGCTAATATTTTAAATTTCATATTTCTAGGCCCTACAGTAACACATAAATCGCATTTTTAGAACGTTTTTTGCCCCTGCACCCCCCTTTGCGGTAGTGGCACCGACATAAAATATAGCCTATCTTGGAGCAAGCGTTGTCACCATCATTTTGACGCCAATATTTTTTTAATCGGTTTGGTATTTCCTGAGATAATGTAGAAACTACCATTTAGAACGTTTTTTAGAACACTTTTCGCGCATTTTCACACCTTTTAAATTTCGAATTGTTTAAGGGCTGTCCTTAGAAATCATTTATATTTTATAAGTAACTTATATTCCAAATTTCATGTTTCTAGGCCCTTCAGTAACGCAAAAATCGCATTTTTAGAAATTTTTTTGCTCCTGCCCCCCCCCCCCCTTTGGGTTAGTGGCACCGACATAAAATATACTCTATCTTGGAGCAAGCGTTGTCACCATCATTTTGACACCAATATTTTTTTTAATCGGTTTGGTATTTCCTGAGATTATGTAGAAACTACCATTTAGAACGTTTTTTAGAACCCTTTTCGCGCATTTTCACCCCTTTTAAATTTCGATTTGTTTAAGAACTGTTCTTAAACATCATTTATCTATACTCCTATTATAAAGAGGAAAAAATTGTTTATTTGTCGGAGATAAGCTCAGGAACTACCGAACCGATTCCAAAAGTAATGGTATCAAAATGATGGTGTTCGCCCAACTTAGAACATAGGCTATATCTTATGTCGGTGCCACTACCCCAAAGGGGTGCAGGAGCAAAAACGTTCTAAAAATGCAATTTTTGCGTTACAGAAGGGCCTAGAAATATGAAATTTGGAATATTAGTTACTTATAAGATATAAATGATGTCTAAGAACAGTTCTTAAACAATTCGAAATTTAAAAGGGGTGAAAATGCACAAAAAGCGTTCTAAAAAACGTTCTAAATGGTAGTTTCTACATAATCTCAAGAAATACCAAACCGATTTAAAAAATATTGGTGACAAAATGATAGTGACAACGTTTGCTCCAAGATATGCTATGTTTTATGTCGGTGCCACTACCCCAAAAGGGGGTGTAGCAGCAAAAAACGTTCTAAAAATGCGATTTATGTGTTACTGATGGGCCTAGAAATATGAAATTTGAAGTATCAGCTACTTATTAAATATAAAGGATTTCTAAGAACAGTTCTTAAACAATTCGAAATTTAAAAGGGGTGAAAATGCGCGAAAAGCGTTCTAAAAAACGTTCTAAATGGTAGTTTCTACATAATCACAGGAAATACCAAACCGATTTAAAAAATAATGGCGTCAAAATGATGGTGAGAATCCTTGCTCCAACATAGGCTATGTTTTATGTCGGTACCATTACCCCAAAGGGGCTGCAGGAGAAAAACGTTCTAAATTGCGGTTTTTGCGTGACGGAAGGGCCTTGAATCGTGAAATTTAGAATGGTAGTTAGTTATAAGATATCAATGATCTCTAAGGACATTTCCTATGAAAATCGAAATTTAAAAGGGGGGGTCAAAATGCGCAAAAAGCGTTGTAAAAAACGTTCTAAATTGCAATTTCTATGCAATCTCAGGAAATACTGAACCGATTTCAAATATAATGGTGTTAAAATGATGGTGACAGAACTTGCTCCAAGATAGGCTATATTTTATATATGTTTCCACTAACCCAGAGGAGATGCAGGTTCAAAATTAGCGAAAAGCGTTCTAAAAACGTTCTAAATGTCGATTTGTCACCAATATCTCAGGAAGAATCAAACTGATTTCAAAAGTAATGTTAAGAAATTGATTCTGACAGCCTATGCTCTAACATAGACGCTATTTTAAGTCGGTATCACTATCACCTAGACGTTGCAGGAGCAAAATAGCATTCCAAATTTCGATTTTTGTGATCGGTAGGGGTTAGAAACATAAACTTAGGCAAGGTACATATGTATTACATATAAATGATCTTTAAGAACAGTTTCGAAAAAATTGGAAATTTAAAAAGGGGTGAAAATGCGCGAAAAGCGTTCTAAAAATGTTCTAAATTGCGATTTCTACTCAATCTCAGGAAATTCCAAAGCTATTTCAAAAGTAATGGTTGCAAATCAATGGTGACAGTCTCTGCTATAACATAGGTTATATTTTATGTTGCTGTCACTACCATCTGAGGGTTGAAAAAGCAAAACATGTTCTAATTTGCGTTTTTTGCATAACTGAAAGGTCTAACACTTTGAAGTATGGCATGTTATTTACTTACAAGATGCACTGCTTTCTATGAACTGTCGAAAGAAAATTTCAACTTTAAAAAGATGAAGTGAGCGAAAAGCGTTATAAATTACAATTTTTATGTAATCTTTACAATCATAGTCACAAATTAACGTTTTTAGTTTTATTAGGCAACAAACTGATGAATAATGACGTCTTGAAAATAAAAGCATATTTATTTCTCCGTTTTATTACGCTCATTAGAGAAATGCGAAAAATATCTTCGGTTTGCCTAAAAAGATCACAACTAAAAATTTTGCATAGCTAACTTTATTTATCATTTGCAAAGAGTACTGATACTGAAAGATCTAAAATTCAATCAACAGCAATTTGACATTATTTAATGGAATGTAGTTTGGAACGTAATTAACTCTGTTTTGTAGCTAACTCTGGTACATTTTTAGCCATACCGTTACGAACTTTTCTGACGTTGCACATCAAACTTGATTGTGGATCCGATTACGGATGATTGGAAGATTTTATTGAATGAAAACTAGAGGTTTAGTTTTCTATTTGAATTAGTTATCGAGTTTATTTTACTAGGCTAATAGTTGGATGATTAAAACTGTTATGTAAAAAGAAACGGCAGTTAAAATGACATTATTTTAATTTTATTCACATAATTCCGCTTTAAACATTCACTTTTACATGATTCACATATTTTAAAATATAAAAGTTAAATACTGTTTTGATTGTATTTACTCTACTGGAAATCGAAATAAGAAACTGTAGCGAAAACCTGGCAAAAGAAGACGTATATTACCAAATATAATGTAACGTAGAGAGAGATTGTATTTATGTTATCAGATCCGCACAAAGTACCAAGCTGAGAAGCCCGGAGTAAAAGAACTAACAAACGAAAGTGAATAACCCGAACATTCTTTAAGTTACATGGTCAATCTCTGCAGTCATTGTAATTCTCTCTTTTTTAGTGGTGTGGTGATATGATTGTAATGGCCGCATTTCCCTCCCAAACTCTACATGTGTACTAAAGAGTTGCTTCTAAATTGCCAGTATTTCGTCTAACGCATCAGATAATATAACAGCGCAATGGCGTCCGATGCGTATTCAGAAAATGCGGAAGGACCTTCCAGGTGAAGGTCCATATTAATTTAAAATACAGGGTCGGATTTTCCATTTCGTTTGATTGAAGGTTTATTTGAAAAATGGCCCAGCGCAGCGGGCTCAGCCTGCTAGTATCTTATAAGTAACTGATATTCTAAATTTCATGTTTCTAGGCCCTTCAGTAACGCAAAAATCGCATTTTTAGAACGTTTTTTGCTCCCGCACCCCCTTTGGGGTTGTGGCACCTACATAAAATATAGCCTATGTTCTAAGTTGGACTAACACGATCATTTTGATACCATTGCTTTTGAAATCGGTTCGGTAGCTCCAGAGCTTACCTCCTGCAAATAAACAATTTTTACCTCTTTATAATATGAGTATAGATAGATGAGTATAGATGAGTATAGATAAATTTAATTCTAATATTTAAAGTCAATGTTATACTAAATCAACCAATTTATTTTTAATTATTAATAATAGTAACTACAACATCCTGTTTCACTCCCATGGTTTCACGCAGTCTTGAATTTTTAACTTTTTCTAGCCTTGATGTTCTTGCTGGCGATGTGCTTCAGAAATCCATTTCGGTATAGAGGAGTTTCTGTTTTTGAGAGAGATATAATGCTCATGTCCCTGAACCACATAATAAAAGGCTTTGCACGATTGCGCTATAAATTAGTCGTTTAGTTTTGTAGGGGAATATCGCCACTCCACAGAACAGAATTCAGAATCACAATTGCTTTTCTTCCCTCTCCAGTTATTTTCGCTACATCTCTTTAACATGATCCATCTTTGATGAATGATAGATCCAAGATGTTTTAATTTTTCAACAGCTTTTATATCCGTCATGTTTGTATTTCAGTTTATTAACTCTAGATGGCAGCATCAAAGCTTTCATTCTTCCCACAATTCATTTCCAGAGAATTATCTTCTGTTTATTTTTGAGTAGTCATGTGACCTACGTTCTGTAAGTGTTGTGTGTGTTTGTTTGTGACTTGCTTATTAAATGCTTAAATGTCTACAAGCGACTTCGTTATTAAAAGTTATGTTAATTATTTATTAATTAATTACTAAATATATACTATAAATGGCGACGTTGGAAAATAAAGGTGGTAATTTAACCGGAAAAAGTTTACCGAAAATGAGAATTGTGCCGGTGAAAATGGCTATACTTCTGGTTTTCAATATTCTACGGCCTAAAAATTTACTTTTTGGTGGTAAACAAGAAGAATTCACTCTTCAACATAGTTGTATTTTAAAAGGATGTAGGGTAGTTATACCTGAAATTCATAGAAACCAAATCTTAAAAGAATTACACTTTGGTCATTTTGGCATAGTTAAAATGAAGTCTTTAGCCCGTAGTTTTGTATGGTGGCCAGGTATAGACCAAGATATTGAGGGTCTTGTACGAAATTGCACTACTTGTGTAAATTTTAAAAATAATCCTGCCAAAGTTGATACACATCATAGGGAATGACCTACAGCTCCTTGGCAAAGAATTCATATTGATTATTTTGGTCCTGTTATGGGAAAAATGCTTCTTTTAGTGGTTGATGCCCATAGCAAATGGCCAGAAGTTTTTATTGTTCCTAGTACAAGTTCAGAAAATACCATTACGTGTCTCTCTTTACTTTTTGCACGATACGGTTTTCCAATTTCTTTAGTATCAGATAATGCTAAACAGTTTACATCTGAAGAATTTGAGATATTTTTGAGAAATCATGGTGTAAAACATAAATTCAGTGCTCCATACCATCCAGCTATAAATGAACAGGCGGAGAGATATGTGCAAATTCTTAAACGTGGATTAAAAGCCTTAGCTTCCGATCCTGGTACTTTACAAATGAAATTAAATAGCTTCCTTTTGCAAAGGAAGATACCTCATGTTACAACGGGGGAGAGTCCTGCATCTCTATTTCTGAAACGTCACATAAGAACAAAAATAGATTTGATAGGTCCAAATGTTACAAATTTCGTTCATGATAAACAAGATGCGAAAAAGGTCCAAAGTTAAAATAAAAGAATTTGAAATTAACCAGAAAGTAGCTGTAAGAAATTATACTCCAGAAGCCAAGGGGAAAATTGGTCGAATAATAGCAAGAGAGGGAAAATTACATTATAGAGTTCAAGTTGGTTCGAATATCTGGTAAAGGCATGTTGATCAAATAACTAATGTAGGTTCAGATATTTCTTTAGTTAATGATACAAATTCTGAAGAAAGTGATACAGGAAATTTCAGAAGTGAAAATGCAATTGTGAAACAAGGTGATTTTCTACCAATACAGCCTAGAATCGCAGCTCCACAACCAGTTGATTCTCATGAGCCATGTACTCCAGGTCCTACACCAACTGACTTTCATCCTGATTCTCCAAAACCTTCTGTTCCCACTAGTTCAATAGTTGATGCTGCTGAAATTGTAAATTCTAATACTTCTTCTCCTTCTCCACAGGTACTGAGACGATCAAGTAGGTACAAAAGAGCTCCTGACCGACTAGCATATTAAGTGGGAGAAAGCTGTCATGTTAGTATTTCAGTTTATTAACTCTAGATGGCAGCATCAAAGCTTTCATTCTTCCCACAATTCATTTCCAGAGAATTCTTTTCTGTTTATTTTTTAGTAGTCATGTAACCCACGTTCTGTAAGTGTTGTGTTTGTTTGTGAATTGCTTATTAAATGTTTAAATGTCTACAAGCGACCTCGTTATTAAGAGTTATGTTAATTATTCATTAATTAATTAATTACTAAATATATACTATAATATATATATCCTCCAATAAAGTATCAGCTTTACTTTTTTTAGGTGCTCAGTTTTAGTCAGATTTATCATTAATCCCCATTCATCATAAGTATTCTTTAATCTGATAAACCATAAAAACAATAAATTTCATTTAAAAAATTAAATAATGAATCATTATGTAAAAAATAACGTAGAATTTATTACAATTTTTTATATAGCATGATTAATTGACATAATTTAAAATCACATGTCATGATACACAGGCCTGCGATGAAAAAAATACCAGGGAACTGATAGCTGACCTTTATGTATTTTTTGGTGCTAATTTAAAAAATAATAATGAAAACTTTCTATCACGTCACGTTTTCTTGAAAAATTCAATTTTACTTGGATTTCAATTTTACATTCCATCGGCCATACGCCTCGCTCCTCATGGACATGATGTGCCAGTGCATTTGCCTCCAACTGAATTGGCAGTCATCTCTTCAGAGTCTTCAGATTCAGAATATCCAGAAGTTCAAGGTTCCGATACTGAATAGAAGACATCTGGAGGCAATTCACCACAGCCCTTCTCTCAGGTTGAACTTATAGATCTCACTAGAGCTCATGGCCTTTCGAAAGAGGCAACTGAATTGTTGGACTCCAGATTGAAAGAAAAAAACTTATTGGCCAAAGGAACCTCTTTTTATTGGTACAGGAATCGAGAAAGGAATTTGTTACGTACTTTGAGGAAGAGGAGAACCTGGTCTATTGTTCTGATGTTCCCGGATTAGTGAGCAAATTTAACATATCACCTACGATAAAGATGAATGGAGACTGTTTATATGTATAGAAAAAGACACTTAATCTGTCCTCATTCATCTATCTGTATGCATCTTTATGCATCTGTACCAGTTGGAAACTCGGTGCATTTAAAAGAACGCTATAAAAACCTGGCTCTCGTCCTCAAAAAAATAAATATGCCGACGAAGGGTTAGACCATTTGCGGTGATTTGAAAGTTATCTCCATGCTTCTTTGTCAACAAGGCGGATATACAAAGTACCCATGTTTCATTTGTGAGTGGCACAACCGTAATAAGACTCAACAATGGGTCAAAAAAGAATAGCCGAAAAGACAAAATCTCGAACCAGGCACCAAGAATGTGATTCGGAACAACTTAGTTGAGCCAAAAAAATGTATTGTTACCCCCTCTGCATATAAAATTAGGTGTAATGAAGCAGTTTGTCAAAGCTATTCCAAGAGATTGATATTATTTCAAATAACTGTGCAAAAAGTTTTCAGATTTATCCGAAGCCAAGTTGAAAGAAAGAATCTTTGTTGGTCCAGGTATCCGCAAGCTTATGAAGGATAAAGAATTTGAGACTAGCATGACAACAAAGGAAAAGAAGCTTGGGTTGCCTTCAAAGATGTTGTCAGTAAATTTCTGGGTGATTAAAAAGATCCTGACTATAAATCAACTGCAATGAATATACTGGACGAATTTCAAGTGTTGGTTTACTCCATGAGTGTCAAAATGCATTTTCTTCACCCACATGTGGACTTTTTTCCCGAAAATTTAGGATCAGTCAGCCAAGAACAGGGTGAAAGATTCCATCAAAACATCAAAGATATGGAGCGCAAATATCAAGGAAGATTGACAAGAACATACTTGCCGGCTACTTTTGGATGTTAACATGAGATAGGCCTGAGATTGAAAATAAAAGAAGAACGTCAAAAAGAAGTTTCAAAGGAAAAAGAGTACGTACTTAAATAGAAACTTGTTTGTTTTGCTTTTTGCTCAGTTTAAAATTTGTTTCAAACTTTCATGTACACCATACATAATATTTGTTCCTGTTGGTCAATCGTCTATTTTATATAAGTTACCTTAATAAACACAAATTAAAGTAGTATGTTGGTGATTTTTTTCTAGAAACAGCACCATAATTTGATGTAATATGTTTAAACTCAAGGGAACTTTTTGTTTTTTTCTCGACAACAGGCAGCTCGAGCGATCTGGCAATAGTGGTTTTTATCCATTAAAACCTATAAAAAATAATCGATTGCTGAAAAATCAGTTTGCCTCACCAAGAATCGATTATTTTACACAGATTCAAATGGATAAAAACCACTGTTGCCAGATGCAAAATGGATGGAGAGAATTCCTTTTCAAATAGGATTTTAGCAAAAATATCGATATCGATTTTACAAAAAATCCTGATGTGATGGGAAAAAATGGAGGTCATTTTCGAAATCAGCACACCAAACAACAAAAAAAGCAGCGAAAACTTCTCTTGTATTTTTCAAAAACTTCAATTTCGCAGGCCTGTGATATTTAATAAAAAATAAATAATATATTTATATATATAATAAAACACACAAACCACGGACCCAAACTCCTCTAATATTTATTTTTATTCTTATCTGAGCATAAATATTTTATTCTGTGTAGGTACTAATTCAAATATTTTTATAAATAGATTTGTGGAAATACGAATTATAGTGAGTAAAAGTATTTAAAGTAAAAGGAAAGTCAGTTTTTTTTAATCATAAATGTAAACAATTAAGTAATTTTTATTCTGAAGCTTTATTTTTAAGCCTAGAAAGTTTATTAACCCTCTCGCTGCGTAATTGTTTTAACAAAATAGCTTCGCGACGAGCGTCTTTTAAGAATTTTTATTCTTTTGTCACCGGTTTTTCAAAACTAAAATTTTTGTATAATCTAAATGGGAAAATGCTCCGATTAAATAAGGCAAAATTTACAATAAAGAAATAACTGGTGGGAATACTCAAGGAGGGTTAATTAGACGAAAAAGTGTATCCCCGAGAAAATCTGGGGCTGCGCAGCGAGAGGGTTAATCACCATTATTTTGACTTAATGTAATTTTTTTCATAGTAATATAAATAAAGATAAGGAAAGTATACTTGAAGCTACATCTCCTTGAGGTTTTCCTTTGCATTTTTTGTTAATCGTATAATTACATGCTTTCTTTTTTATGTATAAATAATATAATTATGATGTAAGGTAAAATTCAATAATGTTTAAAAGAATTAAACAGAAATGTGACCTTTTAAATTTAATTGAAATTTGCATTCTTTGAAAAGTAAACAGATAGTTTTAGGTAAATCTTTTAAATCTTTATTGTTAAATAGATGGTTTAAGTCAAATGTTTTCATGTGTTTTGCAGAATTTATGTTTTGTAATTTATTTATAATCTGAAAACTATTTCTTCAGCAATGTTGATTGTCATCTTTAATCTTTACATTGTATATCTAAGTGAAAATATTCAGCAATAAATTAATAGTTACAGAATTGTTATATGTATTGCATGCAACCAATAGTTACAGTACGAAATTTTGATATAAGAAAATATGGATAATTAAAGTTTTACATTTAAGTTTTAATATTTTATGTAAAATTAACAATTTTCGATTATTAATTTCAATTTTAATGATGTTTTTCTTAAAAAACCCTGACCGCCGAGCAAAAGGGCAAAATTGTAATTTTTTTTTCGCTGTAATCTATTAAAAATATTAAAAAAAGATGTTTTTTCCAACATGATATAAAATTGTTTATTACGTATAGCTATATAAACTTTGAGAGTATTAATCATATCTTAATTTTTCAAAACTGGGTTTGATCTGTAGAATTATATCAATTTAAATATAGCTTCTGTTGCAGTGAAACATACAGCATAGTAAACGGATATATCAGTTCGGAGCGGTAAGAAGGTAAAAAATATTACTAGCATTTATAGCAATGTGAAGTAATTGTTTATAGTATTCTTTGCAAATAATGACATAATTGTTTGATGATTTATCTACATAAATGATAATAAATTTATTTTGTAGATTCTTCATGTAATTTTTTTAAATCTTTTTGGTATCTACATTTCTAATATACGAGGGTTGGAACTTTAATAGTGGCAACACTGCTGTAAAAACGCTACGCAACAAAACCAAAGAATATCGCGTATACCACACGTGAGCTAGGTACCTACCTTACTTCTCAGCAAAAAGACTCGTCCTTCCTGTTAGTCCGCGAGCCAGCAACAGATTTTGATGACCAAGTTCCTCTCGGCCGATAATTTGTAAAATGCTTCAGAGTGATGTATCATGAAGCTATGTGAACTTCAGCTGCGGTTCCGTGGGTGGATGGAGCAGCGGTAGCCTCCCAAACACGTAAAAAAAAAAAAAAAAAAAAAAAAAAAAAAAAAAAAAAATTAGTCATTTCCTCCCAATTGAAAATTTGTCAAATTATAGCTAACCCAATATCTTGAAAAAAAAAAAAGGTCAGCCGATTATAAAGTGGTGGGTAATGCGTCAACTGGTCACATGAACATGAAAAAATATACAGGTTGCAAAGGAAAGTCCCTTTAACCTGAAAATACTTGCGAACGGAGAGAGCTACAGCTATGGAAGTGAGGTAACGGTATAGTAAAGCGACTACGCCCGACCTAATGCAAGCAAAAACAGCGCCCCCCAGCGGCGAAATTTGGAAGATAGCTATTAAAAATCGTAAACAAAAAGAGATAGAGATAAATTTTCAGTTAGAAAGTTTTAGAGCATCAATTAATTAGTACGAAACGACATTTGGTTCACACGGATAAGATAAATCGTCTCCTGTATACCCAAAAATGTCTGAAATCGATGAGCGAGATACTACTTTGTCTATCCACATTCCGTAAATGTAGCAGTGCACAATTTCAGATTGTGACGTTGTACTGTGCTGTAATGTCTGTAAAAATTTAATTTCCAATGAATTTAAAATTTTAGATTAACCCTTTCAGGGGCAGAAGAATTCTGTTCGTAAACTGATGAAATAATTTACTGACACCAGAATATTCAAACGAATTTCTTACAAAATAAAACCCCGTTAATTTTAACTTTCATTACAAAAGCAAAATTTTTTTTTAAATATTCTTGCTGCCATTTGTCAGTTTTGGAATTAAAATGGAGGATTTCCATCTACGTCACAATCTGAAATTCTTCATGCTACATTTACGGAATGTGAATATGCAAAGTAGAATCGTCGCTCATCGATTTTGGACATTTTTGGGTATACAGGCGATGATTTATCTTATCTGTGTGAACCAAATGTCGTTTCGTACTAATTAATTGATGCT
Organism: Maratus speciosus; assembly: GCA_963932465.1. Taxonomy (NCBI): domain Eukaryota; kingdom Metazoa; phylum Arthropoda; class Arachnida; order Araneae; family Salticidae; genus Maratus; species Maratus speciosus. Next base: position 223,148,879 of record OZ010790.1, on the reverse strand, counting down.
CTAAAACTTTCTAATTAGAAATTTTGCTTTATTTCTTTTCGTTTACGATTTCTCGTAGCTATCTTCAAATTGCGCCACTAGGGGCCGCTGCCATCGTTTGCATTAAATCGGGCGTAGTCACTTTACTATACCGTTACATCATTTCCATAGCTGTAGCTCTCTCCGTTCGCAAGTATTTTTAGGTTAAAGGGACTTTCCTTTGCAACCTGTATATTTTTTTCATGTTCATGTGACCAGCTGACGCATTACCCACCACTTTATAATCAGCAATTTTTTTTTTCTTCAGGATATTGGTTTAGCTATAATTTCACAAATTTTCAACCGGGAGGAAATGACTAAATTTTTGTTTTTTTTTTTTTTTTTTGTTACGTGTTTGGGAGGCTACCGCTGCTCAACCCACCCACGGAATCGCAGCTGAAGTTCACATAGCTTCGTGATACAACCCTCTGAAGCATTTTACAAATTATCGGCCGAGAGGAAATAACTGACGAAATTTGCACCTGGCTCGGGGACTATATGTCACGCACATGCGGAGTGACGCGAAGAACTGATCCTTGTATTAGCTAAGGCTCCTATAATACGGGCTGACTCACGCCACCAATTAATTGCCGTTAGGAGAAGAACGATTGGCCACGCCGCGTGGGCAACAATCGCTCACTGGTCTAAGGGGGAAACAAAATGCTTGACGATTTAGCCTGTATTATAGGAGCCCTATATTAGCTTGTTGTCTAATGTAAGTGTTGTCAAGATGTTTCCAAAACAAGAACAACGAAGTCGGATAAAAATTGAATGTACCAGAGGTCGTACAGCACGACAATGTCATCTAGGGCTTCAAGAAGCTTGCTGGGAATCTGCATTGCCTTACAGAACTGTAGCAAGTTGGGCAAAATCCTTCAATCAAGGACGCCAAAATGTGGCAGACATGCTTCGGCGAGGTCGTCCTGGTGTCAGCGAAGCAGAAGTGCATACTGTTGCCGCACTAATGGACAGTGATCGACGTCAAATGATTCGTGAGCTGGCCCGAGAGATAGGATTTGCGCATACGACTGTGCTGCACATTCTGAAGGAACGACTGGGCATGAGAAAAATTGCTTCAAGATGGGTTCCACATCATTTGACGGAAATGCAGAAATGGCTACGATACGATGCTGCTCGAATCCACCTGGAGCGCTATGAGCGCGAAGGAGAGGCTTTTTTTTTACGCCGTATCATTACGCGGATGAGACGGGGCAGATCGTACCAGCCAAAACTGAAACGCCAGTCAAATTAATGGTGTCATTACGGGTCACCACGAAGTTCGAAATTTCATCAGAACCCCAGCAATGTGAAAGTTATGGTGATTCTCGTGTACGACTGTGATGGTGTCATCCTAACGCATACCGTCCCCCCACAGCATATCGTCAAGGCGTAGTATTACTGCTCATTTTTGGAGCACCATCTCAGACCCCCCTTTGAGAAAGTAACGGCGACACTTTCTGCAGAACGCCTCTATCATTTTGCATAAAAATGCTCGGCCGCATACAGCGCAAGCTGTGACTGATTTGTTCGATCAATGGGTCTGGGAAGTGCTTTATCGTCCACCATACTCCCCAGATTTAAGCCCTTGTGACTTTGACTTAATTCCTAAGATGAAGGAACCACTTCATGGCATTCGCTTCCAAACTGTTCCAGAAATTCTTGCGGCAATAGACCGGTCCATTCGAACTATCAACAGAACAGGCGCTGTACAGGTATTCTGCGACTTCCATATCGTTGGAAACGGGTTATACACAATGCTGGCGACTATATTGAAGGACTGTAAAACATGGTTACATGATTCACTTTTGTATTCCATGTAAATAAATAATTGCCACTATTAAAGTTCCAACCCTCGTACATTATATATTTTCTAATAGTTAATTTTTTAAGTGATATATAACTGTAATTTTCCATTCATTAAAAATCTCAATTAGTTTATTACAATATTTTAATTTTAATCTAAATCAACTGCATTAGTATTGTTTTACAATTATTTTTGTATGGACGGCGGAATGTAGTGCCATAATGCATCAATTTTTTTTAATTATTGTTTTGTTCTATAATTAAGATCGCAAGCGATAGTGTGTCCAAGTGTGAATAGTTTAATTGTTTTGCAAAAATATTATAATTAAAAATTTTACAACCTAAGTAAGATTATATTTATAAATTTTGTAAACATTAACATTTTTAAGTAGAAATGTATTACTTTTGTCCTTAATAACATGTTGTGTATTGGTTTTATTCGTAACCGGATAAGAGAAATTAATTATTAGCTGAGTATTTGTTATGTTTGGATTTTAGTTTAATAGAACGTTTTTTATTAAAGCTCTATACTGAAAAACATCAAAATAAGTGTAATAAAAATGTGATGAATATTGACGCTTCTTAAATATCGAGTACGAAGTAAAATATTGCAATTTAATAGTGAAAATATGTTATCTAATTAATAAGCAGTTATAATTCATATTATATTACGCTTCAATTTTACCGATTGCAATTTAATCAATGGAGACAGATTACGAGTATGCATAAGATAAGCTTTATGTAGAGGTCACTTGTGCCTAGAGCTAGAGGGTCCCCAAATTCCGAAATCAAGCGTTGTTGAAATCTTTTGAGTTATTTTTTAAAACGAACTTTTAGTTGAATAATAAAAATGTACTGACTTATTTTCTTAATTGTTAGTCGTCGAACTAAGCCAACTGCTTACCAAGCACATGCTTACTGATCACGTGCGCCGACTTACACAAGCCTTGATTACAAAATATTAATCAGTGATAATAACAGTACAGATATTCTAACATTAGACATCATTATCTAATAGAAAACAATTTTTAAAGCAGAAAAATCGCCCCAGAATTAGTCTACCAATTAAATCCAACGGTTGCTGGATCTGTAATTAGTTTATATCTTACTTTTTATTAACCCAGTAGCGTTTTTGTCTTTTCTCTCTCATCTTTTGACCAAACGAAATGGAAAGGTGACCCAGTGGCCCTAGGTCTGTGTCGCACGGTGCACACCTCTTTTTTAGCCCGCCACACCCTTTCACCTCTTCCATTTAAAAAAAAAGAGCTTCTGAGAGTGGAGTCATTCACCATTAAGAGCACTGGGTCACACATATCTCTGATATATTTATAATCCAAGTGTTGCCCGAAATATGTAATATGATTGACCAATACAATTTAAATACACAAAGACATAGCAACCTGTTGAATTATGAAATGTCCAAAGTAAATTACTTGGGCATTTCACGAAGTTTACTCTGTTGTGCTGTCAAACATATACAGGGTGTTACCGAATTCGACCGACAAATTCAGAGGGGTGATAATAGGCATCAAGAGGAACAAAAATTTCTATGGAACATCGTATCGCAAACCACATACTTAATCAAAAATTCAGGGTGTTCTACCCTACCTCAAATTGAGTTGCAGGTAATAACCTTCAGAAAACTGAAGTATATATAATGAAATTTTTAAAATACATGCTCACTTTTGTTCTAACTATGATGGTGTCTAAAAAAGTGGTTCCCATGATACACGCCTGCAGTAGGCACTCAATGATTCACATTTTGGACTGCGATTACCAGTTCATAGGGTATCATAGACTGCGTGAGCACCCTGTTTTTCCAGAAGTTTTCTTGATGTCATAAGGTCTCATACCAAACGAGGTACATATCGTTACATTATTATTGCAGTATTTTTATTTTTCTTAAGATTATTACCGTCAATCCTAGTTCAGTTACGGTGAAACACCCTGTATTTGTGACTAAGTAAGTGGTTTGCGACTCCATGTTCTATGGTAATTTATCATCCTCTTCATGCCTACTATCACCTCTCTAAATTTGTGGGTCGAATAATTGCTTTAATCGTTTTTATACTGTATTTTGGGATCTTGATTCACCAAAGTTATTCCAGATTAAATAAATGAAAATTATAGAATTTTTTCGATATTGCGTCAGGACGAAATTGTGAAAATATCATTCAAAATGACACAAAAAGCTTTTAAATTACATAAAAATAAAGATTCCCACTATGTAATCTGCAATGTATAATTTCGTATCATCTTGAGGATTTGTGAAGATTATGATCTTTGACTAACCAACAGCTTCAAATATACAGTTTTTTACACATTAAGTAAAGCTGCAATAGCAAAATTGAATTTTTTCAAATGACAACATTAAATTTCCAATCAAATTAAATGTACGATTTGAAAAAGTCAAAAGTTCATTCGTGAAGTATAAATATTTCTTCTACAAAGTGAACAGCAACAGAAAGAATAGCGTCGCTTTGCCGCAGACTCTGTCGACATGTATCATTTTAGGAAACCATGAAGATGACATTTTTGACATTACTTAATTTCACACTTATAATTACAAAATGTTTTTTACTCTACACCGTTAAAAATTTTGTGATAGGTTGAACCAATTTTTGGTGCTCCAGTAGCTAAATCGTAAGATGATGAAATCTTGATAAAACATTTGGAGCTATGTTTCAACCGGAGCTCCAAAATATAGGAGTGAGATTTCACCATCTTATTGTTTCAGCTGTTGCAGCACCAAAAGTTGGTTCAACCTACTACAAATTTTTTAACAGTGTAGTAGTAATTAACTACTGTCAGTTTTTCTGATACATCTTTCGATGATCAACCCTCTATTTATGAGAAAAATTCTTCTGCTCATCATATAATCCTGTCTTCTGTAAAAAAATGTTATGGAAATAGACATGGAATAAGAAAGATTCTTAGATCACCCCTTGTAACTTTTTTATTTATTTATTTATTTATTTATTTATTTATTAATGGGGCAATTGATTACAAATATTCTAAATTTGCTGAAGTTTTCAACATTTCTCTATATAAGTTCAACTTTGAAACATTTTTTCAGGCAAATTAACAGGTTAGAAAATAATTGATTTTTTTTTTCAAATATTGATAAGTTTATATGGCTTATTATGTAAGAATCTGTGAAAATGGCAGCAAAAGGACGTATATCATTTCCTCTGAAATTTTAAAATCGATGAAAACATTTCAAAAAATAATTATTTATAGAATGGTACAAATAAAAATAACAGTTAAAGAAATCGCATTCTTAAAATATTTTAAATTCAGAAAAATGCATAAAAATATCCAGTCATCAGAAATTTTCGCATCTTTTCTCCTCCACTTAAAATGTGTGAAGACACCTATGACATCCAGAAAATATACGGTAATTTTATACACACCAAAAAATGCAAATGAGTTTATTTTTTACACTAAGTCAAACAAAATGAATATAGAAAAAAAAAAAAAAAAAAAAAACAGAGTACTAAAACTTTCCGGAAGACCTAAATGGAAGCATAGCGGTAGAAACATGGAAAAACCCTGTCTCATCTTAACGTGTTGACCGCCGAAAGCTGTAAGAAAAAGAGAAACTTTTGTATGTCACGTTTCGCGTTTCTTGTTTTATGAACTCTGATCTTTTTTTACGGGTTCTTTACAAAAGTGGCTTTTTTTTTTATTTGTATATTGTTTTTCTCTTTAAAGTCGGCCTCTTCACTCACTACAAGACACTTCCGGGGGCGATCGGGAACGCAATGCTGAATTCAGTAGACAAATACGACTGATTGCGTTAAAGTGACATGTATAAACCACAGATAAACTTATATGCCAAAGGAAAGAAACTCAGTTTAGTGATTAATTTTAAGAGCGAGAGATCAAGGACTAAGCGTGAATTTGTCCTCCAATTGATGACACGTTTTTTCTTAACCCCTTCGGGACGAGCGTTTAATCTTTTATCACCGGTTTTTCAAAACAGAAATTTTTGTCCAATTGAATCGGGAAAATGCTCGAATTAAATAAGGCAAAATTTACAATAAAAGTTTACTGGTGAGAATAATCATGGATTCTGAGAACCTTACGCGGCACGTATACCGGACGCTCGTCCCCAAGGGGTTAAAGATTTTACGCTTTACGGCAGTAGCCATTAGCGTAGAGGAAGGCAGGGGATGACAGTCGCCCTCTTTAGATTCTGAAAGTTAATTAACTGAATTTTTTTTTCTATGACTATTTTGAAAAATAAAATTTATTCCCACTTAAAATAATTAAACACAGAGGGGAAAAAAAGAGATTCTAAGCATTTTTCATCAAAGGGGGCAGGTCTCCCCTCAACAAGTCGGCTTCTTCACTCACTACAAGACCCTTCGGGGGGCGATCGGGAAGGCAATGGTGAATTCAGTAGACAAATACGACTGATTGCGTTAAAGTGACATGTTTGTCTTTCACAGATAAACTTATATTCCAGAGGAACGAAACTCTGTTTTGATTAATTTTAAGAGGGAGAGATCAAGGGCTAGAAGCATGAATTTGTCCTCCAATTGATGACGTGTTTTTTCTTAATGCAGTAGTCATTAGCACAAAGAAAGTCAGGGGATGACAATCGCCCTCTCTGGATTATGAAATTTAATTAACTAAATTTTCTTTTACTATGACTATTTTGGAAAAATAAATTTTATTCCCACTTAAAATAATTAAACGTTGACAAAGTGAAAGAGATTCTAAGAATTTTTCATCAAAGGGGGCAGGTCTCCCCTCAACACCTCATGAAAGACAACATTTAGTTCTGTTTCCTTTTATGTTCAAGTGTTTTAAAATTATCTTAAACGAGGAGTGTATGGGAAGGGGGAGGCAAAACAACACTGACGAAAGAAAATAAAAAACTTTCAAATCTCCATTTTGGAAAAAAAAAACTGGTAGAAACTTACTTTTGTATTTTTAATTATTTCTACTTTGATACATTTATGATACTGTCTTGCACGGGGATTCTGATAAAAAAATTCTTAGTTTAGCTTATTTCAAGTTTATATTCGTCGTTTTTAAAAACGTGGCCTAGGTTGTGGAACTCAGACACTTCTGTTTGAAAATATTGTCTCTCCCTAGAGTTCGTTCCGCCAGCGCCCATGGTAGGAGTCACTTAAGTTTTTACTCATAGGTTTTTTCTAAACATTTTCAGGGGCGCATCCTAACCCACCCACCCCCTCCACATACATATTTATTTACGGTGTGTGCGCAACCGGTGCATAAACATGTACAATCGGTTAATACATACCCTATATGGTCAAAAGTGACTGGTCACTTGCGACTTTAGACGTTTTGTTAAATATCTAGAAAAATACATGAGGAATTAACCTAAAACTGCAGATGTGTAAACAGTATACTATAGGTCATATATTTCCGCGATGATTTTTTCCCGAAACCCCATAGGGGACCGTCAACAAATTGAAAAAAAAAAACGAATATCTTTTAGATAACCCTGTAAAAACTAATGTAGCAAAAGCGTTCAAACTCGAGATTATTAATAAATGGCTTATTGTAATATACTGATTCAATGTAAAAAAAAGTTCTTTTCAGAAAATATGACGAACAACATTGTACACAATACTCTGCAATCAGAATAAAAAAATAGTAACAACTTTTATAAAATAATAAGCAACTTTTGTAAAAGTCTCAAAAACATAGTTTGATAAGTCTGATAATAATCGTTTATGGAATAAACTCAAAATCCGTTGTTCCCAAAATGAAACAAAAAGATGAGGGGTTGTATCCATATATCCATTGATTAGTGTCAATATAGCATACACAACATTGCACGTACTACTTACTGTATTTGGATACAGCCCCTCATCTTTTTGCTTCCTTTTGGGAATAATGGATTTTGACCTTATTCTATAAACGATTATTATCAAACTTTTCAAGCTATGTTTTTGAAACTTTCACAAAAGTTGCTCAATACATTTAGGTAATACATTATGCAAATTATATTTCTATTACGTTCGAGCATGCGCAGTGAATCATTATTTAGTAAACCTCCTCGTTTTTCATACAATTTTTATTATTTTTTCATTCTGATTGCTGGGTATTGTATACAATATTGTTTGTCATATTTTCTGAAAAGAACTTTTTTTTTATATGAACTCTGCAAATTATAAGCAAAAAACTTGGCGAAATTTGGGACTGTTTTTATAAAGCCCTTAATTTCTCTACGAGTATACATGCTATCCTCATAAAAATGAACACAATATATTACAATAAGCCACTTATTAATAATCTCGAGTTTGAACGCTTTTGCTACATTAGTTTTTATAGGGTTATCCAAAAGATATTCGTTCTTTTAGGTAGCTTTCATTACAAAAAGCTACCTATTGCAGCCGTTCGGAGGAAAGCGATTTCAAAAAATTTTGGTATATTTTCATCGATCATGACCCCCAGACCCCGAAACCACCCTCCGTTCAAAAGTTGATATATATATATATATATATATATATATATATATATATATATATATATATATATATCCATATATATATATATATATATGACCTTTGTCATACTGTAACTCTCGAATTTATGAACCGATTTGGATGTAATTCGGTATGTACATAGTACATACCAATGTCTCGACCGAGTTTGTTGGCCAGATTCATCCGCCATTTTGTTTCAAAATGGCGGCCATTTAAAATTTTCTTAAAAATTTTAAATTTGAAATGTGGTACCAAAGAATTGCAAATGGAAAAATATTTTTTTCTTATGTATTTGACCTTTATACAAAGATTCCGGAACAGTTTTTGTTTCGTCTATATCTTAAAAAATGGCTGAGTTATAGCATTTTGAATTTCTAGCGTGTCTGACATTTTGAAACGTCCTGAATTTTGTCACGCGATAAAAGGCGTATTTATGAACCGATTTGGATGTAACTTCGTTTGTACATAGTACATAACAATGTCTCGACCGAGTTCGTTGGCCAGCTTCATCCGCCATCTTGTTTAAAAAGGGCAGCCATTTAAATTTTTAAGAAAAATTTAAATTTGAAATGTGGTACCAAAAAATTGAAAATTGAAAAAATATTTTGTTTTTATGTATTTGACCTTGATACAAAGATTCGGGAGCAGTTTTTGTTTCGTCTATATCTCAAAAAATGGCTGAGTTATAGCATTTTGAATTTCTAGCGTGGCTGACATTTTGAAACGTCCTGATATTTGTCACGTGATAACAGGCGTATTTATGAACTGATTTGGATGTACTTTGGTGTGTACATAGTACATACAAGTATCTCGACCGAGTTCATTGGCCAGCTTCATCCGCCATCTTGTTTCAAAATGGCGGCCATTTAAAAAAAATTAAAAAAATTAAAATTTAAAATGAGGTACCAAAATATTGGAAAATGAAAAAGATTTTTTTGTATGTGTTTGACCTTAATACAAAGATCCCGGAACAGTTTTTGTTTCGTCTATATCTAAACAAATGGCTGAGTTATAGCGTTTTGAATTTCTATTGTGGCTGACATTTTAAAACGACCTGATTTTTGTCACGCGATAACAAGCGTATTTATGAACGGATTTGGATGTTACTTGGTCTGTACATAGTACATACCAATGTCTCGACCGAGTTCGTTGGCCAGCTTCATTCGCCATCTTGTTTCAAAAGGGTTGCCATTTAAAAAAAATTAAATTTAAAATTTAAAATGAGGTATTAAAAAATTGGAAAATGAAAAAGATTTTTTTATGTGTTTGGCCTTGATACAAAGATTCCGGAGCAGATTTTGTTTCTGAAAATTTGTTTGTTTGTTTATATCTTAAAAAATGGTTGAATTATAGCACTTTGAATTTCTATCATGGTTAACATTTTGAAACGATCTTGTATTTGTCACGCGATAACACACGTATTCGCCTATTTCCATGTGAGAAAGCATGTGGATAGTATACATCAACATCTCAGCCAAATATAAGTTACTTTAAATAAAAGCAGCTTGGATAAAGCTGGCTAATTTCGTGACATTCTCATTCATAATGATTTAGTATTGATAAAAATTAGTATTGAATCTCCTATATTCGGTTTCCACTAAATTGAGCTTCGTGTGTTTGAATAATATAAGTTGGCTTTTTTAAAATAAGGTATTTGAAAGCTACCTCTTCCTCCCGGCACTGGCCGGAAGGACTTTTTCAATTTGTTGACGGTCCCTATGGGGATTCGGGAAAAAAATCTTCGCGGAAATATGTGACTTATACTATATTGTTTACACACCTGCTGTTTCAGGTTAATTCCTCATGTATTTGTCTAGATATTTAACAAAACGTCTAAAATTGCAAGTGGCCATATAGTGTATATGGTGGTGGATGATGCAATTACATATAATACATATATCTATTAACATGTTCAACTGCATAGTATAACAAAGCTCATTGCAAACATCAAGAGTACAAAGAATAAAATAAAGTTAAAAAATGCTGTTAGTTTCAATGCCAGTAAGCCTATTAATATTTATTTTATTTGTTAAAGATTTTAATTTAAGAAAAAGCTGTAGAGATTGAAGCCCTTTTCTTTCAAAACCAATACGTGCTACATCCTATATCTATATTATATAAATTAATTATTTCTCTTGTTCAAAAATTATTCTCAACGTCACTGAATTATAATTTTCTGTCTTTAAGAAACCACGCAAATGATTCTTTGTATGCATTGTAATTCCTGTATGCTTCCATCCAATAAAACCCACACAACTTTTCAAAGTTTGAAGTAACACATTTAACAAGATCTTAATTACTAAAGTGCCCCAACTCAGACCTATATCCATTCTGATTGGCGTATTTGGTTGAAACTTTGTATGTACGTTATATGGAAAATAAGTAAAAGAAATCAGCAATAAAAAATATTAGTTCAAATTTCGACTATTATACTTTTATGTAATTTTGAAATAAATAAAATACTTAAAATGGTAGTATTTAATACCAAAAAATACTTTTCACCATCATATTCCATTAGAGAAGAATGATCTAGTTCAGGGACGGCGAACCTATGGCACGTGGCACGCAGGAGATTATTTTCGGCACGGCATAGACTCATGTTCTAAATTAAAGTATTGCAGTGCTCGCGTGTAAAGCAAGGAAATGAACAAAATGGAATTTTTGATACATTCAACTTTTAAATTTTGCAAAGAAAATACACACAAAACTATTATGATTGTTTCCTGCAAAACAGCTGATTTGTTAAGAATAGAACTTCTGTTCTTAGTGTTACGCAGTTAACTTATGTGCAATATTTTTCCCTGATAGACTTTATTTTAGGACTTAGGTGCAAATAGTTATTTTGTAAATTCAGATGTAAAAGTTATTGAATAAATATAATATATATTCTGTAAAATCTCTGTACTTCTAGAAAGTTGTTACGATGCAGTTAAACAATTTTGCAAAAAAAAAAAAAAAATCTATCAGAAAAAATTTAAAAAAAAAATGTCAGTTGCCATGCTTTACACCCCCAGCCTTTCATATAATGGAAATGCACAAATTGCCCTATTTTGAATTTAGACTTGCTGTGGTTTTCTAAATTAGGTTGCTTGTCGGTGTCATACAGATTGAATAAACTGAAATGCAACTTTATAAATCCCAATCTAGCTAAATATTGGATTAAAAGAAATTGATATTGAGAGCATTAGGAGATTATCGGGAAATGACGATCATAAGCAAAAATTTCGATGGTGAAATTATGATAAGTTGGAATTTCGAATTCAATTCCATAGAAGTTTTTTTAAAGAAGCCATTTGGGGGGGGGGGGAGGGGAGGTGAGGCATGAAAAACTCAAGTAGAAATCTGTAGTCATGTGTCTCTAATTCAGCTGGTATTCTCTTAAGGAAAAACTGAAATACGAAGCTGATTATTTGGCATCTAAGACGCAACAAGAGAAATAGGACTTTTTAAAATGCTTAAGCATATTACAAAATGTTACCCATATATTTTAAATACTAAAATCAGTATTTTAATTAATTTTGCTACTTTGATCCACTAAATTTGTTGGCACGCCGTGATCATGTAAAATATTTTTGGGGAAAAATTGGCACGCCGATGTGAAAAGGTTCGCCGATCCTGATCTAGTTTATAATAGTTGGAGTTGCTTTACGAAAACTGCAGCAATAATTTACCTGCACTGTGAGAATATCGAAGTTTAAAAAGTTTGGCACAAAAGGACTATGTCAAATGATGTTTTGATAAAGATGATTACTACATTTGAAGAGAGTGGGGAATTGGTTGTGTTACTAGGAAGAGGATGATTTCAAATGAAACTGCGGACGAAGTCGTTGTTGCAATGTTAACAGAGCATCCTGTTTTTGATTTTTTTTTTACAAGTGCCTGTGTAGTGTCATGTGAATTGTCTATCGTTTAGTCAACCGTACGAAAGTTTCTAGGATCCATTTGAAAGAGATATTCACAAAAGCGGCAACCTCAAGACCCGCATAAACACACTGATTTTTAGCGAGAATACCCATTGACAATGCATGGCCTTGGAAAATTTTTTTGTCAAAAGAGGTTTATTTTACTTTGCACTACACAGATCGATAAATATTCAAAAATGTCGTTGTGTGGGGTACTGCAATTCTCATCGTTATGCATGAACAGCGGCTGCATCCTTATTGTGGCAATCTGCCTACAGTGGCTGTAAGCCATAGGTTTAATACAGATGATTTCATTCTTGCTCCCTGGTGTTTAATCGTGTATTATGAGCTACTACAGCAGCAAATCATTCCTGCCTTACACGAACGAGACTATTTAGAGAGTTCTGTTTTTAGGAAAGATGGTGCAACACCCCCACATTGGCCAACAAGTGAAGGAACTGATTCGCGCTCAGTTTGGAGAAGTCGGTAATTTCGAGAAATTTTTCTAATGCTTTTACTTTTCGTTCTTTGGACTTGAATCCCTAAGACTTCTTTTTGTAGAGATTCGTGAAAGATCGTCTATGGAGGAAGCAAATGAAGTCTGGCGGAATTCAAAGTAAACACAACATGCCAATGCCATCCAGCGTAATTCCTCAAGAATTTTTTCACGCTACTGTAGCGTTGAACGTGCTAATGCGCTTTGAAAATGTGATTAACGTAAACAGATTTCACATTGGTCAAACGCTGTGTCTTAATTAAGACTGATATTTCCAATTTCTTTTTGTGTGTGCGTGTTCCACCTTTTCACCTAGTGATCAAAATATGAGCTATTATTTTTTTATTGAATATTTATTTTCCCCATGATCCATGTAATGTACAAGGTCGTTGCAAATGACGTCATCTTGGATGTCAAAAACAACAAAAAAGACAGCTCTGATTAGTGGCTGAAGGGTTCGTGTGACGGACCGTAGAGCTCACGAACAATGGTTGGTCAGCTGATTGCAACTTCACTATATGCCAAGTTTCAACAAAATATATAGTACATGTCACTATTTATAACCACCATATATCCATACCCCCCCCCCCCCATTTCACTTTGTTTTAACACAAGTCTTTGGAATTTCTGGGATTGAACTTTCATGATTCCATTTCTTCCTAAATTTTATAGTATAATAAATCCTGATTGTCTGATACGTGTAATTATACTGAAAGAAATTTATATTAGTCGTAAAATTTTTATACCATCTTTCAAATAAATAACACAGTCTTTCAAATCATATACATAGCATTTTATTTACATCCTATATACAAAAAACATTTTACATAATAAATAAAAATCAATGTGATATACACTGCATTCATCAATTTTGGCAACTTTGTGTAGTACAAAATACACGCCTAAATCCACTGTAATGCATAATCATGTTAACCATTATTGATTTCACATTATAAATATTCTGGACAATGATTACTTTTATATGAAGTAAGCGAGTGAAGGTCTTGTTACAATGAAAATATTTTGTTATCATTCTTTTTAAAATCTAAAAATTTTAAATGGGGAGCGAGTGTTTATTTTTAATATAACAATATATATAATTTTATTTTATTCAACTAAATTTATTTTTAAAATATATTATTAACAGTACAAGATTAAGAATTTAAGATAGATATATATATATTTTAATACATTTATGTATAAATACATATAACTGTTTTAAAATTTGAAAATTAATATTTTTTTAATTAATATAAAAACTGGTTAAATTTTCAAATGACTCGTAAATTCCCATAAAACATTACCATATTAACTTCTATTAATTTTCATTAAGAGCAAACATTCTTAGGCATTGGTTACCATTATGTGCAATAAATAGTTGTATGTCTAATTATAAAGAAAATATTTTGTTGCCATTTAAACAATTATTTTTAACCACTTATTGATGCTACGAATTTTGAAATGGTGAATAGTAATTTATTTTCAAACCTACGCCGGAATAATTTCATTTTATTCAATCAAGTTTGTAAAAAATATTACAAGAGAACAAACAAAATTAAGAATTTAATAAAGATATTTTTGAAAAAGTCCTAAAATTTATATAAAAACCTTCTTTAAGAATTGAATTTTTTTTTAAGATAAACATATAAATGCTTGAATTCGCGAGCGAAAACTATTTTGATGTAACGCTTCCTTTGGTAAAAATATCACACCTGGGATGCAAAATGAAAGGATTTTAAATATGACATCACAGATACAAAATCAAAGCTCAAACGGTCACATTATATAAAATACACAAACAGTTCAAGCTTTTCAATATTTCTGTTTAAAAATAGTAAAAGGACTATATTAATAATGTTTTGTGGAGATGCACATATTAATACAATCAAACTCCGATATCTTAAATCTCACTTTGGAGGAAAATTTTCAACTAAAGGCTTCTGCAAGATATCAAGGTTTGATTAAAATAAATTTTTGGGTAAGAATAAAGGTATATAAGAAACACGTAGTCTTGGAAATAGGAAATATGATTAATGTTTTTTATTTTTATTTTTTACTTTTAAATTATAAACACAAGTATTATCAAAGCATGACAACACATCAACCCTTTCGAATCCCTTTTGGCAGAAGAAGGGATTCTTTTTTTAAGTTTAAAAAATTAAAATTAGCTATCAAAAACTACGGTTTATCGAAATCTAACAAATATATAATATGACAACAGGAAGACTTTTTGATGATTCCTGAAAAATATGTATAGGTGAAGGAATTTCTTTTTAGTTAAAAAATAAATAAAAGTAGTTATCATAATTTCAAAAACTAAGGTTTATTGGAATATAACAAACACGTTTTGCGTACTATTAATATGACTATAATCTATAGAAGAATTTTTGAAGACGTTTGAAAAATATATAGAGAGTGGGGAATTTCTTTTTATTAAAAAAAAAAATAAAAAATAAATAAATAAAATTACACATTCAAATGTCAAAAACTAGAGTTTACTGGAATCTAACGAATGTATTAGTAGTTACTTTGTACGCTATTAGTACGACAATAGACTATGAAATAATTTTCGAAGACATTTGAAATATATATATAAGGGAAGGAATTTTTGTTTAAAAAATTAAAATTATCTAGGCAAACGTTAAATAGAAACAAACGTTAGTGGAAAACTAAGGATTATTGGGATATAACAAGTATATCAGTAGTTATTTTGCATAGTATTAAATATGACAATAGGCTTTGAAAGTTTTTTTTTAAAACATTTGAAAAATGTATGGTATTATTACTACAACTGGATTACATGGACATCTCAACTTTCCGGTACTTCTCTCTCTCTCTCTTTTTAAATCATGAACTACTGTTCCGGAAAATTAGCCCTCAATTTTAATTTTAAAAAGAATGAAACACATGTTTTAAAGAAAAATCTCATCAGTGCCGCTTCAAGCTTTAAGCGTACTTTTTGTATTACTGCATGCTGCAGTATAAATAAAATAATAGTAAATGTAGACATATATTATTATTACTATATATAAATAATAGTAAATGTAAACATACATTATTATTACTATATAGAAATAATAACAACAGTAATTGTAAAGACATGTATTCTTAATAGGACGCCAGATACGAAAGGGTTAAGCTAAAACATAACAGTATTTCAGAGAAAGGGGGAAGGGGAGTAAGGCCATATATTAAATTCCAATTGCCCTTCCTCATAAATTTATGACAAAAGAATTCTTGTACCTTTTCTGCTAGACCAAGAGATGACTGCAGAATAATCTAGTGCATCCAACGTCATTACAGTTCATATGCCATTGAAAAAACAATATTGTATAGAATGCTAAGCAGTCAGTCTGCCTAAGCATAAGCCAGCGAGAATAGGCTAGCAGATGAGGATGAACATTATCACGTTACCGCTAACTGGATGTATTACCTGCTTTATACTACTGAATAGTCTAAATATCCTGTGCATATCTGAAAGCAAATGCTTAATTTTTTGAACTGCTTTCATATATATATATACATTATTTATTAAGATTGTTTCATTGGAATTTTCTCAGTTGATTTTTAAATGTTACACATTAAGTCAAAATACATTTTTATGTTTAATGTTTAACGTTTGGTAATTTTTAATACTAGGGTCGGCCTGTCAAATACTCCCACTAACTTGTGCTTAGGCGGGCCGATTGTTTAGTATTCAGTTGTATGATGCTAATTGTTTAGCATAATTTTCTTTAAAATGATATATAAACTGTGATGATGTCGAATGAATATTTTTCTGCATTCGCCTCCTAATACATTTTGAATTCAAACAAAATAGATCATAATGCTGTTTATGCTTTCACAGTAGAACTTACAGTAAGAAAAAAAAAATAAAGGTATAAAAGAAAATGCTTACAGATAGTTAAGGTAATAAAACTATATATATATATATTCGATCAGAGAGTATGATTACACTGAGAATATTTATTTTTTGAAGATAAATACTTGCCATAAAGAGGTTTGAGGATTATACCGATTATCTGTCATTCACATACACATTCTGGTGTTAAAACAAAAAAAAAAAAAACAAAAAAAAAAAAAAAAAAAACGGTAAATGATGATTTCAACTTTGTACAAATACAATTGTACGACAAGCAACCGCAATTTGCATTTTTTTTTTAAATCAAAAAACGCAATGAATAATGTATTGAATATAACTTTATACGGATGTTAAAATTTTTAGAAAAGAATTATCTTGAAGTTTGATGCATGTTCTCTGGTAAGTATTTTATAGATCGAAATGTAGCAAAATTATTTTTGCTATCATTCTTAAGAGAAAGGTTTTATGAAAATGAATTCAGATTCAGTTATAGTTAATATTTTTCACACAATGTAGAACATCAAATAAATAAATACAAAACATTCTTAATCGATCAAATTATGTTCTTGTAAACTAAATTCAAAGATAAAATAATGTAAAAAAAAAAATGTTGTGAGCAATGAGATGTGAACAGCAAGAATCTATAACAACAGAAAAGTCTCGGGATTTTCAATATAAATATATTTCAACAATAGATATAAATAATACTCACAAATGAACATCTTTTTAACTAAAAATTCTGCTGCATTATTGCACATTAAAATTTAAAAATATTTACTAAAAAATACGTATAAAAATTTTGTATATTAATAACTAGGCATATGAATAAATATATAATCATTATACTTTTAGAAAGGAATTTCTCATTCATAATCAAACAATTTACTACAATTTTTTTTCTCATTCCAATCAATATTGGAAAAAGTCATAATACAACGCTGTAGCATCAGTCGGCAATTTTAAGATGCAAAACTTGAGAACAGTGCACTTACAGAATATCTCAGTCCTTGTTAAGTGTGACAGCACTCATTGCAGTTTGTAGTAACAGTCTTGGACTAGGAGGTTACTATATACATTTGGAATTGATCGTAAAACTACATTTGGCATCGGACAAAATAAGGCACACAGTTCATCTTGCTGGCACTAGAATTAAAGAGCAGTCTTTTTCAAGTATATACTGATTTTCAATGTATAATTCTTGCTGATTTACAAGGGCTCATATAAATAATTAAAGTATCATGTAACTACTTTTTTAATTGACTCAATAATGAAATACATATGGAAGTTATTGAAACAATACATAAAAGCAATTTATCAATCTTGTAAGAAGCAGTAATTTATAATAATATTTACTTATGCCATAATTTATTTTATATTAATTGTCATTTTTTATACAAAAAATTATAATTTTCTAAATAATTAAAATATATAAAATACTTAATTAGTAGAAAATGAGAATTAGTACCTTTTTAGAAAGATCCAATTGAAGTGCTTTAAAAAGATTTAAAACTATTGTGTGTTTTTTTTTCCCTTACGATACAGATTTTTCTCCAAGATACATTTAACCAATCAACTTTCTGGACAATGCAATAACAGTTAACGAAATTTAATTAAATGATGACTGAATAACTCCATATTTTCTATTAAAATATCGTTATTATATTTTTTAAATCTAACTGGCGCGGTAAGAAGTAAAATATATGGGACAATTCAACGAAGTTTCAGAAGCAACAAGCATGTTAGTTGAAGATCATTCTGTCCTATATACTAAGACCGTGTGTTACTGTCTGCCTCACTGTACAAATTTTTCTCATTTTGCGTTAAGAAATGACTTTTTTATGAAGCCTTGAAGCAACAACACGCTACATTTTTTATGTCAGTTTTGACATGCCACGTTTGCAATTAATAAGTTCCTTATATTATAATGCAAAATGTTTTCCTTTATATGTTTGAAACTAAATTTCCCCTGTATTCTTAAAAAATAAACGTTAAAAATTTTGCAATATTTCTTGCTTATGTTAAATTACAATTACAAGTGATAATAAATTAATAATTTTCTTTGATTGTTTCTACTCTTCAAAATCTTGAAGATATGTTCAAAATTAACTTGAAAGCTGTAATAAGTACATACATGTCACGATAAATTTTACCAAGTTTGTATTGCAAAATGTAATAAAAAAGACTACTCAGTAATAATAATGTTGCAAGAAGATGGTGCGAAACAAATGAAAAACAAATCACTTTTCTGTATTTTCCCCTTCAAAAAAAAAAAAAAAAAAAAAAAAAAAAACCTTCTTTTGTTCTTCTTGAACACTTGAAAACATATCTTTCTGCCTGACTTCAACTAATTTCCAGTTTTATAAAAATTCATTTCACTCAAAAGAGTACAACACACAAAAACTCTTGGAGAGTGTAAATGGCTCATTCGTTCTCTTTAGTCACTTTTCAGATAAGTTGTGAGAGGATTTTTACCTCGTCTATGGTTTCTTGGTAAGTTACTTTTGGAATCTATAAAAGAATAAAAAGAAAAATATTTAAAAATATATTACATAATGAAGCATGGCGAAATTTGAGATTTCCTACTCATAAAAAGTTGAACAATTGATAATTTCGTTATAAGACCTTAATAAGATTTTTCTGGGGACATCTGAAGACGGAGGCAAAAAAAAAAAAAAAAAAAGAGAAAAGAGAAAAGACCCGAAACTTATGACAAAATATAGAAAAATCATTAGTTTGAGTAAACAAATCATCTGCATTCGAGAAGAGAGATATTATTAAAAAATAAAGAGTGATATAATTAAAACATAAAATTCCTGACAAAAAGCATTGCAAAGTTTTTATTTGACGATCACGGCATATCACCTTTATATTTACTAACAAACTTATCTAACAGCACTATAGGTAGTTTAAAAAAGACATTTTACCAGATAAAAGAAACTTGAAAAAAGAAGAAGAAAAATTAAATATAATGCTACGGATATCTCAAAAATAACGGTTTTTGACGTGTCACTCTTCTCAAAAAACGGCGAAATGCACTTAATTGCATTATGCAAAATGCATGTACTGTAAAAGAAGAAAAATGCTTTTGGATATAGAAAAACTTTGCCAAAATATAATATAACCTCTTCCGAATTATTCACGATTCCCGAAAACACTCCTTTACCCCAATAGAATTTTGAGGATTTAAAAATATATTTCTGACACGAAAGCTTTAAACAACAACAACAACAACAAAAATAAATAAATAAATAAATAAACTTTCCGAGTAGTTTTTACAGCGCTTTTACAGTGTATCAGCTTTCTGAACATGAAATATCGGTTTTTCGGATACTATCAATTTTTTAAATGACTAGCATAAAAAAAAAACGATATTTTGTGTCGGGAAGGGCTTATTAATGCACTGTAAAAACTATTTGGAAACTTTTTTTTGTGTGTAAGCGGGGGGATGAGCAGCCAAAGAAGCTTTTGTGTAAGAGATGCTTCTTTAACCACTTAACAATTTTACCCGTACGGTGTTGGCTTCAATACTTAAAGATTTTAGGTACCGCTAATTTTAATTAATTATAATTATCCTCTATTTAATGACAGAAAATTTTAGATTGAGCAAGCCGAATATTTTAGTTCGTAAAAAGTGGTATTTAGCCCATATTTTTAGTTTATTTTGTAAAAAAAAAAAAAAAAAAAAAAAAAAAAAAAAGGAAATGTTAAAGGGTTAAATCTCGGAAATCTTTTGGTTTCCGGGGATAAAAGACCGGGCATTCGGGATCGTGGATAACTCAGAAAAGATTAGATTATCATAAAGCTTTGCAAAGTATCCAGAAATATTTCTCTTTTTTTTTTTTTCACAGTGTGCTTTATTAATTGTTGAGGAGATCTGTACTCTTACGTGTCATAATTGTAAATTAATAAAATTTTCGCACGATGAAATGGCATGAAACTTTTCAAGAAACAAAATAATATTAATGATCGGTTAAAACATGCCAAAGTTTTAAACGCGTTTATGAAAGAATTAAAAACTTTTCATTTTTCAAACTCAATTTAGGAATATATATAAACTTACATTTGTTTAAGCTTTTCGAA
Organism: Maratus speciosus; assembly: GCA_963932465.1. Taxonomy (NCBI): domain Eukaryota; kingdom Metazoa; phylum Arthropoda; class Arachnida; order Araneae; family Salticidae; genus Maratus; species Maratus speciosus. The sequence continues at coordinate 223,128,251 of OZ010790.1, read as the reverse complement.
ACACGCAGTACAATCAAAGTCTTTTATTTTCAAAGTTTTGATTAATTTTTGAAAAGGAAAACAATACATTTCTGCAAGTTTTGAAAAGATGACTTGTATCATTTGCAAAATTGATATTTATTATTATTATTTTCTAGTATATGGGGATAGTAAATATTCTAAGTTATTTATTATAAATTGTTCTTATATAATAAGCTACTTTGCAAAGGTTCAAGAGGAAATAGAAGGATAGCCTAAAAAATGTGAAATATGTTTGTCTCACAAGAAGTTAAAAAAAATATTTTACTTATTTTCGAATTTGTATAACATTGGAATTTAACTTTCCCATAAAATGATACGTTGTGTATAACCCGAAATGTAATTGTGTCTTCAGTTATAGTTCCACTGATAATTATTGAAATCTTAACTTATTTTTAGGTGATTAAACAAAATCAACGACAATTAGGAACAGACCGAACACATAGCAAAGTACAAAGACTATGTATAGAGAACTTTTAGTAAGGGATCCGGAAGTTTTCAAAAATATTTTGTTTATTTCCGTTAGTACTTATAAGTACCATTAAAATAACTTGTTATAAAATTCATTTAATACATCGATTAGTTGTGATACAGTTTAGAATGAGTTATAGGTACATTACTTTATCTTGTTCCAAAAGCATTATTGGTTACACAAAACAAAAATATTTTTAAAAGGACTATTTCTTTTGCCTTTGCATCTTTTCAGCTTTCTTGGCGTTGAGGGAGTGTGTGTGTGCGTGGGGGGGGGTTCAATTCGGAAATATTTCTATTGTAAGAACATTATATTTGTACATTTCCGAATTCGACAAAATACTAAGAAAAATATTTTAAATAAAAGATTTGAGTGGGGTTATAAATATTGCACAAAATCCCTATAAATTCAAATTTAAATAATCCTTCTAAATCATTCAATCCTTCTAAAATTTATTAAATGATTATGTAAATCTTCTAATACAGTTTAATCAATTCATAATTCAGTACGTAAAGAGTTAAGCAACGACAATTAGAAACTAGCCGATCACATAGCAAAGTACAAAAACTATGTATAGAGAACTTTTAGTAAGAGATATTTGATTCTAGTCAATAGTTTTGAACACAGTTTGGGCAATGCAATATGTTTTTATACACTTTCATTATATCAACTTGATTTTTTTCATGTAAAGATGGAATTTTGTATTTGAATTTTAAATCACTTCTAGATAGGCTGGAATTACAAAAATTAATGTGCACGGGTTTGTTTCCGATGACAATTAACATTTTAATATTTTCACAACTTATTTGTATAACTTAATTTTAAGCATTTTTTCCGTTAGCTCGCTACAGGTGATAAATCGACAAATATTCCTTATGGTTGCAATTACAGTAGAACCTCTTTTATCCGAAACTCTTTTAATCGAAACTCTCGGTTAACCGAAATACTATCATATTCCTTGTGTGCAAGCGGTCCTTTCCGAACCACGAGTGCATATAAATATTTTTGATCCCTTTTCTTAGAATTCTTTTCAATTTAACTTGAGTTCCCATAAGCTGTGGAATGGAACGAACAAATTAACAATTCTGAAGCTTTTGAATGTTTTGCAAAACGTTTGGCATACATGGCTGGAGCAGCAGGAAGACTGTGATACTAGTAAACTGATAATATTAAAAAACTTCGTGACAGAGCTTCAAAGTAAAGGCAATCGAAACTGCGACAAACAAAACATTGCTTCAAACCCTTGGAAAATACGTAAAAGGTACTTAATTTCAAAATAAAATTCAGGTAATTTATTCTTGTTCTATTTTGCTATTGCTTTATTTTTATTAAGCACTTGTTACCATAATAAGAAACAGGACACATATTTCTCCTTAATCTTAAAATTGAAGCATTCTCGATTATCCGAAAATTTCGATTTTCCGAAAGGTGGTCGGTCCCAATTACTTCGGATAATCGAGGTTCTACTGTATATACGAGCTACAACTACAGTAGATTTAATTGTGGAGGAAGGTGGGGTATTATGGAATGGTCGGATAATATAGAATACTCCTATATCTGGCGCATACGGTGCTGCAGCCAAGCGTAAACGACTTCCTAGTACTCCCATGATGCACTGTGCTCAGTTCTGTTTGGATACCTGTTGTTCAAGCGACACTGTGAAATAAAGTCTTGTTTTGAATTTTTGCAGGTAAATTTTATAAAATTCGTATTAACTATAAAATCTCATTGCCAGTGATGTTTACCAAGTTAATAATGTTGAACAGTTATAGTTATATCAGAACAATTACATCTATTGCTGTCTTAGGCTGTTTTCTTCTACGCTAACTTGTTGACGAGTGAAGAGGTTATGTTTTTCAAGATGGTGTGTCGGGTAATATGGAATATCAGCTAGAGAACTGCTCCAAGACCAGTCTAAAAATTAAAACATTTTTTTCAAACAATTTGATGATTTATAGATGATGCAGTAAGGTTTACTCATTAAGTAATTTTGGTCATTCTATTAAATCATGGTTTTCCTTGCAATTTTAGCATTCCTTATGACCCTATTCCATATTACACGACTGGTTGCCATTACCAAAAAAGTGTAACTTTTTTTTTTTAAAGTTAAATATTCATATGCATTTTTGCTTCGTCTTCAAACGCATTAGAAACATTTTAAGAAATAGTCAAAGTTTATTCTTTATTAACCCATTACCCGCTGGTGTTGCGTTCACGCAACAGTCAAAATAATTGAAGAACTGAGTGGAAGAACATGTTATGTTACATTTTCTTAAAAATTATTTTTTCTTTTGGAGGAAGATGTTATCAGGTATTCTATCACATGGTAAAGCTAAAATACCAAAGTTCTATTTAGCTTGAAGATTTAAGACATTATTCATTAATATTTAATATTTTAATATTTAATAATGCAAATAATATTAATATTTTTTAATATTTAAAAATTAAATATGAATAAGTTTTTTTGATAGAGTTTAGTACCACACCTGTTAATATTTTAAACACATGGTATCAAATAGAAAATAAATCATTAAAATTGACAACAAAAACTCCCACATCAAATTTCTTCAAATGTAATTTTTGTTACTTAACATGTTCTTCCACTTAACTCTTCAATTGTTCATGTTTAAATTATTTACTTCGTCACCACTATTTTAAAATTTAAAAAATTGCCTTCTTTATTGGCAGAAATGTTGGTATTTTAATAGAGCGAAAAATGCTTTTCTAAATTTGTGGTGGCGAACGACTTTCAACAAGAAATAATTTGAAAATCCCTACTTAATAGTTTTGACAGTTAATGGGTTAACATTTAATGTATCTTAATTTTTTTATTTTAATTTACAAATAAAACTAAATGGTATTCCATTATACCCAAATTTCCTCTACACCAAACCACGTTCGCGAAAAATATGCAATTGACTGTGAAGCTGCAACAACGAAATATTTTAAACGCTATAAAGTAGAAAATATAAATAAAAAATAAAGAGTTTAATATACGCTTTAATCAATTAATAGTTTCATATTAATTAAATTATGCTTGTACGTTGAGAAATCAATTTAGAAAACCTAAAAAGATAAATAAATAATGCTTTTTATTTCTCGCCTCTTGCCCTATCTTAAAAATGAAACAGAAAAATTATATTTTTTCAAAAATAAATTCAACAGTTCACACTTTCTACTAAGCGTAAATAAAAAGTAGTGGAGTTTACTATAATCGATTCCAGTGCCAACATTAAATTAATATAGTCATGAAGTTAGGCTCATTTTTAAGATGAACAATGAATGTTTATAGGGCTGAACAACTCAGATTTGAAAAATATTTACTTAAATGTTAGAATGCATCATTTTAAGCATGAAAAAATAATTTTAAAAATTTAAACCATAAAAATGAAAAAATATTGACTAAAAGGTTACTTATTTCACATCTACAGTAAAATGAAAATTAGATACTTATCATAACTAGAGTCAATTTTCTAATACAAAATTGTAAAAGTGTAAGAACTAACCTTCGGAAAAAATCTATTTTTGGACGTCTCCAGACTTTTTAATTTGAGAAAATTCACGAAGTTCATTTTATCAATGATGTGAAACTGCTCAAATGATAAATAAAACTTTGTCATGAAAAAATTAGAGATCCTACATTAGAGAGAGATTGGACATTGACGAAATGTCCGCCATTTCCATTACAAAGTAGATGGAACGCCGTACAACGCAATGTATTTTTATCAGCATCTAACATTTTTTTTTCTATTAAAATTATGAAAATTTCCTTTTATATGCCTTCAAAGAGTAGTTCGGAAGATAAATAAAAGCACATTTCCATTTTAATGAGTAAGATTCTCAGAAAATGCATTTTTTTTTTTTTTTTTTTTTTTTACTCAGCTGTTTTACGCTACGCAGCAGTGGCATTTTGCTTAGTTATCGGATTTTGATTTATTTATAGAATTAGTTTTTCATATTTTTTTATTTGTTTCTTTTAACAGCAGTGCCCTTATTTAATTTTTTTTCTAAACTTTCATTTAATATTTTGATAACAATACTCTTTCTAATACTATATATTTACCAAACTTCTGTATTAAAAAAATTATCAAAGAGAAGTAGCAGTACGTAGAAACTTATAAAACATTTTCAGTGCGCATATTAAATTAACTTTGAATCATATACATACTTAAATATGAGTGGTATATGTTATGTTCAAATTTTAGTGTCTCTGAAATTATCAATGCGAAGATGGTGAAAATTATAATAATTACTGTTGTTTTAAAATATAGAGATAGTTGTTAGAGATAGTTTTACAAAAAATGAATTCTATAAATGTTAGAGATAGTTAAAAAAAAATGAATTCTATAGTTCGTTTTCTATCTGATAATCGCTAAAAATTATTTTCTCAAATATTGCGAAATTAAAATAAAGTTCTTACATGCCCTATCTTCCTCTGTCCACTATTTTAATTAGTAAAAAAAAAATAAGAGTAAAAAATGCATTTTCTGAGAATTCTTAAACATTAAAATGGAAATGTTCTCATGCTTATGTTCTGAAAAACTCTTTGAAGGCATATAAAATGAAACTTTCATAATTTTAATAGAATAAAAAGTGTTAGACGCTGATGAAAATACATTGCGTTGTACGGCGTTCCATCTACCTTGTAACGGAAATGGCGGACATTCTGTCAATGTCCAATCTCTCTCTAATGTAGGATCTCTAGAAAAAATTACCCTGTATTGCCATCTATTGAGAATTCTATGAACAATTTATATTATGTTGCAAGATAGCAGCAATAAACAAAATCATTTTTAAAGCCCACTGCACTGTAAAAAAAAATCTGTGAAGTTACTAAAGTTTTTCTAGGAAACTGGGATTCCTAGAACTTTTCATGTAACGGCAACAACAAAATTTCATGTAACAGACACACTTTTGCGCCAAAAATAAAAAAATCTGTAAGGTTACTAAGAATTTTTTTGGAAACTGGGATTCCGAGAACTTTTCATGTAACTGCAGCCAGGGTTACAAATAAAAGTTTAGTAAGATTACTGAAATTTTAGCAGATTCATTTGTAAAGTTACAGATTTTTGTAGCTTTACAAAAACTAGTTTTGTAGATTTGCAGCTTTTTTCGTACAGTTACAGGTGAAAGTTTAGTAAGCATGTAACTTTACATCTGTAGAACTACAGATTTTTTTTTACAGTGTGTAAAAGTAACATTGACTTTTGGGTATGTTGCAGATATGCAACTGGGTCTACAAAGGATTAAAAAAAAAAAACTCTTTTCACTTCTATACTTATTTTATCTTATTATTTTATTTTATTTTTTATTGTTGATTTTACTGTTCATTTATAATATGTTTAAAATGACGCTTACCTCTGGTGGTGACTGTGCAGGCAAGCCATTCATCCATGGTGATCTTTTGATCAGTGTTTTCGTCGCAAAATCGAGGCAAGTTACGCCAACACTTGCGGAGCCTTCGTTTCAGACGACTGTCTTTCTGGAGAGTACGCCATTCGGCCTTGAAAATTTTCCACTCCCGTTTATCTAAAATCTAAAAAAGATTTTTAAAACACATGCTAAGAGAAAATTTCCATATCTAGATAATAGCATAGGATGAATACAAATAAGTGCTGTGGTGAACATGCGATGTGTGCAAAACGGAAAATGTTTAGCCAGAGCATATTTAGTATACAGTTTTCAATAAAAAATAAGAGAGAAAAAGACCACTTTGTTCTCTATGGTAAGCAAGTGTGTTGCTGTTGCTATTTCTCTTGAACTCTCTTTGTGTATAAAATAAAAAAAGAGAAAATGTGATTACATTCTCTATGGCGGTGTTGAATTCAGAAACTTTTCTCCGGGAGAGATTTCTGTGGATCTGGAGGACATTATAGAGTTCCCGGGGGATGTGGGATTGCAGTTTTTGACCATTGAAAACAAAATTTCAAATCTTCCGGGGAAGGGGGAGGGGGATGTCCATCCGGCCACCCCTTGAATTCAACACTGCCTATGGTAACCAAGTGCGTTATTGTTGCTATTTCTTCTGAACTCTCTTTTTCAGTATAAAATAACAAAAAAGAGAAAATGAGACTACGTTCTCTATGGTAATCAAGTACGTTGTTGTTGCTATTTCTCATTCTCACTTTTTCAACATAAAATAAAAGAGAAGGAGACCACTTTGTTCTCAATGATAAGCAAGTGCGTTGTTGTTTCTATTTCTCCTTCTCTCTTTTTACTTTCTTCTATCTTTACAAGAAAGTATTGGATTCGTGATAAAGTTCGACTTCCGGATTTCGACGGATTTATACGTTTTAGAAAGCCCTGAACACAATTTGACTATTTTTAGGAAATGTCTGTCCTTGAGTCTGTCTGTGCATCGTGCGTCTGTCTGTGTATCTGATGTGTGTCTGCCTGAATGTGACACAAATTTTGTGGTGACAAATGAATGTGACACTAAACTAATGCACGGAATTTAATAAGACTTCAGATTCAGTTAGACCTTGACATAAATTGGCGCTTATTTGGTTTTGGTATAATTCGTCCTATAGGTGGCGCTGCTACGCTGAATTTTTCACGATTTCCACGATAGTTCTATCTCATGAACTAATGCGCGGAATTTAATAAAACTGCAGATTTCGTTAGATCTTTACATAAGAAGGCGCCTGTTAGATTTTGGTGTAAATCACAAAAAAGATGGCGCTGACATTCTGGGATTTTCATGATTTCCACAATAGCTATACATTAAGAACGAATAGATAGATTGTCATTTAATTTTGGTTGCAGACGCGATTTGACTTATTTAGAAAAAAATTTCGTGATGGCCACAACATACTAGTTCAATATAAAATAAAAAAGAAAAAATGAGACCACATTGTTCTCCATGGTACGCAAGTGCGTTGTGTTGCTATTTCTCTTTCTCTCATTTTTTTTTTTTACAAAATAAAAAGAGAAAATGGGATCGCTTTGTTCTCTATGTTAAGCAAGTGCGTTATAGTTGCTATTTCTTATTCTCGTCTTTTCATTTAAAAATAGAAAAGAAATAATGAGACACTTTGTTCTGAATATTAAAACTGAGTGTTGCTATTGCTATTTCTCGTAATCATTTTTTTACTTTCTTCTATAAACAAGAAAAAAGTATGATTCGTAAAAACTTTTGACGGATTTATGCTATTTAGGAGGTCCTGACCACGATTTGACTGTTTTTATAAAATGTCTGTCCCTGAGTTTGTCTTATGTTTGCCTGCATGTGAGACCAATTTTGTGGATACTCTATCTTAGGAATTAATGAATGGAATTTAATCAAGCTTGAGATTCAGTTAGACCTTGACCTAAATTGGTGCTGATTAGGTTTTGGTGTAAATCGTTCAATATGTGGCGCTGCAATGCTGCATTTTTCACTATTTACGCGATAGTGAATTTCACTAAACTTCATATTCTGTTAGAACTCGACATAAACATATCCTTATTAGGTTTGGATTGCCCAACAGGCGAATAGATTATCATTTAATTTTAGTAGTAGAAGATTTGATTTATATAAAAGAAATTTTTTTATGGCCATAACGTACTAGTTTTCGTTTTCATTTACTACTAAAGAAAGGGCTCATTTATGATTTATAGCAATCATTTTGTAGTAATTTTACTTTTATTTTTTCCATTATGCTTGTTTTATGCGTTACACATCAAAAATAGGCATAAAACTAAAGGGGAAAAAATAAATATAACAAAATGACAACAGAGTAAAATAATCTTTTGCGCTTAGATAAAGACACTCAAAAATTATATGTAAAATTACATTACATCATAATTAGAGTAAGCAATTCGAAAAATACGACCGAAATTTGAGATAAAGCATTTCAAATATTCAGTGTAAATTCAAGCAAGGATGCTTTCTGACAATCAAAATTACGAACAGTGCAATACACATAAGGAAACAAACAACGTACTTTTAGAGACAATAATTCAAATCATCTTTTTACGTGTCTGTATTTAAATATAAATTTAAAAATACTTTTTTTTATTTTATTGAAAGCATATAATGTCATTAAAAATCACAATAAACTGTAGCAGGTCATAGTCGATAATTTATTTGATTTCTGATTTACGAAAGAAAATTCTTATAAATTTTTATATAACTTACTGTAGTCCACCTAAACAACATACTTAATTCGAACATTTTTGTGAAAGTTAAAAATCAAATGGAGAGAGGGCAAGTCGTAAATACTTCACAGAAGTATACTAGACATTGTTTAAAACCTAACGCAATTAAAGCAGCTAATAAACACATGATAACATATGAATTTAAAATCGAAGTGAAATTTATTGAATTGCAATTTAAAATCAATATTATAAATTGTTCCTATTTTTACTTACTGAATTTGAATTAGTGTCGGCGCTGGCAAACTTCCATCTAGCAGCTTTTTCTGGAGTTGGTGGATCGATACTAAAACAAATAATATATTTAGTAAGAAAAATACAAAATCTTTCCTTTGAACTTGGAAACTTCACAAAGTACAACTGATTAAACTATAGAATTTCGTGAAATAAATTTAAAAATTGTTATTCTTACACTTTTATTGTTGTTGTTGTTTCAATGCAGGTTTGTCGCATTCTTAAGGATTTTTTTCAAAAGAATAATGTACACAAATTCAGTTTAATAGTACACCAAGATGAAAAAGTTCTACAACATTTCAGGTAGTCATGAATTAAGTGCATGAAACGACATTAAAAAAATCAATACTTAAAATTAATAAAAAATGTACATCAGTGTGAAAATATTTTTATAAGAAATATTTTTTTAATTAAATTTAAATTGCCAACATTGCTGTAAATGTTGCACATGATAGAAAGAAAAGAAACTGCACTGATATATATATATATATATAACCATTAAATAAACATTACCGACCACCATCAAAAATTGTGATTATGAATGAAATGACAATAATACAGTTTCCCCAAACACACTTAACATGGGTACTAAAAACGTAGAATATGCAAGCTGCTATGTTTAAAATGTAGTCCCTTGTACTATATTACGAGAATTAATATGGAAGAAAAAAAGAAAAATATGGATACCGATAAAAATAATTGAAAAGCTTATATATTGAATTACGTTATCAAGAGTACAGAATTCAATTATATAAGCAAAATAGTCGTTTTCTGTGAGAAAAAAAGCTAAAAGCTGAATTTTTTTTTCTCCTGTACTCAAACGACTAATATGACCAAAAGAATAGTTTCAAGATGAAAACAGAATAATATTAAATGCCATGAAATGGAAAAGGCAATACAACCTTTAAATATTTAATTTATAGCAATGAAAAATGGTAATATTACACATCATACCTAATATAATCCCAGTTTTTTTAAAATCCAAACACACTCCTGCACATGGTATCCAAAAGCACGATAAGTTTAAGGTTATTTTTGCAGTTAAGTTAACACAGATATTAAAACCTAATGGTTGCAGTTAATCCATATTGAAATACCGTGATAAATGCAATTAATATAATATAAATAGAAAATAATTACAATATTAGTATTTAAAATACATATTAACACTTTTAAATTTCTTAACTAAAGTAACAAATCCTAAAACTATTATTTTACAATATCGCCAATAACCAGCATTTAGTACCACCTATTGTTGAAAAGTGAAAATGTTACTCCAATAGAAGCTATAGACAAAATGCAAATTAAATTTTGGTGCTGCCATCTAGTATGATAAATTAAAACTATTATGATCAAATGTCATAAGAGTAACCAAATTGAAGCTAATGCTTTCAAATTTTATCAACTGCTTTACCCCCACAATTCCTAATAAACAAATAATACCATATTATATATCATTATTCACAAATATATTAAATAAATACAAATGTTAATATAATGCATACAATATATTCTACTACCACACTCAATTAATCTATACGGAGAATTTAAATAATTTTATAACATTGATAATAATATTATATGCTATAACATAAAATAAATTATATATAATAAAATTATAAAAAAATTATTACTATTAAATTACTATTAAATATAAAAAATAATTAATTAATAAAATGAACAGGAAAAGAAAAATGGATGTTTATAGAACTTTGTCAGAATCTTCAATTCCCAAATGCCTAAAGTTCACAAATAAAGTGTGTGGTTTATTTTCCTATTAGCCATAAAAAAAGCTAACGAATATGAATATGGGACTAACAGACACAGAAAAACCGATAATTAATCATTGAACACTAAAACACTAAGTTCAAAATTAAACAAGATTAAAAAGGATAGAGGAATAATAAAAAACTAATAACCTAATTTTAATACAAACTGTAATAGCAGTAGTTATATGAAATAAACTTATTATGCATATTATTCTCTATAAAGATGGTATACTATTAGAAAGTAATATGATATTGTCCTGAGTAGACTAAAAATTAAAACAAGTTAATTGTTAACTTGATTAAATATTAATGAAGCTAAATAAATTTAATATCAATTGAAATATAAATATAACTTCACCATATACATATAAAATATCGAATCAACATCCATTATAAAATGTGTATTAGCAATGTAGTTATAATTCAAATGCCCCATCATTTTTTTAAATAAATTAACCATTGCGTATTATCCAGACAACACCACCCTCCTCCGTACTCTAACATCTACCCTCCCAGCCTTCCTATAATAACTTTTTATTATTATTTTACAATTTTTAATTTTTTATAATTATTTTCTTATATTTTTTTTTGTAATTTTGTTTACGCATGTGTTAATTTGTTTTTTAAAGATCATTTAAGTACTAATTCTATATTAAAGAATATATGATTTTTTGTGGAAAACCATGATTTAATGCATCATAAATTAGTTTTTTAATATTATTGTTAATTAGATGAGAAGAACATAAACATATTATTCTATGTAAATGATTAGGTATTATATTTCGATATACAGAATGATGAAGACACGATTTAAAATTTGTAAAATTTGTCGATCTCAATTTTTGATTTTTTTTTTTTTTTTTTTTTTTTTTTTTTTTTGTCGATTTCGCTTTTGCAGAGAGTCTCTTACTCGGGACGTGGCTGGGGACCTAAGAATCTTGCTTCCGCAAAAGAGTCGGACTAGAGTGGTAGAATAAAGAGCTGCGGACGAAGATGGACTTAAAAAGATTAACTTTGAATTTAAATGCTTTACATTTATCATATAGATCTGTTATTGTTTTGTTGTCTTTTATTGTAATTTTAAGATCTAAGAAGTTAATTGTATTGTTAGATAAGAGGTTTTTCGTTAATTCCAAATTAGTGGGATAATCTACTGGAAATTGAGAAATATTAGTTTGATCAGTGGCAATTAAAATTGTGACATCAATATAACGATATAAATGTAGATTATTATTAGTAAAAGTACGTTCATAGTGATATAAGTCTGATAATAAACTGGGTGTACAACCACCTTGTTGTATACTGACGTGCTGTAAATATAATGTGTTATCTTGCAAGATATAATTATTATAGATAATGAAGTTTGTTAAAGATTTAAAATAAGCGATATCTATATTAAATGGTAAATCCAGTTGTTGATGATACTTTTTAAATAATGCATTTATAATATTATGTAAATCTAATAAGTCTATATTATTAAAAAAATCTTTGAAGTCATATGTCATTATATTATATGCACAATTAAGATTTTTCATAATATTGACCAGTTGATAGCTATTTTTTATACAATGTGTATTATCATTGTTAGTAGTCAATATATATATTTGATTAAGAATTTTTAATAGAAGTTTATTGGCTTTATTATTATATGTATTGCAAGCAATTGTTACAGTCCTAAATTTAATTGGAGTCTTATGAAATTTGGGAATAAGAACTAAATAAGGATAATTAAAGTTAGTAGATAGAATATTTAATAGTTTATAATAACTTAGAATTTTATGATTATTTACAATTACATTTTCATTAGTTTTTTGAAAAGATTTATTAGAAAAAATACAGGATGTAAGAAGTTGGTGATAATAAGATTTACATATGATTGCATAATTATTAGGAGATTTGTCTACTTATGTAATAACGTAGTTTTTTTGTAATTTAGTAATTTGCAGTAAAAAGTGCTTTGCGTTAATAGTAACCAAATCAGAAATATTATATTTTAAAGCCATAGTTAATTTTTCAATAACTAATAATTTCCATTGATTAAAATATGCAATAGGTTTATTGTAAGAGATTGAAATTTTATATATGAAAATATCTGTATCATATGTATGTAAACTGTCTGATAATAGATTTAACATTAAATTTAGATGGAAGTCTATATTTAGTACTATAACCCATTAGTTTTTTCAATTTAAAATCATTAACAATATTAAAATTTCCAGTGATTATATGTCCATGATCATTGTTTATGTATTTTTTTAGAGTGGGGTCATTGCATTTACACAGAAAATTACTTGCAGCAAATGTATTTTTTGAAAATGTATTGTAGTTAAAAATCTTTCTACCAATTGTATTCGGATATTTAAAAGTTTTTGATATATGAAGATTATTAATAGGAAAATAACAGTTTTTATCATTAATTATAGAATTGATATTAATTTGAATAAATATTTGATTTTAAAAAGTTATTATCATTTGAGTATTCGTGTTTTGAATTTTATGTTTTTTTGTAAATTAATATTTAAAAGATTAACTCTAGTCATAATGAGATAAAAATATATATATATATAGCAGAGAAATGTTTAGAGAAAGATTTACTTAGAAATAAATTTAAATGTTGTACAATCTGTTTCTTTTTAATAGCAAATATGTATTTTCGAATTAATAGCCAGTTATAATTCTTTAAATAGTTACTTTGAAGATTATTTATTTGTTTTGTGATATATTTTTTGGAAACTATTACTGCTGATGAACCCTTTACACGCTTGTTTCGTGTTGTTTTAAAATTTAAATTATGATTAAGAGTAGGATAAATTGGAGAATAATCAATAGTATTATTTATAGATGTAAACACTTTAACAGGTCTATTAAATATTTCACTATTAAGTCCATATGGATAAATGATGTTGTAATATTTCATATATGATGACTCCATATAAAGACGTTCTGATTTATTTTTTAGAATTTGTAAGATTTCAATTGTCGTATTTTTAAATTGATGTTTATCAAAATGTTGAATTTCAGCTGTAGACTGTAGATTTTTTGCTTTGTTTTTATTAGAGTCTGAACGATGTTGATTGATACGTTTATGAATTGGATCTGATGTTTCACCTATATATTTCAAGTTATATAAGTTGCACTTTATACAATAAATTATATTAAAGGCTTTACAAAAATTTGAAAAATTAGGATCTGAGACAATTTGTGACTGAGAAGCGTATGGACATGTCTTGCACCGAGCATCTAAACACTTGCGAAAAAATAAAGGACGAGGAGGAGAGTATAAATAGTCACTGGATGACGATCCAGGAACAATCCCATTATTGTTCCTGTACCGGGAACTACACTGCATAGATGCTGAGTGTATCTTGCCATGATCGAGATTTTTACTAAGAACTGCCATATATAAAAAAATTTTTAGAAAATGCAATAATTGCAAAAATTATATAAGTAAAATAAAATAAAAATCAATAATAAATTAAATTAAGTAATCTTGATTAATATAATTTATTTACTAATATTAAATGTCTTGAGTATGAAATATGAAATTATATACAATATGTACAAATCAGAGAAGCAGTACTCAAAAATCTCCTTTAATATTTCCATAACCAAAATAATAATATCCCGCAGTGCAAAAACTACAAAAGCAAGAAACCAATGGACTTTTTAGTACAAAAAGTCATAAATAACCGCGTCTAAAATCCAGAACCAAGAATGACAATAACCATGCAAAGACTACCATAGCGCTATCCCAATTGACTTCTCAGAACAGAGTAATATAAATATAGATGACTAAAGCATTATGATCATTTAAACTGTTATTAGAAATTATTATTGCTACCCTATATTGATATATAAATAAAGAATAGCTCTACAGAATAAAATTATGAAAAGCAATAGCAACAAAAAAAATTTAATTTAAACAATTGAATAGATATAGGACAATGTCATACAATAACAACAAGAAAATACATATAACATACACAACTAGATTGTTAAAAATCATTAAATGAAACTTTGCGATGATAGGAATGAAAATTTTAATGGAATTTCCTAAGAGAGGTATGAGAGAACTTATAAATATTTAATCTTGTGAACTACAGATAGTCTTTTAATTCAAAATAAATTATTTTACAGCCTGTAATTTTAAGGGGGCACAGGATCTTTGAGTTTATCGAAAACAAAAAAAAAAAAAAAAAAAAAAAAAAAAAAAAAAAAAAAAACGCCGTTAAAAGTATTAAAACACACATAATATGTAATTAAGATCTTTTTTTTCCCTTTCTGGCTGAAGTATATATTCTTAACTATATTATACAGGGGAAAAAAGGTTGTATATACAAAATTAATATTTAAATTTAAATTTTAAACATTCATCTCACTAATGCGTGAATTAAAATCATTAAGTGCTGCACGCATGATAAAACTCTAAGTTATGCATACAGAAAACAATTTTTGAACGAAATAGAATGATAACACACTTACTTCTAAATTAAAACCAAAATACACAAAAAGTTTTGTTTAAAATTTAATTTTAGCACAAAATAATAATTTAAAAAAATAAAAAATCAAGTTTTTTTCAAGTTGTTCAAGTGCAAAAAAAGAAATAACCAAATTATGTGATTTTTTTTTTTTTGTTTTAGCATGAAGAGTATAAAGAAACGCATATTTGGTTATTTTTTCAAAGCTGTAGCTTTATTTTAAAAGTAACAGTGCGCGCAAACTCCAAATTTACTAATCTAAGAAAACGCGTTTTAAAGTTTCCATTTCTACGGATTTTCAATTGTACTCACTGTCTATAAATGATTATAACTCAAGAGATAATGCAGATTTTTGAATGAGGTTTTTTGTGTATTGTTGAGAAAATTAAACAAATTCAGAATAAAACAAAAACCGAAAACTGATTTTTTTTTTTTTTTTTTTTTTTTTTTTTTTTTTTTTTTTTTTTTAAGGTCCTGTGCTCCCTTAAAGCTCCTCATAAGCTAGATCTCAAATTTCTCTTTTTGATGTTAAAGCCATGGGCAGAGAATGCATTCGTAATTTTCAAACTTACCAACATAAAATTAATAAGTGAAAATGGCCAAATATAAAATATTTCATTGATAATCGACGAGTTTTTACTGAAGAATCTCTTTTGATTATTTATTGGTTAGTTGACCTTTTTATGAGTATTTCCAAACTTTGAATAATTTATTTTAAAGGCTGTTATTTTAAAGCTCTTCGTAAGCTAGATCTCAAATTTCTCTCGTTCATGTTAAAGCCATGGGCAGGGAATGCATTCGTAATTTTCAAATTCCCCAACATAAAATTAATAAGTAAAAATGACAAACTATCAAACATTTCATCGGCAATCGATGAATTTTTACTGAAGAATCTCTTTTAATTATTTATTGGTTAATTGACCTTTTTATGAGTCTTTCCAAACTTTTAGTAATTCATTCTAAAGGTTGTTGTTTTAAAGTTCTTCATAAGTTAGATCTCAAATTTCTGTTTTTCATGTTAAAGCCAGCATGGGTAGGGAATGCACTCTTAATTTTCAAATTTCCCAACATAAAATTAACAAGCAGAAATGACAAAATATCAAACATTTCATTGATAATCAATGGGTTTTTACTGAAGAATCTCTTTTAATTATTTATTGGTTAGTTGACCTTTTTATGAGTATTTCCAAACTTTTAATAATGCTGTTATTTTAAGGCTTCTCTTGAGTCAAACCTCAAATTAATCAGTGTCGTGGCGTGAAAATTTTCGGTGGTCATCGCAATTATTTAAGTTTGTGGTGAAAAATTATTAACTCTAAAATTCAATGGTTGAATGTTCAAAAAAGAAACTTTAATTCTTACCTTCACTTATACATGAACTCCAAATGTTCTGCTAAAACTGGATCGTAAAGTTTTAAAAGCTTATTAAGAGTTTTAAAATATTGCTTGGTCATCGCCGCATCCAGCGATGACCGGACGCCACGCCACTGAAATTAATCTCTTCAATGTTAAATCTATACGGCCATGGGATGCATTTTTCTCATCACAAAAGTAAAATATTTAATTCTCTACTTTTTTCTGTATTCTTGTCTTAAAATATGTTTATTTGCTGCCTATTTGACAAAATATTTCTAAAATATATATTTGATATGATTTTAAGTACATATTTGAATTAGTAATAATTAATTATATTAATTGTATATTTTATTTTATTTTAAAACCTTATTCGCAGCTTATCAACTTCGCTAATATTTTAAAAATATAAAATTATGGGTACTTTTATGTTAGCCGAGCCCTAGTGATAACCCACCAAATCTTTTTTCAATTGGCATCATATGAATTGCAACCCTTGGCTCAATTCATGTGAAGAAGAGGAACAGATGATACATTTTTAAAAATTCTAAAGAATATTAAAAGATTTGGGAGCCTAAAATGGAACAAGCTTCTATTTTTGTTTATATAAAACTAGATACGATGCTTTCATTATGAAATAAAATGTTTCTAGTTTATGCTATCTCTTATTTAAACATTCCTGTTACTAACTAAGCCTAATCAATGAATGACACGATTACGTGAGATTTTGTTATGTATATTGATAGGTTTGTGTTTACGTATATTATCATTATTATCTTTTAGCTCTTTCTAGCTAAGTTTTTAAAGATATTATAACCAGGGTTGGCAAGTTTCTTCCACAGTGGAAAAAACCGCGGAAAAAACCATGGAAAAAATCGGCCAGAAGAAATAAGTTTCTTCCAAGTGGAAGAAATGGAAGAAATTTATTCTTTAAGAATTTACCATATAACTTTCAACTTTGTAAGATACAATAAATGTCTTCTTCCTACAACCTTAAGTAAATTAATACCATCAGACCTATATAAATTTAATTAATTATATATATGCTAAATTAATAATTACATCAGTTTTTTAGCCACGATATCTGTCAGATCTTCAACCATTGGCTGAAGAAAAATTTTTTTATCCAAAATGCACAAAATCAAATTTTCATCCGCTTCAATTTAACAAGCATATTTTTTAATTAAACTTTTGAAACTAGTCGTAAATAGTACGCAGATCATTCGCCAATGGTAGAATGAAACTCATTTAAATAAAAGACAGTGCTTTTAATTTACAATTAAGGTAAGTAAATATAGTGCAATAATTACTGTATTAAAAAAAATCATTAAAATCCTCACTTTCCTTACTACAATGCAACATAATATAACAAAAAGTCTTTTAGCAGTAGGATGCTGCAATCAGTTTCTCAACTTAGAATGGATGAATGCAAAAGATGAAAAAAATTCTTTCAAGTCCTACAGAAAACTTCAGGAGAGTTTAAAACCATTTCGGCATACCATAGATATTTTAAGAACTTTAATTTTATTTAATTTTAATTAGTCTTTTAAAATCAGCGTTGAGATATGCATGCTAGATGCTAGTATAAATAATTACAAATTTGTTTATTTTCTGTGTTGTGCAGTTTAAAATAATACATTTTTAAAAGAAAATAATGTATTTTTATATGAAAAATAAACATTTTGTAGGTATTTTTTTTTCTTTTTTCATAAATGGCATAATTAATAAAAGAAAAAAAATCCCTCTGTCTCTAAAGTTGTAAAATCCATCACCTGTAAATGTTTGCTGAACCTGAAGTATGTTACTAAAAAAATGACTTATTTTTCCAAAAATAATACTTTTAATACTAATTAAATTTTCCCATTTAGGGTTCATATAATCATACTTTGAGTTTAATTCTTTTATATAGTTAATATACTTTAATTTTGAGCATATATTTTGTTTTCTGTTGGTTTCTTCCATTTCTTCCAGTTTTTTCCATTACTTCCAGTTTCTTCCGGTTTTTTTTTTTTCAGTTTCTTCCGGAAGAAACCCAACCCTGATTATAACAGAAATTATCGAACTTTTTAAAAATAATCTTAATTATTTTTTGTCAAAATATTTTAATTTAATCATTCATTCACAGACAGTTATATTTGTCATTGCAATGTTAAACTATTGGCTATTTGTTATTAATGTTATAAGATTGGTGAGAAAAAAAGGCTTGGCGAGATTCAAACAATTTTGGCGATCACTGGCGCCCGACTAACATATAAGTACCAAATTACGTATACACTTTAGAAATATCAGGCGATCCAACCCAGCTACCAAGGTTAAAGATGCTCCATTATATTGCCCGGTGTACAACACGTAGTTGAAAATCATTTTTAACTGAAAACTCTAATTGTCATTAAAACAAATAAAATCATAAGACGAAACGCAATTTTTTTCACCTTGATTCAACATAAAATATATAATGAGAAATTTAAAAAGCCCACAGTCTTACTTAAAAGGCGACTAAAGTAATGAAAAAGATGTTACAATTTTAAAATATACACTTTATTTAAAACTTCTTAGTACTTTCAAGCTTTCCAAGCTCATCATCAGAGAATATTTTAATAACTAAATGTTGTTTATTTATACAAATACGTTACTTTGTTTTTAAAATGAGAGAGCCAATAATTACTAAAGTTGAAAGTAGAAGTAGCTGCAGCAGAGGAAATACATATTATTATTAATTGCAGTTCCATTTATTTTATGACACCACTCTGTTCTCATACGTCACTTTTCATGGGTAGAAGACAATATTTAACTGCCGTACTTTAAATTTTAATGCGTCACTTTGCCCAAGTTTTCAGGATTTATTTTCAGGATATTGAACCATAAACTGGGGCTATTGTACGATAGGGCGTCGCTACATTACTTGATTGTTTTTACACAGGATTTCTATGGATTCTCTTATAGTGGATGCGTAATAATTGGATGTTGGGAATATGATTTTTGCATTATCAAAATCTATTGCGATATTCTGATTAAAACTTAAACGAGAGAGAGCTGTGGACTGACGACAAAATTTTATATTTGCTTTATGTTCTTTTACTCTTTCTTTGAGTTTTCTTTTGGTCATTCCGATGTACTCAATTAGTCTATTGCTGTCAGTTCTGAAAGATGGTATATACACCATCTTTCGGTGTTGAATCTATTTTCGTACAAATTAACTCTTTTAATTTTCTTTGTGGACAGGTTATTAAATTTATATTGTGTTTTAGTAGAGCATATCTTAATTTTTCGTGCAGACCAGGGAAATAGTTAAACTTTTTGTATATCATTTCTTTATGGCTTTCTTTTTTTATATTTTCATGTAAACTGAATTCATAGATAAGTTTATTGATAAGGATTGTTGAAAAACCGTTTTCCTCAGCGATATCTCTAATGGCATTAAGCTCTTTTTCTAAATATTTATCTGAACATACTTTAAAAGCTCGTCTAATGTAAAATTTGTAAGCTGCAATTTTATATAAAAATGGTGATGAAGTATTATATGAGATCCAACCCTGAACCCTTGGAATAGCGCTCCAAGTGCTCTACCACTTAACCTATCTATTATCGTCCTCGTAGCTTAAATGGTAGAGCACTTGGAGCGCTATTCTAAGGGTTCCGGGTTCGATTCCCGACTCGGACATTTTTCACTTTGTTGGTTCTACGCTTCGTTAGTAATGTGATAATTCACATATTAAATATTCAGTAATTTCGAGCGTAATTTCACGGCTGAAAATTAATTGAAAAATTAATTAAAATTATATATATGTGCAATAGAGGGTTTTTTGTGGCAGTTACTTTAAAACAGTAATAAGATTATGCCCTCAAAGTGGATGAGAGAGAGGGGTCTTCAAGAGGTCATTCAGAGCTTTTTCAACACAAGCTATAAGTTTCTAGGAACTACTTACTTCAAAGATTTATTCAGAGCATCTTCTTGCATTTCTTTGGAAAAAGACTTGATCAGCTCATCTAAAAATTCCTGCTTTTTGTGTAAGGAGCACCCTAAATATAAAAAAAACCCTGTTTATAGATACCTTAACTAAAAACAAAATATTTTTTTATACACTATAACAGAAAGAAATCTGAAAGGAATAATTCACTCCGTATAGAAACATTTAAAATAAAATTGACTCGCAGTACACCTACAAATAAGCTTCTGACAAAGTTCACGTCATCCTATATTGTATGAAGGTATATTAAAACTAATTAAAAATTCTAAAGTAAAATGTAATTCCTTATTAACTATTATTTGTTTTAGTGTCCTTCGTTTTACATTAGCCGTGGTTGATCCCGGAGAAAAGGCTTTTCATTTCTAATATCTAATTATGCATATTCAGAAACAATAACGTAATCGAAAATTTAATTCCTCACCTAAAACTTTTAGAAAGTCAGCAAATTTTTTTGCAGACTGTGACGATTTTTAAATTAATATTTTAAAAATAGTTTAATAGGCTATTTTATTTTAAACTGCATCAACTTGTGTTCCTTATATTATTATTTTATGAGTCGTATGGACTATGCTACCAAAATGGACAATTTTAACGAATACTAGAAATTGAAAATTTCTAAAAAAGAAATTAAAAAAGTTATACTAGGAGAAATAAAAATAACCTTGATCATCCTAAAATTAAGGAATAAAATTCAATTTCATCAAAAATTTTGAATCTCAGATATATATTGGATACCTAAATAAGAAGTCTATTTATTCTTATGCAACAAGCTTTCTAAACATCTGAAGATGTCCTTTCGGATAAATCTTAGGGATTGGAGATTTCAAAGACTGCAAGAAAGCATAGAAAACTCCCACTAGATCTATTGGGATAGAACATAAATCTATTGACTACTGTCTTCACTCAGTCGGCATCCGAAAGACTTGCATTTGCAACTTATTTTCTGGTCAGAATGGAAAAAAAATGTCCAGAATTAAAAAAAAAAGAAAAAGAAGGAATTTTTTTTCCCCTGTTCTGACCAGAAAATCAGAGTTCTAACTTTTTACGACTGCTCTTTCATCTTCACCTAACACTTCATTTATAATAGCTGCTTCATAATAATGGAAACAATCAGTCCATCAGAAGAAAATAACTCGGTGAAAGCGGAAACTCGGTTAAGGGGGACTCGGATAATCGGGACTCTACTGTATGTTTCATTTTTAAAATGATCTTTAGAATACTTTTGTTGGTGTTCAGAAGGGGGGGGGGGTCATGACCCACATGATCTCCCCATTGGATCCGCCATTGGTAGGTGATACTGAATATATCTGAACTTTCATGGCTTCCGCTGACGTACTACTGGAAGTAAATGGAAAAAAATTACCACTTTTTTGCTATACATTAAGCTAACAGTGGAACATAAAAGTAAATTTGTGTCCAATAAAGTTTGCTAATAAAAAAATTATGATCATTCTTTATTGAGCAGCCCTCGTATTTACAAAAAGTTAACCTTAATGAAATTCTTGGAGTTATATTATTATCTATTCTAAGAAAGTTTTAAATGGAGAAGTTCATAAATCTTTTCTATTTTTCATATTCAATATCGTCTAGATATCTAACTGTCACTACTTCATGGGAGAGGAGAATACTCAGAAGAGGGCGCTTCACGAACACAGACTGATTGCACAACACATAATTTTATCAGTTAAATATGTGGAATCACTCAATTATATTGATGATTTCACTGGACTTAACTTTTTCAAGATATTTTTATTGTATTGCGCGAAAAGCCTTTCCTCACTTTTTGGCTCGAGTTCATAGGCCGCTAATACTGAAACTACCTGCAGATTTCTTTTCCACTTTTCGTTCCGCTTTCACCGACTTATTTTCTTCTAATGGACTGATGGTTTCCATTATTATGAAACTTCTATTATAAATGAAGTATTAGGTAAAGATAAAAGAGCGGTCGTTGAAAGATAGAACTATGATTTTCTTTTCCGGTCAGAATGGGGGGGGGGGGGGGGAATGGACATAATTTATTTATTTTTTAAATTCTGGCCATTTTTTCCCATTCTGACCAGAAAATCACAGTTATAAATTTTTACGACTGCTCTTTCATCTTCACCTAACACTTCATTTATAATGGCTGTTTCATAATAATGAAAGCCATCAGTCCATCAAAAGAAAATGATCCATTCCAAAAGTATAAGTTCAAAGTTGAAAAAACTATTTAGTACTTTGAGCAGAAAGAAGAGGCTACACCTACAATTTTCATGAAAACTAATAGAATCACATAGCTGCCAATTTGTACGGTTTTGTTACCTCTAAAATTTAATAAAAATTTTTGCCATATTTAATCATTGACGATCGTTAGACTTTTTAAACTGAATTTCCAGAAGTGACAGACAATTGTTCACTTGCGACGACATTTCTGTGGCTGTCAACTCCTAAAACTTGGCTAAAAATGCTAACTTGGACGCCTTTTTCTGAATGAATCTTTACCTTTATTTTTAAAATGGAAAACTCTTTAATTTCTTGGTATCTGAACTAAATCGGTAAATTTTATATTTTTACGAATATTAATGCAATTTTTTTTTTTTTTTTTTTTTTTTTTTTTTTTGTATTTACGAATGAAAATGACTTCGCGAAAGTATCAGAAAAGTAGTTAGTTTGGATTTGGGGATAGCTTTCAATACAAAAAATTCTCATAAAGAGATGTGATCCCCTCCCACCCAAAAAAAGGAAATCCATGACCCCCTTCTAAATGGTGAGATGGATCCGCCCTTGTCACCTACTGCCTACGCGAACGATGAAGGCAACACGCAGTGAGCAGAATGCTCTTGCTTACTGAAAAGTTTGCTTTCACCTGAAGAAATCGTCAGTCGAAGCATATGCAGAGACTTATAGAGTCGTTTCTTCCCTGTAAAACAGTTAGAAAGATATGGCTTGAGATATTTAAGGAAGAGAAAGACAATCATCTTCAACGGAAGATGGACCCGGAGTTCCTGTAACTGTGCTAACAGAGGACAACATTAATACCGTCGCTATTATTGCCAGAGAAGGTCGTTAGATATGAGAACTGTTAAAAATATTGCCGTTATAATGGCGTGCTATTGCACGTTGATGACAGAAAAGTGAACATGAGACGTGTTTGTGCGCTCTGAGTTTCGAGACTCCTCATACTCGAACAACAGGACTTTCGCGTGGAAGTTTGTTGAAAATTGAAATTGGTGTTATGGGAAGATGAAAGGAATACCCTAATGAAAAGAAACATTTTCTTAGAAAGTATTTTTTATCATTAGAAGTATTGGTGAAGACAGCGAAGGACCTATTTAAAAAAGGTGGTTTCCAGCATGTCTTTCAAATGTCAAAAAATGTGGAACAAGAGCATTACCTTGAATATGAACTACTTCGAAAAGCACCATTAAAACTTAGACGATGAGTGAGGATCTGTTGATACAAAAAAATTATGATCATTCTTTATTGAACAGCCCTCGTATTAAAAATGTGTTGTGAGTGTTTGTGTTGCAAGTTTTCATGTACATGTTACGTAATAGAACATAAATAAATAAATAAAAAATCGCCCGTAGCAATCTTTTGCCTACGATTTTCACGTGATCTCTAGCAGCGGCCGAACTTGATTACGGAAACCGTACGCGAAGGGTTAATTTATAGTACCTTATCTTTTT
Source organism: Maratus speciosus (assembly GCA_963932465.1). Classification (NCBI taxonomy): domain Eukaryota; kingdom Metazoa; phylum Arthropoda; class Arachnida; order Araneae; family Salticidae; genus Maratus; species Maratus speciosus. Next base: position 223,104,155 of record OZ010790.1, on the reverse strand, counting down.
TTTTTTTACTTAAATACTTGAAATTGTGGGCTTTTGGAATTCTTATTTGGAATTCCTTCAACTTGTAGAGTTGTATCTCACCTTTAATATTTTTTGTTTTCGCTTTTGCAGAATCGCAATCGGGTTTCACTCCTTGCGTCGCTGTGCCTTTGATGGGTCGACCCGTACGAGGATGGACGCACCAGCAGTAAGGTGGAGAGCGATGGCACTGGACTCTAGTGTAATCGCCATTCAGTGTGCACTCAGGGATATAAGTGTTGGCACCAGGGGCTTGGCGATCGATTTCCAAAGCATTTATTCGAGCTGAAGTGCAATCTTGTGGTTCTATAATGAATATATTAGGTACAAATTACAATATATATTCTAAGCAACAATTACACTACTCAACAAATTTTAACTTTTTCTGTATCTGGATCGTAGATTAATGCATTTAACTAATTTTAGAGTGCTGAATTCAGTGGAATAATCAGATTCTCTCTCACGTCACATTTATTAGACACAGGGCAGTTACATAAAGACAAAAATGAAATATTTGACAAAAATTGACCGTTTGAAATACAAACAAAACATAATATGCATCAGTAAAAATTTTTTTTGATTACTTAACACAATAGTCTAAGAGCTAGCAACATTTTCGTCACCTGATTTTATCAAGGCTCATTTTTCTAATGTTCTTCCGTTTTATGGTGTAGTACGATTGCGGGCGGTCTGGCTGTCGGGAAACGTTGCGTTTACCTTGGGGAGAAGAGGTTATACAGGTCAAAAAGCTTCAAAATTACGTCATTTTATCAAAGCTCATTTTTCTATATGTTCTTCCGTTTTATGGCGTAGTCCGTTTGCGGGCTGTCTGGCTGTCGGGAGACGTTGCGTTTACCTGTGGGAGAAGGGGTTATGCAGGTCAAAAAACTTCAAAATTACGTCATTTTATCAAGGCTCATTTTTATATATGTTCTTCTGTTTAATGGAGTAGTACGTTTGCGAGCGGTCTGGCTGGCCGGAGACGTTGCGTTTACCTGTGGGAGAAGGGGTTATGCAGGTCAAAAAACTTCAAAATTACGTCATTTTATCAAGGCTCATTTTTATATATGTTCTTCTGTTTAATGGAGTAGTACGTTTGCGAGCGGTCTGGCTGGCCGGAGACGTTGCGTTTACCTGTGGGAGAAGGGGTTATGCAGGTCAAAAAACTTCAAAATTACGTCATTTTATCAAAGCTCATTTTTCTATATGTTCTTCCGTTTTATGGTATAGTAGGTATGCGGACGGTCTGGCTGGCGGGAGACGTTGCGTTTACCTGCGAGAGAAGTGGTTATGCAGGTCAAAAAACTTCAAAATTACGTCATTTTAGCATGGTTTTTGTTTATAACATCTGTTTCTACTTACTATTTGTGATATTAATCCATTATTGCCATACGTTGCCAATGTTGCTAAGACACTGCCAGATCCACATTTATAGGTAACATATTACTCTTTGGCTATCAGACAACCTATAATTAATTTGCAAGACACAATTTCGGTTGCAAAGTTAATGCCAGACGGCTTTAAATATCGCAACGAAAGTGCCTGTTTCAAGAGTGTTTTATAGTTAAAAAACTATAAGTCATCTTTACGTCATTTTATCAAGCTTAAAAATAACAAGATATTACTCTTTGGCTAGCAGACAACCTATAAATAATTTGCCAGACGCAAATTTGGTTGAAAAGATGATAAAAGACGGCTTTAATTATGGCAACGAAAGCGCCTGTTTCAAGAGTGGTTTATAGTTTAAAAATTATAAGTCATCTTTACGTCATTTTATCAAGCTTAAAAATAACAAGATATTACTCTTTAACTAGAAGACAACCTATAATTAATTTGCAAGACACAATTTCGGTTGCAAAGTTAATGCCAGACGGCTTTAAATATCGCAACGAAAGTGCCTGTTTCAAGAGTGTTTTATAGTTAAAAAACTATAAGTCATCTTTACGTCATTTTATCAAGCTTAAAAATAACAAGATATTACTCTTTGGCTAGCAGACAACCTATAAATAATTTGCCAGACGCAAATTCGGTTGAAAAGATGATAAGAGACGGCTTTAATTATGGCAACGAAAGTGCCTGTTTCAAGAATGGTTTATAGTTTAAAAATTATAAGTCATCTTTACGCCATTTTATCAAGCTTAAAAATAACAAGATATTACTCTTTAACTAGAAGACAACCTGTAATTAATTTGCCAGACACAAATTCGGTTGCAAAGTTAATACCAGACGACTTTAAATATGGCAACGAAAGTGCCTGTTTCAAGAGTGTTTCATAGTTTAAAAATTATAAGTCATCTTTACGCCATTTTATGAAGCTTAAAAATAACAAAACATTACTCTTTGGCTAGCAGACAACCTATAATTAATTTGCCAGACACAAATTCGGTTGCAAAGTTAATACCAGACGACTTTAAATATGGCAACGAAAGTGCCTGTTTCAAGAGTGTTTCATAGTTTAAAAATTATAAGTCATCTTTACGCCATTTTATGAAGCTTAAAAATAACAAAACATTACTCTTTGGCTAGCAGACAACCTATAATTAATTTGCCAGACACAAATTCGGTTGCAAAGTTAATGCCAGACGGCTTTAAATATGGCAACGAAAGTGCATGTTTCAAGAGTGGTTAATATTTTAATAATTTAAAGCCGTCTGGCATTAACTTTGCAACCGAATTTGCGTCTGGGAAATTAATTATATGTTGTCTGCTAGCCAAACAGTAATAGCTTGTTATTTTTAAGCTTGATAAAAGGACGCAAAGATGACTTATAATTTTTAAACTATAAAACCCTCTTGAAATAGGCACTTTCGTTGCCATATTTAAAGCCGTGTGGCATTAACTTTGCAACCGAATTTGAGTCTGGTAAATTAATTACAGGTTGTCTGTTAACCAAAGAGTAATATGTTATCTATAAATGTGGATCTGGCAGGATCTTGGCGATATTGGTAACGACTGGAAATAATGGATTAATATCACAAATAGCTAGTAGAAACAGATGTTATAAACAAAACTCATACTAAAATGACGTAATTTTGAAGTTTTTTGACCAGCATAACCCCTTCTCTCGCAGGTAAACGCAACGTCTGTCGCCAGCCAGACCGCCCGCAAATGTACTACACCATAAAACGGAAGAACATATAGAAAAATGAGCCTTGATAAAATGACGTAATTTTGAAGTTTTTTGACCTGCATAACCCCTTCTCCCACAGGTAAACGCAACGTCTCCCGACAGCCAGACCGTCCGCAAATGTACTACACCATAAAACGGAAGAACATATAGAAAAATGAGCCTTGATAAAATGACGTAATTTTGAAGTTTTTTGACCTCCATAACCCCTTCTCCCACAGGTAAACGCAACGTCTCCCGACAGCCAGACCGTCCGCAAATATACTACACCATAAAACGGAAGAACATATAGAAAAATGAGCCTTGATAAAATGACGTAATTTTGAAGTTTTTTGACCTCCATAACCCCTTCTCCCACAGGTAAACGCAACGTCTCCCGACAGCCAGACCGTCCGCAAATGTACTACACCATAAAACGGAAGATCATATAGAAAAATGAGCCTTGATAAAATGACGTAATTTTGAAGTTTTTTGACCTGCATAACCCCTTCTCCCACAGGTAAACGCAACGTCTCCCGACAGCCAGACCGTCCGCAAATGTACTACACCATAAAACGGAAGAACATATAGAAAAATGAGCCTTGATAAAATGACGTAATTTTGAAGTTTTTTGACCTCCATAACCCCTTCTCCCACAGGTAAACGCAACGTCTCCCGACAGCCAGACCGTCCGCAAATGTACTACACCATAAAACGGAAGAACATATAGAAAAATGAGCCTTGATAAAATGACGTAATTTTGAAGTTTTTTGACCTCCATAACCCCTTCTCCCACAGGTAAACGCAACGTCTCCCGACAGCCAGACCGTCCGCAAATGTACTACACCATAAAACGGAAGAGCATATAGAAAAATGAGCCTTGATAAAATGACGTAATTTTGAAGTTTTTTGACCTGCATAACCCCTTCTCCCACAGGTAAACGCAACGTCTCCTGACAGCCAGACCGTCCGCAAATGTACTACACCATAAAACGGAAGAACATATAGAAAAATGAGCCTTGATAAAATGACGTGTTTTTTGACGTTGCTAGCTCTTAGACTACAAAGTATGAACTAATACGGCCACAAAACTGTAGCATCAAAGCCCATAATGTAAATATTAACAATGTTATTTTTTAAAACAGGCTGATGTCTTTCTTGATAAGAGTGCTAAATGTGTTGATATATATATATATATATATATTTTTTTTTTTTTTTTTTTAGCCCTCGGTACGGTATGCTATTTTTTTCCTCCCAGTTTATTTTGGGTCGTCTCCAAAAAATAATGTTGCCTTACAGAAGGCAGCCGTAAAACAAAGCAGTACGATTAAATACTCCACATCATTTTTTTAAACTTCTAAGCATCGTACATTTTCAATTTTTATATCGTCGTATTGAAAATAAAAGTGCTTTTAAATGCAATTTGTTTGAAAACTGCATCTCCATTTATTTTTGAAATATTAATTTTTTTGTAGTTTTTGGGGTCATTTGCTTAATATTGACAACGGAAGTACACCATTTCTCTAGAAAGTAAAGGAAAAATAGTTGTAAAATATTAATTATATATTTTTGTTGCCAATTTTTCATAACAACCGAAAGAAAATGTAATTAAAATACGTGCTATTTTGACAAAAACGAAGGATTTCTGTTAAAACATGGAGCTATTATAAACTATGTTTAATAGACGCTGTCAGTGGGACGTCAGTCATTACGTTTTGGTTGGAAATTGACTCCAAACAAGCGGTTGATATGCGTCATTTCTTTTTAAATGTAAATCGTAGAAAATGTTACCGGTACATATCAAGTATTAAAACACTCGGATTTGCGATATAGATATAATATATAGTTATACTATGCAAACAAAATAGAAAATACACCATAGCAACCGTTTTTTTGGCGTCAATTTCCAACGAAAACGTCATGACTGACGTCACGACAGAAATCGTCTATTTTAAGTATCTATATTAATGTTACAAACAAATGAAGGCCTATAAATTATTAGACAGCCGGTTTTTTTTGGTCGAATTTCTTTAATGATGGCATCTTTTTGCTACATTTCTGTATTTTTTCGCGATAGTGACGTCCTATGCCTACTTTACTGTAGATGTTTAAGGGGATTCTTCACGCACGTGAAAACACACGCTCCGTAATGTTAATCCAATGGGCAGTTTATTTTCGAATTTCTCGTTTCAATTTGAATATTTTTAAACGATTTTTTTTGCATAGGATAGCTGAGCTCAATCTTTAATATGACTCTTTTTTACTTTTTCGATTTTGGTTGCAGATTATTTTTAAAAAGGTACTTTCAGTTTCGAAACCGGTTTGGAAACTAAAAGTACCTTTTAAAAAAAATCTGCAACCAAAATCGAAAAATTAAAAAAGGGTCATATTAAAGATTAAGCTCAGCTATTTTTTATATCTATGCAAAAAAATCGTTTAAAAATATTTAAATTGAAACGAGAAATTCGAAAATAACCTGCTCATAGGATTAACATTACGGAGCGTGCGTTTTCAAGTGCGTGAAGAATCCCCTTAAGAGTGGATCGTAGATGTGGAATTCTTTAGCGGATGCGAATGACGTCATTTTACATAAAATAAAAGTGTGTGCTGTAAGTCTTAAAATTGAAATATGTTTTGTACTATTTTTTTTATACATATATATATATATTTTTAATCGGGGGCGACACTAAATTCTGAAAAAGCAGAATTCCTGTTTTCTAGTGTTTTATTTATTTATTTTATTTTTTTAAACAGCAGAATGCATCCAAATAAAGTTTTTAACCTACATAGTCATTCATTTCCTTATTATTTGACCACAAAATGTAAATTATATTTTACTTTTCCCCACGCATGTAAAAATTAATTTCTAAATTTTGCCAAACCGTGATACAAAATTTCTGATAGCAGATTCTGATTCTACATGGAAAAATACATAAAAAAAATGTTTATTACAAATCAGATACAAAATGGCTGTTGACTAGTCTTATGTGCCATCACTAGCATAGCCAGGATCTTTGTATAAGAAAGTATATGATGTACTATATAGCAAAAAATTATATAAACACATAAAAAACACACACAAAAATTAAATAATATATATATATGTTTACAAGAATAATTTTTAACAGTGTTTTTACATCCCCCCCCCCCCCCAAAATTTGTAAAAACCAATGTAAATATAAATATAAACAGTCAAAATAATTTCAGTACACAGCACGTTTAAAACTTCACAAAAGCAGCAAGTCGAGTATTGTAGTAATTTTAATGATGACACGATACTTCAGACATAATGAAGCTGATATGCAACACTGAAATGAACTACAATATTATTCCTGACTATAGAGTATAGACTAAGTAACATTTATAGTTTTTATAGGGGGTCAAAAAAAAAAAAAAAAAAAAAAAAAAAAAGAAGAAGAAAAATTGTTACATTATGATCTATTAAAAAAAAAAAAAAAAAACAGTTTGCAGAGCATTTCAACGATACTACACTACTTCAAACATAATAAAATGTTACGTTGTAACACTTTCCATAATTAAAATATTTAAAAAAAATAAAAATATTAAATTAAATAAATGCAATTTATTCGAAAAATTTAAATTTTGCAATAAAATTGCATTCATTTATTGATTTGATTATTTTAGTTTTATTTAAAAAATATTTTAATTAAGGAAAGTGTTACAACATAACATAGTGTGAAATTGATATGCATCACAGAGATACAATACGGCATTTTTTATATAGATTATAATGTGTGTAGCATTTATCCTTCATTTACAGAGACACCACAAAAGAATTCTTTTACAAGGCTGACTATGAGCAATAATTGCTGGAAAAGCGTTTAAAGCTTTGGTGTGCACTTTAAAACTTAACTCCTTTTTAGTGTAACACGTATTGTGTATAAATGCTAACGATCATATACAGGATTTAAGAAAGAATTCGCACGCTTTACCAGTTATGGCAGGAATACAGTAGAGAATCGATTATCCGTGTTAATATGGACTAAGCTCACCTCGATGGAGATGAAATATCACCTATAAGGAGATGAAATATAAATTTTCAATCAATTCATCAATTTTTATGGTACTAGTAATATTTTTTTGATGTACATTTCCTTTACTTTTACGAAAAACGGGGAATGAAATTGTTTATTTGAAAAAGCCCTTGCTAGTTTTTTTCAGGGGTGCAGGGTCGGACTGGGTCAGGGTAAAGGGCGCAGACCTTGGATTTTCAGGGGGCGCAAAATTTATAATGAACTCAAGTCAATTTTACTCGATTGTGTTGTATCTTGTATGACAAGGTTTAACACATGAAAATGGCTTAAGGCTTAATATTATATTTTTGAGTCTAGATGACTTCATTTTATTCCCCTTGCATGTTTAAAGTTCCATCAAAACTGTACAGAGCTACGCGATTTTCTAAAACAAATCACGCAATATCTGAGAGCTCCGGGAAGCTGAACACAGATTATCCTGTAGTAAATCAGTTACATCAAGGCTCTTTCTTATTTTATTCTTTTGCCAATAGATACCCTAGAAGAGACATGGAAAAAAAAGTTATCACCCCTGTCAATTATCTTGCAAATAACCCTATAAAAAAAAAAAAAAACATCGTTGCCACTCGATTGGTAATAATATCTACTATTAAATGGTATTCATAAATGTTTCTTTGGGGATTGTTTAGGTATTAAAAAATGCACGAACGTTCATTTTTCAAATGGTAACATCCACTTTTGACACTCTATTTGAGTTCCTTGCCAGATATAGTTTACTTTTCTTAAATCTTACTATAGTTATAAAACAAAACGTGATAGGGGTTTATCCATAAATTTCGGAAAATAAATTGACGATTAAAATTTGTATAAAACATAAATAAAATGTACCAAAATTGCTTTTAGGTGCATATATATAATATAAAATTATTTAAAATACTTTAAAAATACATTAAAATAAAATCAAAATCCCAAAACGTTTTCAGCCAAATTTTAAAGTATTTTAATGTGTTTTAATTATTTTTATATTACATATATGCACCTAAAAGCAATTTTAGTACATTTAATTTGTGATTTATACGAATTTTCATTATTTACTCAAGGTGAATTTAGTACTAGAATTTTAACATTCCTTTACTGAAGATGAAGATCTTACAAGAAAAAGTACCGAATATTATGTGTTCTTTTTTATGTGGCTCTTTTGATAACAAAAGATGAATTTCTTAAATTGTGCAAGGCAGAATTTGTTTGTATCTCAAAAACTAATTATTCAAATAAGCTGTAAACTTACACACCGATGATTTTAATGACTCTTGTTGGTTGTATGCAAAAATTAATGTAGGTCATAATTCATAATTTTTTAATATGAATTTATTAATAATTTTCATAATTAAAAAAATTGTTTCGAATAGAAAAAAAGGTCTGTAATATGCTTGGGTCTGTTCAGTGTATCTCTTTAATAAATTAATAAAAAATCAATCAGATGGTTTTTAGGAAAATATCAATTAATGTCTCTTAAATGAATTTAACTTTAGCATCCGCAAATTTAAACTCATCTAATTCTATCAAGATTTAAGATAATGTAAATAAATGATGCCTTTTTCCTGGCTCTCTCGATCCAAGAAACCCAAATAAGGTGTCAAAATGGATGTTATTCAGGTGCGCCACTTGAGGGGGGCTGGGGGGGCAACAGCCCCCCCCCCCAAGGAATTCGATATTTCTGAAAATTTATCTGTCCACTCAAAAACGTTTTGCAAAAATTGCTCAAAAACTAAAACAACTTGTCAGATTTTATTACAATAAAATCACATGCAATATATAAACATTTTATTAATAAACACGTTAATGAATATTTGCTTAATTTAAAAAAGATATGTGAGTAAAAGTTCTATTAATTGCTTTTCAGCTGTGTACAAAATGATCAAATGAAAATTCGCCTCCCTCAGGCCTAGAATTTTCGAAGTGAATTTTACCTTTTCGCACCGAATTTTGAGGATATTTTTCTTTTTTTAAAGAAGGAGGTTAATTCAAGTTCTTAATTATCTTAATTTTTTATTTTGCATTATCAGTATCACATTATATTTACTGCAATCATTACAACACTGTAAGATTCTGCTGAATATATTTCAATAGAACTTACACTGTTACTCGACACAATTTTTCAGAGGAGGTTTCAGTATGCAGCATAACGTTCTATGTTGATTATAATTATAGAATTAAGAGGGAAATGTTCTATAATGAGGTGAATTCGGTTGTGAAAAATAAGCCTTTTTCAAAAGTTCTACTGGGCAGGTGTAAGTGAGATTTGCATTGTTAGTTATATACTTTTCAGTAAACGTTTTAGTATATAACATTGTTCTACGTTGCCTAGTCATATAATTATAGAAGAAAGTATTATAAAACATTAACTCGCCATTAACTTTTTGTTTAAAAAATTCTGCTTTGATGGGATTTGGCTTGTTAGATATTTTTTTAGGGATGGTTTCAGTACATTTCTTATTATTCTATCTTCTTTACGAAATCCAACTGTAGATGATAAACTAAAAGATTTGATCCTTTGCAGCCAAAATTTTGTCTGATACATAAGGAAATAGAATAGCGCGGTGGTCTTGTTTTCAGGAATGCGAAAGGACATTACAGGTAAAGGTCCATATTGCTTTAAAACACAAGGTCAAATTCACTGATATATTTCGATATCCCCGATATTCGATTCAAAATTCGCTTGGAGAAACAAACTGACCAGCTTAGCTTGCGAAACATGTTAGTATTTTAATACAATTGTGGAAAAGTAGTCTGCAATTATACCTCTAATATTAATTTTATTGTTTTGTAGAGATATGAAGAAACATTTATATATACTCACTGATGTTCAAGAGATAGGTTTTTCATCTGAAAATGTTCAGAATTTCTTTGAAAAATCGGTTCAACACGAACCTGATTCAATGTTGAAAAAACCCAACCCGAGCAAGAAACAAGTAACTTTTTGATTTCAGGACAGGATTGGCGATTACTTTTATATTCAATCGTACCACAACTTCTACAAAAATTCTTTGAGGTAGATTTCTCTGCAAAATATCTTAATATAAGTGCATGCCAGAGATTAGTTTTCAACATGTGGTAGAATAAAAAATAACTCACAGGGATACGTCCCGATCGTACTCGTATAGTTAATGTCAACCTTACCCGAAACGAAAAAAAGGAACATCAGCACGCCTCGATATGTGCCGCGGATCGTGTCGTGTCGGTTTTGGTAAAAATCGAGTTGCCCAAATTTACAATAATTTTTTGCGACTAGTTGATGAAATTCGCTCGTTGTTTCCAAGAAATCTTCAAAAAATTCGCTATCTTTTTCTACGATGTTTTGACAAAATTCTCGATTTTTTTGTGCAATTTTTTGACAGAATTCGAGATTTTTTCTGAAACATTGACTTAATTCTCATTTTTTTCTTCCGCGATAACTATTTTTTGCTTTTGCTTGCTATTTTTTTTTTTGCGACTGATAGACATTTTTTATTTTTTCCTACCACCGAATGTTGAAATTTGCGGGGTTTTTTCCTGCAACCAATTGACAATAATTGCTGTTTGTTTCCACTATCTTTGCAACATGTTTCCTTTTAGAAAATTATATTTTTTCCGCAACTAATTTGCCAAATTAACTATTTTTTCGAGTTTCAATTGGTAAAATTCGCAATTCCCCCCCCCCGGTCGATTGGTGAATTGATTTTGCGTAATTGCGCAAAGAAAGAAACAAAAACACCGTGTTCTTCCACGAAAATAAAAAAATATTCCTGGAAGAATGTCATGTTTGTGAAACACGTTAAGAGGGCAACATCCCGCATGCTATTTCAAAAACTTCCCCTCAAAGAAAATATTGTCCCCTACCCTTCCAAGAACCTCTTGAAAATATGCCTCGCCGCCCCTGTAGTAAAACCTGCAAAGAAGAAGTTGAAAGGTTAAAAAAAAAAAGCTCCATTTTAGGCAGGTCTCCGGCTTAACAAGTATAATTATGGTATTTTTTTCATAAAAGCATGTTTTTTTCCGTTTTCAAAAGAATTCTTTTTTGACAGGATTCATTTTCACAAGTTTTACAGTAAATGTAATATACCTATGCTCTTCAGTGATGTACTAAAGAAAGGATATTTTAACAGCTTTAGAAGATACTTGTAAAAATGGAAACTGTCTATAACTGAACCCTGTCTTAAACGGAAAACTTTCTTAGTATCTAGAAATTATGCCTATTAGATCAAAACCTGCTTAAAATGGAATATCTGCTAAGATCAAAACCTGCTTAAAACGGAATTTTTCATCGATGCTTACGTGGAGGAGAGATGGCATACCCCCCTCCCCAAGGAAAACTTCTCCCTTGGCTTTCCACTGTCCTCAAAGAAAACTTTACCCCCCCCCCCCCCCAAGAAAATTCTGAAATGGCGCCCCTGATGTTATTGTATAAGTTGGTACAATTTTTAATATGTAGACTACTTCAGAAACATAATTTATACATAAAAATAATTAGTAGACATTATTCACAGTCAATTAATACCTATAGATTTTTCATGTTTATTTTTAGCTGCATTAGTAAAACGTAACAACTTTTACTCAACTTATCACCATTGGTGCATTAAAGATTGTTAGAAAAGCTAACACGGTTTTTTGTACCAAGGCTCGACCAGAGTTGCTGCAGTGCTTCTAAGGGCTTCAACTTTTTTTAAAAATTATTTTAACCTAATATGAATTAGTTATCAAATCAGTTAAAAATGAAATAAATTCAATTTCTTTTACAATCTGACAGCAATTACTGTTTATTTACTATAGCTTTTTTACTTTCTTCTATCTTCAATAGAAGAAAGTATTGTAATCGAAATTTTTTTCGACTTCCGGTTTTCGACGGATTTGCATGTTTTAGGGGTCAGAGATTCCAAAAAACATGTTTATAGAAAATGTCTGTCTGTCTGTGTGTCCGTCTGTCCGTCTGTCCGTCCGTCCGTCTGTCCGTCTGTCTGTCGCCATTGTACCATCCAAAAGTGTATGAAGTTATGTATAGAATTAAACCAAAATTTTATTATAAGTTTTTGGCTATAGCAAGCAGGTCCTCCCGGAATTTGGAAAAAATTCGCCGGTAGGGGGCGCTGATATAACAATTTTTGTGCGATTTTGAATATTGTACCATCCAAAAGTGTATGGAGTTATGCATAGAATTGAACCAAATTTTTAGTTTAAGTTTTTGGATATGACAAGAAGGTCCTCCGTGAATTTGGAAAAAATTCGCCGGTAGGGGGCGCTGTAAATGTGTTTTTTGTGCGATTTTGAATATTGTACCATCGAAAAGTGTATGGAGTTATGCATAGAATTGAACCAAATTTTTATTTTAAGTTTTTGGCTATGGCAAGCAGGTCCTCCCTGAATTTGGAAAAAATTCGCCGGTAGGGGGCGCTGTAATAGCGATTTATGTGCGATTTTAAATATTGTACCGTCCAAAAGTGCATGAAATTATGCATAGAATTAAACCAAATTTTTATTTTAAATTTTTGGCTATGACAAGAAGGTCCTCCGTGAATTTGGAAAAAATTCGCCGGTAGGGGGCGCTGTAAATGTGTTTTTTGTGCGATTTTGAATATTGTACCATCGAAAAGTGTATGGAGTTATGCATAGAATTGAACCAAATTTTTATTTTAAGTTTTTGGCTATGGCAAGCAGGTACTCCCTGAATTTGGAAAAAATTCGCCGGTAGGGGGCGCTGTAATAGCGATTTTTGTGCGATTTTAAATATTGTACCGTCCAAAAGTGCATGAAATTATGCATAGAATTAAACCAAATTTTTATTTTAAATTTTTGGCTATGGCAAGCAGGTCCTCCCTGAATTTGGAAACAATTTGCCGATAGGGGGCGCTGTAATAGCGATTTTTACTGTCTTCTATCTTCATAAGAAGAAAGTATTGTAATCGAAATTTTTTCGACTTCCGGTTTTCGACGAATTTGCATGTTTTAGGGGTCAGAGATTCCAAAAAACATGTTTATAGAAAATGTCTGTCTGTCTGTGTGTCCGTCTGTCTGTCCGTCCGTCTGTCCCTCTGTCCGTCTGTCTGTCGCCATTGTACCATCAAAAAGTGTATGAAGTTATGTATAGAATTAAACCAAAATTTTTTTATAAGTTTTAGGCTATGGCAAGCAGGTCCTCCCGGAATTTGGAAAAAATTCGCCGGTAGGGGGCGCTGATATAACAATTTTTGTGCGATTTTGAATGTTGTACCATCCAAAAGTGTATGGAGTTATGCATAGAATTGAACCAAATTTTTAGTTTAAGTTTTTGGATATGACAAGCAGGTCCTCCCTGAATTTGGAAAAAATTCGCCGGTAGGGGGCGCTGTAAATGCGTTTTTTGTGCGATTTTGAATATTGTACCATCGAAAAGTGTATGAGGTTATGCATAGAATTGAACCAAATTTTTAGTTTAAGGTTTTGGCTATGGCAAGGAGGTCCTCTCTGAATTTGGAAAAAATTCGCCGGTAGGGGGCGCTGTAATAGCGATTTTTGTGCGATTTTGAATATTGTACCGTCCAAAAGTGTATGAAGTTATGCATAGAATTAAACCAAATTTTTATTTTAAGTTTTTGGATATGGCAAGCAGGTCCTCCATGAATTTGCAAAAAATTCGCCGTTAGGGGGCGCTGTAATAGCGATTTTTGTGCAATTTTTAATATTGCACCATCGAAAAGTGTATCAAGTTATGCATAGAATTGAACCAAAAAAAAATTTAAGTTCTTGGCTATGGCAAGGAGGTCCTCCCTTAATTTGTAAAAAAATCGCTCATAGAGGGCGCTGTAATAGCGATTTTTGTACAATTATTGTGCCATTTTGAATATTGTACCGCCGAAAAGTGTATGAAGTTATGCATAGAATTGAACCAAATTTTATGTGTTTATTTTTGGTCATGTCACGAAGGTCCTCCCTGAATTTGGAAAAATTCTGCCGGAAGGGGGCACTATGATTGCGATGTCTGTACCATTTTCATTATTGTACCATCGAAAAGTGTATGAAGTTATCCATATAATTGAACCAAATTTTTTGTGCATGTTTCTGGCTATGGCAAACAAGTCCTCCCTGAACTTGAAAAAATTCCGAAAGAAGGGGGCGCTATAATTCCGATCTCTGTGCCATTTTCATTATTGTACCATCGAACAGCGTATAAAATTATGCATACAATTGAACCAAAATGTTTGTGCTTGTTTTTGACTTTGACCAACAGGTTCTCCTTGAATTTGGAAATATTGTGCGGTTAAGGGGCTCCGTGCTAGCGATTTTTGTATACTTTTTTTGATTTTTCGTAGTTCTATTGTGCATCGGCGGTTCATGCAGCGGCGGGAACTCGCTTCCTGCTATGCCGGCTATTGGCAAACAGCTGATAACGACAGAATAAGGAAAAATTAATAATTTTAACAAATATCATGATATAGATTAACTCGTTTTTAGTCCGTTTAATTGACTTGAGCAGAAATTTAAGATGAAAATCAAAGTTGGTATAGTATTGAACTAATAATATTGAAGTATTAACATGTGTAACTAGGTTTTGAAATATTGAGATGTATAAGATAGAAGAAAGTTTTGGGATTGGCACATCCAACTAGTTTTTAAATATAGTAGCATTTTTAAACGTATCTTCTAGTGCCTTCCTCACCACACACACACACACACACACACAAAAAAAAAAAAAATCTGTATGTAAACTTCGTTTATAAAATATTTGTTTCTAAAACAAAAATGTATTTTCCGTATGGAAATAAAACTCTCGAAAAGTGAAGCTCATGCAACTTTTGTTCCTTATAAAAATACCACATTTTATAGGGTATTTGAATGTTGAAATATAAGGATAATTGAATGTGAAAATAATACTTGCTTGTAAAAATAATACTGATTACACTTGCAACATTTGATATAAGTAGAAAAAGGAAGGGAAAGGGGAATTTATATCCTTAAAAAGTGACTTTATGCATCCATAAAATGCAGAATTGATATTGCGCTATAAAAATGTTTCTACATAAAAAGTACACCAAAAAAAAGCCGCTTTGTTAGTCTAAAAATACTAAAATGATTGAGTAAATTTACTCTTCTCAGCACACTCTTCCCATGATTTGCAAAATTCTATAATAATTAGAAATTAAAGGAAATACTTAAGTTTCTATAATTGAAGAGAGAAGTTACTTAGAGATTGTAATCATGCAAGTTGCAGAATCCCGAGGCCACCGTTCTTTTTTTTAAACCTATAATAATTTCTGAATAGTTATCATCGCTTTATTTAACGATACATTTTTCGATGATTAAATTAAGCAATTTTTTATTCAAATTATGTACTAGACATTCCTAATTGTTATTTAACCATGGAATGTCATTAAATAAAGCGAAGATTACAAATCAAAAATAATGGTAGAATTTGTGGAAAAAAAAAAAAAAAACTGGCCATGGAATTGAACAGCTTGCAAGATTATATCCCAGAAAAGTCACCAAGTTTGTATTGCTCAAAAGGAAAGATTATGTTTTCCAATTAAAAACGAATTCCAGGAAAAAAATTTTTAACCTTTTGATATTTATCTCTTTTCTTTTCTCAAGTTGTTTTTCAATTTTGGGTGCATCCGAATCCGCTTTAAAGTGGGGAGAAGCGAGGTACTAAAAGCTAAAGAACTCAAGATATTCAAGATATGCAAAATATTTCGTTAAAATCTAAAAGATATTCAACGATGCAATGAAAAAATCTCGTCCAGGGCGCGCGCCGTGGCTACCAAATCTCTCCAAAGGTGGATGTTTTCTCTCTCAATCGCATTTAAAGATGTTCGCTTTGTTTTCTGATTCTGAAAGTGCTTCAATGTATCTTTAATTTATTTGTGATAATAATACCCCCTTGTGCTATTAATTGATGATCATTCTTAAACGAATTCTCAGAATTTAGTACTCTAGTCAGAATATATGTGTACAACAAATGAAAAAATATTGCAGCGGCTTAGACACTTAGGGGCGCGAAGATTTTCTTGGAGTAGGGCGCACCGGCCCTCGGGCCGATGGGCCGGCGGGCCAGTCCGAGCCTGCAGGGGTGCAGAATATGTCCGATCCGGCGATCTAGGATTGGGGGAAATTTTAACCCCCTGGGGAAATTTTTCCGAAACATATACAATTGATTTCGATTTTAACAAGGAATTCCATAATTCCCTGAGATAGAACAATTTCAGTACAAATAAAAATATCCGTATGGCGACCTTCACAAAATCGATCTCAGAATAATATGTACTGTATATCAGGGGTGATTATGTTCCGAATTTTCAGAAAGTGTAAAACATTCGGTTCCGGGGGAAAAAAAAAAAAAAAAAAAAAAAAAAAAAAAAAATCGATCATCTGAAAATTTGGACATAAAAATTTCGCAAAGAATTACGGGAAAAACGCGAATTTCGTCACAAGATCGCAAAATAACCGCACATTTCATCAGATGATCGCGAAAGAACCGCAAATTTCGTCAAAAGATCGCGAAATGAACGCAAATTTTGTCAAAAGATCGCGAAACAATCGCACATTTTACCAAAAGATCGCGAAACAATCGCAAATTTCGTCAAAAGATCACAAAACAACCTCGAATTTTGTCAAATGATCGCAAAACAACCACGATTTTCGTCTAAACATGGCGAAATAACCGCGATTTTCGTCAAAACAGGGCGAATAACCTTCTATATCGTCAAAGAAAAGCGAAAAAAACCCGCAAATTTCGTCAAAAGATTGCGAAATGAACGTAAATTTACTCAAAAGATCGCGAAATAAACGCAAATTTTGTCAAAAGATTGCAAAACAACCGCGCATTTCGTCAAAAGGGGCGAAATAACCGCAAATTTCGTTAAAAGATCGCAAAAAATCTGCAAATTTCGCCAAAAGATCACGAAAGAATCTCAAATTTCGTCAAAAGATCACGAAAGAATCGCAAAATTCGTTAAAAGATCGCAAAAAACTGCGAATTTCGTCAAAATATCACGAAAGAACCGCAAATTTCGCCAAACGATCGCAAAACAACAGCGAATTTCATCAAATGATGGCAAAACAACTGCGAATTTTGTCAAAAGGAAGGAGAAATAACAGCAAATTTCTTCGAAAGATCACGAAAAACCGGCAAATTTTGTCAAACGATCGCGAAAAAACGCGAATTGCGTCAAAAGATCCATGAAAAATACATAGTGTTGGGAGTGGATTTCCCCCACTCTGCTGTAACCTTTCAGAAAATTTGCTGTGGATTTTAGGAAATTTTTTTTCACTCAGAATCACCCCTGCCATATATACTCGAGCATAAGCTGAGAAGTATTTGAAAAATAAATTTTCTATACATACGGTAATATAGCACTTACCTATAACATACCCTAAAATTTTGGGGAAATTTTCGTGTGGATTGGGGGAAATGTTGGGAGTAGAAACATTTTCTGCACCCCTGGTTTTTTTATTGTTGAATGTCAATTTTGCTGGAGCTTTTTTTTTTTTTTTGTCTTTTTTTTTCCTGCAGTATTACTCTACTGCATAGCTACCAATTTCTAGATTTTTTTCTTACCACTAAAACTTACCAGTAAATTTCGCCTAATTCAATCGCCGAAATCTAACAATTGTCAACGATTAAATATCGCAAAAATTTGAATTAAATTTTAGTGGTAACAAAGCCGTACAAATTGGCAGCTATGTGATTCTATTAGTGTCATGAAAATTGCGGGTGTAGCCTCTTCTTTCTGCTCAAAGTATTAAATAGTTTTTTCAATCGAACTTATACCTTTGTACAGTGTTGCCAGTAGGCTACTTTTTTTTAATTCAGATTTCTTGATTGCCACCACTATTTTGAAACCGTAAAATTACCTTTGTTTTCGCCTTAATTAATATGTCATTAAACATGGCGTATTTTACCATTTCAATAAAGTGGTGGTGCCAATCAAGAATCTGAATTTAAAAAAAGTAGCCCATCTGGCAACACTGCCTTTGTAATGGATCATTTTCTGCTATTGGACTGATGGATTCCATTATTATAAAACAACCATTATAAATGAAGTGTTACGTGAAGATGAAAGAGCAACCGTAAAAAGTTAGAACTCCGATTTTCTAGTCAGAATGGGGAAAAAATAGCCATAATTTTTTTGGCAAAAAAATTATGGCCATTTTTTCCCCATTCTGACCAGAAAATCAGAGTTCTAACTTTTTACGACTGCTCTTTCATCTTCACCTAACACTTCATTTATAACGGTTGTTTCATAATAATGGAATCCCTCAGTCCATTAAAGGAAAATAAGTCGGTTAAAATGGAAACTCGGATAATCGGAACTCTACTGTAGCTGAAAGTGGATTTTTATAGCGATGTGTGTTTTTTAAATTGTTTATTTGGATATTTCATTTCATTGTACGAAAATTTTTTAAGAATTTCTAACAGTGTTTTAAAACGTTTCATTTTCTGTGACTGACGCATGACTTTTTGTTCTTGTTTCAGGATATCACCTCAGCCTCAGCACAAAAAATCTTTTACTTATCTTTTCAGTTTTGTTGTTTTAAGTGTGATTTTAGCCCCTAAATAGTTTCTTCACGGCGTCTGTGTGTACACATTATGACACATTTTCTAATAGTATGCACAAATTACACTAAAAAAGGTGACTAATTCATTTTGGTGACTTTTCAATAGGTTATAGGTTTGATTCACAAGAAAGAAAAAAACTCAGCTAAATGGTTTGAAGCGAAAGTACTTATTCTATGCTAGTTTTACAGTAAATAGGCAATGAAGAAACTATTTCCGTTTCTTTTTGACAGTTTTATTTTCACCAAATAAAATGTGGGTGGAAAGTTTCAACAGAAAACATGGCGCCACACAGAGGAAACTAATAGAGCACACTGATCACAAACAGGTTGTGATGAAGTTGATAAAGAAATGAATTGGAAATTTTAGGAAAAACCAGAGTACTTTAAAGCACACTTGACCTACATTATATTGTCTATATAAATCAGGATAAATGTTGCATATAACTGCGACTGATCATTTGCAAAAAAAAAAAAAAAGTGCAGAATTTCTCTCTCTCTCCCTCGCTCTTTTTTTTTAAAACAACACAATTTAAATCGGGATATACCGGGTGTTTCAAAAGTTCTGTACGAAAGTAAAACGCGATAAAAAAAAAATTCTATGGACCGGAGAGACATGCGGTTTGCAGATAAATATTCGGCGTAGCACGGGATTTTGTATGACATCAACAAAAAATTAGTTCAAAATCTGGACACTAGAGGGCGCTACTGCAGATAATTCCATGGAATATTTCCATATGGCTCACATAACGCGAGATTTGGATACAAAACAGTATACATGCAGTATTGTCTAATGTTTTTGTATCCAAAACTTGCGTTATGTGAATAATATGGAATTATTCCATGGAATTATCTGCAATAGCGCCCTCTAGTGTCCCGATTTTGAACTAATTTTTTGTTGGTGTCATACAAAATCCCGTACTACGCCGAATATTTATCTGCAAATCGTATGTCTCTCCGATCCATAGAATTTTATCTTTATCACGTTTTATTTTCGCACCGAAATTTTGAAATACCCGATATATCGATGTACAATGCGCTATACAGAGTGTTTCTTAATTCATAATTCAAACTGTAAGGGAAGGTAAAGTACACATAAAGAAGCAAGTTTGGTATGGCAGTGAGGGGTCGGAAATGAAAAGTGTAGGCGAGAAACAAGAAATGAAAACGAGCGTTGAATTGACATAAGAAATATAATAAGTTCTCAAATGTGCCACCACACCACCCACATCGATACAGGCCGGGAAGCGTCTAGCAAGGGATTAGCAATGCCTTTTCGAAGATTCCTGGTGTCTCATCAACGAGACACCAATTGACTCTGATGAGGAACTCATTGCAAGAATTTTCGTCGCTGCTGCAACTGTTTGTGAAAAATCTGGAACCTTCGAAAGGTTGCACCAATCACTTGTTATACGCTACCAGGTCTGTATCGATGTCATTGGTGGTGCATTTGAGCATTTACTGTAATTGTTATGTCAATTTAACGCTTGTTTCATTTCTTGTTTTTCGCCAGCACTCTTCATTTCCGACCCCACTTTGCTACACCAAAATTACTCTTTATGTGTACTTTACGTTCCCTTAGAGTTCGGCCCATGAGTTCAGGAACATCCTGTATAGTCATAGTAAAATTAACCGAATGCGAGCTCAATCGGAAGTACAGTAGAGTCCCGATTATCCGAGTCCCGCTTAACCGAGTTTCAGCTTTAACCGAGTTATTTTCTTCTGATGGACTGATGGCTTCCTTTATTATGAAACAGCCATTATAAATGAAGTGTTAGGTGAAGATGAAAGAGCAGCCGTAAAAAGTCAGAACTCTGATTTTCTAGACAGAATGGGGGAAAAAATGGCCATAATTTTCTTTTCATTTTTCCCCCCATCCTGACCAGAAAATCGGAATTCTAACTTTTTACGACTGCTCTTTTATCTTCACCTAATACAAATTTTTACCATGTTTAATAGTTGACAATTGTTAGATTTCGGCGATTGAATTAGGCAAAATTTACTGGTGGTAATTTTGTGGTAAGAAAAATCTTAAAGATTGGTAGCTATGCAGTAGCGTAATAATACTGCAGCAAAAAAAAAAAAAAAAAAAAAAGCAAAATTGACTTTTAACAAACAAAAAACTGTCAAGGGCTTTTCATATAAACAATTTCATACCCCGTTTTTCTTAAAAGTAACGGAAATGTACATCAAAGAATTGTTACTAGTACCATAAAAATGAATGAATTAAGTGAAAAATTATATTTCTTCTCCTTAGTTGGTGACGATTTGTGTAAATCCGGTTTATCCGTGTTTTTTGCTTATCCGAGGTGAGCTTGGTCCATATTAACCCCTTCGGGACGAGCGTCTTTTAATGGATTTTTAATCTTTTATCAGCGGTTTTTCAAAACAGAAATTTTTGCCTGATTAAATCAAGAAAATGCTCGGATTAAATAAGGCAAAATTTATAATAAAAATTTACTGGTGAGAATAATCACGGATTCTGAGCACCTTACGCGGCACGTATACCGGTCGCTCGTCCCCAAGGGGTTAAATCGGATAATTGTGAGCCTACTGTACCGTTTTGGAATTATCGTGTTCACACGCTCACACATTCTTCGGGCTTGATTTCGGAAAGAAAAAAAAAAGGAAAGAAAAGAGCGAAGAACTGTTTTACCTTCTTCTTTTGGAACCTCTTTTTCTTCCTCGCTAGTTTCTGGAGTGATCTGGTATAATCGGGGAACATGGCTCTCTCGGTCCCAGGGATTCAAACGGCTCGATGAAGTATCTTCCGTATTACTGGACACTTGTAACAAAGAAAGGGGACCATGAGGAATAAAAGTACTGTAATAATAAATACAATTAGCATGTAAATTAACTGACTACCCCGTTTGATCGAACAGCGTTTCGTTGAAAAGTTCATAACAATAGAATGCGTGCTAAAACCCCTCTGAATGAAAACACTGAGAAGGTCTGGAATGCAAGGTTACCGACGTCATTTTCAGCGGCATAAAGAGATCAATTTCACTGTCATTATATGACAACAAAGTGCAACAAGTGACAACAATAAAATAAACAGGCTCTGCATATTTGATTTCAGAATGTTTTCGAAAAATGCATTTCCTTACTCTTAATTTTGAATGGAAACAAATTTAATAAACTGATTTTATTTTCAGTTTTTTTTTTTTTTAAACCTTCAGATAAGAAAATTTATACTGTTTTATTATTCAAACAAAACTTCCCTTCCTCTTTCGATGAAACGCCACTCGACGAACGCAGAACACATCAATTAATTTCACTGCAATAATGTTTTTTATTTTATTTAAGTTTTAAGTTTTATCAGTTAAATCATATTTTTTTTTAACCCATCTTATATTCTAGTCCTCTAAAATCAGAGTCGGATTTGCTTTTGATGTTTTATGAAATTAAAAAAAGTATTATGGTACAGATTCTTTCAAATTTACTGAAGAAGAAGTAAGCAGTTTCTTTATCTGTGGAGCAGCGAATGCATGGACGTCTAATAGAGTTCTATGTCGTCCCATAGTGACAATACTGCATTTGACAGTTCATTAGATAAAATTTATCAATGAACATTCAAAATATCTAATTTTATCATCTAAAGTTCAATATCAACATAAAATTCCATAATTCGTTAAAACCCTTCATGAGAGGAAAATGTCGACGCAGTCCATTAAGTGAAATAAAATGTAAAGCTAAAAAATTACAAGATGCGTTATACTATCAAGAATTCCCTTTTATGTAGACAAAAATTATTGTCATGAATTCGAAAGCTGGACTTAAAACAAGGAATGTCTCGTCAAGTAGTTTCTAGGATGTAAAAATCAAAAAGCTCTCAACCACTTCCATTACTCTCAAAATGAAATATTTCGAGAGAACCGTTTTTACAAGGGAGTAATCACAATGAAAACGCTACAGTAAAAAATTAACAGAACCCTTTAAACAGCATTTTTTTTTAAATAATGACCTCTATGAACATATGAGAAATCAAAATGAACATATGATGCAATGCATACAGAGCTTTATGTTCGTAGTCAAGAAGTAGATTTTTTTTTTCCTTCGAACTTTTCAATATAGTATTTTCAAAAATTTAGCAAATCGAAAGCTTCTTCACTTAATCCTTACATTAGATAATTTGAATATGTGAAAAAAATTATAGCTTAAACATTTATCATTGGTAGTCATATAATAATGTCTGCATGCACAGAAATAGTGAACCACATAAATGTATTTTTGATTGCATTTAAAAGATATTTATTGCCATTGTAATAAAAATCTGAAAAGTGTTAAAAACGCTTTCATTATTATAGTATTCATATCAAGACAACTATTGATAATATCTATTCAGAAAAGACACTTTTAAAGTATGGAAATTATGAATGGTTTTATACAGAGTGTCCTAAAAGTTCCCATATTGACAACATATGTATTTATTATTCACAAAACAACAAACCTAAAAAGGATTGCTTTTATGCTAATGATAAAAAGTACTTCCTGTACCATTCTTACACGATAAGCAGGAAAATGCAAAGCTCTTAAAGCCTTATATGCCGATCCACGAGATGCGGCCATTTCTTGCGCCAAACACGTCACTGATTTTTGAAGAGTTTGCACTGTCCTTCGTTGTGTGTTTTGCAGAAAGTCTATTGTAACAACTTTCAGTCTTTTACTCCTGTACTTTTCTTCCGTTTATTACGAAATCATCGCACGAGCCGATATATAGTGTATATTTACTCGGTATTGCGTCATTTGGATATTTATTTCGCCAGACATCTTTGCACCTTTCATACAATTTACATTCAAAATAAGTTTCTAGCAGCGCAATTCTCTGAATGCGTGATAAACTCATTTCACTATGAAGAACAAAATAATATAGAACTTTATTCTCGCACCAGTTGAGCGCAAAAAAAATCCCACGATAAAAACTCAAGAATTGGTGCGATAATAAAGCAGACGATAAAATTTAATATTTCAAAAAGAAATCACGGACAATGAGGTCTTTAAGTTGGAGTAGGAGAACTTTTAGGACACATTGTAACTGTTAGTTTCAACTAGTGTATCGAGACCAATTAATATAAACCCAGTTCGAACACTTTCGGGAACACGGTATACTATGAACTATTTTTATAATTATTTAAGAATTGTATAATACCTTTTAGATATATTAATAAATGCTTTTATGAAGGAAAATGATTTAATAAAACAAAATGCTATTCTGAAGGTAAAATTTGAACATTTTATTTTATTTATTTATTTTAAAGCGATAGTCCATACAGTAGTTAATAAAAAAAAGTACTCACGTTTCGGCTGATCGTCCAGAAGATCTTCCA
This sequence comes from Maratus speciosus, assembly GCA_963932465.1. Classification (NCBI taxonomy): domain Eukaryota; kingdom Metazoa; phylum Arthropoda; class Arachnida; order Araneae; family Salticidae; genus Maratus; species Maratus speciosus. The sequence continues at coordinate 223,080,147 of OZ010790.1, read as the reverse complement.
GTCTTCCAACCTGCTCATCTGAGTTCAGGGACATAAACAATCGGAAAGAAACTGCTTGTCACATGAGTCAATACCATTCTTAGCGGACAACGAGGCCCGCAAATATTGCACAGCTTGTCCCGGCCGGGACGGACAAACACATAAAAGACAAAGGACAAAGCATGCACACTGACATGCAAGCAAGCTATGGACGCCGGCGAACGGTGGTCAGAGGAAGGCAACTGTCTCTAACCCAGCCATACTCAACCATTTTTTACTCGCGGGCCGCAAACGTATGTTTTGGTTATTCGGCGGACCGCAACACACGTATAAAAGGATAAAAAAATGAGTAATTAAAATGAACGTCTGTTGCAGAAGAAATGTTACCAAAAAAATTTACACCACTACTTCCAAAAAATAAACTTCATGGTAGGTTTGTTTATTGCAAATGTTGTCGAAATAGGCCGCGGAGTTTGTTGTTTGGAAATAGAGGATATAATGTGTAAAAATCTTTTGATGCCATTTTATTCCATTACAACTGTTCAACCCAAAAAGCCTGTATTAGCTATATAGCAAGCATAAAACATAATAATACGACAATGCAGAATTTCCAAGTTCTACAAGAAAAAAAAAAAAAAATCTTTAAAACAGGAATTTTGTTTTTTCAGCATTTAGTGTCGCCCCCGATGAAAAAAAAAATATGTATATATAAATAGTACATTCATTTTTAAGACTTAAAGCACACGCTTTTATTTTATGTAAAATGACGTCATTCGCATTCGCTAAAGAATTACATATTTACGACCCATTCTTAAACATCTACAGTAAAGTACGCATAAGACGTCACTATCGCGAAATAATACACAAATGCAGCAAAAACATGCCGTCATTCAAGAAACTCGACAAAAAAAAAGGCTATCTAACGATGAATATGTCTTCATTTGTTTGTAACATTAATATAGATACTTAAAATTAAATAATTTATAATAGCGCCATGTTTTAACAGAAATCATTCGTTTATATTTTTTTCAAAATAGCACGTATTTTAATTACATTTTTTCTCGGTTGTTAAGAGAAAATGTCAACAAAAATATATAATTACTATTTTACAACTATTTTTCCGCTGCCAATATTAAGCAAATGGCTCAAAAAACTACAAAAATATTAATATCTCAAAAGTAAATGGAGATGCAGTTTTCAAACAAATTGAATAAAAAAGTACTTTTTTTTCCAATACGACGGTATAAAAATTGAAAATGTGAGATGCTTAGAAGTTTAAAAAATTGCTGTAGAGTATTTAATCGTACAATGATGCATCTGTTTTGTTTTACGACTGGCTTATACAACGTAGCGTTATTTTTTAGAGCAACACAGAATAAGCTGGGAGAAAGAAATAGCATACCGGGGGCTGAAAAAATCGGGAGATTTTCTCTAATAAATCAGTATTTTGTTCAATGCAAAAACTTTTTATTCATTTTTTAATTGCAGAAATGTAGCAGAAATTTAATTAATTTGGAATATTGTTCGATTAGTGTTCCACTGTAGCAAAAATAAGATTATGCGTAATGGGAACTTTTGTCCAGAAAAAAGCTTTTAGGATGTTTTAACATAATTTTAAATTAAAAATATTTAAAACAGCAGTGAAGGTCGTAACTAATTTTTATGCAAATCTCTATCAATTTTATAAATACGGATTAATGATTATGTTTTTCGGGCCGAACATGAAAGGTCATCGGACCACATGCGCCCCGCGGGCCGCAGATTGAGTATGGCTGCTCTAACCGGATTCTGAAATTTAGCTAACTAAATTTTTCCCTCTGATTTTATAAAAAATAGTAAACTTTATTCTTCGTAAATGACTGAAAATAATATAAAAGAAAAAGAAAAAAGAACTAAAGCTTTTTCGTTAGGGGGCTCGTGACAACATCAAACTTCCGTAAAAGACAATTTTCAATTATATTCTTCCGTTTTATGTTCATGTGTTTAAAAATTATATTAAATGGGGGAGAGCAGCAAAGCAGAGTCCCCAGACAAAAAAAGGGGGAAAAAGTATTTCCATCCTAAATTTTGAAAAAATATCTGGTAGAAGTATACTTTGGGGTTTTTTAAATAGTTCTTAAGTGTTAAATTTTTGTTTCGCTTTTTATGTTAATATACGGGGTTTCTGACAAAATGAAAAAAATATATAAACTTAGCTTAGCATATTCCATGCATATATTGTCAATTTTAAAACCGCGAGTTAGGGCCTAGACTACAGACCACAGGCATATATGTTTCAAAATCTTGGTGCTCCTTGGATTTCTATCTGCCGGCGACCATGAAGCAAGCATACACCATACAAGTCACACACAGGCAAGCAAACACGCATTTGTTTGAAGGAAAAATATAGAGAGATACATTAAATTTACATTTAAAAGTTCTTATTTGTACGATAATATAATAATTAACTAGTCCTTCAATTCTACTCCATCCCTATAAAGTGAACCCCTTCATTTATTTTGCAGGTGGGGGAAGGGAGAAAAGCTAATGAAAGCCAAATGTATGCGTTAGAACTTAGAAATTCGTCAAACGTGTTGCATATGTGAGCGGAAACCAGCTTCCTTGCGTTTTACAAAGCTTAGAAAAATCATGAATATCATTATTTTTTAATTATATAAATGTAGAATTTATAATGAAATATGTATATATATATAAAGGAAAATTAAAGAAAATCGTTAAGATAGAAAAGCTAATTTTTAAATTAAGTAGTTTTATTTTAAAAAATCGATCGGTTATTTATGCAATTTTTCCTAATGCTATAACATTTTCACTTCGCCAATATGTAAAAGATGAAACTCTGAAAATAAATTAAATTTGTTAAATATGCTATCACTACAACGCGTGTTTGAGTCTTTATAACGTGCATTTATAGAGTAGTTCCTTTATAACGCAGCAGATTCAGCTAACTCGTTGTATTGGAATCTCTAAAACTACGAAATTTTTTATAGCCGCTATCACAATAGCGCGTGTATGAGCGCTTTGCGCCCATGAATACGAAACATAAATAAATAAAAAAATAACAGTATATTCAGCTAACTCGTTGCATCGAAATAAAAAGAAAAACACGTTCTATAAATTGTTAATATTGTTTTAAATTATTTTTTATAATTAAATACATACATTAAAAATAATCCTTCCATTTTTTTTTTAATCAAATTTTCCGTTGCTGGATCCTAACCCGATTCTAAAGAACTAGAAACAAACCATATATCACTGAACCACTACGCACTCATACCAAGCTAGCTTAGAATAAAATTTTAAATAAAAGCTGAAGCATTCATTCTTTCTTCCTCTCCCCACCTCCAAAATAAATGTAATGATCCACTTAGTTGGGATAGAGAGTGAAATCGAAGTGTTAGAGAATAGCTTTTGCATAAATTGGTTGAAGATGTTATAAAATCTTGCATAATGACTATTTACTGCAGCAGGAATGTCTCTTTACAGATGCCCACCCTTTATAACTTATTAAATAAATCAGAAAATATTTACTCTGGTAAAACTACCACCTGTCTAAAAACATTACAGTTATTATATGGGTTTACATTAGCCTACCATCGTTACATTCTTATCATAAAAAGGAATTAAGTTTCAGATAAAATTCTTCAGATGAACTGCACAGTATATAATCCAAATTCCATTAAAATTGTTCCGGTAGTATCATATTTGTGAATGTTCATGTATTGCCTACTGACCCATAGTCAATCGAGTTTAACAACGACATTTACATGATTAAAATTTGAAAAAAATAAAATTTGCAATTGATTTCCTTTCTGTTTATTTTTATTTATTTTTATTATTTTTATTTTATTTATTTATTTTTGCTTATATTAAAAAAAAAAAACTGTTTTTTGATCGTTAAAATTATTTGTTACGGGAAAAATAACTCTTATATATATATAAACTTAAGGAACTGAATTTGTTAATGGAACAACATTCGAATTTCAAAATTTGAAGAAAGTGAATAATATCTGTTTAAATTTTTATAAAATATAAACTTTCTATAAAACAATTCATGTAATAGAATTATTACATTAAAGAAAAACAAGTACATTTCAACTTAATTTACAATCTATTCTATGATAAGATAAAATAGATCAAATACTATGACCAATTTGGATATCGGTAACATTGGAGATGATGGGGGGAGGGTAATTTAGCAATATCGAGTTGAATGCAAATGCAAACTAAATAATGAAACCGATAATTTAAATTGTACCATCGGAAGGAGGTATTATAAGGGTTAAAATTTTCATTTTATAGGTCATTGAAATTTCAGCAACTATAATTAATCCTATAACAGCCTTTCGCGTACAAGCACAACAAGCAACAATAGCATTCCATACGACTTATTCATCAAACATTCATATTGCATAATACACACAATTAAACAGTACACAACACATAAAACATGTAATGAACATATAATGCAACAACAAAACAGATGAAAACATGTATTTTATTTTGAACAATGAAATTATTAATAAATTAATAAATTAATAATTATCAATAATAAGAAATAAGTACAAGAAACTGGGTAAAAAGGATTAATATGTGTTGTGTAAAAACGGATGAAAAGAAAACTGCAGATTACCAGAAAATAAAATCATATTTCAATTTCAAAGCTTCAGGAAGAAGTCTCCAAGTTGTTGGAGAAAAGAATGAGACGCGTAGAGATAACATTAGTTAGAGATTCTTTATTAATAACAAAGTGGCGACATGCGCATAGGGCGCTTGCTCATATTGGAGTTTTTGTCCAAACTATAGCAATTCACATTCCAATATTTGGTGATCATCGCCTGGAAGTGTTCGATTAAACGAATCAGACAAGTAAACAAACTTAGCTTGGTAATAATAGCAGGATCGCCAACATGCTTAGCAAATAGTTTTTGTCCAAAATTGCTTTGTTCAGTTTTAGTGCCCTTGTGTCACTTCTCTTATATATATATAAAGGCATTCTAGCATGTACCTTGTGGTTTTTCTCTTTCCCTAAAAATTTTTAACTGAAGGGAAGTCTGGGTCATGAAACTTTGAAGCAGATACATGCTTAATTAATTCTGGCAATTTGTAGGGTTTCCTTTTTTTCGTATTGGTACTTGTTTGGGGTTTTTTTTATAGAAAATGTGCCTGTCTCTATCATTGATAACGCATTTAACATAAGTGGTTATGTTAAACTTAAGGTTTTTCAAAGGTATTTAGGTAATTAGCTTCGACATTATATAAATTAAACAGTTTTTTTTTTTTTTTTTGAGTAAATTTAAGCAAAAATTCGTTATAAGGTGACAAATTACTTTTTAAAGAAATTATTATTTTTATGTGTCAAAATAAATTGCGTTAGATCACTGTTAAAAACACTGTATACTACATAATATATATATAGGCGATTCCATGTAGCTTTTACTCTAAAAGGCATTTTATAAATATTTTTGTCACTATTTTATTATTCATTTTATTGTAACTCCAGGATTCTAAATGGTGCTCCTTCAACTGTATAGCTTGATAGTATCATTTAGTCTAATATTTGGAAGAAAGTTTCATTTTTATATTACTGGGTGTCTACAAATTAGTTGGGCAGTTTCGTAAGTTAAAAGCTTCCGAAATATTGAATGAAATTAACTAGTCGAAAGTCAGACTAGTAGTAATATTGACGAAGTCTATTCATAGATGGCGTTAGGTGTCATAACTGACGCTATCGCTTAGCGAGCGGAGGTGTTAGTCAATGGCCACCACGATCACAAGATCTTTCACCGCTTCATTTTGGTGTATGGGGTTTTGTGAGAGATCAAGCGAACAAGCCGCCACTCCCTGCATCCACTCCTGAACTGAAATCAAGAATCTGCACTGCAGTTAATTTTATCGACGGAAACATGCTGACAAACCTGTGGCAAGAAATGATTTACCGATGGGACATTTGCAGAGTCACGAAAGGAAGTCACACCGAACATTTGTGATAATGGTAAACTTGAACTAATTTTCTATCTTACAACAATATGTACTTTAATTTTTTTCCTGTCAATCCCATTCAATAAATCATTCTTTTTGCCAAACTAATTTGTAGATACCTTGCATAGTAAGTAATTTATAATTTTTAAGAAAATGCGTTGTGTTAAGACGCAATTGGATTCTAGAGTAAGTCACATAAAACAAATTTTATTAAAAAGAATTAATAACTCATGAAATTTCAGTAATTTAGAACGCTTGATCACAATTGAAGAGCAGAGTGGAAGAACATGTTAAGTAACAAAAATTACATTTGAAGAAATTTGAAGTGAAAGTTTTTGCTGTAAATTTTAATGATTTATTTTCTATTTGATGCCATATCTGTTTAAAATATTAACAGGTATGTTACTAAACTCTCTCAGAAAAACTTATTCATATTTAATTTTCAAATATTAAAAATTATTAATATTATTGACATTATTAAATATTAAAATATTAAATATTAATGAATAATGTCTTAAATCTTCAAGACTAAATGAAATCTTAGTATTTTAGCTTCACCATGTGATAGATATTTTTTTAGAAAATGTAGCATAACATGTTCATCCACTCAGCACTTCAATTATGACCAAGCAATGTGTTTGCATTGGCAAGGGCAATCAAAATAAAATTAAATTAAAAAAATAATTCAAAAAATAAATTAAATTCTGTTAGTGTAAGTTACATTTCCACAATTGTATTGATAATATATAAAATAAACTACTTAGTACAATTTATTTCGGTGCTAAAATTAATATGCTTGTTCAAGATATTGGTATGAAATGAAAATTTTTTACGTGTAAAAGTATTTTTTATTCCACTTTTTAATTTCTTAAAATGTGTCTAATATAGAACAAGTCGCTCATGGAAATGCCCATGTATATACATATATATGTATTTATTTATTTACTTTCAAAAATTAATTATATCACCATGTTTTGTTATTTTTCACTAAGAATGGCGGTGAAGTAATTTCTATGCTTATACTGAACGTTTAAACATTATTTAACTTTAAATATTATGTTTATACTAAATATTTAAATATTTTTTTGACTTCGAGATGGTTCATTTGTTTTGTAATTATATTTACCAATAAGTAATTATTCATTAAAATAATAATGCTTCGAGTGAATTTTTTTATTATAAATATGATTTTTTTAACCTAGTGTTTATTTTCGGCGCATCATTTGTTTCGTTAACTTTATTAATGCTAACTTTAATCATTCTGTAAAGATAAATAAGTCATGGGATAATTTCTAATTTTCTCATTGTTTTTTTTTTAAACTATCTTTTACTATATATGCTTTGTAAAACATCTCGTTATAACTTACTGTGTGTTCATTCTTTGCATCTCCTAATACATGAGCATTTTATTTAAATGAGACAGGAAAATATTGCTTTCTATTTAGCCTTTGTATCACTTAATTGTACTCTATTGAATGGCCATTCAAAAAGTGCATAGTAATTTCATAAGTTTTAATTAAAATTGACGTAAAAAGACATTGGAAGAAGTGAATGCTCCAGACCTTGGATTATCCTAAAACGAAGAATATCTTGATTTTTAAAATTGTAAGTTATGATTCTCAGACTGTTAGAAAACAGCATAATTGTGAATATATTAAACATATTGTTAATATATATTCATTATAATATGTGAATATATATACAAACATTTCAGAAAATTTATGTTAACTTCGTAAAAACAGAGAACTTTAAAGAAAAAAAAAAAACAGAAGTTTGACTTTAGAAAATGATTTAGAGATTTAGAAATGTATTTCCTCAACCACAGTGAACTCTGCAGTAAATAAGCTGATTTTTAAGACCAGTTTAGATTCCATATGATATATTTTTGAGCGTGTGTGTGTGTGTGAGAGAGAGAGAGTGAGTGCGTGCGTATTACAGTAGAAACACCACAGTAAATGTTTTCACAGTACTTCAAACAGGCTGAAAGATACAATATTAGAACCAGTACTTACTATTGATGTCCACTCCGACACAAACGGCCCATTCGGCCCGCGATATGCGCCTGTCCTGATCTAAGTCGCAGAATTTCGCAAAAGTACGCGCGCAGCCACGAGGGCGCACGATCCGCCGGGCCATGCGACGCAAATCTCGCACCTCCGAGCGATGGAGGGCCGAATCCCCGTTGCTGTCCAACTGGTCAAATTTCCACTGTATGACACGCTTCTCGTGAGTGTCCCTTAACGGGTCCGATGTTTCTGTAAAAAACAAATTATTAGAAATAAACATCATAATTAGCGGAATAACAGTGAGACAGTGGACTTATCTGGTGGGGAAGAAAAAAGTTGAATCCTATGTTACCCAATGAGAAAATTACTTATCCTTTTTGTTCATTCAAATTTGGAAATGTCAACACTATTTTTTTTTTTCAGCACGTAGATAGGAAGGTTCTTTATCCCTCTGTAAGCTCCAAATTTTTATATATTTTTCCAGTCATAAGTTCAAATACTTTTTATATTTTTCGGAATTTTTTTAATTTGAGCACAAATTTTAAAATACTCATAATTCTCTTTAAAATATTTTAAGCTTACAGAAGTATACCTATGTGCTGAAAAAAATATTGTTGCAATCTCCAAATTTGAATGAACAAGAAGGATAAGTATTTTTCCCATAGGATAACATGGGATTCCTTCTTTTTTCTTCCACACCAGATAAGTCCCCTTAAGTCTTACATCTTATGTATATAGTGGTTCAAATCATCTCCAAATTTTAAAGATGGAATAGACACATGAGTGTGCATATAGTTTTGTTAAGAGAGAGGACAAAGAAAAGTATTACATTCGACCACGATAAAGGTTGGTTCTGAAAAAAAAAAAAAAAAAAAAAATCAATAATATTTCCGAACGTATTTATTTATTTTTATCAAGCCCATAGGCACAGTGCGAGAGGAAAGGGGATTCTAAACTCGCCGAAACGAGTGGTAAAGCTTACAATGAAATAATGTATACATGCCTTTAATAATATGCCTATAAAGACTATTAATAATACAGCAGGGAGCAGAAAAATTGGTAAACATAGAAATAAACAATAACTACGTTAAGAAAACATTTATTATAACATACGTACCATTATATAACAGGCTTATTTACTTACTATTATACAGGCATGAGAGTGGGTAAAGAACAAAAAGTCTGAAAATACGCGTAAGCTAAAATTTGGTAAAAAACTAAAAGACTGAGCGAAATCATATTTTGCACAAAACAGGCAAAAAAAAAATGTTTTTCAAAGGGCTCGAAAAAAATGTGGATTTCGTCAAATGGTCGCTGGAAAAACGCGAATTCCGTGAAAAGATCGTGGAAAAACGCAAATTTCGTTAAAAGATCGCGGAAAAACGCGAATTTCGTCAAAAGATCGCGGAAAAAACGCGAATTTCGTCAAAAGATCATGAAGAAAAAAACGAATTTTGGCAAAGGATCGCGGAAAAACGCAAATTTCGTGAAAGAGCCGCTGAAAAAACTCGAATTTAGTTAAAGGATAGAGGAAAAAACATGAATCGTCAAAAGGCTGCAAAAAAAAAAAAAAAAAAAAACGAAATTCGTCAAAGGATCGCGGAAAAAAGCAAATTTTGTCAAAGGAAAGCGGAAAAACGCGATTTTCGTCAAAAGATCGCGGAGAAAATGCGATGCAATTCTGCCGCGATATGTCTCGTTTGGCGTATTTTTCCGCTGCCAGAAAGAAAAAAACGGCAAAATTCGTTTTTTTTCTTTCTTTCTTTTTTTTTTTTTTACAGATAAAAATAAAAAATTTACGAAAAGTCGGAAATTCCGATAAAAGTCGGAAGAATCTCATCCCTGTATTATAACATACTTAGATTATTTTGTTAAAACTCTAATTTACAAAAATATAATCATATATTTTTTAAAAAATTCAACAATTTTGAGAAATACTGGAATCTTGTAATCTATTTTTCACACTAATGACACATAGAATAGAAATCCAAAGATAATGAATACACATTGTCTATAAATCCACAACCACGAGTTTTCATTCCATAAATACTGGTCGAATACGCTTTGGGATGAGTTTTTGACAACTCGTTAAATTTTTACATGACTGAAGTCTGGGGAGTTCAGGGGCCAATAAATTGTTGAATTCCATAATTCGCAAAAAATGTTACTGTTTGGTACTTTTAGAAGGGTGCATTTAAAATAAACCAGCATCTTTCAAAATTCTACCAATACCCCCATCGAAAGTCTAAATCATTAAATTTTCATCTGCGACCTTTTCAATAACTTTCGGGCTTTATCATAGACAAAACAGATACAAAAAGTCCTTCCGGCCAGTGCCGGGAGGAAGAGGTAGCGTTCATATTCCTTATTTTAAAAAAGCCAACTTATATTATTCAAACACACGAAGCTCAATTAAGTGGAAACCGAATGTAGGAGATTCAATACTAATTTTTATCAATACTAAATCATTGTGAATGAGAATTTCGCGAAATTAGTCAGCTTTATCCAAGCTGCTTTTATTTAAAGTAACTTACATTTGGCTGCCAAATTCGGCGATTTCTTAAAGTGCCTGCCATTTTAAGACAAGATGGTGGATGGGGCTAACCAGTGAACTTGGTCGAGACCTTAGTAATTGCTGTGCACATGCTCACTCACATCGGAATCGGTTGATATATACGAGTGCTGTGGCAGGCAAAAAATCAGATTTTTCAAAATGTCACCCACGTCAGAAATTGAAACTGCTATATCTGAGCCATTTTTTAAGATAAAGACAAACAAAAAAAGCTCCTGAATCCTTATATCAAGGTCAAATACTTAAGAAAGAAACCTTTTTCAATTTCTAATTTTTTTGCACCTCACTTTAAATATATATATTTTTTAATTTAATGGCCGCCATTTTGAAACAAGATGGCTGATGAAGCTGGCCAGCGAACTTGGTCGAGATATTGATGTATACTATCCACATGCCTTCTTCCATCGAAATAGGCGAATACGTGTGGTATCGCGTGGCAAATACAAGATCGTTTCAAAGTGTTAGCCATGATAGAAATTCAAAGTGCTATAATTCAACCACTTTTTAAGATATAAACAAAAGAACAAATTTTCAGAAACAAAAACTGCTCCAGAATCTTTGTATCAAGGCCAAACACATAAAGAAAATCTTTTTCATTTTCCAATTTTAGGTAGCTTTCATTACAAAAAGCTACCTATTGCAGCCGTTCGGAGGAAAGCGATTTCAAAAAATTTTGGTATATTTTCATCGATCATGACCCCCAGACCCCGAATCCACCCTCCGTTAAAAAGTTGATATATATATATATATATATATCCATATATATATATATATATCTGACCTTTGTCATACTGTAACTCTCGAATTTATAAACCGATTTGGATGTAATTCGGTATGAACATAGTACATACCAATATATCGACCAAGTTCGTTGGCCAGCTTCATCCGCCATTTTGTTTCAAAATGGCGGCAATTTAAAATTTTTTAAAAAATTTTAAATTTGAAATGTGGTACCAAAGAATTGAAAATGGAAAAATATTTTTTTCTTATGTATTTGACCTTTATACAAAGATTCCGGAGCAGTTTTTGTTTCGTCTATATCTTAAAAAATGGCTGAGTTATAGCATTTTGAATTTCTAGCGTGGCTGACATTTTGAAACGTCCTGAATTTTGTCACGCGATAAAAGGCGTATTTATGAACCGATTTGGATGTAACTTCGTTTGTACATAGTACATACCAATGTCTCGACCGAGTTCGTTGGCCAGCTTCTTTCGCCATCTTGTTTCAAAAGGGTTGCCATTTAAAAAAATTAAATTTAAAATTTAAAATGAGGTATTAAAAAATTGGAAAATGTAAAAGATTTTTTTATGTATTTGGCCTTGATACAAAGATTCCGAGGAGATTTTGTTTCTGAAAATTTGTTCTTTTGTTTATATCTTAAAAAAATGGTTGAATTATAGCACTTCGAATTTCTAGTATGGCTAACATTTTGAAACGATCTTGTATTTGTCACGCGATAACACACGTATTCGCCTATTTCCATGTAAGAAGGCATGTGGATAGCAGTGGTGTAGTCGTAAAAAAAACAGAGGGTATACGTTCTAAGCAGAGGGTATACGCTCAAGCCAGAGGGTATACCCTAGTGTATATATACTATAGCTTTCTTGAGAAACAGAGGGTATACGGTGTTCCTTTAAAAAATCCAGAGGGTATACGGCGTATACCCCCGTATACCCTCCACTACATCCCTGGTGGATAGTATACATCAACATCTCAGCCAAATATAAGTTACTTTAAATAAAAGCAGCTTGGATAAAGCTGACTAATTTCGCGAAATTCTCATTCATAATGATTTAATATTGATAAAAATTACTATTGAATCTCCTATATTCGGTTTCCACTAAATTGAGCTTCGTGTGTTTGAATAATATAAGTTGGCTTTTTAAAAATAAGGAATTTGAAAGCTACCTCTTCCTCCCGGCACTGGCCGGAAGGACTTTTTTAATACCTCATTTTAAATTTTAAATTACATTTTTTTTAAATGGCAACACTTTTGAAACAAGATGGCAAATGAAGCTGGCCAACGAACTCGGTCGAGACATTGGTATGTAGTACTATGTACAAACCAAATTACATTCAAATCGGTTCATAAATACGCCTGTTATCGCGTGACAAAAATCAAGTCGTTTTAAAATGTCAGCCACAATAGAAATTCAAAATGTTATAACTCAGCCATTTTTTTAGATATAGACGAAACAAAACCTGTTCCGGAATCTTTGTATTAAGGTCAAACACATACGAAAAAAATCTTTTTCATTTTTCAGTATCTCATTTTAAATTTAAATTTTTTTAAATGGCCGCCATTTTGAAACAAGATGGTGGATGAAGCTGGCTAACGAACTCGGTTGAGTTATTTGTATGTACTATGTACAGACCAAATTACATTCAAATCGGTTCATAAATACGTCTGTTATCACGTGGCAAAAATCAGGGCGTTTCAAAATGTCAGCCACGCTAGAAATTCAAAATGCTATAACTCAGCCATTTTTTAAGATATAGACAAAACAAAAACTGCTCCCGAATCTTTTTATCAAGGTCAAACACATAAGAAAAAAATATTTTTTCAATTTTCAATTTTTTGGTACCACATTTCAAATTTAAATGTTTCTTAAAATTTTTAATGGCCGCCATTTTTGCCAACGAACTCGGTCGAGACATTGGTCTGTACTATGTATAAACGAAGTTACATCCAAATCGGTTCATAAATGCGCCTTTTATCGCGTGACAAAATTCAGGACGTTTCAAAATGTCAGCTTCGCTAGAAATTCAAAATGCTATAACTCAGCCATTTTTTAAGATATAGACGAAACAAAAACTGCTACGGAGTCTTTGTATAAAGGTCAAATACATAAGAAAAAAATATTTTTCCATTTTCAATTTTTTTGTACCACATTTCAAATTTTAAATTTTTTAAAAAATTTTAAATGGCCGCCATTTTTAAACAAAAGGGCGGATGAAGCTGGCCAACCAACTCGGTCGAGACATTGATATGTACTATGTACACACCGAATTACATCCAAATCGGTTCATAAATATGAGAGTTACAGTGTAACATAGGTCAGATATATATATATATATATATATATATTGATATATATATATATATATATATTGATATATATATATATATATATATTGATATATATATATATATATATATATATATATATATATATATATATATCAATTTTGAACGGAGTGTGGTTTCGGGGTCTGGGGGTCATGATCGATGAAAATATACCAAAATTTTTTGAAATCGCTTTCCTCCGAACGGCTGCAATAGGTAGCTTTTTGTAAAGAAAGCTACCTAAAACTCCAGGCGGCACAAATCATTAGCGAGCGAAATTATCTTCCTTCGCTATTTAGCATTTGATTCGATGCCTTGATTTTGCTAAAAACTTTACATCACTCAAATACATTTTCTAAAGGCCTTTTTGTTCTCTTATCTGTATCAGATAGCTATTTTCATAAAATTTTCCGTGTAATTATTTCTTTATAACAAAAATTCCATCTTTAATCTTTACGAAAATAAAATTACTGTATGCTGTCATTAAGTTTGTTTATGTAGTATGTTTCAATGTTAAAAGCAAAGTGGTAAATGGAATCTTTATTTAAAATTTTGATTTTGCATGAAAAGAATTTTTGTCATTTTATTTTTCCCTCTCTACAATACATTCGACTTTAAAAATAACAATTTAAATTATTAAAAATCCTAAATAGCCCAGTGGTAGGGGAGGAAAAAAAGGTCGAATGCGGAATTAATTAGGGGAAAGCTGGAAATTGTTGAATTCCATTTAGTTTAGGTCTAGAATGAACATACTAAGTTTTCCCCCTCGTAGTAGGTGAGTGTTAGAAAATATATACAGATTTATATTCGAAAAAAAGGTTTTTTTTTTTTTTTTTATAAATTACCATAACAATATCTAAACAAAATCTAACTCTATCAAAACATTGCCAATACAAGTGTTGTAGAGCTTAAAACTCTGAATAAAATGAGTACCTACACTTAATATTTTTGCTTAACATTAAGCTCGCAATTCTACTTCAAGTTTAGCCTAAATCGCTAACCAAGAGTTCGAAGCTAGTATGGACCCGGTTATCAGTCTACCCTGCTTCAATTTTTTATATATGTATTTTATTTATTTATTTATTGAGTCATTTACGATGTTTTAGGTAGCTTTCATTACAAAAAGCTACCTATTACAGCAGGGCCGGAGGAAAGCGATTTCAAAAAATTTTGGTATATTTTCACCGATCATGACCCCCAGACCCCGAAACCACCCTCCGTTCAAAATTGATATATATCTATATATATAAAAGAAAGTCTGGATTTCGTATTAATCAACGCGCAGCCAAAACTACTGAACCTAAAATTTTGAAAATTGGGGTAAAAATACTCCTTATGACATAGAGTGCCGCTAAGAAAGGATTTTCTAAAATTCCACCCCTAAGGGGGGTAAAAAAAAGAACGAACTTTAAAAAAATTCCTTAAAAATCTGATTTTATTGTTATTTTTCAACTGATAACATATTTTGGTGTGTTTTTGTATGCTGAATCGAATGGTACTATCCAAATTCTTTAAAGTCTAATAGTTCATGAGATATTTCATATTTTTCTAATTTGGCGCTATCTTTGGCGCCAAAACCTCAAATTTTCAAGTTATAATTTCTAAAAACTCATTTTCTTTATTCTGTTACTATAGCAAGGGAATAAATTCAAATTGAACATTTCCTTAATCAATTCTCTTGGTTTAATAATTAAAACAACTATGTCAGTTAGGAAAAAAAATACAAACGCCTCAAAAACTAAAACTAAAAAAAAAGAAAAAAAACTGTTGTACTTTTTCGTTCTACCAACATGCCAAGATGTATGATATCGTGCCATTTATTTCAACCCTAACTGTGCAAACGATTTTTAGTGCAAACTGTGCCAAATATTAACACTTGCTATTTATTGAACGTGAATATTTTTTATGAGTATTATTCCATCTTAATCCCGTAAAACTTTTTAATTTGTTATTTTTTCAATAGAAAACATTTATTATTAATTATAACTCATTTATTAGTGATTACTGACATAGATTTTACTATTTGGCAGTTATCTGATGAGGAGGAAGCTACAGTAAAATTATTTTAGAAGTTAGGAATTATACATATAAAAATGTTTGTTCAAGAAACCATGAATGGCTTCATTCAAAGAATGAAATGTTTACTGTAGTGTGAAAAATACGTATTATGTACGCCATGCTGCAGTAGTAAAAATATTTACAATTTGAAGACTGCAGTTTAAATTGACTATATTCTATTACTTGCAAAATATTTATTTATGCTTTTATTTTAAGTACTTATTTTTATTGATTTAAAAAACTGGTGGGTAAAAATTAGTATTGAATCTCCTATATTCGGTTTCCACTAAATTGAGCTTCGTGTGTTTCAATAATATAAGTTAGCTTTTTTAAAATAAGGAATATGAAAGCTACCTCTTCCTCCCGGCACTGGCCGGAAGGACTTTTTGCAATTATTTTAGCTCATTATTTTGGATATTTTGAGAATTACGATTTAACCTCTTGATTATGAGCCCAGTGGTAGAGGATGAAAAAAAGGCCGAATTCGAAATTAATTTGGGGAAAGCTAGAAATTATTTTAATCCCTTCGACATAGATCAGAAATTAACAAAAATACGTCTGTATAAAAATTGGAAGTAAGGTGTACTGATAATTTGGTCTCGCCCGACTTCAAACTGTTGATTAACGATTAAGACAAAATTTTGAAATAGAATTACGGCTTTAATATTGAATAAAAATATTAATATGGGTACTCATTTTATTCAGAATTTTAGGCTCTACAACATTTGTACTGACAATGTTTTTGATAGAGCTAGCTGTTTTGAGATATTGTTAAGTTAACGTGGTCTCTCCTGGCTTCAAAATCTTGATTAGCCATTAAGGCAAAATTTTCAAATAGAATTCAGACCTTAATTATGAACAAAAATATTAACGTGGGTACTCATTTTATTCAGAATTTTAAGCCCTAGAACAGTGGTACTGACAATTGTTTGATAGCGTTAGCAGTTTTGAGATATTGTTAAGGTAACTTGGTCTCTCCTGGCTTCAAATTCATGATTAACAATTACGGTAAAATTTTGAAATAGAATTACGACCTTAATGTTGAACAAAAATATTAATGTGGGTATTGATTTCATTCAGAATTTTAAGCTCTACAACATTTGCATTGTCAATGTTTTTTTAGAGTTAGCTGTTTTGAGATATTGTTAAGTTAACTTGGTCTCTCCTAGCTTCAAGCTCTTAATTAGCGATTAAGGCAAAATTTTGAAATAGAATTGCGACCTTAATGTTAACCAAAAATATTAATGTGGGTACTCATTTTATTCAGAGTTTTAAGCTCTACAACATTTGTATTGGCAATGTTTTTTACAGAGTTAGTTTTTTTTAGATATTGTTAAGGTAATTAAGAAAAATGTGTTTTCCGAAAATAAATATGTACATATTTTCTAACTTTCACCAATTACGAGAAAGAAAACATAGTACTTTCATTTTAGACCTAAACTGAAGGGATTAAAACAATTTTCAGTTTTCCCTTAATTAATTCTGAGTTCAACCCCCTGACAACGTGGATAAAACTTTGAAGTAGAATTGTGACCTTAATGTTCAATAAAAATATTAAGTGTAGGTACTCATTTTACTCAAAATTATAAGCTCTACAACATTTGTATTGGCAATGTTTCTGATAGAGTTAGTTGGTTTGCGATATTGTTATGGTATTAAAAAAAAAAAAAAAAAAAAAAAAAAAAAAAAAAAAAAAAAAACGTGTTTTTTTACTGTAAATCTATACATATTTCCTAACGCTTACATAGTACGAGGGGAAAAACATAGCATATTCATTTTAAACCTAAACTGAAGGGATTAAAACAATTTCCAGCTTTCCCCTAATTCATTCCGAATTCAACCCTCTAATCACTGGGCTAAAAGCCTAATATTAGTTTCAGTCTAATATTTACGACCTTACATTGTTAAAAAAAATTCTTATTTATTTTAATTTTTAAAAATGAGTTTAAAAAAGGTATGGTGTCCTATATAGAACTAATCTTTAAACACTCTTCTTTCTCTTACCAGTTGTTACAGTTTCATCGTTCGAATGGTCAACTCTGTCATACTCAGACTGAAAGATGTCAATGAGGTTGGAATTAAAACTGGCACGATCATTCGTCCCGCAGCCTAATAAAGAAAATAAAGTAAAATATAATAATAATAATAATAATAATAATAATAATAATAATAGAAAATACTTTTAGTCTAGTCTTTAATTAAAATTATAATCGAATAAGAAGGAATATAACAGGGTGACGACAGATCACGACATTTTTCGTGTAAAATACCAGCATAAAAAATTTACAGCACGTACAAGGCTGAAAATTTGTATAGTAATAGTTCAAGGCATGTCCTGATGCACCTGAAGCTCAGAATTTTAATCTATACAGAAAAAAAAAAAAAAAAATCGCTCTGCGTGTGTGCGAGCGATGGGTAGGAAAATCTACCGCGCGTAAAAGGTTGAAAATTGTACGATGATAGTCCACATCGGGGCTTTGAATTCATATGAATTTTTTGCAAAAAACTACCACGGAATTCGCGGAGAGCGTTGTTTCTGAGCTCCCTATCTACGTTCCTCGTGCCGAGACTAACTACCGTGGAATTCGCGAAGAGCAGCGTTTCCAAGCGTCCCTACTTACATCCCTTGTTATATTTCAGTAAATTATTGATTCTGATGAATCAAGCATTTCTAATGGTAATTTGATTAATTGATAGTCAACATTTTATGTATACATATTACATTAAATATTATTTGTAAAAATTTTAAAAATAAGGATCTTATTCGTATTAATTTGTATGGTGTAAAACAAACATTAATGTGCAAAGTTCCCGCATGATGACTTTTCGGAAAATGTGAATTTGTTCTATAACATCTTTTTTTTCGCCTCAAACATACAACTAATTGCATGTTTTAGTTAGAAATCTTATAATTACTCAATCTCTGCAATAAAAAATAGGTACTTTTTATGGTTTTTATAAATATTAAGCGATCCTTAAGGGATTAAGGGGATTTGTCATTTTAGATCCTTATTTGTGAACCAAAATTACAAGTCCCCTAAAATATCAATTTCCGGAAAGTTCTTTTTGCTGTCATCTATTGTTTCATTTTGTTAGTTTAAAACCAATGAATGAGTATTTGTAGTATTATATTAGTTTCGGGAACGAAGGGAATGTAACTTTTGGTGTCTTTATACATGTGTTCAATGGTATGAAACATTTTGTTCTATCAGTTCACTTATTTGATATGAAACATACTTCATTTTCTTATTTATATTTTTTATCAATTAAACTAGCAACTGTATTTCACAGACTTTTAAAAAGTCATATAAATAATCCCGATTACAAAAGATTATGCAGAAAGTCTGACTGAAGGAAATAAAAGGTTAGTTAATCTTTTGTAATGTACCATACCGAAAATTCAGAAACATTAATTTTTAATTTATGTAATCACGAAACTTCTGTCATTAAATAAAGTAAAATATACTATTCAGAATTTCTGAATAAAAAAAAGGAATTCGTGAATTGACGCATATATACACTAATGATGCAAATTGGTTAATTCATACTGATAATTTTTTGACTAACCGAAAATGTTTTCTTGTGACCGCTTTCGTGTGTGCGTGCACGCGCGCATGTGATTTCGTGTGTGCATGTAGACTTATTAGCAACATCATATAAAACATTACTTTAATAAATAGCCTGTACACCAAATTGCTTACCTTTCCGTAGGATAATGAACCTTTTCAGGTTCAATTACATATTTATTTTAATTACAAATAAGAATGGCAACCCAGAAGTCATCATGTTACATAGTAACTCTGAAAAAAATCAAAACTTAAAAAAGATTCCACTCGATTTTCCAAACATTGGTGTAGTCCAGAAAGTTAACAAACGATAATAAGGTTAGTTGAGGTAACTGGAACCACGAGGTAACTGGGCCATAGGCTTTTTTTATAAAAAAAAAACTGTTGGTGTTTTTTAAGTTTTAGCTTTTGTGAACAATGCCCCTTAATCTTTTTGTGTTTCTCTTACTAGGGGAAGTAAATTTCTCCATTGGTTTTTGCTCACAATAAAGAAAATGATAGAATACCTTATTAAAATTATGTAATGAAATTTTAAAAAAGCATATTGAGTGGTATCAAACCAAATTTCTTGGCCCCTTGAGAGGCGGTGATGCCGTTATGGCATCATTTAATTTTAATTCCTAATTGCCACATTGGCACCTGAATTTTATAATGAAAATTTCACCTTTATTAAGTACGCAAAAATATACATTTACTTGTTTTCAGATAGATTCTCTTGTAAATATTGGTGTCATTAAATTATTTCAACATTTCACGAATGCAAGTATCTTGCCCCTGAAAGCGAGATAGCCAGACCTTGAAATTGTACTATACACAGGGGGTCGCATTCTATAGGGAAACTTTTATCGTTCCTACCACTATTTTGAAAATAATATCTTCATCGCACCTTTCTGTAAGGGTACTGGTAGGAACAATAAAATTTCCCCTATATAATGCGACCCCTGGATAAAGTACTTAAGTACTTACGTAGCCGTTTTTTCATAGATTTACCTTGCTATTTTTTCCCTTAAAATACCCATGTGTCTTTTATACTTATTATCTATACTAAAGTATGTAAGTACTTCCTTAAGTTTTATGTTTTTGGTATAAATAAATCTAATATTTTCCCTTTTAGTGCTTTTTTTAGACACTTTGCCAGCAAAGGTTTCCCTTACAATGCTGTTTATTGACATATAATTTACATGATCTGCCTGGTTTAAATTTTTTAAGTTGTTTACACTTTTTCAAACAGGACCTGATATCCGATATGAAAAAATATGAACGCGTGTGGAACATAGACCCCCCTGGTCCAGTTACCCCATTTTTTGGGGCAACCGGACCCATGAGGAAAGAAAGATGAAATATGCATATTTTTATATTTTTAAATATTAAAATGTAATTTTGAGCATTTCTCTCTGATAGAGGGAACCTAACTGAACACATTTACAGAAGTTCAGACTTTAATTCAAATGAAAATTAGTCTTTTGAAGCTGAATTGTCAGAAGCTCCAGAGTCACAGTTACATTGTAAAATCATGTCCCAGTTGCCCCAACTAACCTTATATATGTATATATATATATATATATATATATATATATATATATATATATATATTATCTTTATATATATATATATATATATATATATATATATATATATATATATATATATATATATATATATATATATATATAATAAAGTTGAAATCACAAATATATGAACAAATTGGTAAAATTCTAAAGATGAACTAAATATGAACATAGGAAACCAGTATGTAAAGTAAGAAACTATGAATAACTATACATATAAACCAATTTCTGGTTCGTTAAAACCGAACAGGTTCGCCAACAGAAAAGCTGTTAGCCTTACAGTAGGCAATAGGCAAAGTACTAACTGTGAACCAGAAACAAGTAGCCGAGCACAGAAAAAATCTTTAATGTCGAAGACACCCTCCCTCCCGACCAAAACTTCGTCCGGCTCCGCCAGGAACAGAAAAAAGAGAAATTCACTTAACCCTTGTTGAAAAATATGATTGACAAATTAACATTACACTGGCATTATGGCATTAAAATTTCCTAAATGTAGTACAAAATAGGATAATATACAATAACATGAGAATATTCCAAATCATATACTTGAACTAAACCGTCAAGTTAACAACTATACTTTAGATTTTGACAACTGTTAATGCAGGGGCAGGGGTCGATGCATGTTTTTATTCTTGGGGCCCATTTTGTGAAAAGTAAAAGTTATTTTTGTGAAAAATAACATTTTGTAACGAAAGTTGAAATCCAGTTATATCAAATTCGAACCAAGAATTTATTAACATCAACTTCCTTAAATTCCCTTGTTAAAGTTTTTGTTTTTCGTGACCTGGTTTTATTTACAAATTACACATTTTAAAATAGTTTTTATGAAAAAGAATGTTACGAAAGGGTCCTATTTTATTAAAAGGAATTTTGTGAAGAGGCTCATTTTATTAAATTTATTTTTGTGAAGGGGCCCATTTTATTAAATTTATTTTTCTAAAAGGGCCCTAAATAGGCCCCAAATGTTGCCTGGATCGACCCCTGTAATGTCTTACGCCCAGTAAGACTAATTATATTAAGGTTATCCTATTAAATTTACAAAAATTTATACTTGACTATGGAATCTGCTAGATTCGATCACTGCACCTCCCGTTTTGAAACTGGAGACGTTACCTTTGCACTAATAATGCTCGTCTACATCGCCGCAATATTTACCGCTTATATACTCTACTACATTTTCTTGGTGATTTTCCATATAGAACTAGTTGCAAAATGATTTGAAAATAATCTAAAAATGGATTGAATAGCTAATCCTTCTGCCTCCTGTGTACGAAAATCTATACAGTTCTTGCAATAGTAGTTTATAACAACATATTCGCCAAATGAGAGTTTAAGCGAAAGTATCTTTTTTTAGTTATCATCTTCAGTCTACCTCTCTCTCTCTCACACACACACACGCAAATCATGATTACAATAAATACATTCTGTGTAAAAAGTACCCTGAATTTATCATTTAAAAGACGCTCGTTAAAAAATTTATGTAATGTTACTCCATAAAATTGATGGCAGCATGCAGCCTCCAATTTTATGGAATAATTTAACTTATAATATAATGGTGTAATTTAATACCGATATAACTAGTGTTATATTACACATTAGTATAACGTAACACCAGATATCGGTCAAATTACTAAATAAAATGGAGGCAACAAGGCTGCCATCAATTTTATGGAGTAACATTACATATTTTTTTTACAGTGCGGTAGTACTGTAAGCGGGTTTTGAGCGCCATTTCGGACTTATTGTGTTGATAGCAACTGTTTTTTTTTTTTTTTTTTAGTCATTGCTTTTGAGTGCTCTGCGGTTTTTGATAATAGAAAAATCAGTTTAACAAAGACTTTGCTTAAATTTTACGTTTCAAGTGAAATTTCGCGTGCCGAACGTCTTAAAAATCACCGAAATTTCGTGTGTATTTTGCACCAAGATAATGCACCATCGCACAAAATTATCATTGTGCAAGAGTTCAATGGCGAATACAAGGGACAGGTCACGGTAGTCATACCCCCCCCCCCCCTCTGAACACCAAAAAAATATTCTAAAGATCATTTTTAAAATGAAATATACGACACCGCTTAACCGAGTTTCCGCTTTAACCGAGTTATTTTCTTCTGATGTACTGATGGCTTCCATTATTAGGAAACAGCCATTATAATTGAAGTGTTTAGATGAAGATGAAAGAGCAGTCGTAAAAAGTTAGAACTCTGTTTTTCTGGTCAGAATGTAAAAAAAAAAAGGGCCATAATTTTTTTTTTTCAAAATTTCATTTATAATGGTTGTTTTATAATAAAGGAAGCCATCATTCCATCAGAAGAAAATGATTCATTCCAAAGGTATACGTTCGATTGCAAAAAACTATTTAATACTTTGAGCAAAAAGAAGAGGCTACACCTGCAATTTTCATATCACTAATAGAATCGCATAGCTGCCAATTTGTACGGTTTTGTTAGCTCTAAAATTTAATACAAATTTTTGACATATTTAATCGTTGACAATTGTTAAATTTCGGCGATTGAATTAGGCAAAATTTACTGGCAAGTTTTAGTGGTAAGAAAAAATCTTAGAAATCTTTTTTTCAAATAAACAATTTCATTCCCCGTTTTTCTTAAAAGTAACGGAAATTTACATCAAAGAAATGTTACTAGTACCATAAAAATGAATGAATTAAGTGAAAATTTATATTTCATCTCCTTAGTGGGTGACGATTTGTGTAAATCCGGTTTATATGAGTTTATTGCTTATCCGAGGGGAGCTTGGTCCATATTAACTCGGATAATCGAGACTCTACTGTAGTAATACTAGAAACGCCCGCAATTTGGCTGGCTCATTTTGTAGAATGAGCTATCGGAACAATTAATTCTCCTTTTTCTGCTTCTTGATCACAAAATTAGATGACATTATACATAATTTTCTTACTACCACTCCTGAAAGATTTATTTCTACTCAAACTAGCCATTTGAACGCTGAATATAGAAGTTTTAATTTGAATTAAAACCAAACGAGATATTAATATAATTTAAAAATTTGATGGGAAGTAAAAAATAACAAACAAGTAAGCGCTAATCTTGGTGACAACGCAGACGAGCACTTCGGAAAATGCCCATCTCAGTCTAAGTGAAACACTCCTTTGGAAAGTAGAATCTTCCCATAGTGCTAGGCGCGGCTTTCGAAAACGAACAGTAAATTAATTGTTTTGTGTTTTATTTAACAATTCCGCGTACTTTTTACACACAATGTACTTCCCTTTACACTAAATATTTGGAAAGTAAAAAGAAAAATAAATACAGTACAAACACTACTTAAAACCCTTGAGTTTTGTTGTTGTTGTTACTTTAAGAATTTTTTGTAAACAGATAAAATAATTATTGTGAGTAAAGAAAATATTTAACATATATTTTGAAAAAAAAAATATATCATGCTAAAAACAAAGCATATTTTTGTTAGAAAAGAATAGGCAGTCACTTCAATTCATTAAATTAAATAAGGATCATTAAAGTTTTTGCCTGAAAGAAAATGATAACCACCCTTTTTATTCTTGCGACCTCTGGATGATCTTCGTCTATTTGACTTTCTGCCTAGAAAAGAAAAAAATGCATATAGACTGCAATATTAATAAACAAACATTCTAAACTAGCGATTTTTGGCGACCAGTTTGGCCTCCCTTAAATGTATGCTAAGCATTGTATCATGTTACTTTTATTCATAATTTAATTTACTTTCTCAATCCTTCACCAAATAGGAAGACTCTGATACAGAAATCAAGAATTCGGTATTTTATGTTAGCCGGGCGCAGGTGATAAATCGTCAAACATTGTTCCCGTCGTATTCTTTCGCATTTCATTAATTTCATTTAAAATATAATATTTTGACTCATTTTATTTAAAATACATAACTTTAATTTAAAACTGAAATATTTAAACTTTATGACTCTCAATTATTTCTTTAAAAAAAGAAAAGAAAAGAAAAGAAAAAAGGAAAAGTAATAAATAATACCACAAACCATGACATTTAATTTCAACATGAAATCTTTGTTTTAATTTACCACGCGAAACATTATT
Source organism: Maratus speciosus (assembly GCA_963932465.1). Classification (NCBI taxonomy): domain Eukaryota; kingdom Metazoa; phylum Arthropoda; class Arachnida; order Araneae; family Salticidae; genus Maratus; species Maratus speciosus. The sequence continues at coordinate 223,055,296 of OZ010790.1, read as the reverse complement.
TATGACAGTCGCATGCAATGGACAATTATACTACTGATGACATGATGGCGTTGGAACACTATTTGGCAATTTATAACCTGCGCCGGGATAACATTAAATTACCAAATTGGTCACCTGGGATATAAAAAGCGAAGCGGTCAACCCGGAACTGTTGATGACAGTCACGTGACTTAAGCTTTTATTATAGAGATGTTAAAATATTTTGTTTTCTTTTAAACTCGGACCACGCGACATACCTGACATACCTGACATACCTGATTGCGTACGGTTTTTACTGATGTCATCCTATTTTACAAAAAGTAATCTTCGACTTATTTTATCAAAGAAATTTTAATAATTATCAACGATTACATAAAGCAACGACATTTACATGGAAGTATTGGTGACAAAATAAAAACCGTAAGCACACTGAGTTATTTCATATTCTGCGCGCGTGCTTCGGGGTAAAATTATAATGATAAAATGTTTTAGCATAAAAGAATGAAGTTTTCATTTAGCACAAATTTATACTTTGATATTGAAAACTAATCTAAATTTAAATAATTTTACATGTTTTCATTCAGTTTTTCACATTACCATAATCCTGTTACTGTTTTTATTCTCATTAATTTGGAGTTAAGCCTGTGAATTCCATGACACGAATTCCTTGTGTTCACGTATTAATTAAGAGCATGTGTAATGGAGAGGTAGCTTTTGTTTCGTTAAACAGTTGCAGAAAAAGAAAAATCATGCGTCAAGAACAGATTTTGAAACACTTTCGAACACATTCAGAATACTGTAACGAAATTTCACCGTTTAATAAGATGAAAGATGATGTCTAGGTAAACAATTTAGAAAATGCATAACGCATTTGAAAACACAATTTCAGCAAATACCAATTAAAATCGGAAAAATATCCGAATGTTTTTGTTTATAATATTTATACGTTGAAATATTTCATAGAATATATACTATATGGGTCAAAATCACGAAATACGGAAATTGCAGTCCGCACAATAAAATTTCTATTTTATGTTCTGTAATTCAATTTTCTTTTTTACATTCTAATAAAAAATATTCTTAGAGGTATTTTGAAGACATATTATATTCATAATAAACCAAAAATAAAGCAATTAAAATACTTAAAATTTCAGATTGTCATTTTCCTGGCACGTCACATGGTCGTGTGTACAAAGTAAAAGGCTTCCTTCTATCATTTACAAATATCTTTTTCTGTTTTTTTTAAATTTCTAATTAATAATTATACCTTATATAACACATATATGTGGAAGGTAACAAGTTCTGTATTTTACAAATAATTTTTAATAATTAAAATATGATTGTCACTGAAAATAAATGTCATTGTCCTGGCCTACTCATTTTAGTTCTTTATGAGGTATAAAGATGGCGCTGCAGAGTAATTCTTCTTGTTCTTGACATAGATCAAGTCAGAAGTAGTAAAATCATTGCTACCAGCAAGATCTTTTAGATATTTCTTTGAAAATAATGTGTTTACAGGCTTTGTAAAAATTCAGTAGACTTTTATTATGTCATTTTCCTGGCTTCTATAAGTTACAAAGGGTACTAGGAAAGTTTTGCAATATGATGAAACAAAAAGTCGCAGGTTGCTGCTTGTGGATGCGTGTTGATATAGGTTCATACTTATGCACCTGCACGTAACCACAAGTCTGTAGGCTCAGTTATTCATTAGCTGTGATCGTGTGAAGTTCTTCCAGTGGTGTCCTGGTCACGAAGTGAGATAAGGGCAGTTTTGCGGTGTAACTTCGCGCGTAGTTTAAACATAAACCAGTGCTTAGAAGAAATGACTCTTGCACTTGGTGATGATTGTTCACATCGTATGACTATACACAGATGGTACAGAGAATTCCAAAGAGGAAATTTCTCCCTGGAGGACGCTGAAAGAGGGAGAAGGCCCCGAACGTCAATTACGAAGGGAAACATTACTGCTGTGAGGAAAATGCTTGACGAAAACAGACGAATAACTTACAAGCATATAGAGGATACCTTGGGCCTAAATGCACCTGCAATTCATTCAATTCTGCATGATCATTTGCACATCAAGAAACTGTGTTATCTCTGGGTGCCACATAGACTGGCTGAGGAGCAGATGACACGAAATGTGACTTGGTGCTGGGAGATGCTAAAAATATTTGGTAATGGATAATCTCAGTATGCGAACAGCATCGTGACAGGAGACAAAACCTGGCTATACTATTAAAATGTGCCGACTAAGTCTCAAAACAAAATTTGGGTCTTTGATGATGGGGACACACCGGTAGCTGTCAGAAAATCTCGATCTGCCAAAAAGAAAATGATAGCTGTATTTTTCTAATCGAGTGGAATTGTTGAGTGTGTCGTTTTGGACGCACAGAAGATAGTTACTGCTAAGTGGTACAATGAACAGTGCCTACCTAAAGTCATAGAATCTAAGAACCTGTGACCAAAGTCAAGAATGAACTAATGGTTCCTCCATCATGACAAAACTCCAGCTCACCGGACCAAAGCCTGCACTGAATATTTGGACACTACAGGACTGAAACTTCTTGAACACCTTCCTTACAGTCACATCTTGCCCCCTGCGACTTCGTACTGTCCCCGCATGTGAAACTGAAGCAGAAAGGGATTCGATTTTCCAGTGATGAGGCACTTCTGAGGACTTGGGAGAATGAGTGTTCCTTATTCCCAAGTGAAACTTGGCAGAGCTGGTTTAAGGACTGGTTTCGGAGTTTGGAGAACTGTATTGCTTGTAATGGAAATTACTTTGAAAAAGTTTGATAAATAAATCCGTATTGCAAAACTTTCCTAGTACCCTTTGTACAAATAAAACTGAACATTACACTGAATAGTTACACTGGTAGTACACAGAGGAAACATGTTCCTTTAAATAAAATTAAAATGTTAGATCTAAAAAAAAAAATAAATAAATAAATAAACAAGAATGTGAAAAATGTTTTAGAATGAAATTGTCATTATCCTGACATACATATGACAAGAAAATGACACATAATTATAATTACCGTAATTTCCGGTGTATAGCCCGCGGATCAATCGCGTTTCGACCCAGAAATTTTTAAAAATAAAATGTAACTTTTTAGATCACGATAAATATTGGCCTTCGAATAATAAAATTTCTGTGTCCAAACTGAATTATTTGATCTGCGGACTATAAACCGGAAATTGCCGTACATAAAAATGAACTTAAACTCTTCAAACATTAACAATTTTGCATATAAATTCCTTTATTCAGCTGTTCAACCAACACTATAAAAAAAAAAAAAAAAAAAAAAAAAAAAAATCCGAAGCTTTGAAATGATTTACATTTTCAAAATTTTTGTTTTCAAAATCTCACATTTTGTGTTATTCACCCACATAGTATGCAAAAATTTAGTACAGTTGGGAAACAGTTGAAAATTCCCTTCAATAAGCGGAAATGTACTCGAATTCTTTTATGCTGCCCTGTATATGATCTTTAGAATTTATGCACATCCAGTAATTTGCAAAAAATTAGTCAAATTTAAAAACGCATACTACAGTTGAAGCATTCGGAGGAACACTATACATAAGCCACATTTGGCGTGTTTCGAGATAATCCGTTTTAAAGGTTTAGGCGAAATTCTGATATCAAATATTGGTTGTTTAATGGATGATTTCATAGAATAATAATGTAAGAGGCAATTGCGTATCATATGCATTATAAAAGTAATTTAATTTTTTTTATAATAAATGTATTATGGATAAATAAATGTTAATGTATTAATTTTATGTATTATGGATATTTATTTTTAAAAAAAAAGTGGCTTATAACGTTCATTCAAATTCACGTATATGTTTTCTTGGATCCAAAAAGGACACAGTTTATTACAAGTTTTGCATTTACACGTTCATGCCGGCGCGGCGGGTCACACGCGACTGTCTCAGAGCTGGCAAGTCTTCGGCCTTTTGGATACCAGTATTTTAATGCAGAAAAAGTTGTTTTATTTAATTAGAACAATTGGGCGATTTAAAGGAACAACATTTTCTCTAAAGTAATAGTGGTGTGCAAAAAGCCGCAGACTTGACAACTCTGAGACAGTCGAGTGTGACCCACCGCGCCGGCGTGAACGTGTTAATACCAGATATTATCAACTGTTTTATATCAACAAGTTTCTATTCACAATTCAACAAAAATTTTAAACCCTTTGATTCCAAAATAAAACATTTGAGAAAAACTGACTTCTTTCTATTAATCGGCTTCAAAATTTAAGCTGCCATCTCAATTTACAGATTGTCGTCATCCTGGACTGTATTTTCTGCAAAATTCTACAGCTCCACATGCCTCAAAGAAAGTTCTGGAAAGACAGAAGCTCTGGAAAATGGTTAAGTAGAAGCTCTGGCTCAGTGATGTATCCTAGTAGTATTGCAAGATCAGAAATCCTGTTTACTTCCAAAGCTATTTATTATACACCAAACCTACGGATCAGTCCTAAGTTAGGAACTGTAATATTTCTTTCATAGTTTTTCTTCGCGTTCAAATATTTGATCAACTTCATCGGTCCCACATTAATTACTTGAAATTATTAAATGTACCGTGATTGCATAGCCTTCCATCATGGCTTATGCATATTTTACTCATAATAAAGATTTCTTTTTTATTCGCAACTCTGATTTTTAAATCGATGCAAATAGAGATAGAAATGTATTTTGTCAGAGTTTCACTTACCTCCTTTTCCATGGTGAGCAGCACAGGTGGGTCTAGCATTATGAATGGAAGAACCTCTAATAGGTTTCCCCTGTCGATCTACGCACCAGCAATATCCGGTAGACAAGTGGCACTGCACTTCTGCATAGCTTCCGTCTTCGTGACATTCGGGCACAAAGAGTCCGCGCTCATCACCTTGTGAGAGAGCAAGGGCCCTCTGGGCAGCACACCGAGCTCGCTCTAAATTTTGGAGAGAGAAATAGTTTTAATACCTATAAAGTAAGAGGTAACACAAAGAAAGAACTCTTAAACTATCACATATTCATACATCATTTAAGGCGGAAAAATATTGAACGCCATGGATTTTCTAAAATTACATGTTCCTGTTCCACACTATGAATATTCGACGAACAAGACGAAATCAAATTGGAAAGAAAAAAATACAAATTTCCTATCACAGACGTTAAGGTTTCTGTGTATGTGCTGAAAATTTCACGTTCATTGTTTGATCGCAGCTCAGCTAGAATATGGAGAATTGTTCGTGTAAAATTTCATTTTAATCGCAGGATCATAGAAGTCAAAGAGATGGGGGGAAGGGGGGGGGAGGTGTTCATGACAATTCAACTGGATTTATACAATTTCTGTACGAAGAATATTTCATGTTCCAAGTGTTTAGAAATTCAATGGTTTTCCATTTCCAGAAAGGAGAAGAGATCTCATCCAAGAGATCAAAATGTCCAGTAAAGGATATTTAAACATTTTTGTACAGCCCTGAAAGGCAAATTCCAACATACTATCTTTCTTAGAATTCCAGTGTTCCTCTTGGGAGTATAAAAAATCTCCTCCGAGGAAAAAGTCAGAATTCAACACTGGTACCAAGATATGGGATGTTATCATCTGTACCCTCACTAAGATAAAAATATTCTGGATGTGATCAAATGAAACTCTACAGAATAATTTCCTTCACTTCATGTTATTTCATATCAAAAATGAGCAAAGATACAGAAATTTAATGCTGCTTTTCTTTACACCTTTTAACTGTAATTAATCCAAAGAATATACAAAACCAAAGAACTGATAATTAGGGCTAATTATTAAAAAGAAATTACAGGCCACACTAGCCAAAATCAACATGAGCACTTGTTAATCATTTGCACTGAGCCCTTCTTTTACAGTTCTTGATTCTGCAATTCAAAACTATTATTTATATCATTTAACTGCTTACTTAGTTATTCCGAATTATCTCTGTTACTCATAATTTGTCAGAAATATGTATCACGAGTTAACTCATATCCTCAGATCATAGGCAACTTTTTTTCCAGATTAGCACATAATATGTTTTTCAGAGATATTGAATGACCTTCATATTTTTCTGTTTCATTAATTTGAAAATGATAGTTTTAAATCTATATTTTACCATTTTTTTTTAATACCTTGTTGTGTTAAAAAAAAGTAACTAATTTTAGGGAGAAAATTGGAAATAAAAGAGTTAGTAAAGAGGTTATAAATACGCGTTACTTCCATAAATAAGTAATGGAGATAGATTTATCTAAAAGGAATTTAAAAATACCGTCAATTTGCGGTACCATCTTTGGTCCTTGCGGCGTTACTTTGGTCCATCCCAGAAAAAGTTTTTATTATTTGTATTGAACAAACAATACAAGATAATTTGGAGTTTTTGCCCTTGAAAAATATTTCATATTCTACTATAGGGTATTTGAATAGTTTGGGGGTAATTTAATTTTTTAGTGGCAACACTGGATGTGTTTGTAAACAACTGTTTTCGTGTGTAAATTTTAACTCTCCAAACTTTCTATAGTAAAACAATCTGGATAAGAGCTACAAATAAGATAAGTGTCAAAATATAACTTTTAGTAACCTGTAACCAATGTGTGATCATAGTTTTTCCTTTAACTTTTTATTTTGACAGAAAATGTTTACGTTTTCATAAAGCTAACATGAAAACTAGTATTTCGGGGACCCTTTGTACAAGGCCTATTTTGGTCCGAAAATAACCCCAATTACCTAGAAATACCTTTTATTCAACAAAATCTCTTAAAACATATTTTACGTAAAAAAATTTTAAAATGTTACTGTAGAAAAATGTTACATTATTTTTTTTTTTTTTTTTTTTTTTGTTCCAGCTGCTGAAGATAACATGACGAAAACTGTTTCTCGTTTCTTTAACATTAACAATTGGTTAATTGGTTTATTGTGTTTAAATGTTAAAAAAAAAAAAAAAAAAAAAAAAAAAAAAAAACATTTGTTTATCAAGTTTGCAGTGTTGATTTATTAACACTTATTGCAAGGGGGTTTCAATAAAAATGTATTCGTTTACATATAAAATGTATTCATTTTATATGAAACTAAGTGAATGGACCAAAGAAATTCCCAGCGGGGGCTACTTTGTTCCAAAACTTTAAAAATAGTTAAAAAATAAAAAAATTCCTTTTTAAAACCATACAGTTTGCTTCATTGTTTCATGTTAATTGTTTACAACTCCATTCCGACGTGGAAAAATCACATATAATATTTTTTTAATAATGGAAACGTGAGTGGAACAAGGAAAAAGTGGCCCAAAGTAGCCCCGGTTGACGGTACACCAATGATTTTATAAGCAAATTGTTTTTATGTTCATTATGATGGGACTGAGAGAATGCATTTCTTTGAATAAGTATGAAAAAAGGCGTAGCCAGAAAACACTTCGGAGGATGATTTGGGATCATGATTGTTATCGTTGTCTCATTTTAGAATTTTTTTTTTTTTTTTTTTGGGGGGGGGGGGATTACTATTTTAATACAGGCGAGCGTTAACAGTCTTATTAAGATTTATTATGAATTCAAGTAATTCAATTTAATATAATTCAAAGTATAGTTAAAATGTAAGTATTTTTCATTGCAAATAAAATTATAATCTCATTTAGATGTTTCACTGAAAAAAAGTACTAAAAAATGAGTAAATCGATGTACTCATTTCGGATTGAGTATGTTTGGATCAAAAATAAACCTATGCTTTCTCAATTTTGAAATACCACATGTTATCAAACCGAAATTAAACGATAATTTTGTTCTTTGTAATGGTTTATTTCATTCATGGCAGCATAAATGATATTCATTAATGCGAATATAAATTATGCACAGTATTTTAAAATAATTTAAAAGTGCTTGGAAATAATGCACTTGTCATAGAGATACATTGATTTGGAAATCTTGATAATAATTTTACTACTATTTCTTAATAAATAATCAATTAAATGTTTCTCGTTAATAATTTTGAGCGAGAAATAAATATCAGTATATATTTTTACTTTAAGCTTTTGTAAACGGTGTTTCAAAGGGTTATACCTAATGGTTCCATGGAATCAAAAATGAGAACACGTGTTTCTCAATTTTGAGTACATTAGGATCGGAGTTATATTGAGTATGTGACGTACTTAAAATCAAGTACTTTTTACTCATTTTTGAGTACCCTTTTTTTAGTGTTCTTCGGTGACGAAAGGATTTTTGTGTCAAACAAACTAATGTTTGACATGTTTTCCATATGTTTTCAAATATTTTATTTTGCTTAAAAAAGTCTTCCCAGTAGCTTACGTCGGAAAGTCTAAGTTTGTCGCTATTTGAAATAACTTTCATTGCATTTTTCAAGAATTTGGGCTAAACACGTGTGAGGCTGTTGTAGTCATTTTGTTTTGACTGCGTTAACATTCGGCTTTTACAAAGTCTCATTTTAGAAAAATCGAATGAACTTTAAAGATTTCTTAGAAATTGCATTTATTTTTTCAACATACTAATGAAATAAAACAATAAAGATATGATTTTTTAATTTTGACTGTAGTTGATTTTCGAATATTGACCGTGTTAACTGATAGTTAATGGCATATATACATATATGCACAAATATAGTCATCTTTACAGAAATTTCGGAGGCGTATCAATTCCCTGGTGATCCCTCCATTCCATTGGCCTTGGTATGAAATATACGGTGCCCGCTGTTAATGTAATGTCACTTGTTTTAAGGGTGGACTCAAAAATATTTTTTCATCCTCAACAGCTCAAAATTTTCTGACACATTCTCAGGCTCATTTTTTAAAGCAAAAACATGAAACTTGCCGAGGTGATTTTTGAAGAGATGTATAAGCGGCCGTGTGTTTTCATTTTTCGCTCGATCAAATTAGAACTTGATTTAAAAACAATTATTTTGTCAGTATGACCATTTTTTCGTTCCCAGCTCTTTTGCTTCGGAAAATTCGGTTCAAAACGCCAACTTTGACAGCATTTTTTTGCAATATATTCTGCCTTTATCAAAAAATCAACAATCACGGCATATTATATAGTTTCTGAATAAGAGAACCTGCTAATTGGATGCGTTTCAGAACAAAAGTGAATTAAAAAATGAATAAAAAAATAAGCAGTTTGGATTTGAGTACGCCCTTAAGCGGAAAATGATAATAACATCATAACGCGAATGATAATGACATCATGATAGTAACAGTTTAGATTTCACAATATTACATGATATGCAATATTACACAATATATGTAGAAGAAAAAAAGTTATACTTGCAAAAAAGTAATTTTAATTTTAATTTATATAACTTTTTTTGGAGTATTTGGGAGAATCGCAAGTATTTTTGGAGCACTGAATAATTTTAGATAAAATTTTCATACTTATAATGTATTTAAAAACTATTCACGTTTTAAATAAGAAAAATGATTTTTTTCTTTCATTTATCTATAATTCTTTCTTTATTTTGAATACTCTGGAAAAATTCTACTTTGATTCAAATACAATTCGTATTACACAAGCCTGCGATGAAAAAAATACAAGGAAATTGGTAACTGATCTTTGCGTATTTTTTGGTGCTAATTTAAAAATAAATAATGAAAAAATTCTATCACGTCATATTTCCTTGAAAAATTCAATTTTAGTTGGATTTTTATGAACATCCCATTGTCCATACGCTCCGTTCTTCGTGAACCTCATACGCCAGTGCCTTTGCCTTCAATCTAATTGCAAAGTCATCTTTTCAGGTTCTTCAGACTCGGAACATCCAGAGGTTCAAGGCTCCGATAATGAATATAAGCCCTCTGGAAGCGATTCACCCACCCCAGTAAATCTCTCAGATTGAACTTAGTGATCTGACTAGAGATTTGGGCCTTTTGAAAGAGGCAGCAGAAATGTTGGGATCCAGATTGAAAGAAAAGAAACTTATTGGAAAAGAAACCGCTTTATATTAGTACAGGAATCGAGAAAAGGTATTTGTTAAGTAGTACTTTGAGGAGGGGGATGACCTGGTCTGTTGTTCTGATGTTCCCGGATTGATGAGCAATTTTAACGATAAAGATGAATGGAGGCTGTTTATACATTAATCGAAAAGGAGCCTTAAAGATGTCCTTCATCATCACGAAAGCCGGTATGCATCTGTACTAGTTGGATACTCGGTGTATTTAAAATAACGCTATTAAAATCCGGCTTACATCCTCAACAAAATTAAATATGCCGACCTCGGTTGGACCATTTGCGGTGATTTGAAAGTTACCTCCATCTTTCTTGGTCAACAAGGCGGATACACAAAGTATGTATGTTTCATTTGTGAGTGGGGCAGCCGTGATAACACTAAATATGTGATTCGGAACAGTTTAATTGAGCCAAAAATTATATTGTTTCAAATGATTGCGATTATTTCAAATGATTGCGATTGTTTCAAATGATTGTGATTTTTTCAAATGATTGCGATTGTTTCAAATACCTGTGAAAAAGATTCAGGTTTATCCGAAGCCTAGTTGAAAGAGGAAATCTTTGTTGGTCCAAATATCCGCAAGCTTATGAAGAATAAAGAATGTGAGACTAGTATGACAACAAAGGAAAAAGAAGCTTGGGTTGCCTTCAAAGATGTCGTCAGCAAATTTCTGTGTAATTAGAAGAATCCCGACTATAAACCAATTGTAATGAATATGATGGACAAATTTCAAGCGTTGGGTTGCTCCATAAGTGTCAAAATACATTTCCTTCACTCACATGTGCACTTTTTCATTCGCAAATTTAGGATCAGTCAGCGAAGAACAAGATGAAAGGCTCCAACAAGACATCAAAGATATGGAGCGCTCAAAAAAAAGATGGGATAAGATCATGCTCGCCGTCTACTGTTGGATGTTAACACGAACACGAGATAGGCTTGAGACTGAGATTGAACAGAAAAGAAGAACATCAAAAAGAAATTTCACAGAAAAAGAGTACGTAGTTAAATAGAAAGTTTTTTGTTTTGTTTCTGCCCAGTTTAAAATTTGTTTGAAACTTTCATGCAAACTTTCATGTTTGCAAATACATAATATTTGCTCCTCTTGGTCACTTGTCTATTTTATGTACGTTGCATTAATAAAAACAAATTAAAATAGTATGTAGATGATATTTTTCTAGAAACTGCACCATAATTTTATGTAAAAAGTTTGACTTGACGGAATTTTTTGTTTTATCCTTGACCAGAAGCGGCTCGTGCGATATGGCAACAGTAGTTTTAATCCACTTAAACCTATTAAAAAGTAATCTATTACTGAAAAATCAATTTGCCTTACCGAGAAGCGATTATTTTACATACATTTACATGGATAAAAACCACTGTTGACAGATAGTAGATGCAAAATTGTTAGAGAGAATTCCTTTTCAAGTAGGATTTTAGCAAAAATATTGATATCGATTGACAAAAAATTCTGATGTGATGGAACAAAATGGAGGTCATTTTCGAAATCAACACACCAAATAACATAAGAACCCTCGAAAACTTCTCTTGTATTTTTCAAAAACTTCAATTTCGCAGGCCTGTGTTATTTATCAAATGGAATCCACGATACACGCAGTAGTGCTGCCATCTGCCGTTCTTCAGTTAAACGATTATTTCAACAAAGACATCCACTTTTAAAAGTAATTTAATAAGAAAGAACATGAAATCTATATGTCTCGGAATAATAATTTTTTTTTTTTAATATAATACGAATTCAAGTAAAGATTCTGAAATACAAGTGCAATACACGTTAAAAAAGTCTTAATCTTTATTGTATTTTACATTTTATTATTATTGTTTACATTTAAAGGCACACCTCTTGGCAAACTTTACACACATTAATAATTGAAAATAACTATTAATTTGTTATAAATACATTTACATCTGAATAAAATATTTTCTGCAAAATGGTTTGCTACATTAAATACTTCTTTAGATGCGCTATTTTGTATTATTATTATTTCTCCCCCGCCCCATATATGCTAATTATTAATGCGCATTCATTAATTTTAACGAACGTTAAAAATTCGATGTTAAATGTAATTTTTTATACTTTTCTTAAACATAAATATTAGTAGTATTTAAATGAGTATACATGATTTTTAAAAACTTTAAACTTACATAACTTTTCAATGTTATTCAATTTTTGTGATAGTCTTTTCTGGTGATTTTTTTATGATTTCTGGAAATTCTGCAGATTCCATGGTAACAGCAATTTTAAAAAATCCAAGGTATTCTTTTTTTAAGCGAGACATATTATTGTTTTGGATTATTTCTAATCCATTAAATTCCGCCTCGCAGAAATGCGTTAAACTAAAAAGCTCAAAACCTTTTCAGCGCAAGATGCTAAAATTGAGAACATATTCATTCGGCAGCCATGTTTCAAAAGTCTATATACGTAATACAAAATCCAAAAAGCTGCATTCACTTGTTGGACTTTATGAGGTGAACTCGGGGGCCACATAAGACATTTAAAAGGAGGAAAATTGAAATACGGTTCAGTAGTGCTGCCATCTATAGGTTGTAAAACAAAAGATTCTTTATTATAATCGGACAACCATGCGTTGCAAGGTCCCTCCCTTTGGAGATTAATGCTAGCGATTTCAAATCTATATAAAAAAAAAAAAAAAAAAAAAAAAATGACCCAAATATGAAAGAAGAATTACATTTTAAAATCATTACACCTTAAATACAGCTTAAACTGCATGTTTTATTTAGTTTTTTATTTTTAGATATAAATTTTCACACAATGTAGATACAAAATAATAGTGGACAGCTCAATAAATTTGGGCAGATCAAGTGACTTAACCTTCGAACTACCAAAAAAACAGTGGGCAAAAATTACAATAATGCATCCAACCACAGTTAAAATCCGTTATTTTTATTCGTTATTCTTTTTAAATGTCTCTAGATTTTTATGAATTTAGATCTAAAAATACGAGCTTACATATCAATTTCTAAATTTTATCACATTCAGCTGGATTTTGCTATATTCGAATTAATTCGTTTTTATTGTCTGGCCCATTTGACTCGTCTAGTAGGCGGAGGGGTAAAGAAAATTGCCTTCATTTGAATGGGAGGGTCTGAACCCCATGAGCCTATTTATGCGCTTTTAAAGATAGAGCAATGAAATGTTACATTTAGAATAAAGGGGGAAAAAATGAGAAGTTTGCATTTTGTATTCATATTTTCAAACTTTGAGCAAAAAACAAATATGCAGGCAGTCCTCAAAACGACAAGAGTTTATTAAAATCGCGGAAAATCATAAATATGTTACTTTGGTGTTATCAGCCAAAAATAAAATTAAGTAAATGAATGAAGAGAATCTATTATACCAGGAAACGGATGCAGAGAAAACGAAAATAGCTATTCGATTGGGAATTATGTCTTCTTTAAATGTAAGTTAAAAAAAATAATAATAATGTTAAGAAACCGTCTACATATGGAAATTGGATCAAACTTTGAAATTTTCAATGCGAACACCTAATTTTGACATCATATTGGTATTCATAGGCACATTTTACCTTAACATGCTTAATGAGACGTCATTCGGTGAAGTAATTTAGGAATTATGCAGATGTAAAGTTTTCAGCTCCTAATGCTTCATTCTTCTTCTTTTTATTTTATTATTTTATTTTTTATTTATTTATTTATTTTCTGCAAACAACAGAAATTAAATTTTTAACCCTCGCTTTCGAAGTTTCTAAAAATCAATTTATTTTAACATTTTTATGGATTACGATAAAAAAAAAATTCGATTTTTTTCCCCATAAATACGATATAAATTATGATATTGATATATTGTAACCTATAAAATTTTTAACAGAAATCGATTCCTAGAAATTTTAAATATGAAAAACCTAAATTCTATTTTATTACGAGAAGTAGTTTTTGATTTTTACTTAAAAATCTACCCGCATTTTAGCTTGTTTTGAAACTAAAAAATTGAACTTAACATTAGCAATTCAAAACTTTAGATCTGCACGATTCCTAAACTACTTCACCGAATGACTTCCCGTTTTATATAACAAAGTAAAATTTACCAAAAACTCCAAATGTGATGTCAAAGTCAGATGTTCGTATTGGAAATTTTAAAGTTCGATACAATGTGAATATAAAGATGACCGCCTAAGCTTACCTTTGTAACTATCATTTAAATAAGACATAATTTCCAATCGAATAGCTATATTCGCTTTTCTCTGCGTCTATTTACTTATAAAATAGATGTGGAGGTTCCTTTTTTTTTACCTACACTGTTAAAAATTTTGCAGCATTCTGGCAGGTCATTCGACCGTTTTTTTAAAAAACGGTTTCATAACCATAATTTAACTATATTCTGATCATAAAATGGCCAATAATATGGTCAGAATAGTGTTAAATTACGGTTGTGTAACCGTTTTCGGAAAAAACGGTCAAATGACCTGCCAGAATGCTGCAAATTTTTAACAGTGTACTCTACAACACACAAGCTTCACACTGCGATTTTTAGACTATCTATATTATAAAGGACAAACGTGTCCGTCCGTAACGCTGGCGTCATTTTGAGTGGAAAACAGCAGACGATTAAATTTGACTTTTACTGCAATTTTTTAACTTCTAAACTTCGCACATTTTCATTTTTTTACACAGTCGAATGGGAAAAAAAAATAAATGTACTTACAAATGCAATTTGTTTGAAAACTGTACCGTAATTTACTGAAGTTTTATTGTTTTTAAAATACTTTTCAAACATGATTTTTTTTTCAAATGTATCTATATCGCGTGTAGACGATTACGAAAGATAAATTCCGTTTGCACCTAAATTAATATAAATAACATTTCTTTCCGACTTATATTCCAGAACGAAATTAAAACATTCTTAAGCCAATAAAACCAATAAAATGTAAATAAAAACCAAATTTAAGACATGTAATCGAACTACGCGCTTAAACCACTAAAATTAACAGACTTTAAAAGGCTGTTTGTAAATAGTGATCTTTGGCTACTTCGTCGGCTATTTCCTCGCACAAGGCCAATACAAAAGTATCGCTTTTAATAAATTGCATTAATTTTGATTAACTGCAATATTTTTTTTTTTTTTTTTTTTTTTTTTTTTTTTAATCAAACATTATGTTTTAACGACATGTAAGTATACTCCTTCAAAATCCGCTTGCAGAATATTTCACAAAATACCTCATTCATCGCTGTGCCTTTGGTATATGGAGAGAAAAAAGATGTTGATATCAGAAATATAATATATACGTGGGTTTTCACTTATATTCCATAAGCCGGGAAGACCGAGTTTCTCCCCTTGTTATATTAAAATCTGAGTGTTTCTTTACATTTCACAACTGCTTCTCCTCTAATATTAATAAATTAACACCAGTTATTCGCATTCATCCGAGCATGCTATATAAGCTATCAGAATTTTATAATTTGAATTAAGTTTCCGAGATATTATTATTATTATTATTATTATTATTATCATTATTATTATTATTATTGTAACCCTAATAAAGTTCTATAAAGATGGCAACAATAAATTATTCCATTTTTGTGGATAGAAGAGTGGACAGGGAAAATACAGCGGATATTATACTTTGATTGACATCATTTTCTCGTTAAAATTGAAAATAGAAATTATTTAACAAATAAAATCATATTTATATATTTTCAAGCATCAAGAATTCCTTTTCTTTCTATCAAACAAATAATCGTCTGTAGGCCAATTGACATCTAAAAATCATTCTATCGTCACTTCTTTCAATTTTATGTTCAACGAAGGAGTTTAATCATACATATATAAAAACTCCTTGCATTTAATGGGGCCGTTACTGACTCTACTCAGAAGAATTGAATTAAAAAAAAGAAACACAGCTTTTCAAATAATTATTTGCTAAAGATGGCAATTAAAAATTATCACAAAGGCGCCAAAAAGGGAATGATTATGTGAGAAACACGACATTTCTTAAATATATATATATATATATATATATTTATGAATCTAAAAATGCTTTATACAGGTTCGTCAAAAAGACATCATTATTGATTAAAATCGTCAAACTGAGTTCATTTTTACTCCACCAGCTCCAAACAGGGGCGTAGCTACAAATATTTTTTCGGGTAGGCAGAATTAAAAATTTTTCCAACTTCTAATTCAAAAATTTCCCAACATATAATTCAAAAATTTCCTAACTTGAAACAAATTGCTTTATTTCCCATGATATGTGCAATGTGTTCTTATGATAATGATACCTATTCGTAAAAAATCCTTTCCAAAGAATAATACTGAAACTAAAAACATAAAAATTATAATTATTGGTTTGTTTAATGAAAGTTTAAATACGCTTCTTTTATTTAAAGCCCTAATCGCACTTCATATGAAAATACCGTCATGTTATTTTGAGATTTTGAGAAAGGTACAAAGTTTTGAAAGAAATAAAGGGACACTGCTGATGGACAACAGTAGGGAAATTCAGGTCTGGTACGTATTTTCGTAGCACACAGAAACACAATGACAAATTGAGTCTGGTTGCTTTTTGTACTTCTTTCGATAATTTAACTTGTTTACTGTTACAGAACTCAGAAAGACAGTAAACAATAAAAATTTCATTTTTTTTTTTTTTTTTTTTTTTTTTTTTTTTTACTATTATTTAAAAAAAAAAAAAAAAAAAGAAAAGAAAAAGAAAAAGAAAAAGCCTTAAAATTTTTGAATTTCCCAACTCTAAGCTCAAATTTCCCAAGTTCACATATATTGGAGGGGGAGGCTCCTTCCCCCCCCCCCTCCCCCCTATAGCCCCCCATCACGACGCCTCTGGCTCCAAAAGTCAACAGTGAAATCTTGAAAGTAAGAAATGTTTTTGATACACGAAGTCATTGAAAACATGCACTTTTAGTGAGAAAAATTTTAACTTGCACTGTAATTATGATTTCATTAATTATATTACAATTTAAAGTCTTCAGATCTGCGGTACACAAATGTGGACCTTCATTATTTTCCTTATAAAAAATTCCTCATAAAAACTGATTTTTTTAGCCCCCGGTACGGTATGCTATTTCTTTCTCCCAGCTTATTTTGTGTATTCCAAAAAATAACGTTACCTTACAGAAGCCAGCCGTAAAACAAAGCAGTACGATTAAATACTCTATAGCAATTTTTTAACCTTCTAAGCATCGCACATTTTCGATTTTTATATCATCGTATTGGGAAAAAAAAAAGTTCTTTTAAATGCATTTTGTTTGAAAACTGTATCTCCATTTATTTTTGAAATATTACTTTTTTTTGTAGTTTTTAGAGCCATTTGCTTAACATTGGCAACGGAAGTAGGGGAGGTAGGGGAGGTTTGATACATAGGGAGGGTTGATACATTAACAATTTTTCTCAACAAATGGTATTAACAGCCATTGTAACAGATGTAAAGTCTTCTTTTATTAGCAGACGCCATCATTAGCTGGACTTAGCAAAACTGACAACGTTTTTTTTTTTTTTTCTTTTAATTTTGAAGACTTTTGGAATGTCAATGTAATTTTTTTTAAATACTGATTTTCTTTCATAACTATTATTATTGTGAAGATAATATCTTGTAATTTTTTTTTATTTATAAAGCACATTGTTAGGGTGAGTTTTACCAGAAAGCAGATTGGAATTTTGCAACTGCATTTATACAAAGTGATTGAATATCCAATAAGTCATAATAGGGTGAAATGATACATTAGTGCTGGGGAGAAATGATACACTTGTATATTTGAAATTTAATAGTTTTTTTAAGTTGTAAACTAATATAGGACTGTAATATTCATTATTGTTTTACAGCAAGAGCTACTGAAATTGGTAAGGAAGAACAAAAAGACTATTCATAGACATTATATAGGTTACATAGAAAAGCAGTGCGATGATAGATGGTTAGTTCACTTTGCTCATCATGTAGAAGGAAAATGTTTAAATGGCCTGAAAGAGAAGATATTTCTATAACTGACGTAGGGCAAATTAAAAAAACATTAAATCAATCCGATTTTACTTACCAAAATGATGAGTTATTAGTTTTTCTTTTAACCATTTCAGGGGTGATGGTATGTTTATGAAACCACTTAATTTTAATTCCCAAACGCCACATTGGTACCAGCAGTTTGGTAAAATATTTTCCATATAATATGAAAGTGAAATATTATATCATATATTTTCATATTTCCAATTGAAGTTGTCGGCAAATTCTGGTGCCATTCATTTATTCGACACTTTAGCATTGAAAATGCTTTGTCCTGAAAAGGTTAAAGAAATCTTAAATGGCTAAATTTATGTTAAATTGTTTGCAAATCAGCAATGTTCACTTCATTTTTCCTCGCAGCAAGATCTCTAGGGCTTTTTCTTTCATTATTTATTTTCTAAAAAGTGTGTTAATAGAATTGTTTAAGTAGTAGCAATTGTTCAAATATTTTTGTAAAAAACATTTCTGAAACAAAAATATGTCAATGTCATTTCTTTTTAAATTTTACTTAAATATTTCAAGATTTATCATAAAAAATTGTATGATACATAAATTGAATTGTCTGCATTTTTTTTTTCAATTTACATAACAATGTATCAAACCTCCCTTGCTAGTGTATCAATCCTCCCCAGCAATGGGCAGATTTGATACAGTAGTAACCATTCACAATAATTGGGATACATTTTTTGAATGATTATTTTTTAAATTCAGAATATTTTTAATAAATGAATAAAGGGTCACTTTATAAGAAAACGCGAAAAATTTGTTTAAAAATAGGTTTCTAAGGGTTGTAAAAAATTAGTAAAAAAAAAGTGTATTACTCCTTGTTGGAGTAGTGTCCCCTACTCCATTTCTATAGAAAGTAAAGGAAAATGAATTTCTGTGTATAAATAAGGATCATTCGAGGCGACAGCCATTGTTGCTATAGGCCTCAAAGCAATCTCCACCACGATGGATTTCAAATACAGGAAAAATAGTTCTAAAATAGTAATTATATATTTTTGTTGTCATTTTCTCATAACAACGGAAAGAAAATGTAATTAAAATACGTGCTATTTTGAAAAAAAAACCAAATGATTTCTATTAAAACAATGGAGCTATTATAAACTACATTTAATTTTAAGTAACTATGAATCATTAGATAGCCTTTTTTGTCGATTTTCTTGAATGACGGAATCTTTTTGCTGCATTTGTGCATTATTTCGCGATAGTGATGTACTATGCATGCTTTACTGTAGATGTTTAAGAGTAGATCGTAAATGTGGAATTCTTAAGCGGATGCGAATGACGTCATTTTACATAAAATAAAACGTGTGCTTGAAGTCTTAAAATTGAAATATGTTTTGTACTGCAGCAGAGTCCCGCTTAACCGAGTTATTTTCTTCTGATGGACTGGTGGCTTCTATTATTATGAAACAGCCATTATAAATGAAGCGTTTAGGTGACGATGAAAAAGCAGCCGTACCAGAAAATCAGAGTTCTAACTTTTTACGACTGCTCTTTCGTCTTCAACTAAACGCTTCATTTATAACGGCTGTTTCATAATAATAGAAGCCACCAGTCCATCAGAAGAAAATGAAGTAATGGAAATGTCGGGGGCGACACTAAATTCTGAAAAAGCAGAATTCCTGATCTCTAGTTTTTTTTTTTTTTTTTTTTTTTTACATTTTTACCGTATTTCTACATCGCTGAATGTTTTTTGCTTTGGAACAAAACCAATAAATGGCAGCCCTGATGCTTATTTCCTCATGAAATACAAGTTACAGTAGAACGCTGATTATCGGAACTGCAATTAACCGAACTTTCAATTATCCAAACAGCCTATTTCTCTCCAAAAAAAAAAAAAAAAAAAAAAAAAAATCGACCGAACTTCCAATTATCCGAACAGCCCATTTCTCTCAAAACATTTTTCAACCGAACTTCCAATTATCCGAACAGCCCATTTCTTTCAAAAAAATTTTCAACCGAACTTCCAATTATACGAACAGCCTATTTCTCACAAAAAAAATTTAACCGAATTTATTTTTGCTTAAGGCTGTTCTCAAATCCAAAGGGGCAACTTTATGACACAAGTTTTAATTCATTTTTGTTCGCAAAGGCGTGGAATTGGCAGGTGTTGTTTATTTAGAAACTATGTGATGGAAAGACATTTTCACATTCTTTAGTATACAGAAAAGATTTTTCAGAAAATACTGTCAAAGTTGGCGTTTTGAACCGAATTCCCGGACGAAAGGAGAAAAACAGTCGGAGAAAGGAGAAAAACCTGTTGTCACGTGACCCAAAATCGCTTATAACTCTATAAATAATCTGTTTATCAAAATATGGAAAACTTCTTACGATTCCAAATCGCTTCCATAATCAGCCTTTCCAATTTTGTGCCTTTACGTTAAAAAATGAGTCAGTAAGTGTGTCTGAAAGTTTCGCACTTGTTGAGCAGTGGACCTGAGAACCACCTTAAATTATAATATCTGGAGTTCAGAAAATGATAAAAAAAGAAAAAGAAAATTTTAAATGATAAAAAAATAACAAAATTTTTATTTTTTAAAAAAAGAAACGATTTTTAAACACGTAAGCACTAACTGATACTGCCAGTCTGGATAAAGTGTGAATGTTTTAGTACAGTCAGGAAAATCTCTTAAATTGTCTTTCCATTTATCCGAACTTTTGCTTATCCGAACTAGGGTCGGTCCAACTTGTTCGGATAATCTGCTCGCTACTTTATTTTGATCTGAGTTTGCAAAACGCCTTCGAGTAAGAAATTTTCACAATTATTTAACTTAAACTTTTTACAAGGAAAAATTTTGAGGATTTGTAGATAATTCCCTTGTTTAAAGGCCTTAAATTTATTAATGCGTTAATTTAGGTTATTGATAACCAAATCGATATATTAAGGGACCTAGTAATCTTAGATCTATATTTGTGAATCTAAATTTCCAGTCCCCTAAAGCAGGGCTATCCAACTTTTCAATAAGCGTGGGCTACCGCTACCGGTAAACATTTAAGCGTGCCATTAGTCCCATGTCTTGAAACATAAAACAATATTACCTCACTGTTTTAGAGGGCAGGGTTGCCAGCTTTGCTTCCTTTCTTATTCAGAAATTCTAAATTTCTACCGGAAATTTCGAAAAAAGAATTTTTATTTTATGTAATTAAAAAAAAAAAAAATCTGTCATTAAATAAAGCAAAAATTCGGAGCCTATTCAGAATTTCTATTATGAACTCAGATTTTCTGAATAAAATAGGAGGCTATACTGCCAAACCTTGAAGGAAGTAACGATGTGGAAAGAACTTATAAAAAGAACAAGTGAGCCATAAGGCCCCTACTCCATAGAGCTCGATATGAAAAATAATTGCAGAACATAAGTATAAATCATAGTAAATAATAAATTACATTTTCACGAGAGACAGAAGACCTATCAAAATATTTTGTAGAGAAAGGAGCCGAAAATTTAACGCCGCCTATATTAAACAATCATGTGGAACTCTAATGATTTTAATCAAATCTTTTAAATCGGATTTTTATTTTTTTTAATAACCTCCTAGTAAACGCAATCATTCCAAAGGGCGCCATGAAAATCTTCAAAGAGACCATGGCGCCCGCGGGCGCCGCGTTGGACAGCCCTGCCCTAAAGTATCGACTTCAGAAAAAGGGTTCTTTCTGTTATCTATGGTATCATTTCGTTTGTGCAAAAGCAATGAATGTGTATTTGTAGTGTTAGTTCAACCTCAGGTCCCAAGAGATTAAGAAAATAAATATAATAAATCTTTTAAATGTTCAATAAATTTGGATTTATGCATCGTCCCCCCCCCCCCCCCCCAAAAAAAAAAATAAATCATGCAATTTAAAAGCTACACATCGGGTTGCCACGCAACTGGTTAGAGTTATAACTTACGCCCGTATTCACTTATTTATTTCGTATTGTACATAAAATGAATCATCCTATTAATATAGTATTGGTTTTGCCGATCATTTATTACTGAAATTGAATTAAGAATTCTTCCTCGTAATTAACATGTTTCAAAAAAAGCTGGAAAAAAAAACTTTAGGTATTAAAAATCCCTAATTTATGTGACGTCACAAAGTTATATGATTTCAAAAGTTAGAAGAGTATTTCTTTGCCTTTAGCTATCACTTAACAAGTTTTTAAGCCGACTAGCAGTCTGACTAGTGTCAGTTTTCCTTTATCGTTGCGAAAGTTTTACGCCGACTTGATTTACTATTATTATAAATAAAAAACGAAAGAGATATTGATAATTTATGTTAAGCAAGAAATCTTGAGTATAGTTGATGATCATTTTGGACAATAAATAATATTACAAAAAATAAAAACTTTAAGTAATAATGCATTAAATGTTAAAGTATATAAATAAATATTCGTTTTCTGATTATAGTGTGAACGGTATAGATGAATGGTGATGAAGATATACATAAATAGCCAAAGAAAAAAAAATTCTTTTGCAGTCTTTTTGCAAGTTGGCAAATATTATCTATTAAATAATTTATAATTTTTATTTTAAAAGAAATATTTTACTTCCTTTGTTACATAAAATCTGCAGATAAAGTAAACTTATAAGGTTTTCAAATGGCAATAATAATAATAGAAAAAAAATCCAATTCATCTTATCCATAAGCGATCTCAAACATAAAAGATGACGTAATAAAGAATAATCTAATATATTTTTATAATAATGTTTTCACCGTTGCATAAAAGAAACGGTCGTTCTGTCGTTAAATACTTATACCTATACTTTTAACTATATACGAGATTAAAAATATCTTACAAGAATAATTTATTACACTTTAACAAATATTAGGGTGTCTCAAAAAGCTTAAAATGCACTTTAAGTTTTTATCTGTTGGACATACAGTAGGCAAAAAAATTATATGTACACTTCATTTTTTTAAATTATAATAAAATCAAATAAAAGATTTAAACAAACAACAATGTAATACATTAATTTAATGCTTTATAATAATATAAAAACAAAAACAAAATTAAAAGAATTGATTTTTTACATTTTAACAAACAAATATACAAAAATAGAATGCAAAAAGTATTTGTACACCACATTAATGTACTATAATTAATTATAATTTAGTTAAATGATACAAATTAATACTCTGTATGAAGTCCTTTAGCTTTAATGACAGCTTCTAGACGTTGTGGCATAGATTCAACCAACAGTTTTGTGACGGTTGGGTCTATGCACGGCCTCCTTCAGCCTGCCTGAAGTAAGCCGTGGTCTATGTTATTCCATGACTTAATAAGAGCTTCTTTTAAACTATTTTTACCTGATATATATATATATATATATATATATATATATATATATATATATTTCCGAATTTGTGCATCCAATAGCATCCACAAATTTTCTATTGGATTCAAGTCTGGAGATTGTGGAGGAGTTTCCAATCGCTTTCGAGCATTGTAAAGTAACCATGTCCTGGTGATCATGGCAGTATGTTTTGGGTCATTATCCTGCTGAAAGTGAAAAGTTTCCTCTAAGCCTAATTTCCTAGAACTGCTTAATAAGTTATGCCGCAACACATCAATGTATGTTAAAGCTGTTATTCTAGTGTCGATAAATTCCAAATTTCCTACTCCATTAGAAGCCATACACACCCAAACCATAACATTTCCCCCACCAAGCTTGATAGTTGGGAGTATATGGTTTGGATTTAGAGCAGTTTTATTTTTACGCCAAATTTTTCGAAAGCTTGATGGAGAAAAAATTTCAAATTTACTCTCATCAGAAAAAAAATCACTGTTTTCCAAAAATCTACTGATTTGCTTCTGTATGACAAAGCAAATTCCAGGGGTTTTCGCCTATTTGTTTCATTGATGAATGGCTTTTTCCTTGGGGATCTTCCTTTTAAACCTGCACTTGTTGTAAGAATTTACCTGCATTTAGGTGTATTTATCGGCTTAATGGATGTGTGTAATTTGTTAGCCCTTCAAAAAATTTGAAACAAGTGTGTAAACATAGAAAAATGTACGGATTTACCCGAAACTGGAGTTACTCTGGAGTTCAGAAAATGATAAAAAGAGAAGAAAAAAAATTCATGGTAAGAATGTAAACAAAAAAAAAATTAAAAAGATAAAAAAAAAAAAAAAAATTAAACATGCCAGCACTAATTGGTGCTGCCAGACCTAAGTTTAGATAACGTGTGAAGGTTTTAGTATAGTCAGAAACACCCCTTAAATTGTCTGTCCATTTATCCGAACTTTTGCTTATCCGAACTAGGGCCGGTCCCGACTTGTTCGGATAAACGGAGTTCTACTGTATTTGAGAAACAAGATTGTCATTTAAATTTCCGAAAGTGTTTTACAGTCTTACAAAATTCAATTTGAAAGTGATTTGATGGGATATAAAGGAACATATTCTATCTGATTCTGAAGACTTTTCACAGTCAGTGTTAGTAATATAAACAAGGTGTGGAATTATTCTTGTCTACCCTTGCTTTCTTTTTGAAGTCTTTTAGCGGAATTTCTGGAAAGCACATCTCACAGCTTTCTGCCACAGTTGTACAAGGATATTTTAAAAGAAAAATAAATGTGAGTTTTGAAGATTTCTGCCAGTGGCTAGCCATAAATAACAAATTCCTTATTTTAAGAGGCTACACTAGTCTAGAGATGGGAATGCTCGGAAAAAAAAAAACAAAAAAAAAACGAAAAGTTGGGGAAATAACCGGGTTTTTTTTTTTTTTTTTTTTTTCAATTTTTTTCCGAAGGGCTATTTTTTAATTTTTTCAAATTGGAAAAATTGAAATTTCATTTATAAAATAATGTAGTAAAATTTTTATAATTGCTGCATTCTGATACTTTTATTTATATTTTTTTCATCTTTTTCCTCATGAAAACCTTAACATGGAAAATATTATCTGTAAGCAGGGATCTCTTTAGAAAGAACTTGAGTCTCTTAAAGGATCCTTCACAGTTTTTTCTCCTTAAAACATATGACCTTTAACAAAATTCTTTCTCTTAAAAATAGACATTTCAGATTTTTTTTACAATCTCCAGATTAAATCCTTCACAAACGTATAAGGATTTTAGAATTTAAAAAACCCTGTTGTATAATAGCTGCAATAACTAATGAATCTATTATCTAGCTGTTTATATGTACAAATGACCATCTCAATAATGTCTAAATAAGAACTTAAATATGATAATTTCTAATTTACAAAATTCCAATTACATTTTTTACAAGTTCACAAGTTTTTATAAAAGTTCACAATTTCGCAAAAACATGATCGTGTGAAAAAAAAAAAAAAAAAAAAAAATCAAAGTAAATCCCTGGTAAGATAATTAAATGCAGCTTCTCTCGTTAAAAATCAAAATTCATGGCAAAAGTATTTCAATATTTACCAATAAATGAAAATGGTAAGATCGAAAATTTAATGTAAAATTTGAAACATGCATTTATGTTTATTCGCATGGCTGAAATGTTTCACTATTATTAGAAAAATTTTCTTTTGATAATAACATGCAATTGAAATTATATATCATTTTTTTTCTTTTCTTGAAATATAGATTCTTAGAGTTGTCTAAATGTATTTTCAAAAAATATAAATCCATACATACTTTGCAAAGAAAATGTAAGCAAATCTCTGTGAAAAATCTAGTTGAAAACAATTTTTAAGCATATGGAAAAATCCACCTGTTTTGAAAGTTTCATTTAAAAACAAAATACAGCTTTCAATATTAAGGATCTAAATCTTACTAAAATATAGTTTGGGTTTAGTCTTAAAAGCTGTATCAAAACTACATATACAGGAAATGAAAATTATAACTGTAACGGGAGGTGTGTGTGGGGGGGGGGGGGGGGGGGAGTAATATTGTAAAATAATACCAATTTTTAAACAACGGAAGATTTGAAAATGATAATAGTATTTATAATAATACCAGAATTGCTATAATTTGTTTCTTTTACACTGGTATCCTTTATGTATTTGAAAACCAGTACTATGTAGATGAGATGTACAATACAGTTTAAAACTGCTTTAAAACTACAGTGATATTGGTTGAACCTAAAGATTTTTTATTATTATTATTATTAGCTTTACTGATATAATTAAACAAGTGCTACTGAAAAATCATTTCAACAGACACATGATATATTACAAACACTGGTGTTAAATTAAGCAAGAAAAGCTACTGTCAGAATTCTGAGACTGAAAGGATAAACTTTTAAAAGCTGTCTTTCTCTCTCTCTCTTTCTTTTTTAAATAACATATTCACATGTAAAGGGAAAATAATTTTTTTTTTAGTGTGCATAAATATTGAAAAAGTTTATTATTGTATATTTTTTTAAGAAAATATAACTTATTTTTGAGAAACATTTGTAGGAAAAAAACGTTTTTTTTTCCACCACTTCAAATTTTCCGGAAAATTTACATCTCTACACTAGTCACGTGAAGACACACGCAAATTTGTCACTAGCAATTTAAAATTTTTAAAAGACTTTTTTTTTTTCAATAAGGCTACTTTCATTTTTGGAATCGGTTCCGAAAGTAATAATATATATTTAAAAAAAAAAACAAGCAGGAATTCTGTTTTTTTTTTTTTTTTTTCAGAATTTAGCGTCGCCCCCCGATGAGGATTACGAGGTCCAATTATTACCCGTCGAATTTCGACGAAAGAAAATGTTTAAGAAGGAACTGTTTCATTAATTAATAATAATCCTACAAAATTTAGTTACAATAAAAAAATTAATCTTATATTGGTCTCTTATATAACAACAAATATTATTTCAACTTAAGGGTCACTGCTCTTCTATAAAAACATTCTAAATTTTTGTGAAACTTTGCGTTCTATCAGTGTGTGATTTCAATTGCGTTATTTTCAAAAGTGAAGCATTTCCAGCCGTGAAGAGCAATTTCAAAGCCGCTGCAGAGAAAATGATGCACTTCTACGAAACATATTCCAGTTTTAAGAGTTAAAATACACGCTTTTATTTTGTATAAAATCACGTCACTTGCATCCGCGTCATTTACATCACGTCATTTACAATCCAGTCTAAACAACATCTATTGAAAAGTATGCATAGGACGTCACTATCGCGCAACCCAGCACACAACCACCAAAACCCAGCAAAAAGCGATGTGGTAAACTCGACCAAAATAAAAAAAACAAGTTGGAAATTGCTCGTCAAACGTGGCAAATGAGGTGCGTTCGTACTATAACTAGTTTTATAATTATTTTTTGCACCCCATATTGTACTGAATGTATACTTTTTTGCACTTCATAAAGCGCATAGTCTGATACATCATTAAAATGCACTTCCAATAATTTTTTCCCATTCCCCGTAATGTAACGGAACACTTTTGACTGTCCCTGTAATTAAACTATACATCCGATTTTCCTAAAATTTGAAATAGCTCAACAAAACTTTGCAACAATTATATCTTTAAAATTTCAGACCATTCGGAAGGCTGTAATATCATTAAAATGCACTTGCAATAATTTTTCCCATTCCCCGTAATGTAACGGAACACTTTCGACTGTCCCTGTAATTAAACTATACATCCGATTTTCCTAAAATTTGAAATAGCTCAACAAAACTTTGCAACAATTATATCTTTAAAATTTCAGACCATTCGGAAGGCTGTAATATCATTAAAATGCACTTGCAATAATTTTCCCATTGGCCGTAATGTAAAGAAAAACTTTTGACTGTCCCTGTAATTAAACTATGCATCCGATTTTCCTAAAATTTGAAATGGCTCGACAAAATTTTGCAACAGTTATATCTTTAAAATTTCAGATCATTCGGAAGGCTCTAATATCATTAAAATGCACTTGCAATAATTTTTCCCATTGTCCGTAATGTAAAGAAAAACTTTTGACTGTCCCTGTAATTAAACTATGCATCCGATTTTCCTAAAATTTGAAATGGCTCGACAAAATTTTGCAACAGTTATATCTTTAAAATTTCAGATCATTCGGAAGGCTGTAATATCATTAAAATGCACTTGCAATAATTTTTCCCATTGGCCGTAATGTAAAGAAAAACTTTTGACTGTCCCTGTAATTAAACTATGCATCCGATTTTCCTAAAATTTGAAATGGCTCGACAAAATTTTGCAACAGTTATATCTTTAAAATTTCAGATCATTCGGAAGGCTCTAATATCATTAAAATGCACTTGCAATAATTTTTCCCATTGGCCGTAATGTAAAGAAAAACTTTTGACTGTCCCTGTAATTAAACTATGCATCCGATTTTCCTAAAATTTGAAATGGCCCGACAAAATTTTGCAACAGTTATATCTTTAAAATTTCAGATCATTCGGAAGGCTGTAATATCATTAAAATGCACTTGCAATAATTTTTCCCATTGGCCGTAATGTAAAGAAAAACTTTTGACTGTCCCTGTAATTAAACTATACATCCGATTTTCCTAAAATTTGAAATGGCTCGACAAAATTTTGCAACAGTTATATCTTTAAAATTTCAGATCATTCGGAAGGCTGTAATATCATTAAAATGCACTTGCAATAATTTTTTCCATTGGCCGTAATGTAAAGAAAAACTTTTGACTGTCCCTGTAATTAAACTATACATCCGATTTTTATAAAATTTGAAATGGCTCGACAAAATTTTGCAACAATCATATATTTGAAATTTCAGACCATTCGGTTGGGTAGTTTTTGCTCTGTTACATGCGGACGGACGGACTGAACGACGACTATAGGTGCTACGTATTTATATAATTACGAACGCACGTAAAAACAAGTTGGAAATTGCTCGTCAAACGTGGCAAATGAGGTGCGTTCGTACTATAACTAGTTTTATAATTATTTTTTGCACCCCATATTGTACTGAATGTATAATTTTTTGCACTTCATAAAGCGCATAGTCTGATACATCATTAAAATGCACTTCCAATATTTTTTTCCCATTCCCCGTAATGTAACGGAACACTTTTGACTGCCCCTGTAATTAAACTATACATCCGATTTTCCTAAAATTTGAAATAGCTCAACAAAATTTTGCAACAATTATATCTTTAAAATTTCAGATCATTCGGAAGGCTCTCATATCATTAAAATGCACCTGCAATAATTTTTCCCATTGGCCGTAATGTAAAGAAAAACTTTTGACTGTCCCTGTAATTAAACTATACATCCGATTTTCCTAAAATTTGAAAGGGCTCGACAAACTTTTGCAACAGTTATATCTTTAAAATTTCAGATCATTCGGAAGGCTCTAATATCATTAAAATCCACTTGCAATAATTTTTCCCATTGGCCGTAATGTAAAGAAAAACTTTTGACTGTCCCTGTAATTAAACTATACATCCGATTTTTCTAAAATTTGAAAGGGCTCGACAAAATTTTGCAACAGTTATATCTTTAAAATTTCAGATCATTCGGAAGGCTGTAATATCATTAAAATGCACTTGCAATAATTTTTCCCATTGGCCGTAATGTAAAGAAAAACTTTTGACTGTCCCTGTAATTAAACTATACATCCGATTTTCCTAAAATTTGAAAGGGCTCGACAAAATTTTGCAACAGTTATATCTTTAAAATTTCAGATCATTCGGAAGGCTCTAATATCATTAAAATCCACTTGCAATAATTTTTCCCATTGGCCGTAATGTAAAGAAAAACTTTTGACTGTCCCTGTAATTAAACTATACATCCGATTTTTCTAAAATTTGAAAGGGCTCGACAAAATTTTCCAATAGTTATATCTTTAAAATTTCAGATCATTCGGAAGGCTGTAATATCATTAAAATGCACTTGCAATAATTTTTCCCATTGGCCGTAATGTAAAGAAAAACTTTTGACTGTCCCTGTAATTAAACTATACATCCGATTTTCATAAAATTTGAAATGGCTCGACAAAATTTTGCAACAATCATATATTTGAAATTTCAGACCATTCGGTTGGGTAGTTTTTGCTCTGTTACATGCGGACAGACGGACGGACAGACGGACGGACTGAACGACGACTATAGGTGCTACGTATTTATATAATTACGAACGCACCTAAAAAGGGCTATCTAATGTTTTATATGCCTTCATTTGTGTGTGACATTAATTTGGATATTTAAAATTAAATATAGTTTATAATAGTCATTTTAAGTAGAATTTTTTTTCAGTTCTTACGAGAAAACGGCAACAATCATATATAGTAATCTACTATTTTCCTTTTACAGTAGAACCTTTTTTATCCAAAACTCTTTTAAGCGAAACTCTCGGTTAACCGAAATTCATTTTTAAAGCTTGCTTTCTCTCTCTCTCTCTCTTTTTTTTTTTTTTTTTTTTTTACTATCACATTCTTTGAGTGCAAAACCCATTTTTAAAGCTATTTTTTTACTATCACATTGATCAAAGCGAAGAAGAGAACAACGATGTGGGCGAAGAAAACGAACAAGTTAGCAATTCTGAAGCTATTGAATGTTTTACAAAAGGTTTTGGCATGGCTGGAGCAGCAGAAAGACTAATATTGGTGAACTAATAGTTTTTAAAAAAACTTCGAGATAGAACTGCAAAGCAAAGGTAATCGAAACTGCGACAAACAAAACTTTTTTCAAACCCTTGTGAAATATGCAAAAAGTACTTAATTTCAAAATTAAAATTCAGGTGATTTATTCTTGTTTCTATTTTGCTATTGTTTTATTTTTTATTAAGCACTTGTTACTGTAATAAGAGCGCATATATTTGTTCTTAATCTTAAAATTGAGGCATTCTCGATTATCCGAAAATTTCGATTTTCCGAAAGATGGTCGGTCCCAATTACTTCGGATAATCGAGATTCTACTGTACTTTCTACGAAAATGGAATACTGCAGTTGCCACCATTACAAAAATGGGATTATAAACTATAAAAAAAAATTATATCTCAAAGTTAAATTGAGATGCAGTTTTCAAACAAATTTCAGTTTAAAATACTTTTTTCCTCTATACGAAGGTGTAAAAATCGAAAACGTACGATGTTTGGAAGTTAAAAAAATTTCAGTAGATATTATCAATATTTAAACGCACAATGATACATCTGTTTCATTTTACGGATGAATTATGTAACGGAACGTTATTTTTTAGGGGCAACATTTTAATTGTTGCCCGAAAGAAATAGCATATCGGGGACTAAAAAACCTGCAACCGTAATCGAAAAAGTAAAAACGCTCCCGGTTAGAGGTCACCCCATCTATCCTACGCCAAAAGAAAAAAAAAAAAACTGTAATTTTACGGATGTAAAGTTACAGAAATCTGTATGCTTACTAAAATTTTAACTATACACTGTAAAAAAAAAAAAAAAAATGTAAATCTACAAAATTAGTTTTTGTAAAGTTACAGAAATCTACATGTTTACTAAAATTTTATTGGTAACTCGGGGATAATTACATCACTTTTTTTGGTTGCAGTTACATAAAAAGTTCTAGGCATCCCAGTTTCCTAGAAAATTCGTAGTAACCTTACAGATTTTTTGTTTTACAGTGTATACGTTACATGAATATCTTTCGTTGCAGCTACATAAAAAGTTCTGGACATCCCAGTTTTCTAGAAAATTCTTTAGTAACTTTATATACATATATATATTTTTCTTTTTTTTTGGGGGGGGGGGGTACTTTTTTTTTCTTTGGTTCTTTTTTTTTTCTTTTTTTGGGACATGGAAATCATGAAACGTTGTCGTAAGGGAGTATTTAGGATTCATACTTACTTCTATGTCAGAAGAGATTTCTAAATAAGATTATTAATATTGAAGCAGTTTTAAAATCCTACTAATAATTTTCTATTGTGTACTTTCGTTATCGACCTCGGGCTCTAATGACACAAAATTCGGCATCTAGCCGGTTCGGATTTGAAATGGTTGGGCTCGGTTTCCAAAAAATGAGTCCGAACTCGTCTCTAATGTGGACTCTTGTGTATCACTACCACTAAACTATTGTGAGATAATATTGTTCCAAGTTTCCAATCACATTAATAATGTCGTCCTTTGTCGTTTGCCACCAGCTTCACTGCGCTCCCGCGTACTCTACGTCTGGTCAGGCCTGGCTTTTTTGTGATCGGCATAAATAGCTATTTATTTTTCATCGTGCACATAAAAAAAAATAATAATAAAATAAAATAAAATTAGTGTCGGATTATCCAATTAGTGCACAATTTCCGCTTTATTTCCATGAAAGGCCATGACATTTATTTATTTGCATCATTCATTTCGCGTCATCATTCTAGCCTTAACATTAAAATTTTGCATTACATTTTAATTTTAATAATATTTTAGAATTGATAAGCAGGTTTCTAAAAATAAATAAAAAGTTTCTTATTTTATAGTAGTCTGCTAACTGAAAATTTCCCGCCCTCCGTGTCGCGTCGAGAAATGCCGCCAGATCACAGTGAACCAAAACCACGAATTCCCACGACGTAGGTGAAACATTGCATGTATTTTCTCAAGGTTTGTCAACTACGTACAGTTAGTTGTTCTATAAGTAACACAGCATGAGAAACCATATAGGGTTTTTCCCTTACATGCTGTCTAGCCCGTTTATAGAAGGAAATGTGTCATAAAAGTAGGAAAAACAGGTGAAAATAAAAAAAAATGAGTAAATGATGAAAAAAATGTTATGCGTCTAATTTTTTATATTGTTGTAAATTATTATTATAATTTTTCTTTCGCCTTATGAGCAATATTCTGAGCTTTTCTTTTAAATAATGGATTGGGTTTTGATACCTATGTATGGTTTTGTAGTTTTTATAATTTTCAACATTTTCGTCCGTCTTGTAAAGTCGAGATCCCGCTATACTTCACAAGATCGTTGGTACATTCCTATTCTGTAGGCATTTGAAAAGTGAAAAACGTTGGGATTACAAATGACACAGGTGCGACTTTGGCAGTTAGCGGTGTTTGGTCTAACAAAAACTCGCGTATTTAAAAAAAGAAAAAAAAAAAAAAAAAAAAAAAAAAAAAACATGCTTCTGTACCAACTTCATAAAAAAAAAATAATCGCAATATTGGAACAAAACTAGAAAAAAAGATAATAGTTAATTTAATTACACCAATCGATTCAGCGTTAAGAAAATACATAACAGGGCATATTGAAGCATGTTTAGGCTTTCGCACACCTTATGCGGTCAATATACAGAGTGTTGCTGAATTCGACCGACAAATTCAGTGAGGTGATAGTAGGCATCAAGAGGATGAAAAATTGCCATAGAATATGGGGTCGCAAACTACTTATTTAATCACAAATAGAGAGTGTTTCACTCTAAGTGAAGTATGCATGGCGGTGAATAATTTTACGAAAAATAAAAATATTGCAATGGAAATGTAATGATATGTACCATGTTTTGTATGAAATGTGATAATATCGCAAAAAGTTCTGGAAAAAACAGGATGTCCAAGCAATCGATGATACCGTATGAACTGATAACCGCAGTCCAAAATGGGGAGCGTCAAGAGCATACTGCTGGCTCGTATAATGGAAACTTCTACCACTTTTTTTTTTGGTGTTATCATATTTATAACAAAGGTGAGTATGTCTATTAAAAGTTTCATTATAACATACTTCAGTTTTCTGAAAGTTATTACCGTCAACTCAGGTTGGGTTAGGGTAGATAGTGTTGAATTCAGGGGGTGGCCCGGGGGGAGACATTCCCCCGGAGCAATGAGATGACCCCAGAAAGTTTTGAGATTTTGTGCTTTCAATGGTCAAAAAGTGCAATCCCCCCCCCCCTTCCCGGAGCCACAGAAATCTCCCCCGGAGAAAAGTTTCTGAAATCAACACTGAGGGTAGAACACCCTGTACATTAAGTAGGTGGTTTGCGACCCCATGTTCTATGGTAATTTTTCATCTTCTTGATACTATCTACTTCTTCTACTAAAAACTTCTTCTTCGGGGGTCTAATTTTGTAATCAAACAATACCATCAAATCAAAATTAATTTTTGAAAAAAATATTAATTTCACGTCAATAAGTAAATTTAAGATATTTCAGTTATTATTTTTTAAATCAAGTAACTGATTTTTAAGAATTTTAATGGGACATAAAATTTTTAAAACGAACCTCTGAATTTGTCAGTCGAATTCGACAACGCCCTGTATATTAAAAATGTCACTTCATCATAGTGCGCGCGTCGCGATATTTTACTCAGCACGCAGCCACAGACATTTTTCTCGCGGCGCAGACCTCTGTCAGAATATGACATTTCTTCACACCTCAGCAATTACAATTTAATTTCCTGTCAAAATTATTTTTTAGAGAATTGTTAAACACTACAAGATATTTAGGCTATATTTCTATTTCTCAGTTAATAAGCTAGTAAGTTTTTATTTATTTTTTTCAATTTATGAATAAACCAAACTTTCATTTTGAGTCCGCTCACGCCCGAGCTCAGTGCCGGTGCAACGTCGCGCGGAGCCCTGGCAAAGTAGTAAGTGGGGCCCAACATATACAGCATTATTGGACTAATAAAATTTATTTTAAAATTGTAGATATCATAGAATAATATATAATATGGTTAATGAAATGGTTTAAAATATCACTAATTTCACACTTAACGTCTTGCGCTCTATGACGTACACGTCATGCTATTTTGAACATTTTTGACAATGACGTACAGGAAAATTACAAATTAAATTTTTGAGGTGTAAATTCAAAATTTCTATTAAAAAAAACTGCCAGATGCGGCAACACTGGTGGCTAGTGACTTAAATCCGATAACAGCGCCAGAGCTGAAGGGGTTATTAGTTATTATGCATAATTATTTTTAATTTCGCAAAATCTTCTATAATTTAGAAAGTTTAAATATTTATTTTTTGCGTTCATGGTTACTTTCGGGATCGTCAAATGTTCATATTCCCGGAAAATTATATCAACTTTGCCTGTAAGAAATAAAGTTAATACTCCCTTTTTCTGGAGAAGAAACTTTTAGAGCGCAAATATTATTGTTTTATAAAGAGGAAGCGTGATTTTGAATTGGAAAGAGAGACTCGGTGTCCCTAACAAGACTCCAATCTGCGCGAGGGGCTGGGCAGCCTCCCCGTTTGCCCGATGGTTGCGGCGGCTCTGCCCGAGTTGGAAGATTAATTTTTAAATTTAGCCCGTGCAAGCCCATTTAGAGACCGGACTCAGGCTGAGTCCATCTCATCTCTATCGTTGACACAAACACATAAGGAAAAGAAAGCGAGGTAAGTATAGACGCAATTGGCGAATCTGAAAGCCAAGGTCGCCTAGAAACAGAGCTGGATAAAAGTCAGCGACGAACGCGACCCCCACCGAATTCCTTTCGATCGCATTACATTTGTCGCAGACCGAATGTTTATAGCCAAATGAGGAAAAAAATATCATACAGTGAAAGAAAAAACGAAAGAAATGAAATTATTGTGACACTATCATAGAAAACATTGGATAAAATAACAGTGTTTCGGAAACAAAACTCTACGTACAGAAAACAAGTACGGGGAGGTTTTCAACATATTACAGTTAACTTATCGTGGATTAAATAAAAGCGTAAAAGTAATAATATATGAAAAGCTGGGGATCGCTGACATGTATAGATAAGAAAATCGGGGTCTAAAAGTTCATTAACCTTTTGTATCCTTTACTCTGCCGCGCTTTTACTTAAAAAGAGGGAGAAAGGAAGCTGCGAATATACCACACATCTGCCAGCTTTTGCAATATTGTAGCGGAGTATCCAAGATGGATGGACTGACATCCCCCTAACCTCCCCACAAAAAAAAATGCGAAGAAAATTGTGAAAGTTTTTCAAAATGCAGTATAACCTGCTAAGATGGAATTGTAAGGCAAAATTCCGTTATAAGCAGATTTTTGTCTTATCATTCACACTTTTTTCATGAATTAATTAAAGTGAAACCCGTAAACACGTATACTGCCTATAACGGAGTCTGGCATTAAACAGAAAATTTTCAATGTCCTTGTGAAATTAATACTACAATTATAACAAGCAATACACCTGCTAAGATGGAAATCTGTATATAATGATTTTTTTGTAACTTGTGATTCTGTCTTATCGGGCTTTAAAATACTATCTTATTTTTGTCAGGACCATGATTTATTTTTTTCATTTAAGGCAGGATTCTGTTGTAAGGATATTCCATTTTGACAGGTTTTATTGTCTTTGTATCATATTATTTTTGCTGCGACCTTGGAACGTTTTAATTGAAGGCAGGATTCCGTTGTAGACACATTCCGTTTTTAGAGATTTTACTTCATAATAACTAAAACGGAAGTCTGTCTAAAGTTGAATTTGCTTCTCTCTCCTTACGATTTCGTCTTAGTTACTTCCACTGCATAACATTTCAGGCCTCGCCCCCTCAAACGGATAAATCTGGATCTCGATACGCCACTGCCATACTGCTAATGGTGTGCTACCTTCAGAGAGACTGTCTTCTAATCAAAAATGGCTCAAATCCTTGTAGCATTAACATAAAACCCAAAACATTAAAGATGTTGTACAGATTTCACTGTTTATTCCACTCCACTGGATCATAAGTTCTCATCGTTCCAGGATATTTTTCTTTTCATGAACATACAAGTAACCTTTTAAAAGCGATTTTTTTAAGCAAGGAACATAAGGTACTCGTACTGAGACCACACAGAACAAAATCCGTAAGTTGTGTTTTCATTCCATGTCCATATTTTTGTTCCATTGAAATTTTTAAGTATTTACAGATCACAAAAGAAGGGATAAAAGCAAATGTAAGGGTTGTGTAACAAAATGACTGCCTTCCCTGATTTTTATCACTTTCTGCAAAATATCCTGAGATATTTTGTCAAACATGAAGTTAAGAGAATTAAAGTAATTATAATTGTGCGGGTTTGTAGATTTTCGGCGTGTGTTCGGGATGTATCACGTCTAGAGATGATTTAATGTTTGTATTTTCAGAAATTATGACTGTTCAATTAATTGTGTGTAATGTAGCATTTTGTGTGGTCGGTAATTAAAAACCTGCTTGTTTAACTGCTATCCCGCCTTTGAGATGACCAACACCCTTATAGTTTTCTTGTTGTTGTTGTGTGTGTGTACCTGCAATTTATTAAGTAAAAATATATAACATATAGATTAAGATCTGCCACAATATTAATAACTCGCTATTCTTTTGATAGGTTATCCACTCACCTGTGGTACATTTTCCTAAGTGATTCACCTGAATTGGTAATCCCTGGCAGCGGCTCCTTTCTACCTCGCAACGGGATTCGTAGGTACGGCCATCGTTGCCACACACTGAACCAGAGTTCTCATCTTCAGTAGAGCAGACTAGATCACAGTCAGACGTCAGAGGGGGCTAAAAGTGCACACGCTTTAGAATAGAATACGTACAAGAAAAAGGATTAACAAAAAATAAAATCCATGTACCACGCATATATTAAGAAAACATACTTCTCAAAACTATCAGATCCCAGACATAAGATCATTGACACCCTAAAACATTCACAAGATATCATATTCAGGATAACTCATATCCTCTGGATGGTTGAAATTATCCTGTAGAGATGGACACAGGATATTTTCTGGAAGTCAAAATGTCACACATACAGACATTTTGCAAAATTACTTTTGATGACATTTTTTTCGACAATTATAATTTGAAAAAAGACACAAAGAAACCAAGTAAGAGCTCTAATCCGCATGTGCATCCAATCAGCACCGTGCGAAAGGGGGGGCGAAGGGGGCGGTCGCCCCGGGCGCGGAAATTCAGAGGGCGCCAAATTTGTACTACTAATTTCATTTTTTTCCCCTTTTTTATCGTCGATCATTTTTACTGGAATTTTTTTTTCACTCTTCGATGCTCCATTTTTTTTTTTTTTTTTTTTTTTTGGTAAAAAAAAAATAAAATAAAATAAAATAAAATAAAATAAAAATAAGTATATATTTACGTATCGGAATTTTTTTTTTCAATGAAAGTACGTATATTTTTCATTTCAAAGTAATTGCATCGCTCACATTTACTTTTAATTAAGTTCTTTAGATTTGATGATTTTATAATATGCTTTTGTGATATCTTATTGTAGTATTTCTTAAACTTTTGCACTCTGCGGCCCCTTTTACATCGTATACGAAAGTTTCTGCCACCTCCCACACTCAGTGAATATGAATTGCTAACCTATTCTGATTCCACTATGGGATCATCCTTATAGTCATTCGGTCATTACTTTGCTCTTAAAAAATGGTCCAGCTCAGGATGAAAAATGCTGATTACATGAAATCTGCTGTTGTAGAAGGACGAAATTTTTTCAAACTAACGTTAAAGAAAATTACACCTAGTGGAGAAATTATTAACGGTGATTGCGGCTTAGTATTGGATGACTTAAATAAGGGCACCACTGTATTTTGTTTTCTCTATTTATTAATCACCAATTATCATGATCACCCTCCAAAGTTAGGCAATCCAGATTGTGGGTTTTTCAAATGAAAAAAAAAATGAAATCCTAAAATTTCTGAGCATAAAAATGCTCTAGAACACAGCAATGCATACATTCGCTAAAAGGAACTTGAGAGACGTTTAAAATTAAATCATGTAATCGACAGCAAATTTGAAAAGAGCAAAAGGAAAAATTATTGAAAGGGAAAAAGATAAATAGTGAAATATATTCAGGATGAAATTATGAGCCTTCTTGCCAATGAAGTAAGAAAAATGATTGTAGAAGAAATTCATAGAGGAAGGTATTTTTTCATTTTCGTTCGATCTCACTCCATATACCGAGTGTCCTAAATTGGACTGACTGTTTTTAAAATTCAATAACCTGGAAATGGTAACAGCTATTTAAAAAAAAATAAATAAAATGCGTGAAATTACTTTCACGCATTTTATAATGTAAAATGTCAGTAGTGCTTTTTTTTACCTCGATTCCCGGCTTTAGTTCCAAATAGCAACTAAAGATGGCGCTGCAAGCAGGGATGACTACCTCGGGAACTCAGCTTACGCTTTAGAGTGATAGTACAACCCTGAGGGGAGAACCAAATTCACTAGCCGCGCGCATTAGAAATGACTTTTTGAATTATTATACTGCAGTTTTACAATTTCACATTACAACATAAATATCGATGATTTGTTGAAGAATTAAATAGGTTTATAGTAAATTCAGGTTACAGTAGTATACTTTATTAAATCATATTCTTGAAAATCAATCAAGTTTATACCGAATTGACAATTATGTCAGCAAGGTATAACCAGACAAGCACTATAAAGACAACATCTAGCGCCATAGGTGCTCAATCAAAGCCAAAACTAAAATCGCCCAACTCTGATGCGGAAAGACAAGGTTAAATATATAGAGTGTGTCTCATTCTCCGATACAATCTTATTTTTAGGGGCCTACTCTATATATTTAGCCTCCTTCCTTCGCATGATGCTAAGGGATTTCAGTTTAAACCTCCATTGAGAGATTATTTCTTGCCACCTATCTCTGCTATTTGGAACTAAAACCGAGAACCGCAGTAAAAATACTTCTGATATCTTACATAATTCTCCTGCAAGAATTTCTTTTAATAATTGAAGAGCTAAGTGGAAGAACATATTAAGTAACAAAAATTACATTTGAAGAAATTTGATGTGAAAGTTTTTATTCTCAATTTTAATGATTTATTTTCTGTTTGATACCATGTGTTTGAAATATTAACAGGTATGGTACTAAACTCTATCGAAAAAACTTATTTATAATTAGTTTTTAAATATTAAAAAATATTAATAATATTTGGATTATTAAATATTAAAATATTAAATATTAATGAATAATGTCTTAAATCTTCAAGGCTAAATAGAACTTTGGTATTTTAGCTTTACCATGTGATAGAATACCTGATAACACCTTTTTCCAAACGATAAAATCATTTTTAAGAAAATGTAGCATAACATGTTCTTCCACTCAGCTCTTCAATTGTCACAATTTGCAAGTTAGTGAATTTTAAACACAGTCCAGTTTAGGAATCCAGTACACCTCACAAAGAACAAAGGACGCAAGTTATACGATACCAAAAATGGAAAATTTTGAATCGTGGAAATTTTTCTTGACTACATCAAGTCAAAAAAAAAAAAAAAAAAAAAAAAAAAAAAAAATAGCGCAAGAATTTAAGATAAACTAATGTCCGATAATCCCGACATTCACAGCTGCACGAGAGGTTCTGTTCTCAAAGATGGTAGGCGGGAGGTGCTGAGTTCGACCCAATCACGCACGTAAGACTAATCGTTCGAAATTGTCCGTAGTTTTCTTCGAACCTTGCGTAAATACGGGTTAGGTTCCCTTAAAAAGACCCTACAGAGGACACCCCCACCCCACTTCGGCCTACTATACCCAACTTGTAGATAATCGGCCATCATAAGCAATATTATTATCAACCCTACAGAGCTTAATGTGATATGGTGCAAATATGGCTTCCCAATATAATGTTGTGTAAGCTCCAATCGTCGAAGTAAATAAATTTGTCTACTTTTTACCATCCTCTGCACATTCTCTAAACTTTGAGTTTGTGCTGCTGGTGTATGCCCAAAATGTCCGGAACTGCATAAAATGTGTTTGTTTTTTTCTTCTCTTCTACTGAAAGATGGGATATATTTATGTCCCACTTATCAGTTTATTTAAAGAAACATTGCGATACTCTATGGTCATGAAAATATAGAGCTATATCTGCAGTTTACAAACAATTGCCACAGATTTTAAAGCTCTGGAAGACCTTATAGAAATTAAGTAAATTGAGTAAACTTACTCAGGAGCAAAAAGCTTAATAAAGCAAATAAATAAATTCCCCTTCATTTACGGCCTAGTAGTTTGACACAGCATTTTAAATGAATTAGAAAAGTTAATATTATTCTCACGGAAAAAAAGAAGAAAAAAAAACTGTCAATGTTTGATCACCAACAAACTGATTGAAACACTAAAAAACACATTTCAGACAATA
Source organism: Maratus speciosus (assembly GCA_963932465.1). Taxonomy (NCBI): domain Eukaryota; kingdom Metazoa; phylum Arthropoda; class Arachnida; order Araneae; family Salticidae; genus Maratus; species Maratus speciosus. The sequence continues at coordinate 223,014,507 of OZ010790.1, read as the reverse complement.
AGAGAGGAAATTTTTGAATAAGAAAGCGAAGATTTGGTTATGTCCGTAAATGTAGAGTCCTTATTTGAGCAAAACAGAAAACGTAAAATTCGCAGAACAATTTGACTACGAAGCTCCTAAACCGGGAGCTGGCAGCACAGACAACCACCTCATCGAGTTGGAGGCTGAAATTCCAGAATTAGCTAAAGCTCGATTCCCATATTAAAACGCAATCGGTTTTCTAAGTCATATCTTGGTGGGAAACACCTAAAAACCCGATTTTAGCGGTCGACTCGTAGGTTTACCATTGCGTTTTACTGCACCCAAAGGTATGAAAACATGGCGGACTGGGAGCCGGAAAACACAATGGTAAATCTATGAGTCGACCAGTAAAATCGGGTTTTTAGGTGTTTTCCACCAAGATATGACTTGGCAGACGGATTGCGTTTTAATATGGGAATCAAGTTTTAGCTAATTCTGGAATTGCAGCCTCCGACTCGACAAGGTGGTTGTCTCATGGTTCGTACGCCTCCTTCAATTTTGCAGGCCAGAAAATTTTTCGGCACCAGTATTATCTTATAGAAAATATCTTCTTAAAAGAAGGCGAAATTTTGCGCGTTTAACCTAGATTTCTTTTTCTATAAAAAGATACTGGTAGTTTTCCTGGAAAAATAATGGTATCCGTACGAACCATCTAGTCTGTGCTGCCGGCTCCCGGTCTATCCTGATGAAAGTGGAAATTTATACGAAAGTTAAGGATTTCGTGTTACATAGAGACACTATAACCGTGCAACTGATCTGGAGGTTTACGAAACTGAAAAATGTATAACAAGATTTTGAGTTTCTACCAGGTGCGAATCTAAAATCAACCAAAAATCTGTTAAGTTAATATTGCCTGGACCTTTCCCTTTATTGCTGGCTTGAATGGACTTGAATTGTTAAGCGAGGTTTTAAATGGGAAAACATTATTTCTATCATTAGATAAGAACTTTTATAAAATGGATCATTTAGAAATTCTTTACTTGCTCCATAATTTTAAAACTTAGGGAGAACAAAGAATTTCAAAAACATGGAGACAGCGAACATAATTTATAAGTATTCTTGTAACAATAAAATAGTAAAAAACTACTTAAGATCTACTATGAGTCGAGAGATTAAGCAACCTGAGTTTACTTTCCATGAAATTCAGTGTGACGCAATCTTTACACATAAAATAATAAACGATTTTGCTACTCTAAACGCAAGAAAAATAAAATGGAAGTAAATGTATTTGCCTGATATTATATTTTATTTTATGTTAATTAAAACATTGTATTTTTATCTTTTACATTATGTTCTGCAGGTTTTTTGTTTGTTTTGCTTTTTTAGTACTTATCGGTTGAAGGGACCACTTGTTTCCAACCTGGTTCTTAGCGATTTTTGCCTATTTTCTGCAGTTTAAAGATTAACAATAACTAAAAATGGCTGGAAAAAATATGTGAGAAAGGTTAAGAAAAATCTGTTGCAAAGCATCATGGTCTCATTAACAAATAAGTGCAATTTTCTTTACTGTTATTTAGTTCTTTGGAATTTCTGAATTAAAATTAAATCTTTTAAAGTTCCAAAATAAACGCAAAATATTTATTCAATATAATTTATTTCTGTTTCTGCCCTTTATCAATTTTGAAGGAGGGGGGGAGGGGGGGCAAATTGACACGCTGCCCCGGGCGCAGTTTTCTCTTCGCACGCCCCTGCATCCAATAACAGAATATCCCCTGGATATTTAGTGGATATGACAACTCAGAATTTTTAGGATCACTATAACATTTCTGGAAGAAAATTGTGCTTGTATGGGATTATCTACCCTATATATATGTCTATATATATAATGTCTGTATATATAATCATACTGTATGTAATGATTTTTCAAACGATTTTGTGTAGCGCTTTAAGTATGGGGTTTTATTGTACACGAAAGGTAATGATATTTAAGTATGTTATTATAGCCTGCTGCAGTTTAATTTTTGTAGAAAGTATTGTCTACGGCAATTACTATTTTTTACAGGCCGCATAAGCATATTCTATTACATTTCCGTCTATGGCTGGTGATTACTCTGTGTGAATAATTTCAGATTGAAATCGCTTAATATAATAAAATGGTCTATTTTTTATTTTTTATGATAGTATTTTTGGTTAGAAAAAAATAACATTAAATCGAAAAATCACTCTACAACGTTCAAATAAGGTTTATTGAAACAGGGGAGAAAATTTAGCTATAATAATTTAAAACTGTACTTTTTTTTTTCTTTTTTTTTAACGATCACCACACCACAACGTTGGAAAGCGTGAAAGAGTTAAAAAAAAATAGTGTAAAACATAAAAAAATCGAATAAAAAATTCAAAAATCGGGTTTAGAGGTTAACGCGGTCAACATCCTTCTCCAAGAAAAATTCAGACCTCTATGTGCGATAAATTCCTCTGGCAATCACACACAAGCATTTTCTTTTATTAATATAGACTGAAGGGTATTAATAAAAGTTGCGTTAAATTTGAACCTTACAATAAAACATTTCATTTTTGAAATCGTCCCCATATCGTTCTTACATTTGAAAGCAAATAAAATTTAAGCACTTTTCAAAGGACTTATTTAAATATTTTCAAGGACTGTTTCGATATATGCAACGTTACATGCATTAACCCCTTACCTGTGTCACCCGGACCCAGTTCGGACAATATGTTTCTCAAGCGATTACTCAAATGCAAATCGATTTGTGCATTATTTGCTTCTTTTATGTGAAGGTCGCGAGCTTCACTTAACATTCGAAAAGACATTTAAGTGTATAATTCACTATTTTCAAGTTATATTATTATCTTATTATACTTGGGAGGGAGAGAGAATCTTTCTGCCCCATTAAGGTATTAAAAGGACCCCAGAAAAAGTATAAATATATAAGGGAAATCCACACGCTTAAAATTTATTTCAAAGAATTATTATCAGATCGTTAAAAAAATTATAACAGATATTTTCAGGAGAACTTATTATTAGAGACTATTAAAAGAATAGCGTACTTTAAGAATGAAAGGAATTTTTATAGATCATAAAAAGTTTTAAAAAAAGCGGCTAGATATTTTTTCTTTAGGAGAAAAAAAAAATGACGAGAAAACACCACAAGAGCAGGAGCATCTTCAAAATTTATAGTAAGCTAGAAATTTCTCCTTATTAAACAATACTGTTATTCACCATTTATCAAAATACATTTTGTACCTACAAACAGTTTAAGGACCTAGCAAGAGAAAAGAAAGATTAAAAAAAAAAAGGAAAGACTAAGAAAAAGAAAAAGAATAAAAAGTTTTTTTCACTTAGTAGAAAAAAAAAAATCACAATAAGGCCAATAAGTTTCCTTTGATAGCCAAATTTTACTTGAAAATTCAAGGACTATTATTACATTTTTCAAATTTTCAAGGATTTTCAAGCACTTGAAAATGAACTTTTTTTTAAGCACTCGTCATAGTTTTTCCAAAAAGAATGAATCACATAGGTTAGTTTTGGGGCCAAAACTAACCTTTTCTTTATTGAGTGTTTCCTGAACTATTCATAAAAACTTTGTGAAAGTTTGTATTTAGGCTAATTTGAGGGTGTAAATATTTTTTCTGAGATGAAAATTAGGGGTTAGTAATGAAAATTTAAAAATTTGTCCTCTTTTAATGTTGAGACTGCTCTCTAAGCTTATTTAATTCAGAAATAATTATAGAAAACACAATTCTTATTTTATTTTTATTTTATTTTATTTTTTGTCTCTCTGCAACAATTTGATAATTAAAAATTATAGGTTGTAAAAATCATAGGTGCCAGCAGAAAAAAACCAGAAATGGTCAAGATTTTGCAATAAGATGTGCCTATGATCCGCAACCTGGACCACGATATGGAGAATATAAACAAGAAATAAGCTAAACTAAGATTGTTTTGTTAGTACACCCTATGCGAAGCATTTAAAAAATATATATATCAACACAAAAAGAAATTTAGAAGTTTGACAATTAAGACATATTAAATATTCAATAAGTTTCTATAAATATTCAATTCAATAAGCAGTTTGAAAGACGAGTATTGAAACATATATATTTGGATTTCCTTCATGAGGCGGCCTCTCCCCATGAACCCCGTGTTTAAGATAATTTTTAACATGAACATAAAAAGAAAAACAGAACTGAAAAATAATCTTCGATAGGGACTCAGGGATCTCTCCTCTCTTGAAAAATCCTCAGTTTCTCTTTCTCTTAGTGTTTAATTCTTTTTAATCACTTAAGTAGAATAAATGCTGCCTTTTCTATTTTTCAAAATGATTAGAGAAAAACTAAATTAAATTAAATTTCAAAACTTAGTGAAAACCAGTGGCCCTCCTCTGCCCCTTCTTTCTGCCGCTATGGGGATGGTGACTTCTGTGTAACTGAAGAATTCGAAACAAACATTTTACAGGATTCAAATTTATAGAGAAATAAACATATAATATCTTTTACTGAGATAATGACGTTTCTGTCATGTTCGATACCAAAGCACTATTAAGGATGTTCTCAAATTCAAAGGAACTACTTTCTGATGCATTTCTAAATTAATTTTTGATCGGAAATGCTTGAAATTGGCAGGTGTTCTTATTCAAAAATTATGTAATCGAATGGCGTTTTCTGTTTTTCGGTAAAGGCAGAAGATCGTTCAGAAAATAATGTAAGTAAACGTTTTGAACCGAATTCCTGATGAGGCAGCACGAGAAAGAGAAAATACTTGTCGTCACAGGACAAGAATCGCTTATAGCTCGATAAGTAATTTATTTATCAAAAACTGGAAAACGCTATTCAATTCTTAATCATTTCAATAATCATGTCTGCCATGCTTTTACTTTTAAAATTGATTCAGAAAATGTGACAGAAAGTTTCACGTTGTTGAGCAGGAAATTTGAGTTATTCAAACACATGGATACTAAAAGGATCAACACGTCTCTTCCAGGATAATCACACGTAACATTTAAAAGTTGAACTTAAGGCTGTTCTCAAATCCAAAGGAGCTACTTTCTGACATTTCTCTAAATTCAATTTTGTATGGAAACGCATGAAATTGGCATGTGTTCTTATTCAGAATGGCGTTTTCCATGTTTTTTGATAAAGGCAGAAGGTCTTTCATAAAATACTGTCAAATTGGGCTTTTTGAATTGAATTCCCTATGTGGTAGCACAAGAAAGGGAGAAAAAAACCTTAATTTTTAGAAACTTTTTCTTGAATTAGGATAAAGATATCAACTTATGGAGGGTTTTTTTTATTATATTTATTGAAGTTTGGACTTCACGAATTTTTACACTCAGAAATATTTGAAACTTTACTTCATATGACGGAGAGTATGTCCAAGTGTTTGCAAATGCGACTGCCACTTTTATACAGAACTACTCGGCCGATCGTCGTAACTTACTTTTCTAAATTATAAGGGATACTTTTTATGGAGATTATACCAACAATATGTATCCCTGCTAATAATTAATTATTTTTTACAGTGTATTAAACATTAAAAAAAAACTTAAAAAATAAATTTTTTATGTGACCGCCATTTTCCATTCTGAACTTTTAAATTGAACATCAGTTTCTGTATTAACTACGGAGAACATCATAACTATACAGAATGTAATCAAAATTATAAGCTTCAGATGAATGAGTTGGGGGAAAAAAAATCCGATTGGAGGACACTTAAACATACACTCAGGTAATACAAAGCATTTCCGAATGAAAAAAAAAACATGGAACGTGTCTAAACATCAACAGATCAGATGCAAAACCCCTGAGTTAACATCTTTATTCCAGTTTAAGGAACGAACTTCCCAAAAACTTGCTTTGTTTTCGACCAAAGATAATAAACCTCCCCTTAAACTATTCGTTTTATTGTAACTTCTATGCAAGTTTCAGGTACTGTCAATTACAACTTTATTCGACAAAGACAAGTTTAGGAAAAAAAAAAATCTTTATGAGTACCTTTTAATTACTGCATATTAATATTCCCAAAATAACTGCGCAAAATGATGATTAACGACTAAATGATTATTAACGATGAAATTGTAATGAACGATGAAATTGTAATTTATGGTAATTTGCATAAAATTATAGTTAATGATAATCTGATAATGTAATTGCATAGGAAGCTATAAATATTTGATTTTTTATCCTTTCTTAATTACTTAACACGAAACATAATCAGAATCTGCTATGCATAGAGTTCTAACTTTGCAGTTTCTAATGTTTATTTGTTTTTTGTTTTATCAGATCCGGTTCCATGTATGTGACCGAACGTAAAATGTTCGGTAAGTTCAAACAGAAAAGCAATAAACAAACATGGGCTTTAAAGAGTTGTACATGAACAAATATTGAATGTGGATAAAATGAACAAAAATTTAAGTGTTCTTAAAAAATGTGCTTGAAATCCAATAAATTCCGAGCATATTCGAATGCAACGCATCTTTTAATCAATTTAACCCTTTATATCCTGAATTTTGAATAAAAAAATTGCTTCACCTGAATAATTATTTACTTTAATGTCTAAGATTTCCAGAACAACATATATAATAATAATTTGATCTTTAGATACTTTTTTTTAATTAGAACTGATTTGATAAATCGGTAGTCAGAGCTATTTTTGCAAAATATTTACAAGAATAATTACACTGGTGTCCAAAATTAAGGACCAATTACAAAATGCTAATTTTTCAGTAAGCGAATACTCAAAAGGAAATAATATAATTCAAATAATTACTATCCCTACAGCACAGCTAGTACATATACCATCTCATTCATGTCACACATGGTCACAAGTGTCACAGTCACTACGGTGAAACAAAAAGTAGGAAATTCCACACGTCTCATTATGAGTCTCAAATGATCACTACATGTGACTCCACTGAGACGTCAAGGTGACTGCTTCTTAGTGACGAGTCACCAGGTGACTTTACAATGTAGTTACATTGTGACTCTGATGTGACTGTCATTTTTAGACTCAATTCCAAAGTCATCAAGAACGTTGCATTATGATAAGTCACCAAATAGTATCACATTATAGTCACATGGTGACTTTACACAAAAGAGCACAATGGTGACTTCACAGTAGTCTCTCTGTCACCTGAAAGTCATCATGTGACTTTAATGTGATATTATTTGGTAACTTATCACAATACAGCGTTCACGGTGATTTTGAAGTTGAGTCTGCAGATGACAGTCACATGAGAGTCACAATGTAACTACATTGTAAAGTCACAGGGTGACTCGTCCCAAAGCAGCAGTCAAAGTGACGTCTCAATGGAGTCACATATAGTGATCATTTGAGACTCATAATGAGATGTATGGAATTTCCTATTTTTTTGCTTCACCGTAGTGACTGTGACACTTGTGACCATGTGTGACATGAATGAGATGTTATATGGACTAGCTGTTCTGTAGAGATAGTAATTATTCGAATTATATTATTTCCTTTTGAGTATTCGCGTACTTGAAAATTAGCAATTTGTGATTGGTCCATAATTTTGTACACCAGTGTAGATTAATTAACAAAATATACTTTTATGGAAATCTCACAATTCTTATAATAACAGTGTAAATAAATGTATTGTGGTTCTATCTGTAACAAAGACGAATATTTTGTAGTTGCAAAGTTTTCGTATAACATTTTTTTAATAGGGTAAAAGCTACACCTAGGAAAATGGTTGAGAAAATAACTACATTTAAAAATATTTAGTTTCGAATTTTTCACTGTGCTTTCTAAATATGATTGAGCAAATTATTTTGTATGAAAATTGCAATGAACAGTCGAGGAAAAAAAAGTAAACACCCCGTACTAACTCTGCAACTAATTATAATAGAAGGAAGTTACTGGTACTAAACTATTGGAAATAAAGTGTACTTTCAAATAATGGATAAAAAATTTGCTTAGCCATCTACAAATCAAAACCAGACCAAACTTTGTATTTTTTAAATGGCAACATCCAATTTTGACACTATATTTTAAATCTTCGTTCAAACTATGCCTAGAAACGAAATTTCAAGTCACTTAGAATCTAAGTGACTGATAAGTTTTAGGTGATATTATGATTAGATGATAAGTTTTTGAATTGTAAATTTTCAAAATTTGGAGCTTCTAATATTAAATTACATTTTTTATATTTTTATTAATATTTCCTGAAATTATAATCTCTCTGTGATAATTTTGTATGCGGTTATAATACTAAAAAACCCAAACATAAATAAATTGAATTTATAATTAAAAAAATTTTATAATATAAATTATGAAATTAATATTTGAAAAAAATATGAATTGCAACCTAAATTTTTTTTGATAGATTTATGTTTATTGTGACCTGCTTTTGCGAATTCTCAATTTCAAATTTCGCTTCCAAGTAGTTTTCGAATTATGGTTAAAAAACCTCAAAATGATGGCTTAAGGGCCGTCTGTAATGAGCAGAAAAGAATAATTTGAAAAAAAAAAATATATATATATATATATTACTCATTTCATTGAAAAATTTGGGCTGTAATTGTCGAAACATATTAAGCAAGTGAAATGATCATATCAGCAAAAAATAATACATTAATAGAAGTGACATAGTCATTCTGCAGCATTTCAACAATCGAGTACCGAACTTCAATTTGGATACAGCCCCTAAAATAGGCTCATTTTAAAATAATTAATTTCCGTGAAACTAACCGTACGAATGTCATGAAAATTTGGATTTTGCTAATGGAAGGGTGTAGAATTTATTTATGGTGTCAAACTTGGTTATTGCTATTGAAAAAAACAAAGTTTTGGTTCGTTTTGATATGTATATAGACCCCTAAGCTAACTTTATACACATCATTTAAAAGTAGACTTTATTTTCAATCATCCGGTACCAGTAACATTCTTCTACATTAATTTGTTGTAGAGTTAGTAGGGAGTGTTTATCCACGACTGTACTTTTATTACTAGACGAATTAAATAAATTTTACATTGAATTTTCTTTAATGGTACTTAAAAGTACCGTGAGGATGTATAGGGTTTACTTAACTTTTTGTTCAACTTTACTACAACTTTGCGTAACTTTAATTTTATGCTCAACATAAAATGAAAATCTGTCTTTTCTTTGACAGATTTTAGTTTAGAGGCAAAGTGCTATAACTATTATCTTGTAACTATTATTATTTTGCACTTGGCAATCAATTGCCAATTTTGGTAATCCTAGCAGAGAAATGCTCATTGTTGAGATACATGTTTAAAAAATGTATACTTGAAAACTATTTAAAATAATTTCCAAGTATGTGAGCTGTTCCGATTAATCAATCAAAATGATCAATGCTTAGTCAGTCTCTCTCTCTCTTTTTAATTAATCGATTCGATTAATACGATTACAATTTGAGAAATTTTTAATCGAATTAAATAGTTACATTAAGTAAAAGATGAAGACTTGGCCTTATTCATAAGTACGAAATTTCTAGAGCTCTCAGTTGAAAGTGATGTCGTTTAAGAAACCGTTTTGCAGAAGATAAAACAATTTAGGATTCTCAGAATGAATGCTTCTCGGTTTCAAAATGTACAAAATGATAACCAAATTAAATAAAGAAAACAATGTTTTGAATCTTTGGATAGTACGCAGAAACTCACCAAACTTATGTCTTTTGACAAAGAATTAAAGTTACAACAGGGCTGCCACAGGCAACTATTTTTTAATTCTATTTCGCACCATTTTTCCAAAAACAAAAATCTTTCATAAAAGTTTTGGGAACATTTGCAAGAGAAATATACTACAAAATGTATTTTAAAAAAATAGTGGTGCGGACAGAATATAAAAATAGTCGCCTGTAGCAGTCCTGTTACAAAGAAATAGCTGAAATGGAAGGTCATTTTATTAACTCTCTGGACAGATAGAAAATACAAAGTACCAAATTTCCAGTTCTTTCATTACTAGAAAAATAATATTATGGATGACTGAAATATCTGTACCAGGGAAAGGAAAGGGAAATCCGAACCGTAGCTCTAAGCTGTAAGCCTGATGAAGTGTTTTCCGACGGACAGCCGAAACCCAATTGTTAGTCCATCCTTTTGACAGCAGTTTTAAAAAGGTTAGTCAATGTTTATATTTATGCTCTAGTAATTAAAAAAAAACTGTAAGACTCTCAATATAGCTGCCTGGCTCAAAACATGACGATTTATAATAAATATAAAATGTTAGTAACAAAAACACTAGGGTCACCCGGGGTAATTCCTGGTCAAAAAGCATCAACATCTAATTATTATAAAAACTATTAAAGGTATTGTTCCCAATTTTTTTCTGGAATAAGCCCCCTCTGATGACTATAAAATAAAATGCTTACTTAAATATATATGCACTTATAATTAAAATAATTATAATTTTTAAATGACCAAGAATTACCCTGGAAATGGGGTAATTCTTGGTCACTTCTGGGGTAATTATCGGTCAGCATCCTTTTTCATGTAAATAAAGTAGTACTGTTAATTTTATTATGAAAGAGTAATAAAATAACTAGAATCAATCTTCTAAAAGTTTTGTTCATCTCATAATTGTGGAATAATAAAGCACTGACTTTGTTTTGGGCATAAATAGAAAGTTATTTGATGTGCTAAAGACTCTTGTACATTTTACAAAACATTAATTAGCCAAAGAATTTTTATGCATTTTTACAACATTTATAAGCAGCATTTATTACTTCATTAGTATCCACTGTGAATGGATTTATTAATAACTTGCAAATTTATTGGTCCATAAAAAATATAACTGAATGTTTGTTATCAATTTTATTCTGCTTAGGCCAACTGAAGTTTTCGGCTCCCTTTTCAAGAAATTTTCAATACAGACTTTTAATATAATACACAGCATAATAATTAGGTTCCTCTATTGCATTATGTATATTTTTATGCACCATTTTGGCATTTTGCAATGAGATAGTATTTCTACTTAAATTGTTCAGTCATAGAGTGCCTTCTCTGAGCACTTACTTTTCTTCTTTTAAAAGTGTTTAATAAAGTAGAGGAAAATTTTATAATCTTTTTTAAATACTGTGATATGTCATTAGTTGAAATAAAATAATTAAAACTTCAAGAATGACAATGATCTGCTGTAAAATGTGTAAAAATCAAGATCGATGTTTTGTAGAAATTTGAGTAGCAGTTTTGAATATAATTTTTTTTTAATATTTAATTTCAACTAAATGAATAATTAAGGCATATATTTCAAAGTAAAGGATTCAAAGTATCTTTGAGATTTTTTACAGTTTCATAAATTGTTATTTTTATAACAAAAATGAAAATGATCAAGAATTACCTCAGAAACTCAGTGACCAGGAATTACAACGGGTGACTACTTTATTAAGAACTATAATTAACTAAAATGCGGTGAACAGTGTGGTTGCAGTTAATTCTCAAAGTGTTTGCAACAATTAAAATCACTAAATATGACAATAAAAAGGAATTAAATGGTGATTAAAACATTGACCAGAATTACCCCAGTGACCAAGATTTACCCCAGATACATGGGGCAATATTTGACCAACTTCTGTAAATTATTTAAAATAGTATAAAAAATTTCAAGACTATTTTTTAATAGCTAAAGTAGTTGGTAATTGAACAAAAAAGAAAGAAAAGAAAAATATTTAAAATTTGAGTTGTCACAAAGATCTTTGTAAAAATGGTTCATAAGTAAGGCCAATGTTGTTTTACAGAAATTTAACAAGCCATTTCAAAAAGATTTTTTTTTTCAAAATAAATAAACAGTAAACTCATAATTAAGCAATAAATTCTAATGAGGATAGTTCAGAGTACCTATATGATTTTTTTTCATTTTGGTGAAGCGTTCTTAAAACATAAAAAGGACTGTGACCAGGAATTACCCCAGAAACTTGCTGACCAGGAATTACCCCGTGTGACCCTACTTGTAAAAACTATAATACCAATAATAATAATAATAATAATAATTAATGATAGAAAGGATATTTAACAGTGGTGATTTTATTGAAAAATAAATTTAGATCGAACTTAGATCCGGAAAGCATAAATGTGCTACTTAGCCTTTCGAGACTGTTTGAAATAGTATCGTATATCATTTTTGAAGCCTGACCTGTAGCATCTGAAAAATATGCAGATCAGTTTAAGTACATAATTTTAATGTTTAAGCTAATTTTATCTAATATTCATTAAAGATGTTATGAGTAACGATTTATTCGAATAACTGTTTACCGAATATTCGGCCAAATATATATATATATTTTTTTTAAATATATATATTCGAATTATATAACAGAAATAAAATTCAACACAAAATAAAATTACTTTTTTATTTATTTTATTTTTATAAAGTTTAACAGCCTGGTGCACTTTTTTTAATATTAGAAACTCTTTGATGCCAGTAATAAAAGATGTATTTTACAAAATCTAAAATATTAAGAGCATAATTTTATCTGTAGATACTTGTAGCTCATCTACATATTATTTAAAAAAAATAAAAATCCTTATCATTGTCAGATGAGCTTTTAAATTTATTTAATTATTAATTTAGTAAACTTTATTCAGCATTAAAAATTTTGAATTTTCATTTTTTTTTCCCCTACTATACTTATACATATAAAATTGGTTTCCTTTAAGTCAGGATGATAAATTATTTCCATAAAAATATAAAGAATGTCCTTCACTGTTCAGTAATATTTTTATCCTTTCTTACATTCAAAATTAATAAGTTCATTATAATTCATTCTCCCTCTCTCTCTCTCTCATAATTTATAATGATATGCCTCCTAAATTTGCCCTTTGTCAAATAAATTTTATTGTGAGGAGTTTATTTCCCTATTAATGAATGAATTTGTAAGAATGAGTCTTTTTCTGAAACCTGTTTCCAGTCTTAAATTTCCTTGTATAATTTAAATTACAAATTAAACTAAAATACATATACCGATGCAAAAATTGTCATCATCTAAAGCCCAGAGAACTCTCAAAATGGCGATCACTTTCAAAACTTTTTTAAACCTACCTTTCCTGAGAATACAAACATGAAATAGGCGGCTAATCTAAGATTTTTTTTTTTTTTTCTCTTAATCCCCATGCAAAAACGCATATCTGACAATATATTATTCTTCCGTCTAGGAAGGGGGGATCTGCCGCTTGATTCTCCCTTTTAAGATAATTTTTAAAACATGAACGTACGAGTACGAAATAGAATTCAATTTTATGTTACACAAGGGGTTCAGGGTGACCCCTGACATAAAATTCCTTGTCTAATTTTCTCTAAATGTTTTTTCTTTTTCTCTAAATTTTATTATTTTTTTAAAAATTCAAAATCATAAAAAAAAATTAGTTAACTGAACTTCAAAATCTAGGAAGGGGCAATGGCCTTTTCCTGCACCCCCCCCCCCCCCTTTGTCAACGTCAAATGTATGAACTTTAAAAACAAAACTAATTTTCGCAGTAGCATAATAGCTTCTTTTCGAAATCCGAAATGAGTCCCACTACCGGCGGCGGCTATTCAGGTATTGCTATAGGGCAATCAGAGTATGAATTTCCTTCAGGGTATACGTTTTTAGGTATAATTTTTACGAACTTGAACCTCAAATATGCAATTATATCCTTTTAAGCGAGCGCCGCTTCAACCAGTTTCTGAAAACAATAACTGCCCTGAAAATAGTTATCATTTAAAGGAAGACATATTAAACATTCAAGTTAATGAACTTTCGTAGTCGGTTTATTCGGAGCCCTTGAAAGAAATGGGTGTATAGAGTGCAACTGAATACCTTAGTATGCCGATCAAATTTTACGGAAACTCTATTTGAGTGTCGTCCGAAAAGAAGGTCGGGCCGGGGTACGCCCTCGATGACAATAAGTTTCAGCGTCGCACAGGAAGCGGAAATGAACCGGAAGAGGACCGAGTCTCCGATAAATAACTTCCGTCCCTCACTTTTCGACGAAAAATTGAATAGTCCTTCCTCTCTTTCTTTCGGCCAACGGCTCGCGCGGTCACACATACACATACAGGTGTCGACAGCCTCCAACTATTCAAGCTTATATAAATTTCCTCAAATCAAACCTAATTCAATGTGTGTATCTAGAAAAAAAAAATAAATAGTAATTTATTTATCTACATTACAAAATGCACAACGATGAATGAGGTATCATACGAACGGTTTTTAAGCAGGTTTTTGACACAGTACACTCACATTTGATTAAAACTTGCAATCAGCAAATAACCTCATATATTGCAGTGCGAAAACCTCGCTCAGGTCCATACGATAACATACTTTGTAAAATAAGTCGCAAGCGCTGGCAGAACGAAATCCAGATAGGGGCAAGATTTTTTAACATAACTGCCTGAAATCCGCAAGCTAAGCCGCGTTTTTTTTTTTTTTTTTTTTTTTTTTTTAATGAAGCATATAAATTTAAAAAAAGGCTAAACTAAGAATTTTTTTTATCTACACCTCCGTCTAAAGCACTTTAAAAAATGTATATATCAATCTAAATAACAGTACAGAAATGTAAGAAAAAATCAACAAATATACAAAAATAACTTTCTACTAGCTTTTTTTTTTTTTTTTTTTTTTTTTTTTTGAAATGGTGAATTAAAATGGTTTTTATTTTATTTTCGTCAGTTGGCGATAAACCCCTGAATCGCTCGTTTAAGATAAAATTTAAATACATAAATATAAAAGGGAAACAGAATTAAATATTGTCTGTCACAGGGGGTTCAAGGGAAGAGAGGGGGAACCCCCTTGACAAAAAAGTCTTTGGTTCATTTTTCATTTAGTGTTTAATTTTTTTAAGTCATTTGGGTAAAATAAATTTTACTCTTTTTTTTTTTTTTTAATTATCAGAGAAAAGTAAATCTGGTTAATTAAATTTCGAAATCCCGGAAAGAGCAATGGCCCTACCTTAACCTCCTTTGCCGGCACCTGTTCAATCACAAATGAAAAAGAAACAGTTACGCATATTGTTTACTTATTGACTACTGTAACACACTTTCCGTCATTACTCATAGATTATACCATTTAATCTTTTTCCTACTTGACTCACATAATTGCAAAATAATGCTCAGGAAACAATAAAACGATGTTGTTCATTAACTTGTTTGTAATTACGAAAACTGCGAAAATGAGCACTACATTTCATTGTAATACAGGAAGAATACTTTTTCCCCTTCAATATTTATTTTTACAAGTTAAAATTGAAGTAAAATAAAAAAGAACGTTTGGCATCCAATTTTCAAAGAAGGAAAATGACTAGAAAACAGAAATTCTGCTTTTTCAGAATTTAGTGTCGCCCCCGATGAAAAGAAAAATATATTGATATAAATATAGATAGTACAAAGCATAATTCAGTTTGAAGACATAAAACACACGCTTTTATTTTATATAAAATGACGTCATTCGCACCCGCTGAAGAATTTCATATTTACGATACAGTCTTAAACATCTACAGAAAAGTATGCATATGACGTCACTATCGTAGAATAACACACAAATCTAGCAAGAAAGCGATGTCGTCATTCAAGAAACCCGACAAAAAAAAGGGGATCTAATAATTTATATGTTTGTAACATTAATATAGATGCATAAAATTAAATATAGTTTATAATAGATGCATGTTTTATCAGAAATCATAAATTTATATTTTTTCAACATAGCACGTATTTTAATTACAATTTTTTTTCAGTTGTTATGGGAAAATGGCAACCAAAAGATATAATAATCTACTATTTTCCAACTATTTTTCCTTTACTTTCTACAGAAATGGAGTACTTCAGTTGCCAAAATTTAAAAAATTGCGTTAAAACTACAAGAAAATGAATATCTCAAAAATAAATTGAGATGCAATTTTCAAATGAATTGCATTTAAAAGCACTTTTTTCCCCTATACGATACATAAAAATTGACAATGTGTGATGCTTAGAAGTTTAAAAAATTGCAACAGAGCTTATCAGTATTTAACAGTACAATGATACATCTGCTTTATTTTGCGGCTGGCTTCTGTAACGTAACGTTATTTTTTAGAGACGATACTTTAATTGCTGGCCGAAAGAAATAGCATATCGGGGCTAAGAAGTGAAATAATTAAATAAACGCAAATAAATAAATATGCATATAAATGAAATGTATTTACATATCAATTCCCTTTTGGAAATCTATAGTTATCATATAACAGTTATAGTTACAAAAGTAGTAAGACACGCAGATTTTTGTAATGGCAAAAAGAGAAATATTTGAAAGGCTCTTTTATGCAATGAAATGCGCTGAATTTTTCTTTACTCCAACTTAAATTACTTTTTCTATAATGATTTTTAAAATACTTTTTTTTTTCTTTTGAGAGAGACAGAAATAAAAAATGGAAAGAAAATTGACATGAAGATGTGAAAAATGTAATAACGATTATTAACCATTTGGAAAAACGGTTATTGTCCTCGGTCAAGGTAGGAAATCAAAAACATATCTGAAGCTTTTTATTAGTTGAATCCGCATTTTATTCGTTTTCTGATTGGTCTATACAGTAATCTGTATCTTCCCTTTACTTTCAACAAATATGGATACTTCTGTTGCTACTATGACAAAAAGTAATAAAAACTACAAAAAAAAAAAAAATTAATAACTCAGAAACAAATGGAGATACAGCTTTCAAACAAATTGCATTTAAAAGTACATTTTTTTCTCTATTACGACGGTGTAAAAAGTAATATTGTGGGATGTTTAGAAGTTTAAGAATGAAATTTCATTTAAAATTGGTCCAGGAATATTAATGTTTAATCAATGGCGTACGTAATGTATGACAAGCTTCCGTAGAAGTTTAAAAATTTACAGTACCGAAAAATGTAATCCATGGCGTACGTAATATATGATCAACTCCGTGCGATTTTTTATGTCTTAAATTTTAGTCTTTGAAAAAATCATTTTCCAAATGATCGTTGTAATTTGTTAAATTGCATTTTTTTTTTTTTTCAAATTATGCTTTTTTTATTAGCCCGCGGTATGCTATTTCTTTCTCCCAGCTTATTTTGCCTCCAATAAATAACGTTACTTTGTATACGCCAGACGTAAAACAAAATAAGATGTTTCATTGTGCGATTAAATACTCTACAGCATTTTTTAAAACTTCTAAATATCGCACATTTTCAATGTTTATACCGTCGTATTGGGAAAGAAAAGTACTTTTTAATGCAATTTGTTTGAAAACTGCATCTCCATTTGTTTTTGAAATATTAATTTTTTTGTAGTTTTTAGCGACATTTGTTTCATTTTGGCAACTCAACTACTCCATTTCTATTGAAAGTAAAGAAAAATTGTTGAAAAATAGCAATTACATCTTTTTACTGCCATTTTCTCATAAAAATTGAAAAAAAAAATTAATTAAAATACGTGCTATTTTGAGAAAAATATAAATGAATGATTTATGACAAAACATAGAGCTATTATAAACTATATTTAATTTTAAGTATCCATATTAATGCAAATAAAGTTATTTTACATAAAATAAAAGCGTGTGCTTTAAGTCTTAAAATTGAAATATGTTTTTCAGTAGAGTCCCGATTATCCGAGTCCCGCTTAACCGAGTTATTTTCTTCCGATGGACTGGTTGCTTCTATTATTATGAAATAGCCATTATAAATGAATTTATTTTTGAGATATTAATTTTTTTGTAGTTTTTAGAGCCATTTGCTTAATATTGGCAACGGAAGGGCTCCATTTCTGTAGAAAGTGAAAGAAAAATAGCAATTATATCTTTTTGTTGCCATTTTCCCATAAAAACTGAAGAAGAAAAAATTAAATTAAAATACGTGCTATTTTGATAAAATATAAATGAAGGATTTCTGATAAAACATGGAGCTATTAGAAACTAAATTTAATTTTAAATATCTATATTAATAATACAAACAAATGAAGGCCTGTGAATCATTAGATAGCCGATTTTTCGCCGAGTTTTTGAATGACGAAATCTCTTTTTTTTTTGTGGATTTGTGTATTATTCAGCGATAGTGACGTCCTAAGCGTACTTTACTGTAAATGTTGTTTAACACTGGATCGCAAATGATGAATTCTTCAGCGGATGTGGATGACGTCACTCTATGTAAAATAAAATCGCATGTTATAAGTCTTAAAACTGAACTACAGTAGAGTCCCGATTATCGGAGTTTCAGCTTTTACCGAATTATTTTCTTCTGATGGACTGATCACTTCCATTATTATGAAACAGTCATTACAAATGAAGTGTTAGGTGAAGATGAAAGAGCAGCCATAAAAAGTTAGTACTCTGATTTTCTGGTCAGAATGGAAAAAAAATTGCCATATTTTTTTTTTTTTTTTTTTTTTTTTTATAATGGCTGTTTCGTAATAATAGAAACCACCAGTTCACCAGAAGAAAATGAAGTAATGGAAATGACGGGGGCGACACTAAATTCTGAAAAAGCAGAATTCCTGTTCTCTAGTTTACTTTTTTATAGTCACACGCTTTTATTTAACTGCGTTTGTTTCATGTATCTACAGATGGAGTTTTGTAATTTCTTTTGCACTCACTTCCTGATATGCTAGAATTCTAGAATTATGTGCAGTTGTGTGTATGACTATAGAATGCTTAATGACAATAGAATGACTTAATTTAACGCTATTCTGACAATATTATTGCCCCTATTATGATCGTAATAGAGTTAAATTACAGATATGTGATCGTTTTCTATAAAAACGGATGAATGACTGGACAGTTTGCTGAAATTTTTTAACAGTGCAGCAGAATTAACTGAACATTTTGCGTCTGGTCGCACATGAACTTTTAACCGGGTTTTCAACCGTCGCGGCGTGCTGCGACGCATAAGGTGTGCCTGGTGTGCCGTGAAAGAATCTTAGGTGAGACGCGGAAATTTTCAATCAAGTTCTGTCACGATTTTCTAAGTTGAAATATTTTTATTTTTAATGCAATATATTAAATAATATGATTTACTTTAAGATGATGTTTTATCTAATTAAAATTTATTTCTTGCAAGTTTATTTCATTGTTTGAATTCTTTTAATAAAAGTATGTGAAGAAAAATGAAAATGTTCTCATATTTTCAAACAGCTAATACTTTTGGAGGAAAAACATTACTCTTAAAGAAAACGGGCAGTAGAATAGAAATTTTAAACTATAGAAAATATGACAACAGGAAAAAAAAGTATTAAAACATTTTTTCACTTAAAAAATAAAAATAAGATACAAATTTGAAGGAATAAATCAGCACAGCTTTAAATTTGTGTGCATGAATTTCAGAAAATTTAAAAAGAATCAGAGAAAGAATGATAACGTTCAACAACGAACCTTACAATCTATCAGTTTTGCAAATTCATGTATATAGAAAAAAAAAAAAAAAGATCTTCCGTTCTCAACATTATATTTGTGAGAAAAGTGAAGCAATAAACAATGTTAAAATCACAACAGATCTCACCATATTTATATGTACACTTTCAACTTTTCTTTTATTTTTTATTATTATTATTTTTTTTTTTTTTTTTTTTTTCATTATTAAGTTTTGTATACCACACAAATTTTGAATCCATTATTATGAAACATTATAAATGAAATGTTAGGTAAAGATGAAAGAGCAACCGTAAAGAGGTAGAACTCTGATTTTCTGGTCAGAATTGGAAAAGAAATGGCCAAATTTTTTTCTGAAAAAAAAAAATCATGGCCATTTTTTTATTTGGCTGTTTCATAATAATGGAAGCCATTAGTCCATCAGAAAAAAATGATCATTCCAAAGATATAAGTTCGATTGAAAAACACTAATTAATACTTTGAGTAGAAAGAAGAGGCTACACCTGCAATTTTCTTGACACTAATAGAATCACATAGCTGCCAATTTGTGCGGTTTTGTTACCTCTAAAATTGAATACAAATTTTTGCCATATTTAATCGTTGACAATTGTTAGATTTCAGTGATTGAATTAAGCAAAATTTAACTGGTAACTTTCAATGGTAAGGAAAAATCTTAGAAATTGATAGCTATGCAGTGCGTAATACTGCAGGGAAAAAAAAATAAATAAAAGCAACAAAATTGACATTTAACAAGCAAAAACTATCGAGGGCTTTTTCAAATAAACTGTTTCATTCCCCGTTTTTCTTAAAAGTAATGGAAATGTACATCAAAGAAATGTTACTAGTACCATAAAAATTTATGAATTAAGTGAAAATTTATATTACATCTCCTTAGTAGGTGACGATTTGTGTCAATCCGGTTTATCCGAGTTTTATGCGTATCCGAGGTGAACTTGGTCCATATTAACTCGTATAATCGGGATTCTGTAGTTGACTTTCGAATCTTGACTTTGTTGAGGGATAGTTAATGGCATATTTATAGTCATCTTGGCAGAAATTTCGGAGGGGGATCAAACCCTGGTGATCCCCCCATTGGCTAGGACCTTGATTTACAGAGACACACATATGAACTTAGTCAAACTATTGACTAAAATAGACAATTGCCAGAAGTGCGTTTTCTTTTGTGGGTATGATTTTTTAAACTGATCTAATGTTAGTGTATTAGGTGGTGTGTGTAGATTCTACAGATCGCATACACGGCTATGCGAAAGAATTCTCACACATTACCGAATATAGGTAGCAATTGATGAAAATAGATTTTTACTCAGTTATGTGTTTTTTAAGTTTGATTATTTAGATATTTCATTTTATTCTAGAAAAAAATTAAATTTCTTAATAATATCCGTGTTGGAAAGTGTTTCATAATCTATGAATGATGCATGATTTTTAGCATTCTTGTTAAAGATAAAACAAGAAATTGTCAGGCATGACTATTGAGGTGATTTGGAATCTATTGGCGTATTTCTTTTTTTTTCTCCCTAAACGCCTTCGCGACAAGAGACTTTTGCTTAATTTTTTATCTTTTATCATCGTTTTTTCAAAACAGAAAATTTTCTGTAATTGTATCGCGAAAATGATCTGATTAAATAAGGTAAGCTTTTCAGTTAAAAATAACTGATAGGAATAATGAAGACTTCTGAGCACCTTAAGTGGCACGTATACCGGTCGCTCGCCCCCAAGGGCTTAAGTACTATATTATATCTTGAGTTATAAGCGATTTCTGTCACGTGACAACCTTTCTTTAGCTGTCATGTCTGGAAATTCTGTTTTAAACACCAGCTTTGACGGCATTTTCTAAAAGATTCATTATTAAAAAAAAAAAAAAAAAAAAAAAAAAAAAAAAAAAAAATCGAAAAAGATCCCGATTTCATAGTTTCAGAAGAAGAACGTTTGCTTATTTAGCACGTTTAAGAAGAAAAATTAACTATGGAATGTCTAAAAAAAAACAGTTTGACTTTGTGAAGAGCTTTTAAAGAAGATGAGATGCTTTTTTTTTTTTTTTTTTTTTTTTTTTGAAATATTAAGTTAACTAGATTACTAAAATTTCCACACTTTTATTTTAAATTAATTCTGCACTGAAATAAGCAAAATATATGTACGTATGTGATTAAAAGTTTTTCATGGAAAAGTCTTATTTTCTATCGCTGATATAATTCATGTTCATATAATAGAAAGTTAATTTTTTCGAAAAATAATCGAACTATCATATATCCCTGCAAGTTGACTAGCCTGTTATTTATTTATTTATTTAGAAATGCGCTTAATTTTCTTGTCTTCAGTCTAAATTACTATTTGTATCAAAATTTAAAAAATATTTTCTTTTGCAAATCTATCTTGAGAAAAATAAAAATAAATCAAATCATCATAAAGATTTGTTATAAATGTATGCAGAGGCAGAGAGATGTTGAAAGTAGGGATTATTTTTTCGTAGTAGTAAAGATTTTTTTTTTCTTCCAGTTAGTAAAATTACCAGGACATCTTGGGTCCGGAACCATTCGTAGAAATTATCTGTGAACGTAATGAGCATCCGTAACGATAAAAAATAACTATTTTTTCTTGAAATCAAATTAACTTTTGATTTGTAATTACCAGCGCCCTGGTGTTTGTAACCTAAAAAAAAAAACCTTAAAAAAATAGCCTAAAAATAACGCAAAAAGCCTTTGAAAATTATAAAATAACCTTAAAATATTTTTCAATATAAAAATGTAAATTACGGCAAATTTCATTAAAACAACATATGAGTCGCTGAAATATATCTCACATGTTCAAAAAGATTGAAAAATAAGGCACTCAACGGTGCCTGTAAATCTGGTTTTACAACAACGTTAGTCTAAGCGCAGGTAAACTTTACTTTTGGCATTGCATAATAGTATTGTAATGTGCAAACGACAATGTCATAACAGCATAGACTACATAATCGTAATTATTATGTTTTATTGTTAAAAGGACAGTGAACGTTCAAAATCATTTTTTCATTTTTCACTCAATTGTACGGAGATTTTGAACACAATAATTCATACATTTTCTAAGTAAATTAATTAATTTTATTCAAACATGCGTGTAATTAATTAAGTTATTAATTAAATATATTAGTTAATTACTCTAATTCAAAATACTCCATGAGCATTAAATCATATGTTGTAAGAACCTGGTGTTTTATTAAATTTAGCCCTTATGCTATTGCAACAAAAGTTTGTATGCGTTTTAAAATTATACTAATATATTGAGAAAAAAGTAATAAGAACTTCCAATATTTACACTTTTTTGTGAAATTTCACGGATAAAAGTTATATAACTACCAAATTTTTCTTTTATGTAAAAAAAAAAAAAAAAAAAAAAAAAAAAAAAAAAAAAAAAAAAAAGAAAGCTATCTAATGATTCATATTCCTTCTTTTTTTTTTGTAATATAGATGATTAAATTAAATATAGTTTATAATAGCTCCATGTTTTATCAGAAATCGTTCATTTATATTTTTTCAAAATAGCACGTATTTTAATTACTTTTTTTTCAGTAGTTATGGTAAAATGGCAACAAAAGATATAATTACTATTTTCCAACTATTTTATCTTTACTTGGAGTACTTGAGTAGCCAAAATTAAACAAATGGCGCTAAAAACTACAAAAAAATTAATATCCCAAAAATAAATTGAGATGCAGTTTTCAAACAAATTGCATTAAAAAGTACGTTTTTTTTTTTTTTTTTTTTTTTTTTTTTTTTTTTCAATACGACGGTATAAAAATTGAAAATGTGTGATGCTTAGAGGTTCAAAGAATTGCAGTAGAGTATTTAACAGTACAATAATACATCTGCTTTGTTTTACGGCTGGTTTATACAACGGAACGTTATTTTTCAGAGACGACGCTTTAATTGCTGGGCTTAAGAAATAGCATATCGGGGGCTAATAAATCAAAACATATCCATGAGTAATGCTGCCTTCATATTGACGGTGACAGTGACCTGCAAGGGCGGATCCAGTTCACCATTCAGAAGGGGGGGGGGGGTCATGAATTTCCTTATTTTGGGTGGGAGGGGATCAGATCTCATTATGAGAATTTGTTATATTGAAAGCTATTCCCAGATCCAAACTAACTACTTTTCTGATATTTTCGCCGAGTCATTTTCATTCGTAAATACAAAAAAATTGCATTAATATTCGTAAAAATATAAAATTTAGCGATTTTGTTCAGATACAAAGAAATTAAAGAGTTTCCCAATCTATATATATAAAAGAAAGTCTGGATTTTGTATTAATCAACGCGCAGCCAAAACTACTGAACCAAAAATCTTGAAAATCGGGGTAAAAATACTTCTTATGATATAGAGTGCCGCTAAGAAAGGATTTTCCAAAATTCCACCCCCAAGGGGGGTAAAAAAGAGAACTAACTTAAAAAAAAATCCCTTAAAAATCTGATTTTATAGTTTTTTTTCAACTGATAACATATTTTGGTGTATTTTTGTATGCTGAATCGAATGGTACTAACTAAATTATTTTAATCCCAATAGTTCGAGAGATATTTCATATTTTTCTAATTTGGCACTATCTTTGGGGCCAAAACCTGAATTTTTCAAGTGATAATTTCTAAAAACTCATTCTTTTCATTCTGTTACTACAGCAAGGGAAAAAATTCAAATTGAGTAATTTTTTAACTAATCCTTTTAGTTAAATAAAAACAATTTCGTCAATTAGAAAAAAAAATTCAAGCGCCTCAAAAACTAAAAAAAAACAAAAAAAAAAAAAAAAAAAAAAAACTGTGGTACTTTTTCGTTCTAATTTTCGTCGCGATACCATGCCAAAATGTATGGTATCTCGCCATTTATTTCAACCCTAATCGTGGAAACGATTTTTATTGCAAACTGTGCCACACATTAACATTTGCTAATTATTGAACATGAATATTTTTATGCAGGAATTTTTAATGATGGAATTTATTTTATTCCATCATAATCTCGCAAAACTTTAATTTGTTATTCTTTGAATAGAAAATATTTATTACTGATACTGATATAGATTTTACCATTTCGCAGTTATCTGATGATGAGGAAGCTACAATAAAATTATTTCAGAAGTTAGGAATTATACATATAAAAATATTTTGTTCAAAAAACCATGAATGTCTTCATTGAAAGAATGAAATGTTTACTGCAATGTGAGACATACGTATTACGTACGCCATGCTTCAGTAGTAAAAGACATTTACAATTTCAAGACTGCAGTTTAAATTGACTATATTTTATTACTTGCAAAATATTTATTCTTATATTTTAAGTATTTATTTTGGTACCCGTCGACCAATTTCGCGAAATTATATAGATCGCCAAACCACTCGCCAAATTATACAAATTGACATAATTTTTATTTTAAATAACGAAAGAACAAATAAATTCGTATAACATTAATAAAAATACATTTAAAACGTAGAAATAATAATCACCTGATGACGTAAATGCGTGTAACTTGCTTAAAGTCAAGTAAATGTGACATTTACGATCAACCATTATTGGCATTTAATCTTATAGTTTGGCAATAGATTTTTGGTCGACGGGATAACCAAGTAGTACCATTATTTTTATTGATTTTAAAAAATGGTAGGTCAAAGTCTGTAATTTTCAAAAGTTATATTTTTTTTAAATGCTCATTTTTTTATCAACAAAATTATATATATATTTTTTCAAATGTATCATTTCATTTTTGTGCTAACTATTACGCTTGGTGACAAAGGTGTTGGCATATCAGGGAAGTACCAAAACAGTTACTGATTTTATTTTAAATGTAAAGAAAAAAAGTTTAATGAGAAATAAAATATTGTAAATATGACTATAACTCAGATTCTACTGAACAGAATTTTGTAGAACTTACACTGTTAAAAAGTAAATTTGGTTTATAAATGGTTTAATGTAAAAACCATCATTCTAAGTTGCTACGGGAGTTCTAAAGTTAGGGGAACTCGATTATGAAAGATTTCAAGTCAACTAATTAAATGCACAGTAAGTTAGATAATATTTCAGGGATTTTTTCAATATTTATCATATCATTCTGTGTTGTTTAGTTACGGATCTATGCGGAAAAAGTTCTCAGTGGTACAGTAAAGTAAATTGGAAGATATACGCTACAGAGATAGGGTCTACTAGAGAATATATATGCTATAGTTATGGAAGTTGGGCTGAGTTCCTTAAAAAATTCAGAAGTGATGCAGTATATACTTATCCCTACCTCCCAGAGAGTTCTATAATAAGGTTAACGCGATTATGAAAGTTATATTTAACTATCTCAATATATATATAATGCAAAGAGAAATTTCATTCCGGCCGCCTATATCTTGAGTTGTGCTGAATAGATTTTGACCGGACTTACATTGTTAGTTAGATAATTTTTCAGAAAAGATGTTAGTATAAAACATAACGTTCTACGTTGCTTAGTTAAATAATTATGGGGAAAGTTCTAAATCAGATGAACCCAAATTTGAAAGATTTGCTTTTTTTAAAGGTTCCACTGAATGAATTTTTATGGGATTTAAACTGTTAATTAATTCATTTTTAGGGAAGGTTTCGGTATATTTTCCAGTTTAAAAGATTCTGCTAAGTGGATGTCGATGCAAATTGATCGGTTAGTTAATTTTTTCAGTGAATGTTTTAGTATAAAGCACATATCATTTGCTGTTGCTTGGTTTTTAGGTTGCTTGATTGTAGAATTTTAGATGAAAGTTCCAGAATCAGGCGAACCCAATTATTATGAACGATCAGCCTTTTCAATAAGTCCAATTAATAGATTCTGATGAGACTTGCATTGCTAATTTTTCATGAACGCTTTTAGTATATTACATATTGTTCTATTGTTCTTTACCGAATCCTACACTAACAGATCAACTAAAGAAATTGGTCCTTAACAGTCTAAATTTTGTATGACTCAATAAAAGATATAATATCGTAATGACATTCATATTGCTTTCAGCAATTCGGTTGGATACACCAGGTAAATGTCCATATTGCTTTAAAACGCATGATCAAATTCACAGATATATTTTGTTTCATTCAAGATTTCTTTAGAAAAACCGACCAGCGAAGGGGGCGAAGGCGGCTAGTTTCTTATAAAGGTAAAGATTCATTCAGAAAATGTTGTCAAAGTTAACATTTTTAGCCAAGTTTTACGAGTTGGCAGATACAGATATGTCGTCACAAGGGAGCAATTGGCTGTCACTTCTGGAAATTCATTTTAAAAAGTTTAACAATCGTCAACGATTAAATACGGCAAAAATTTGTATTAAATTTTAGAGGTAACAAAACCGTACCAATTGGCAGCTATGTGATTCGATTAGTGTCATGAAAATTGTAGGTGTAGTCTCTTCTTTCTGCTCAAAGTACTAAATAGTTTTTTCAACTTTGAACTTATACTTTTGGAATGGATCATTTTCTTTTGATGGACTGATGGCTTCCATTATTATGAAACAGCCATTATAAATGAAGTGTTAGGTAAAGATGAAAGAGCTGTCGTAAAAAGTTAGGACTGTGATTTTCTGGTCAGAATGGGGAAAAAAATGGCCATAATTTTTTTTTTCAAAAAAATTATCGCCATCATGTCAATAAAATATCCGTTTATATATCAAATAACACTTAAAAGAAATAGTTACTATTTAAAAGTATTTCATAGCTTTTTGTTACATAATGCATTCAACAGTAATAATGTCTTTTTGCACTTGCTCCCTGCACCGGGTGGGGCAGATAAAACTTTTTATCAACAAAACAGCTGGATAATATTCTTTCTCTTTTATTTACTAGTAAACACAAGTATAATTTCAAACATACTTCGCATATGGTTTGTCAATCAGCGGATTATATATGCTTACACGCATGACAGAAACATAGAAGAATAGGTATGCCAAACGTTGACTGAATAATTTTAGAATCATTTAATGATTTTAATAATAACTTTGTACTTTCATAAAAATAGATAACATGCTAAAAAAAGATAACATACTAAAAATATCCCTGCCGGCTCGGGCCTACAGGCGGAGGTAGATTTCGAAGTCAAATACTAAATTCACCAACAAAAATTAAATCAAGATTAGAGATAAACCCAGTTCTTTCACTAAGAATGAGCTCTAGGGAACTAAACATTTGGAGAAAATTCTAATATACACGAATACACACTCGCATGTATATGGAATAGGTTTAAAAATGGCTAAAGCAAATTCAGATAACCTCAAAGTGTTAAAATATGTTAATATTTCCATAGTCGGGTTTTTATCATGTTTTAATACGTTTCTTCAAACTCGCATGGCGTTACATATTCGCCTGCTGAGGTCCATTATAGTTCTAATATGACGCAATATTTTGTTTTGTTTTTTTAATTCGTCAAACTATTTATTTCATTTTGAGTTTTCACGCTGAAATCTTGCTCTTGAAAACTTTTGCCGTAATATTCAATTTGTTTTCAATTCGTCAAACTGTTTATTTAATTCAATTTTTCACGTGAAATTCTTGCAATAGAGAAGCAATTGTTGTGGTGAGAATTTTATTGCTTTTTTTTTTAATTGTTGGCAATCGCTATAACGAAAAATATTTATTTTTTCCTGCCATTGTTGTGTAAGAGCTGGTTTTATCAGAATAATGTTAAGACGGTATTCAAAATTTTGAACCCTTCCCATTTCCATTCCCTTGGGCCGATTTTGCCCCTTTTCAATCCCCGCCGAGATATTAGCCATCTCAAAGTTGTTGACGAGTTTGAAGGCGATCCTTTCATAATTGCAACTTCTATCGTGCGGACAAAATTTAGTACATACGTACATACATATATATATATATATATATATATATAAACTTTTCAGGTGGGGGTGATTTTGGATTCCTGGGGTCATATAATGAAAAGTTATGAAGGAATTTTTCAAAAGTCGCACCATGGTAACGACTGCAATAGGTAGTATTTCTTACGAAATCTACCTAAAAAACTAACATACTACTTTAATGTAAAGACCAATTTACAAATAAAAATGGATAAAAAATGATAACGATATCAAAAGACAACCACCCTTTCCCTAGAGATATCTTATGATATCATGTGCCAGACCCCCACCCCTCTCCCCCCTGAAATGATAACGTTATACATGGGCAATTCCATACAAGTGTCAACTTTGATCAATTTTTTTTTTTTTTTTTTTTTTTTTTTTATAAATTAAGTTAAAAAAAATATATTGAAATATGTTCAAAGTTTTCAAATTAATATTTTAGATTCATAACTTTTATTTTATTTGCAACTGGCAACAGTCCAAATAAACAACATGGCTGAAAAGTAAAATGCTTGCAGTTGTGTACAAATAGTATTCTTGAAGAACACTTCGAAAAAAGAAGGTAATTGTTGTTTATTTTGCATTTTTCAAATAAATGAATGCATGTAGTATAATATTTAATGGTTTACAATAGCCTTTTAAAGCCATATTCTTAATAATAATGACTGCAAAATAAAGTCTTGTGTTGTGCCATTCTGCCACATGTTTTGGTGTATTTTTTTATTCCAAATAGTAGGTAATCGTGCTCAATTTGTTTTTGAAATAAAACTATCATGAAATTTATTAGTTTAGTCATTTTTCTTAAATAAATGTTTAAGAAACTTTCAGTCATTCCGTCACGGCAAATGACAGTTAATAACTTCAACCACAGTACAGATAGGTTGCTCTAAATTATAATTTTGTACTGCTTATACATCATATTTAAGATACGTATCAGTTTAAAAATTGAATGGTTTCCTAATTCACAAATGTTTCCAGTTTTTAAATAACAGGTTAGAGTCATGTTTACAAAAATGTCATTCCATCACACAATAAGGAATTACTCAATAATGAAGGAATAAGATATGTAAAAAAAATTGTTTCAGATTTTTTTTTAATCTTTTAGTCAATAACAGTCATGTGCAAACTGAAAAATCCATTTTTGTGTGAAAATAGCTTCAGGGTAATTGCTTTAACTGTAATTCTACAACTCAAAATGTCATTCCGTCACATATGGAATTGCCAATATGCATAGCCCCTAAGGAGTGAAAATACGCAAAATAATTTTTTTTTTTTCGATTCTGGAAAAAAAAAAGTTATAACATCTCTTAATGGAAGGACTATCTGATCAACAATCTCAATACCTACCTTATTTAAAATACTTTTGCAATTTAAATTGCCTATGTATCTCCAAAAGGAAAAATATTAAAGCACGTTTCAATGTTTTTGGGACATTCTGCAATATGCTTAAATCTTGTTTTAATAGGATTATGCAGTTACGAAAATTAAATAATTTTTACACCAGAGCATCAAATCGGATTCTTCACAACGCACTTATACATTATATGGCCATTAATCACCGGACACTTTCAATTTTAGACATTTTGTCGAATATTTAAAGATATGTCGGATTTTTCTGGAACTTCAGGATTATAAAGAATATTTTTAACCTCATATTTATCAACATCGATTTGATAAGGAGGGCAATTAGGGGGCCAACAAAACAATCAAACAAAAATAGTAATATTTGGGATCACCTTGTAAAATAAAATTCACGGAATGATCTATCGCTACAGCATACAAATATGTGGATATTGTACAATATGTGTATTCATTTGTGTATGAATAGCACTCATATTCATGGAGATATAGCATTTTTTTTTTATGTTCAAAAAATTTCAGCATGTTTTTTATTTATATCATGCAGAGTTTTAAAACAAATTTAACACCAATTTCAGAAAATTTGGCAAAATGGAGTAGAAACAATATAGTTCAATTAGAATATAAATATATTAAATATTTGATGAAATATGAACAGTTGTATGAAATATTTTTGATCTGTGCATGCACGAACGATAATAAGGATTTTTTTTTCATGCTTTAATAGTCAACTCTATGGAGCAATTCATATAAAAAAATCCAGTCAAACATCATGAAAATTCTGAACGATATCAGCAATAGAATGAGCTGATTTTTAGGTGCTCAATAAAAGCAACTGAAATGGATTTTCCATAAACTGTCATTTTTAATTTTCATTTTTTATTGATGCCTTAGTTCTTGGAAAACCACCATAACGAGCTTATTCCAAGGGGGGGGGAGGGGTATCAAAATCGAAGGATTTGTTCCAAATCTACTAGTTGCCAGTCATTAAATACTAACTCCTTTGCTGAAAGTCAGTTAATAAAAAAGAAAGATTCGTGGAAAATCCCTTATCATTCAGCTGGTTTTAGAGAGCAACTAAAAATCAGCTCATTCTATCGGCGATATCTTTCGGAATTTTCACGATACTTGACAGGCTTTTTTATATAAATTGCTCCATAGAGTAGGGGAAGACGGGGTATAATGAAACAAAATGACTAATTTTTTTTCCTATCCAAAATTTTGCATGCACAAAAATATAATTAATGCATATTTTTAATCTTGTATTTTCCCCCATCTAAATAAATTTTTATTAGGTTCTAAACAATATCTTTATGCTTGAAAAATAACAAAAAATAAATGTCTTACAGTGTTTCATTGTATCCCGTATGCCGGGGTACAATGAAACACATACTGGGGTACAATAAAACACTCCAAATGATGGAAGCAATTTTCACCCTGTATAGTTTATTTTATTAAAAATGAGATAAATACAAAAACAAAACTTGATTAATAAGGAACTTGATAAAAATGTTATAGTTGAAGATTAAAAATAAGAAAATTCTATTAGTTTAAGAAATACCTTTCATTTTATATTAAATTGGCTCAAGTCAGTTTCAAAAATTAGCATTTCTGCTTATATTTCAGTTGCTCCTGAAGGAATATGGGGTGGTAGTTTCAACACAATGAGTTTTTTTTTTTAATGTAAGTTTCTAAAAAAAAAAAAAAATTAAAACTGTGTTGGAGTCTTTTTATATCAAGTACTTCACATTTGACTTCATTTAAATGTATGATTTCTCCAACGGTATATATTTCCTTATGTTTCCATTTATACGGATACTGCTTGTGCCATACATGTTGTGTGTGGATATCTCATTCTTAGTACCTCGATTAGTGATGGGCGATTCTCGAGATTTTACCAATCGAGAAAAATCGTCATCGTAAAAAAATACAATCGATACAGTCATCGATTACTTTCCGGAATCTACAATCGAGACAATCGAGATGTTTTTACAATCGATTATTGATTATTATTTTACAGGCTTATAGAGTAATTTTTAAGTTTTTAGTAAATACGTGGCAACTAAAGATAGATGGAGTAAAACAACATACCAAGAAATCGATGTAAATTTAACACTGAGATGCTCTGAAAAAAGATCTTCCTTTGAAGCTAAATGAAAGGTTGTGAAAAAACAGTAGCAGTAATGTAGTTTGCTGCTATCGTTTTCATTAACTCTTTCATTCAACTTCAATTGATGGAGGGGCACCTGATATGAAGCCTTTAGAAAGCTGTATTCTAACATTTGTTAATAATCTTAATACAACTTGTTATGTAATACATCTTATCAGTTTTTAAGCCTTCTGAAAGAAATGTTAATCCCTAAACCTACCCCCTTTTCTGTACTAATGGTTTATGACAATTAACAAATTGTTAGAAATGCGTTTAAGAAATTAACTTTAATGTTACAACATCTCCGCTATAGTATTTATCTTTCGAATATTATGTGCCATTCTATATTTTAATACAGACCAATAAACACTAAATGATTAATATCTTTAAGATATGTTCCGTATAAATTTCTTTAATAAAGTGTGCATACTAATGTTTCGATAAAACACTGTAAAACATTTTAAGTTTGTAATGTTTGAGCATATTAATAATAAGTATCATGGATTTTCATATCAAATTTTATTTTATGTAAGGCAATGTGTATTATGTATGCAAGTCTAGTAAATTGAGAGTACTACAGATGAACCAGATGCCAGCAAAATGAGTTGAACACGTTAATCCCAACCCCTCAGAATTTTTCAAAACACTCTTTTCAAACAAGTTTTTCAAATATAAGATCAATATGTTATCAAGAAATATGTTCAAAGTTTTAATGGTAAGAACAACGCTATTTTGGAACGCTAAATAACTTAAGAAAATACTTTCAGTTCATTTACCTACTTTTAAAAATATTATTTAAATTATTCAAGGATTGTAATATCTTTTTGCTAATTTTGATTTGTTATAAGTTCCCTTTTATTTTTAATGAAAGTGCGATGTCTAAATCGCGTAATTATGGCGCATTCGATAGAATTGAATAGCTTTTTCACATTTTCGATAAAGGCAAAAATTTGATACAAGTTAAAGTTCCCCTAAATATCTAATGCTGTAAGATTTCCCGTTGATCGAAAAAAAAAAGAGCTTTATCGAAAAAGGGGAAGAAAAACCAGGCAAATATACTTGCTAAAAAGGGAACCTGTGTAAACCGGAAACTGCTTACCACTCCCTATCGATGCCAAAATGATTCTTTAAATTTGCATTCCAATTAAAAATAGTTACTTTCTGACACATTAACGAACTTATTTTTATTCTCAAGCGTATTAGCTAGGATCGAATTTTTTCCTTTTTCGCTAAAGGCAAATGTTTCAAATTTTCGTAAATGCGAGCCTAATATTGGGGAATTTCACCATTAATCGAAAACAAAAGAACTTTACCGAAAAACAGAAGGATAACCGGACTCATATACCAGCTAAGTGGGAACCTACCTAAGACGGAAACCGGTTTCCATTCCCTAATGATTCCAAAATATTTTTTTCTGTTTGTACTTGTACTTAAATCCAAAGTAGTTACTTTTTGATTCATTTAAAAACTCAATTTTATTCTCAGGTGCATTGTATCCAAAAATGGAAGGATAACCGCATAAAGATACCAGCTAAGAGGGAAACTGTCTAAAACGGAATTGGTCTTTGGTCCTTAGCGATTGAAACATAACTCTTCGTTGTCTGTACCCAAATCTAAAGTAGCGCCTTTCTAACTCATTTTTACTCTTAGGTGCATTAGCTAGAATCGATTTGCATTTTCACATTTTCGATAAAAGTAAAAGGTTTGATTGAGGAAAAGTTCCTAAATGTTGAATGCGTGTCTAATTCTGTGGAATTTTCTGGTTGGTCAAAAGAAAAAGAGCTTTATCAAAAAATGGGAGGATAACTAGACAAACCAGCTAAGACGGAATCTGTCTAAAACGGAATTGATTTCCAGGTTCTAAATGGGCCCCTAACATGACTGTTGCCCATCTGTACCTAAATCCAAAGTAGTATCTTTGTGAGACATTCACGAACTCATTAGAATCGAACAGCATTTTCCTTTTTTCGGTAAAGGCAAACGATTTAATACAGATCAAAGTTACTCTAAATGTCTAATGCTGTAGAATATCAAAGTTGATCGAAAACAAAAGAACTTTGTCGGAAAGGGAACCAGACAAATATATTTGCTAAGAGTGAACCTGTCTAACAAGGAATTGGTTCCAATCTCTAGCAATAGCTAATGAAGTTTGATTAAATTCCGTGCATTAGTTTTTGAAATATAGCAGCGTTACCTGTTGGGCTATTTGCACAACAAACAAATCAACACCATTTTACATCTAGGTCTAACTGAATATGAAGTATTATTAAATTTTGCGTATTACTTCTTGAGATAGAGCGTTATCAAAATTTTTGTCATATAAAAGACAGATATTTTCTAAAAACTGACCAATTTATCATGAATCCAATACTTCCTTCTTGTAAAGATAGATGAACGTAAAAATGGAAAAATGCCCCACACAAACTGAATTAAACCCTTTTCAACTTAAATATATGTAACAAAATCACACGACTCCTAATCTGTATCCTTCTTTGAGAAACTATGACTTAAGAGGCTACTTCAGTCAAATGAAAAGACCCGTTCGCTAATGCTAATCCTATGGAAGAAATTTATAACGATATCTCGATTGCATTTCAATATTTTTAAATGATTTTTTTTTGCATTGGATAGCTGAGATCGATCTGTATGCAGGCCGTTTTTTACTTGTTCGATTTTGATTACAAATTTTTTTTATGAGGATGCTTTCAGTTTCAAAACCGGTTCCGAAAATGAAAGTGTCCTCATTAAAAATATCTGTTAACAAAATAGAAAATGTAAAAAACGGCCTTTGTACAGATCGATCTCAGCTATCCAGTGCAAAAAAAATCATTTAAAAATATTGAAATGCAACCGAGATATCGTTATAAATTTCTTCCATAGGATTAACATTAGCGAACGGGTCTTCTCACTTGACTGAAGTAGCCTCTTAACCAAAAACGCACCAAGTGTCAATCTGACTGTGAAAGCTAAATAAATACCCAAAGAACTTCTAACTCATAAGAAAGGGCTCCATTACTGTTTTTCTAAGCTGGGATTTACATCACATTCATTTCGGTGACTTCCCTCCTTTACGCTAGCCAACCCAGCCTACGTAATCATGACGTAGGTGGAATATGCTCATTCATTTCTCTCTCGCTCTCTCTCTCTCGCACCTCAACTAAAGTCTGCTCGATGCAAACCTTTCGTTTACACTGTAAAAAAAAAATCTGTCGTTCTACAGATGTAAAGTTACATGCTTACTAAACTTTCACCTGTAACTGTACGAAAAAAGCTGCAAATCTACAAAACTAGTTTTTGTAAAGCTACAAAAATCTGTAACTTTACAAATGAATCTGCTAAAATTTCAGTAATCTTACTAAACTTTTATTTGTAAACCTGGCTGCAGTTACATGAAAAGTTCTCGGAATCCCAGTTTCCAAAAAAATTCTTAGTAACCTTACAGATTTTTTGATTTTCGGCGCAAAAGTGTGTCTGTTACATGGAATTTTGTTGTTGCCGTTACAGGAAAAGTTCTAGGAATCCAAGTTTCCTAGAAAAACTTTAGTAACTTCACAGATTTTTTTTTACAGTGTATCTCGAGAGATACCTCTCCTCCATGAAAACCTCTCGCTTACCTCGAGAGATACCTCTCCTCGATGAAAACCTCTCGCTTACCTCGAGATATGTCTTCTCGGTTCTAACTAAGGCCGAGAATGGGAAATCACTTTTCTTCCATTCTCGACATGTTACTCTCGATGATTGTCAAGAAAACTGATTTCTCGTTCTCGGTCAAGAAGGGCCGAGAAGAGATATCGAGGGGAGAGCTGGAAAGAGAGATAGGTATGACAATGAGCAGTGAAATGGTGGAGCCTCCCGATAAATATTATGTATTAAATAAAAAAAATTCAAAGACAGAGATTGGTGAGTTTCGGGGGGCGCAAGAGTGGACACACGGGGGGGGGGATTTTCAAATTTTTACCGAACACGTCATGTGATACATCATCGGAATTTGACAACCCTTTCATATTATGAACCTTTCTCCCATTCACAGTTGAATTTCAGGATGCGGGGGGTGAGGGTGTGCGCGGACAAATCTTTAAAACTGTAGCGATATCTAGAATAATTATCATTTAAATGGGTTTTTTGTCGGAGCCTTCAGAAAAATAATACTTATTAAATATAAAAATATTAAGAGTTATGGGAATTCCGGGAGTATTCAAGGGGCGTGAGAGTGGACCCACAGGGGTGCAATTTTCAAACTTTTATGAAACCTCTCATGTGATATATCTTCGGAAATCTTTCTGACTACTCTTTCATATTATGAACCTTTCTTCCCCCAAAATTGAATTTTGGGGGTGGGGAGGGGCGAACAAATTTTTAAAACCGTAGCGATTTCTATGATAAATAGCATTTTAGATGTGAGTTTTTTTATGGGGTCTTCCGGTATTTATTATTTATTAAACATAAAAATTTTGAAAGTGGGGGCTGCATCAATTCCGGGGTGAAAGAGTGGACCCACTGGGGAGAGGGGTCGGGGAAGCAATTTTCAGACATTTTTTGAACCCGTCATGTGACATATCATAGGAAAGCTCTTGGATAACTCTTTCATATTATGAGACTTTCGTCTCCCCCTCCTCAATTTTGCTCTCACTGTGAGGGGGGGGGGGGAGGGTCGTTTTCAAACTTTTTTGCATTCTCATCATTTTAGATCGGATTTTTTTACGGAGCCACCCGGTATTATTTATAATACATGAAATTTCAAAAAGTTGGGTTGTATTCCGGGGAGTGCGGTAGTTGGCCCCTTGGGGTGGAGGGGGGAGCACTTTCCTAACTTTTGTCGACACTCTTCATGTGATACATCATTAGAAAATCCACTTATTCATATTATGCACCTACCTGCCCCTTTCCCCACTTTGCCACCGGGGCATTTTTAGGGTTTCGTTCATCTGACGAAACCCTATTCGTCTCGCTCCTCTGTCGGTCTGTCTGTCTGTCCGTCCGTCCGTCCGTCCGTCTGTCTGTCTGTCACAGAGCCCGTTCTCAGAAACTATACATGTTGGAGACTTGAAATTTTGCATACTTATAGATGAACACCACACATCATACGACAAATCGTAAAATTTTGAAAAAGTCGTACATTTAACCCTTTGAGGTCCAACATGTATATTTTAAACAGTTCTTTCTATGTAAGCCTCTAATTAGATTGGAGGCGTGAAATTTTGCATATAGCTGAATACCTCACATCAAACGACAAATCATAAAATTTTGAAAAAGTCGTACATTTAACCTTTTGGGCTCCCACATGTGTATTTTAAACAATTCTTTCTAAGTGAGCCCCTATTTAGATTGGAGGCGTGAAATTTTGCATACTTATAGCTCAACATACCAGATTACGCGTCAAATAATAAATTTTGAAAAAGTTTTATGTTTAACCCTATTAACTCCAGCTCGTGTATTTTAAGCAATTCTTTCTAACTGAGCCCCCAATTAAATTGCAGATTTTAAATTTTGCATACTTATAGCAGAACACCTGAGGCCAAGCGACAAATCATAAAATCTTGAAAAAGTCTTACGTTTAACCCTTTGAGCTACCACACATGTATTTGAAGCAATTCTTTCTAAGAGAGCCCCTAACTAAGTTGGAGACATGAAATTTTACATACGTATAGTTGAATACCTCAGACCACACGACAAATCATAAAATCTTTAAAAAGTTTTATATAATAATTAACCCCTCCGGGCTCTAACTTGTGTATGTATTTTAAGTAATTTTTCTAACCTCCGCTCTTTTAACCCGGGGAGAAATTTTCCAACTTTTGCCGACACTTGAACCTTCTTTCATATTATGCACCACCCTTACATATTTTAGTTCCATTTTTTACTGCCAGGTGCGCCGACTGATCTCGGGTGCTATGGGCCCAATCCCCTCGACCAATATATCTACGGATAGTATGTAAAACGGGTTTTCGTTCGGATAGATGTTTGTTTAGAATCGAGTGTGCCCCCTGGTTGCGAAATGTGGAACTAACAGATTTTTCAAAAAGAAAAAGCGTTTTGAAAGGAATATTAAACGAAACCCTTTGTGCGATCTGTGATCACACTTACCCACTTGTTCTAAATTTTGCTGACACTCGTCATGTTACATATTGGAAAGGCCTGTGACCACTTATTCATGTTATGCACCCCCCTCCCCATTTTGCCCCCACGGGTGTACTTTTCTATATTTAGCCAAGACCCCTCATGTGACATATCGTTGAAAAGGTCTGAGACTACTTATTGATATTATGCACCTCCGGTAACCGCCCCCCCCCCCACACTTTGCCTCCATGGGGATATTTTTCTAAATTTAGCCGAGACCCCACATGTGACATATTGTTGGAAAGGTCTGTGACCACTTACTCATTTTATGCACCTCCCGCGGTCCTCTCCCCCCAACTTTGTCCCACGTGGGCCATTTTTATAAATTTAGCCGGGAACTTTCATGTGACTTTTCTAAATTTACCAGAGACCCCCTTGTGATATATTGTCGGAAAGGTCTGCGACCACTTACCCACGTTATGCACCTCCCGCGCCCCTCCCCCCACTTTGCCCCCACTGGGAGGGCATTTTTATAAATTCAGATCGAGATCCCTCATGTGCCATGTGACATATAGTTGGAAAGGCCTAATGCCCCATGATGACTTATTCCTATTATGCTGCTGCTGTGCTCCTACCCTCACCTTGACCCCCCCCCCCCAGGGATCCGGTTCGAGATTATTTTTTTACAACATTTTATAGCCCGTGCACACCACGCCTGCCATACATAGCCTGCCTTATATAGCGGGAAGCCAGTTCGAGATGTCATATTACAAGATTACGTATAAATTAGAGGCCCTGACTAAAGGAAGGGCCCGCTAGCGGGCGAAACCACTTAGTCCTTATTAACGCCGACTCATTCCAGTTTACCTGCAGACGATTCTTGATAAATTTATGAAGTATAAAAGCAGTTGGCAAACTGGAGTCATCGAGAAAATATTTACACAATCGAGAACTATCGAGATGTCCATACAATCGAGAGAATCGAGAAAAACATCTCGTTATCGCCCATCACTAACCTCGATGACCAGCTAGGCCTGGAAAAAAAATCTGGATCATCTTCAGAGTCTGTAGCAGGCAGAGTTTGTTTTCAAAACGATCCCTTCTTAGTTTTTTTTTCTCTTTCTATTTTTTAATTGCTTAACAAGAGCATTTTTTACTGACTTGGTTGGAACAAAACTCTTTTTTTTTTCTGTTTTCCTACTCTTACTTCTAATATATTATATTTACTACTTTTATTACTATAATAAAACATGTTTCATTGTACCCCGTCTGCAAGTGTTTCATTGTACCCCGCACTGAGGTTACTAAGTAAAAATTTATTTTCAAACTTCTAATATTTATTTTTTTTAGTTTGGTTTTGGAGGTATGAAGACAACAACCCAAAGATAACAATGCATAGAAAAAATAATTATTACATATAACAACAAGTAAAAAGAAACAAAATTACTTTTAGTAAAGAAAGTTACTTTCAATGGTGTAAAAGCAATAATCTTCTATTGCTACTGTTGTAGAAGTGTGAATGTA
The DNA here is from genome assembly GCA_963932465.1 of Maratus speciosus. Lineage (NCBI taxonomy): Eukaryota > Metazoa > Arthropoda > Arachnida > Araneae > Salticidae > Maratus > Maratus speciosus. Next base: position 222,975,291 of record OZ010790.1, on the reverse strand, counting down.
TATCCAAATCACATCAGTAATTGGAACATATAGTTGTATAACATATATATATATATAAACTGCAACTCTCTATGACAAATTTGATTGATATTACAAGTAATGTTTCATTGTACCCCTTGTTTCATTGTACCCCGTCTTCCCCTACATCACTATTAACACACTGAATGCCACGTCAGTAACCGGTGACTGACACTGATCTTTCCGTTTAGGCCGCGTCAGTCATCGGTGACTGACACTTATAGATTCTGTAGCGGGAGTCTTATTTCGTAGCCTAAACGGAAAGACATACAAATTAAACTTAGCATTCAACGTGTTAAATCACGAAAAATAATCTTTGTTATCGTTCCGCATGCGCAGATAAAAATATTTCATACAACTGCTCATATTTCACCGAATGTTTAATATGTTTATATTCCAATTGCACTATATTGTTTCTACTATATTTTGCCATATTTTCTGGAACTAGCATTACATTAAGTTGAAAACCCTGCATGATATAAGCAAAAAACGAGCAATAATTTTTTGAACTTTTTTAAAAAAAATAGCCATATTTCCATGAATATACGAGCTATCCTTACACAAATGAATACACATATTTCACAATATCTACATATTTGTATACTGTAGCGATAGATCATTTCTTGCATTTTATTTTCAGGGTGATCCCAAATATTATTATTGTTGTTGTTGTTGTTGGCCGCCTAATTGCCGTCCTTATCAAATCGACATTGATATATATGAGGTCACACATATTCTTTATAATCCTCAAGTTCCAGAAGAATCCGACAAATATATCTTTAAATATTCGACAAAATGTCTAAAATTGAAAGTGTCCGGTGATTAAAGGCCATATAGTATATACAAGCACCGGCCCTGTTCGCTGTCAATCATACAAAGAAAACCAGCTAAAATAGAATGTTTGGTAAGACGGATGTTTGAACGAATTCTACATATAAATAGTACTTTTATTCTCTCACTTCCATCTTTACTATTTACGAGATTTTGAAAGCTTGCGCATTTGATAAGGTTTACAAACATTGAAGTCGTAAAAAATCTGGACATTCTCCAAAGCCTGTAATTTCTCTAAGAATCCCTCTTTTAGGTTGTAAGCGAAAAGATTTGCAACCTTTTCTTGGAAAACCGAAATAGTATTTTTCTGAAAAATACATCTTATATAAATATGAAACTGGATAATTGGAAAAATATGGTACGAAAAACTTCAAGTTGTTTCACGAGTGGGAAGTCTGAAGACTTATTACTGTTTCCAGATTTTTTTGCTATGACTGGGGAGATGTCGCACATAGAATTTCCTGAATTTTTCAAATGTTTCTGGAATTCCGTAAATTTTATACGAGATTTTGGAGAAAATTGCTTAAAATTCCGATATTTTATATATACATATATATATATATATATATATATATATATATATATATATATATATATATATATATATATATATATATAAATTGCTCTCTCATTTTAAGTACATTTTGTAGTTTTTCTTTTTGAATTAATGAATTTTCAATTTTGAGATCATACATTTCGTGCAAAGGATTTGTTGATGCTGACAATAATTCATTATTTCAAGGTTGTTTTTTTTTTTTTGTCATTGGTTAAATTGATTTAGTTACAAATAGTTTTAGAAAATATTTCAAATATTTATGATTTCCCTTATATATTTCATTATATACTTGTTCTTTTTATGAATTCGACATCCTGGTATTTTTCCTTTCGCCAGTTTTGAATGTTTTAATTTTTAATACTTCATATATTGGTGATTAGGATATAAGTTTATTAAAAAAATTCATTAATGATTAGTTAAATTAATAATTATATACATATATATATATATGTATGTATGAATGTATGTATGTATATATAAATCCATTATAAGCCAATTCAAATTATCATCAAAATGAATTTATGCAAATTAAAAATTATGTATGAACAATTATTAAAATCTTTGGAGCAAAAACTTAGAGCAAGTAAAAATATATTTGCAGATATATTACTATATATTAATTATTAATTTTGTTTTGAAATTTAAATTATATTGTGAGATGATAATATTGCAGCTTCTAATGGAACTTCTTATGAATAGGTATCATATAACTACAAAAATAGAAATCAAATTGATAATACACTTAGATAATGCGCAATTGCAGCAGTGAACAAAGCGTATATAATATTTATAGGATTGCTAAATACATTTAGCTGCCATTGTTATATATTTAAATATATATATAAGATGAAACCTTTAATAAAATTAGTTCAAAAAGAATTTTTTACATTCAGAATGAAAATATACTAAAATGTATCAAAAAAGACTTGCATTCATAATTACTAGCGCTTTTGCAGCAAAATAATTTGAATGCTAATACAAATCCATTATAAACCAATTCAAACTACCATAAAAATGAATTTATGCAAATAAAAAATTATGTATAATCAATTATAAAAATCTTTGAAGCAAATCCTTATAACAAGTAAAAATATATTTGCAGATATATTACTATATATTAATTATTAATTTTGTTTTGAAGTTTAAGTTATATTGTGAGATGATAATATTGCAGCTTCTAATGGAACTTCTTACGAACAGGTATATATCATATAACTGCAAAAGTAAAAATCAAATATTATCTTTTTTTTTTTGTAACTGAAGTTTATTAAATAAAAGTCAACAGTTTTTACTTTCTTCTATCTTTACAAGAAGAAAATATTAGATTCGCGAAAATTTCGAATTCCGGTTTTCAAATTGTCTATAAATATTGTAGGCGCTCTATCTCAAGACCTTATGAACAGAATTTAATAAAACTTTAGATTCAGTTAGCCCCTGATATAAACTGGTGCTGATTATTGTTTGGTGTAAATCGCCCGATAGGTGGTGCTACTATGCTGCATTTTTAACGATTTCCGCAATAGCTATATCTGAAGAACTAATGCACGGATTTTTATAAAACTTCAAATTCCGTTAGTCCTTGATATTATTTGGTGCTGATTACTTTTTGGTGTAAATCCCCCAACAGCTGGCACTGCTATGCGGCATTATTCATGATTACCGCAATAGCTCTATCTCAAGAAATAATGTACGAATTTTCATCAAACTTCAGATTCCCTTAGTCCCTGGCAAAAATTAGTGCTGATTAGTTTTTGGTGCAAATTGCCCAACAGGTGGCGCTGCTAGACTGCATTTATCACGATTTCCGCAATAACTCTATTTCAAGAACTAATGCATGAATTTTCATCAAACTTCAGATTCAGTTAGTCACTGATATAAAAAGCTCCTGATTAGTTTTTGGAGTAAATCGCCCAACAGGTGGCGCTGCTATGAAGATTTATTTACGATTTCTGCAATAGTTCTATCTCAAAAACTAATGCACGGATTTTCATCAAACTTCAGATTCTGTTAGAACTTGACATAAGTTGTTGCTGATTAGATTTTGGTATAAATCACCTAACCGGGGGCGCTGATATGCTTCATTTTTCAGGAAGTACACTATATGGCCAAAGGTGGCCGGTCACTTGCGATTTTAGACATTTTGTTAAATATCTAGAAAAATACATGAGGAATTAACCTGAAACTCCAGGTGTATAAACAAGATAGATTAGGTAATATATTTCCGGGAAGATTTTTTCCCGAAACCCTATAGGGGACCGTCAATAAATTGAAAAAGAAGGAATATCTTTCGGATAACCCTGTAAAAACTAAAGTAGCAAAAGCGTTCAAACTCGAGATTATTAATAAGTGGCTTATTGTAACATACTGTGTTCATTTTTATGAGGATAGCATGTACACTCGTAGAAAAATTAAGGTTTTTATAAAACCAGTCCCAAATTTTACCAAGTTTTTTGCTTATAATTTACAGAGTTCATAATATAAAAAAAAAAGTTCTTTTTGGAAAATATGACAAACAATATTGTACACAATACTCTGCAATCAAAATTAAAAAATAATAAAATTTGGATGAAAAATGAGCTGATTTACTAAAAAATGTTTCGCTGCGCATGCGCGAATGCAATCAAAATATAATGTGCTAAATGTATTAGCTAAGTATATAGAGCAACTTTTGTGAAAGTCTCAAAATCATAGCTTGAAAATTCTGAAAATTATCGTCGATAGAATAAGCTCGAAATCCGTTGTTCCCAAAAAGAATAAAAAAGATGAGGGGTTGTATCAAATATCTGTTGATTAGTGCCAAGATAGCGTGCACAATATTGCACGTAATACTATATTTGGATACAACCCCTCATCTTTTTGCTTCCTTTTGGGAACAACGGATTTCGAGCTCATTCTATCGACGATAATTTTCAGAATTTTCAAGCTATGATTTAGAGACTTTTACAAAAGTTGCTCTATATACTTAGCTAATACATTTAGCACATTATATTTTGATTGCATTCGCGGATGCGCAGTGAAACATTTTTTAGTAAACCTGCCCACTTTTTATCCAATTTTTATTATTTTTTTAATTCTAATTGCAGAGTATTGTGTACAATGTTGTTTGTCATATTTTCTGAAAAGAACTTTTTTTTATATTAAGAACTCTGCAAATTATAAGCAAAAAACTTGGCAAAATTTGGGACTGTTTTTATAAAATCCGTAATTTCTCTACGAGTGTACATGCTATCTTTATAAAAGTGAACACAGTATATTACAATAAACCACTTATTAATAATCTCGAGTTTGAACGCTTTTGCTACATTAGTTTTTACAGGGTTATCCAAAAGATATTAGTTCTGTTTCAATTTGTTGACGGTCCCCTATGCGGTTTCGGGGAAAAATCTTCACGGAAATATATGACTTCTACTATACTGTTTACATACCTGCAGTATATTACAATAAACAACTTATTAATAATCTCGAGTTTGAACGCTTTGTTACATTAATTTTTACAGGGTTATCCAAAAGATATTCGTTCTTTTTCAATTTGTTGACGGCCCCCTATGGGGTTTCGGGAAAAAATCTCCGCGGAAATATATGACCTAAACTATACTGTTTACAGTATAGACCATGACCTAAACTATACTGTTACACACCTGGAGTTTCAGGTTAATAACTCATGTATTTTTCTAGATATTTAACAAAATGTCTAAAATCGCAAGTGACCGGTCACCTTTGGCCATATAGTGTATTAACGTGTATGAGATAGAAGAAAGTTTTGGAATTGCCACATCCGACGAGTTTAAACTTAGATTTGAAATTCAGATTTTTAATTTAGATTGGTTTTACAATAAGATTTCATGTTTGAGATATTACTTCTCAGACTTTAAGCAAAAGAACTGTAAATTAGCTGAAACGAGTTTTTCCACATCGACGTTATATCCAATCAATTGCAAGAAGCTGAATTATAATTCGTGAAATAAGCATAATGGAAGGATTATTACAAAACAGTCTACTTAGGTCAGAACAATCTCCACGCGACTGCGGAAATCTATCCCCATGAAATTTCGCCTTAATATAATTAGATTTCATTTATACATAATTTGCAAGGGAAGGATAAACATTTCGTTATAATGGAATATTCGTTCTATCGGATTTCGAAAAAATTAAAATGGACTGTACTTAATTTTTCAAAGATGAAATTCCAAATGTAATTTATCTTCTCAATTTTTTCCTTTCCATTTCTTGCATCTCCGGCGTCAACATTACATTGCGTAAATTCATTCTTAGAAAAGCGAGGCATTTCTTCATTTCTTTTTTGTCTTTTTTCGTAGTTAGTGGTATATGCGGCGTGCCTTCCTTGACCCCGAACTTGAGATTTTGCTCCCCTGGGCGTGTCTCAGTTTTGTTTTCCTGGCGCATTCGTTGATCTACCCGTGGGTGAGACTGAGAGTACAGTATGCAAAGAATGTGGTGAGCAAGCTCAAAAGACAATAGCATTTTGAAGTTTCAGTTTCTGCTAAGAATTAAAATCTTTCATTTAAATTGTTTTTTAAACAAACAATTTTTAAGAAAAAAAGTAAAATCGACTTGAAGAGATTTTTTTCTTACCTTACTACTGAAACGTCAATTAAGGTTTATTGTAGGCTAGAGTCCTGCATCGGGTAGAGTTACCTGTTTTTACCCGACCCGACCCGATGTTTGGGTCAAGTCGGGTTGGCGTTACATTTTTTTCGTTGCGGTTCGGGTTGATTTCTGCTTTTTTTTGCGGATCGGATTGGTTTTCAATAATTTCGGATTCAGATCGGGTTTTGACTATTGCGGGTCGGTTTCCGGTTGACCCGATTTTTCAAAGAACGTCCAAAATATTTTTTCAGGTTAAAAATCGATGTACAATAAGACCAACATAATGGAAACTCCCGAAAACAAGCACCTCGATTTAGCGAGCACTTTTTGAATTCCTAACACTTATATGCTTATACCTCTGTATAATAGCACTTTCCAATCTACGCACACGTAACATGAGTATGTGAGCATAAACTATCACAAATGCGATATATGTATCTTAGTGCGTATCAAAAATGAAATGTTGGCAATATTTTTCATATTACGAGAGAAGAAGAAATTGTTCGAAAGAATAATCCATTAAAGAAAGAATAATCCATGATCGCCTTTCTTATAGACATTTTATTTCTCATGCAGTAATTTAAATATACATACATTCATACTCAAATACGCTTTTATTTTCATCTGAAACATAATTCAGCTGAAACTTTTTGTGAAAATCCCAACAACTCGACTTGCAAAGAACCTAAATATGACCCGCAAGAATTACTATAGGGTGAACCCGACTCGAAAAAGAAAATTAGTTACAACCCGATCCGGATGCAGGACACTTTATTTAGCTATCCCGAGGTGTTCGCTATTCAGAGGTTTTACTATATTTGAATATTAAAAAACATAGATTTGTCCGTTTTCCTATATAAAACATAAAATTGGTATTAGAGATATAATTGTAGCTACCTTTTCATAAGTCTATTAAAACATGGTTTACTTTTTAGTACTTTCTTTTCACTTAGGGTTCAGTTCGGGTTGCGGATCTACGAAAATTATTTTGTCAGATTCTGGTCGGGTTGCGGATCGCCGAAAATTATTTTGTCGGATTCGGATCGAGTTGCGGGTCGAGGGAATTCTTTTTGTCGGACTCGGGTCGGGTTGCGGGGTGACTTCAAATGGAATTTTGGGGTTCGGGTAGGGTGCAACTCGAACCGCGCATGACTCTACTGTAGACACCCGAAAAGTTTTTGGCGTCCGTTTGTTTGCATGCCTGTATATCTCGCAATAACTGCCGCAAAATGCATCCGATTAGCTTATAATTAGGTATAGGTAGGTTGATAAGGTATACCCGGATTAGCTGTATAGTTTTGGATAAAATTTAGTTCATTCGTTCGAAAAATATGAAACATTTCTTTTGCGTCATAAGACGATTTTCGTATGTTATCATTCACTGAATGGCGCATTCGAATAGTTGATTTAAATGTTACATCATGAAGGCTAAATTTTCGCTAAATTTTCTTAAATTAATCAAATCGGTTTGAAATTTTGTCAATAATTTTATCGACTTTTCGATATTCTCTGTATAATTTTTTATGGAATTTTGCGCGCATGTTCAAAAAATATAAAACACTTTTCTTTAGCATTTTTACTATTTTGAAATAATACGTATGTATCTTCGTCTTTCTTTCTTTCTTTTTTTTTTTTTTTTTTTTTTTTTTTACGGCTGTTTAGCAACTGAACTGCATTGCATTTACACATCAGAAACAGAAACTTAAATCAAATCAGGCTAATTTGACATTCTTAAAGACTAAACTTTTCTGAATCTTAGGGAAATCTTTATTTGCTCAGAAATACACAAATAATCCAACATTATTAATTGAGGATTTCGGGATATTAGATATTGTGTGAAGTGTGATGAAAATTAAAATACCTTCCAAAATTGACGTTCAGGTTAAAAAGGAAGTTTTATATTTTTTGCAAAAATTTTTTTAAACATATCAGCATATCAAGCGAGACAAGGAATTGAAAATACAGTAAACATTGTAAATATTTGTGAAACCAAGGCAGAATCTTTAAGCTCAAATTACCTTAAGTTCTACAAAAAGTAACATGTACGGTTTCATCCTTGCTTGAGCCATAAAAAGCTAAAATATTCAAAATTTAAGTTACCGTACACAGTAAATTCCGAAAAAAAGAAGACAAAAATAACAATAGATGAAAAACAAAATGGATTAAAGAAACCATTTACCTATTGAAGAAGCAACGAAGCCATGAAATATATATAAATATCATATTAGAATACCTTTTAGAAAATAATTTCAATCCAATACTGCTAAGTGACTGATTAATAAAAAGGGGGATAAAGGGGGGGATCCAAAAACAGAAGATAAGAACATTGCAATAAAAAATGGAAATTTATACTTTATCAAGGACATTATTCCACAATATGAGGAAGTCGCTAATGATTTCTGTTTGAATAAAGAAAATGATTAAGTAAGCATTTCTATGTTCAAATCAACCGATCAACTGCGACGACTTCATATGAAAATAATGGAGAGTTCCATATATGTAAAACGGCATTTCAATACTTATAGAAATATTCATAATAAATATGTTTCCATAGTAAACGGAAAAACAAAATAAATCCAGTGTAAGAAATAAAATAATAGAAAATCTCCAGTTACCAATACTACGTTAACCTTATAAACTTTTTTTTAAAAAAGGTGTTACAACGCATGAAAAAATTATTTATCATCATCTAAATTATAAAATAGCCATAAAGATAAATAATTTAGCAAAAGATAAAATGTTAATATACATTAAATGATTAATTATTTTCAAAACTATTGGAAAAATTGTCAAATTGTACAAGCTTCTAACACACATATATGTATATCAAACTGCATATATAAGACGAATACTTTAAAGGGCCGAAACTAGCATTTTTGCACCGCAAACATGGATTTTGGTGACCCCCCCCCCCAACCCCCACCTTCTCTTCCGCAAAGTATATTTACAAAGATAATTTTACTAAATTTCTAATAGCCGACTTATTCTAAAATTTAAAATATGTAATCATAAAATATGTAATGCTGTACTACGTAATCTATAATGGCGGATCCAAGGGGGAGGTCACGGAGTCATAGCCCCCCTCTGGACACCAACAAAAATATTCTAAAGATCATTTTAAAAATGAAATATACAGTAGGGTCCCGCTTAACCGAGTTATATTCTTCTGATGTACTGATGGTTTCCATTATTATAAAACAGCCATTATAAATGAGGTGTTAGGTGACACTTCATTTATAATGGCTGTTTCATAATAATGGAAGCGATCAGTCCATCAGAAGAAAATGATCCATTCCAAAGGTATAATCCTTCATTTGGCGCCCCTTCGTTCTGGCCTTCGGGGCCCCTTCTCCCCCACCCCCTTAGTTTTGGCTCTGCCTTTCAGGGGCAAAGTACTTCTAGTCGTAAAATACTGAAATGATCAAATGACACAAGCATTTATAAACAAATTTATTTAGAAATAAGTAAAAGTTTTTCTTCACGTACTTAATAAATGGAAAATTTCCATCCCTAAATTCTGATGTCAGTGTAGCATTTAGGCATTAAAAATAAGTGGTGCATAAATGCATCACTGCCCTTGAAGGGGTTAACAACATATTGAAATTTAAGGGCGATCGGCCAATTTTTGCGGAAATTACAGCCTAAAAAGTAAAAAAAAAAAAAAAAATAGGCAAAAACAAATAGAGAAGCAGACACTCGTATTATTTTTTTATTCTAATAAAATTTATAATGAAATCACCACCAAACTCAACCCTTTTCAACAACAAAAACAACAACAAAGAGAATTGTCCAAATCGGAGCATCCATTCATAAGTATTTTGCAAAGAAATTTCTTTTTAATTATTTTGTTTACATATTACTAAATAATTTTCATTTAAAATTAAATATCGAAGTTGAAACCTAAATAGATTTATTTATGCATGTAATATCATTCTATACAAAAATTCTTTTAAATGTTTTTATGATGTGTACAGTCACTTGTAGTTTTGCTCTGTGCATTGAAAAATATGGTTAAAGATTTTATTAAACAACTTTTAAAAATACGTATTATTATTGTAATTTACCTTTCAAAAACTCAAAACAATTTAGCAAATTGTCGCATCGGAGTGCGACGTGCACCATGAGGCTTGACAAATATACGAAAATTTCTTTTAAAAAAAGTTCAAAGAAAATTTAAACTGTGTTTCCCTTTTACCACAAAAAATCCTACAATTTGGCAAGTGTTATGGGTTGCATAATACTCAAATACGCAATACACTGTATGATGTATATAACAATCCGATATGAAAATTTGTTATTATTATTAGTAGTATTTTTTTTAATAAGAATTTTTAAATGTGAACGGACTTATGGGTCACCCTTTATTCTCACAAACGATAAGGTAAATGCACTTATAGTTTACCACTTACCAGTTGTGGGCCACTAATTTTTTAAGTTTAAAAACAAGACCAAAATGCATTTCTGAAAAACGACTGAAAGATATCTGATTGACCAACATCCCGAAATTTGAACTTTCCATTAAACTGTTCGAAAAAAAAAAAAAAAAATGTTGTTGTTCCTGCTAGTACATTTATTTATTTTCTAGAGTGTTTTCAAAAACAGATTGTTTGACAAATTCTTTGAGATTTCATTAAGAGATAAGCTTTTATTTAAAACATTGTTTCTTTAATATTATGTTTTATTTTATATAAAACTACTGTTCATATGCTCTATTACATTATAAATAATTTGTTGGATAAGCCGAAAACATTCATGCATCAGAAATTTAGTAGGCCCAGTAGTGGAGCACAGAGGAAGGTAATATTTTATATTTTTATTATTAACCATTTGGAAAAATGGTTATTGTCCTCGTCAGGGTAGGAAATCAAAAGCATACCTGAAATTTTTTATTGGTTTAATCCGCATTTTATTCGTTTTCTGATTGGTCTATACAGTAATCTGCATTTCCTTTTACTTTCAACAGAGATGGATACTTCTGTTGCCACTATGACAAAAAAATAATAAAAACTACAAAAAAAATTAATAACTCAGAAACAAATTGAGATACAGCTTTCAAACAAATTGCATTTAAAAGTACATTTTTTTTTCTCTATACGACGGTGTAAAAAGTAATATTGTGGAATGTTTAGAAGTTTAAGAATGAAATTTCATTTAAAATGAGTCGTCAGATTCCTTGGACATCTGACGATGGAAAAGCCTTTTGCCGAACAGCCAATGAAATGCTTGGATAATACGTAAGTTTCAGGAAATATGACGAGGCGCAGGCGATTTTTGTCGCTTGCATTTTTTACGCGTAATAACACTATTAATGTTTAATTCATGGCGTACGTAAAGGTATGATCAACTCCGCGCGATTTTTTATGTCTTAAATTTTAGTCTTCAAAAAAATCATTTTCCAAATGGTCATTGTAATTTGTTAAATTGCTTTTTTTATTATTATTATTTTTCCCCGAAGAATATATTTTGAAACTTTGAATGTTTACTCTGATACACGAAGGTTAAAACCAGGCTAAAAAATTTATATATCTTTTGGAATTCACTAACACTTTAATAAAAATTAGATAAATGTCCTTAATTGGCCCACTATTGGTGCATTTACCATAGTAGAGCTATAACATTTATATCTACCTCTAAAAAATAAGTCCTTTCGCAAGGTATGTAATTCTACAAGCACCATGAAATTAAATAAATAAATAAAATATAATAAAAAGAATCGTCTCATCGCACCAGAAACGTATTGCGTACAGCACAGGTGAGAAGCGAGTTGCGTGTGGGTGCGCCCATTCAGGAATTCACCCCGTACTCGGGCGAGTAGGTGAAAGATGGACAGACAGACGTACGCGGCCACTCCCAAGGGTTCCCCACAGCTTGCTTTCTTTTTTTCGCCCGCAAGCGAGATCACATGTGGTGCCGACTGACACACAGATGCGGTTTTCGACACCTGGCTAGACGAACGAAGCCCGGGGTAAATAAAGGGGGGAGGTGCACGTTACCTGCGTGGACGCTTTTCAATATTATGGACACAAGTCCAGGTTGTGAGGAGTAAATCATGCATATTGATCTGTAATCTAGCTTTCAGCACGTTCTCAAATCGAAACCCGCTACTTTCCGATAGATTTGAAGACCTGGGTGGGGAAAGACGTTATGTAACAAAAATTAAATTTGAAAAAATTAAAGTGAAAGCTTTTCTTGTACATTTTATTGGTTTATTTATTTATTTATTTATTTCTAGGTAGCATTTGTTTAAAATGTTAACAGGTTTAACAGGTTAATACTTTTAGAAAAACTGCTTAACATCTAATTTTCAAATGTTAAAAATTATTAATATTATTTAAATTATTAAATAAAAAACAGTTAAATATTAAAATGCAATGTCTCATATCTTTAAGACTAATTAGAATCTTAAGTATTTTAGCTTTACCGTGTGACAGATTACTTTATAACACCTTCATCCATAAGTTAAAACAAAAAATAAAATAAAATAAAACAAAATTAGGGAAAATGTGTCGGAATATTTTCTTTTACTCGGGTTTGAATAAAAAACAGTTAAATATTAAAATGCAAGCCTCATATCTTTAAGACTAATTAGAATCTTAGTATTTTTGCTTTACAGTTTGACAGATTACTTCTTAACACCTTCATCCATAAGTTAAAACAAATAAATAAATAAAAATAAAAAAATAAAATTGGGTAAAATGTGTCGGAATATTTTCTTTTACTCAGGTTTGAATTATGAATTATTTTCAGATTCTCTAGAATCGAACATTTTCCCATTCCTATAAAAGTAAAAGACGTAAAAAAAAAGGAAGAAAAAAATTTAAATGCTGATAAAGTTAATGAAATAAACTGAATTTTGGCATATGATGAAATCATGAAGGAGGACCAGGATAGCAATTGACTAAAATAAAAATCTATCCCCTTTACAGCGGAAAATTTAAAAAAAATGAGAAAAATAAATAAAAATAATAAACCGTTGTTTGTTTTCTTGTCACCTGAATGTGAAGGTTGTAGAATTTCACGCATATAAAAGCAAAAATAATTCGTAATTGTGAATTATGTCAAACAGTTCCACGTTATCAAGCGGATAAAATCAAATATTCGGAAACACCCTTGAAAGAAGCAGAAAAAGATATATCGAACTCTCATGCCACTTTGGAAACAACAATGATTATGAATTCGAATGCTTGTATTCACAAAAGAAAAATGCAATTAGTAGCCTGGTGGTCACAACATGGTCTAGGCGGGGATTTAATCTATATGATTATTTATGGAAACTACAGGAGGGGGGTCGTTGATGTTTCATCTGTGAAAAATCTTTTTATACTCCATGAAGAGATTGAAGCCTGCTATCCTTCATGTTTTGTATCAATGCGATTATCCATATATGAATCAACATGAAACCGGTTAACTTTTGGTTTTTATTTAGCCAATTATTTAGCTAATCGGTGAACTTTCATTATTTAGATTTTTTTTTTTTTTTTTAACAAGAAACTTTTTGGAGAAATGTTCTGTAACATAAACTAAATAAGTATTTGTTAAAGAAAAAACAAATTTTCAATTTACGGATAAAAATATGTTCCAATTGCCATTTTCTCATTTCTCCCCCTCCATTCTTTTATTCTACTACTTAAGGGGGCTGGTCACTCAGCTTCCGATCTCCCCTCACTAATGTAAAGTCTATGGGCATTGGATACATTCGTATATTTAAAATATCTCCTCGGGAAATTAATATTTTTAACTTCTATTATTTGTGTACCACTTCCTAAAAGGGGTACACGACATTTCGGTCCCGCAATTTCGATCCCGCCGTTTCGGTCCCGAGACATTTCGGTCCCTGGCCATTTCGGTCCCGAGACATTTCGGTCCCTGGCCATTTCGGTCCCGAGACATTTCGGTCCCTGGCCATTTCGGTCCCCAGCCATTTCGGTCCCTGGCCATTTCAGTCCTTAGCCATTTCGGTCCCTTGTCATTTCGGTGCCCACCACCTTATAACTCGTATTCTAATTGTCGTGGGCCGCCAAACGCTGTAATTTAAACATTATTTGGGACCTTTTTAAATTTTTTTGACACCCCCACCCCCCCAAATTAAAAAAAAAGCTGAATATAACAGCCCGATAAATTTAAACTTTTATAACTCATGATAATGAAATCACAGCAAGCTGAAAATTTGTTTGCTTGAACAATGTGACATAATTTTACAGGGGACATTGTCTTTTTATTATTATTATTATTTAACAAAATGGATTTTTTAAGCTTTATTATTTGTTATTAATATTAGGTATTTTATATATACTGTAAACTGCCATAGATGATTTTTTGGTTGTTTTCATACGTTTTTTAGAACCTTTAAATTATCATCATTAATTAAATAATTTAAAAAACTGTTCTTATTTTTTCTCCTTCTTACAATTAGATTAATAATAAATGTCTTCAATAATTCAATTGGACACTTATAAGCTATTGTAGGTAAATATTTCCTCAAATCATTCTTCTACATCCTCTCCTTTAATAATTCAGAAATGAGATATATTTATTGAAGCAAAAATATTTAATTTTTCTTATTACTTTTATAATACATAATTTTGTTTTCATAAGTTACTTTACCATTATAAACATTGCAGTGGCTGAGAGGTTCTGCTCTCGAAGCTGGTAGACGGGAGGTGCTGGGTTCGAACCCAATCGCGCCCGTCGGCCTAATCGTTCGGAGTTTTCGTGATTTTCTTCGAACCGTGGATTTCCATGCGTTAATACGGATTAGGTTCCCTTAGAAAGACCTCCACGGAAGGCACTCCCCCCAGGGCCCATATCCCTCGTGTAGATAATTGGCCGTCAACAATCAACCCAACCCATTATAAACATTGGGAAAACAATAGTGATTTGGTAATTAGGTGTGCCAGGAAAAATATTTTGTTGTCAGAAAACTCCACCCACCGCTTCATTTTTTTAAAAATAATTATTGGTTGCATTTTTAACAGTCTTCTCACCCATTGCAGACGATTTTTGCGAACTAATTTTACTGAAACTGGGCCTATTTCTTTGTAATAAGATGATTATTTTTTATTTTATGTAATAGTGTAAGTATTATTTTAATTAATTTTATTTTCAATTTTTAACTGACAAAACTAAGGTTTTTAGGTGCGTTCGTAATTATATAAATACGTAGCACCTATAGTCGTCGTTCAGTCCGTCCGTTTGCCCGTCTGTCTGTCCGCATATAACAGAGCAAAACAACCCAACCGAATGGTCTGAAATTTTAAATATATGATTGTTGCATAATTTTGTCCAGCCATTTCAAATTTTATAGATATCGGATGCATAGTTTAATTACAGGGACTGTCAAAAGTTTTTCTTTACATTGCGGCCAATGGGAAAAATTATTGCAAGTGCATTTTAATGATGTTACAGCCTTCCGAATGGTCTGAAATTTTAAATATATAATTGTTGCAAAATTTTGTCGAGCCATTTCAAATTTTATGAAAATCGGATGTATAATTTAATTACAGGAACAGTCAAAAGATTTCCGTTACATTACGGCCAATGGGAAAAAATTATTGCAAGTGCATTTTAATGATGTTACAGCCTTCCGAGTGGTCTGAAATTTTAAATATATAATTGTTACAAAATTTTGTCGAGCCATTTGAAATTTTATGAAAATCGGTGTATAGTTTAATTACAGAGACAGTCAAAAGTTTTGCGTTACATTACGGGGAATGGGAAAAAATTATTGCAAGTGCATTTTAATGATGTCACAGGCTATGCACTCATGAAGTGCAAAAAAAATATCATTCAGTACAATATGGGGTGCAAAAAATAATTATAAAACTAGTTATAGTACGAACGCACCTCATTTGCCACGTTTGACGAGCACTTTCCAACTTGTTTGTATTTGTCGTTTATTTATTGATTTTTAATATTACCCTTTTCCTCCCACTTTCCCAGAAAAAATATTAATAATTTTTTATTTTAGTTTTAATATTAATTATATTAATAGTTTTAAATTTCGGTGACTTTAAATATAAAATAAATAAACATGTAAAAGATAAATTTCAGTTTATAACTACTGTATGATAAATTGAATATAAAATGTATTATGTATTGAGTTTATTTTAAAGTAAAAAAATTTAATGTATATTAATAATGTTATTAATTTAATAAATTAAGGATATATTAAATAAAAAATATATTTAATAACATATTAATTTAATTTTTATACTAAAATTCCTAACTTTTTTGAGAATTAATTAATAGCAATTGTTAGTAGCAATTATTAATAGCACTTAAAGTTTTTATTCAAAAGTTTTAATTTATAATTTCCAAAAAATAATATAGGAATTTTTTGAAAAATCAGTCAAAAACATAAAGTCTAAGTAATAATTGATTAATTAA
This sequence comes from Maratus speciosus, assembly GCA_963932465.1. NCBI lineage: Eukaryota > Metazoa > Arthropoda > Arachnida > Araneae > Salticidae > Maratus > Maratus speciosus. The sequence continues at coordinate 222,958,892 of OZ010790.1, read as the reverse complement.
TTAAACATAATAATAATAATAATAATAATAATAATAATAATAATAATGCAACATTTACGTAAAAATACCTTTTAACAGTGTTAGGTGATATTATGCAGATTTTAATTTTTTAAGTACAGTTATAATTTACAATTCGCAAAAAGTAAGAAATTATTAATTAATTATAATTAAAGAGCAAAAATAATATTATAAGCTAACTAATAAATGAATAAACAACATGTTTATCTTCAGAACCCTTATCACTTTTATACATCCTAATGAAGTTAATAACGTTATAATAACCGAAAATAAAAAATATATATATTTGCATTTAACCTATAAAAACTATTATATAGTTCATGTAATAGTTTTTAAACAAGCAATTGATAAATTAGTTATCTAAACATTTAATAATTAAAATAATTTTGAATTGATAAATACGTTTAATAAAAACAATTTAATTTTTGAATTTTTTTTTTACTTAACAATATAACTATGAGTGTTTTCAATTTGTCGTGCAAGTTAAATTCATGCTGTATCAAATTTATTGCAAACTAACGGCAAACAAGTAATCAAAAATACTGCAAACTTACTGCAAAGTAGTAACCCTTCCATATCACAATATAAGTTTAACCCCTTCGAAGGGGTCAATAGACCTGATCAGGTCTATTGATGCGAAAGCGCCGTCAGAAGGCGCATGCATAGGTTTTATCACCATAAACAAGTTTAGGTAATATTTGTACTTTTCATTTCGAGCATTTTTTGGTATTTAATAAGTATAGCGTTTAGAAAAAACGGTGCCTACCGAATAAAATTTCTGCAATTTCTGCGTATGTGCTGATTCTCATTGTTGTTGAGTCTCTCAACAGAGATATTTTTTGCTTTCGTCACTTTCGTGAATTAAAGACAGTCTTGCCATCAGTTTCACAAAAAACTACTCATGCAAGTGGGTGATGGTATACCTTGCGGGAGATTTGCTGCGAATTTCTCAATTCAAATTTGTCACGGCAAGATAATATCAGAAAAAATCAAACTTTCTGCTAATGTTCATGCTATCTGGGTTACCTCAAAAATTTCCACGGGGAGCGCGGCGGATCGAATGAACGGCTCATGCGATTGACACTTATGTGAAATCATTATCCAATATCTATTACAGCACAAGTTCTTAATTCAATGGCAATAAATTAAACATGAAAATTGCTGTTTTACATTTAACCACTTGGCCCTAACTTTATTGTTGGCAAATGTTATGTAATATGAAACTTGATTTAACCCATTCGCTGCCAAAACTAAGAATTTTCAAATTTTTTGTTGAAGGTCGTTTGCCAGCACAAATGCAGAAAGATAAATTTCGCTTTACTAATACAGCAAAATTTCTGCCAATAAATGAGGCATTTTTTTTAATTCTAAAATAGTGGTGACAAAGTAATCAATAAATTAAAGCCACGAGTATACTCGTGAATGACAGCGAATGGGGTAATTAAATTTAACTCTTCAGTATTGCGCTCAGCTTTTTACATTATAAGTGAATCTTTTTCACTGGTAAATATTAATGTAACTTGAATGTATTATTAGTTGCAGTTATAGAGATTGGCCTTATATTTTTTATCCATGCTTTTTTTTTAAATTAAGAAATTAAATAAGGATATACCTAAATTCTTAAAGTTACTCGAAATACTCCTATCATATATACACAGTCAAGACAAGATTCCAAGGACTGGTAAAAAGCTCCATTTTAGACAGGCTTCCATGTAAAGAAGTGTAATTAATTATACTTCTAAGATACACTACCTCAATAAGATCTATTGTTCGTTTCGCAGGGATTCTGAAACTCTTCCGTTTGAGACAGGATTCCGTTATAGAAAGATTCCGCTTTCACAGGTTTCACTATGCTTCACTAAAGAAGGGTGAAAATCCCCTTTTCAGACAGGTTTTCAGCAAATTTAATTGTATCGCAATTCATATTAAGACCATGTAACGCTTACGTTAAAGACAGGATTCTGTTATAGACAATTACTATTTTGACAAGTTTTATTCTATTCATATGATATAAATAAGTATATTTATATAAATACACAAAACTTTTAAAAATGGAACCTGCCTATAACGGAGTTCTGTCTTAAACATAAATGTTCCATAGTGCTACGGAAAAGAATACTATACAAATACACCAAATAACACGGAAACCTGTGTAAAACGGAATTTTTCACCAATATTTACAATTTCATCTTGACAGGTTTTACTATATATATAACATGAAGGGAAAATTCTGGACCCTCCCCCCCCCCCGAAACGAAATCCTGGCTACGCCACTGCATGTCGTCCCGGTTTTTTTAAGCCATTAAAGATGAAAAATGCCGTGTGGCCACAAAAAAGCGCCGGCTGGCTAGAACAAAGAGAGCGCGAGTAGAATAATTCTTCTATCTGGATCTTTATTTAGCATAATCAAATGGGGGAAGCCAGGACATCTACACTTGACATATATATATACATGTATAATATTCTTTTGAAAGAATAACATATAGATATCAAGAAAAGCCAAATATGTTTTCTAAATTTCCAAATTTCTTCATTGTGATATATTTATAAAATTTCTTAATTTAAAATGAAATTTTACGTAAAAGTGATTCACTATACATTACTATTTTGAGATTTTATGTTATTTTTTTTTTGTATTTTCATTTTTATTTTTTATTTGTCATATTAAAACATATAGGCTGCTTTAATTCTAAGTATATAAGTCAAATAAATAACAAAGAAATATTTGAAATACAGAATTAATTTTAAATACGAAAAGAATATTTTATGATAGTAGAAATTTTAAAATTTTGATTTATGTTTACTGTGCTCGTAGTTTTTGAATGTAATAAGCATATAAAAGTCTTAAATATATTAAAAAGGATTTGTAATTGTTGCAAACCACTTCACCGTCGACAGGTATGGGGAAAAAGTGCTTTTATCCCCGAGTTATCTCGGGGTAAACGATGAAGTGGTTCAAAATTAAAAATATTTTTAAACTTGTCATTCGACACCGGTAGAAATAGCGGTAATATTATTGTTACATGTAAAAAGATTAATGCAAACTTTTAAATAGTTTTTCAAAAAATAGTAAATTAAAATAATTATTAAAATAAAATAGAAAGTTCTAGTCTGTTCCGGTGCAGAATTTAAAAAATAATGTGTCTTTATCACAATTCCATGTTAAGAACCCCCTTTTTAAAAAATATGTAAAATGCAATACATTTAAAATTGATGCGCCGTTAAATAATAGGATAAAATAAAGATTTGTAAAAATATTTGCAGATTTTTTCATTATTAATCACATAGTGTGCAAATTATATACAATTGAATATGTGCATTTTGGCATGGGCATTTGCATATGAAAATTAAAGCTCGACTTATAAATATTTTTAAATTGTCTGGACTTTATATTTATGATAGACTAAAATATGAGGAGCTTCTATAAAGAATCCACAGAACGCTCCCTTCCCCCACTCCTGAAAACGATCACTTCTACCATATAAAATTTGCATGGGGTGCTACAATTTGATTGCGAGTTATAAGTGTTTGCGGTTTTCGGGCCCTTATATTCGGTTATACTAAAATTTCAAGGGTTCAGTTAAAAAATCTTATAATGTACCTCCTTTTTTAAAGATTACGTTTACCGTACAAAATATGAGTGTGATTACGATAATTACAGAGAGAGTTATAAATGTTTTAATTTATCAGGACCTTATACTTAAGATACACTAAAATATATAAAAAGTCAACAGAGCCCCCCCCCCCCCCCTGCCTTATAAAACGATTATGATTATCATAGGAAATTTGTGTGGGCTGCGACAATTTTGATCTGTGTTATAAGTATTTGCGTTTTCGAGGCCTTATATTCGAGTTATACTAAAATTTAGGGAGTTCAGTTAAAAAATTTGATAATGTCCCTCCTTTTATAAAGATTACGTTTACCATACAAAATATGAGTGTTTTGCGATAATTATAGATCGAGTTATAAATGTCTTAATTTATCAGATCCTTATACTTATGATACACTAAAATATAGAAAATGTCAATCCCCCCCCCCCTTGTTTTTTAAAATGATTACCATACGAAATTTGTGTGTGTTTACTAAAATTTTAAGGCCTTTATTTAAAAAACTCTACAATGTCCCCTATAAAATTGTCACCTATTTCAAGTGCACAAAATTTCAGCTTGCTGGAGAAGGGACCGAAATATCTCGGGACCGAAATGTCTTGGGACTAAATTGTCTCGTGACCGAAATGTCTTGGGACCGAAATGTCTCGGGACTGAATTGTCTCGGGACCGAAATGTCTCGGGACCGAAATGTCTCGGGACCGAATTGTCTCGGGACCGAAATGTCTCGGGACCGAATTGTCTCGGGACCGAAATGTCTCGGGACCGAAATGTCTTGGGACCGAATTGTCTCGGGACCGAAATGTCTTGGGACCGAAACGGCGGGACCGAAATGGCGGGACCGAAGTGTCGGGACCGAAACGTCCTGCTTCCTCCTAAAAGATGTCTCTTTTTTTCTTACTTCTCAAACTATTTCTAGAGTATAGACTTAATTTTATAGGAAGTTTGTATAAAATCTTACTCAACAGTTCGCCTGCTTTTAAGACATAAAATATTAAATTCAGCATATATTTATAAAATATTTTGAAAACTAAGAAAAAAAGAGACATCCTTTAAGAAAAGTACACATGAAAAAGATATTAAAAATATGAAATTCCCAAGAAGATATTTTAAATATAAAAGTGCATCTAAAGTCCATAGACTTAACATTACGGAGGAGAATTCCGAAGCTGGGAGGCTTTCTAACCAGGCAGACAGTGCACCGCATATTGTACTGAATGTATACTGCTCAAAACAATTGAGCACATGGTTTTAACGAAATTACGCAAATATTTACACCGATAAGTAACGTAAAATAAAACATCCATAATTTAAAGTGCTGTAGAAAACAGATAAAGAAAACTTCACACGTAAATTAAAGTTTATGACGTCAAAAATTGGAAAAAGATGATAAGTGCAGAAATCGGGATTTTGCAGAAACGTCTGTTTCACTGCCTCAATTGTAAAATTCAATTGCTCAGCTTGTGTTTTGAGAAAAGGTGGCTTGAAAAGGTCACAACAACATGATTTGCCGCAATCCATGGCTTGGCGTGTTATCGGTACAGTTGAATTTGGGAAAACACAACGAAGTGTAGTGGACGCTGTTGGAGTCGCAAGAAGTGTCCGCATGAAAGGCTGTGGAATCGATTCCAACACATATGAAATCGTAGTCATCGACAAGTGCAAGGTCGAAAATGTTCTAACACAGAAACTGATGACCGATATATCCAGTTAACAGCCCGTCGAGACGGTACGGGCAATGCTACTCAGCTGCAAACACAGTTGTTCTTGGCCAAAGGACGAAAGGTGTCCAGCGAAACAGTCCGAAATAGGCTTCATCAGGGTGGTCTCTATGCACGTAAGCCAATGGATTGTATTCCGTTGACCTCAAGCCACTGTGCGGCCTAAAGAAGGTGGGGAACTGAACATCGAGTTTGGAGGCAACGTTGTTGGAGTGAAATTCTGTTTACAGACGAGTTCCGATTCAGTCTGGATGTGACATCTGATGTGTTTTGGCATGGAGAGAAAGAGGCACTCAAAATAATCCCACATTCGTTCGGGAAAAATCACATTACAGACGAGGTGGATTGATGCTCTTGGCTGGAATCAGCATAGGTGGACGTACGGGCCTGCATATCATTCGGAATGGCACTTTGAAGGTCCGGAGTAATACAGACGAGATACCGAGACCTCATGTCGTATTTTATGTTGCAGTAATTAGTGATTTCTTTTTTTCCATGCATGATAATGCCAGACTTTATACAATTCATCTTGTGGAAAACATGCTTGAAGCTAAAACAATACAGCGTATGGAATGACCAGCATGCTCTCCTGACCTAAATCCGATCGAGCATGTTTGGGACATACTCAGACGACGAATTGCTGCGAGACCGAGGCCTCCTTTTACTGTCCGGGACATGGAGATTGCAATTCTTCAGTATTGGAACAGTATTCCCCAAGTCTTATCGATAACCTCATCGCATCCATGGAAAACCGGTGTGCAGCAGTCTTAGCTGTTCGGGGAGACAACATGCCACATTAAAAATCTTGCATCATTTCAAAACAATACTTTTTTTTATGATTTACATGAAACCAAATTATTGCCATAAACCATCTTTTCATGTTCTTTTCATCTTTTCAAAAAATAAAAGCTCCTTTACCATTTTTTTTTTGCGTCTTTTTTTATGTATTGCGCATTGCTACACGTGTACGATCCATTTTATGCCCATACATTGCTGTTTTGCACTGTTCTCTTCACTTTTTTGCTTGCTCCCCTAATTTTTTTGAGCAGTGTATATTTTAGGGCACTTCGTTCTCTTCGAAAGGCTGTAACATCATTAAGAGGCTACTTCAGTCAAATGAAAAGACACATTCGCTAATGCTAATCCTATGGAAGAAATTTATAAAGATATCTCGGTTGCATTTCAATATTTTTAAATGATTTCTTTTGCATTGGATAGTTGAGATCGATCTGTATGCAGGCCGTTTTTTACTTTTTCGATTTTCATTGCAGATTTTTTTTAGGAGTATGTTTTCATTTTCGAAACCGGTTTCGAAAATGAAAGTGTCCCCATAAAAAATATCTGTAAACAAAATGGAAAAAGTAAAAAACAACCTTTGTACAGATCCATCTCAGCTGTCTAATGCAAAAAAAAAAATCATTTAAAAATACTGAAATGCAACCGAGATATCTTTATAAATTTCTTCCATAGGATTAGCATTAGCGAAAGGGTCTTTTCACTTTACTGAAGTAGCCTCTTAAAATGCACTTGAAACATTTTTTTTTCCATTGGCCGTAATGTAACGGAAAACTTTTGACTGTCCCTGTAATTAAACTATACATCCGATTTTCATAAAATTTGAAATGACTCGACAAAATTTTGCAACAATTATACATTTAAAATCTCAGACCATTCTGTTAGGTAGTTTTTGCTGTGTTATATGCGGGCAGACCGACCGAACGACGACTATAGGTGCTACGTATTTATATTATTACGAACGCACCTAAAAACGAAGAAGAAAGAGGAGGAACTGACAAGAAACTGAATTTTCATTAAAAATGCACATTTTAATGTACTTTATTACTAATTTGTACTTTATTAGCTTTCGAAAATACATGCACAGATTTGTTGCGACTGAAAATTTGTGTGACCAAAAGGGTGCCTCGGAATAAATATCGCATTGAGAATTTTGAGCAGAAATAAAAAAGCATGGAACATTTTAAAAGCGTACAGACGCAGAAAATGACTGCAGAAAAAGTATATCATGGAACAATTACTGACTAACAAATACACAAAAAAAAGTTATTTACAAAACACTGAGTAAGTAATATATAATTAGTATTAAAAATGACTTACAGTAAAATAATTTATTTTTTTCAAACTACCATGTTGTACACATATGATTTTCGGTGGAAGAAGGAGGGGTGCGTGTGTTAGGGGGAAGAGGGGGGGGCGGCGGTGCATTAGAAAATAGTTGGCACCTTCGGCATAGTGAGAAACATTAGCACCTGCAGTGAAATGTAATGAAAAGCTTTAAAATAAGACTATCATACATAATAATCAGCTGAATAAAAATCACAAACAGCTTTCATATTAGGTAGCTTTTGTAAAAAATACTACCTCATAATGAAGAGAACGAACATTTTTTTCCAAATGGATTAAATCATATTCAAGGCTGGAGTAGCACAGTTGAAGTTTATTCCAACAGAGCGAAAAATGTCCAGACCAGCTAACCTGGATACTTGGCGCGCCGTGCCAATGCTTTACTGTTAAGCTATCCGGACGATACCTGACTGACATAATTCAGTCTTATTTGTTGGACATGGCTGCGAACTGCAGCGCTAATTTCATTCATCACTATAGCATTTACATGATGAAAATGTGTTTTAACACGGGAACCAACTGAATACATCGTATACAGGAGTTTCCGTGTTAAAACACTCTTGACATATTTATCTTGAAACAATTTTAAAATGTTATTAACAATTTCCTGTTGTGTACTTTTGGTATCGGTATCGATCTCTCACAACGCACAACTTTTCGAACCTTTCGAAATCGGGCGAGATCGAGCTCCGAGTAAAAGGATCACGAATTCATCTCTTAGTCCAGGCAATAGGGAATTTTACCTAGCAAAATTAGTGGTAGCTCTGGAAATCGGTTTACTTTATGTTTATTGGGTCGCTGAATCCGAATTTGTAACTTCCCACCAAAATTTCCCCCGGCAACCCCCCAAAAAAGGTTTTTATTTTAAAAAAATCAATTTTTTTATTGTTTTAGGGAAAAAGTATCTAGAAATTCAGAAAGTAGATAAAATTTGCAACAAATTAGATATATGATATTATGACTTAGGATGAAGGGGAAGGGGGATCTGCCTCGGAACATGCGCCGCGGTGCTGCGTGGATTAAGTTGCGCAATTCCACTTAACTACTCACACATTTACATTCGCCCTCCCATCTCCCTTCCGAACTTTCTCTATAAGGTTTACTTTAAGTTTTTTGGGTCGCTGAATCCGAATTTTTAACTTACCCCAACCCCCCCCCCCCCGAAAACCCCCCAAAATAGTTGTTTTTAACTTAAATTTCTTATTGTTTTAGGGGAAAAGCATTACGAAATTCAGAAACTAGATAAAAATTGCAACAAATAGGATATATGACATTATGACGTAGGATAAACGGGGAGAGAGGGGGCTGCCTCGGAACATTCCCCGCGCGCTTTCCTCAAAAACCAAATTTTTTCAAAAAATCAATTTTTGGGGGGGTTTCCGGGTGAAATTTTGGTGGGAAGTTACAAATTCGGATTCAACAACCCAAAAAACATAAAGTGAGCCGAAATTCAGAACTAGTAATAAATTTGCTAGGTAAAATCCCCTATTGCCTGGCCTTCATAACTTAGTGCACGTAGCACCGCAGTGCATGTTTAGAGGCAGCCCTCCCCCTCCCCGTTCATCCTACGTCATAATGCCATCTATCCTATTTGTTGCAAATTTTGTCTAGTATCTGAATTTCGTAATGCTTTTCCCCTAAAATAACAAGAAATTTAAGTTAAAAACAACTATTGGGGGGGGGGGGGGGGTTCGGGGGTAAAATTTTGGGGGGGAAGTTAAAAATTCGGATTCAGCGACCCAACAAACTTAAAGTAAACCTTATAGAGAAAGTACGGAGGGGAGATGGGAGGGCGAATGTAAACGTGTGAGTGGTTAAGTGGAATTGCGCAACTTAGTTCACGCAGCACCGCGCGCATGTTCCGAGGCAGATCCCCCCTTCCCCTTCATCCTAAGTCATAATGGCATATATCTAATTTGTTGCAAATTTTGTCTAATTTCTGAATTTCTAGATACTTTTCCCCTAAAACAATAAAAAAATTGATTTTTTTTTAATAAAAACCTTTTTTGGGGGGCTTTTTACCAAAATTTGGGGGGGGGGGGGGTTGCCGAGGGAAATTTTGGTGGGAAGTTAAAAATTCGGATTCAGCGACCCAAAAAACATATAGTAAGCCATTTTCCAGAACTACCATGAATTTTGCTAGGTAGAGCCCCTATACGGTCTCTATTGCCTGGACTATCTATAGCCTTTTTAGGTGCGTTCGTAATTATATAAATACGTAGCACCTATAGTCGTCGTTCAGTCCGTCCGTCCGTCCGTCTGTCCGTCCGTCTGTCCGTCCGTCCGTCTGTCCGCATGTAACAGAGCAAAAACTACCCAACCGAATGGTCTGAAATATCAAATATATGATTGTTGCAAAATTTTGTCGAGCCATTTCCAATTTTATGAAAATCGGATGTATAGTTTAATTACAGGGACAGTCAAAAGTTTTTCTTTACATTACGGCCAATGGGAAAAATTATTGCAAGTGGATTTTAATGATATTAGAGCCTTCCGAATGATCTGAAATTTTAAAGATATAACTGTTGCAAAATTTTGTCGAGCCCTTTCAAATTTTAGGAAAATCGGATGTATAGTTTAATTACAGGGACAGTCAAAAGTTTTTCTTTACATTACGGCCAATGGGAAAAATTATTGCAAGTGCATTTTAATGATATGAGAGCCTTCCGAATGATCTGAAATTTTAAAGATATAACTGTTGCAAAATTTTGTCGAGCCCTTTCAAATTTTAGAAAAATCGGATGCATAGTTTAATTACAGGGACAATCAAAAGTTTTTCTTTACATTACGGCCAATGGGAAAAATTATTGCAAGTGCATTTTAATGATATTACAGCCTTCCGAATGGTCTGAAATTTTAAAGATATAATTGTTGCAAAATTTTGTTGAGCTATTTCAAATTTTAGGAAAATCGGATGTATAGTTTAATTACAGGGACAGTCAAAAGTGTTCCGTTACATTACGGGGAATGGGAAAAAAATATTGGAAGTGCATTTTAATGATGTATCAGACTATGCGCTTTATGAAGTGCAAAAAATTATACATTCAGTACAATATGGGGTGCAAAAAATAATTATAAAACTAGTTATAGTACGAACGCACCTCATTTGCCACGTTTGACGAGCAATTTCCAACTTGTTTGTTTTATAATTTAACAGCTGAGTTTCACGATGTGGATGCATTTAGACATGTTCTTATGCCCAGAAAAATTTTGGACGAAATTGGGAGTTTTGAATTGAAGGATCTTTCTTATAAGAAGGGCATTAGGAAATAAGTCCCACACTGTAAAAAAAAAAATCTGTAATTTTTAAAGAAAAAAATGCATTTTTTACGGAAAAAAACTGTTTTAAAGAAAAACAGTATTTTTCTGTAAAAAAAATTGGATTTTGTAATTTTTACAGAAAAAAACTGTTTCAATGAAAAATTACATATATGTTCTTTAAATTAAACGGATTTTCACTAGCGCCAAAATTGAAAGTTTTTTTCTGTCAACTTGAGAGATTTTTTTTTTCTTTTTTATTTTTTTTTTTACAGTGCATTTTTTTACAACCAAAACTTACCGAGTTTTGATATTTTGAATTTTCAGTGTTTTCTGGCACTAAAAACGCGTCGTTTCATTTTATACTTGACTTGTATGTTTTGTGTAGTTGGAACTATGCTCCTATCATCACCGGTTCAAAATATAATCGCTATTATCTATCTATTTTCAATCACCCGTCATAGTTTGCTTAGAAACAACCAATCACTGATTTCGTTGGATAAAATTTCGACCAGAGCGCCATGACAAACAAAGCCACATCTGACTTACTCATATGCAAATTACTCATTACTTTAGTAATTATTTCATGTAAATCAGTCAATTCAACTTGAAAGAGTTCCTCAATAAAAATATTAGAGTCTTCCAAAATTGGTTTACAGTGACCATTAAGCCACACACTGTGCAATAAATTTTAGCCGCATGACTATAGTCTCAGAATCGCGAAATATCAGTCCAAACTGGAAATTCAGATTTTTCAAACGGATAACTCAAAAACCGCATACGTAAATTCTGCGGTTATTACGACGTATTATGCGGTGATTTCGATAAAGTATAAAATTTAATTTCTTATGTACCGTATATACTCGAGTATAAGTCGACCCCCAAATTTGGGAGCTTTAACAGGACCTTCCGTTTGAATACCAGTGGGTCACTCAACAAAAAAAAAGTTACTTTTCCGGTGCACGATAGTTAATTTTTTACAGAATATATTTTTTAAAGAATAATTCAGATGTCTTACATGTCAGAATACATTAAAAATACATATTTGATGAAAGCTGCTAATTTGTGATGTCTTTTTTTTTTTAACCCTTTATCTACTGACGGTACTTATAACTACCATTAAAATAACTTGTAATAAAATTCATATAATACATCGATTAGTAGTAATACAGTTTAGAATGAGTTATAGATATATTACTTTATCTTGTTTCAAAAGCGTTATTGGTTACACAAAACACAAATATTTTTAAAAGGATAATTTCTTTTGCCTTTGCATCTTTTCAGTTTTCTTGGCGTTGGGGGGAGGGGGGGGGGATTTTTTAATTCGGAAATATTTCTATTGTAAGAACATTATATTCGTACATTTCCTAATTCTGCAAAATACTAAGAAAAATATTTAAAGTAAAATATTTGAGTGAGGTTATGAATATTACATAAAATTCCCATAAGTTCAAATTTAATTAATCCTTCTAAATCCTCCAATCCTTCTAAAACTTATTAAATGATTATGTAAGTCTTCTAATGTAGCTTCAAAAATAAATTCACGAAAAATGCTTTAGAAGATAAAATTTTCATGAATTAATAATTCAGTACATAAAGGGTTAATCCTATCGGGGCGAGGCCTTTTATACTTCTTTTAATTATGCGGCACTTGTTTTTTCAGGTTGTAATTTTTGCCTTTTTAAATCGCTTAAGGAGAAACTTTCTGTACTAAAATACTAGGGATGCACCGAATATTCTGTATCTATTCGGTATTCGGCCATGTTACCGAATATTCGGTTTGGCCGAATATCAAACTATTCGGTCAGCCGAATATTCGGTTTGGCCGAATATCTAAATATTCAGCAAAACTGAATACTTAAAAATAACTTTTTAAAACATTTTTTTTTAACTGTTCTACGTTTAACAGTCAACTTATAAAGACATTCAGAATAATTAGAAACAGAATCATATATTTAAATAAAAGAGAATGTTTTTAAATTATTTATTTGGTGTTCGTTAAGTATTATTTAAGAAAATTAACCAATCACGAGGATTTTCATAGGAATTAATTACGTACAAATGAAAGTTCCTGAACATTGTCCAGTAAATAAGCTGTTTCTTGCTAAGATTTTAAGAACAACGTTTTTACAATCTTTGAAAATGATCGTCCACTCCAGACATCGATCTAGGATGCATTTAAAAACTTCCTTGCTTAATCAAAGGGAGTAGAACAGTTGAGTTTTCTTGCTGAGTTGCTACCATGTAAAATTTGAATAGATTGTATTATTTATTTACTTTTACTTTAGTCTCTTCCAGACAAACAAATAATATATGATCCTGTACAATTTTTTCACAATTTCTCTTTGATTTTAAAATGTTTGTATTAGAATTTAAGAAAATTTTATTCATTTGAATTCACAGAAGAAGCCGTGAAATTTAAAATTTTATTAATTAAAAAAGTTTTATAACTATCCTCTTCTTAAATAACTCAAAGCGTATGTTTTACAGCATAATGTTTACTTGGAAAAAGCTCTTGATGAGAATGAAAGTTTCTGTTTTAAATATTATGTAAAACTGTTTTAAAATTTAACATTTTAATGCCTTTAAACTTCGAAATATAAAATTATTCGACAAGCCGAATATTCGGTATTCGGCCGAATAGTTACTATTCGGCTGGCCGAATATTCGGTATTCGGCCTAGCAGTTACTATTCGGCTAGCCGAATATTCGGTATTCGGTTCGCCTGTTGGCCGAATATTCGGTATTCGGTATTCGGCCAAAATCACTATTCGGTGCATCCCTATAAAATACTGCTATTCAAATTCAAAGATATTAAACAGTACGTGCCGCTCGTCGAGAGGGGTTAATCGACAAGGTATATATACAGGGTGTCTATAGTTAAACGATCCTAATTTAAAGTTGTCTACAGACGGAACTATTGTTCAGAGTGTTGTGAAATTTTGTGGAGGTCATAATAGAAGCATGGGAATTTTGTTTGAGCGAAAAAAAAAGTTCAAAATTTCGCCACTAGAGGGTGTACTTTAACTAATTAACGCTTTTCTTGTATTATCCGTTACAATAAAATCCTGCACAATAATTTCCAAAATGTATAGCATTCCTCCCATATTAAAAATATTCAGAGGCATCCCTTTTTAATTTCAGTTGTTAACCATAAATGTTAACCACATTCGAGTTCGTTATTAATTTTAAAATATTCTCATTGAACTAGAAATGGTCATAACTCTAGAACTAGAAATGGCTCTTTGTACGCTCCGTTCTTGGTTTGAAAAGTTAGTATAATTTATTTATTAAAAATAAGGTTTTAATCCATGTTCTTAAAGCTTTCTATGAGATACTTACGTCAAGTTTCATATCCTACAACAAATGAGTATGGCAAGACAAAACAAAACATTATTTTTATCTAAACTGTATTTTTATCTCTATATGTATAACCTCCGTTACATTATTATTAAGAGCCCATACTATCGTCACGCGATAAAAGTTGTACGCTAATGTTAAACCTATGAGAGCATTCTTTTCAAAATTCTCGTTTGCATTTTAATATTTTAAATGATATTTTTTTCTTTGTATACAATATCTGAGGCGGATGTTTACTCGGTTATTTTCTTACTTTTTCTATCATGGTTGCGGTTTTTCCCCATTTTCTGGGAACATTTTCACTTTCAGAACCAGTTCCAAAAATAAAAGTATCTTCAGGAAAAAAAAAAAGAAAGAAAAAACTACAATCAAAATATAAAAAAACGTACAACATTAGAAATCGACCTCAGATATCTATAATAAAAATAATAATTTAAAAGATTTTAAAAATTTAATTTTAAAGAGAAATTTGAAAAGAACGCTGAAGTTGCTTTAACATTAGCTTGCAAGTGTAGGCTCAAAAGAAACAATTAGAAAATTAACCCTAAATCTTTCGAAAATTTCTTTAAGCAACAACTAATGAGAAAACTATAGGATCACCTCTATAAATTTTAAAAGAGATAGAAGATGAACAATGAATAAAATACAATAAGCGTTGTTGATATCAATATGCAAATGAATAATGTACACACTAAAGTGCTATTTCGGATAATGTAAAATTGTTCCTTCATCGGGTGTAAAAACAAATAAAAACTATGTGTTGTTTTTACACCTGATAAAGAATCAATTTTATATTATCCGAAATAGCTATAGTATGCATATTATTATTTTTTATGGTAATATCGAAAAAAGTGTTTACTTGTCGTAAAGCTGTGGATACTTCTTACTACTTATGAACAATAAATATTAAATCTATTAAAATCTTAAAGTTTTAAATCTTTTATTAACTTGTGATCGTAAAAAGATCAGAAACTAATGTTTTCCATAGAAATTACCCCGATAATTTCGTTATATTCGCGTTATTTTTACGTATAATTCGTAATAACTTTAATTAAATAAGATAAATATAACTAATGAAAAAACTGGTATTCAAACGGTATAACTTATTATTGTATTGTTGAATTTGGGAGCCGATTTACATGGGAATATAAGCGATACTTTTATAATTTTCTGACCTTCCACCCTCTCAAAAAATAAGTAAATACCATTCCTATAGTCCCTGGGGTTTTTTAATTTAATAAACTACTTTTTTGTTCTTTAATGATTTTGAAAAAAGAATCCTTTAAAATTCCTTTTTCTCAAATTACTTAAAATAATTAAATACTAAAATAAAAATTAACTAAGAATTTTTCGTCAAAGCTCTCGTTCAGGAGGACAAAGTCCCCTCGCCCTAACCACCCACTACCTAACAAAAAAAGGAAAAACTGTTCCAGTTCTCCATTTTGAATAAAGCCGGTAGAATCTTTCTTTTGGATTTTTAATTATTTTTATTTGTTACATTTCTGTATTGGATTTTATATTGATATAATTAAAAATTGTCTTGCACTTGGGGTTTAGATTTAAAAAAAAAAAAATTACTTGAAAAATGCTTATTTCAACTTGATATCCCCAATCCCCAATTTTTAAAAAATGCAAATTTTTAAAGAACACACATTTAAAAATATATCTTTGCTCTTCCCTATATTTTGTTTTATTGGCTGCCATGGCTAATCATTTTACAAAATTATTCGTTGTTTGCAAACACATTTTGTTATTAGATTTAAAAATCCACTCATTAAGATTAAAAAAAAATTAAGACATATTTTGTTGTTATATTAAAAAATCCACTCATCATTTAAGATAAAAGAAATTAAGGTAAATTTAACAGATAACATTTTTTTGTATAGGAAACGAGAATCGCATGCCGTTTATTCAATAAAAAATACAGGGTGTCTCAAACCAAGCTGAACCGGATTTTCGTATATAATTTTAATAAATTAAAAGCTATTTTAACGAAATTTTCAAAAGACTAAATTTACATAAAATATACAATATGAACATTAAAAATTCCACAATCTTACTTAAAAGGCGGCTAATGTAATGAAAAAGATGTTGCAAGTTATATTTTAAACTTGTTTTATTTAAAACAAGTTAGTTTTATTATAATAAAAGTTTTATTTAAAACTTCTTAGTACTTTCAAACCTTCCAGGTTCATCATCAGAGATTATCTTGATAGCTAAATGTTGTTTATTTATACAAATACATCACTCTGCTTTGAAAATGAGAGAGCCAATAATTACTAGAGTTGAAAGTAGAAGTAGCAGTAGCAGTTTCATTTATTGAATTTAATTAGAGAAAATATATATTATTATTATTAATTGCAGTTCCATTTATTTTATGACATCATTTTGTTGTATATAATAATAATAATAATAATAATATATTTCCTCTAATTAAATTCAATCCATGAAACTGCTACTGCTACTTCTACTTTCAACTCTAGTAATTATTGGCTCTCTGATTTTCAAAACAGAGTGACGTATTTGTATAAATAAACAACATTTAGTTATTAAGATATTCTCTGATGATGAACCTGGAAGGCTTGAAAGTACTAAGAAGTTTTTAATAAAATGTATATTTTAAACTTGTAACATATTTTTCATTACATTAGTCGCCTTTTAAGTAAGATTGTGGAATTTTTAATGTTCACATTATATATTTTATGTTGAATCAAGGTGAAAAATTGCTTTTCGTCTAATGATATTATTTGACTAAATTTACTTTGTGTGAAATGGAATTTTATCACGGGAACTACTGCCAATAATCACCATTCGCGTCTAAACAACACTTAACTAGACACTCCATAATTCATAATGTAGCTGACAATACATACGGTGTCACTGACTGAATTGCGGTGCGCTTTTGCCACTTTTCGTTACGTCATCGCATACGTCAAAGCTAAGTTACTCCTTTGAAATGGCTAAAATATCTCCATTTTCGTTAAAGATATGTATAAAAACCTGTGTTCAGCTTTGAGTGGTGTTGCCAGGTTCATTATCACAAAAAGCGGGACAAAGGCTTCTAAATTGGGACATAAAAATACAGTAAACCCTATAATAAAAAAGAAAAGTGCCCAGTTAAACTGATGGCATTGAGCTCACAGGCTATTCACACTAAATGTATATTATACTCTTAATTTCAAAGAATAATGCCCCTCAAAAATAAATTAAGGGGAGATTGCCCCGTTTCTCCCCCCCTTTATACATAACCAATGAGCCTCCAAATGTCATCAGGGAAGCGCCTTGTCGAAATAAACTGATATACCAAATTTGAAGCAAATCGGATAGAAAAACCCATTTATCTAAATTAAGGGGGAGATAATCCCCCCCCGTTCCCCCCTTTATATTTAACCAATTAACTTCCAAATCTAATCATAGAAGCCCCTTATCAGAATAAACCGGTATACCAAATTTGAAGTAAATTGGATAGAAAAACCCATTTATCTAAATTAGAGGGAGGGGGGGATTAGCCCGCCGTTCCCCCCTTTAGACTTAAACAAATTTAGAGCAGATCTAATCAGGGAAGCGCCTAATATCAATTAACCGGAATACCAAATTTGAAGAAAATCTGATAATTCTGCATGAAAAATCCATTTACCTAAGTTAAGGGGGTTAGCCCTCCGTTTCCTCCTTTATACTTAATAAATGAAACCCCAAAACTAATCAGGGAAGTGCCTTATCAGAATGAACCTAGAAATTTTTTTTGAAGCATATCGGATATTTCTATCAAGAGTAATCGCGTTACGTACATGCGTAAGTAGGTACATACATACATACATGCATGCCGAACCGGCGGGCACATTAGCTCTTAGGCTTTGATAGCCTGTGAGCTAAAAATGGAACCTCTCTATAACAGAAACCTGTCTTAAATCTTAAAATATCATTGTTCTTACGGCAGGAATAGCATTTACAATCATACATACTTAGAGAGGAACCTCTTTAAAACGAAATATTTTTCCGGTCCCTTGCGACTCCATCTTAAGCAGATTTTATTATACTAAATAAAGGTAATCTTATACAGTAAAAACTGTGAGAGAGAAATTGCCAGGGGCTGAAACAAAATTCTAAAATTCCAATTGATCAAGTATAATTCTGTAATATTCCTATCGTAGAGGTAATGACATTTTTACTTTTAAAACAGAATACCGTTATAAACAGGTTCTGTTTACACAGGGTTTATTGAACAAAGTACAGTAAAACTGGTGAAAATAGAATAGCTAGGAACTCAAAAAAATTCCGTTCTTGACAAGTTTCCGTCTAGGAAGGTAGATTTTTAGGCATCCCTTTGGAAGGGATTATAAAAAATTTCTGTTATAGACAGATTCTGTTTTACAGGTTTTACGGTGATAAGTTCCACTCGATGTAGATTAACAAATAGCATGGTACAAAAAGGAATATAAAAGAACCTGTGCATCATGAAAAATCGGGACTTTTGCGTCCCGCGCAGTGCTTATGCGGGACAGGTGTAGGAACCCGTGAAAACCGGGACACCTGGAAACACTAGCTTGCAGTGAAATACACTGTATTTTTGACGGTATGAGAGAACTGCGACCCTGACTGTCTACACAAATACAGTCGACTCAGAAAGTCGCACACTTAGGGACCGAGGGTTTTGCGGATTATAGATTTTTGTGGATTATAGATCATCCATTTGTTTACATTTTATTTTTTAGTCTGACTATAAATTAAGAACAGCTACACAAAAGTTACAACGGAAAAGAAAAATATAATGCAACATTGTTTTAATATATTTAATAACCAAGTTAATTTAAAGAAACAATAAATACTCAAAAATTCAAACATTGATGTCTATTTAAAACAGCAATTTCTATTTTAATTTGATCGCACCTTTTACTATGCACAAATTTTCATTTTCGAATGCAGGATTCAAAATATATAAATTTTTTTAAATCACAATTTATTTCATTATAAAAATGATAATTCATGAAAAATACCACATTTAACTTTATCTATGAGTTTAACTGTTAATGAAAATTTTCACTGTTTACATTCCAACATGTAGTGCGGATAATAGACGTTTGCGGATTATACATCGCCGGATTTCACAGAGTTGACTGTATTGGGTAGATCCAATTGATGGGTATTGTTATTTTGTAAAAACACTTTAGACAGATGTTCTCAAACTTTTAGTAGAGCATATATTATAAAGAGTCAAACCATTATTCGAGCAATGACTTTTAAAGTTATAAGTACCTGATTATTCTGGGGGCATATGGGGCGCATGCCGGACCCCAGTTACCGAGAGTCCCAAAATGAAATTTGTACAGCTAAAAAATTCATATTAATTAAAATTTTTGCTTACAATTGACAGAACAAAAATTGTTTTTTAAGTTCCGTATTTAAAAAGTGAAAATGGAATCATTATAAGATCATTCGTGTGGTTGTCTGTCCGCCTGTCAGAGCCGTATTTCTCGAAAAGTGCGGAACGTGGAAAGTTCAAATCTGCCAAGAGTTATAAAGGCTATTGATTCACATATTTATAGATTATTAGCCATTCACAAGTATTTTTAGGAAGAAAATAGTGTGTGTGTGGGGGGGGGGGGGAGACGAATTAAGTTACTTCAAACAAAAAATTGTGGTGGTACTGTTCGAAAGATCTCGCAACGAAGAACTCAAAAATATATTTGTTTTAATTTTAGGTATTATATTTTTATAAATATCGTCGAAAATGTACTGCAAAAATATGTCTCCCTCCCTTATTTTCGAATCTACTACAGTCCTCCCCACTTAATCGGGTCACGGATAATCGAATACCCCGCTTACTCGAATAGAATCCTCCGGAACCGATGTTTTTCCTATTGGTTCTATGCTATTTTTCCCCGCTTAAACAAAACACCTTTTACGAACGTCCCCGCCTAATCGAATAACAACTGTGTGACAGATATTTGAAAATAGGCGCGGAAAGCACGTTTCAGCTGGATTATCCTTCCACTTTTTGTCATTTTCGGTTCCTTTACGCTGAAAACAAATTTTTAGTTCTTCTTGCAATGATTTCGGCCGGCAGGTATATAATGGGCAGGTCAAATGATTTCCCCACCTTGATCTCCCCACCATCACTTTTTGCTGTTAATCAGGCTTTAATGCGCCGTCACTTCGAGACTGGAGATGGTAGTTGTGATATTTTGCACTCATTCGAAAAATAACACGATATTTACTCCTTTAAAATTCCACTTAAACAAACCACTTTAAACGATTTTCTTAAGGCAGTATAAGTAACATAAATTAGAAGTAGCAAAGTTTTGACCAAATTCAAACGAGCAGCATTAAGTGTGATGTAAACCATATAAATGTATGTTACTAACATTAAATTAATACGTATTTACTTTATATTAGCATTCGTATTTATTTTAGTTTATGTTATTCTATTAACGATTTATTACGTTGTTAATTAAATATACCGTAGATGGTTATTTTGCCTTTTAATTACGCAATTAAATATTACAGTTATGATTCCTCGTTTAATCAAACACCGCACTTAATCGAATATTATTTCTGGAACAGTCAGTATTCGTTTAAACGGGGACGACTGTATAAATAAAATTATGAAAAAAAAAATAGGCAGGAGTTTTTTAAACTTGCAGGAAAACAGTACCGATTATCCTACATCACATAGTTTTTTTTAGAAAATGCACATTCCCGTTACGCACAAACTTGACTTTGCAGGAACTCAGCGGGGGGGCTGATGGGAGGGGAGCGCTCGACGTTCCTATCGACGCGGAATTATCCAAGGATTGTTGATAAAAAATTTTCGAAAGAGTGTGTCGGTAATTAGACGATATATTAATTAAAAACTTATCTAAAAAACAACGGTTCGGACCAAGGCGGCCTTGCAACTTTGCGACCTCCTTTCGAGACGCGCTTGCCACAGTGCCAAGTTTAAACTTTATTGTACGGAACTTTGTGTACGGAACCATTTGTACACGAGTGAAACTCGAAATTAACTGATTATTTTTTCTCGTATTCGTCGCAATAAAGGTATCTCAATGTTTACTGTTAATGAAAAATGAATAAAAATTGAAACTGCGAAATTTGTAAATAGTTGAATATTACGTGAAACATTCCTTCCATCAATTTTACGCCACTGTAACTTAACAACTAACGAACGTGTCGTCCTAAATATTGTAAATTGAATTCTATGAGTTTATCTATAGATAATTGTAAATGGTTTTTAAATTATCTCAATTAAGCTGCGTACACAGATATATAAATAAGGAGTCGATAAGAAAAATAAAAAAATCTTCGGATCAGCAAAAGAATTGTTATTGTTGTAAAGTAAGTATCATTACAGTTTGTTGGTTTATTAAATTCATTTCTTTTAATACTAATTGATGGCCTTTATTTAATTTTTCACCATAACCTAGAGTTTAATATTTAAGTTGCACGGTAAAAAGCTTTATGCCATGTTTGTAAATGCCTGAAATTTTTTACACAGGGTTGTTTTGATAAAGTGTGTGGAGCGGGAGGAGGTCCACAATAATATGTGTTCCCGAGCCCCACTTGAAGTTAATCGGGCTCTGAAAATAATATGTTAAATCGCCATATAACAAATTATTAACACAATGATCCCATTTCTTCCTGTTTCGCTATCACAAATCAAACTGGATTTTTGAAGTTTAGACCAAAAATTCCTGTTCAGAGGCGAGGTGTTGGCTCTTTATTCGATTCAATTGGTATGTTTCACACAATAGAATGGGATTGTCGGGAACGGGTGTTTATTCCGGGTGGTTTATTTTCAGTTCATAACCTGAAGCAGGACTCAGCATAAATCAGCTGCTCTCCCCTCCCACGAAAAAGAAAATAAGGTGGAGGGAAGGATCCCTGCTAGCGATCCCTTTCATCCTTTTTTTCCTCTTTGATCGCCTTTTGTAAGAGGAGGGTGGGCTCTGTTGTGATGCAGGTGTGTGTTACCTTTCCCAAAGCCGCATACTCCACTGATCTTATTTTTCCCATGTAGCTCTTTGAAAACGAGAAGAAAATAAGGCAGAAACAGTTCACTCCACAAGAGATCGCATATTTCTGCCATTTATATAAGAATCACATTCTTTAGGGGGGTCCGATGTAGCCCCGATCCACAATCACAGCTCTATTCGTAAAGTATGTATACGAATTCTAAAAGGGGCAGGAAATAGGTTGCATTAAAGGAACGGTAGACTTTTTAAGATTACTTTTTATTATTTATGTTGTCTCAACAACAAATTCTTAGAAGGACTGTTATGTACCATGAATTCAATAAATATTTGAAAGAAAAAAAATCTACTTACTGAAAATGCAATTTTTAAGCTATTAATTAGATTTTAAAAATATATTAAATACTCCATACGGTCCCATTTCCAAAATATTCTCTCCCCATTTCTCTATTTTCTCCTTTTTAAAGAGACTTAATTTTTAAAATTGTGTATCCATTTCTAAAACTGACAGATATTTTAAATTTCAGTGGATAAGACGTATCTAGGGCTTAATGAAGACAATTTCGTTTTTCCCAACATCTTCTATTTGTAATTAATGTTAAGGACAACGCTTAATGCGAACGCCTCATCGGACAAATTTTTCATAAATTGACGGAGTAGAATTGAAACTGGTTTTGTAGTACGTTATTACCCCAAAAGAAACTTTGGTTATTGAGCTATCAAAAAATTGTCAGTGACAGTGGGGAAGAGAAAGGAAGAATTCCAGTATAAAAAAAAAAAAAAAAAAAAAACGTGAGAGATTGAAAAATTGCTATCGATTGTTCGCCGATATTGCCACTCAAAACGGATATGTAACAGACCCAATTTTCGAGTGTCTTGCAATTTCAAAATGATGCTGTAACAAGTAATTAAAAAAAAAAAAAAAGTCAATTCCTACTCAGGTCAACAAAGAAAAATTTTATTAACGATTGAAAATTTGAATAAGAGAAATTTTTTTCTCCCATATAAAACTAGAATTAATTAATTAAATTTAATTAATGAATTAATATTTGAAAAAACTGAATTAACATCAAGTGTCATCCACTACAAGTTTAAAAAAAAATTATTTGAACTTGAGTGGATGAATAATAAGTATTTTATTAACGATTGAAAATTTGAATAAAATTAATTAATTTAATTTAATTAATGAATTAATATTTGAAAAAACTGTATTAACATCAAGTGTCATCCACTACAAATTTAAAAAAATGTATTTGAACTTGAGTGGATGAATAAAAAGTATTTTATTAACGATTGAAAATTTGAATAAGAGAATTTTTTTTCCCAAAGAAAACTAAAATTAATTAATTAAATTTAATTAACGAATTAATATTTGAAAACACTGTATTAACATCAAGTGTCATCCAGTACAAGTTTAAAAAAAAATGTATTTGAACTTGAGTGGATGAATAATAAGTATTTTAATAACGATTGAAAATTTGAACAAGATATATGAATATAGGGAGAGTGTGAACTAATAGTAGAAATTGAAAAAAAGATCATTTGTTCAATTATCGCCTTTTTATCTCTCCGGCTTCTAACTTTAGAACCAAACTTTTCCTTTAACACGTTGAGCGCCACAGACTGTTACAAAGTGACTCTTGCCATAAATTTACAAAGCGGTTTTCAGTTTTTATCAAGTCGGCTCACAATTCCAAAACGCGGCAATGTTTTTAAATTTTATACATTTTTAATTAAAAATTTCCTGTTTTAGTTATTTTTACACGTTGAACGTCAAACTGAAATCAGTAAACATGCCTGGATGGGGTGCCACGGAGTTCTTTTCTCTAATTGCATGGTAATAAATTATCAATAGTCCCGTTTCCGAGCAATAAATTCTCTTCATTGAAAATACTGATGGGCAGGGGCACACGTATTCATCTGGTATGGCGCCCCAGGAAATACTGCTGGCACACACATTCGTGTGGTATGGTGACTCAGGAAATATTACTGGTGCGCGCATTTGTGTTCCACGGCAGTCAATATGATAAAGGTAGAATTCAATTCATCACTAATAACTTTTCAAATAATTTATGTTTGAACTATTATTATGCTTCTTAAATGAATGCTTGCTTGTTTTATAGTTTATATATTTTTTAATTTCTCTTTTCGTTTCACAATGGATTAAATCTACCCCCCTCCCCAAAAAAATCCCCGCTCCGCTCCCTATAATCATCAGTGGTTTGTTAATATACCAATGTAAATTCATACGGCTGCTAGTCCCTCAGCTACTGAATTCCCCTCAGTAATGTTAAGTCTATGGGCGTTTGATGCATTCGTACATTTAAAATATATTTACTCGAAATTAATATTTTTAACTTTTTTTGTGTGTGTGTGTGTGTGTATGTGTGTGTGTGTATGTGTGTTCTTTTCTTAAACGATGTGTTTTTACCTTAGTTCTCAAAATATTTCTAAAATATATACTTAATTTTATATGAAGTGTTAAAATCTTACTCGCAATTTGTCAGCTTTTAATACATAAAATATTAAATTAAGCATAAATTTTAGAAATATTTTGAGAACTAAGGAAAAAAGAGGCTCTTTTAAGGAGAGTACTAAGAAAAAAAGGCAATTAAAAACATTAATTTTCTGAGAGGATATTTTAAATATACGAATGCATTCTACGCCTATAGACTAAGGGGAATTCAGAGTAGACACACAATTTAAAAAATAATTCCAGAATTAAAAATATTTAGAATTACATTCTGACAGAAAATACAATACTACACATAAAACATTCTTATGTAATCAATAAGTTTAAGGAAAAAATATTTTTGATTAAAATTTTGATATAAAAGTAAAATCTAACTAAAAATTATATTCAAAATTTAAAGTTCTCAGAAATGGGTAGATTATCGATCATTCGATTGTTGCCAAGTAATAGTATCAGAATAAGCAAAGGATGAGTACGATCATTTATTGATTAACTCTAGTGGCCAGCAAGGGCGTAAAAAAGGTTGGGGCTCAGAAGGTTCAAGCCCTTCTCATTGAAATGGTTTTTTTAAGTCACATGAGCTGCCCCATTTTCTATCTGCAATGTTTAATAACTCGTTTGTGGGGAAAGAAAAAACTCTGCCCATAAATATGGGCTCTAAATATTGATTATATTTCTAAAGCCTAAATCTACAGATCAAGGAAGACAACGCAGCTCTTCAAATCGCAATTTTATTATGAACTCATTTCATTTAATACTTTGAAACTCAAATAATAGTTTCAATTTTCCCATTCCGAATACGTAATGTAAGGGAAGTATTGTAATTATGATGTATGTGTGCGTGTGCATGCGTGCATGTGTGTGTGAAAGAGGGAGAGAGAGCAAGTGAACACGATGGCTTCGAAACTGTACTTCCGACTGAGTTCCAATTTATCGCATATGTTATGTTATAAACTACTGTCGGAAGAAGTGTATGGATTTTCGACCAAATCGGCCGATGGATTAGGTGTTCAAATGATTTTTAAACCATTTTGCGACCAATTCTATAGAGGAAAATCATCAAGAGTTAACAGATTAACAGATTATAAGCGATAAATATTGAGGCGATGTAGTCAAACGTTAGTAGCTCAGACGTAACATCTCCAGTGTTGAAACGGAAGGTCCAGTGATCGAATCCATCTAATTCCCTGTCTAGTAGAGTGAATTTCAATTTTTTTTTTTTTTTTTTTTTTTTTTTTTTAGTAGACTAAGTATTTTCAAAAAACTCTTTTAACTCTTACAAATTACACAAAATAGGATTGCATGCATTGATACTACAGGACTGTTTTGTGAAAGAAAATTATTATATCAGGAGGCTGTGCCATCTGAAATCCTCCTTTCTCATTAATTTGACAGTCGCAACTTCTCAAGAATTCCTTATCTTTAATTAACAATTTAAACTAATTAACATCTTTATTTTCTGATAATGGCATTAATAAATAGTTTGAACGATTTATAACTCTCAGAAGTAGTTTATTAATCATCGTTAATCTTAAGACCAATGTCAAACGGGTGTCTTGTTTGCTGATTTTTTACTTAAGTATTATCCATTCACAATGCTATTGCATTGTGAATGGATAATACTTAAGCAAAAAAGCAGCAAAAAAGTCGTCCGTCTGGCATTGGTCTAATTGTTAAATTTATTAGCAAACGACTATTTGAGACACTCATAATTTTTCAATTACTACAACACCGGCTTCCAGAAATGGGCGTTTGGAGATGGAGATGGCCCACAAGAACCTAGGTTCTTTCTGAGAGCTTGCAAAATAAAGTCCATCAGGTTATACTCTTTCGGGTTCAAATGAATTCTTTATTTAGCTAAACCCTTCAAAATTCTTCACTAATGATAATCACTGTGAACAAGATAATTAGTATTGGGTGTGCACCGAATACCTGAAATAGACACGATCGCCTACGAGCTGTTAGCTTTTAAATCGCATTTAAATAATGCTCGTATGCATATGTTTTACGAAATTTCAATAAATTATTGAAGTTTGCATTAAACTTAAGCAAAAGAAATTCGTGAAATTTAATACAGTTTGAGCAAAGATAGTTTTTCTTCCTTTCTCGCTAAGTTGCTTAAAAAATAATAATTAAGATTCATATTTTTTAAAAGGTCAGTGAGCTTGTGAAATACAAAATTTTTAAGGTTTGTTAAAAGGTTTTTGAAGTTTTGTTTTGTTAAGGTTTGTTGGCCGCAAAGCCTCCTCATTAACGTTAAACCTATGGGCTTGGAATGTATTCGTTTGCTTGTTTTTCCCTCGGAAAATTAAAATGTTTACCTTCTTTTTCTGTTAATTTTAAGCGTTAAAATATTAATTACAACTCGTCATCTTAAATTAGATTTTAAATTTAACAAGAAAGAAAAATCATGCGTCAAGTATACATTATGAAACACTTTCCAACACTTCCAGAATACTTTAACATAACTTTTCGCTGATTAATAAGGTAAAATAGATACCTAAGTAAACGTTTTGGAAAACGCATAACATATTTGAAAACCAGGGTTCAGCAAATACCGTCCATAGCCAGGAAAATATGTCTTTTTTTTTTTTTTTTTTTTTTTTTTTTTTGCAGCCTTCCTTTTGATTAATAGATTTATATACACTATGCACTTTATGCTAAAACTTAGTTTAGTAAGAAAACGCATACTAGATTAAAAACTCACTGCTAGCAATTTATAATAGGCAGAAACATACTTGAATAATTTTGTACAACCCTGTACATTATCTACAGACTTTTATACAAGCTGCATATTAAATTAAAAATCAATAGAAACAAAAAACACGCTTAAAACTATTGAAATCACACTTCCACAAATTAGCATCCATAAGCAGTTATTTGTCCAGTTCTTTGTTTGACCCTGTATATGATTTTATTTATATTCTACAAACATCCCTTAGTAAAATATAGTTAAGTTTGAAAATGCATAACTCCATTAAAAACCACCTTGAAGCAATTCACGCCCATACTCAGTAATGTTTACGAATTCTTTTGGGTAGCCTTGTACATGATCTATAGCATTCATACCTAGCAGGTAGTATGCAAAAGTTTAGTTAAATTTAAAAAATCACATATTACAACTGAAAACGAACTTTCAGCGGTTATCGCACTTCGGACACAGCTCCGTATCCGAAATCTTTTGTATGCAAATGAACGATAAATGCTATGCACGTGTCAATCTACAGCAAGTATCTTGCAGTAAACCTCAGTAATATATATCAATTTCATTATATTTGAAATAGTGTAACATAATTAAAATACGCTGGAAACAGTTTTTCTCCGTTGACCATTATACATCGAAATTCTTTTGTGTGGCCCTGTAAATGAATAACACATGCTTTGCACCACATATTGTACAGTATGCATGTTTTAGTGCACTTCATATATTCATATCAGTTTCATTATGTTTGAAATGGTGTTAAAATGCACTTGAAACGATTTTTTTCCCATTGATCGTAATGTAACGGAGCACCTTTGGTTGACCCTGTAAATATGCTATAGATGTTACACACTACATTTTCAATAACGATCGTACTATAGTAAATATCAATAAAAACGAAAAATTACAGGGCGATCTGAGTTAATTTACGAGAGTTAGAGCACGGACGGACGGACAAGACGAAACGAAGTCATACACATTTTCAACTATGTTGTAAAGTTTAAATAATACTGTAAAAGCACTTATTTTCGCGAGGCTTTAATTTTCGCGATTTTAGCGAACCCGTCGTAATCGGGAAAATTTAAGCTTCGCGTTTCGCCTCAAATAATCATGAAAAATCAGAAATTTTTCACTTTCGAAATTTAATGATTACAGTTACTTAAATAAGAAATAAGTACAAAAATTTCTGGAATGCTTAAAACTATTTCTTGAATATTATAGAACTACATTTTGAATAAAAATCATAATATGACTAATAGAACGCAGCTTCATTTATACCAACTTCTTTGAAGCCATCCATTTTTAGAGCGATGAGGAAAGGGGGAGGGGGGGGGGGGGCGAAGAACTTTTCTGACAAAAGAAAGTTTCTTAAATTGCATTACGCAAAATGGGTTCTATTTAGGTAGTTTCGGACTTTTTCAACTTTCGGTTCAGTTCATATAAAATTCGCGAAATTTTCAGTTCACGAAATCACCGATATCTTCATTTTCGCGAAAATTACGACTCGCGAAAATAAGAGCTTTTACAGTATATAAAATGAAGTATATATTTTAGAAATATTTTATCAAATAATAAAAATAAACATTTTCAAGAAGAGCGCACAGGAAAAAAGAAGGTAACAATTTTATTTTTCCAAAGAAAATTTTGAAAAATACAGATGCATTCAAACCCTCAGATTTAACGTTACTGAAGGGGATTTCATGTTAGCAAGCTCACAATGAAAAGCATAGTGGAAGAACATGTTACGATACATTTTCTTAAAAAATGTTATATTTTAGGGATGAAAGTGTTATGAGATGTTATATCACATGGTAAAACCTAAAATTCTACTTAGTATTGAAGATATGAGACACGAGACAGTATCTTTTAATATTTAATATTTTTAAATTTAATAATTTAAATGATGAAAACGTTTTCTAATATTAAATAATTAAATGTTTGTTAATATTCACTTCTGGGAGATTTTAGTATCACCTATTAACATCTAAACATATGTTACTAAGAAGGAATTAAATAAATAACTAAATTACAACAAAAAACTTTCCCTTCAATTTTCTCAAATTCTAATTTTTGTTATATAGTATCTTATACCACTCAGGTCTTCAATTATACTAATATTTATAATAATGAAAACTGAGAAAATTCTTTTTTATTCATCTTTTTCTTTTACGGGTCGAAAGAAAATTCTTGATAGCATAAATGTACTATAATTACAATAATAATAAAAATAAGTAAATAAATATGTAATGATATAAATTTAATAGCAGTCAATAAATCTTTTATTTATTATATGATTCATGGATCTCTCTTTTTTCATCTTACGTTCTTTTTATTTATTTATTTATGTTTTCTTTATTCTTGCCTGTGAAAGAGAAAGTATTTTTTTGTATTGTTACTTTTCCCAATAAAACATATTTATTTCTAATAATGAATTTCATTTTTTTTTTCCTTCTTTAGGTATCAGCTTTTGACAGTTCTGTGATAATGATAATTATAATGATAGTTAATTCAAATACTTATGTATTTGTGTGTGTGTAAACATAGGTTAAAATTTCTTTGTTATGCTATTTCTTTATTGCTTATACAGGGTGTTGCAGAATTCGACCGACAAATTCAGAATGGTGATAGAGGATGAATCATTTCCATCATCAGTTTTCATCAAGAGGATGAAAAATTGCCATAGAACAAGGGGTCGCAAACCCCTTACGAGTATTCAGTCACAAATACAGGATGTTTCATCCTGGTTGAACTTGGGTTGATGGATTTTGAAAAAAATGAGAACATTGCAATGAAAATGCAACGAATTGTACATTTCTTTGTGTAAAGTGTTATAACATCAGGAAAAGTTCTGGAAAAACAGGGTGCTCAAGAAATCGATACTGTATGAACTGGTAATCGCAATCCAAAATGTGAAGAGTCAAGTACATACTGCTGCTGCGTATAGTGGAAACCTCTACCACTTTTTTTATTATTATTATTATTATCACATTTACATTGAAGGTGAGAATGTTTTAAAAGTTTTATTATCATATACTCCAGTTTTCTGAAAAATTTTACCGTTAACCCAAATTGAGTCAGGGTAGAACATAGATTAGACAAGATATACAAGATGGGACACTTCCATAGAGCGTAATGGTAATGCGACTGCGATCGTAGCGCCTTTAGTGATAATAGGAAGAAACTACTCATCCTTGTAATATTTTTATTATTGAGTATCTACCTTATTGTGATCTTTCTTTTTTTAATGTTGCATGTTTATGTTTTTAAAAGGATCTTACACCAATACATGAACATAGAATAGATATTCTATTTTATATATCTACTATCTGTTCTATGTTCATCCACGGATATATGCTCCTTTTTTTCTTTTTTTTTTTTTTTTTTTTTGTACATGATGAGTGGACGATTTAAGAGCAACAAAAAACAAGGTAAAAATTTCATCTTGAATGCTATATATCAAAAGCAATGGTGTAATATAAAAATATACGAAATACTGCACTCTACAAGTTCCAGAAAATTTCATAAATATTCTCATTTGGTAGGCAAATTTTTATAGCCGATGTTTTATTAATTTATAAAGTTTAACGTACTAAACAATCGTTACAAATAATCTTTTAAAATTCACGCATTTTCACTTTCTTACAGATAAAATAAAAATATTGCATTTGATGTAAATAACGTACAATCAATTTAATAATATTTATAATATTAGCATATAAGAAATAATAATAAAATTACAGATGGGGAAAAATTCCTTTCGACAAATTTTTAGAATTATATAAATCTAGAAGTTAAAAATAAATAGAGGTAATGACATTACATTCAACAAAATTTTATTCGTTATGTATAAATTAACATACCTAAATTTGAATTTTTTACAATTTAATCTCATAAACTTACATATTTACGTTCTTAACAGAATTTTCTAGGGTTATTCTTTTATATTATTACTCTAATTATCATTTTGTAAGTTAAAGTTCAACGGTATAAGTACGATAAAAAATAAAGCATAAATGCAATATCGTCTGCCCTACTCCGTTTTAGGAAAGAATAGGTATTCAAAACGTAGAGCGTAAGACCAATAATGTCAGAGGGGAGTCTTTTTTGCTGCTTTTTTGCTTAAGTATTATCCATTCACAATGCTTAGCATTGTGAATGACGCTGCGTAAATTTCGGAGGCTTGTTAATTCTTACCCCTTGTCGGTAGTGACGCTAGTACTGTTGCCATTACAGATTTTGCCGTAAATGTCCCATCTTGTATGTTAATCTACGGAGTAGAATTCCCTGTATTTTTGATAAAATACGTGGTTTGCCACCCCATGCTCAGTGGTAATTTTCATCCTCTTGATGGCCATTATCACCCCCTCTGAATTTGTCGGTCGAAATCGGCAACACCCTGCATACATCTTTATTTATATGTTACAAGCATTTTTCTTTTTCAAAAATTTCCACAAAAACTTGCTTAATAAACTGCAAGCACATTATTTGGCTTCAGATTACAATAAAAAGTTATACGCATAATCAAACAACTATCAAAATCATCTTATGATTCATTTATATGTAAAAATAAAGTTTTAACTATTAGCATTCGTGATAATTCTATTTCTTGTTAGAATGTATTCCTTTTATTACATAATGACTAAATAAATAAAAGAATGACTAAATCATATTATGAAAACACATCAATTAAGCTCGTTTGTTCTATTTTCTTCCTCGGTGTTTTAAGGGACCTACGCACGGAAGAATGTTTTGAAAATGACTGTGGCATTTAAATACTTTGTCTGGGACCTACACAGATTCGAGGATAAATAAACATGCTTCCGTTCGCTTACTCATCGAGACGTAATACAACGCGCCCAACTTATACGCACTTACCAAGAATACTGATGAACAAAAACTTCGTTGGCTTATAAAAATTTTCACACTTAAAAAAAATAAATAAATAAAATACTTTGCGATGATAAAAAATTATACAGAAGAGAAAAGAACATTTTTCATATTTCTAAATTGTTGCATTTCTGTATTACTTTTTCTGTTGCTATGTTTAAAAATTGTCTCTGCAGTCAATCTAAAAAAGAAAGAAAAAAGTTAGTTTCGCTTATTCTAAACTTTACAGAACGTAGCTGTGGACGACTGGCACATCTGATCCAAAATCCTGACCCTCCCTGAATTTCGTTCTACCACGGTATAATTCTTCCAATTATTTTTCTGGATGATTATTTATTTTATAATCAACGTACGTTGAAAACGTAAAGACACATGTCTTGTATTTTTAAAAATATTTCTGATAATAATGCAGTTTCATCCAGTTGCCTTGTCACTTTTAATGGTCTAGCTAATCTGCTGCGTTGAATAATATTTAAGTGTGTGATAGAGTGATTGGCACTTAAAATTAAACAATGCAAGAAGTTTTATAGAAAAATTATCTCTATCTAGCTACAAATAAATTATACCGAGAAAAATATCAAAGGCGTACGGAAAGTAGTAGGGGGGGGGGAGGGGACCTACGTCCTCCATATTCAAATGAGGGAAATTTAAATTTTTTAAGGGGTCAGGTACCTTTTAAAGTGTCCAAGAACCGATTTTTTTAAAAAATAGCTTTTAATTAAATATGATTCTTTAGGAACATTTAAAATCAAACCCCATTCAAAAATTGTATTAGAAGAGAAGTTATATCTTAAAACACTTTGAGCTTTTTCTATATGATCAAGGGGTGATTAAATCTTTAAAGTCAATTTTCTTTAAACGGCACTTTTGATCATTGCACGGACGATTTCTGAAAAATGGTTGCCGAGAATTTCACGAAATTTTAACTGAATATATTAAACGTATAGAGGCACAAAATGACCTATTATTATTTTCTCAAGAAAGACGTTTAGAATTCACGACTACTTTTGTATGTAAAAAAACCTCGATATTTCAAGTTTCTTAAAAAAAAAAAAAAAAAAAAAAAAAAATTCTCGAGATCCACAAGTTTTATTTTTTTCCATTGAGGTCATTTTAGAAACACATTATATCTGAACTCATTTAAAAAAAAAAAAAAAAAAAAAAAAAAATGGTTTGATTTAGCTATTCGGATGAGAAAAATCATGCGCGCAAAGCATGCAAGAATAATTCTTTAGTAAAAATTGTAATATCTATAAAAATAAATTTAAAAACTTTATATATGTGTATACTTTGAGAAATTAATTGGAAATTTTTTTTTCTTAATATATGTGTCTTAAATTTTATAATTAAAAGACAATTAGTTATAGAGTGGCTGCAATTTTTATACAGGTTATATTTTCATGTATATTGTTAGTTCAAAGGGTACCTAGTCACAAGAACTCTTCCAAAGAACATTAATTTATTCCTTCAACGTTTGATAATTCTTTGGAAAAACAATTCCGTACAACAGAAGTAATATAAATATTGATTACATTTTTTAACTGAAAAAATGATTACATTTCTAATTGAAGGAAATCTGAAGATACACTGTAAAAAAGTCCTTCCGGCCAGTGCCGGGAGGAAGAGGTAGCTTTCATATTCCTTATTTAAAAAAAAAAGCCAACTTATATTATTCAAACACACGAAGCTCAATTTAGTGGAAACCGAATATAGGAGATTCAATACTAATTTTTATCAATACTAAATCATTATGAATGAGAATTTCGCGAAATTAGTTATTAATTTCGCGCTTAATTAGTAAGTTTATCCAAGCTGCTCTTATTTAAAGTAATTTATATTTGGCTGCCAAATTCGGCGATTTCTTAAAGTGCCCGCCATTTTAAGACAACATGGTGGATGAGGCTAACCAGTGAACTTGGTCGAGACCTTAGTAATTGCTGTGCACATGCTCACTCACATCGGAATCGGTTGATATATACAAGTGCTGTCGCAGGCAAAAAATCAGATTTTTCAAAATGTCACCCACATTAGCAATTGAAACTGCTATATCTGAGCCATTTTTTAAGATAAAGACAAACAAAAAATGCTCCTGAATCCTTATATCAACGTCAAATACTTAAGAAAGAAACCTTTTTCAATTTCTAATTTTTTTGCACCTCACTGTAAATATAATTTTTTTTAATTTAATGGCCGCCATTTTGAAACAAGATGGCTGATGAAGCTGGCCAGCGAACTTGGTGGAGATATTGATGTATACTATCCACGTGCCTTCTTACATCGAAATAGGCGAATGCGTGTGTTATCGCGTGACAAATACAAGATCGTTTCAAAATGTTAGCCATGCTAGAAATTCAAAGTGCTATAATTCAACCATTTTTTAAGATATAAACAAAAGAACAAATTTTCAGAAGCAAAAACTGCTCCGGCATCAAGGCCAAACACATAAAAAAAATCTTTTTAATTTTCCAATTTTTTAATACCTCATTTTAAATTTTAAATTTAATTTTTTTTTAATGGCAACCCTTTTGAAACAAGTTGGCGAATGAAGCTGGCCAACGAATTCGGTCGAGACATTGGTATGTACTATGTACAGACGAAGTTACATCCAAATCGGTTCATAAATACGCCTGTTATCGCGTGACAAATATCAGGTCGTTTTAAAATGTCAGCCACAATAGAAATTCAAAGTGCTATAACTCAGCCATTTTCTTAGATATAGACGAAACAAAAACTGTTCCGGAATCTTTGTATTAAGGTCAAACACATACGAAAAAATCTTTTTCATTTTCCAATTTTTTGGTATCTCATTTTAAATTTTAAATTTTTTACTTTTTTTTAAATGGCCGCCATTTTGAAACAAGATGGCGGATGAAGCTGGCCAACGAACTCGGTCGAGACATTGGTATGTACTATGCATAAACGAAGTTACATCCAAATCGGTTGATAAATACGTCTTTTATTGCGTGACAAAATTCAGGACGTTTCAAAATGTCAGCCACGCTAGAAATTCAAAATGCTATAACTCAGCCATTTTTTAAGATATAGACGAAACAAAAACTGCTCCGAAAGCTTTGTATAAAGGTCAAATACATAAGGGAAAAATATTTTTTCAATTTTCAATTTTTTGGTACCATATTTCAAATTTAAATTTTTCTTAAAAATTTAAATGGCCGCCATTATTAAAGAACATGGAGGATGAAGCTGGCCAACGAACTCGGTCGAGACATTGATATGTACTATGTATAAACGAAGTTACATCCAAATCGGTTCATAAATACGCCTTTTATCGCGTGACAAAATTCAGGACGTTTCAAAATGTCAGCCACGCTAGAAATTCAAAATGCTATAACTCAGCCATTTTTTAAGATATAGACGAAACAAAAACTGCTCCGGAATCTTTGTATAAAGGTCAAATACGTAAGAAAAAAATATTTTTCCATTTTCAATTTTTTGGTACCGCTTTTCAAATTTTAAATTTTTTAAAAAACTTTAAATGGCTGCCATTTTGAAACAAAATGGCGGATGAAGCTGGCCAACGAACTCGGTCGAGGCATTGGTATGTACTATGTACACACCGAATTACATCGAAATCGGTTCATAAATACGAGAGTTAGAGTGTGACATAGGTCAGATATATATATATATATATATATATATATATCAATTTTGAACGGAGGGTGGTTTCGGGGTCTGGGGGTCATGATCGATGAAAATATACCAAAATTGTTTGAAATCGCTTTCCTCCGAACGGCTGCAATAGGTAGCTTTTTGTAATGAAAGCTACCTAAAAGGACAAAGGTTTCGGAATCTAAATAAATATAATAGAATAACAAACGAAAATATACAATAACTTCTTCCGAGTTACCCAAGATTCCGGAAAGCGTTCCTTATCTTTAGAAACATCAGAAACTTTTCGAGATTTAAAAAAGCATTTATAAAAGCAAAGTTTCTTTTGCTAAAACTGATTTTCGAAAACGTCTGCGTGTAGTTTTCCGAGGAATCTATCCATTCTCAAGTAAATGTTTTCTTACCCAACAGTCATGCTTTAGAGAAAAACATGATAAAATAACATTAAAATTAACTACGGCTCATATTCAAAATATTAGAATAATTACTTTTTTTTATAAAATGAAAATGTCGTTCAGTAATTTAATGTCTTTTAATGCAAATATGCAAACGATATTTTTATTAAGAACTTATTGTTGATTAAACTTATTTATTATCTTAAAATTAATATCCTTTTTGAAAAGATTAATTGAAAAAAAAATTATGTTTGAAAGTCAAAATATTAGAAAATTTATTCAAGCGGTTCAAAATATTAAAATATTTCACATTAATTCTCCTTTAATTATCACCAATTCATAAATGGTGGCATCATTGATTAAATGCAGCCGATTTTATTTAAAATTAGCATTCTTTTTGCAGTTTGCTTGATTATTTGTCTTGAAATGGGTCGTGTGAGTGATATTCCTGAATTTTTAAAACTTCGTATGGTTGATTTGTATCGGCACGGTAAAAATCAATGTCATATAGCGAATTATTTACATTGTTCGCAATCAAGCGTTAGTAAAATATAAACACAATATTCAAAAAATGGAAAATTTCAAAATAATCGCCGAAAACCAAAAACATCTGCTAGAGATGACAGGAAACTGAAGCGTATAGTAAAAAAAAAAAAAAAAAAAAAAAAAAAAAAAAAAAAAAAAAAAAAACGCCTTAAAAGTGTGCGATTTTTGCGCCGAAAATGGAAAGAAGAAGGAGTTGAAGTTTCTACATAGACAACATTAAGACGTCTCCTTAAATTTAAGTTTGAATCTCGTGTACCGAAAACAAAACCTCTCATGACAACAAAACAAAAGCGTGAATTGCTGTAATTGGTGATTTGGATTGAATTGGTGTAAATCAAGACGTTTATGGAGCGAAGAAGATTGGAAAAATATATTATTTAGTGATAAAAAATTTTTTTGTGTTTCATATGGTAATCAAAGTATTCGAGTTTAGAGAATGAAGCAAGAAGCGTTTGATAAAGAATGCCTTAAACGTTCCGTAAAATTTGCTGCTAGTGTCATGATTCAGACCAATGTCAGACGGGCGTCTTATTTGCTTAAATATTATCCATTCACAATGCTATAGCATTGTGAATGGATAGTACTTAAACAAAAAAGCAGCAAAAAAGACGCCCGTCTGACATTGGTCTTAGGGTTGCATGAGTGCAGAAGGACCTGGAAAGTTATTCATGATCTACGAAAAGGTTAACTCTCAGATATATCAAGAAATTTTGGAATATTACCTGATTCCATCATCAGAAGATTTATTGGAAAATGATTTCATCTTTCAACAAGATTTACCTTCACCGCATACCTCGGTGTCAACTAAGAATTGGTTCCGCCAACTCAACATTAAGGTACTTGCTTGGCCACCAAACTCACCAGATCTCAATAGAAAACTTATGGTGTATAATGAAGAAAAAACTCCAAGAAAATCCTCCTTCAAGTAAAACTGAGTTAGTGGCACGTATAAAGTTTATTTGGTCTAATATTGATAGAAATGTTTGTAAAGACCTTGTATATAGTATGCAAGATCGATTGTACACTGTTATGAAAGTTAAAGGGGATGCTACAAAATATTAACTACCATTTTCTTCATATCCATAAGGTAATATTGTTGCATAAAATAAAATATCCTAATATTTTGAACCAAACTAAATTTTATTCTGATATTTTGATGTGTTTCAGAAAGCTGTATACCTAATTTATTGTACTGTATTTTATATTTTGTAAATGCTAAAATCTTATCTAAACATTCCAGATTTAATTTATAAGAAATTTAATTGCATTTACTTAGTAACAAAAATAATTGTTTCTTATTGCTTTTTCTAAATTATTCTAATATTTTGAAGATGAGCTGTAGTTGCATGGCAACCAGATATGTTGCTTTTGAATCGCTTGAGATCATTCGATACTTTTGGGGAAAATGAAATCTAACTTTATTCTAAATTTAGAAGGCAATTATAGAATCAATGTTATTAAATACAATATTTCAAATAATAAATTATATTTGCAGTCAAAAGCTTTCCTAATAAAAATGCAGATATTCTATTACTTTATTTGCCGAAAGCTTTTCTTTCTTCCAAGGCTTCTAATTTCGGAGTTGGTAGAAATGACGTCATTTGAGTGAACTTATACAAAAAGGACTTTGTTTTGGCGAATTTATTCAAAAACATTTTATGTTTATGAATTATTGGGTATATGCGAAAGTAAGTTCCGTTTTTGGTTAAAATTACATGTTTATTTAGCAAGTATAGAAAAGTGGTACATTAATATAGTGATACTGTATTACTATAGTAATAATGTAGTATTCTTGTTGCGTTTGTGTTTTGTCTTTATCCAATAATGCTTGCAATTTTTTATCTTCAAACTTTTTCGGTCTACCTTCACGTTCTGAGTCTTAAACATAAAAAAAAAACCTCTTTTAAATTTCCTTAAGGCAGTTCTTAACTGCTCTGCTCAACAAGCGTAACTTTTTGACACATTTACAAATTCATTTTTTAACGGAAAGATGTATACTAAAATTGGAAAGCCTGACCATGGAAGCGATTGGGAAGCGAGCTGTGTTTTCCATTTTTTGATCAACAAATTACCTATTGAGTTATAAGCGATTTTGATCACGTGACAAACGCGTTTTTCACCCATTCTTGAGCGCTTATTCGTCTTTCGGGCGGAAATTCGGTTCAAAACGTCCACTTCGACTGTATTTTCTGAAAGATTTATTACGTTTGAAAAAAAAAAAAAAAAAAAAAAAAAAAAAAAAAAAAAAAACAGAAAAAACAGCTCGATTACATAGTTTCTGGACAGCAATACCTGCTAGTTCAATGCATTTACGAACAAAAATAAATTAAAACTTTTTTCGATTTGAGAACAGCCTTAACCACATTCTACACATACTATCAGAAAAAGCATATTCACCCTAAGCTTCTACAAGTAAACGATG
This sequence comes from Maratus speciosus, assembly GCA_963932465.1. Taxonomy (NCBI): domain Eukaryota; kingdom Metazoa; phylum Arthropoda; class Arachnida; order Araneae; family Salticidae; genus Maratus; species Maratus speciosus. The sequence continues at coordinate 222,919,766 of OZ010790.1, read as the reverse complement.
ACTTTCAGCAGCGCTTTTCTTTAAATTATAAAAGTATAAACAAAGCTTTCCGTAAATGACGATTATTTGGCAAAAACTATCCATTTTAAATCGAATAAAAAACTATGTTGTTTACCACTTTAATCAAATATCACATACTACGTTTTAAAGGTTTTGAAGAGATTTTTCAAAGGCATGTATTACCAGATTCACACACAGTACATATAATAACACTTACTCCCTCTATTAGAAAAACGGAACTTACTTTTGCATATACCCAATAAAATAAATGCTTAGAGAAATATAATTTTCTCGCTAAAACATTTTGTTTTTGACGTCCATGTGAAAAGTTTTAATCGTAAGTAAATAGTAGAAATCTGTTTTTCTACTTTAAATTAAATTTATAAAGCTACGATGGATTTTTTTTTCTTTTTACGTCAGTGGAATTTGTCTCAGTGTTCCAATCGGCAGACGATTTTTTCCTTTCTAAAATAAACTCATTCCTGAAGCCTGAATATGTGAAAATAAGACTGCATTTCTCGAAATTTTCTTGAATTATTTAAAAGGCCATAATAAATCAGTCAATTAAGATACAGTTTTCAAACAAATTGAATTTGAAAATAGATTTTTTTTTCCCTATATGCAGTGCTAAAACTGAAAATGTGCGATGTTTAGAAATTAAAAAAATTGCCGTAGCAAAAATTGCAAAACCGAAATTTCATCGTCAAGTGTTGCCATTAGCAAAATTACGTCAGCATTAAGCACGGACACGTTTGTCCTTTATAATATAGATACATATTACTTTGTTACTCTTGCATGTAGAAATTCTTTTATGCAGTTGAAAATGTTTAATTGAGAATTGATAGCGTGCTAAAATCGATATTCTGGTTTGAGAAAACTAATTAATACACTGTAAAAAAACAACAATAATAAAATAATGTCGAAGCAAAAATATTTTTTTTATTAAGAGTGTTGATTATTAATATGATAATCCTAAAAATAGCCATAACAACAAAATAAAAATATTCCAAATTTTAACGAAAATCTGTTTAGAGTTAAGAGACGTAAGAAGACAATTTTCACATTCATTGCGTACATGTCACATTTGAATTTTTAATACATGCTTTTAATTAAAGATTTAGTAATGTCCGATGACCTCTGTGATTTCTCTCTATCCTATTCAAATAAATAGTTTAGAATTAAATATCAAATGTCACTTCGTTTCCGTAAAAACAATATATAAAGACGAAAATGTAAAAGATTTATCATAATAACAGAAATAAATCATTATATATACCGGGTGTCCCAAAAAGGACTGACTGATTTTAAAATTCAATAACTTGCAAACGGTGACAGATATTAAAAAAATTCTTGCAGGAGGGTTATGCATAAGGTCAAAAGTTTTATTACAGTGATTTTCAATTTTAGTTCGATTTACAAACAATAGATGGCGCTGTAAGCAATAGTCGCTAAATTCAGGCTCGATTTTTGGTACTTCGTGGCCCGGATAATACATTTCCATCTCCTTTTTATGCATGGAACAAGATAAAGGACCAAAAATCGAGCCTGTATTTACCGACTATTGCTTACAGCGCCATCTATTGTTTGTAAATCGAACTAAAATTGAAAATCACTGTAATAAAACTTTTGACCTTATGCATAACCCTCCTGCAAGAATTTTTTTAATATCTGTCACCGTTTGCAAGTTATTGAATTTTAAAATCAGTCAGTCCTTTTTGGGACACCCGGTATATATATATATATTTCCTTTTCACGTTTGCAGCAGATGGTTTTACTTAAAAATCCAGCAGGGTCCAATAGCTTTTGTGACATTATTCTCTAAAAAGTTTCTAATTTTAAAAGATAAAATCTCATTTTGTTCCCGAAAAAAAAAAAACTTAATATGCACAGAGGAAAACAAAAAAATATATATATGTTTATTATCTACCTTTTGGAAAACTCTTAATTGTAGAGATAAAACCCCATTTTATTAAAAAATAATAATATATAAAGATGAAGGCATGAATGATTTATTATAACATAAAAAAATTCTCAATTATAATATTTACGTGTTTTTTAATTATTCTACAATTCTGGATTTTTTAAGCGTGTATAATGTATATGATCAACTATTGTCAGTTACTACATACGAGATACTTGAAATAAAATGTAAGTTTTGGATATAATCAAAAGTCTACTGCAATATTTATAAACTGCATTTTGAATTAAAATTTATGTTCAAACTAAATTTTGTAAAATTTTCTAAGTATGTTTAAGAAATTTAACTCTTTCGTGGATGTTGTCCCAGTAATAGAACACGTCATTTAGTTTAATTTTACAATTACTTTTGTTATTTATTATCTGCGTATAGTAATGACAGCATATGTCTTTACATTTACTAATATCACTACTTTTATGTTTCAGCATTTACTAATAAAACAGAAAAAATAAGTTCGCTTAGCCCTTCCCGGCGCAGTGGTCCCACGTCGGCACTACATAATTTTAATTCCAAACTTACAAACGGCCCCAAGAATATTTTAATAAAATTTCGCTTTTACAATGGAAGTTTAAAGTAACAAGTTTTTAATTTCTAAAAAAGTCGTTTGTAAATTCCGGTGTCAGTCAATCATTTCATTATTTTACGAGCAGAATTTTTCTGTGCCGGAAAGGGTTAAAGATCCATACACAATTGTTAAGACTTTTATCTCAACAATGTGATTCATTCTTTAAATTAAAAAAAAATGGAAACTCTGTACATAACTGCTGAGACTCTTATATGTGTTTCATTGCTTCATTATGTATATTTTTTAAAGATGGAAGCTCTGGACACATTTCCTAAAACTTTTATTTCAAACATGTGCTTCACTATTTAAATTTTGAAAAAGGAAAGCTCTATACGCAATTTCTGAGACTTTTATTTCAAACATGTGCTTCATTATTCAAATTTTAAAACGTCCTTCCGGCCAGTGCCGGGAGGAAGAGGTAGCTTTCATATTACTTATTTTAAAAAAGCCAACTTATATTATTCAAACACACGAAGCTCAATTTAGTGGAAACCGAATATAGGAGATTCAATACTAATTTTTATGAATATAATGAATGAGAATTTCGCGAAATTAGTCAGCTTTATCCAAGCTGCTTTTCTTTAAAGTAACTTACATTTGGCTGCCAAATTCGGCGATTTCTTAAAGTGCCTGCCATTTTAAGACAACATCGTGGATGAGACTAACCAGTGAACTTGGTCGAGACCTTAGAAATTGCTGTGCACATGCTCACTCACATCGGAATCGGTTGATATATACGACTGCTGTCGCAGGCAAAAAATCAGATTTTTCAAAATGTCACCCACATTAGAAATTGAACCATTTTTTAAGATAAAGACAAACAAAAAATGATCCTGAATCCTTATATCAAGGTCAAATACTTAAGAAAGAAACCTTTTTCAATTTCTAATTTTTTTGCACCTCACTTTAAATATAATTTTTTTTTTTAATTTAATGGCCGCCATTTTGAAACAAGATGGCTGATGAATCTGGCCAGCGAACTTGGACGAGATATTGATGTATACTATCCACATGCCTTCTTACATCGAAATAGGTGAATACGTGTGTTATCGCGTGACAAATACAAGATCGTTTCAAAATGTTTCAAAATGCAAAGAAATTCAAAGTGCTATAATTCAACCATTTTTTAAGATATAAACAAAAGAACAAATTTTCAGAAACAAAAACTGCTCCAGAATCTTTGTATCAAGGCCAAACACATAAAAAAAATCTTTTTCATTTCCCAATTTTTTAATACCTCATTTTAAATTTTAAATTTAATTTTTTTTTAAATGGCAACCCTTTTGAAACAAAATGGCGGATGAAGCTGGCCAACGAACACGGTCAAGACATTGGTATGTACTATGTACACACCGAATTACATCGAAATCGGTTCATAAATATGCCTTTTATCGCGTGACAAAATTCGGGACGTTTCAAAATGTCAGCCACGCTAGAAATTCAAAATGCTATAACTCAGCCATTTTTTAAGTTATAGACAAAACAAAAACTGCTCCGGAATCTTTGTATAAAGGTCAAATACATAAGTAAAAATATTTTTCCATTTTCAATTTTTTGGTACCACATTTCAAATTTTAAAAGTTTCTAAAATTTTTAAAATGGCCGCCATTTTGAAACAAAATGGCGGATGAAGCTGGCCAACGAACTCGGTCGAGACATTGGTATGTACTATGTACACACCGAATTACATCGAAATCGGTTCATAAATACGAGAGTTACAGTGTGACAAAGGTCAGATATATATATATATATACCGGGTGTCCCAAAAAGGACTGACTGATTTTAAAATTCAATAACTTGTAAACGGTGACAGATATTTAAAAAATTCTTGCAGGAGGGTTATGCATAAGGTCAAAAGTTTTTTTACAGTGATTTTCAATTTTAGTTCGAATTACAAACAATAGATGGCGCTGTAAGCAATAGTCGCTAAATACAGGCTCGATTTTTGGTCCTTTTTCTTGTTCTATGCGGAAAAAGGAGATGGAAATGTATTATCCGGGCCACGAAGTACCGAAAATCGAGCCTGAATTTAGCGTCTATCGATCGCAGCGCCATCTATTGTTTGTAATTCGAACTAAAATTGAAAATCACTGTAAAAAAACTTTTGACCTTATGCATAACCCTCCTGCAAGAATTTTTTAAATATCTGTCACCGTTTACAAGTTATTGAATTTTAAAATCAGTCAGTCCTTTTTGGGACACCCGGTATATATAACCAATAATTAAACATAACCTACCACCATCAAAAACCGTAATATTATATATATATATATATATATATATATATATATATATATTAATTTTAAACGGAGGGTGGTTTCGGGGTCTGAGGGTCATGATCGATGAAAATATACCAAAATTTTTTGAAATCGCTTTCCTCCGAACGGCTGCAATAGGTAGCTTTTTGTAATGAAAGCTACCTAAAAATGAAAGCTCTATACACAATTTTAGAGACTTTTATTTCAAACACGCGCTTCATTAGTTAAACTTTTTTTGCAAAAAATGAAACTCTAATACACAATTGCTGAAACTTTTATTTTAAACATGTGTGCTTCATTATTTAAAATTTTAAAAAATGGAAGTTTTATACAAATTGGTGATACTTTTATTTCAAACATTTGCATCATTATTTAAATTTTAAGAAATGGAAGCTCAATACAAAATCGCTGAGACTTTTATTTCAAACGCGTGCTTCATTCTTTAAATTAAAAAAAGTGGAATCTGCTTGTCTAAACAAAATTCATGATAAAAATACATAATGAGAATTTCTTATATCTTTTTAATCCTGTTTTAAATTTAAAATGACATTTTCAAAGAGCCTTCACATATTCTTCCATAGCTTATTGTTACATTAATAGTATGCCAAATAACTATATTCGTTGGATTTCACTAAATCACACTTTCTTTAAAGTTCAATAAAACTTAATGTTTGTCATTAGAGTAGCTACTTTATTTTTATAATTCTGAACCTAAAACTATTTTTTTCCCCAAAATTAAAAGAAAAAGGTTTTCGCAAGGGTTAAGGATGGGGAAAGAAGCGGGATCGGATGAGATCGTGCTTCTTTAGTGTTGCGGAACTTTAAAAACCGCTTTACTGCAGTCATACTATTAGTGCTGCAAAAGTAGTTTTACAGGATACCCTGGGTAAAATGTCCGGTATAGACTGTGCTCAGACACGGCTTTTCTGAAGGTAGCAGAAAGTGGCTCAGAGCATGAGGCTTGAGGGTTATTCGAATGCCTGACTTCGGTGCATTTTAAGGTGGTTGGTCACTCAGCTTCGGAATTCAGAACATTAATGTTAAGTCTATGGACTTTTGATGCATTCGTATATTTAAAATATCTCCTCGGGAAATTAATATTTTTAACTTCTATTTTATGTGTACACTTCCTAAAAGATGTCTCTTTTTTTTTCTTAGTTCTCAAAATATTTCTAAAGTATATGCTTAATTTTATTGGAAATGTTAAAATCTTACTCAGAGTTCGCCCGCTTTTAACACATACAATTTTAAATTTAGTATAGATTTTAGAAATATTTTGAAAACTAAAAAAAAAAAAAAAAAAAAAAAAAAAAAAAAAAAAAAAAAAAAAGAGACATCCTTTAAGGAGTACACAGAAAAAAGATGTTAAAAATGTGAATTCTCGAGGAGATATTTTAAATATACGAATGCATCAAAAGTCCATAGACTTAACATTAATGTTGTGAATTCCGAAGCTGAGTGACCAACCTCCTTAAGGTACGTTCGTAATTATATAAATACGTAGCACTTATAGTGGACGTCTGGTCCGTGCGTGTGTCTGTCCGCCTGTCCGCATATAACAGCGCAAAAACTACTCAACCGAATGGTTTGAAATTTAATATGCATAATCGTTGCAGAATTTTGTCAAGTCATTTCAAATTTTAAGAAAATCGAAGGAAAACTTAAAAAGGATATTTATAAAATTTTTCTTCATTCTATTAAATCCCATCATACATAATTAATTCAATGATATCCTATGATAGGTAATGATCCTAGCCCATGGTGATTACGTTCTTTTTAAGATGGAGTCCTATTATTTCCGTATTACTGATTTTAATATATATCTATAATCGTAATAAATTTTGTATTAATGCATTTTTGCGTAAGTGTGAAACAGCCATTGCACCAAGATTTGAATATTTATAAAACTAGTTATAGTACGAAAGCGATATTTTCCACGTTTGACGTACAATTTTCGAATTCTTTTTTTTTTTTTTTTTTTTTTATGAAGAAGGAAGAAGTAAAAAATATTTGAAATATATATATATGGTAATCAAACAATCATTTTTACAGTATCTTTACTTTTCTGAACATATAGTGCAAGGAAAGTATTGTAATCATGATTTGTGCGTGTCTGTGTGTGTACTTGTGTATGTGAATGAACACCATAACTTTTAAACGGTATTTTCGATTAACTCCCATTTGTCTAATATGTTATAGGCCACTGTCGCAAGAATTGTATAGATTTTCCTAAAAATAAGCCAGCAGATTAAGTATTTAATCCATTTTAAAAACTTTTTCAGGCCCTTTGCGACAGATTCCAAAAGGGAAAATCACGAAGGAAATGCATAGGAAGGACAAAGCATAAATGATAAATATTGGTGCGATGTAATCGAGCATTAGTGACGCAGAGGTAACGTTCCCAGTTTCAAAACGGAAGGTCCAGCTTTCAAATCCAACCACCGATTCCATCATTGTGTCAGAATTAAAAGAAAAAAGAAAGAAAGAAAGAAAGAAAACATCCCCTCTCCTTCTTTTTTTTTCTTTTATACACGTACAGTGAAATAACTCAAGATTTTTATATATATTAACGACATTTTATTTATTTTCTCTTAAAATAACTTTTTAAAAATCTAATCCCTACCGTTATAGAACACATTTGTAAAATTATCATACAAGAAAAAATGTTTCAAAAATTTCAAAATTGTAGAAGAAAGGTTTTAAAATTTCCTTAATTTATTTTTTTTAAATTATTATTTTTTTAGCAATAATTTTTCTTGAAAATGAGTTTAATTAAAAGAGTCACAAATAATCATTTTAAAACATCATGGATATAATGTTTTCATGGGAAAAAAATATTATTGGATAAAATACATTGTAGTTTGAATAATTTTCTAAATTCAAGAAGAATTTTTTTTACGAGCAGTAATTTTTTCACCTGAGTGAAAATGCATCCAAACCTTTGATTCGAACCCAGAATGTTTGTCTTTAATTTCCAAAGCCTACCCAATTGATCTACCCGGACGACATCCCAGCTAACACAAATTCTTTCAGGCAACCATTTGGTATTGCCATCTGGTTTGATATATAGTCTGTACTTGTATGATTTATTTACTAATCAGTACGATTGTCTTAAAATAATACTCGTATGATTTGTTTACGAATCAGTTATGACGATGTGATAATAACACTAGTATATTTATTTACCAATCAGCAGCCAGTATGATAGCGTTAAAATAATACTCGCACAATTTATTTACCAATCAGTATAATTGTGTGAAAATAATACCAGCATGATTTATTTACCAATCAGTATGATACTGTTAAAATAATACTCGTATGATTTATTTACCAATCAGCAGTCAGCATGATAGCGTTAAAATAATACTCGCATGATTTATTTACCAATCAGCATGATTGTGTGAAAATAATACCAGCATGATTTATTTACCAATCAGTATGATACTGTTAAAATAATAATCGTATGACTTATTTACCAATAAGCAGCCAGTATGATAACGTTAAAATAATACTCGCATGATTTATTTATCAATCAGTATGATTGCGTGATTAATACCAGCATGATTTATTTACCAATCAGTATGATACTGTTAAAATAATACTAGTATGATTTATTTACCAATCAGCAGTCAGTATGATAGCGTTAAAATAATACTCGCATGATTTATTTATCAATCAGTATGATTGTGTGAAATTAATACCAGCATGATTTATTTACCAATCAGTATGATACTGTTAAAATAATACTCGTATGACTTATTTACCAATCAGTATGACTGTGTTAAAATAATGGTCGTATGATTTGTTTACGAATCAGTTAGAACTGTGTGAAAATAATATTCATATATTTATTTACCAATCAGCAGTCAGTATGATACCGTTAAAATAGTCCTCGTATAATTTATTTACCAATCAGTATGATTGTGTTAAAATAATATTACCATGATTTATATACGAATCAGTACGATTGTGTTAAAATAATAAAAGCATGTAATACAGTTTTTAATCATTTTCCATGCTTTATGAAGGGAAAAAAATCTATATTTGGTTGACGAAAGTAAATTACAGTCTAACTCGGATGTAACGAAGTAAGGTCAGCATTTTCTCGTTATCACAGAGTACTTGCTCTAACATTGTTTTAAAATCCCATTTTAAAACATATTAGTAAGAATAGTAAGTAAAAGTTCTGTTAAATTATTGAAAATTACAGAATGCTTGCTCATCTATAGAGGCAATTTTTTTCTTTCTAAATTAAAAGATGGTGTTCAATAACTAATGGTAACTTGACATTAGTTTTAAAATGTTTTCCATGTTCTGAATTTATTAGTAGGAAAGAATTTTACAAAAGTATGGAGGTGGTGAGTAACTGAAGTAACCGGGCTTAACATTTGTTTGTTTTTTTAACACAATTTTAAATCTTTTTCAATAAGATTTTCTTTGCCAAACTTATTTTTTCGCATTAACACAATGAATTGGTCAAAGGTTACAAACCCCTTTATATCCCACCTAATTTTAATCAAAATTTGCACCAGAAACTCTGAATTACATTTTACTTTTATGACTTTGGTGGAAAAAAAAAGTTGTAAAATTGCTTTTCCTTATTTTGAAAATATAATTTTTTAATCCGGTGTGAATTTAAAACTACAGGAACACAATTACTTGACCCTGAAAGGCTTAAATTAATTAGAATAGACTACTAAGAGTTGTTTAATTGTAGAAATGAAGTAGTTTTACTGTAGAAGAGAGAAATGTTTTTAATTTTTTTTCAATTCTTCCAAACATACAATATTTCCGAAATTAAATTTTTACCGTATTGCATCAAGAGGAAATGTTAATGGTGAATTAATAAAAAAGAGAGAGAGAGAGAGAGAGAATGAGAGAATAGAAAAATGAGAAAAAAGGGTACAGACAAAATATTTACGAAGAATCGATTTTAATAAAATATACAGAAACATATCTATTCTAAAGATAATTGAATTTATGATCGATTTTTTTTATCTGGCATTTGTAAATCTGTAATTCTTCATTGTTCGCGATTTTATGCCAATATAGGTATAGCATATACTAGTAGAATCGAAAGTTGCTGATTAGTGTTGCAAATTTAGCAATATTTTAATTCAAAATACCTACAATAATTTTTTTAATAATAATCTTTGTCTTATTTAATGACGGACATTCCGTGATTAAATAATATAAAAATTTCTTCTGTGATTACTAGATATTTTGAATAAAAAACGCACTAAATTGACAACAGTAATCCGCACAGTCTTCGAACTTTTTTTTTTTATCTCACTGGAAGAACCTTTTATGTTAACAAGGTATTGGAGAAGGTCAGTAATAAAAACAATAGTAAAAGTGAATCGAGTTAGTCTCCTTTTTAGGTGCGTTCGTAATTATATAAATACGTAGCACCTATAGCCGTCGTTCAGTCCATCTGTCCGTCCGCATATAACAGAGCAAAAACTACCCAACAGAATGGCCTGAAGTTTTAAATGCATGATTGTTGCAAAATTTTGCCGAGCTATTTCAAATTTTATGAAAATCGGATGTATAGTTTAATTACAGGGACAGTCAAAAGTTTTCCGTTACATTACGGCCAATGGGGAAAAATTATTGCAAGTGTACTTTAATGATGTTACATCCTTCTGAATGGTCTGAAATTTTTAATATATAAGTGCTGCAAAATTTTGTCGAGCCATTTCAAAGTTTATGAGAATCGGATGTATAGTTTAATTACAGGGACAGTCAAAAAAGTTTTTCGTTACATTACGGGGAATGGGAAAAAAAATATTGCAAGTGCATTTTAATGATGTTACAGACTATGCACTTATGAAGTGCAAAAAAATATACATTCAGTACAATATGGGGTGCAAAAAATAATTATAAAACTAGTTATAGTACGAACGCACCTCATTTGACACGTTTGACGAGCAATTTCCAACTTGTTTTTCTTGTTCTAATATAAAGAAAACAATAGCATAATAGTATTATTAAAGATATCTATAATAATTTTCTAATAATAATCTTTGTTTTATTTAATGGCAGATATTCCGTGATTTACTGGGATTAGTAGATATTTTGAATAAAAAACGCACTAAATTGACAACAGCGATCAGCATAGTCTCCGAACTTTTTTTTTATCCTATTAGAAGAGCCTTTTGTGTTAACAAGGTACAGGAAAAGGTCAGAACCTTGAACAATAGTAAAAGTTATTCGAGTCAGTCTCCCTTTTTTTTTTTTTTTCCTTTTTTTTCGTTCTAACATAAAGAAAACAATAGTATAATAGTATTATTAAAAACACCTTTCACAATTTTCTAATAACAATCTTTGTTTTATTTAATGACAGACATTCCGTGATTAATACAAAATTTTCTACTCGGATTAGTAGATATTCTACTCGAAGAACCTTTTATGTTAATAAAGTATTGGAGAAAATAAGTAATAAAAACAATAGTAAAAGTGATTCGAACCAGTCTCTTTTTTTTTTTTTTTTTTTTTTTTCCCTGTTCTAACATAAAGAAACTCATGTGATAATAACTATTTAAAGAAAGCTAATTTATAAGTAAGTCAAGAGGACAGTTGAAGCTTGGTTCGTTATGCGAATAGCTCGTAATACAAAAATTTCTACTCGGATTAGTAGATATTTTGAATAAAAACGCACTAAATTGACAACAGCGATCAGCACAGTCTCAGAACTTTTTTATCCTACTAGAAGAACCTTTTGTGTTAACAAGATATTGGAGAAGGTCAGTAATAAAAACAATAGTAAAAGTGATTCGAGTCAGTCTCTTTTTTTTCTTGATCTAACATAAAGAAACTCACGTGATAATACCTTTTAAAAAAGCTAATATATAAGTCAAGCGGACAAATGAAGCTTGGTTCGTTATGCGAATAGCTCGTTCCCCAAGGCAGATTTTTTGTTGCAAATCGATTCGATTGGATAATTCGAAAACAAATTTAATGAATGCGTTTTTAATATAGATAAATGGATATTTATTATTTCAGATTTCCCAACTCTCCGTCAAGTCTCAGCTTTCATAAAAATGATTTGAGTAAATCAATACTTTAATGTAATTTGGTGGAGTCTATAATTCTCTATTAAAAATCATCACCGTGACCTTAATATGGTTTTGTTTGAGGTATCAAAATTTATTAAATCCCTACAATCTGATTGCATATTTTTTTTTAAACCAACATTTCTTTTAAAACAGATGAAAGGTTTTTCTTTATTTTTTATGAATTAGCATATCACAGTTTGAATCGATCAATGTCAAATGGAGGTTAGCTTTCTTAATTGCTTTTCAATTTAATACCGTCGTTAAACTGATTGAACGTATATTATGTACATTTTAACATGATATAACTCTTCTACTTTTGCATATAATGCATACATAATGCATTAAAACAAACGTAAAGAAAATCATAAATACCCAAAATAATTTTAGCTTATATCTGATTACATAAAACCCACCTGCGAACTTGGAGGATCGGAGGCTTCGCTACATATAAAATAATAAAAATATAAAAAAATCTTTGTCTATCCGGAACTAATTTTGTTGGCTTCTATGTTCAATAGATTTCCTCAGCCATCGCCAACAGACAGAAATACGGACAAACATATTTTATTACGGTATCTGCCTACATTAAAATGGCCATTTTGGTGAAAATTTCGATTTTTTTATTGTTTTATTTGAAAGAGCAATCTTTTCCTATTCCAAATCTGTTTTAAGGGAGTCCAGACACATTTTAAAATAATTTTTATTTATTGGGTTAAAATTTTGAAATTTTTAGTGATGGTTAACCATATCATTTGTAAACATCACATTATAAAACTTCTCATATTTTTTTTTATTTTAATTTAAAATTTATTAAAAAAGTGGGGTAATTTAAAATAGTTATAACTCAAAATATTATTTGTAGAATTTCAATTTTTTTTCATTTAAATAAAAAGAAATATATAAGTTTTAATTATGATTCAGTATTTTTTTAAATATTATTTTAAATAAAAATTAAAAATATTTAAAGTAAAAATTAAAAAAAAATTATGTCACTTTAAAAAAAAAAAAATCATATTTTCAAAAGTAAATACTTTTTCAAATTTGCTGAATCAAAATTAACAGTTCCGAAGTAATAATATAAATGCTTATTCATTGGTTTTTTCCAATCAAAATGACATCGTAAATGACAGAAAAAATATGTTTTCTGAAATTGATCCTTTATGCGCTCAGTAATTTAAGTTTAAAAATATGGATCTAAAACTACAAACCCCTTTAAAACATCAATTTAATAACCATTAACCTAAATTAACGCAATTATAAATTTAAGAGCTTTAAACAAGTAAATAATCTACAAATCCTCAAATTTTTTTATTGGAAAAAATTTAAGTTAAATACTTATGAAAATTTCTCAGTTTCTGGGTCATACTGTCTTTTGGGCATTTTTAGGCATTTTGGAAACTCGGAAGAAAATAACATTTATTTTATGTGAGAATCGGCTTAGATGCTGCCATTTATTTGTCTGCTTTGAACGCATAAAACATTCAGCTATTAAGCAGTAATGTGAAAATGATTTTTAAAAAAAAAAATCGGACATTTTAGTTTTTATAAGGAAAAGAACAGAGGTCCTCGTATGGGGACTCAAGGACAGAAGAGGTTAAAGAAAAACAATTGAAAAAGACATGTTCCAAGTTTGAACCATTTATCTTTAACGGTTTTTCACTTATAACAATTTAAACACAAGAAATGGTGAGAAAACCAATCATGAAGGAAAACGCATTTTCACAAGAAGTCGTTTTTATGACAACCATTGTTTGAAAGCTAGATTTTGAAAACAAACCACAACGAAAAAAATAATAAATAAATAAACATGTTAATGTTAAAGAAGAAAATAATATTTCCTGTTCCGATTAAGATAAAAACATGATTTAAACGTCATTTTAAGCAGAGAAAAATGGAGAAATTTTTAATGCAATATTTTTTTTTTTTTTTTAGAAAATTTGAAGATTTTTTGTCCCGAACCCACTTAATTTTATTTCTACGATTACTAAAAGAGGAGTTATAGCCAATTTAATAAACAGGAAGTAAAGAGTCAAATACCGGATGTGAGCAGGAAGGCCAGGAGTAATGTAAACAATGTTTCTATGCATGATTTTCTTCCTTTTTCTGTTACATAAAAGCACTAATAAACCTTAATTGACACTGCTAGATTAGTTTTAAAGCTAAGAAATAATATAGATGAAAAAATCTTTAAATGCGATTTCTGAAAAATCAATTTTCCCGTTATTAACAAGTACGATAAACTTCATTAGATAAAATATTTTAAACATACTTCAGTAAAAATTTTCAAAATGCTTTCCATATTAATCACTATGTCCTGTCTATTAATCACTATATCTAATCTTTATGTGATAATGTAGTTATTTTATAGGTACATGAATGTAAAAATAACGGTAATTTTTAATTTTAAAAAATGTATTTTTTGACATAGACTGAAATATTTCAGTTAATTTTGAAGCTATTACAAAATTCCTAGTTCAGTGCACCGGTAAATAAGAACAAAAAAACTTCTTAAAACACCATCAAAAATTATTAAATGCGCTAGGCCTTTCGAAAGATCTGAGTCTTTCTTCGTCAGGCGCAAAGAAGGCGTCCTTCTACTATGAAAGCAGCAGGAAGACTGAAATGAGAGATAAGGGAAAGGAAACAAGCTGAAGAAACAACCAATAGGAAGTTAGAAATGAACAGCCAATAGGAAAGTAGAAGACAACAGCCAATCACAAAAGAGTATAATCAAAACAAAAGAACACAGAGTAGGAGGGGCAAAAATTGGGAGGGGGAAAATACAAATAATTAAAAATGGGAACACATTTTTTGTTCTTATTCATTCACACCAGTTTTAACTTATTTTCACCGGTAAATGTTATAATTCTATGTAGTAAATAAGAAATTGAAATTTAGTTGTATTGTTGCGCTGCCTGACGTAAGCATGAAATTTTGCTAAAAAAAAAAGTGTCATAAGACCCGAAATTTTTTAATTGTTAAGGTACTCAATAATTGCTATAAGTGATAAAAAAAGAAAAAAAAGATAAGGCAAATACTTTTATTTAATTACATTTTGACATGTTTCATTGCATCCGACGGCAACATTCTCAAGAAAATAAAGTGATAAAAATATTTTCGCAAAAACATTCAAATTGAAAAACTAGTAAACAAAAACAAAAATCACGCGAACACAAGCATAATGAAATTAACTGCAATATTAACAAGTTGTAAATTGCTCGTCAAACCTGGCAAACGAGGTGCGTTCGTACTATAACTAGTTTTATAATTATTTTTTGCACCCCATATTGCACTGAATGTATATTTTTTAGCACTTTATAAGTGAATAGTCTGTAACATCATTAAAATGCACTAGCAATAATTTTTTTCCCATTCCCCGTAATGTAACGGAAAACTTTTGACTGTCCCTGTAATTAAACTATAGATCCGATTTTCATAAAATTTGAAATGGCTCGACAAAATTTTGCAAAAAATATATATTTAAAATTTCAGACCATTTGGAAGGCTGTAACATCATTAAAATGCACTTGCAATAATTTTTCCCACTGGCTGTAATGTAAAGAAAAACTTTTGACAGTCCCTGTAATTAAACTATACATCCGATTTTCATAAAATTTGAAATGGCTCGACAAAATTTTGCAACAATTATATATTTAAAATTTCAGACCATTCGGTTGGGTAATTTTTGCTCTATTATATGCGGACGGACAGACGGACTGAACGACGACTATAGGTGCTACGTATTTATATAATTACGAACACACCTAAAAATGGAAAGTTTTGAACATGAATTATTTTATATTATTGTTTCATTATTCTGTATAGCATTTCTTTCCAAAATTTAGGAAGCTCCGTGGAGGCTGAATCATTGCAAATATTCTCAAGATCTCTATTGATCTCTGATGATGGAGGGAAAATTGAGATCTTGATGGATAAATTATTCTACTATTTTTAAAATCTATTTGTAAAGGTTCTTTGTTATATATGTCTGGCCTGAGCTGTAGTAATAGCCACGAGTAGTAGAGTGGATATTTTTTGCCTTTTTTAAAATTTATTTTTCATCACTTATAGCAATTATTGAGTATACTTTGATGTTTTGAAGTGAATTTTATATATAGTTTATGTTATTGTTATGATTTTATGTTTTTTTGTCTTTCTGTGTTACATTTGAACTAAAAATATGTGTATTTATTCAGTATTGTACATTTATTTTTAAAACCTTAATATAGATTAATGAAAATTTGCTATGGCGTGAATCTTCAAATATTTCAAATTTCTTCGAATTGTATAGGAAATGACACGATTTTCGCGAAAATTGTTTTAAATTTCAACTTATTTTCTTTCTTTCTTTTTAATACTTTCCAACAAAGTGGAAAAGTGTTTTATGCATTCCATTTGTCTGTCCGTCTATCCACGCTCTAACTCCCGTAAATATACTCGGATTTTCATACAATTGATAAAGGTTATTTAGGGTCACCAAAGCATGTTTGGTATTGTATATGAAATATGTAGGATTAATAATTCATTTACATGGGCACTCAAAAGAGTTCCATTACATTATGGTATATGGGGAAAAATTGTTTGCAAAGTATTTTGATGAGATTACGCTTTTTCAAATGTATTGAAACTTATATAAATCACGCAATTTCACTACGATAACGTTAGGACAGGGCATTCATAGCATTTTTTTATTCATTTACAGGGACACACAAAATAAATCGGCTACAGTACTATCTTTGAGTAATAATTGCTGGAGTATGCATTTTAAAATTCGGTATGCGCTTTTAAATGTAACTAATTTTTTACATGTTACTCGTTATATATAAATTCTATAAACTCATACACAGGGCTGCTCAAAAGTATTCGCGTACCATTCTCCTCATTATAGGAAGTTGCTCAAGGGGAATTTTCAACTGAATGATATGTGTTTCTTAAGTGAACTAAATTTTGGCATGCATGTAGTTAATAGATACAAATCTATATATCATATACAAGGCTGCTGAAAAAATTCAGATAATTTTCCGATTGTAGACGGGAACAGCTGAAATTGGGTTTTCAAGTGTGTTATGCGTTTTCATATGGTTGAATTAGACTTGACGTTTTAACTTATTAAACGATGCAGTTTTGTTACATTATTCTGAATGTGTTGGAAAGTGTTTCATAATCTATGCTTGACACATGATTTTTTTCTTTCTTGTTTTATATATACATGTATAGTTGTGTGTGTGTGTGTGTGTATAAAACCGTAATAAGACAACCCAGATGGGTGAGTAAAAAACATAAACTGAAATATGAACTCATACCTATTTTTATAATATCTACACAGACAAAAAATAAGAACTAAAACGGGTAGAAAAATACCCGAGTTATTTTTTTTTTCCAAAATGGGTATTTAACAGTGCCCAAAATGGATACACAGCGGTAACCAAAACAGACATATGGACCCAAATTGGATAGCCTCATACCTAAGAATCTTTCAGCCCAACTCGTGTATTTTTCTACCCGTTTTAGGTCTTATTTTTTTCTGTGCAGATAAAGAAGAAGAGAAAAAGAAAAGATAAATTAAAGTGGAAGATATTGAATTATTGAAATATATTTGGATCTTTGGTAGAATGCTCAGCCACAAATTACCACAAAAAAGGTACGATTTCATGCTTGTGCCAAGCCATAATAAGCTAAAATAATACGAGATATGGGTAATCGCACATTAATAGACATAGAAAATTAATGAAATGAGAGATAGAAATATTCAAATGAAGAAGCATTTCTTCATAAACATATCCCAGGAAATATGCATAAATTGACTATATATATCGAAAAAAAAAAAAAAAAAAAAAAAAAAAAAACTCGGAACATAAAGTAACCACTATAAATGTTCATTACATTTCTAATTAGTAAATCAGCTAATCAGGGTCCTCAACGCACTTTTGCAAGTTACATTTTAATTTTGAAGTTACATTTTTATTCATTTTGTTTAATATTTTGAAACATTCAAATTGCAGTTTCATTTGTTTCATATTAGTATTACTGAAAGTAAAGTGTACACTGCAAGTAAGATTTCAAGTAGTTTCGGGAGATTTAACTCTTGTGAATGGGAACAAAAAATACTATTACATGAACTGCTATTTTAAGACTGTTTATTTTCTGTGAAAACTTTTTATTATATGAAGGGAGGGAGGCCCTCCTCAAACCTCCGTTGTCTTATAATTAGATAATGGTAACTTAGTACAACTTTTAGTATATCGTCTACTGTCTAAATTAATTAAAAGTTGATTTATGGTTAGTGGTATTATTAATTAATTTTAATTATTTTATTAACTACTGATAATTCTAATTATCCATTTCAGTTGAAACTGACTATTTGAATACCTCCCATAATTTTTTAATCGCTATGAGGTTTACCTAGATAGACGATTAAGGATATATCGGTAATTAGCTATAAGGTGTCACTGAAAAATATTTGCTAAGGTGGGGAGAACGAATTTTTAGAATTGGATTATGTCTTTAGCATCCAGTTTTTCCTCCTCATATATCGCGCAAGCAAATCTTTGAACTCGTCGAAATTTTTGCCGAACTTGTTTATCAAATTTATGGTTGGAATCCAGAAAGACTATTGGAAGCTAAAGAGATGGTCAGGTAACTTTTAAAGGAAGGCGTCGGTTGGCCAGACGAGTTATTCGTAAAAAGGTCGAGGGCCAGTCTCTGCGGCACCACCGATCGACTTCGGACGAGGATCACATACCGAGACAGACGACAACATCCGCCGGCCGAGAAAGTTTTTAAAAAAAAGTTAAAATGAAATGAAATAAAACTATCGCGAGTGTGACGTTACACAATTCAGGTCGGAGACCACTCAACACAAAACGCATGTTAAATAGATCTGAAATCCGAACTTCCCAGAAAGCTTCAAAGACCCGGGTATCAATGACCAGGATGCGATTAAGGGTATGTTTCAACGATGCAAGTTTTCCCCACGCTGATCGCGAAATCCCATGTTAACCCATGGGACAATTTAATTAGATGATTACCCATGATCTTAAATGCAGATTTTTTTTTTTTTTTTAATGAGGTGAAAATTTCTCTTGTGAGTTTGACCCTGCGGTGTAAAAGCGAGGTTCAACTGTAATTTCCTGCAATTTACACTTTCGCGAAATCCCATGTTAACCCATGGGACAATTTAATTAAGTGATTATTTAATTGGGACAATTTAATTAAGTCATTATCTTAAATGTAGATTTTTTCTTTTTTTTTAATGAGGTGAAAATTTCTCTTATGAGTTTGATCCTGCGGTGTAAAAGCGAAGTTCTACTGTAATTTCCTGCAATTTACACTTTTTTCTGTTATCTCTCTTGAAAAGTGTAAAAGCGAGCCCAACGTTTATTTTCGCCTCATTCAGCATAATAATAATAATAATAATAATAATACTTCTGAGTTAAAATGGAGTGAAAATTCCTATACTAAAATACTGGTATAAGTTTGCTCCTGCGATAATATGACCCTGTTTGACACATTTCAAAGGAGTTAACGGAAATGTGTATATTGCTGGAAAACGGGAATTCCGGTAATGTTAAAAACGGGGTTGTACTGTATAATTATCCAAATACGATTTCCCCCCATCAGAAAATAGGTGTTTAATGCCGACGTAGTGCATTTTTAAGAAAAGGCCTGATTAAATTTTAAATGTTTCAAAAAACCAGTAAAGATTAAAATTTCTAATTTTTTTTTTTTTTTTTATCATTTTCTAAAAAATATTTAAAATTTAATGAGACAATTTTTAAAAACTCAGTACGTCAGCATCAGATGTCTACTTTCTGATGGTGATAACCATTTCCGATAATTATATAAGATAATGAGTCATCGCCTAAATAAATTTTTCTATAGATTAACATGGGATTTCGCGATCAGGAAGGAACGAGGCGCGATCCCTTTACGGGGTAATGATTCCAAAACAGTGACGGCACACCTGTTTGCAACATATTTTCGTTAAGAGACAGCCAGTTCTCTATGCCGACAAGCATTGATACGACAATGATGATGCGGATTTTTGAAATAACATTTTTTTAATTTTTGAATATATATGGAAACAATTTTTGTCACTCACCTTCCTGAAGCAGGTCTGAAGAAAAGGTTGGGTTGTAATTTGATAGACAGAGCCCGACTTGGACTACGCAGGTCCCCGGTGCAAGCACCTTTCTTCTATTTATCCATGGAATTTATTTTTGAATTATGCTTAAGAGACTAGTTCTAAATTTCATGCTTTTTGTATATATACATAAATTTTATACCTGGTACTATTCCTATCTGTATACAGGGTATCACAACAAAGATGGTCACAACTTTAAGAGAAATACTAGTAGGAAAACAAGTAAGAAACTAGTAGGAAAAAAAAAATGATGGCTTGGTTGATGGGAGTAATATAGCACAAAATTAGCACTCGCCACTCGCCAAGCGTCGAGTAACACTTAAAACATGGCGATTAACTTTATTGTCCTTACTCGCCAAACTCAATGGGCACCACTCGCCAAACGCGATGGTTGAAACATCAATGCCAGGGAGGAAAGGGGTGAAATTCGTTCAGAATTTACGGCGTCCAGATCGGCGATTCCCAAAAGTAAAAAAAGAAATTAGCAGGGGCGATTCTGTCCCGAATTTTCCGAAAATTTAAGGTATTCTGTTTCCAAAATAAAAAAAAAAAAAAAAAAAATCGGTCATCAGTCCAAATATTTGGACATAAAAATATCACTAATTTCGATATGGTTGCCGAAAAAAAATCAATTTCGTCAATCGTTCGCAGAAAAAAATCACCAATTCCGTCAAAGAATAAAGAAAAAACGTGAATTTCGCCCAAAAACCATGCAAAAATGCGAATTTCGTCAAAAAATCGCGGTAAAAAATGCAAATTTCGTCAAAGGATCGCAAAAAAGAATCACAAAATTCTTCAAAAGTATCGCGGAAAACGCAAATTTCGTGAAAAGATCGCGGAAAAACGCAAATTTCGTGAAAAGATCGCGGTAAAAACGCAAATTTCGTGAAAAAATCGCGGATAAAACGCAACTTTCTTCAAAAGATCGCGGATAAAACACAAATTTCGCGAAAAGATTACGGATAAAACAAATTTTGCGAAAAAATTGCGGATAAAACACAAATTTCGTTAAATGATCGCGAAAAAACGCTAATTTTGTGAAAAGATCACAGAAAAACGTAAATTTCGTGAGAAGATCGCGCTAAAAACGCAACTTTCGAGAAAAAATCGCGGAAGAAAATCAACTATTGTGACAAGATCGCGGAAAAATCGTGAATTTCGTAAAAAGAGTGCAGATAAAACACAAAGTTCGTGAAAAGATCGCGAAAAAACGCAAATTTCGTGAAAAGATCGAGGGAAAAATGCAACTTTCGTCAAAAAATCCTGGGAAAAACGCAAATTTTGCGAAAAAATCACAAATTTCGTCAAAAGATAGCGGAAAAAACGCAAATTTCGCGAAAATATCGCAAAAACGCGAATTTCGTCAAAAGATCGAAAGAAACGCTAATTTCGTCAAAAGATCTCGAAAGAAACGCAAATTTCGTCAAAAGATCACGAAAGAAACACAAATTTCGTCAAAAGAACGCGGATTTCGTCAAAAGATCGCGAAAAAAACCGCGAAATTCGTTAAATGGTCGCAGAAAAATGCACAGTAAGTGCCGGGGGGAGGGGGTCCACCTCTGCTGTAACCTTTCTTAAAATTTGCTATGCATTTATTTCATTGCAATTAATAGTAAAAATAAAATATTTAGGATTTTAATAAAATATGTCTCAAAATATATTTCAATTTTCTTGTCTCTTTTATACATTGCATTAAGTATGTCTAAAAATCTTCAAATATGTGTTTGACTTTAATTTTGGAAGCAGTAATTTCTTGGTTATATTTTTCTGTTACATGTTAATGCCAGTTTTTTTTTTTTTTTTTTTTTTTTTTTTTTTTAAGTTGAATGTAATTATATCGAATGGTAAGTGAACGATGTTAATAAATTGCAATGTTTATAGTTAGAAAAAGCACAATTTTGTATGGAGCGTACATAACTTTGTTACTGGCCAGTGGTTAAAAAAACTGGCCAGTAAAAAAATCAGTGTACTGGCCAGTGGCCAAAGGGTAAAAATGTTAATTTTGACCTATACGGGAGTATATGTTTGCAAATTTTTAATTTGTTTATCTACATATGTCATAAGATGTCTAAAATAAAAACGCCCTCAATTGGTCATCATAAATGCTTTTAACTTGCCTCGCTAAGAGGAAAAAATCAATAATGAATTTCTCTTGAAAGCAATGAATTATTGAAAAATTAATCATTAGTTTTCTGATGATGAGCTCATTCCTTTTTTCCTTTGGTTGGGGAGGGAGGTAGGGCATAGGGTACTGGAAGCAGAGGGAGAAAAGCAGAAGACTGCACTCCTTTCCTAAATCTTACCCTTTCACCGTCCGAGGGTTTTCACATATTTTTATAAGAATGTTTGTAAATCCAAGGATACATATTTTTTAAATCGCATTTTGGTGTTATAATATCCTCAATATCACTTCTTTCTATATATGGTTCAAAATAGAATTCTGTTCAAAATATTTTTGTCTACAGCCATTTTAACATGATTTCTAGGAACGGAAAAATCCGGGCCAAACGGTTAAAGGGTAATGTTTTTGGTCAAAAAGATCTTCGGTTAATTTTGGCCAAATTTTAACCATTTGGTATCCTCTAAATGAAAATACTGATTACTCTCAGGGTTGGCCCCCTCAAATGGGGACCCCTGCATCAGTCAGTCCCTGCTTGTAGAACGAGAAAGAAGGCTCGCAACCAAAAAATACTTTAAAAACTCGTTTAAAAACTTGACAACAGGATTTATTGTCTGTTTAAGCTCCGCGGAGTCTATGATTTTATTCTGTCTAGAGATGTTAGCGGAATTATTTAATCTGTCCGAAAGATATGCTGTAAGTATTAATTACAATTGATAATTATTAAAACAGAAAATATATAATGATACTGTAAACAGTAAAATAATCTATCGGCGATAGTGCAGGCAAAGTAAATATCCATTAAAATCTTCGTATATAATAGCCAGTTTAGAATGCTTATTGTTCTTAGGGCAACTGAGTAATCCCAATAAAAACTTTGTTTATTATCAAATTTCTAAATTCTTACTATGGTTATTGTTAAATAAACATAATACGTATACATATATATGATTTAATGTAAAAAGAATTAAAAAGTGAAATAAAATTTCGATTTTTTTAAGAACTGTTTTTAAAAAAGGTCTTTTTTTTTATATCTAAATTTTTGCTTCAGTCTTTGCTACAATCTCAAATATAAAATAAAATTTTCAAATTTTCCTATGTTACACTATTTCAGGTATAATGAAATTGATATAAGTTAAGTTACTGAGGCTTAATACAAGTTACTTGCTGTAGAATGTAAAGTGCATAGCATTTACCGTAAATTTACAGGGACACACAAAAGATTTCGTACTATATTCGAAGTACAGTATATTAGCAATAATTGCCGAAAGTGCATTTTCGTTACAGTATGCGTTTTTAACTAATTTTTTGCATATTACGCGGTGTGTATAAATGCCGTAGCTTAAAGTATCATATGAAATTTGGTTTAATTCTATGCTTCATACACTTTTCTATCATTCAATGAGGACATACATACACACAGACATACGGACACGTGGACGAACAGACAGACAATTTGTAAAAATATGTTTTTTGGGATCTGTGACCTCTATTTCGTGTAAATCGGAAAAAAACCAGAAGTCGAAAAAAATTCGATTGCAATAGTTTCTTCTTAAAGAAAAAAAAACATCTATGTAAATGGTTAAGAAGATAATCGCTTTAAAATTATTAAGCTCCAACTGTTTCGCCGTGTTTCGAAAAAGGGATTTTGCATGAAAAGTGAAATCTACTATTCGACGATAAAATTTATTATAAGACGAATAAAATAGATTTCATATTAACTTTTCATTAATAAAAGTACCGTCAGAGTATAAAAAATTAATTTTGCCACGTGTCTAATTATAATATAACAATTTTGTAACAAGAAGTAAAGCATTTAATGAAAACCACAGTTTATTTTTTTACAGTAGTCGTAATTTCATTTTTAAAGATACACAACTATCATATCTAAACTCATGTAGTTAATAATTTAACACTTTATGCTCCAAATTATGAATCAAGGAATTACTCCACGTTAATATTATCTCCCTTAACCCCTTAACTGTTTTTTTTTGTTTTTTTTTTTCTGACACAATAAATTAAAAATAAGGACCCGGCACCGCCTTTTTTTTACTAGAATATTTGATTTTGTACAATCGAAAAAGGTATGCCATTTTTTTATACCCTACCCGTTTTAGGTCTTTTTTTTTTTCTGTGTACCTTATTAAACAGCAAGGTTTTGAAGTACTCAATAATTGCTATAAGTGATAAAAAATAAATTTTAAAAGGCAAAAATACTATTACTTATTTACATTTCGACATGTTTCATTGCATCCGACGACAAGATTCTCAAGAAAATAAAATGATAAAAATATTTTCGCAAAAAAATTCAACTTGAAAAACTAGAAAACAAAAATCACGCGAACACAGGCATAATGAAATTAACTGCAATATTAGAAATGGAAATTTGTGATCGTGAATTATTTTATATTATTGTTTCATTATTCTGTATAGCATTTCTTTCCAAATTTTAGGAAACTCCATGGAGTCTGAATCATTGCAAATATTCTCATTGCGTAATAAGATCTCAATTGATTCTCTGATGATGGATGACAAATAAGATCTTAATGGATAAATCATTCTACTATTTTTAAAATCTATTTGTAAAGGTTCTTTGTTATATAGTCTGAACAGAGCTCTAGTTATCTTGTTGTATTTTATTTCTGCTATATGTTCTTTAATCCTAAGCTTTCTGTTTGTCATTCCTATATAAAATTGCACTGTTCCATCTTCTTGGTGAAAGGTATTTCATATACCCCTGATAATTGATTTGGTTCTATAGGGTATATTTTCTTACATATTATGTTGTTGTTTTTTTAAATTTGCAGATGGTTTTGCGTTTATTTGCCACCAATCTTCAGAGAATCAACAGAAATCTTCTTACGCAATGAGAATATTTGTAATGATTCAGCATCCATGGAGCTTCCTAAAATCTGAAAAGAAATGCTATACAGAATAATGAAACAATAATATAAAATAATTCACGTTCACAAATTTCCATTTTTAATACTGCAGTTAATTTCATTATGCTTGTGTTCGCGTGATTTTTGTTTTCGTTTACTAGTTTTTCAATTTGAATTTCTTTGCGAAAATATTTTAATCATTTTATTTTCTTGAGAATGTTGCCGCCGGATGCAATGAAACACGTCAAAATGTAAAAGGTATTTTTGCCTTTAAAAAATCACTTACAGCAATTATTGAGTACTTTGATGTTTTATATATATATATATATAGTTTATAGCAAAGTTTTGTTAAAATATTCCGGAAGCGTTGGAAAGTGTTTCATAATCTATGCTTGAAGCAGGACTTTTCTTTTTTGTTACTTTCTGATTTTAATTGATTATAAAGAATGCGAAGGTTGCTAACTAAAGTGTGAATTTTTCCTTCGAATTTCAAAATACAGTGAAACCTCCCTGTGCGACCACCTCCATTAAGCGACCACCGAACGACCGTTTTTTCATGGAACGAAATTTATTCCCATAGGCTTAATACTAATTTTACCTCCATTCAGAGACCATCCCAATTGAACTCCCTCCATGAGGGACCAATTTCTTTCAAAAGAAAATTTTCAAAGAAAATGAAACAAATTCCGTTTTTTCCTGGTCGCTTGAGGAAGGTTTTATTAGAAAAATAATTCCGGAGAGGGCATTATTCATCAAACTTCTAAACTAAGTTTAGAATTTTTTTATTATTATTATTCCGGTAACTTTTGAGTGTTTAAACCCCTTTGTGCCTCTTTAGGCAATGAATTTAGCCTGATGACAAATTAAGAATGACGGTCAATAAACTCCTCTGCCCTATTCTGTCAGGAAATTCTCAAAGAAATCGTCATTATTTGTTCCCGTCCAAAAAAAATTGCATTTATTTACTGAACTTCGAAAGGATTTGGAAATAAAAGTTATAAAAGATAAAAACGTAAAATCAAAGCAAACGGCAATGTATTCACTTTTTAAAGTCTGCTGTAGTTAATTTATGTACTTAACTTTTGCTTTGATACTTAAATTTTCATATTTTTTCCTAATGTGAAAAATAAATTTCAGTAACATTAATTGTAACATTATCATAACATAGTAACATTAACTCTTTTCAACAATTAAAATCTAGATTTAAACATGACCTTCATTAAGAGACCACCTCTCGGAGCGACCAATTTTTATTGGAACGGAATGTGGTCGCTTTAGGAAGATTTTACTGTAACTCATTATACCCATCACTAAGCAAAACCACCACTGCTATTTTCGGAAAGAATTTTTATTTAAACCTTATCGATCCTATGTCACTTCCTACGTGACATCGATACCTTGTCGTATCGGTCGTATGGCCCGTGTGAGGTGAAAAGATTAACCCGTTCAAGACCAGCATCTCTTACAGGAATTTTAATCGGTTTGCAGCAGCTTTTCCTTTTTTTAAGAATTTATTTCACTTGTAGTTGAACGTGTTCCAAAAAAAAAAAATATAGTACAAAATTTATTTTTTAAATATAGTGGTTCGAATAAAATATAAAAATAGTTGCCTGCAGCAGCATTGGATATAATTATAATCTAGTTGAGAATCATGTATTAAAAAACTGCGTCCTGTATTAATCTGCGATTAATTAAGACGAAAATTACTTTTCGAAATTAGTGGTGAAAGTTCCTCTAGGACAGGGATGGCGATCCTATGGCACGCGTGCCACTTTTGGCACGCGAAAGAATAATTTTGGCACGACCTTGCTTGTGGCTTTAAATCAAAATAAAGTGAAATTATACAAACTCGCGACTGATCTTTTCTAAATTCGATTAAACGGAAATGAAAAAAAATAATTGCCGCATATTATATTACAATCTAATTAATTATGATCTCAAAATTTTTTTCAGACAAAGAAGATATTTCAAAACTATCGGCAATAATTGGTTATTAGACATTACTAAATTCCGATGATAAAGTTATGGCAACTTTGGAGTTTATTTCAGAGTAGGGATTGAACAAAGCAGCAATTTTGCCGAATACCGAATACCGAAACTTCGGTCGAAGTGTATGCCGAAGCTTCGGTAGTCGGCAACCGAATACTTGTAACTTTGTAACACGCATTTTTGCAAATATTAGATTTTTTAATAAGTTTTAATTGAAATTAAATTCTCAATAATTTAATTCAGTTACATTTTTATTCTTAAATCTAATTACACAAAAATATTTAATGACTTCTTTCCACTCAAAAATTTACTAACCCATCACTTATTTTTTATTATTTTATCACTAGTCAATACCCAAAAATAACCTATGAAAGTATTAAACTATACGGGGTATTATTAAGGATAAGGATTGTCAGAAAAACAAAAGTTCATTCAAATACAAAGAAACAATGTTGTCATTAAGCTGATTTACTGATAGTCTACTTATAAACATATTGAATAGAAATGTTCTCAAAATACAAAAGGTATATCAATTGGTACATTTAACTATTTTCTGTCAAATTATGGATAGAATATTTATATTTTGATTAATATTTTAACATTGTGGTGATGAAGAAAAGAAATTTGAGCAATTTTGATATAATTGTTATAAAAGCTATAGGATAGGCATAGGGGTATACTTTTTTGATGTGTGTATTTTCTTTAATATGCACCTATACAGAGATGAACTCTGATATACTTATTTGATGTGTATATTAAAGAAAATACACATTAAATAAATTTAAATTAAAAAAAACTAATGTAGAAGTAAATAAAATTAAATGATAAGGGAAAGATGCGCATCTTCCTTACTTTTTTTTTTCTCTGTTGTAGACAGTTGTTTTGATTTCACACCTACATAGACTATTTTAGGAAAGAAAAAGTTGTTTTTTAATTAAAAATGGCCTTTGACTTGTTTTTTGTAGTGCAGCTGAACTCTGAACTCATGCATATAATATTGAAACTCATTGTTTAGCCTATTCTTCTGCTAAGTAAAAGAGAATTCTTCTAATTCTAAGAAAATACTTATGTGCAATTATTTGGCCGGATACTTAAAAGTATTCGGCCGAACCCGAATATTCGGTTTACATGCCGAACCACCGAATGCCGAATCAACTATTCGGTATTCGGTCAATCTCTATTTCAGAGCTATTCAAAGAAACTGACGTTTGTCATTTTAATAGTTTTTCTGCCTGTTTATTCTTTTGAATCACTGTTTTCACAAATGAATAGTATCAAAACTCAAACTGAAAGCACTTATTAGATAAAACCGGTTCAGTTTGCATTAAAATTAACTTGATATTAAGATGCAACAACAGAAATCAAATTATTTCTAAAATATATTTATTTCCATAATCATTATAGTGTATAATACCTACATGTATGTTCCTGCTATTTTTTAAATCATAATAGAAAATTTGAAGTTATTTTAAGCCATTATTTTTCCACCTACTAAATTTGATTTTTAGTTGGCACGTCATGGTCACGTAAAGTTTTTTTATCAAATTTGACACGCGACAACAAAAAGGTTCGCCAACCCTGGTCTAGGCGGTAATCAGGCTCAGTACAGGGATAACATCCGATAATAAACAGCCGGTTATACTACCAGATCATTAATTCTTTTAAACTAAGCTGTAAAGCGTTAAAGAATGATTTAAAAAATTATTCCAAAAGAAAAAGAAAGAAAAGAAAAGGAAACAAACAAACAAACAACAAAAAAAAAAGGATCTAAGTTTTCTATCTTGAAGTTTAACAAAGGATTTTTTCAACATTTCTAATTTAATGCGCAGTAACCTAAAATTGGGAATATAAGCCCCGACTATTAAACGTTCAGAATTCAGGGGTTCTTTTCTAACAACCCGCATTAGTAGGTTCATTGGAAATAATCGAACGTAACTGTAATATGTCTCGTGATTGTATCATTCAAGGTGACAAACATAAAAAAAATTATCTCCTGTCAACGGACTTCTGAACTATCGTAGGTCGCGAAAACAAGTCTCGTGCATACGGAAGTCTGCGCCCTGCTATTAACGGGACATTAGTCACACGCCCCGATTCGCGACTCTACACCCTCCGCATTTAAAAAAAATACTCTTCACATTCCTAATTTAAAAGGAGTTAATAACTTCTACTTATCTGCTTGACAGGTCAGACGTTTTTGAATGGAAATACTTGATGACCACAAAAAAATTCCACATTTAGATCAGTGAATTCATTCTTCCATTTTTTCTTCTCGTAAAACTTCGCTACTCTTTCAAGACAACAAAAGATTTAAATTTAAATTAAACATTGTTTCGTAATATATCTGCACTTTCCATATATATAATAACAAGTTGGAAATTGCTCGTCAAACGTGGCAAATGAGGTGCGTTCGTACTCTAACTAGTTTTATAATTATTTTTTGCACCCCATATTGTACTGAATGTATAATTTTTTGCACTTCATAAAGTGCATAGTCTGTAACATCATTAAAATGCACTTGCAATATTTTTTTCCCTATTCCCCGTAATGTAACGGAACACTTTTGACTGTCCCTGTAATTAAACTATCCATCCGATTTTCATAAAATTTGAAATGGCTCGACAAAATTTTTCAAAAATTATATATTTAAAATTTCAGACCATTCGGAAGGCTGTAACATCAATAAAATGCACTTGCAATAATTTTTCCCATTGGCCGTAATGCAAAGAAAAACTTTTGACTGTCCCTGTAATTAAACTATACATCCGATTTTCATAAAATTTGAAATGGCTCGACAAAATTTTGCAACAATCATATATTTAAAATTTCAGACCATTCGGTTGGGTAGTTTTTGCTCTGCTATATGGGGACAGACAGACGGACGGACTGACGGACTGAACGACGACTATAGGTGCTACGTATTTATATAATTATGAACGCACCTAATAAGGATAGAAGTTTGTCCTTCTCTCTCTCTCTCTGTATGTGTGTGTGTGTCTGTTAGCTATGTTCTGGAGAAACCAATGCATGCAGAGCTACACAAATTTCGTATGAAGGTATGTATGTAGTTATGCTCCTCGAAACCCGATTTTGGATTAGATTTTTTTAATTTAATTTTTTATGCAATTTTTAGCGTTTTTTCACTTTTTGCGGCCCGATTTTTTACATTATTAAAATAAATCCGAATTTAATCTTTTAGCCTAAGTCTTCTTTTCAAGTAAATTTTGTCTTTTTTCAAAAAAGTTTATTCGAAATTCGTACAGCAATTTTTTAATTTTTCGAGAATGTTTTTAAGCGATTTTTAGAGATATTTTGTGTTTCGTAAAGATTTTTTTGACATTGACAAAAGAAATTCGGTTTCAAACTTTTAGACTAACATAGTAAATTTCGTCCTCCGAAATTTTTGAATTTTTAGAGATTTGTAATGCGATTTTTTAAAGCGATTTTCCGCTTTTCACGGCGATTTTTTTTTTACATTCGTGAAAAAATTCCGGTTAAAATGTTTTAGGCCGCTTTAGTAATTTTGTCTCCTGCGAGTTTTACATTTTTACACTTTTAATGCGATTTTCAGTGTTTCCTTCACGTTCCACGGCGATTTTTCGACATCGTTAAAAGGAATCCGGTTTCAAACTTTTAGCCTAATGTAGTACATTTTGCCCTCCGTAAATTTTGAATTTTTAGTGATTTTCAAGGCGAAATTTTGCGATTTTTAATGCGATTTGTCGCGTTCCGTGGAGATATTTTGACATTCGTGAAAGAATTCAGGTTAAAATATTTTAGCCCACTATAATAAATTTTGTCCTCAGCGATTTTTGAATTTTTACCGATTTTTAATGCGATTTTCTGCGTTTCTTTGCGTTTTGTAGCGATTTTTTATCATTCGTAATAGGAACTCTGCTTCATACTTTTAGCCTAATATAGCAAATTTTCTCCTCCGCGGTTTCTGAATTTTTAGCGATTTGTAGCGTTATTACGATCATTTTTAAAGGCATCATCATTTTTAAACAGCAAGATCATTTTTAAACACAAGCCGTATTTTGACATGTGCAGCTACATAGGGCGGCAAAATTTTGGAGGCGTGAAATTTTTGAGGGAGGCAAAATTTTGAGAGAGCCAGAATATAACTAATAAATGATGTTCTTCATTGTTTTTACTTTCTTCTACCTTTACAAAAAGAAAATTGGATCCGTGAAAAATTCAAATTCCGGTTTTCGATGGATTTATGCATTTTAGAAGGTCCTGAACACGATTTTACTATTTTTAGAAAATGTCTGTCTGTGAGTCTGCGCTGCTATGCTGCAATTTTCACGATTCTGCAATAGCTCTATCTTAAAAACTAATGTACAGATTTTCATCAAACTACAGATTTCGTTAGACGTTAGCATAAGTTGTTGCTGATTAGATTTGCTGTAAATCGCTCAAAAGGTGGCGCCGCTATGCTGCATTTTTCAGGATTTACACGATTTTAGGGATAGTCATACCTCAAGAACTAATCTATGGAATTTCATCAAACTAAATATTCTTGACGTAACATCTTCAAACTTGACGTAAGTTGATGCTGATTAGGTGTTCGTGCAAATCATATAACCAGTGGCGCTGCTATGCCGCGCATTTTTCACGATAGCTTTATTTCATAAACTAATGCACGGAATTTAATCAAACTTCATATTCTATCATACTTTCACATAAATAGATCTTTAGTAGTGTTGGGTGTATACAACGCGACACGTGTCGCTTTTATGCTTTTTGTGTTGGGAATTTTTGTTGCTGAGGGTGGGTGCCAAAATTCAATGATTAAGCTAATGTCAGACGGATGTCTATTTGCACGCTTTTTCGTTTCAACATGAAAAAGAAACATACGCAAGCGAAGGTGTAGGAAAGCTGTAGGAAGGAAAAAAGCGTGCAAATAGATGTCGTCTGACATTAGCCTTAGTTTGAAAGATGAGATGCTTATATCTCCTTTTTAAATGCGCACAATTCAAATAACCTATATCTTTAGAATCCTCATGATGGACATAGATTGTCATTTGGCACTGTGATATAGCGCATTTTGAAATATTAATATGTGTGAGATAGAAGAAAGTTTTGGGATTGGCATATCCGATTAGTTATCATTGTGAAATCTTTTTGCAATTCTTATAAAACTAAGGGATCTTGCATTTTTCTGAAAATGAATTTTGATCGGGGCATAAAGGAAATTTTTATGAGGTGATTGGGATTATCGCAGAGTATGACTATTTTCTGGCTTACTATATTCTAATGTTTGATATCCCTCAAACCGCCGCGGCGAGCGGCCCCTATTCGTCCTCAGCCCTTTATTCTTCCACTTATTCCGACTCTTTTGCGGAAGCAAGTGTCATAGGTCCCCAGCCACGTCCCGAGTGAAAGACTCTCTAGCGAAAGCCAGGATTGAAAAACAAAAAATCAAAAATTGAAACCGGACAAATTTAAAAGGGAAATTACACAAATTAAAGACACCGAAAACAGGGAAGGCAGGGCTCGGGGCGATGAAGCTACCGAACGACTCCTAGCCACTTCGAGCCCATTATTAGTTTGTTAGCCCATTACTGTTTGTCGCAACTTATAAAAGTTTAATATATCCTGTAGGGAAGCCAATGAGCTCCAAAATACGTAATACAGTAACACCTCCCTAAAGCGACCATGTTCCATTCCAATAAAAAGTGGTCACACTCCGAGGAGTGGTCTTTTAATGGAGGTCATGTTTAAATCTAAATTTTAATTGTTGAAAGAAGGTAACAATTAATGTTACTAAAATTTATTTTTCACATTAGGAAAAAATATAAAAATTTAAGTATCAAAACAGAAGTTAATTACATAAGTTAATTACTGCAGAGTTTAAAAAAGGAATAAGTTGACGTTTGATTTGATTTTACAGTTTTATCTATTATAACTTTTATTTCCAAGTCTTTTCGAAATTCAGTAAATAAATGCAATTTTTTTTTTTCTAGGACGGAAACAAATACTGACGATTTCATTAATTTATCTATTTCTTTGACAGTTTCCTGACAGAACAGGTCAGGCGAGTTAATAGACCGTCATTCTTAATTTGCCATCAGAGTTAAATTCATTGCCTAAAAAGGCACAAAGGGGTTTAAACAAAAGTTACCGGAATAATATTTAAAAAAAAAAAAATCTAAACTTAGTTTAGAAGTTTGATGAATAATGCGCTCTCCGGAATTATTTTTGTAATAAAATCTTCTTCAAGCGACCAGGAAAAAACGGAATTTGTTTCATTTTCTTCAAAGAAATTGGTGGCTCATGGAGAAGTTCAACTGCGATGGTCTCTGAATGGAGGTAAAGTTAGTATTGAGTCTATGGGAATAAATTTCGTTCCATGAAAAAAATGGTCGTTCAGGGAGGTGGTCGTTTGATGGAGGTGGTCGCACAGGGAGGTTACATTGTAGTTAGTTTTTCTAAATATTTCTAACCATACTAGTTTCTATCCTATAATGACCAGTTTAGTGTAATCGTTACAGATGTAACTGCAGATGACTCTCAGTGAAAAGTTTTTTTTTATTGCTTTATAAACAAAAATACAAGTCATACTAAAGAAATTTTTTCCGAAGCAGTTTTGAATTCTTCAGAATTACATTATATAAAAATTGATATTATAAATGTCAATCATATGGGAATTCGGCCAATCAATCTGAAATATATATATTCAGGATTGCAAGCAAAATTCTGAGACAGACACCCTATTACTTTCTTCATTGAATATTCAACTCACTCGCTCAATCAAGTTCACACTCATAAACATTCCGATGTTTTATAACTTCGATATTTTACTTTTTAATACATCTTTACACACCTATTTTGTTGATCCTAGAAGGAGACTGAATACGTTGAAAGCATATTTTGTTCTGCACATATGACTTCGAAATCATTGTTCATAACTCGATATTGAAAAAGTACTACTTCTATAAGAGCTGAAATGCATAGGTTAGAAAGCAATGTTATTCTGCTTCAAGAACGATTTTTTAACAAATGAAAAGATAAAGTTATATGTGAAGCTGGGGCAGAATTTGAAAGTTCAATAGTATTGAGGTAGAATAAGAATTTTTAACATCAGTGTGGGGTTTTATTGTGCAACAGTTGGGCAAAGCAATAAACAACTCCAAACTGAAGAAGTGGACATGCTATTAAAACGTATAAGTTTGTATAAGCTTTTGTTATATTTGATTGAGCTTCATTGTTACATTTTATTGTGCATATTTTTTTTCTTTATATACAGTCCTCCATTCAGCTGAAAAGAAACTTGCTCAGATCAGGAGCTCGAAATCAGTTCCATCTCCTTTAGTGGTAGAATGGATTTAAAAGAGATATTTTCTTTGAATATGTGAGTCTGATTTTCAAACTACTCAAACATCACCAAATTAGAAGTTGCTAAACTTTGAGATACTGGAGAAAAATTTTGAGCCAAAAGATTCCGACATAGAGAGCAGCTCTTGTGAATGTAATTTTAAAAACTATTTGTTATATATAAAGAAAGAAAATGGTGACAAGTTATCAATTTTACCTTATCCACATCCCATTTTCCATTTCTCTGCAGAAAGTTCAAAGCAAATTAGCGATATCATTTACCCAAATGTGTACAGTAAACTCCTGCAATAAACTGTTCTTCTAAAAGCTCATTTTTAGATATATAACGGATCAGAATGTCTTCAAATGGCATAGATTTATGCACAACTGGTCAATTTTGAAATGCTCGCCATCAAATTAGACAGCACAGCCAGTCTCGATTTCGAGGAAGCGATAAATGCGTAACGCAAAAGTTAAAATGATAAGAGAAGGTTTGCCCTAAATTCAGTTAGTTTCGCAAACTATTGAATTATACTGTTTCTACAATACATTTTGACTTTCTAAATTATAGGCATCTATAATATATTTTTATATGGGCTATTAATCAGGAGTGATTTGTTTCTGTATGTTTCTAGTACATATTTTGCCTGTCTAGATTGGAGTTTTCTGAGATAATTTTGAAAGGAGCAATTAATCCTGCAGTGTATTTTTGGTTCAATAAAAACACTTTTCTGTGTACTTCTACAATAGATTTTTGTTTGATGAAATTGGAGGTTTTTGTGATACTGCTGATAGGGGCATATTAATTGTAGTGTTTGTTTTATGTTTATTTATTATGCATTTTTATTTATTTTTTAATTACTTATATTTTTTATCGTGCACATTTGTATTATACGTTGTTTATTTAGTGAAAACTGAGGTAAATTATTCTACAACTTACTTTTAGCAAACTGTAAACAAATAGTGATGATGAAATTTAGCAGAGGGAAGAAGGGGAATAAAATAAAAGACACAGGGGCATCAAACATGATACGTACCTACAGCTATGTAGCAAATAAGAAATATATTTTTAAAAACTTTAAATTTTATCTCTTTTTTATGAAAATTGAAAGAGTTTACCGTCTTTTTTGTCAGTGAGGAGTAGGCGAAAATTTCAACTGAATTTTTAAACAGGTAAATGTAAAAGGAAAGACAAAATTAAAAACTGTCTTCGATGGGTAGGGTGGGGGTGCAGGGAAAGAAAGCAATGTCGAAGTTGAATTTTCTCTTACTATTTAATTTTACTATTTAATTTTTCTCTTACTATTTAATTTTTCTCTTACTATTTTAAGTTAATTAAATAAAATACATTTCATTTATTATTTTTATATTTCAAAATCCTCAGAGATAAAAAAAAAAATTCGGCTAAATAAATTTGAAAATCGAGGTAAAGGCACCGCCTCCCCCCCCCCCCCCCCTCCTTGCCTTCCCTTGCCAGCAACTATAACAAGAGTCACGTTTGTGGATTTTAATAAGAAATTGTTACATTTTAATAAGAAAATCAAATTAAATGCGCTCAATCTGCCCACCATCGGAACACATGCAGAATGCATGATAAATTGCTGCCAGTGGTGAACAGATTGAGCATACTTAATTAGATTTTCGTATTCAGATAATCTGCATTTTTCTTACATGTGTTAATTTTATTAGAAAAGGTGCGCATGCGTTATAATATCACACTTCTGCAAGCAATTAATAAAGTATTGAAGCTAGTGATGATATAAAGTAATTACATTTCTCAGGGCTTCTAATAAAGTTTTTTATAATCTAAGTTTACATTCTTAAGTTATATTCTAAGTTAATAATTTAAAGGTCTAATAAATATTTTTACATTTAAGGCATCATTTCATATTAAATCGCAGATGCTCTACAACTACGTAATTGAATTATTTGCAGTCGCACAGTTTTCAAGATAGGAACGCTACCACCGAGTTTGACACTAGGTGGCGTTGTAAGCGGCTTCATCAAGTAGTAACCACATTAAAAAAATTATATATATATATATATATATATATATATATCTGAAGAGAGACCAAAATAAATAAATAAATACAAATGCCATCAGTATCCGTCTTCTGCTAATGATGCAGAATACTTCATCTTGTCTAACATACATTTTTACGATCATTTTCAACTCTTTTTTCTTTTTTACCAATACACAGAATATACATTCAGTACATTTTGCTTAAATAATATATTAAACTTCTGAGCCATAATATCCCAGTGAATGGTTAACCAGTTAACCGCTTTAATTATTTGTACTTTACGTTCCACATACATAAAACATCATTTACATAATTTTTTTTCTTTAAATTACATTACGTTTATCATGATTAAATGTGAGGCAATGCTGTATGAATAGTCCTGTACATTTCAGGGATTCAACCACATCAAAGCATTTTAATTAATGCTCCGCTATTTCAAGTAT
This sequence comes from Maratus speciosus, assembly GCA_963932465.1. Lineage (NCBI taxonomy): Eukaryota > Metazoa > Arthropoda > Arachnida > Araneae > Salticidae > Maratus > Maratus speciosus. The sequence goes on along the minus strand of OZ010790.1, from coordinate 222,882,987 downwards.
TTGTTTATTGTTTCGTGAAACACCTTCAATCAGCAGTCGATACGCATCAAGCACTTTTGCTTTTCTACTTTTAAGAAGCGTCTTGCATCTAGTCACCCCAATAATATATTTAAATTATGTCTGGATCAAAACATTTAAAAAAATTAAAATATATATGAGCAAGAATGAAGAAAAATGAAAATATAATAAAACCTACAAAAACGAAATCGCCAGGGACTTGGATTGGGACCCCTTTAACCCTTAAATGCCGGGTGTTGCCTTTCGGCTACTACCCAATTTAGGCTTATACAGTGAAACCCCGATTTAACGCTATTCAAGGGACCATACAGAAATGACGTTAAATGCGGGAAAACGTTAAATCGGGGCAAGATGAAAACAAAACACCGAGAGTAAAAGAAAGACTAATTTAGGTAAGATACGTTCCATTTTTTAATTTATAATGATTTAGACATAATTTTTCTAAATTATGTTTTAAAGAATTGGGTTATTTTATTTTACGTACTGTTTTTAGTAGTTATAACACAAATCTAAATTAGAGGATATTTTTGTAACCTTTTTTATTGGTCTTCACTATTTCAAAGGAATAATCTATATTTTACCATCTAAAATTAATAAACAAATTCTAACGAATGCTATCAGTTCCGTTCTAGTACAAAAAGCAAAATCGAATAAATTAAAAACGGATTGGTGCATATGGAAGAGAGGAGAGTTTTCGAATATTGTACCCGCAGTTGGTAAGAAAGGCAAAAATAGGATAGATTCCGAATTTTGAGCGTATTGATAAATATATATATATATTTATTTATTTCCATCACAATTTTTGATTATTTTAGAAAAATTTCGTTGAGTTTTTACCGCTGAAAAAACATTAAATGCGGGAAATATTTAAAATGATAACGTTAAATCCAGGATTTTTTAACATTTCAACTATAGGAAATTAATTGGGACTAGTGAAAAATGACGTTATATGCGGGAAATCGTTAAATGAGGGTTACGGTAAATCGGGGTTCCACTGTAAATACTATTAGAATAATATTGAAGCTATAACGCCTAATGTTGCCAATAAAATATATTCTGAAAATATAATTAAATCGATTGTCAACATTTAGATTGCAACACTTGTGCTGTTTAAGAATAAAGATAGATTTATTTTTTCAATTGTTGATACGTGTTCTTTTTGTCTTGTTTGGAAGCTTGCGGAATACCCTATTTTGTTCTGTAGTGAGCAAGTAAAATTTATTTCTTATCATAATTCTCAAAATTCTTGTGTGTTTAATATTATAGAATTTTATCACGAAAAATTATTTTTTCAATTAAACACCAGTATTGCCGATTAGTAACAAACAGTTTTTCAGCCATAAACCATACTTAAAACAAAATATGATTTTTTAAAGTATTTTTCCCATAATTTATTTAAAAAAAGAAAGCCGAAAAACATTTTTTAAATGATTTTTGAAAACTCAGGCATTTAAGGGTTAAACAGGTTTATGTGTTAGCAGGTATAATTGTATGGTACTCCTTCCGTTGCAATCATGAAAATTTTCCGTTTAAAATTGGTTCCATTTTTACAAGTTTTACTATACAGGCATCCCACGATTTACGTAAGCAATGCGTTCCGTAAAGTTTTATGTAACGTGAATTTTACGTAAGTCGAATTTGTAAGTTTCTTTGGTAAAACATTTTATAAGAAATTGCAATATTTATTATATAATGTATGTATATATACATATATTATTTACACTGTATCATTTTATAAATGAAACATCATACGACAGTATTAACTCGTATATAAACATAAACAACAAAAGTATGAAAAAATATAAAAACAAATTTAAAGAACATTTTTCAAATATCTTGTGGAATACTGGATTTATAAATCTAATATTGATGAATTGATTTATAACAATTTTTAATCTACATCAAACGACTATAATAATAAGAAGTAATTAAAGAGGGCGTATTATCCGTGAATTTATGATGGCAAGACAAATGAACAGCACTCACAAAATAAAATAATCATTGACAAACACAAACTGTATTTATTATGAATTAGATGATTACTATGAATTACTAACAATAAAGATTAAGTTGTTTTGTTATAAATTTGATTGACTACACTAATAAAAATATAACTAATATATAAACTATATTATGTTTGTGGTGTATATCTATATATGTTATTTATAAAATAAATATCAAAAGTATGCAACTGCGTATCAAACGCACTAGTGCAGGGATGGCGAACCTTTTTGAGTACGCATGCCAAAATTTCAAAATTTTTATATACCAACATTTTAACGTGCCAGAAACATTTTAGTTTATATAAAATTATAATTAATTTTTATATAATTTTTACTTAAATATTTTTACACTTATACTAAATTCGAATCCTAACTTATTTATTATGTTGTATTTATATGTTGCATCGAATTCCGTATTAATAACCTATAAATGAGTTTTTCTTTTATTGTATACTTCCGAATCATATCATTTTTAGTTCTTCACGTAGAAGCAAGTTCAATAGATACATAATTATTTACACTAACAATTATAATTCAATTTTCAAAATTAAAACCTAAATATAATAAAACCTAACTTAAAACCCTAAACCTAAATAAAATAAAATCTAATCTGAAGTAGAAGAATGACAATTAGGTACAGTCGAACTTCTATTTAACGAAGTCGCTAAATCCCCGAAAAAAGTTCGTTATATGGAAAATTCGTTAAATAGAGATTCACCTTTTAAAATACTTTAAGCTACATAAAACAGATTTTAAATTCATAAACACTAAATATTTTTACTAAAAGTAATTAATCACATTTTTTAGATAAATTATATCGATTTGTTTTATTTATTTTACCCACCAATATCCAGCATCAATTCATTTTTTCTATGTGTTTAAATCTTTGAAATCTGCAAGGAAAACGAAACATTGTCCGGGAATAAACTGTATTTACTGTTTAAAGAAAATAGTTTTACATTAAAATTAACGAATTTTAATGACCTTATCGTATCTATTATTATTATAACAAATAATTTTAACCATACATTAACATATGCGTCCTTAAACTTAGTTTCTGAAAAACTCTGTTGATTTTGTCAGAGTTTTTTCTTTTAACCCCTTGAGGGGCAAGCAAAAATGACTCTAAATATTGAATTCTCACCGGAATAATCGAAAACTTTTAATTTTAAATAAGGAAAAGCAATTTTTCAACGATTGTCCTCCAAAGTTAAAAATATAAAATTTAGTTAACATTTTGTGTTGAGAATCTTGTTTAAATTAGGTGGGATATATTTTATCCCACCGCCCCTCAAGGGGTTAAAAAGTGCTTTCTCTCATAATACGTCTCGCAACTTTGCAATGCACCAAAAACCCCTTCATGCGGATTTTTCTTCTAACTAAAATCCGCGTCGGATTGTTTCAAACGATTTTAGCATTTCATCATATAAAGTTTTGTTAATTCCTGCATCATTATCACTTCCATCATCATCATATTCGTCTTCATCGCAATTCATTGCTGTATTGTTTTTATCTTTTACACTGTCGAAAATATTCAATTCGGATAGTGTTTCCGAGGTCTCAATTTCAGAATTAAGTGAAATATAATCATTAATCAGCACATCATGGTTAATTTCTTCTTTTATTTTTTCATTTGTATCCACATTTTTTGAAGTTACTCTAAGGGATTATCGTCTTCGTCCTCCGTACTTACCGAATTCTCACTGCTGACAAAGAAGGTGCCTGGTAAAACCAGTTCAAGGCCTTTGAACATCATAAAATGTGTTTAAAGAAAGAATAAGTTTAAAATGTCCAGAAATATTTTGAGGAACGAGGAGAAAAAAAAATTCCGATCACAAGAAAAAGTTCGTTAAATAGAGAATGCACTTCGCTATTTGGAGGTTACTTTACGAAGAAATTCGCAAAATGTTCTTGGTTCCAAGGAAAAGTTCGCAAAATAGAGGTTCGTTAAATAGAGGTCCGACTGTATATTACTATGGAAACTATCTCTTAAAGTTGAATTTTCAAAAATGAAACCTTTGGAATTTGATAGAGAAGCAAAATTATTTGGAAAACGCTATATGTTGAATGATTTGGCGAGAAAATGATGCTACAGGCCGCTTTCGTTGAGATTTATAATACCTTAATTCATCCAAAAGTAACAGATTATTTTAAAGTAAATTATATAACCTGTTACATAAAACTGTACTTTATGTAAAAAAAGAAAAACATAAAATGGATTGTTCTCCATGAACTAAATATAATCTATAAGTTTTTTCGCGTGCCACAGAATTTTTCTTACGTGCCAAGTTTGGCACGCGTGCCATAGGTTCGCCATCCCTGCGCTAGTGTATTCACAAAATATAATTTTCGTGATTTATTACGTAACTATGAATTTACGTAAGTCGCGCATCGGGGAATGACTGTATACTCAATAATAAACTCATTTCGGTTTCTAAATATCAAAGATTACAAACAACATACTCTTTCCAGATGAATGTTGTTGTATATTCTCAGTGATATACTGATAAGAGAGAGGACAATATTAAGATAATATGCGAATTTACGAAAGGATATATTACTTTGAAAATTCACGCACTTCCAACGGAACAAACGGCACCGCTAATCTATTTACAAGTCGACGGAAACTAAATATTTAACGCATTACGCATAACTGATTTTCGATCAAAAGAACGGCAATCACGTATTCGGTTTTTACTGTTTGAAAGAAGAAATAGTAAATCTCTTAAGAAAAAGGGTACACTAAACTCGTAGAATTACATTGTTATCACTTAGATTAAATTTCATTCAATTTTCAAATAAACAATGAATTTTGTAAGGTTTATTTTTCGAACACAGTTCAGATTTATTTGAAAGTGATTTTGTTCATGATATTTGTTAATAAAATTATTATTCTGAGCAAGCTACTTCTTAAAAAATAAATAAGGTTAGTTGGGGCAACTGGGCCATGATTTTACAATGTGACGACTCTGGAGCTTCTGACAATTCAGCTTCAAAAAGTTAATGTTCATTTGAATTAAAGTCTGAACTTCTGTAAATGTGTTCAGTTAGGTTCCCTCTATCAGTCAGAAATGCTCAAAATTACATTTTAACATTGAAAAATATAAAAATATGCATATTTCGCCTTTCTTAACTCATGGGTCCAGTTGCCCCATAAAAATGGGGTAAGTGGACCAGGAGGGTCTATGTTCCACACGCGTTTATTTTTTTTCATATAGGATATCAGGTCCTGTTTGAAAATGTGTAAACAACTTAAAAAAATTTAAACCAGGCAGATCATGTAAATTATATATCAACTAAAGAGCGTTGTAAGGGAAACTTTGCTGTCAATGTGTCTAATAAAAGCACTAAAAGTGAAAATATTAGATTTATTTATACCAAAAAACATAAAAATTAAGTAAGTACTTATGTACTTTAGTATAGGTAATAAGTATAAAAGTCAGATGGGTATTTTAAGAAGAAAAATAGCAAGGTAAATCTATGAACAAACGGCTTAAGTACTTTATGTGTATGTATCGTACAATTTCAAGTTTTGGCTATCTCGCTTTCAGGGGCAAGATACTTGCATTCGTAAAATGTTAAAATAATTTAATGACACCAGTATTTATAACAGAATCTATTTGTAAACAAGTAAAAGTATATTTTCGCGTGCTTAATAAAGGTGAAATTTTCATTATAAAATTCCGGTGCCAATGTGGCAATTAGGGATTGAAATTATGTGATGCCATAACGGCATCACCGCCTCTCAAGGGGTCAAGAAATTTGGTTTGCTACCACCCAATATGCTTTTTTTTATTTTATTACGTAATTTTAATAAAGTATTCTATAATTTTCTTTATTGTGAGCAAAAAACAATGGACAAACTTATTTCTCGTAGTAAGAGAAACTCAAAAAAATTATTTATAACTATTGGGGTAACTGGATCCAACATGGTCCAGTTACCCCATTCTTGAAAAGTTTATGGGGTAACTGGGATACCGGGCTTACATTTGAAACATAAAGTAAATGTGTATAGATACCTAATAATATTAATGTAGTTATATGCCTAATCTTTAAAAAAAAAACATTGTTTAATAAAAGTACTTACAGTATTTTAATAAAAAGCCGTGGAAATTCAACCATATTGACGTTGTTTTTACAAAAAGAAACGTAAATTTTTGACAACCTATCGGAGCAAAGTGAGAGTTATGATTGAGGTGACACACGTTGTTTTAGGAAGTAGAGATTAAGGTGCATTGTTCACAAAAGCTAAAACTTAAAAAAACATCAGCAGTTTTTTATAAAGTAGCCTATGGCCCAGTTACCTAGTGGGTCCAGTTACCCCCAACTAACCTTAAATAAAATTAAATAAAATTCTAATTCCTCGAAAAGTTTTTAATTTATTAGTGTTTGATTATTTTAAGTCACTTGGTAAGTTTTTTCTTTCAAAATCGCCAGAAATAAAGAAAATTTAGTTAATAATTTTTTTTAATCTAGAGAAGGGCGATTTCCCTTTTCCTCCTCCCCCTCCTCTCTTGCAAGTGATTATGGTTCAGTAAATGAGAGTGTACACATGGAACTGATCTTTTTTAACAAGGGGTACTAATATAACGCTTTGTATTTCAGTAAAAAATTCAAACTTTTTTGTGATGTAAGAAAATTCCTAAAAGAAAGGATAGACAGACAGGGAGAGAAGTTCGAATAGAACAAAACTCAAAAATTAATTCGTATCAAACGAATTTTTTTTTCTATTTGAAAACATAGAATTTTATTAAAACGCGATTCAAACAATAACAGTCCAGGAATTATAATACAGGGTTTTTGTGGAATGAATATCGGGGTTTTAACACTTGGCAGTACTTATTACATAAAACTTAAAGCTATAATTAATACATAAATGAAAGAGCAACTCAAACAGTTTTACCTACAAGCTTACAAGTGTTCAATGTGAGCACTTTTCGTCACACGGCACACATCAAGTCGATAGCTCAGTTCTTCCCAAACATTGATTAGTGTTTGTGGTGTAATTGTTGCAAAGGCAGCCGGTATTTTCAAACTGATGATACTATCTACGGATGTTATTATCACTTCGGGGATCACATCTGAGCTTAATACGGAACGCATGTTGCACAGTAACTACAGATTCGGTCTTTGCAGACTGCAGAACACAAAATGCTTTCTGTTCACTAGTCGCCATTTTTGCTGTTAGCGTTTCTAACGGGTCACGGACGAAATATTGCGTGCGCATGCACACGTGCCAACAAACCGTTTGAGTTGATCTTTCATTTTATATATTAAATGTAATTTTAAGTTTTATATAATAGATACTACGGACCGTTAAAACCCCGATATTCATTCCGAAACATCCTGAATTATGTATCACAAAAGGGTATACGACCCTAAAAAAACTAAAAATTTCGGAATGTCAATTTTCATTAGAGAACATATTCTTTAAATAACACATTAGACCCTTTAAGGAGACAAGGGACCTTTAAACTCATTTTTTTAAATTTTTTCTTAAATTTCACTTTAAATACTATTCAAGGACACACTATATGCATTATAGCATATATTTATTAGACAGAAATTTAAAAAAGAATTTTTTTTTTTTAGAAAAATAAAGAATTATTTTATATATTTTAAGCGTTACTAAGAACTTTTCAAAATGCCCTATGCGCATTCCTTGTTAATTAAAATCCCCAATATTTTTTATGCGAGTTTATTTTATATATACAAACTTTTGAATTGTCGGTGATGACATAAACATCGCCATCACTGCTTTCGAAATTTTGTCGGTCTAATGCACTTTTAATGAACAAAATGATATCTTCACCAGACACTTCAGAGCATATTTGAATATTGTCATCCATAGGTAAGAAATCCTCCAAATCCACCTGATCAGGGACTGATGTTAATTTTTTGGCAGCTTTCCAAAAATTGTGCTTAACTCAGAGGATTCGTTGAAATCTAAAATTTCTGATTCATTTTCTTCGGTCTAAGTTGACCAGGCATGTTTCCAATAGTTAGAAATTGTTTTCTGGCTAATTTCTTGCCACGAACCAGAGATCATTTCAAAAAAGTCCTTCCGGCCAATGCCGGGAGGAAGAGGTAGCTTTCATATTCCTCATTTAAAAAAAGCCAACTTATATCGTTCAATTTAGTGGAAACCGAATATAGGAGATTCAATACTAATTTTTATCAATATAATGAATGAGAATTTCGCGAAATTAGTCAGCTTTTCATTAAAGTAACTTATATTTGGCTGCCAAATTCGGCGATTTCTTAAAGTGCCTGCCATTTTAAGACAACATGGTGGATGAGGCTAACCAGTCAACTTGGTCGAGACCTTAGTAATTGCTGTGCACATGCTCACTCACATCGGAATCGGTTGATATATACGAGTGCTGTCGCATGCAAAAAATCGGATTTTTCAAAATGTCACCCACAATAGAAATTGAAACTACTATATCTGAGCCATTTTTTACGGTAAAGACAAACAAAAAATGCTCCTGAATCCTTATATCAAGGTCAAATACTTAAGAAAGAAACCTTTTTCAATTTCTAATTTTTTTGCACCTCACTTTAAATATATATATATATATTTTAATTTAATGGCCGCCATTTTGAAACAAGATGGCTGATGAATCTGGCCAGCGAACTTGGTCGAGGTATTGATGTATACTATCCACATGCCTTCTTACATCGAAATAGGCGAATACGTGTGTTGTCGCGTGACAAATACAAGATCGTTTCAAAATGTTAGCCATGCTAGAAATTCAAAGTGCTATAATTCAACCATTTTTTAAGATATAAACAAAAGAACAAATTTTCAGAAACAAAAACTGCTCCGGAATCTTTGTATCAAGGTCAAACACATCAAAAAAATCTTTTTCATTTTCCAATTTTTTAATACCTCATTTTAAATTTTAAATTTAATTTTTTTTAAATGGCAACCCTTTTGAAACAAGATGGCGAATGAAGCTGGCCAACGAACTCGGTCGAGACATTGGTATGTACTTTGTACAGACCAAGTTACATCCAAATCGGTTCATAAATACGCCTGTTATCGCGTGACAAAAATCAGGACTTTTCAAAATGTCAGCCACGCTAGAAATTCAAAATGCTATAACTCAGCCATTTCTTAAGATATAGACGAAACAAAAACTGCTCCCGAATCTTTATATCAAGGTCAAACACATCAGAATAAAATATTTTTTCAATTTTCAATTTTTTGGTACCGCATTTCAAATTTAAATTTTTCTTAAAAATTTAAATGGCCGCCAGTTTTAAAGAAGATGGCGGATGAAGCTGGCCAACGAACCCGGTCGAGACATTGGTATGTACTATGTATAAATGAAGTTACATCCAAATCGGTTCATAAATACGCCTTTTATCGCGTGACAAAATTCAGGACGTCTCAAAATGTCAGCCATGCTAGAAATTCAAAATGCTGCAACTCAGCCATTTTTTAAGATATAGACGAAACAAAAACTGCTCCGAAATCTTTGTATAAAGGTCAAATACATAAGAAAAAAATATATTTCCATTTTTAATTTTTTGGTACCCCATTTCAAATTTTAAATTTTTTTTTAAATTTTAAATGGCCGCCATTTTGAAACAAAACGGCGGATGAAGCTGGCCAACGAACTCGGTCGAGACATTGGTAAGTACTATGTACACACCGAATTACATCGAAATCGGTTCATAAATACGAGAGTTACAGTATGACATAGGTCAGATATATATATATATATATATATATATATATATATATATCAATTTTGAATGGAGGGTGGTTTCGGGGTCTGGGGGTCATGATCGATGAAAATATACCAAAATTTTTTGAAATCGCTTTCCTCCGAACGGCTGCAATAGGTAGCTTTTTGTAATGAAAGCTACCTAAAAGAGAAAAAGAGCTTGATGAAGATTTTTCGTTGTAACAGAATTCCTAAAAAATGCACTTCGTTAAATCGGAATTTTTAATACATTAAGGTTATGCAATTTGAAAAGGGGATTTATCAAATTTCTTTGTAACAGGATTTTTTGTTGTGATGGAATTCGTTGTAACGGAAATCTACTGTATTCGATTTCGCTACACTCAGGAAATAATCTAATCTCGATTGATCTTTTATGTGATTTATGCCAAAAAATCGAAATTAACTTATCAACAAAACATATAACAATAACCTACAACAAAATATTAATAAAACTTACTCAAATCACAAACCTAAATGCACAAAATTCTTGAATCACTCCGTAAAAAAAATAACGGAAAACTGTGCATTCGAACAAGTCATTTGTCAGGAAAAGGTACACTGTTAAAAATTTAGTTTAATATTTCACCAAAACATGTTGTCAAAAAAATCCCTGCCGGCTCGGGCCTACAGGCGGAGGTAGCTTTCGAAGTTAAGTACTAAATTCAACAACAAAACTTAAATCAAGATTAGAGATAAGCCCAGTTCCTTCACTAAGAATGAGCTTTAGGGAGCTAAACATTTTGTGAAAATTCTAATATACACGAATACACACACGCATTCATATGGAATAGGTTTAAAAAATAGCTAAAGCAAATTCAGAGAACCTCAAAGTGTTAAAATAAGTTAATATTTCCATAGTCGAGTTTTTATCATGTTTTAATACATTTCTTCAAACTCACATGACGTTACATATTCACCTGTTGTGGTCCATTTTATTTCCAGTATGACGCAATATTTTGTTTTTGTTTTTAATTCGTCAAACTAATTATTTCATTTTGAGTTTTCATGCGGAAATCTTGCTCTAGAAAACTTATGACGTAATATTCAATTTATTTTCAATTCGTCAAACTATTTATTTAATTTAATGCTTCACGTAAAAATTTTGCAATAGAAAAGCAATTGTTGTGGTGCGAATTTTATTGCTTTTTTTTTTAATTGTTGGCAACTGCTATAACGAAAAATATTTATTTTTTCCTGTCATTGTTGTGTAAGAGCTGGTTTTATCAGAATCATGTTAAGACGGTATTCAAAATTTTGAACCCTCCCATTTCCATTCCCTTGGGCCGATTTTGCCCAATTTCAATCCCCGCCAAGATATTAGCCATCTCAAAGTTGTTGGCGAGTTTGAAGACGATCCGTGTATAATTGCGATTTTTATCGTGCGGACAAAATTTAGTACATACATACATACATATATATATATAAACTTTATAGGTAGGGGTGGTTTTGGGTTCCTGGAGTCCTATAATGAAAAGTTATGAAGGAATTTTTCAAAAGTCGCACCATGGGTAAAACGACTGCAATAGGTAGTGTTTCTTACGAAATCTTCCTAAAAGTTGTCAGTATAAGAAGGTGAAATCTTGTTGTGAAATTTGGCACTCAGGTCGAACCATGAACTTGTAAAAATTTGAAAGATGAACTGGTAAATTTTTGAACTGTATTCTGGTAAAATACTATATCGAGAATTAGTAAAATGTTAAACTATAAAAGTGGCTACAGTCATGCTTCGCAGTAAGGGCCAACCAGCCTCTGTTTAGCGAAACAGGATTCGAACCTGACACACTTTGACTTTAGCCAACACTCTAGCCCAGCCATACTCAATCTTTTTTTCTCGCGGGCCGCAAACCTATGTTTTAGTTATTCGACGGGCCGCAACACACGTATAAAGGGGTAAAAAAAACGAGTAATTAAAATGAACGTTTGTCGCAGAAGAAATGTTACCAAAAAAATTTACGCCACTATTTCCAAACAATAAACTTCGTGGTAGGTTTGTTTATTGCAAATGTTGTAGAAACAGACTTCGAAGTTGGTTGTTTGGAAATAGAGGATGTATCGTGTAAAAAATCTTTTCATGCCATTTTTTCCATTACAATTGTTCAACCCAAAAAATCTGTATTAGCTATATAATTAATAATACGACAATGCAGAATTTCCAAGTTCTACAAAAAAAAAAAAAAAAAAAAAAAAAAAAAAAAAAAAAAATCGGGAGATTTTCTCTAATAAATCAGTATTTTTTTTTCAATGCAAAAACTTTGTATTCATTTTTTAATAGTAGAAATGTGTAACGGAAATTTAATAAATTTGGAATATTGTTTGATTAGTGTTCCACTGTAGCAAAAATAAGACTATACGTAAAAAGAACTTTTGACCAGAAAAAAGGCATTTAAGATGTTTTAATATAATTTTAAATTAAAAATATTTAAAACAGCAGTGAAGGTCGTAAATAATTTTTATGCAAATCTCTATCAATTTTATAAATACGTATTAGTGATATGTTTTTCGAGCCGCACATGAAAGGTCACCGGTCCGCAGGTTGAGTATGGCTGCTCTAGCCACTAAACAAGCAGGCAGACAACAACGTGTTCACAGAACACTGTAAACAATAAACGCTCATAGGCGGCAGTATAATATTTTTGCGGACCTATATCAGACTTACATCGTTTTAACTGAAGGCTTATAAAGGTCATTTTCAATAAGGAAAATGCCATAGTCTATCTACAAATCGTAGTTAAATTTCATTGTTGGCCGACTTTTTTTACGAAAGTTAACAACACGAGGATACAATCTGAAATCCATATTTTATATATTTTGATACATATTTGAACGGTATTGCAGAGCTGTCGCTAGCGACTATTTTTTTTAATTGTTTTCCTACCACTTTTTCTGCATAATAATATATTTCTACTTCGAAGATTAGTTTAGTGTTAATCATCCATTATTGTATGTAAATAATGGTAGCTAAAATATTTAAATATTAAATAGGCAATATGAATATTAAATTCACAATATATATCTTTACTAAATAAGTGCTAATATACATAAATGTTAAAACATTTAAAACAATCAAGATGTGTAGTTTTCTCTGATGACGACTAACGTTTTAGCCGAAAGCGCTCGCTCGGATTTTAACATCGTCTGACTCCAATGTTTTAACATCTTGATTGTTTTAAATGTTTTAACATTTATGTATATTAGCACCTATTTAGAAAAGATGTATATTGTGAATTTAATATTCATATTGCTTATTAGTTTATTAAGGGGAATTTGTCGTGTCAACTTGAAATATAGAGCTTCTATATTTATTTTATTTAAATATTGTCGATAGTGGCAGACCTGATATTGGAAAGTATTAAAAGAAATAAACCTTTGAAAAACTTCTACATCAAGTGATCTTCGAAAAGATATTAAACCAAGAAAGAGTAATGAAATTGTCTCGAGAAATGTGCGTTTTTATATCGGGACGTAAGGGAAACCTGAAAAGCCAAAATAAACAGGACGAGTTATTTTCAATAGAAAAAAAGCACGTCAGATTGACTTTTTTTCTTTTTTTTTTACTTTTACTTTTACTTTTGGGTTCGAAATTTTTTTTAAATTCTATTAATATTAAAAATAGCTATTTAAATCAGAAAATTTACTGAAATTTAACAAATATGCCATTTACTGTGATATCTAAGGAATATAGTTACTTTGCGTACTATTCATATGACAATAAATAGGCTAACAAAACATTTTTGAAAACGTTTGGAAAATATCGGATTACAACAGAATTAAACAGGCTTAACAACTTTCTACTACCTCTTTTTTTGTTGTTGTTTTATCCCAAATTATTCGTTCAGAAAGTAGCTACTACAGTGAAACCTCCCTGTGAGACCACCTCCATTAAGCGACTACCTCCCTGAACGACTATTTTTTCATGGAATGAAATTTATTCTCATAAGCTCAATACTAATTTTACCTCCATTCAGAGACCATCCTAGATGAACTCCCTCCATGAGCGACCAATTTCTTTGAAGAAAATTTCGTTTTTTCCTGGTTGCTTGAAGAAGGTTTTATTAGAAAAATAATTCCGGAGAGCGCATTATTCACCAAACTTCTAAACTAAGTTTAATTTTTTTTAATCCCGGTAACTTTTAAGTGTTTAAACCCCTTTGGGTCTTTTTAGGCAATGAATTTAACGCTGATGACAAATTAATAATGACAGTCAATAAACTCCCCTGCCCTATTCTGTCAGGAAACTCTCCAACAAATAAATAAATTCATGAAATCGTCATTATTTGTTCCCGTCCAAAAAAAGAAAAAAACGCATTTATTTACTGAACTTCGAAAGGACTTGGAAATAAAACTTATAAAAGATAAAACCGTAAAATCAAAGCAAACATCAATGTATTCATTTTTTAAACTCTGCAGTAATTAACTTATGTAATTAACTTTTTTTTATACTTAATTTTTTATTTTTTTTTTATAGGAAAAATAAATTTTAGTAACATTAATTGTTATTTTTTTTTCAATAATTAAAATCTAGATTTAAACATGACCTCCATTAAGGGACCACCTCTCTGAGCGATCAGTTTTTATTGGAACGGAACGTGGTCGCTTTAGGGAGGTTTTACTGTATTTTAAATCTAAAGCGTGAAAGTGAAACACGTTTGAAATAAAAGTATCGCAAACAGTGTAAGGAGAATAAGACTAGACAAACTTCTATTATTATGTTATTATTACTAAATAATGAAACATAAATGAAGTCATAATAATAAATTCATAAACATATAGTCTAATTAGTGCATGGAGATAATAAGAAAAATAGTTTTTAATAAAATAATTATCAATTAAAAACATATCCTACTAAAAGGACGCCATACCAGAATGGGTTAAAAAGAAAATAGTATCTGTTTATTATTATTTAATTTAGATAAACTTGCTTTTGTCCTAATAAAGCTTCATAGTTCCTATCCTTCCGGATTTCTCAATTTATAAGAAAACACAAAAATTGTTAAGTGAAGGAATTCGATTAATAACCACATAGAAACATTTCATTAAATAATTTTTCTGGTTAAAATTATGTTTATTTCACATGGGAAAAATATTATCACCTGGTAGGCACTCACGAGTTTGCTGCGACCTTTTCGAGATAACTAAATGTTATAAAATACCATTTATTATTTTTCAAATTATATTCCATAATTACATCACAGACGTTAATTTATAAACAAGTGCTTTTCTTAAGCAAGAAAAATTTAAACGGCTTTATTATTATTATTATTGGTTAAGAGAGCTACAAATTACAAATTAAATAACTAAAATCTCGGTATGGATACGGAAATTCTCAGATAACAGGAGAATAACGACAAGACTAACAAGTGTTGTTTTAAATATTTTAGTTTCTTATCATTTCCTTCATCAAGAGATAGCTTTGGCAAAGTGACGAAAACGATTAGACGTTATATTTGTTTACAGAAAACAAGAGAACTTCCACTGGAAAAATCTGATCAGATACAAAACATGCTAAATAAACAGAAGACTTGGTATTAAAAACAAAAACACAGATATTGTATGAAAATATAATGTATATTCAAAAGAAATTTAAAATTTGATAGAAGTAAAATGATGGTCTTTAGGAAATAAGACAACAAAAAATATAAGACAACAAGAACATCTATAGATTTACTAAAGAAAAATTCTTTTGACTATTCTTTCGACAATTCTACAAATTATGTATAACAAAATTACTAATTACAATTTAGGGGGCGGGGGGAGAGGAGGGCTTCGTAACTGAGGGAATCTTTCTATTATTGCCCAATGGATTTTGACTGGTTTGATTTATCGCTTCCTCTTTATTAATTAACTTTTAAAGAAGAACGTTATACAATTTGTTTACATTTTTAAGGTATGTACACTCATAATTCTTGAATAGGTACTCCGAATGTTTTTCTTTGGAAAGTGCCTGTTATGCTAGTGACCCCGTTTTAATTTCAATAGAATCTAAAAATAATGAGTTTGTTTGTCTGTCTCTTTTCTTGTGTTTTTTATATACAGTATAGGTCGCATTATCCGGAATTCCAAAATACGGAAGAACACGAAACCCTAAAAAAAATTATTTGAAAATTTTCTAAATTTGTACATTTTTATTTCTGAAACTTTTGAAAACTTTTACAGATTCCTAATTTTCTTTTCGGTCCATTGTTTCAATGTATGCATTATTTCAAGGCATAATTGCAATCCAATGCTGTTTTAATTTCAATAGAATATAAAAATAATGAGTTTGTTTGTCTGTCTCTTTTCTTGTGTTTTTCATATACAGTATAGGTCGCATTATCCGGAATTCCAAAATACGGAAGAACACGAAACCCTTAAAAAAAAAATCATTTGAAAATTTTCTAAATTTGTACATTTTTAACCATTTGGAAAAATGGTTATTGTTCTCGTCAAGATGGGAAATGAAAAGCATATCTGAAGGTTTTCATTGGTTTAATCCGCAATTTATTCGTTTTCTGATTGGTCTATACAGTAATCTGTATTTCCCTTTAATTTCAACAACGATGGATACTTTCTGTTGCCACTATGACAAAAAAGTAATAAAAACTACAAAAAAAATTAATAACTCAGAAACAAATTGAGATACAACTTTCAAACAAATTGCATTTAAAAGTACATTTTTTTCTCTATCCGACGGTGTAAAAAGTAATATTGTCGGATGTTTAGAAGTTTAAGAATGAAATATCATTTAAAATTGGCCGTCAGATTTCTTGGAAATCTGACGATGGAAAAGCCTTTTCCCGAACAGCCAATGAAATGCTTGGATATTTACGTAAGTTTCAGGTGGATAATACTTAAGTTTCAGGAAATCTGACGGGTCGCAGGCGATATTTTTGGCTTGCAATTTTTACGTGTAATAACACTATTAATGTTTAATTCATGGCGTACGTAATGTATGATCAACTCCGTGCGATTTTTTATGTCTTAAATTTTAGTCTTAAAAAAATCGTTTTCCAAATGGCCGTTATAATTTGATAAATTGCTTTTTTTTTTTTTTCTGAAACTTTTCAAAACTTTTACAGATTCCTAATTTTCTTTTCGGTCCATTGTTTCAATGTATGCATTATTTCAATGCATAATTGCAATGCAACGCTGCTTTAATTTCAATAGAATCTGAAAATAATGAGTTTGTTTGTCTGTCTCTTTTCTTGTGTTTTTCATATACAGTATAGGTCGCATTATCCGGAATTCCAAAATACGGAAGAACACGAAACCCGAAAAAAAAATTATTTGAAAATTTTCTAAATTTCTACATTTTTATTTCTGAAACTTTTCAAAAATTTTACAGATTCCTAATTTTCTTTTCGGCCCATTGCTTCAATGTCCAACCACTAAAATATTTTACTTCAGTTGCCGGGTAATACGGAGTCCCCCCCCCCCCCCCGCAACTGTTAACTAACACTAAAAAATTAAAAAAAAATTTCCAATTTTCAAAAAAAAAAAAAAAAAAAAAAAAAAAATTAATTATGGCCATTTTTTTAAAATTATTAAATTAATTAATTAAAATGTAATTTTCCTTTTTTTATATTCGCTATATTAGGATTTCATATTAATGGATTTTTCAGAATAACAAACTTAATCGGGGACCCAAACAAATTCATTGTAACGAGATTTTACTGCATAACTTATAGAAATTTTCCCAGAGACTGTATAAAAATATTTAAATTTCATAACTATTTAAAAAGTAAATATTTTGACATAAATGGACTTTCACATGATGAAGAACAACAGCTGAAACATTTTTGCAATTGAAACTATATCTAAAGCTAGTGGTTTAGGAAATAGGGGAGACTAGGGAGGGTTGACCACACGGGAGGCTTGACCCACCCGTCAGTTTTCATATTTAAATGAATTTTAGAGTTTTATCAATATGTGTCAACCAAAGCTACCGGAATGTTTAAACATCAGTCTTTTTTTTCACACAGATAATCGAAATAGGTGTGGAAAAAATTAATTGTGAGGCGTTTTCAACCTATTGTGTTTTTTAGAAATATTTTGTAAGCTTTTTTCAAATAAAATATATCACAAATTTAAGTATGTAGGTTTTAAGTAATGCAGAAATATCGAGCTTTCATTCTATGCATAAAGATTATACAGTAAGTTAGGCTTAACATAACAATGTGCTATTCTTTAGAAAATGACTATGTGGGGAGGCTTGACCCAGTCAATGTGAGGGAGCCTTGAACATCGGGAAACGAGAATTCTCGTTTTCATTAAAAAAAATATCATTGACTAAAGGCGTGGCTTCTACCTTACAGAAAATACATTTATATCATGTTGTCCATATTTTCTTAGATTGTAAGACATTTCATTGAAATATCGTTCATTGAAAGATATTTACCGATGCATGAACTTGGGAAACCTCTCTAGAACACCAATTTACAAAAGACTTTCAGAACAAGGAGGAGCTTCTACTGTTTTAAAATTCATATTTGATAAAAATTGCCTGTCGGCAATGTGTTAATTAAGGGGTTTTGGAAATCTTTTTATTATACACTGTGCATAATGAAAGATTAATGGTTATATTTAAAAATGAATTTAAATTTATTCTGCAAAGATACAGTAAAATGGGGTGATGCAGAAAAAAATGTTTAAAACTGATTAAAGAAAGACGTAAAAAATTGCTATTTGCAGTGCGGGAAAAAAATTAATGAAATATCAATGGGAAAGTTGATAGGAACTTTTTTCCCATTTAAATATTACTTACAATAGGTAAATAGAATCAGTGGAAAAGACTAGAAAGTACGAAAGCAGCAGTCTTAACGGTTTCAGGGTCAGTAGTACGCTTACGAAACCACTTCATTTTAATTCCCAAACTCCACAATGGCACCAGAATTTTGCTAATATCTTTTCAATTTAATCTGTATATGAAATATAGCCTTTTTCATATTTGCAAATAAATTTGTTCGTATATTCCGGTGCCAGTCATTTATTTCGACATTTTAGTACTGAAAGTGATTTGCCTCTGAAAGAGTTAACATATGTTAATGATAAGTTAAGTACTCATGCGGCTGCAAAAGAATATGAAGAGCAAACATTCAAACTGTGTTTTCTCACAAAAAATAAAAAAATGAGTTATTGGTAGTTTTATGAGCTCTGTGTTAAATTGCACAGAAATAAACAGTATTTTTAACCAAAAAAAATTTTTTCTCCGATTATAAACCAATTTTAAAATTGACGTTTCAATCAAAAAGTGTTTCCTCCAAAGCCTGCATTCACTCAAACAGTGATTTCTCCAGTCTGCCAATCACAGTTGTCACTTGATGCATACTTTCGAAACTTACCATACACATCACAATTGAAGCGGATTGTTTTAGAGAAAAGTAAGAGAACTGTTAAGGTTAAAGGCTTCCAGAATTATATATTTCAAGATCTACGTGAAGAATCTGGTGTAAATCTTCTTAAAAAGGGAGTTGCTGTTACCCGTGTTCAAAGGGTTGTTTTAGAATCTCTTCCTTTTAGCCACGCCATATCAGTTGAAAAGAAAAAAGATATTGATAAACTTTTGAAGGTAATATATGGTAAACATTGGCAAAATCAACCTGATGATGTCTTAAAATGGTACAACCACATTATCCATGATTTAGAGCCTGCAATGAAGAAGAGGGGGAGTGTGTGACTGTCTAGATGAAGATACTGGTTTTAAAATTTGAAGTGGATTTTTGGCAAACGAGTAATATTTAATGAATACTACTAGGTACCATAATCTGTCATTTTATTTTAACAATAATCAACTGAAGCACTGAAGTATTTGTTCAAATAAAATAATGCTTTTGTATTATTTGTGAGTTAGAACTTATTTCATTCAAAAAGCGTTTTACCCACTTGTCAAACAATCAAAACATGTTTCCTCCTCTGAATTCGGACAAAACGTGATTTCTCCAAATATTAAATGCCTTTTATTAATTTGTTTTAGGTTTAATATCTTAAGTATGCTTGCAATTCTTTCTAATAACCAGTAATAAAAATATACAATACAAATTAGAATTAAATACAAGTTATTTTCTAATTTATCAGTTTTTGGTGTTTTTTGAAAATTTATACCTAAAGGAGAAAGCATGGTTTGAATGTTTGCTCCACATATAGCATGAATCGAAAAATTTTAGGAAGTTATGTAGATAAATTTCAACATAATAAATAGAGTGAGATGAAGCCAAACTATATGATAACTTGAGTTGTCTGGTCGAATGTCACAAAAAGTAGGACAAGGAGACAAATAAAGCGGGACAGTGACTACTAATACGGGCATTATAATGCATGAAACCCTATGGAAACGGAACCTGTCTCTAGCGGAATACTGTCTTAAATTTTAAAATTTCATTTTCCCTGTTGTACAATTATACCTGCTCCGACAAAATCCTGTTTAAAATAAATTTTTGCTCTTCCGACATGCGATTGCGCCTAAACAGGTTTGTTGAAGCATCATATTTTCAAAATCATTTTTTTTATAATAATTAAAGCATTAGCATAAAGTTATTTTGCTTTTTTTAAACTAATTTTATTTCTCTTCACAAATATTTCAATATAAAACAAAGTGGGTCAAGCCTCCCATATAGTGGGTCAACCCTCCCTCATATGGGGAGCCTTGACCAATTTTTTTCTCATGATTAAAATCAATCATTTTTCAAATTTCTTATATATTACACTTATGTAGAATTTTAATTTGATAAATGATTTTATAACGAATAAAATGATATATAAAACTTTATTCTACGCTCAATATTTAAAAAATAAAAAATCATTTTGTAAAAAGTGGGTCAACCCTCCCTAGTCTCCCCTACCTATTGGTCAACGATAATAAGGGAAACACCTTTGCCCCCAACACACTGGGTTTTCTTTCCCATTAAACACTAATTTCTATTTAAAAGCCACCTGGGCTGGGGATATTTTTAAATATCCCCAGGTTTCCCCGCGGGTTTTGTATAAATTTTATTAAATATAAGTTCTATTACAATATATATATATATAATTTTTTTCATTTTGTACATCAAATACAAATTTAAAAGGATTTTTTACTGAATGTTCAAATTTTGAGGTATGCCCCCCTTTCTTCTTTTATTATTATTATTATTATTACTTAACTATTGTTCTAAAGATAACTTATTTTTATTTTATAAAAATAGGTAAAGAAAGTTTATCCGAAGAACAAATTTATTTATTTTTATACCATTATTCAGGATAAAAAATTTAATTTATTGAATCTAACTTCTGTTACGATAATTTTTCATTTTTAAAACCCAAATACAACTCTAATAAGATGTTTTTAGTATAAAAATAAAAATTCATGCTGGCACAAATTTTGTAGAGATTATTACAAATATCTGTAAGCAATATTGCTGTTATTCAGTAAAATCTGCATTTTACGAAAATGACAAAAAATATCTTGAAAAGCTCATGTAAAACAGATTTCTACTTATACAAGTTCCTTCTATTTTCTTGTATCCAAGCTTTGCCTATAGTTAATTCAATTCCCAACTGAATCCTTTATGCCTCAAATTATGGGTTAACCATAATGTCAACTGAACTCTTTATGTCCCAGAATATGAGTCAATGAAAATGTCAACTGAACATTTTATGCCCTAAATTACCCCTAAATTATGAGTTAATGAAAACCTGAATCCTTTATGTTCAAAATTATGAGCCAATGAAAACGTCAACTGAGCCCTTTTTGTCCCAAATTATGAATTAATGAAAATGTCAACTGAACCCTTTTTGTCCCAAATTATGAATTAATGAAAATGTCAACTGAACCCTTTTTGTCCCAAATTATGAATTAATGAAAATGTCAACTGAACCCTTTATGTCCGAAATTATGAATCAATGAAAATGTCAACTGAGCCCTTTTTGTCCCAAATTATGAATCAATGAAAATGTCAACTGAACCCTTTTTGTCCCAAATTATGAATCGATGAAAATATCAACAGAGCCCTTTATGTCCCCAAATTATGAATCAATGAAAATGTCAAGTGAGCCCTTTTTGTCCCAAATTATGAATTAATAAAAATGTCACTTTTCAACGCATTAAATATTGGAAATACATTACAAGATTTCTGAAAACATTAAATAAATTTTAAAAAGATTTTGTCTACCAAAATTAATAAATTAATTCGATATTTATAGGGTGGGGTTGTGGAATATATACAACTTACTCAATCATTTCGGTACTTTTATCCTAGCACTGGTGATAAATCACCAAATATTCGTTCCATACCATCATTCGTATTGCATTAATTTCGTTTGAAATATAAACATATCACTCATTTTATTTAAATACAAAACTTTCATTTAAAATACACGCCTTTCACTCATTTCATTTAAATTACTAAAAAAAATTTTTAATTTAAGAAATAAGAAATGATACCATAAATAAAAATATTTTATTTCATCATCAAAGTATTTTTTCAATAAAATTTCTTTAAATATAAATAGAAGATTTTCAAAACTGAAACTTTCCAATACACATCTTTCAACGTCATCAAAGCTGAACAGTTAGAGTTGGAGTGATTATCCGTTTCAAAATATTTTTGCTTTGTACAACGAATAATGCTTTTGACACAATACAGAGTAAAGTATCTAGAATTCGTCCTAAATTACATTAGTGTCAATTCACGAGTTAAATTAACTAGATAAAAAGATTTCTTCTTGTGAACTGATATACGGGGCATTCTCACAATCTTTTGACTTTCATGTCCCTAAATAATAATTTTTTATTTAATACACTTTTTTGTGTTTTTTTTTTTTTTTTATTTCATATACTAGGGAACATTCCATTGAATGATTGCATAACAATATTAACGAGATAAATAAGTTTGGGACGATGTTGGGGATCCTAATACCAGGAAAACTCATCTACCGTCCCGTGTCCCTGATGCTGATTTTTAAGTTTGGAGCTGTCTGTATAAAATTGTTTCAATAAAAATAATTCGATGTAATTTTTTTCTGAAACTGGAACTATTGTTTTACATAAATATGCAGCTAAAAATTAGCCTGCATACATTTTTAGGGTTGTTATTATTTTTTAAACTCTGTCCCTGGGTTTTAGATTCCTTACCATCCCTCTCCTAAAATTATACAGAAAATCATTTCAGATGCAGCCACAGAATTTTTTTCAAGTTTTTTCTCATGCAGAAGTATGCTAGAGAAATAATGTCTAAAATTCTTTGGCAGAAAATTTACTGTAGAATTTAAATCAGCATTTAAATATCAATTTCAGGCATCGTGGCTTTATTGGTAGTCTCACCGTCCCCAAGGTTTATTCCTGCACTTTTCGAGCTAAATTAAAAAAAAAAAATAATTTAATCCAATGTTAACAACTTTTCTAAAACTCAATTAACACTGTGGCTGTCACTTAGCATTAGCATGATTTTCCTAAAAATAGGTGGTAGTTTTCCTTACTGTTCCATCCTTACCGTCCCTTTTTTCCAATACCATCTACTTTTTTTACCTTACCGTCCCTTCTTTAACACCCCTTTAAAACAATGTTATACAAAAATTCTGTATTAAAAGTACTACATTGTTATTATTTCTTATTTCAATGTCCTGTGGGTACTATTCAAATTCATTATAAGTAAAAATTTAGAAGAAAATAAAAAGTTACAGATAAAAGGTACAGATATAATAGGGGTAAAACGGTAAGGAAAATTAAACTCGCAAGTTTAACTTAAACCTCAGTTAAATAAAAAAATCTTCGCTGCTGACCGTTTTTTCTTTATTTTGAATCATTAAAGCATTCGTCTATCAGATTAAAATGTTATTTTAGCAAGTTTAATTTCGCCAGATTTTTTTTCCCAAAAGTCAAAAGATTGTGAGAATGCCCCTTATCCGTTCACTAAGCTGTAGATTTCACAGCAATACAAGCGTTATTTAAATTAATGTAATTCTACAGATATAATGCAGTTGTAAAACATTGAGTAATAATTAATACTCTCAAGGATTATATAAATATATGCAATTAAGTTTTTTATATCACGTTGGGAAAATCATCTTTTGTTAGCTTTTTTGAAAAATTAAAGAGAAAACAATATTACAATTTTGCCCTTTTGCTCAGCGGTCAGAGGGTGTTTTAAAGTGTCGTCGGTGTAAAAAAGGGTTTAAAAATACATTTTAAAAACCATCATTTAGATAAAAATGTTACATTAATTAATTTCAAAATTAGGAAATTAAATATTTTATCCTACAAACATGGCAATTTTTTTAGCCCCCGGTACGGTATACTATTTCTTTCTCCCAGCTTATTATGTGTAGTCTCCAAAAAATAACGTTACCTTACAGAAGCCAGCCGTAAAACAAAGCAGTACGATTAAATACTTTATAGCAATTTTTTTAACTTCTAAGCATCGCACATTTTCAATTTTTATACCGTCGTATTCGGAAAAAGTACTTTTTAATGCAATTTGTTTGAAAACTCCATTTCCATTTATTTTTGAGATATTAATTTTTTGTAGTTTTTAGAGCCATTTGCTTAATATTGGCAACGGAAGAACTCCATTTCTGTGAGTGTGAAAGAAAAATAGCAATTATATCTTTTTGTTGCCATTTTCCCATAAAAACTATAAAAAAAAAAAGTTAAATTAAAATACGTGCTATTTTGAAAAAATATAAATGAAGAATTTCTGATAAAACATGGAGCTATTAGAAACTAAATTTAATTTTAAATATCTATATTAATAATACAAACAAATGAAGGCCTGTGAATCATTAAATGGCCGAGTTTTTGTCGAGTTTTTTGAATGACGAAATCTCTTTTTTATTTTTGTGGATTTGTGTATTATTCAGCGATAGTGACGTCCTAAGCGTACTTTATTGTAGATGTTGTTTAACACAGGATCGCAAATGATGAATTCTTCAGCGGATGTGGATGACGTCACTCTATGTAAAATAAAATCGCGTGTTTTAAGTCTTAAAATTGAACTACAGTAGAGTCCCGATTATCGGAGTTTCAGCTTTCACCGAGTTATTTTCTTCTGATGGACTGATGACTTCCATTATTATGAAACAGTTATTACAAATAAAGTGTTAGGTGAAGATGAAAGAGCAGTCGTAAAAAGTTAGAACTCTGATTTTCTGGTCAAAATGGGGGGTAAAAATGGCCAATTTTTTTTACTTTTTTTTTTTTTTTTTTTTTTTTTTTCATTCTGACCAGAAAATCAGAGTTCTAACTTTTTACGACTGCTCTTTCATCTTCACCTAACACTTTATTTGTAATGACTGTTTCATAATAATGGAAGCCATCTGTCCATCAGAAGAAAATGATCCCTTCCAAAGGTATAATTTCGATTAACTCGGATAATCGGGACTGTACCTGTATTTATATACATATATTTTTTTGTCATCGGGGACGACAGAGTTCTTTTCAGAGAGAGACTTTTTCTAAAAAAGCAGAATTCCTGTTATCTAGTATTTGTACCTTTTCTTATCAGAAGTTTCCTAATGACTTCTGCGGTTTTGGATACAAGTAAATTTTATTATTAGATGGTGTACAGACAATCGGTACTCCTTTTTAATTTTTATTTATTTATTTGAGTATTTTATAATATTTTCTGACATATTATTTAGGGGAAAGAAAGGAAAATGTTTTAATTTATTTTAATGCAATTCTTATGATAAAATTTTAAAAACTTAATTAAAAAGACATATTAAGAAAATATCAAAATTTCATAAATACATTTTTTTAAATCTATTTATAGGTATGTCATTGTATTTAAATTTTGTTAACCCTCTAGTGCCCATGGTAGCATATATGCTACCACAACTTTTTCCAATTTAACGAATATTTTAATTCAGATATTCCAAATGCACACCAGAAATTTAAAAAAGAAATATTTGCTTTTATTAATAACAGACATTCCGTCGTTAGATAAAGCGAAATTTATTATTGAAATTTCCTGGTATGAATTCAAATTCTCTGAATTGAGGAAATTCTAGAGCATATTCTTCTATAAGAATTAGAAGACTGAATATTTTTTTTTTTTTTTGGAAATCTGGCCTTTACAATTATACAGCACACTTTTAAAAAAGTATGGAGAAACATTGTTACAAATTTTCAAAATTGTACGAAAAGTGCAGTTTTCGTTCGGAAGCAGATAGAATATTTTTCTTCAAAAACATCCATCAAAATATCCATTTCCCTATCAAAATCACTTCAATTCCCTTTTGATTTTTAAAGGATTGTAAAACACTTTAAAAAACATTCTTGTTCCTCAATTCCATTTGTTTGTAAAAACAATTTTTCCTTTGAGCCTGGCTTGAGTCCAATGCCTGCGATAAAAATCGAGCCTGATCCCTTTTCGGCCCCCGAACTCACAAGCTCGGGCTGAATCTCATCTCTAGTATATGCAATAGCTGTACGTGCGAAACAGGTGGCATACGGACATTTTTAAAATAATCCATAAGGTATACGGCATATATATCACCGTATACTTTTAACTACAGTCCTGTGTCTAAATATATTTTACGCCAAAAACTGGAAAATTGATTTTTTTTTTTTTCATTTTTTCCCCAAATGAAGGGAAGCTAGCCCAAATAAAAAAAATAAATAAATACAAATCTTAAAATGAAAAATGAAAATCTTAACGAATGCCATTTAACATCGCTAAAAGAAATTGTGTTAAACCATGGAATAGTACTAAATCTTTTTTAATGTTCCGTAGAGGCAGGAAAGAGACGTTATTAGAAGGTGGCTGGAGAATGTGGCTAGTAATATGATATCTCGAAAACCTACCATACGAGAGCTCATAATTAGTTACGGATAAGCTACGGCTGTTGGATTCCAGAAAAATGCTGCGAAGGGATCAGATGACTTACAAAAAGATGTATTACGTCCACAAGAAAAAAAAAAGAAGTTTATTGAACATAACACCAATTTGATACAACATATAAATATTTCTTTTATAACGTGTCACTTATGACACTGTTAAATTTTTCTTGCAGAAAAAGTGTCATAAATGCAGTTATCCGGAAAAATACAAGGTTACATTATATAATCATTGGCCTCCACAGAAGGGAGACGAATTGTATATTGGGATAAAATAATTCAATCCACCATACGATCCTCATATATCCATACCATATCCTCAAGAGTCTATTTCACTCACGCGAAAACACACGCTGGCTAATGCTAATCCAATGGGATTTTTTTTTTTTTTTTTTTAGGTAGCTTTCATCACAAAAAGCTACCTATTGCAACTGCTCGGAGGAAAACGATTCCGAAAAATTTTTTGGTATATTTTCACCGATCATGACCCCCAGACCCCGAAACCACCCTCCATTCAAATGTGATATATATATATATATATATGTATATATATATCTGATCTTTGTCATACAGTATCTCTCGTATTTATGAACCGATTTGGATATAATTTGGTGTGTACATAGCACATACCAATGTCTCGACCGAATTCGTTGGCCAGCTTCATCCGCCATCTTGTTTCAAAATGGCGGTCATTTAAAGAATTTAAAATTTAAAATGAAGCACAAAAAAATTAGAAATTGAAAAAGATTCTTTTCTTGTGTGTTTGAGCTTGGTACAAAGATTTCGGATCATCTTTTGTTTCGTCTATATCTTGAAAAATGGCTAAGTTATAGCACTTTGAATTTCTAGCATGGCTGACATTTTGAAACGATCTGATTTTTGTCACGCGATAATACGCGTATTTATGAACCGATTAGGATGTCACAAAGCATGTGCATAGTACATAGCAATCTCTCGGCCGAGTTCGTTTGCCAAATTTATCTGTCATCTTGTTTCTAAATTCATCTTTTTCTCCATTTAAAATAATAATAATAATAATAATAATAATAATAATAATAATAATAATAATAATTTAAAATGAGGTACAAAAAAATTAGAAATTGAAAAAGATTTTTTTCTTATGTGTTTGAGCTTGATACAAAGATTCCAGAGCATTTTTTTTTTTTTTTGTCTTATCTTAAAAAATGGCTGAGATATAGCAGTTTGAATTTCTAATGTGGGTGACATTTTGAAAAATCTGATCTTTTCCCTGTAACAGCACTCATATATATCAACCGATTTAGATGTGAGTGAGCATGTGCACAGGAATTACTAAGGTCTCAACTCAGTTCATTGGTTAGCTTTGTTGCACCCATTATGTTGTTTTAAAATGGCGGGCACTTCAAGATATCGCCGAATTTGGCGACCAAATATAAATCACTTTAAATAAAACCAGCTTTGATAACGCTGACTAATTTCGCGAAATTCTTGTTCATATTCAGTATTGACAAAAATTAGTATTTAATTTTCTATAATCGGGTTCCACTAATTTGAGCTCCGTGTGTTTGAATAATATAAGCTGGCTTTTAAAAAATAAGGAATATGAAAGCTATCCTTCCTCCCGGAACTGGTGGAAGGACTTTTTTAAATAACTCGGTTGCATGTAAATATTTTTAAATGATTTTTTCTTTTTTTTTTTTTCATCGGATCGCTGAGGTCTATCTCTAAAAAAGACCTTTTTTAAATTTTGTTGCAGGTTTTTATTTTTTTTTATGAGGACACTTTCAATTTCGAAAACGGTTCCGAAAATGAAAATGTTCCCATAAAAAATACCTGAAACAAAAATCGAAAAAGTAAAATAAGGTCTTGGTAGAGATCGATTTCATCTATCGAATGCAAACGAAATATCTTAACATTAGCGAACAGGTGTTTTTGCGTGAGTGAAGTAGCCCCTGAAGAATTTTACGCTCTTACAGTTCCATGCACGTAGAGCTAAATGCTATACTTTAATGTTACAGTAAAAACATGCAAATCTTATTTTGCTTCTTCTGTGAAATTAGTGTTTTTGAGTTGTGGGTGAGCGATATGCACTATTTCGCAGAAGAAGCCAACATTCAAACGCTGCTGGTTTAATAAAAACGTTATTCATATCATTTGATAAATTTAATGATGACATCAAATATGGTTGTAGCCATAGCGAGCTTTGTCTTGAAAGGACAAATCCACGCCGACAGCAAAATCCCTTGTAAACCTATGGGTAAATTTAATTACGTGATTACTCATTATCGAATATAATTATCAAAATAAGGTTTCCATCGACAGAAAGTAGACGTCAGATATTGACGTAGTAGCGCATTTTTTAAATACTGTCTCCATTTTTTTTAAGATGATAAAATTTTAAAAAATTTCTCAAGTAGAATTTTCAAAGATTATAGAGTTTTCCAAAATACTTAAATTTTTTTTATAAACGGATAAAAAAGGGGGGGGATGGGATGAGGATAGATTGAAAGCTTAAAAATTGATTATGAATCTTAAGAAAACTAAAATGCGCATTTAATCGCAATTATTTTATACACAAATACTTAAAATATATATTTGAATTCTGAAAGAAACAAATTTACTTTTAGCAACTTATAAAAGTATTCTTTCAAACATTGTGGAAGAATTTTTGAATATGAATTATTTTCACTTGAAAAATATTGATAAGAATAACAATTGCTTTACATATACGTATTATATTTTATATATAAATTATCTCAAACACATATACATTATTAACATTCTTCAGAAATGAAAGATATAAAAAAGATAATGATGATAATAACGATGTTATTGCAATAAGATATTTACGTGAATTAAGATATTTGTATGTAGAGGTCTGCACGGGCCGGAATTTCCAGGCCCGGCCCGGCCCGTACAAAAATCAGTGAAAACAGGCCCGGCCCGACTCAATTTCTACAAAAAATTCCGTTTTTTCTCGACATACAATTAAGATTCTTTTAATAAATACTACATGCATATTTATGGGAACATTTTACAGTATATTTTAAATTACTATGTGTTCGCAAAATAGAAAACACACAATAGTAAACATTAACGATTACTTACAGTGTTTTAGTCAACGTCGGTACAGACGTTTCAAAATTTAAATAAGGGTTCATTAAAAGATTAATGTAGTTTAAAATAAAGGGTTAAAAAACATGATAACTTTTGAAGCTTATAATAAAAAGTAGATTTGTGAAAATATTTCTGTCATTTTTAAGGCTTTTCTCAAATCCAAAGGAGCTACATTTTGACACATTTATGAATTCATTTCTTTTTGGAAACGCATGAGATTGACAGGTATTCTTATTCAGAAACCATGTAAATGCCGTTTTTTTTCTTAGATAAAAGTAATATATATTTCAGAAAATACTGCCAAAGTTAGCGTTTTGAATCGAATTTCCGGAAGCGATAGCACAGGAAAGGAGAAAAACGTACAGTCACGTGACAAGAGTCTCTGTTATCTCTGTACATAATGTATCAAAAATGGAAACACTATTCGATTCCAAATGCCTTCAATACTCAGGCCTGCCAATTTTATGCCTTTATAGTTAAAAATGAGTCAGAAAATGTGTCTGAAAGTTTCGCATTGTTGAGCAGTAAATATGAGAACCACCTTAAGGTACATTTCCAAAGATACTGTTAACAGAAGTTCATTATCCCTATTAATACTTTTACAAAACATAATGCCTGTCCTACACATCCTGAAAACAATTAAGACCAGTTCCGTCCCGGCACAAGTTTGCCGAAAAAATTAAACCCGGGATCAGGCATCATGTAACTGTACGATGCCGATCTCTACGATGGACATGTTACATTTCTGTATTGATGTTGTTAAACTCGCATCGGCACGTAACACACATTTATACTCCTCGAAAAAGTCTATTCATTGAAAATGGCCTCGTATTTTATCTGCTTCTCTCAAATTCTTATATCGGGCCGAACGCCCGATTAATTTTTTATCGGCCCGGCCCTGCAGGACCGTTCAATTTTTTTGCCGGCCCGGCCCGTTGAAAAAATTGTCCTAATTCTGCCGACCCGACCCGGCCCGGCCCGTTTGAAAATTCTCCCCCATTCCGCCGGGCGGGTACGGGCCTCGGGCCAAGCCCGGGCCCGTGCAGACCTCTATCTGTATGCTTTAAACTTAGAAGTCTCATAGTTCCACAGTGCTCAAGTATATTATTATTAAAAATGTTAATGAAAAGTTAAAAGTTGATAACGTAACTATTAAAAATTATACACTAAAGATAAAAAACTGTATGTTAAAAACCGGTGTTAAAAGAGGCATAAATAACCAGAAGTAAAATAAAAACCCATAGCTGTTTCAAAACTTTATTATCAACGTAAAATATAAAAGGAAAAAATGAGAAATCTGAAGTTGAAAAGATTCACTGCTTTATATTTTTCAATCATTTTATTATTATTAACAGAAACATATGTTCTAACTGCGGAGACTAAAGCTATCTCTACACGCGTAATTCATTAAAAGCGAAAACATATAATAATAAGAAAATATTTTAAAACAGAATTAGGTTGAGTGCAACAATAATTGACCAGTGAGACACAAAGCTGCAGAACACAAAAAAGCAACATTACATATAATGTTAATTTTGGTTGGTATACCAACCAGAATTAACATATCCGTGCATACATATCAAAACTAACATTATAGGTGCATTAATATTCGTTTTCTACCGTTTTGTGTCTAGCTAGTAAATTTCTGGTGCACTCAATCTAATTTAATTAACATTGCTGTCGAATTCTTTTACGGAGAATTTTTTTCAACTAGATGATCAGGTAAAAAGTACTTCAAGTCCATCTGAGGAAAAAAAAACAATTTCATTGCGGTTAAAAAAATCATAATGTGATTTCAAATCAATTTGAAACAACTATAAATGCTACCTTTAAACAAACAAAAACAAAAAAACCTACGGGGTTCTGCCCATTTCGAGCTACGCTCGCCAATCTCCATTGAGACACCGAAAACTCTAAACACACGTTAATTCGATCGGTTTTAAAAAGAGTGCAAAAGATTGAACTATAATTTTAAAAAAACAAAGAAAAACAGTGGCAATCTCCCTGTATACGGGTTTCCATTCATTTCCTTTTGATTGGGGAATTTTAAGGCTGGATCAGCTGCTGCTAAACGCCTACTGGCTGTTTTCATGTTTGTTTAAATAAGATCAGTTAAACATTTGAAGTACACCTGAGTCTTTGCCTCCTGGCATTTTTTAAACAACACTATGAGAAAATTGTTTTAAATAAGATATTTTAAATGCATCGTTTTGAATCCGATGTAATTTTCATCAAAGTTTCCTTTTTTCTTTTTAATATTCAAGTGAAAATACTTTTGTTGTTAGAAAAGAAATATTATTTGTGCTGCCTTAGAATTGGCAACAATAGTTCAAAAGATCATCTAGAAATGTGAAATAAGTGTGTAAATATATTTTTAAATTTAAACTGTTTGGCCACATTATTATTTGACCATTTTGAATATGACGTAATTTCCTCAATTTACGGCTTTTAACGCATATTAATGAATGATTTAATGAATAATTTAATGAATAATGATTAATTTATTATTCAAGAATTTTATTTCTCTTTTAATATTAAAGTGTAAATATAGTTTTTATGACTTAATTTTCGATATTTTCCTGCTTTTAATACGTAATCATTTAATTCTAAATTGAAAGTTTGTTTTCGGTTTATAATAGTCACGTGTACATTAATTTTTAATTTGAAGGAAATATTATTCTTTGCACTGTTTTCACAATTGAAAACAATTTAAAGTAATAACCTTTTCTAAACTATGTAAAAAATATGTCACGAAATTCTGGAAATTTGAATTTAAAATGGAAATAAACCCTCAAAAAATTTGTTAAATTAAAAAATAAATAAATACAGTCAACACACCCGCGAGCTTCTATTGTATATTCTTAGAAAAAAATTATTAAATTCCTATGTATACTTTTTGCTCCTATAAAACTTTTTTAATGGAATGATTTTGATCAACTTTAACATTAAAAGTCTCTTAAAATAATTCTTCGATTTAAATCAGTGTCTTTATCAAACATTTCTCTATATTATACTACCAATTTTCACATTTTTGTGTGTAGTAGTTTTCTTATTATTAGTAAAGAAAAACCCCCCAGTCACAAAAAGTTCATTTACTGTGGCGGTGACAACGTTAGTCACTTTGTTTTACAATAGAGAGATTGGTATTTCTAGGAAATTAATTTTGGTTATTACTTTCATTTGTGAATATAATAAAAGAAATTAAAATTAAGATTACTTATTAAAGTTAAACTTTCAACATAAGCCGAATATTTTCATGAAAAATAAAAAGTTAACCGAAGAATAGACAAACAAACAGACAACGTGAAATGAACATAACTTTTTGTACGAAAAGTATAAAATATTGGATTATTATCAAGAGTAATTTAGTATATACAATATTTGTTTGTTTTTTCAATCGTTTCAATGTAGATATATAAAAAGTTCTGAAAATTCTAAATGACTAAAGAAAGTAGGTTAAATAAAAGTTTCCAAAAAGGCAAAATGTGAAGAAACTATTCAAATAATGCATTATAATAAGTAAGAAAATATGAATTGATGCCGTCACTATTATTATTTATACAATAAAAGACACCGCGTATACAATTTTTACCACGCCGTGCAAAAACTACACGTATGCTGTCCATTCCAAAATCGCCCAATTAGGAATCACATGAAAACTACATCGTCTATCAGTTGTATCATTACATTTGATATATATATATATAATTTAAACGGCAGAGAGAAAAAGAGATAGCGGGCAGAGAAAGAGAAAATGTAGCAGATCGCTTCTTTTCCATTCTACCATAAAGTAAAACCTCCCATTTAAAGATACCCGTGGAGCAGATATTAATTGGACTCGCTACCCTCTGAACGTATTTTTTTTTTTTTTCAATGTTTTATAATAACTTTTTGACATATTATTAAATAGTTTTATGAAGGAAAATTATTCAGCCGAGAAAAAATGCAATTCCAGTGATAAATTAAAAAAAAAATTATTATTATTAATATTATTTTAATTTACGTAAATTTTAAAATAATGCATATCCTAAAATTTAAATTTTCTGAAACTTTCTTTTGTAGTTTTTCTTGTACGATCGTTCTATATCTCTAGGAATCGGACATCCAAAACGTTAATTAGTTTAATAAAAATAAATAAAATGCCATGACGCATGTGAAAAATACTCTAAAAATGATTATTTATTTAACATTTTCCTTTTTAAAAAATAAACTATTTGTATTACTAAAAATCCGGTCCCTACTTTTATAATAACACATGTAAAAAATAAACAAAAAATGGCTATTTACTTAACATTTTTATTTAAAAAAAAATAAACTATTTATGTTACTAAAAATCCGATTCCTACTTTTAAAGTGACACATGTAAACAAATACACTAAAAAGGACTATTTACTTAAAATTTTTATTTAAAAAAAAATAAACTTTTTATATTACTAAAAATTCGATTCCTACATTTATAATGACACATGTTAACAAATACACTAAAAATGACTATTTACTTAACATTTTTATTTTTAAAAAATAAACTTTTTATGTTACTAAAAATCCGATTCCTACATTTATAATGACACATGATGTAAACAAATACACTGAAAATGACTATTTACTTAACATTTTTATTAAAAAAAAAAAAAAAACTATTTATATTACTAAAAATCCGATTCCTACTTTTATAAGGACACATGTAAACAAATATACTAAAAATGACTATTTTCTTAACATTTTTATTTTTTAAGAGTAAACTATTTGTATTACTAAAAATCTGATCTTTACTTTTTATAAAAGGCTCCTTAAAGATCGCAAAAAATAATATTAATAATAATAAATAAATAAATAATAAAGATTAATTGAAAAGCATATGGTTAAGTTTTGATCATACTGATATATTGAAAAAACACAAACTGCGAAAACTGAATTTAAAGATTGCAAATCTGTTACATTTAAAGGGAAATCGATGCAGTAAATATACTTTTTCACACAGCTATAATCATCGGATATTTACATAACTTCGCCAGAATATACTAGTGATGTCTAAATACATTTCAAGCAGAAAACTGATATTTTTAGTTATTTTTCAAGCGTAGCGTTCTCTTAAATAGAGGTGTCATTGTTAGGAGGTATGATTGTAAAAATAAGTAAAATCATAATGTATATCTATATATGTAACGCAACTTAAATTCAAGATTTAAAAAAAAAATTATCATGAAAATAATTCAAAAGTTTCTGCATGAATTAACAATGTGTATTAATTTAAAATTAGTAATTAGCATTAGTTTAATGCAACAGATAATTTATGATCAAAGCATTTTAATGAATATATAAAAAGAAGTGAGTACTTATTACTTGTTTGTATAAAGTATCCGGTTAAAAGAGTTTGATAAATTTTGTTCGACAAATTCATATAATATTTTTTCATATTAGTGTTATTGACTGAATTTAATCATTCATTATCAGTTATATATTATATGGATTTTGCACCTCTTTAAAAGGGAATTTTCTAGTCTTTACAATGACAGATCACAATTTCATTAAAGATTTTTTTTTTTTTTATGGTTTCTCAAATGTTTTTTTTTAATTGTCCTTAAATAGATTTTTGTGAAAAAAAGAGTAATTTTAAGATTTTATTTTACTTATTAATCTATTATAATGAGCTCCTGTGGAAAGATTATTACTTTCCCTTAAATGAGGGTCCTTTAGTTGGAGGTTAAATGCATCCTATGCCCTATTTAAAAGGACTGGGACATGGGAAATTGGCTCTTAAATAAAAGTACATCTTATTCAGAGGTGTCCTTTAAACGGGGTTTTACTGTAGTAATTTTATTATTATTATTATTATCATTATTACATTAATTATTATTATTATTATTATTACATTAATTATTATTTTAATTACTATTAAGTTGTGTTACCCTATAAAACTTTTTTTTCAATTAAAAGAAAATATACAAAATCCAATTTTTTTTTTTTTTCACATTAATCATATGACTAAGTATGACGCTTAAAATAAATTGCTAGGCTATCTAAAATTTACCATTGTATATACAGCAATATATGTATATTTTTTAAAAAACAATGATTAGGGTGCATCACTCAAATTTCATTATTTTAACCCCCCCCCCCCCCTCACGTAGAAACTTATTGGCTCCCCCTAGAATTCACAATCTTGCTATACTAATACTATCATCTATGTTACATTAAAAAAAAAAAAAAAGTTTGCAATAAAAAGTTTTAGGACGGGGAGGAGATTGCTCCTTACTTCTGTCTCTGCCTATATTTATATATTATTAAAGTTAGATGGCAAAAGGATATGAATTAGCTCCTCTCAAAAATAAAGCCCTCTCTGAGTTTGCAGTCTGGTTAAGGCTCTGTCCCACTGTTCCCATATTGTACCACATTTTGTGCAACCCCTCCCCTCCTCTTGGAGTGTGATGTAATTAATAGATAAACTCTTAGTGACAACTCCGTTTGTTTACATGGATATTTAAATTCCTGTTATGTTTGTGTGTGTGGTTATACAAAACTTTAATCGACATAACTTATCTATAAGACGTTTGTCTTCTTGCTGTAACAACACCAAAAAAAAAAGAACCTCCTTCATTATTATTTTTAAAAATATGTTTAAGGGTACGTTATTTAAAATTTATCGCCTGAAAATCTAAAATGTAGCCTTGTATATGAATGCTGAAATTGGATAATGATCGAAATTACTGACAACGCATATTTTAATACTACATTAAAAACTTCCTATATCTGACATTTAATTATTTTCTTTTTATGTGTATCGCAGAAACTCTTTGGGGCATTTTTCTTAAGACGACCATTATAACTTTCACAGTTTTAAATTATTCGCGCGTTTATGAAATAGATTTAATTGTTTAAATAGATACATTATTTTAAAAAAACCTGAACTTGCTCCACAAAACTTTATATACTCTTTTTTCTCCTAACTTTTCTTTTTTCATTTTAATGAAGAATTTTTATTACTTCACAAATAATATTTTTTTTTCCAAAGCTTAAATTAGTACATTTTCAAATTAAAATATTTTATCGCAAGTAATAGCGTTCTTAACTTGCACATGAATAAAGATCTTTAATATCAAGACAATGATTTTTATTTATCGAAATAAAGTTAACGGCAAGTCTTTTTGTTTATATTTATATTTACTCGGAATCTACTTGTGTTTTTGATTGATATCTTAATTCTAATAAACCTATAAGCCTTTTATTGTATTAAAGAAAACTTCATAAATGAAATATTCAAAAAAAAAAAAAAAATTACTCACGAAAGCGCCAGCGATCGAGCACAGTAGGTAAACACACACAAACAAGCTCCTCGGCCGGACCTTGGCGAACATAGCGATCGTCTGCGGAATCATATGAAGGAACAGGGAAAGGAAGCACACGACTCGGAAGAGAGCTCGATCGAGCATGCGCAATGACCGTGGCGCTCGCTTCGAAACGTCTCAAACCAGACCTCGCCCCCGCGTATCTTCTTCCCTTCCAAAAACTGAACCGGTTTGGGGCCGGCCGGCATAGGCTGCTTCGCCAGGCTATGATAGAGGGCCCAGTAATTAAACACAGGGCCCTTGCTAAGGAGGTAGGCTCCCCCAACCCCAAAGTTGATAAATTTCTTTAAACTTACCAAAAACTATCTTATTTGGCAAACTTTTTAAACGTTTTTCGGGGTTCGGTTTTTCGTGTTATTTATTTATTTTTCAAAACAAATACAGTGAAACCTATGGAAACGAAATAATAAGGGGGGAAATTTCCAGTTCTAGACAGTTTTATGGTTTCCAGTACTTCTACTGACCGTGATTTTTTCCGTTATTTACCTCCGTTTTCTTTAGGTTTTATTGTAATCAGGAGCGCATTTCAAAACTTTCTTGGACGGATATTTTTTGAGGTGGGCGGGAGGGGAGGGTGAAAATGTCTTTTGATTTTTATATTCACACCTGAGAAGAAATTGATACAGCTTTATTCAAACATATATTTTTAAAACTTGCAAAATATGCATTAATTATAAATATATCTCATGCTGTAATAGCAACGCTTTCGCAAAAATTATTGATAATTTTTATTGTTTGTACTTAAAGTGTTTTTTTAATGCTAGTGCTCCATTGTAATAAAATCTGAAAAGTAATTTAGCTTTGAGCAATGTCTGAAAAAAAAAAATCACCTGAGCAGTGATGACTTATACACTTTGAAATATCAAATTCCCTGAAGGGGGCAATTACTCCCTATCCTTCCCCGAATGCCGCTCCTGGTTGTAATACATTTTCTGCTCAAACAGACACAATTGGGAAGCGCTCGTTATTGACTTGACAATTTTAAAGCCCCTCCCGCTTTCCTACCCCATCAATAATAGGTCATAACGGTGACCCTGGTGAAACTTAGACCCTAGAAATGACCATCTTTACCATGGGGACCAGCCAATCCCCTCACTAAATTTAATTAACTAATTTTTTTTTTAATTACTGATGATTTGGGGGAAAAAAATCCCTGCTGGCTCGGCCTAGCACGGGTAGATTTCGAAGTTAAGTACTAATTTCACCAACAAAAACTAAATCAAGATTAGAGATAAACCCAGTTTAACAATTTTATCTGATCGCTTTTAACGAGTTTTTAATTTCATTTTTCTGTAAGACTTAGTTTTATCAGAATCATGTTTTTCTATAATTGTTTCTTCAAACTCTATTTTTTTTCATCCCTTGAGAATATTTTTAGTAATATCATTCACTAGTGTGAGTTCATCTTATCAAAAACTTGTTGCTGCAAAAAATATAAATAATATTAAGAAGATTTACATAATAAATTTAAATCATATGGTAATTGTTTCATTAAATGAACCACACAGTATATTTTAAATTTTGACGTTCTTTTTACTGTAACACGGCGCGTTCAACAATGCAACCCTATATACAGCATTTCTAAAGGGTTGTTAAAAATTTTCCTTACGCCAATGATACTTTTTTATCGCCTTAGTGGCGGATTAGCGGAGATGTAATTTTTTTTCTACCCCCCCCCCCTTCTCCTTTTTTTTCTGTAAGAGTTGGTCCTTTCAAAAAGTTGTCGGTATAAAAGTTGAAGATAATATTAAGAAGATTTATAATAAATTTAAGTGGATTTGATATCTTGTGAATTGACAAAGTTATGAATTTTTTTCTTCTTTAAACCCTGTTTTTTTTTTTTTTTTCGCCCCTTGAGGCTACTTTTAATGATATAAAAAATCTGTTATACATAAATTTTTAGCCTTTTTCCTAGAAGTAATAATAACTTTAAATTGATTCGATATGTATCTTAAGAAGTTATGGGTTTTTTTTTTTCTCTTTTCACAAAAACTCCCCCCATTTCCACCCCCCTTGGTCCGATTTTGACCATTAACGAACTTCACCGAGATTTTCTGCCCCTTTATTTTATGTAATCAGTTTGGAAGAGATTGGTGCAGAATTATGGATGATAGACAGATAGGTAGATAGATAGATCGGCGTAGATCTGCAAAAAAAATTCAGAACTTCCAACGTAGGGGAGAATGTAAATAGGTAGTATTTTTTACTAAATCAACCTAATAATAATCCGCGAGTGACTTAAAATGATTAAACACTAGGAGAATAAGGGATTAAAAATTTTTCGTTGAAAAAGCTCTGCCCCCTTGCAAGACAGTTTTTAGTTCTTTTTACATTCTTTTATTTGACTCAAACAGATTTTTATATTTAAAGATGGAATTTTCTAATCTATTTTTAACCCACTTCCTGGTATAATTGAATTATAAAAATTACGTTCACAGGTGTGTTTGCAATAGCAATACCACATTTTAATATTTTTAGAACAGAATTATAAACTATTTCATTAATGTTAAGGCATTTTTCCGTTAGCCCGGCACAGGTTATAAGTCGCCAAATGTTCTCTGTAATTCGTAAAATTGTACACGAGTTGAAACAACAATGGATTTAATTACAGGCCAGTAAACGCCCACCAAAACAGGCCAAACGACTGGGAAATTGTAACAATGAAACACTTTAAAGACTGAAAAGTAGAAAAGGAATTATAAATAATAAAAGAAGCATATAATATTTTTTTTTTAAGTTTTTATCAATTAATAGTTTAATTTTAATTAATTTGCTGTTATACGTTGATCAATCCATTTAGAAATCCTAAAACGATAGTTTAAATAATAATTCGTTTTATATTTCCAGTTAACTTGCCTTTAAAAATGAACAAAGCGAAAATTATATATTTTTAAATAAATTCACTTGCTTGCGCTTTCTACAAAGCGAAAAAAACCTGTGAATTTTTTATAATCGAGTTCGGTGCAGACGGCAAATTAATGTATTGTAACGGTCATTCTGGGTGAAAAATCATGAATTTCAGTCAAAAAATTAGGCGTGGTGTTCAAGATGAACATTGAATGCTTATAAAAGAGTGTTTTGTTTAGTTTTTAACACTTTCCAACAAAGGTGAAAAGTGTTTATTAATTCGGTTTGTTTGTACGCCTGTCCAAGCTATAACTCACATAAATATACTCGGATTTTCATGGAATTGATGTATGTTATTGATGTTTACCATGGTTGGTATTGAATAGGCGGCGTGTAGCATTAATAGTTCCTTTACAGGGGCACGCAAAAGAATTCCATTACATTATTGTCAATGAGGAAAAATCGTTTGCAGAGTATTTTAATGACATTACGCTATTTCAAATGTATTAAAATTGATATAAATCCCTGAATTTCAGTACAATATTATTAGTATCAAATAGGGCATTCATAGCATTTCTCGTTCATTTACAGGGGCACACAAAAGAAATCGGTTACAGTACTATCTTTAAGCAATAATTGCTGGAAGTGCGTTTTCAATTTCGGTAATCCCTTTTAAATTTAACTAACTAGGAGTTTCACGATATCTACGCAGATTTTCATTGGCATTCAAGTCCCCTTTTATTGCTAAACTTTACAATACTATTTTTAATGGATATAACGAACCCGTGTATTACGGCTATAAAGACCCCTTGCTTATAGCGTCCTCACTTGTCTATTTTTCAAAAAAAAAAAATCTAGCTTTATTATTATTATTTATTATTATTATTATTTATTATTATTATTATTTATTATCTATTATTCTAATACCTAATCCCTTAAGGATCGCTTAATGTTTATAAAAACCATCAAAAAGTACCTATTTTTTATTGCAGAAATTGAGTAATTATAAGATTTCGAAATAAAATATGCAATTAGTTGTGTGTTTGAGGCGAAAAAAAAATAAGAAAAAGAAAAACAGATGTTATAGAACAAATTCACATTTGCCGAAAAGCCATCATGCAGGAATTTTGCACCTTAAGGTTTGTTTTACCCCACTCAGTACACACTAGGAAGGCTCTGCCCTCCTGCTCGCTACGCTCACCAACCCCCCGCGTAATCGCTTCGCGATTCCTCATATTCTATGCATTCAATTTTTAGTTTCCACTTGGTATAAACGCGCTCCTCCCCAACTCCTGACGATTTTATTTCCTTATCTCCAAGGAGGTAATCATTAGAGCTTACAGAGTTTCATAATTAAAAGAATTATTAAATATAAAATCATTAAAAAAGGTAAAATTTATAACTTATTTGAATAATTACAAATTAAATAAAATTTATATATATAGTGTTACGAATATTGTAAATAGTTAGTGTTTGTGTTTAAAAATAATGTAAGTAGTTCAATTAAACGCTATTCATAAGCTAATATTAGTTTTCGTAGCCTTGAAATATCGCAATTTGTTAATTTTCTGCAAGCAAGTAAACCCTGTTGGATTTCAATGGGAATCTATGGAAATTTGGCGAAATACTGGAAATAGCGCCAAAATGGCGTCATTATTGGCGACTAATTTTGGTCGCCAAATTTGGCGATATATCGCCAAGTTGGCGACAAACTTGGCGATGTTTGGAGACAGAGCCAGGACCCTTCCCTTGGTAACCCCCTTTATAGCGTCAGAAACCTCTGACCAATCAGATGCGTTTCACGGTATCTACGCAGATTTTCATTGGTCCATTTCCAAAGCGTTACTTTTTTATATGTATATAAGGATATAGAAGGATTTTTTTGCATGTTACTCGTTGTGCATAAATTCTGTACTTCGTAGGACTGCACGAAAGAATTCACTTACCATTTCCCCTTATTAGCGAAAATGGCTGAAGGGGAATTTTCAACTACGGAATGTACTTCCTAACTGAACTAAATTTTTGCATGCATGTAGTTTATAGATACAAATCTATATATCATATACAGGGCTGCTCAAAGAATTCGGATAATTTTCCGACTGTAGATTGGAATTGCTGAAATTAGGATTTCAAATGTGTTATGTGCTTCCAAATAGTTCAATTGGGCATCCTATTTCAACTCATTAAACGATGAATTTTTGTTACACTATTCTAAATGTGTTGGAAAGTGTTTCATAATCTATGCTTGATGCATGATTTTTCTTTCTTATTAAACTATTTTTACTTTTATACTTATTTTATTATTACTGTTATTTATTTTTTATTTCTTTCTTCTTTTTAATACAATCTCTTATAAAAAAAAATATATATATATAAGTAGTGTTCCATTGTATTATTTTCCCAAAAAACAATTATTCTTTGCGGTAAAATAAAATAAATAAGTTCTAAATTTATTCCAGATTCACAAAGCGAGAGAAACGGGTTCATCAGTTGAATGATGGACAGTTTCGTACTCTGAGCATGTCAAATTCGTGATTCCAATAGGGCCAAATAATCAGATAAAATAGAGTTTCACGCTTCTGACTTACTTCAATCCGTCAAATGGCTTGAATGTAATTGATTCGGAGATACATTCTCATTAGGCGTAACATCCCTTTGGCGCAGTGGAGTTTAAGGTTTTTTCGTTCTCTTTTATTTTTATTTTCTTCTATCTTTACAAGAAGAAAGTATTGGATTGATAAAAATTTTCCACTTCCTGTTTTCGACAGATATCCCCGTTTTATGGCTCAGAGATCCCAAAATGTTTTTACAAAATGTCGGTCTGTGACTCTATGACTTTGTCTGCTATCTGTATGTGACACAAATTTTGTGGGCGCTCCATCTCCAGAATTAATGCACGGAATTTAATAAAAAATGATAT
Organism: Maratus speciosus; assembly: GCA_963932465.1. NCBI lineage: Eukaryota > Metazoa > Arthropoda > Arachnida > Araneae > Salticidae > Maratus > Maratus speciosus. Next base: position 222,840,235 of record OZ010790.1, on the reverse strand, counting down.
TCAGTTAGTTCCTGATATAAATTGTTGCTTATTAGTTTTTGGTGTAAATCGCCCAACAGGTGGCACTGCTATGCTGCATTTTGCACGATTTCTGCAATAGCTGTATCTCAAGAACCAATGCATGGATTTCCATCTAACTTCAGATTCAGTTAGACGTTGACACAAGTTGTTGCTGATTAGATTTTGGTGTTAATTGCCCAATACGTGGCGCAGCTATGCTGTATTTTTAACGATTTTCGCAATAGCTCTATCTCAAAAACTAATGCACGGATTTTCATCGAACTTCAGATTCAGTTAGACGCTGAAATAAGTTGTCGCTGATTAGGTTTTGGTGTAAATCACACAGCAGGTGGCGCTGCTATGCTGTATTTTGCAGGACTTACACGATGTTAGCGATAGTTATATCTCAAGAACTAATGCACGAAATTTCATATCTTTAGAATCCTCAATGATTGATATTTAATTTTGGCACTGTGATAGTGAATTCTGAAGCATTAGCATGTATGAGATAGAAGAAAGTTTTGGAACTGGGATATGCAACCAGTTTTTATTTTCTATTAAGAAATGCTGAGTGTTTATAAAAATCCATTTACACTAAATTATTGCGCATACATTAAAAAACGAAACGGTATTTTGTTTAATTCAAATCCAGCGAACCTATGGCATACAGCAGAATATTTTCAGCAAGGCGTTGATTGAGATTTTAAATCAAATTCCGATAAAATTTTACAAAATATACGAATTGAGGTAAGCTGAATACATCTGAATTCTTTCAATTTTTTTGGAAACTGAAAAAATTGGAATACAGCTTTCTCCAATCTCGTTGAGTATGGAGACTATAGAAAATGAAAAATTATTAAACATTATAAGCAAAAATGCCGATTATAAAATTGTCAACTTGGAATTTAATTTTAAAAACTGGTGTTTGACATTTTGACAATTTCACCCTGTCTCTGTGCCTGCGAGACATTTATTTGCGAGAAGAATACGGAAAAACTCAAAGAGAAACCGCTTGACCCATGACTCAGTTCAGCTTGCATATGTTAAAAGTAATGAAGTAACCCAGTATCTACTATTTGGCATTTAAGATTCAACAACATAATATCATTCATTTTTATTATTGCTTTCTATAATACACTGAAGTGTCATTGAATTAAGGATAGGCAATGCTATGAAAATTTTGTAGCGTTGCGGTTCATTTCTGCGCATGTGAAGGCGCTGTGGTAACTGATTGTTGTGAATAAGTCGTTTCAACTGCCAGTATGCGTAAAGCTTGTGATTTAGACACCTTCTATCGCGGACAAATAATAGACGCTCGACGCATGGGCCATTCAACTTCCTAAGTCGCCAGAGAAGTAGGCTTTTCCCGCTCGACAGTGTCAAGAACATACCGAAAATACAGGGATGGTGGAAAAAAACTAGCAATCGGACAAACTGTAAAGGATAATTAGCCTGAAACGCGCGTGGTAGGACGCGGCTCAGCTACAGCGTCTAGAATACCTAGTATGGAAATAAGCTATCCAGGCAACGCTAAAAATTTGTATCCCTTAAATGTGCGACGATACTGCTAAAATCGCAAGTGTCGATCGCAGAGATATCTGCGGGATTTTCGTATTACATTGTATAGACTAGCAATATCTTGCAGTTGTAGAAAATATCCTGCAGATGTCGCTGCGATCTGTATATTTCAGCAGCATCGTTGCATATTTAAGGGATACAATATTTTAGCACTTTTTTAAGTATTATAGGGATAGCCAATTTACACACTATATATTCTAGGCGCTATGGCTCGGCCGTATTGTAAGTATGTAAGTAGCCTGCGAAGCCAAACATTAGCTCAAAGTACCACCCAGCTGCATTAGGGCGGTAGTCGTACAGTCAGTAAACGGACCATACAACACTCTCTCCGTAGACTCACGAGAGTACCATTACTCAAGGGCAAGAGAAAGAATGGATTCTAGAGAACTGGAAACAAGTAGCATGAAGTGATGAGTCTCAACTCCGACTACTTCACGCCGATGGGAAGCTGCGAATACAGGGTCAGACTCATGAAGCAATGTATCCTGCATGCCAGGTTGCAACTGTACAAGGTCATGGCGGCTCAGTCATTGTCTGGAGTATTTTCTGGCAGTTTGGGGAATATTTAGTAGTTCTACCAACCTCCTTCAATGCAATTCGATACGTAGAGTTGCTGAGCGATCACCTCCATCCATTTATGTCTTCCTATCATCCACATGGAAATGGAATATTCCAACAAAGCAACTACTCTTATCAGGTCCCGGTTGGCTATACTACCGGGTTGGATGAGCATTCCTCTGTCTCTCTGTCATGAATAGGACACCTAGAAGTCCAGACTTAAATCCTATTGACGAGCCCCTTTGGGATGCCTCGGAGAAAGATGTAAAAGCATGCCACACAACACCAGCAACCCTTACTGGATTACGGACAGCTCTAGAAAATATTTGGTAAACCATGCCTGTGGAACACTTCCCCAAATTTGTTGAATCTATGCCTCGTCATGTGGCAGCCGTTATCAAGGCAAGAGAAGGCTCAACCCGTTACTAACTTGCTATCCTTAGTTCAATTGCACTTCAGTGTATTGCTATAATTATTTCAGCGTAATACCTACATGTATACAGATATTTTTAAATCCTAATAAAAAAAAATTCAAGTAATTTAAATTCATTATTTTTTTAGTCCAGTAAATGTTTTCATTTAGTTATTGTGGTTGTTATATTATATACTAGCAGCCTTCGTCCGCTTCGCTGGTCTGTTTTTCTAAACAAACCATGAATCAAACGAAATATATCTGTGAATTTCATTCGTTTGAAAGCAATATGGACATTAACCTGGGATACGCAACCGAATTGCTACAAACGATATGGACGTCATTATACTATTGTATTTTCTATTGAGACAGACAAAATTTGAGCTGCTAAGTACCAACTTCTTTAGTTGATCCTTTACTTTAGGATTTGGTAAAGTATTATAAAACATTATGTAATATACTTATACCCTTCCTCTGAAAATTTATCAATGCAATTCTCATCAGATTCCATCCAATAGAACATATGAAAAAGGCTAATCTTTCATAATTGGTCTCACCTCATTCTAGAACTTTCATCCAAAATCCTATAACCAAGCAACCTAGAACGATATGCGTTTTATACTAAAATATTCCCTGAAAAATTAACTAACTGGGAAAGTTCCACCTAAATCCACTAAGCAGAATCTTTTAAACTGGCAAATGTACCAAAACGTTCCCTAAAAATTATATAATTAACAGCTTGTCTTACCAGAATCCACCCAGCAGAGCCTTTAAAAAAGCCAATCTTTCATAATCGTGTTCTTCTGATTTTGAATTTTCCCCCATAATAATTTAAATAAGCAACGTAGAACGATATGATGTACTAATTTTTTTTTCAGAAAAATTATTTAACAATGTAAGTCCCATCAAAAATCTATTCAGCAGAACTCAGGTTGTAAGCGGCCCAAACGAAATTTCTCTTTGCATTTCATATATATTATAGATAGTTAAATTTAAATATATCTTCCATAATCGCGTTAACCAGATTATAGAACTCTCTGGGATGTAGGGGTAGGTCTACTTTATATACGCACTGGATTTTTTAAGAAACTCTGGCACACCTTTATAGAATATATATTCTTTAGTATATACACGATGCATATAGCGTACATCCTCTTATAGTAATTTACTACACCATAGACAACTTTCCGGCATAGCATCAAAATCCATTTAGAAGAACTTTACATTAAAGGTAATCTTTCATAATCGGGTTCACCTAATTTTAAAAGTCCCGTACTTATCACTAATTCAAAGTAGATCTATTTTTTTTACATTAAAACACTTCTAAAACAAATTACTTAACTAACAGTGTACGTTCTACAAAATTATGTTCAGTAGAACTTGAGTTATAGTCAATCAGAATGAAATAAGAATTTGCGTTTTATAAATATATAGTAGATGATGATGAGTAAAATTGTAAGTATTGGTATTTGCGATTTATAAAATTCTATTGGCGAGATTTATGCACGACTAACATAAAAGTATCCATTTTTTCTTTTTATCGATAGGAGCAAATGGCAAATTGCAAAATATTTTTCTATTTAAACCTTTGAATATGAACACTTTTTTAAACACTACAAACATTGCTTTCATACTTAAATTAAATATTTCCGTTTAATAATATTTATTTCTTATTAAACCCTTTTTATTTGTATTTTAAATAAAATCAGTAACTGTTTTGGTATTTTTCCGTTATACCAACGCCGTTGTCGCTAAGCATAATAATTAGCGGAAAAAAAATGAAACATTTGAAAAAAAAAGTTGATACAAAAATGAGCATTTAAAATATATAACATTTGATAAATTACAGACTTTCACCAACTATTTTTTTAAATCAATACAAATCAGTACTTAAAATGAAAGACAATAAAATAATAAAATAAAGTAAATTTAATCTGCAGGTCTCGAATTGTAAATGTCTTTCATGTTATCATTGTAGCGTGGCGTACGTAATAAGCATATCTGTCATTGCGGTAAACATTTAATTTTTTGAATAAAGCCGTTCAACTTTTTTTAACAAAACATTTTATAGGTATAGTTCCAAAGTTCTGATATTATTTTATTACACCTTCCTCGTCATCAAGTAACCGCCAAATCGTAAAATCCATGTCAGTGTCAGTAATAAATGTAAGTTATCCTTCTATATATAAAAAAAAGTTTTGATTTGGAAATCGACCAATGAAAATCTGCGTAGATATTCCCGGTAGATCGCATCCAATTTGAATGCTAAAGCATGGCCTTTCTTCGTTAATATTAAAAAAACTGTTGCATACAAAAATATGAAAATCGGTGGTATTATAGAGAAATGTTTGATAAACACGCTGATGCAGACAGTTTTCAAATCAAATAATTGATTTAAGATATATTTAATGTTAAAGTTGGTCAAAGTCGTTCCATTAAAAAAATTTTATAGGGGCAAAAACTATACATAGGAATTTAATCATTCTTAGATCATTTTATACATGAAAAGTTCTCGGTGTGCATAATGCATTTATTTTTTTATTTGATTCATTTTTTGAGGATTTATTTCCAATTTAAATTCAAATTTTCAGCTTTTCCAGAGATATTTTTTACTTATTTTAGAAAAGGATATTTTAAATTGTTGCCAATTTTTAAAACAGTGCAAAGAATAATATTTCCTTCAAATTAAAAATTTATTTACACGTGGCCATTATAAACAGAAAAAAAAACTTAAAAATTAGAATTAAATGATTACATGTTAAAAGCAGGAAAATTACGTCATAAGAACCATATTTACACTTGAATTTTATAAGAGAAACAAAATGTTAAAATAAAAAAATCATTATTATGCGTTAAAACTTGTAAATCGAGGAAATTACGTTATATTTAAAATGGCCAAAAAATGTGGCAAAACAATTTAAATTAAAAAATATATTTGCGCGAGACATTTACTTGATATTTTGAGATAATCTTTTCAACTATTATCGTGAATTCGAAGACAGCGCAAATAATATTTCCTTCTAACAACAAAAGTATTTTCACTTGAATATTAGTAAGAGAAATAAAACTTTGGTGTAAATTACGTCAAATTTAAAACGATAAAATTTAAATGAATTATTTAAAAGAACTATCTTATAGCGCTGTTAAAATATACCGGGAGACAATAACACTGTTTACTTAATTCATTTTACATTAGCTTATTTTCAAATGTTTAACTATTTTTTTTAAAATTAAATACGAAAACAGCCATTGTATCTCTTAACAGCAGCAGATTTAGTTTTAAAAATCCCCAATCCAAAGAAAACGAATGGAAACCCGTTTACAGAGAGATCGCTACTGTTTTTTGTTTTTGTTTTTTTAAATTCAATATTTACAAAGCCGATCAAATTAGCGTGCTTTTTGGATTTTGGTGTGCCTGAACGGGGGTTGGCGAGCGTAGCTCGTAGGGGGCAGAGCCCCCTAGTAATTTAAAAATAAATATTTTCTATTCAAAAAATAACAAATTAAAAAGTTTTACGAGATTATGATGGAATAATACTCATAAAAAATGTTTACGTTCAATAAATAGCAAATGATAATCTTTGGCACGGTTTGCAATAAAAATCATTTGCACGCTAAGGGTAGAAATAAATGGCGCGATACCATACATTTTGGCATAGTGCTGATAGAACGAAAAAGTACAACAGTTTTTTTTTTATTATTATTATTATTTAGTTTTAGTTTTTGAGGCGTTTATAATTTTTTTCCTAACTGACATAATTGTTTTAAATATTTAAGCAAAAGAATTGATTAAACAATTAATCAATTTGAATTTCTTCCCTTTCTCTAGTAACAGAATTTTTTTAGAAATTATCACTTGAAAATTTGAGGTTTTGCCGCCAAAGATAGCGCCAAATTAGAAAAAATATGAAATATCTCATGAACTATTAGACTTGAAATAATTTGGTTAGTACCATTCGATTCAGCATACAAAAATACACTAAAATATGTTATCAGTTGAAAAATAACTATAAAATCAGATTTTTAATGAATTTTTTAAAAGTTCGTTTTGTTTTTTACCCTCCTTAGGGGTGGAATTTTAGAAAATCTTTTCTTAGCGGCACTCAATGTCATAAGTATTTTTACCCCAAGTTTCAAGATTTTAGGTTCAGTAGTTTGGGCTGCGCGTTGATTAATACAAAATCCAGACTTTCTTTTATATATATAGATACTAGATAGCTTCGACCGCTAAGCTAGTCGGTTTCTCCAAACTAAACTTAGATCAAACAAAATATATCAGTGAATTTGACTTTCTGTTTAAAAGCAATATGGACCTTTACCTGGAAGGTCCTTGCTGAAAATTATACTAATGCCATTGCGCTATTATATTTTCTAATGTATCAGACAACGTTTGGACTGTAAAAGACTAACTCCATTTATAATAGGCTGTGGTGAATATCGGTAGAACGATATGGAATATACTAAAACCATCCCTGAAAAATTATTTAACTAACAATGCAAGTCTCATCAAAATCTCTACAGTAGACCTTTTTAAGAAGGGTAATCTTTTATAATCGGGCTCACTTGATTATAGAACTTCCCCCCATAACACTATAAGTAAACAACGTAGAACGATATGTTAGTATATACTACAATTTTTCCTGAAAATTTTTCTAACAGTGCAAGTTCTGTCGAAATCCATTCAGCAGAATCTTTTAAAAAAACTAATCTTTCTTAATCGGGTTCACCTATTATAGAACTTTCCCTTATAATTATATAACCGAGCAACATAGAGTGATATGTCATATACTTAGACATTTCCTAAAAATTATCTAACTAACAGTGCAAGTTTCATCGAAATCCATTCAGCAGAATCTTCTTAAAAGGCTATTTCTTCATAATCGGACTCACTTGATTACAGAACTTTCCCCTATAAATCTATAATTAAGCTACGTAAAACGATTTTTTACATACTAAAGCCTTCCCTGAAAAATTATCTAACTAACAGTGCAAGTCCCATCAAAATCCATTCTGCAGAACTCAAGTTATAAGCGGCCAAGACGAAATTCCCATTTAGATTTTTATATATGTGGTAAACATGATTTTAGACAAGATAAAGTAAAAAAACTAAAACCCAACTACGACAAAAAACTACGCTGAAAAAGTATAAAAGTACCCCATGAATACAGGTAAAGTCACAAGCAAATGCTAGTAATATATAGATATATTCAAAATGTACAAGTAAAGCGCTTTTGAATGATACCAAACACGGCATATTTATCTTAACTTTATTTTTTGACGTATGACGCTTCCAGTATTTGGTAGTAGTGACGCACATATCCGTCGATGGCAGCAAATGGGTAATGGACCGATTAGTGGATGAGGTCGTTAGTGTAATGTGTAAATGTGTAATGTAGATTGAAGGTTTCATGTATTAAGATGACCTAGGAAGATTTCTTAATCTATCTAATTCTGCTAACGATTGACTGTCATGTGGATTTTTAAGCAACTTATTATGATCCAAGGCACTTATAAACAAACCCTCTATGGTTTTGAAGTGAAGCGCTTTAAAATGATACCAAACACGGCATATCTAGCTTAACTTTATTTTTTTACTCTGTATATTTTGTCCGCTAGAAGGCGCCACATTGAATTTGGTGAAAATCTATATAGCCTATAACCAGCGGACAATTAAGACGCTTCTAATGATATGTCATTTGTCGAATTCTGATTAGTGGTTTAGAAGTTACGAGGGAACAGATGAACATACATACATACATACATACATACATACATACATACATACATACATAGCCTGTCAAAATCATAACCCTCCTTTGGCTTTGCCGTAGTCGGGTAAAAAGACACTTAATCTGTCCTCATTCATCTATCTGTATGCATCTTTATGCATCTGTACCAGTTGGAAACTCGGTGCATTTAAAAGAACGCTATAAAAACCTGGCTCTCGTCCTCAAAAAAATAAATATGCCGACGAAGGGTTAGACCATTTGCGGTGATTTGAAAGTTATCTCCATGCTTCTTTGTCAACAAGGCGGATATACAAAGTACCCATGTTTCATTTGTGAGTGGCACAACCGTAATAAGACTCAACAATGGGTCAAAAAAGAATAGCCGAAAAGACAAAATCTCGAACCAGGCACCAAGAATGTGATTCGGAACAACTTAGTTGAGCCAAAAAAATGTATTGTTACCCCGTCTGCATATAAAATTAGGTGTAATGAAGCAGTTTGTCAAAGCTATTCCAAGAGATTGATATTATTTCAAATAACTGTGCAAAAAGTTTTCAGATTTATCCGAAGCCAAGTTGAAAGAAAGAATCTTTGTTGGTCCAGGTATCCGCAAGCTTATGAAGGATAAAGAATTTGAGACTAGAATGACAACAAAGGAAAAGAAGCTTGGGTTGCCTTCAAAGATGTTGTCAGTAAATTTCTGGGTAATTAAAAAGATCCTGACTATAAATCAACTGCAATGAATATACTGGACGAATTTCAAGTGTTGGTTTACTCCATGAGTGTCAAAATGCATTTTCTTCACCCACATGTGGACTTTTTTCCCGAAAATTTAGGATCAGTCAGCCAAGAACAGGGTGAAAGATTCCATCAAAACATCAAAGATATGGAGCGCAAATATCAAGGAAGATTGACAAGAACATACTTGCCGGCTACTTTTGGATGTTAACATGAGATAGGCCTGAGATTGAAAATAAAAGAAGAACGTCAAAAAGAAGTTTCAAAGGAAAAAGAGTACGTACTTAAATAGAAACTTGTTTGTTTTGCTTTTTGCTCAGTTTAAAATTTGTTTCAAACTTTCATGTACACCATACATAATATTTGTTCCTGTTGGTCAATCGTCTATTTTATATAAGTTACCTTAATAAACACAAATTAAAGTAGTATGTTGGTGATTTTTTTCTAGAAACAGCACCATAATTTGATGTAATATGTTTAAACTCAAGGGAACTTTTTGTTTTTTTCTCGACAACAGGCAGCTCGAGCGATCTGGCAATAGTGGTTTTTATCCATTAAAACCTATAAAAAATAATCGATTGCTGAAAAATCAGTTTGCCTCACCAAGAATCGATTATTTTACACAGATTCAACATTTCACTCACGATAATTTAAAACGTATATAATTAACACCCTCTTTATCGCATTTCATAGGAGACAATACGGTAATTTTTATTTATAGGGGCCTTGACATAACTCAGTCAAAAAGAGGGAAATTTTGTGCCAGCTAATATACACAATCGCGAAAATGAAACTGCAACCAATGAAAAAAACTAGTATGTTGTGGCCATCACGAAACTTTCTTCTATATAAATCACGTCAATTAAATCATTTAAATAGTACAAGAAATTACATCAATTTAGCACCAATTCATATCAAAGTGTATCTGAATTTGAAGTTTGATAAAAATTCGTGCCTTAGTTCTTGAGATAGAGCTATAGCGGAAATTCTGACATATGTAGCATAGCAGCGCCACCTGTTGAGTGATTTACATCAATACCTAAACAGCAATAATTGATATCCAGGTATATATGGATCTGAAGTTCGTTGAAAATCCAAGCATTAGTTCTTGCGATAGAGCTATTGCGGAAATCACAAAAAACAGCATAGCAGAGCCACCTATTGAGCGATTTACACCAAACTCTATAAAATGTCAATTCATGTCAAGGACTAACTGATTCTAAAGTTTCATGAAAATTCGTGTATTAGTTCTTGAGATACACCTATAGTGGAAATTCTGAAAAATACAGAATAACAGCGCCACTTGTTGAGCGATTTACACCAAAATGTACAAAATGTCAATTCATGTCAAGGATTAACTGATTCTGAAGTTTGGTGAAAATTATTGTAATAGTTCTTGAGATATAGCTATAATGGAAATTCTGAAAAGTTCAGTATAGCAGCGCCACCTGTTGAGCGATTTGCACTAAAACACAAACAGCACTAATTCATATCAAAGTATACTTGAATCTGAAGTTTGATGAAAATCCAAGCATTAGTTGTTGAGATAGAGCTATTGCGGAAATCGTAAAAAATGCAGTATAGCAGCGCCACCTGTTGAGCGATTTACATCAAAATGTACAAAACTTTAATTCACGTCAAGGACTAACTGAATCTGAAGTTTGATGAAAATCCGTGCATTCGTTCTGGAGATTGAGCTATTGCGGAAATCGTGAAAAAGGCTGCATAGCAGCGCCATCTGTTGAGCAATTTACACCAAAAACTAATCAGCACCAATTTATATCAGGGACTAACTGAATATAAATTTTTATTACATTCCGTGCATTAGTTCTTGAGATAGAGCGCCCACAAAATTTGTGTCACATACAGACAGACTCACAGACAGACATTTTGTAAAAACATGTTTTTTGGAATCTCTGAGCCCTAATCGTGTAAATCCGTCGAAAACCGAAAGTCGAAAATTTTCACGAATCCAATACTTCTTGTAAAGATAAAAGAAAGTAAAAAAGGAAGGCCAAGTAAAATCGTGAAAATCGACGCACCTCTCTTTGCAAAACGAAAAACAATGCTGGGAGAACTCTACTACAAAACTGTATTTTAGCTGGTATTTTTTATTAACTTTATTTATGTATGCACTGCATCCTATAAGACTTTACGAAAATCTATTATGCAACAACTATTTTTTAAAGTGACAACATATTTTTACTATTATATTTTAAAACTAAAAGAAATGTGGAATTAAAATCCGGTTCCAAATCCCTATTTACAAACACATCTCCTATATTACTTCGATCTCCCCATCCATTTTCTTTCGATATTGGCAGACGGAAATTTTTATTACTTTGACGCAATCATATTAAATCTTTAGATTTTATGACCGACAATGCGATTTTCTTTTTAAAAATAAAGTAATTTTTATTCATATTTTCTGAATTGAACGGCTGTAACAATTAACACTTGTTAAAAATCGTTTTTTTTTTTTAGGCAGTCGAGTTAATTTTTTTACTTTTTAAGAATTAAAAAAAAAAAAAACTACTTTTCGCTAATCATGACGTCATTTGCGACATGGATAATTTTGTGCGGTGCATATTATTGACATTTACTATCCATTTTCTTTTTAAACATTTTTTTTTTACTTACCGTATATACTCGCGTATAAGTCGAGGAATTTCTGACAATTTTTGGCAAGCCCATTTGGGGGGTCGACTTATACGCGAGTCAATTAAAAAATAAAAAATAAAACTTCGAATACTTCAAAATTATGACTTTTTATGTGTATGAATAATAAAATATTACAGAAAATATACAAATAATAATAATTTATCATTAAAAAATTTTTCAATGATTTATTTTTATTTACTTGCTACTTTTTCGCATAGGCAAGTGAAATATTTGGTTTGATTTTGCACGAAATTAAAGTAAAAAGTTAGGGGGGTCGACTAATACGTGGGTTTTTGATTTTTTGCAGAATTTGCATTCGGAAGTTAGGGGGTCGACTTATACGCGAGTCGACCTATACGCGAGTATATACGGTATTTCAGTTTTAAATTAAAAATTAAATCTTTATGTTAACCGTGCTCAGACAATAAACCGTCGAGTATTGATAACAATTTTCTTTAAATAATAAGAATTGATATCATAAATAAATGAATCCATTTTATTTCAACACCAAAGTATATCCGTTAATTTATTCATATATGACGTCACATTCGCCAATTTACCGCGCTTACTCAAAATTCATGCACATTGTATTATTAGCAATACTTGAAATTTTTTGTTTTATTTCAAATATGACGTCACATTCATATATTTTTTAATTCTTAATTTATTTATTTCATTTTCTTTTTTCACGTGAAAATATTTGATTGAAAATTAATTACTGAGGAGAAATTATTATTCCTTGTTTTTATTTTTGGCTACGAAAAAAGAAAAATGGTTAAATTTTACATAAAATTTGTTAATTGATTCTGTATGAAAAGTAATTAAATTTTGAAATTAATAAGAAAAATATTTGAATAAAATAAATGAAGCGCAGCCTTATGTTCGTTTCTGGTTTTTAATCTATCTATATGCAAAAGTACAAATGGCATTATTTCATCCGTTTTGACGTTGACTTCATTCAAACTTTCGGACACACTTTCGCATTTATAATATTACTAGCAAAACCCGTGGCTTTGCTCGCGTAATAGTTGAAATATTCCAAGTGATATTCGTATGTCTAATTTTTATCAGAAGAAAATATACTTTTAGGAATAATTCAAAAATTACTAATTAAGCTACAGTTTGACTAAACTTCATTACTACACTGCATTAGGCAGAAATGAGACTTAAATTAATAAGAATAACTAAAACTAATTCTAAATAAAGGATAATTTAGAAAGTATTTTGAAGCTTTTATGCTCATTTAATACACTCATTTCAGTATTCATTTGAAGTTCTGAATTTTTTAGAAACCGTTCTTAGTACACATTTACATCTTAAAATTAACCATCATGTCAGATTCCAAGCTTCTTGTCTAACGGTCTACCACATCTCTGTTGGTAATGGCACTAACATAAAATACCTATGTTGAAACAGAGACTGTCACCATTAATTTGCTGACATTAATTTTGAAAACGGTTTGGTATTACCTAATATTCCATAGAAAACGTAATTTAGAAAGTTTTTAAAGGCTTGTTTAGAACGTTTGTTGTTCCTGCGAACCCCAGGTGGTAGTGGCACCCGCATAAAATATAGCCTGTGCAGGATCAGAGACTGTCACCATTGATTCGCAACCATTACTTTGTAATCGGTTTATTATTTCCTGAGATTGCAAACAAATCGTAATGTAAGACTTTTTTAGAATGCTTTTCGCTCCTTCCTTCGCTTCACCCCTTTTTAATTTCGAATTTCTTTTCGACAGTTCTTAGGGGGGCATTTATATTTGATAACTACCATGCCATATTTCAAGTTTCTAGCCTCTTCAGTATCACAGAATATCGCAATTTAGAAAGTTTTTTGCTGCTGCAACCCTCTGGTGCTAGTGGCACGGACATAGCTTATGTTTCAGCAGGTTCTAATCACCACCAATTTGCAACCATCATTTTTTAAATCGGTTTGGTATTTCATAAGATTGTATAAAAATCGCAATTTAGGACGTTTTTAGAACGCTTTTCGCTCACTTCATCCTTTTAATTTTGGAATTTACTTTCGACGGTTCTTAGAAAGCATTTGCATCTTTTAAGTAATTAACATGCCAGATTTCAAAATGTTAGATACCTCAGTATCACAAAAAACGCGATTTAGAACATTTTTTGCTCCTGCAAGCCCCAGGTGGCAGTGACAACAACATAAAATATAGCTTATGTTAGAGCAGGGACTATCACCATCAATTTGCAACCATTACTTTTGAAATCGGTTTGATGTTTCCTGAGATTGCGTAGAAATTGGAATTTAGAACACTTTTTGCGCATTTTCACCCCTTTTAAATTTCGAATTTTTTAGAAACTGTTCTTAGAGATCATTTACATCTTATAAGTAACTACCATGCCAAATTTCATGTTTCTATGCCCTTCACTAACACAAAAATCGCACTGTTAGAACGTTCTTTGCTCCTGCCCCCCTTTTACGATAGTAGCATGGACATAAGATATAGCCTATGTTCGAACAGGGACTAACACCATCATTTTAATACCGTTACTTTTGAAATCGGTTTGGTACTTCTTGAGATTGCGTAGAAATCGCCATTTAGAACGTTTTTTAGAACGCTTTCCACGCATTTTCACCCCTTTTAAATTTCGAATTTTTTCAAAAATGTTCTTCGAGATCATTTATATCTTATAAATAACTAACTTGCGAAATTTCATGTTTCTAGACAATTCAGTAACACAAAAATCACATTGTTAGAACGTTCTTTGCTCCTGCACGCCCTTTGGGGTAGTACAGACATAAGAATCTTGGAGCAAGTGCTGTCACCATCATTTTCACACCATTATTTTTGAAATTGGTTCGGTACTTCCCGAAATTGCGTAGAAATCGCCATTTAGAACGTTTGTTAGAACGCTTTTTGCGCATTTTCACGCTTTTTAAATTTCGAATTTTTTAAGAAATGTTCTTAGACATCTTTTATATTTTATAAGTAACTATCATTCCAAATTTCATGTTTCTAGGCCCTTCAGTAACACAAAAATCACATTTTTAGAACGTTTTTTGCTTTTTACACCTCCTTTGGGGTAGTAGCATCGACTTAAGATAGCCTATGTTCGAACGTGGACTAACACCATCAGTTTGATACCATTACTTTTGAAATCGGTTCGATAGTTCCAGAAATTACCTCTTACAAATAAACAAACAAATTTTACCTCTTTATAATATTAGTATAGATAAAGATATAAACTAAAAAAATTTAGTAATTTCCATTTTCATGTATAAAATCATTATTGTGGAAGAAGTTTGAACCTGTATATATATATATATATTTTTTTTTTTTTTTTTTTTTTTTTAAGAAAGAAATGCACATGAAGCATTTTGAAGAAGGCTAATTATTGGGAATTTTAAAAGTTTTAATTTTGATCATCTCAAGAATCATTTAAGGTATTTTAACCAAAACTTACATATTGACATCTAATAACACAATAAACATTTGATGTAATTTTAAAAAAAATAATAATAATTGGTAAAACATACAAGATTGGATGACGACCGCAACTCCTGTAGTGACAAGGAGTAAGAAACTTCTCATCGACGGAAAATAAAATGCTTACGTTTTCAACAAAACGTTTTTATTCCTTTCTTTTATTATGTGCAATATTAGTAAATAATAAAAACAACTTAAATATCTAATCTTTAAAAAATCGATTTTTTTTTTTTTTTTTTTTTTTTACAGAAATAATAAAACGTTTGGTTTTGCTGCAAACGTTTAAATAAGATTTTGAGGGGAAAACAGCTATATTCCTGTTGGGTTAAAAATATATATATATATTAAATTATCTTGATGAATAAACGGCAGTTATGGTTATCTTTACTTTTATCCCTTTTATTTAAACTTATATATTATACAATCTTTGTATCATTTTGACACCATTATTTTTTAAATCGGTTCGATACTTCCTGAGATTGCGTAGCAATTTAGAACGTTTTTCGCTCCTGCACCCCCTTTGGGATAGTGGCACTGACATAAAATATGGCATATGTTGGAGCGAGGGCTGTCGCAATCGTTTTCACACCATTTTTTTAAAAATCGAATCGGTATTTTCTGAGATTGCGTAGAAATCGTCATTTAGAATGTTTTTTAAAACGCTTTTTGTGCATTTTCACACCTTTTAAATTTCGAATTTTTAAGAAATGTTTGTATATTATACAATCTTTAACTTATATATTATACAATCTACTTATATATTATACAATCTTTGATAATTTTTACCGCCAAATTTGAATTGTGTTATCGTAATGTACGTAAATTTAACATGATTACGTATATTATTATAGTTGCACGCAAAAGTATCATGGATATTTTAGTTCTACATGTCAAATACATAAATATTTAATTAGATATTTAATTTCATATAAGATTATTTTATTTAGATTATTTTATTACAATATACCACCAAAAACGCATAAAACTCAATTAAATGCTGCATAGATTATAATATTGCATTAATATAAAGTATGCAAGTAATATTCGGTGATAAAAATTAGTGAAGTGCTCACATTTTTGTGTTATTCGTAATAAAAGCGGAAAGAGAATGTTTCGATTTCATATGCAGGCAAGATTCTGCCGGACATATTTAAGATTTTAAAAATTTTGAAAAAATTGCTATTTTCTTAAAAAAGACATTTAAATTCAACGATTTCCAACGACATTTTGGGCGCGTCCAGTGGACCTCACCGAAGTGATCAATCTCACTGTTGACGTGACGTCATGGTAAGTAACCGATCAACAGACCCACTGGGCGCACTGGTAACATTTACTAGTGGCGCCATCTGTATTTCGTTGCCGTAATTATTCTTTTATTGTTGTTTTTATCGTGTTGTCGAAAGCATGATATGAAATATATATTTTTATTAAATATATATTTCAATATTTTTACTTGGGTAACATTTCCAAAATTATATTTTGGTTTCATATTGTTTTACGGGAAAATGTAATACTGTTTCTCCTATTCCATGGTGTATTTCTTACTTCTGCACTTCTAAATACCGGGTGTCCCAAAAAGGACTGACTGATTTTAAAATTCAATAACTTGCAAACGGTGACAGATATTAAAAAAATTCTTGCAGGAGTGTTATGCATAAGGTCAAAAGTTTTATTACAGTGATTTTCAATTTTAGTTCGATTTACAAACAATAGATGGCGCTGTAAGCAATAGTCGCTAAATTCAGGCTCGATTTTTGGTACTTCGTGGCCCGGATAATACATTTCCATCTCCTTTTTCTGCATAGAACAAGATAAAGGACCAAAAATCGAGCCTGTATTTAGCGACTATTGTTTACAGCGCCATCTATTGTTTGTAAATCGAACTAAAATTGAAAATCACTGTAATAAAACTTTTGACCTTATGCATAACCCTCCTGCAAGAATTTTTTTAATATCTGTCCCCGTTTGCAAGTTATTGAATTTTAAAATCAGTCAGTCCTTTTTGGGACACCCGGTACATAAACATAACATAATAACACACGACATAATGCATTAACATAAAAAGCGGTCGCTAGAAACTTTAAATTGACTGGTATTTTAAATAAATGATTGCTATAGATTTACTATCCGATTTCATTTCGCTGATTCTTTTATACAGAAATTTTAATCCTGAAGGATGTAATAAATGTTATCTTATAGTTTTGTGCGTTGTTTCTTACCTTTCATTTATGTACTACTTTTAAAGAACCGATAGATCTTTAATCTCTATTGTTCCCGTTAGTTTATTTCCTTAAATGTATTTTTTTAATTCAGATTTTAGATAATTCACACAATAATGTTCTTTCTGCTGTTTAAGTTAAGTAATGCCTAATGTACTTATTGGTACATTATTTTATGAAATTTTAAATATAAGTTCTGAGTTCATTCCAGCAAATATTTGTATATAAAATAAAGTTTTAATGATTTACTTAAGGCTCTCAACTGCTCTGCTCAAGAAGCGCAAAACGTTTTGACACATTAATAAATTCATTTTTTAACGGAAAGATATAAAATTAGAAAGCCTGACCATGGAAGCGATTTGGAATCGAACTGTTTTTCCATTTTTTAATCAATAAATTAGCTATTGGGTTATAAGTGATTTTTCTCCCCTTATTGACTGGATTTTCCTCTTTCGTTCGGAAGTTCGGTTCAAAATGCCAAATTTGACAGTATTTTCTGAAAGATCTATTGTGTTTACAAGAAAAAGGAAAGAACAGTTCGATAACATAGTTTCTGAATAACAACACCTTCTAGTTTCAGCCGTTTCCGAATAAAAATGAATTAAAACTTATGTCAGAAAGTTGACCCTTTGGATTTGAGAACAGCCTTAAGGATTTAATTATTCATAACAGCAGAAACTAGAGAATTAATTATAGATCATTAATAAAATTAAAAATCTCTGATTAAAAACAGGAAAGAAAAATGCTGAACGATATAATATCACAACACACTATACGAAATGTAAATTTAAAAAAACTCCATTAAAAATAAACTAAGAGAAATATATATATTTTACAGAAAAATCTATTTTATAGTTGCTGTTTCACTGTTGAAAAATATGAAGTTAAAAAAGTATGTTTCCTCATAAAATAAACCTTTTCTTATGTCCAAGTGACAGCTTATATTACAGCTCAAGGTCTCGTTACAAATTTTTAAACAAGTAAGAAAATCATGCGTACAGCATAGATTATGAAACACTTTCCAACACTCCCTGAAAGCTTTAACGAAACTTCGTTACTTAGGGAAATAAGGTAAATAAGATAATTAAGTAAACATTTAAAAATTTGATTTCAGTAGTTACCGCCCATAGCTAAATATGTATTCCAATTCTTTTGAACAGCCCTGTATTCGATCTGTATGTTGATATATATACTATATAATGGGAAATTTTAGTTTAGCAAGAAAATGCATAACAGGTTGAAATTCATCTTTCAGAAATTTATACTAATAGATGGAAACATACTTGAATACTTTTGTACAGCCCTGTAGTTTACCTAGTACCTTTATTACATGCCACTATTTAGCAAAAATTTAATTCAAACTAAAACACGCTTAAAACTACTGAAATTACATTTCCAGAAATTATCATCCATAGACGGCCATGTATCCAACTCTTTGCGTGACCCTGTTTATCTATATTCTACAAATATTTTTTAGTACACTAAATTCAGTTCAGCGTAAAAATGCACAATTCCTTTCAAACCCACCTTTAAACAATTTATGCTCATACTCAGTAACCTTTACCAATTCATTTCTGTAGCTCTGTATATGAACTATAGCACTTTATAGTATGTATAAATATAGTGAACAAGTAGGTAAGTGTGATCACAGATCGCAGAGAGGGTTTCGTTTAATATTCCTTTCAAAACGCTTTATCCTTTTGAAAAATCTGTTAGTTCCACATTTCGCAACCACAGGCGCACTCTATTCTAAACAAACCTCTATCCGAACGAAACTCCGTTTTATATACTATCCGTAGATATATAAGTCGAGGGGATTGGGCCGATAGCATCCGAGATAAGTAGGCGCCCCCTGGCGGTAAAAAGTGGAACTAAAATATCTAAGACTATGGTGCGTATGAAAGAATGGTCAAAGGGGTGTCGGCAAAAGTTGGAAAAGTGTTTCCCGGGTGAAAAGGGCGGAGGTTAGAAAAATTGCTTAAAATACACAAGTTAGAGACCGGAGGAGTAAATAATATAAGACTTTTTGAAAATTTCAGGATTTGCCGTGTGGTCTGAGGTATTCAGTTATACGTATGCAAAAATTCATGTCTCCAACTTAATTAAGGCCTCTCTTAGAAAGAATTGCTTAAAATACATATGCGGTAGCTCAAAGGGTTAAACGTAAGACTTTTTCAAGATTTTATGATTTGTCGCCTGGCCTCAGGTGTTCTGCTATAAGTATGCAAAATTTCAAATCTCAGATTTAATAAGGGACTCAGTTAAAAAGAATTGCTTAAAATACGCATGTGGGAGCCTAAAGGGTAAATGTACGATCTTTTTCAAAATTTTATGATTTGTCGTGTGATATGTGGTGTTCAGCTATAAGTATGCAAAATTTCACGCCTCCAACCTAAATAGGGCCTCACTTATAAAGAATTGTTTAAAATACACATGTGGGAGCTCAAAGGGTTAAATGTACGGCTTTTTCAAAATTTTATGTTTTGTCATTTAATGCGAGGTGTTCAGCTATAAGTATGCAAAATTTCACGCCTCCAACCTAAATAGGAGCTCACTTAGAAAGGATTGTTTAAAATACACATGTGGGAGCCCAAAGGGTTAAATGTACGACTTTTTCAAAACTTTATGATTTGTCGTTTGATGTGAGGTGTTCAGCTATAAGTATGCTAAATTTCACGCCTCCAAGCTAATTAGGGACTCACTTAGAAAGAATTGTTTTAAATGCACATGTGGGAGACCAAAGGGTTAAATATACGAATTTTTGGAAAATTTTATGATTTGTCATTTGATGTGAGGTGTTCAGCTATAAGTATGCAAAATTTCAAGTCTCGAACATGTATAGTTTCTGAAAACGGGCTCTGTGACAGACGGACAGACAGAGGAACCAGACGAATAGGGTTTCGTCAGATGAACGAAACCCTAAAAACGCGCATATCATAATTAAAAATGCATTTCGAGCAATCATTACTAATATACAGGAATTCGGATACAACATAGTATCTGAAATCTTTTCAAATACACCGCAAACAATTTCCCCTATACCATTATGAACGGAATTCTTTTGTGTGACCCCGTACATGAACAATAACTATTCTTTGCACCACATATTCAACAGAATGCATATTTTAGTAGGCTTCATAAATGAATATCAATTTTACTATGTTTGAAAGAGTGTAACACCATTAAAAATCATTTGAAACGATATTTTCCCATTGGCCGTAATGTAACGGAAAACTTTTGACTGTCCCTGTAAATGAACTAAACATGCTACAAACTTCATTTGAAATAGGGAACGTGCTATGGTAGAGGTCACTAACATCCAAAAATTTCAGAACGATCCGAGCATATTTACGAGAGTTAGAGCGTGGACAGACGGACAGACGGCCTGACGGACAGACGGACAGACAAACCGAAGTCATAATCACTTTTCAACTTTGTTGGAAAGTGTTAAAAAAGGGAGGATTTGGGGGGTGGGAGTAGTCAGCTAATCGGTAATTATATAAATGTAACTTTCAAGAGATTTAAATCAATCTGATTTTCTTTTCTTTTTTTGTAATCATTGAATAAAATATACTGTTTTGTCTTGATTGAACATATAATACAATTTAAGCAACCTACCTGTTATTTTGCGACCTCTGTCCAGACACTGCAGGCTCTAAATACACACTAATTGGCTGTGTTTTAAAAAGAGTACCGGATAACTAATAAATTTAACATTTAACAAATGATTTAACTATTTAAAAGTTCTTTTTTACTTTCTTCTAACTGTACAAGAAGAAAGTGTTGGATTCGTGAAAATTTTCGACTTCCGGTTTTCGACGGATTTATACGTTTTAGAATGTCCTGAACACGATTTGGTTGTTTTTAGAAAATGTCTGTCTGTGAGTCCGTCTGTCACTCTGTGAGTTTGTTTGAGAGAAAAATTTTCTGGGTGTTCTATCTGAAGAACTAATCCACGGAATCTCACAAAACTTCAGATTCAGTTAGACCTTGATATAAACTGGTCCTGATTAGTTTTTGGTGTAAATCGCTCAACAGGTGGCGCTGCTATGCAGCATTTTGCATGATTTCCGAAATAGCTCAATCTCCAGAACTAATGCACGGATTTTCATCAAACATCAGATTCATTTATTCCTTGACATGAATTGAAGTTTTATTCATTTTGGTGTAAATCTCTCACCAGGTGGCGCTGCTATACTGCATTATTTACGATTTCCGCAATAGCTCTATCTCAAGAACTAATGCTTTGATCTTCAACAAACTTCAGATTCAGATATACCTTGATATGAATTAGTGCTGTTTAGGGTTTGGTGCTAATCGCTTAACAGGTGGCGCTGCTATGCTGCATTTTTTCAGAATTTCCACTATTGCTGTATCTCAAGAACTAATGCACGAATTTTCATGAAACTTCAGAATCAGTTAGTCCTTGACATGAATTGACATTTTATAGATTTTGGTGTAAATCGCTCAACAGGTGGCGCTGCTATACTGCATTTTTCAGAATTTTCACTATAGCTGTATCTCAAGAACTAATGCACGAATTTTCATCAAACTTCAGAATCAGCTAGTCCTTGACATGAATTGGCATTTTATACATTTTGGTGTAAATCTCTCACCAGGTGGCGCTGCTATGCTGTTTTTTGTGATTTCCGCAATAGCTCTGTCTCAAAAACTAATGTTTGGATTTTCAACGAACTTCAGATTCAGGTATACCTTAATATAAGTTAGTGCTGTTTATGTTTTGGTGCAAATCGCTCAACAGGTACCGCTGCTATACTGCATTTTTCAGACTTTCCAATATAGCTCTATCTCAATAACTAATGCACGAATTTTCATCAAACTTCAAATTCAGATATACTTTGATATGAATTGGTCCTAAATTGATGTAATTTCTTGTACAATTTAAATGATTTATTTGACCTGATTTATATAGAAGAAAGTTTTGTGATGGCCACAACATACTAGTTTTTTAATATTCTCGACATTCTCGAGTAAATATGTTTTTCAATTGTAAAGTGTTTGGATCTATTATCATTTGTTATTGGGCATTTTAAAATCTGTCAACAGTTGGTAAAAAATGGTTATTTCGAAGTATGAATTAAATCCTACTCAGATAAGCTCGAAGCTAGTAGACGGGAGGTGCTGGGTTCGAACACAATCGCGCCCGTCGGCGTAACCGTTTCGGAGTTTTCGTGGTTTTCTTCGAAACCTTGGATTTTCCATGCGTAAATGCGGGTTAGGTTCCCTTAGAAAGACCCCCACGGAAGGCACTCCCTCTTGGGCCTATATCCCTCGAGTAGATAATCAGCCGTCAAAAATAAATCCTACTCAGATAATGAAATTTTAAAAAATAAAGTAAAAAAATGATTGGACATTGTACACCACAATCTAATCAAGTATGTGCCTGCAAAGTTTTTTTTTTTTTAATTGCAATGCATAGTTTTTGATCTTATAAAACTCCTTTAATTGAACTATTTTGACTGATTTCAACATTAAATAGCTCTTAAAATATTTTTTTTTGATTTAAAAAATGTCCGCTTCAGCATATTTATCATACATTTCTCTATAAAACTGCTTCATGCTTTTGCAACATAAGTTGAGAAAGTAAAAAGGTCCAATTAATGTAATTCTGGCAACAGCAGCAGAAGCATTAGTTTTTTTTTTTTTTTTTTTTTTTTTTTTTAGAATACAGAGATTTACTCTTTTTTATATATTAAATGGAGGGGCTTTAGTCCTCTACAGCATATGTGTATGTATCTAATATTCGTAAATGGCATTGCAGTTTTCTCACTAGTATTTATTTTTGTGGGTCTCAAATATTATGCATGTCTAATGCAGGCTGATATATGTGCAATATGAAATAAGAAAGAAATAATGTATCCCTATTATTTCAACTGTAAATATCTTTCCATACTCAATTTTTATGTTGGTTTTCTAATAAAAATCTATCTGTATGTATATTAACATTACTGACCTTCACATAGGTAGGTCCAGGGCTTAATTTCTAACAAAAAAAAGTACCGGAGCCCAAATATTCCGTTACTATCAACTGTACCAACCCCCACCCCCACCCCCTTCCCTGCCACTCCAATCTGCATCTTTATATTTCGTAGATTATTTGCAAAATTTAAAGCATTTTTTTCTTTAGCAAAATAAAAATTTTGAATACATCTACCAGCACATACTTAGCTGTCAACTATTCCACTTTTTAGTTATCACTCCTTCCGAATAGCAATCTTTGCGTAATTTTAATGTTAATTTCAGAATTCTGCGATTAAATATGGTAGGATTATGATCCGGAAATAGTGTTAGGCATAGTTCGCAGCTATGCATTTTATGAAAAAAAATGAATGAAATTACAGAAATTAATATGTATATGCTGAAGAATGGAACAATGTTCTTCAATTTCTTATAAAAGGCGCATATCTTAAACTATAATCGATTCCTTCCGCATTAATAAATCTTTTGTGGTGAGTCGCAGAAAATCAGATTAAATTAAAAATTTCACTCCGTTATCGGAAAGATTCGATGCTTATATAGAAAAGGGGGGGGGGGGGGCAACACTGATCGATTGCTTTCTATCAGAATAGCAATACATGGCAATTATATCTACTTATAAATGAAAGTGTCTTGGTAATTGTGCAGACCAGAGCCTTAGCATGGGCAGCGTTTATGATACAAAATAAATAGAAAAATCCTTAACGTGATTTTTATACTCGTATACATAAAAAAAAAAAAAACTTAAACAAACAAAACCTCAAGCTGATGCTCGTTGGCTAAAAACAGAAAATATTTTTTTTTCATGTTGGCTATCTAAAAAAGAAAAAAAACAGCCAATTAAGAATTATCCTACTGTCACAAAAGAAAATCAAACTGAAAGCAAATTCATTGTTCAGTCTCTTGAGTGGCGCCGTATCAACATGTCGCCGACATAAATTTGCAAATATCAATAGAACAGGAAAACTCGATTTCCCTCGTCCCTTCATTCTGATGAAAATAGCATTAAAATAATTTGAAATAGAGTACAAAACGTAATTTTGAAGAAGGAAAAGGTTTTTTTTTTCCGCTATGCATAAATAAATAAAATTTTGAATGTAAGACAGATTAAACTCGAGTCAGTCCAAGCCCACCTCCTCTACGTGTGCGACACATTACGTCACATATAAGCGTTTTGAAAAAGAATGCAAAAGCTTATAGATGGGAAGGAAAGGAAAATGTAATTTAGGCTTCGTTTTTTCGGGATACTGGGCTCCGGAGCCCTGTATTTATGAGCTCTGGTGAATTCTGACCAATATTTAAATATTTACTAAAAACAGAGAAGTACCAGGTCTGGCTTCCGGCTCAAATTAAGCCCTGGGTAGATTATTTTATCATTGGAGCCTAAATTTTTAACTTTATTAACTTAATGTTTGTTTGGGGGGCTGCATTTAAGCAAAAAACCGGGATAGTTCCTAACCATGGGCGAGTAACTGAATACGTAGACCCAAGTGTTTTGTACAATATTCAACAGTAAGTGTTTGACAAAACCATCATATGCTTACAATACATCATTAACTGATTTTTCTCCAATATGGTGTCAAAAATTTTCGATATTTTATTGCTATCATTATATGCTAAAAAGTATCTATAAAGGTAAAGAAGATTAACAAAACGGCTTTCCAAAGATGTACAGAAAAAGCTGAGCAGTTTTGAATTCATGGAGTGGCCGAGAGGGCAACCCGCCCCCGGAAGATTTAAGATTTTATGCTGGACAATTTTGGTCAACTTTGATCAAAATTTTTTAAAATAATTTTTATAAATTAAGTTGAAAAATATATTGAAATATATTCCAAGTTTTCAAATTAATGTTTTACATTCAAAACTTTTACTTTATTTGCAACTGGCAACATTCTAAATAAACAGCATGGCTGAAAAGTAAAATGCTTGCAGTTGTGTACAAATAGTATTCTTAAAGAACACTTGGAAAAATAATATAATTGTTGTTTATTTTGCATTTTTTAAATAAATGAAAGCATGTGGTATAATATTTAATGGCTTACAATAGCCTTAAACCCATATTCTTGATAATTATGCATGCAAAATAAAGTCTTGTGTTGTGTCATTACGTCACATGTTTTTGTGCATATTTTGATATAATAGATAAATTTGACAACCAAATTATACAAGTTTTTGAACTTAAAGCAAGTATGTAATGGCTATTTATGTAATATGTTTAGTTTTTACTAATAATATAATGATTTCACAATAAATAATGTGACAGAATGACAATTTTCCCGTTACGGAATGACAAAACAGTGTTTCCTTGCCATGTAAGATGTCGCAATTATATCTGACGATCTGTCTTACGAAAAATATACTGTAGAATCATGCTTTCGACTAACTATTTATTGAAATAAAGTCTTCCCATCCACAGATTAAGAAAATAATTTTTTTTTTTCAGATGGTTCATCCAGCCAATGTAAACAAAAACATACTTTCACTTCAGTAACTTTTTTGCCTGATTTAGAAAAACTCGAATGGAATTTCTTTGCAAGTGGTCATAAAAAAAGGAGCGGTTGATGGAATAGGTGGCCAATTGTAAAGCCAGTGTAGAAGATTACTACTTGCTGAAACTGCCCCAAACATTCAAACTAAAGAAGAATGTTATGGTTTCATTAAATCAAAACAGCAAGTAATCAAAGTTTTGTACTTATCCAGTTAGAGTATTAAAGCTAAAGTAAAAGAAAATGAAGCCCGCTGGTCACTTATCACAGCAGCAATTTCAGGCATAAGAGCAGGGCTTAATTTGCGCCGGAGCCCACCGGAGCTCAGCTCCGGTACTTATCTGTTTTTTGTAAATATCTAAATATTGACCGAAATTCACCGGAGCTCACAAATACAGGGCTCCGGAGCCCAGTGCAATAGCAATTCCGAAAATACGAAGCCTAAATTATCCTTTCCTTTCCCTCCCATTTCGAAGATTCTGCATTCTTTTCTATCAAAACACTTATATGATACGTAGTATGTGACACACGTAGGAGATGGAGAAAAAACGACGTGCGGGTACAATTTTCCGAAAATTTTTCTTATGAATATTTTTGCTAGCTATTCATTCATTATATGTATATATGCACATCTGCGAACAATTCCTTTTTTGTGTTAACATTATTTCCGAAACATAATCCTTACCTTATTTAATTGCAGAATTTTGCGATTAATTTACATTAAAATTAGGCAAAGACTTCTATTCGGAAGTGGTGTTAAACTAAAAAGTTCAATCGTATGTTGAGTATATGCAGGTAGATAGATTTAACATTTTTATTTTGCTAAAGAAAAAAAAAATGTTTTAAATTTTGAAAAAAAAAAAAAGTATGAAATATAAATATGCAGATTGGAGTGGTGGCGAGAAGGGAGGAGGGGGGGGGGGCACTTTACGATTCTAGCAGGATATTAGGGCTCCGGTACTTTTTTTGCTAGAAATTAAGCCCTGCATAAGAGATATACACCATCTAAGTTTTCTGAATAAATATTTAGTAAAAATCAAATTATTTTCAAATTCAAATGAATTCTAAATAAATGATTTGAAAAAAAAGGATTCAGTTAGAAATAGTAGCCTGTAATAAAGATTATGCTGTGGGCTCATTTTGCTTGGCCACATATTATGGGAAAAGAAGTAAACGACAATACCTTGCACAAATAACTGTTGCAGAAAGCAATTCAGAAACTGAAGATCTGAACTTGAGGAAACAGGACAATAAAAGACTTGTATTTACATTTCCAGAGAAAGAAGACAGATGTATAGTTGATAAATCAGATTTGACACCTCTATGTATTTAGCCGACATTTCAAGTAGTAGGTAATCGTACTCGATGTGTTTTTGAAAAAGCTGTCAAATGTGAATAGTTATGTAATGTAATTTCTTACAATCACTTTGGATAACAAAATAATTATGAAATTTATTAGTTTAGTCAATTTTTTTAAATAAATGTTTAAGAAACTTTCAGTCATTCCGTCATGTCAAATGACAGTTAATAACTGCAATCCTAGTACAGATAGGTTGCTCTAAATTATAATTTCGTACTGCTTATACATCACATTTAAGATACGTATTAATTTAAAAACTGAATGTTTTCCTAGTTCACAAAAGTTTCCAGTTTTAAGTAAAAGGTTAGAGTCATGTTTACAAAAATGTCATTCCGTCACACAATAAGAAATTACTCAAATATGAAAGAATAAAATAAGTAAAAAAATTGTTTCAGATTTTTTTAATCTTTTAATCAATAATAGTCATGTGCAAACTGAAAAATCAATTTTTGTTTGAAAATAGCTTCAGGGTAATTGCTTTAACTTTAATTCTACAACTCAAAATGCCATTCCGTCACATATGTAATTGAACTTGCTTTTAATGGTCAAAAAGGGCAATTTTCTCCTCCAAAACTTTATAATGTCCACCCCAGAACCACAGAAATCCCTCCCGGAGAAAAATGTCTAAATTCAACACTGAAGCTGAGATTCCCTTTTTGATACTTCTTTAGTTTTAGTGACCCTAGAGTATGAATTAAAAAAAAAAAAAAAAAACTAGTTTCGCGTGACTGTGTTAGATGCCATGTGTTACGTAGGCAAGAGTTTGAATATGGTATCAAAGAAAAGCATTGAGAATTGTTTTAGGCATCCGTGCCTTGGACAGGTTTCCAGAATGTTAAGAATTATTTAGAAGACGACGACAATGATGATGATGATGATGGTGTGCACCTATTTGAAGTTGTAAAAAAACTACAAGATACCGTTTTCACAATACATGGGAAGTTGACAATGAGATCGCTATATGAAGCTTCTATACTGGGAATTATTCCGAAAGTTTTAAATATAAACACTAATGCAAACGATGATAATGATAGTGAATGAGAAGCTGAACAGACAACGCGAGCAGAAGCTCTCAAAGCACTAAATATCCTCAGTTTTTGTTTTTTTTTACCAATAGAAAACGCACAGAGGAATCTTTTAAAACTGTTCGTGAATAAGAAAAAAGTAGCTTCAACAATTACGACAAATAACAAACAAACCTGCATAAAAGTTTTTTTTTTTTTTTTTTTTTTTACTAATACGAGTATACACATCAATTCGAAAATTTAAGTGTGAAGCAATTCTTCTTTATATTTCTTATTACATAAATTATATCTTTCTAGCTTCTTTGTACATTATTTTACTATTATAACTAACTTATTTATAATGTTTTATTGTCTAAAGTAAAATTCCTGTTTACACCGCATATAAGGTCACCCCGCTTATAAGGTCATATTTTTCTGGACCGCATGGGTGACCAGACCATATAACCGATACTGACTGCATATATATTTTTTTTTTTCTATTATTAAAATTTCTATAAATATTCTGGTTGTTATTGTATTTTATTATTCTTTGTAATATTTTCACTTGTTTAATGAGCTTTCTTCTTCTACTCGTATTCGCTTTGCTATGTGTCACACAAAGAACCTTTTACACGTTAAACTACTAAAAGTAAAAACTGACAGTATTGAACATATTTAACCAGAAAAATATATGAAATATCTAAACGAAGTACTACTAAATTTATAAATTCATTAATCTTAAATAGCTTTAGAAAAGGAAATGAGTAGATAGTAAATATCTATGATTCTTGTGCAGGTACCCTACACGTTAAATAAATTTACATAATGACATATACACTTTAAATTTTAAAATCAGATAATATATGACAACGATATTTAAAATAGAAAACACGGAAAAATTTGTTTTGATGTGGATTAAAGGTTACATAAAATTGATAAAGATGAGAATATTGAAATGCTTCTTGTGTATTGTGTTATCTACAGAAAGAAAATTTGGTGCTCAAAGCATTTCCAGGAACTCTCAATAAGTCACAAAATGAATTATACAATGTGGATGTTATCAATTTTAATGCCAAATGTAAGTCTCTCTTCAAGATATTGTGAAGATAAAATGCAGATCGTATAGCACTTTTCTTGAACCTTGAAGTAAGTTAAAATAGTACAACAAAAGACTTTTTGCCACAAAGGCGAAAATGCGCATTTATAGAATTATGTTAAAAATACATTTTTGATAAAAGATTCATCTCTTTAATATATATATATTTTTTTAATGTGGAATGAATAGGTGTTCTTAAGTCTCTACTACGCTTCACCTGTGTGAATAGAGTTCATTTTTCAAATAACAGACAACACGCTCAGAATTAGGGGGAGGGGGGATAGTAAGTAAGTAAGCACACACCCTGGGAACCCGCTTTTGGCTTATGGTTGGGTGTAACCCCCAAGCCCAGGGTAGGGAAAAGTTTTACTTCCTGCGGAACCCTTTGGAAACAAATAAGTTTTAAGATTAATTATAACTATTCTAAATATTGTTATGTACAAACGAGGGTTTATAGATTACCCACAACTTTTTAAAGTTAAGTGTTCATATAAGTTCATGTATAAGTTCGTACACTTTGTAGTTATAACTAGTCCCATCAAAACCAGCCACCACCACCAAGGCCACTAGTGCCTGGACTGGAAATGTCATTCCTATATTTAATCTGATTCATAAAGGTGGGGCATTGTGTTGAGTTCGCTGTGTGTTTATAATAATTTGGTAAGTTTATACAATTTGCACAGTTTCTGAGATCCTGTTTGTTTATATTCGTGCAACTAGTGGTCTGATGACCCATCGCACAGAATGCGCATATTGAATTTCTCCTGCAGTTACTTTCGGAGTGTCCGTACAATTGACAGTTCGCACACCTGATGATTGGCCTGTAAGGATGAATCCTGCAGTTTCGTAATCCCACATTTATAAGTTCCATGCTCAAAAGTGTGTCTGAAGTTGTCTTGTCTACTTCGAGGAGCAGTTGATAATATCTTGACGAAGTTTTTTGTATTACTTTTTGAATCTGGATGTATGAACTTTTCTTTATGTTTGGATGTTGCTTTATTTGATTTATAAGATATTCTCCCTGTGTATCTTTTGGAATACCTATAATGATAATTCTTTTAGTGTTATGTTTTCTGTATTGTATTTCCGTGATACTTTTTATATCTTCTATTTTTTCTATATGTTGATATATTTCTAGTAACTGCGATTCTTGTTGGGTTTTTATAATTATAGCTTTTCTGTTTTTAGATGTTCTGCTATAGAATAATGGCAAATGTTCTACTTGCAATAATTTTGCAGTAATTATTTCTTGGATTTCTGATATTTTTGATCCTTCAAGACCCTTTATGAGAATTGCTGCTTCTGTATAATTGTCCTGTTCCCTTATGGAATTATCTGTTGTCATTTCTTCTCTATAGCTATTGGTTATTTTTAATGTTGTTTCTTCTAACAGTTTTACAGATGATTTGGTGGGGCGTTGTCAATAAAAGGTCGGAAACCACATACATCCACGTTTTCTTTCAGGAGTTTTGATTGCTGCCAATTCGATTTAAATAAATGCTCATGTAACCGATCACGTGACCCAAATAACAAAGATTGTTTTCCTGGTTAGTTCGGTCTCTCACCGATCACTTCGGTTATTTCCACTGGACGACATTGGTTGTAGATCGGTTAGCAGCACCATACTACAGCGTCTAGAATACCTAGTGTGGAAATATGCTATCCAAACAGTGCTAAAAATTGGTATCCCTTAAATCTGCGACGATATTGCTAAAATTTCAAGTGTCGATCGCAGCGACATCTGCGGAATTTTCGTAGTACTAGTATTACATTGTATAGACTAGCAATATCTTGCAGTTGTAGAAAATATCCTGCAGATGTCGCTGCGATCTGTAAATTGCAGCAGCATCATTGCACATTTAAGGGATACAATATTTTAGCACTTTTTTAAGTATTACAGGGATAGCCGATTTCCACACTATGTATTCTAGTCACTATAACCATATATTAACATACAAGAATGGACATTTCCATAGAACGTAATGGTAATGCAATTGCGATCGTAGCGCCTTTAGTGACAATGGGGAAGAAACTCCCCATCCTTGCCAAATTTTTATCATTGAGCATCTACCTTATTGTGATCTTTCTTTTTTTAATGTTTCATGTTTACGTTTTCAATAGAATCTTACACCGATACATGAACATAGAATAGATATTCTATTTTATATATCTAATATCTGTTCTATGTTCATGCACGGTTATATGCTTTTTTTTTTTTTTTTTAACATGATGAATGAACGATATAAGTGCAACAAAAAACAGGATAAAAATTTCGTCTTGAATGCTATATATGAAGTAAATATGATATAATTGGATTTAAAGCTACATAAAGTAATGGTGTAATATAAAAATATACGAAGTATTGCGTTCTACAAATCCCAGAAAATTTCATAAATATTCCCATTCGGTAGGAACATTTTTATAGGCGATGTTTTATTAATTTATGAAATTTAACGTATTAAACAATCGTTACAATAATCTTTTAAAATTTACGCATTTTCACTTTCCTACAGATAAATTAAAAATATTGTTTTTAATATAAATAACGTACAATCAATTCAATAATATTTATAATATTAACATATAAGAAATAATAATAAAATTACAGATGGGGAAAAATTCATTTCGACAAATTTTTAGAATTATATAAATCTAACAGTTAAAAATAAATAGAGGTACTGACATTACACTCAGTAAAGTTTTATTCTATATGAATAAATTAATACAATTCCTGAATTTGATTTTTTACAATTTAATCTCATAAACTTACATATTTACGTTATTAACAGAATTTTCTAGGGTTTTCTTTTATATTATTACTCTAATTACTATTTTGTAAGTTAAAGGTGACCACTACAATTACGGTAAAAAAAAAGCAGCTAAATAAATAAAGGAAGCATGAATAGAATATCGTCTGACACCTGCTTCGTTTTAGGAAAGAATAGATATTTAAAATATAGAGGGTAAACATATTTCTTCAACATAGGTAAATTTCGGGGGTTTGTTAATTCTTCCCCCTTGTCGGTAGTGACGCTAGTACTGTTGCCATTACAGATTTTGCCGTAAATGTCCCATCTTGGTCCTTAATCTATGAGCAGCACTAAACGCCTTGGTGACTAACCGATCTCACCGGTTACGATCCAGCGACTCCACTGGACGCGCTCATTCCAGTGATCAATTTCGAGAGAATCGTCTGCCTGCCTTGAAAAGAATACAGTCGAATCAAAGAATAGATGTTAACCGTAAAGAACAGAGCATAAAGAAATTTTATATACATAGAATAAATTTCGGAAGCTTGTTAGTTGTTCTCCCTTGTCGCTGGTGATGCTAGTTAACCCTTTAATTCTCGCTCCCGCCATATTCTCGGGCTGTGTCTTTTACTTAAATTGTTTGATTCCCACCAGTTTTATAAAATAGTGAAGTTGGGTATATTTTGGTATCGTTTTTACTGTCATTAAATAAGGTGAGGATTTCTTTTTCATAAAAGTGGTGCCAATAAGCAATTTGAATTATTCAACTGTAATATAATTCGAGCGTTAAGGGGTTAACGGTGTCATTACAGATTATGCTGTAACTGTTCTATCTTGATGTTTATCTACGACTCCACTGTACCGTTAAAATTTTCTTTACTGTTTACTCGCTGTTGCGCGCCCTACTTCTATAGCTCCAAAATTGCCGTTTTACTTTCGATATCGACTCCTAACAAAAACTACATATATATTAAACGTACAATGTTAATGCTGGAATCTAGCGTAAATTGACACAGTTGCGCTATCTTGTGGACGAGGTTGATAATGCAAATACACGGATTTTTAGTATGACGTCATATATAACAGAATATCTACTATCTGCGCATCTCTTGCGCATATTTTCTGAATCTTTACTCACTTATAGAAGATGAATCTTGTTTACCAGATTTATTGCAAAATAATTTTGTTGCAATTTGTTTTGATAAAATTATGCACATTTAAAAAGAAAAAAATAGTCACAATATAATTTTAATTTCGGGAGAAAAAGCACTAATGCTACGAAAGCATTATTGCCTTTTGCCCTGAAACTAAAATGACATTGCCACTACTTTTTAAATACACATATTTTTATCAAAACAAGCTGTAACAAAAATATTTTGCAATAAATCTGGTAAACAAGATTCATCTTCTGTGAGTGCGTAACAATTTGAAATCCGTCATTGAATTTTTAGCAACGATTCTCTAAATGGCTTTGTCTGTTTCAAAAAAAAAAAAATCTAATCTTGCAATTTTAGGAAAATTATTGAAGCTATTTTCTAGAATCGCAAAATATTTAAACAAATAGAATGCTTGCAACATGCTTTAAACAAATACAATGCTTGCTCGTGTAATAGTACAACATTTAATACATGCATTTTAAATTAAAGTGTATCCGAATATAAAATGAAATGAGTTTTAAATGAAATGAATGAAATATTTGTAAGTTAAATAATATGAGTGCAATACGATCAAAAGAATATTGGAAACTTATCGTCTGCGCTCGATAAACGAAAAAAAGGACTTAAAATTGAATATTTTATTTATAATTAAATCCTATACTTTTCTACACATTCATAAACGTTGTATTCTCATCGGGAATACAACCGTTTATATATATATATTTTTTGTAACTTTAGCACATCAAGAATTGAGTAAAAAATGAGACTACAAAATTCTATCTTTACATATTAGTTGCTTACTAATTTTTATGCGTCATTTTTCATTACATTAAAAAAAACAATTAAAATCGAGCGAATTTAAATTAAGAACATTTGGTAATATATATTAAATAATATTTTTCCTTTTTTTTTATAAATTAAAATGAAAACACATAACTAACTTGTTTTACTCTTCGGAAAAGTACAGAGATGAATTATATCAGAAAAAGAATTTTCTTACAATTTTGAAAGCTACAGCTATTCGATGACCAACATTTTGCCATTTTAACAAATAATATTAGTTCTAAAAAGAACTGTTTTTTATTTAAATAATTAACTATAATAAATAAATTAAATAATCACGAATAAAAATTAATGGAATATGTATACTGTCAGAATATAAATATCACAGACGTTTGCGCTTGCGCAGTTATTTCATAGATGTACAATTAATAGATTATCCAAAAGAAGAAAACAATTAGGTATATTCCCAAAGCGATATAAGTAAGCGTCCTATCTTAAATGGGAGAGGCAAGCGCAAGATTAAAGGCGAGGTCACATCAATCAAGGTCGCATGCCACGTAGCGGACGGGGTAAACTACAGAAAGATGCCTAACTGTTTTCTTTATGGATAATCTACTTTGCACATCTATGAAATAACTGCGCAAGCGCAAACGTCGTGTTTTCATTTGTTTGTAGCATTTATATTCTGACAGTAATAGAATATTCTATTAATTTTTATTCGTGTTTTTTGACTTATTTATTATAGTTAATTATTTAAATAAAAACAGTTCTTTTTAGAACTAGTATTATTTGTTAAAATGGTAAAATGTTGGCCATCGAATAACTGTAGTTTGAAATTGTAAGAAAATTCTTTTTCTTATAGAATTCAAGCCTGACCTTTTCCAAAGAGTAAAACAAGTTAGTTACATATTTTAACTTTAATTTATTAAAAAAGATAAAATATTATTTAATATATATTATCAAATGTTGTTGATTTAAATACATTCGATTTTAATTATTTTCTTTGTTGTTATATACTTATTATGAACCTCGCTCCCCCACCTCCCATTTGCCACCACCCCCACCAGGGGGCGATTTTTAATTTTTTTTCCAAAACCCATCATGTGATATATCATTAGAAAGCCCTTGGACTACTGTTTCATATTTTGTACCTCGTATCTCGCTCCCCTCACTTTCCCTCCGTGGGGGCACATTTCTATATAAATATAAATATAAATGTTCGTTTGTACAAAATCTTAAACCTCCTAAAGTTCTTCACCGATTGCTTTGAAATTCACGGATTGTGTTGCATTCGAATACGCGCGTGTTTTTATATACCTATTACGAACCCCGCTCCTTCTCCCTCCTCCAATTTCTTCGTCACCACCAGGGGGCGCTTTTTAAATTTTTTCAGACTCACGTCATGTGACATATCATTAGAAAGCCCTTTGACTACTCTTTCATATTATGCACTTACCATCCCCCTCATTCCACTTTCCTCCCGTGGGGGCACATTTCTATATTTAAAAAAATGTAAATGCTCGTTTGTAGGAAATCTTAAAGCTCCGAAAGTTCTTCACCGATTTCTTTGAAATTCACCGATTGCGTTGCATTTGAATGCGCGCGTGTTTTTATATTACTATTATGAATCTCGCATCCCCCTCCCCCAATTTCATCTTCCGGGGCACTTTTTTAATATTTTTCGACACCCATTACGTGGTATATCCTTAGAAAGCCCTTTGACCACTCTTTCATCTCCCCTCACTATGCTCTCCGTAGGGACACATTACTGAAATATTTCGTCAGTATTTTTTATGATATTTGTTTTTCTTTGTTTTTTAGTTCGTGTTTTTTTTCCTTTTTAGCTCACAGGCTATTAAAACCTGAGAGCTAATGTACCTGCAGGTTCTGTATGTACGTATGCATGTAACGCGATAACTCTTGATAGAAATATCCGATTTGCTTGAAATTTTGTAAATAGTTTCATTCTGATAAGGTGCTTCCCTGATTAGTTTTGTGAGTTCATTGGCTAAGTACAAAAGGGAAAAGGGGGGCTAATCCTTCCTTAATTTAGATAAATGGGTTTTTCAAGCAGAATTTTCCGATTTGCTTCAAATTTTGTAAATACGTTCATTCTGATAAGGCGCTTGCCTGATTAGTTTTGGGAGTTCATTGGTTAAGCATAAAAGGGGCAACGGGGGACTAATCTCCCTTAATTTAGAGAAATGGGTTTTTCATGCTGAATTATCTGATTTTCTTCAAATTTTGTAAATAGGTTCATTCTGATAAAGTGCTTCCGTGATTAGTTTTGGTGTTTTATTGGTTGTGCAAAGGGGAACGGGGAGCTAATTCACCCCCACCCCTTAATTTAGATAACTTGGTTTTTCATTCGATTTGCTTCAAATTTTGTGAATAGGTTCTATCTGATAAGGCGCTTCCGTGATTTGTTTTGGGGGTTCATTGATTAAGTATAAAGGGGCGAACGGGGGCTAATCACACTTAATTTAGATAAATGGATTTTTCGTGCAGAATTATTCGATTTGCTTAAAATTTTGTATACCGGTTTATTCTGATAAGGCGTTTCCCTGGTTAGATGTGGAGGTTCATTGGTTAAGTATAAAGGGGGAAACGGGGAATAAACCCCCTTAATTTATTTTTCAATGGGCATTATTCTTTGAAATAAGAGTATAATGTACAATTAGTGTGAATAGCTTGTGAGCTCAATGCCATAAGTTTAACTCGGCACATATCTTTTTAATTCACTCACTCGATATGCCAGGGATGCCACCTCACGTACTGCAATTGATAATCGGCCTGCCAATTATGATGTGGCGAAATATTCACAAGCCAAATCTTTGCAACGGCACGCGGCTTGCAGTAAAAAAATAATGAGTAACTTCGTAGAAGCAACAATCTTGACAGGACCTTTCAAAGATGAGTATGTCCTCATTCCTCGCATTTCTTTGATTCCAATGGATGCGCAAATTCAATTTAAGATATTGCAATTACCTATTTGATTGGCGTTTGTAATCTCCATCAAAAAAATCATAGGTCCAAGCTTTAAAATCCTGCGGTTTACATCTAGACATGATCTCACATGGGCAGTTATATGTTTCGTGTTCTAGAATCAGCAAATCAGACAATCTCTATATCTGCACAGACAATGCAACAACAAAAAATATTGTATACCCACAAGTATTGTGAAATTAAACATATTAGAAACGTGCACTTTCTATTTTCTCTCTTTTCCATTTAGCCAGACTGAGCCACAGCAACGCGTGGCCGGGTACAGCTAGTTTTCAATAAAAATATCTTTATTGGACCAAACATCTATTTTCATAAGAGAAAAAAATTACGCATCATCAACAGGGAATGGGGTAAGATATTGCAGAGATGAATTTATCAATTTTTTTTTTATTATTTCAGAATAATTATTTCGGTCTGAGCTGATAATTAAAAGCAGCTGTTTAAAATATACAGGGTACCCAATCGATGATCAATAGCTAATTCCTAAACCGTTAGTTTTAGCGACATAATTCCAGTCAGTGCTAAATTTATGCCTGAGATCAACTCCAATATACTTTTTAATGTTTAGTGAATATTTAAATATTAGCAAGAGACTACTGGAACAGCGCTGTGTGTTATATCTTGCTCGCTGATAAAGAAAACACCCATCGCGAGTAAGATTTTCTAGAAACTTCCCCACACCTAATTATAAATGAAGACATGAGTTTCAAAACTCGCCTTATCCAAAATTTAAAAAATCGAATTTTCTCTATCATTGGTGAACAAGTATCGAAAAAATAATACAATCTGCAAAAAAACTAGTTTTATTGTGTATTTCTGGCATTGTAAAATCTTGGATCACAATGAAACCCAATGGCCGCAGTCAGAGGTTTTTCGCGATTTTCCAAAATCTGATTTTCTGGATAAGGCGAGTTTTGAAACTCACGTCCTCAAATATTTTTGCTAGCTGTTCATTT
This sequence comes from Maratus speciosus, assembly GCA_963932465.1. Classification (NCBI taxonomy): domain Eukaryota; kingdom Metazoa; phylum Arthropoda; class Arachnida; order Araneae; family Salticidae; genus Maratus; species Maratus speciosus. Next base: position 222,802,291 of record OZ010790.1, on the reverse strand, counting down.
ATCAGGTTTTATTACTATATATATATATATATATACATTATTCAGGGTAAAATTGCTTTAAATTTTGTAAATACTATACGAAATACAAATATGTTGGGGAAGATTAAGGAGTAGGGTAGTAGGGGGGGGGGGATATGCTACTGGTTGTTAGTACCGCAGAATATTAGAGCTTAGTAATCTTTTTGTTCAAAATTAAGCCATAGTTCCAAATGAAAAAATAAAAGAAAGCAATTTATCAAATTACAACGACCATTTGGAAAACGATTTTTTTTAAGACTAAGATTTAAGGCATAAAAAATCGCACGGAGTTGTTCATACATTACGTACGCCATGAATTAAACATTAATAGTGTTATTACACATAAAAATTGCAAGCCAAAAATGTCGCCTGCGACCCGTCAGATTTCATGAAACTTAAGTATTATCCACCTGAAACTTATGTAAATAGCCAAGCATTTCATTGGCTGTTCGGGAAGCAAATTCACAATCACTCAACGTCCCAGCGCTTTTCACGCCAAGCTCTATAGCCAAGGGCTTTGGCGAGTAAATGAACTTTGACGCGCATCTTCGACGCGCATGCAAGTCTGAAGTTAATTTCGATCATCAATATTTCGAACATTTGACCTCGTATTTTTTGTTTATGGAATACTTGCAAGAATACCAGGCGAAATAATAAATGCTTATTTCATCGTCTGAATAATTATATATGCAGTATAAAAAAGGGAAGTATTTAATCGTATAGATATATGTTCTATAACTATGATCTTTCTTCTTCCTAAACTATTTATTTATGCAGTTTTATAAGTGCCATGTGCTGCCATCTAGTGTCAAAATACTAAATAAAAAACAATCATTTCCTGAAAATGCATTTTTGGAATATATGCATGTATAGTATATTGTGAACAAGTGAAATACTTAATCTTTTTACAGACTCACTCTGTAACTTTGGCCTTTCCTTAAATGATAACCATAAATAAATAAAATTTTACTATAATTATCTTAGTTACTAGTTGAGAGTATGCTAAGATAAGCGATTTGTTGATGATTGATAACAGGTTAAAAATATCCAAAAATGCTCACACACTCCTCAAAGTTTTTGATTCATAAAAAAATAGGACCTACCCTCTTTCCTACGACTTTGATTTATTTAGCCCTACTAATACAGGTATCAGAAATAGTTATTAAATTCTTTAAAATAGAAAAAGTCAACAAAAAAATCACAAGCGGCTATAGTTTGTAACATTTAGGTGGACTCACTATTTTTTAATTTTCCTAACCTCCCCCCCCCCCCTCCTTCAATTTTTTGTCAGATTAATGATTTTTCATTTTAAGAACAGTTAGGAGGGGTGCACCCTACTTTTAGAATATGCCTTTCATACTTTAATGAATTTATAAAATATTTGCTTACAGGAGCGCGCCAGCAGTATCCAGCGCCTGTGTGCAGAATTTCAATTGGCGCCCTAACCCCTCCCCCCACCTCCGAAAATAAAACTTTATAAAAAATATGAGTATTTATAAACGCATGGATGCCATTCTACTGGAGTTTATACAGATCAAATAAAGTGTTTTGAACCGAAAAATTATTTAATAAAATGCGCTTTGTTTCTATAGGGTTCTTATTTTATTTCTTTTATTAAATAAAATTTCTGGTTCCAAACATTTTTAAATTACTTAAAATTATAAGGAAAGTTGGGAGCTATGTAAATAAAATTAGAAACACAGTAAAGCCTGTGAAAATAAAACCTGCCTGTATCAGAATTCTGCATTATATGGTCAAATTTCATTATCCCAAAGAAAATAATACAATACAATAGCAAATAAATAAGAGAAACTAATAAAAGAAAGTTGTTTGTTATCTCTAATTTGCATATCTATATTAATGAAAGACTCTGCATATGTTGTCGATGGCTAAGGAAATGTACCGCGAATAGAGTTCAGAAAATTTTAATAAGGATAAAAGATGGCTGGTCCAAATGCACCTGAGGCTCAGATTTTTTATTTTTTGATAATTAGTCGAAATATAATTAAAAGCCATAATGATAATCGCAAATTGGGCGGCTTTCTTTCTTCAAAGCAGTCATGCCTCTGCATTTCTCCAGACGTTAAGCGGTTCTTCACACTGACGGAAGACTAGCGTTCCATTTTCACTGCATTTTGAAACTGGGATGGCCGGATCCCCGTCGAGTTACAAAAAAAGGGGCGGGGGAGAAATAAAGAAAATTGCCTTATCTTTCTGTTATCTTTCTTTACTCTTACAAAACACCTTTTTATTTGGCCGCGATTCACGCCAGTTTTTAAGTTTTGCCGTTTTCCTAAGGTTTAAAAATTTAAAAAAAAAGAAAAAAAAAACACCTAATAACATTTGATACCTGGTATTTTTCCGAATCCTGCTATTTTTCCTAGGTAATAATACAGCTTACAATATACCGTTCTTGGTATTTTTTCCGAATCTAACGGTGTCTCTGGTGCGAAAAAATATTAATATTTACTATTTTAAAAAAATCTTTAAATCATTTAAAGTATTCGCCAGAGATGTTTTTCTCCTAGTTCACGTTTTCTCAAGATATCGTTTCCTGTCTCAGAGATATGTGCTTTGATTTCGCGTTTTAAAATAGTGATGGGATGGTGCGCATTATATTTTTTATGTTTTAGCAAGAATTTTTGGTCAGAATTGAAACTTTCATACATCTAAACGCTCGAAATTAAATACAAATTCGAAGTTCGCTCGAAAAATCAGATAGGAGCTTCGATATCAGCTGAGGTGTCCTCAGGAGGCATTGGTGTGGGGTGTGTGTGTGTGGGGGGGGGGGGGACAACTTGAGTTTCGTTTGGACGGATTTTCATTTAAAAATAAAAAAATGTCGTACAAATTTGTGGTTGTGTACTGCAGAAGGCAGTGCTGATAACAATGTTAGGCTCGTTTGGAAAGATTTTCGTTTAAAAATATAAAATGAAAACAAAGCGGACAGTGCGTGGCACGTCTGGTGTATATGCTGCTGAAGACATTACGCCCCCTCCCGATTTCTAGGTTCAGCTGGAAAACATTTCGCTTAAAAATATAAAATCATTAAACATTTGATTTTAGGTGTATTTAAGGTGATTATCATTTGCAATGTCGGACGAGTTGGTTAGTAGGGCACAGCATAGAAATTTAAAAATATTTTTTTGTAAATCTATATTTTTCCGTTCATATTACAGCGATCATTGTAGCTCCTAACAGTACCTAAGTGTAACTCTTTTTTTTTCCGTCATTCTGGTCTCTCGAGCGTTTAAGTTTATATGTAATGCTAATAAGTGCTCATACTTCAGTACTTTCAATTTTTTATTCTGAATTGAAATGAACAAATCTTGAATCATCACATTTTTATATTCAGTATGTGATTAGACAGAAACGTACGAAGGGGTACAAGGAAAGTTCCGCAACGTCTCAGTCTTTGACAAAGTAAGAATTTTTTGGACATTTATGGCCAAATTTAGCCTATTTTCACCATCCCCTACCCCTTAACAAAAATTCTGTTTCCGCCATGATGCCAGGTCCAAAGTACAAGATAACATAGATAAATAGTATTTATTCTATATAGTATTTATATTATATATAGTAATAATAGTATTTATTCGGCTCGGATTTCTTTGCTTCGGCCGCCTAAATTAGACTTTACTCTATGTGCGCAAAACTCACAGTGTTAAAGCTACGACACGGAATGCCAAAACTTTCACAAACGGGTGATGCCTCATTTTATCAATTAAAATTTGTTCCATAGTCAGTCCATCATCAGTCTCTCTAATCTAAAATCTCTGCATTAAACAGCACACTCATACCAGTGGTTTTACATTGTTTCTCTATTCAGGGTAGAGCCGGAATTAGACTTAATTGTTCCCAGGACATGTCGGGCAGGCAATATGTTTTGTAAAAAATAGTAATAGCGATAATGAGTATCTGATAATGGAATCATTGTAAATATATCTTAATAAATTACAGAGAAATATTTTCAAAAATCTACTTTTTATTATATAGCTTCAAAAAGTATAATGTTTTCAACCCTCTTTTTTTTTTCTTTTATTCTAAACTACATTAATTTTTTAAATGAATTTTTATTTGAATGTTGAAAAGACTAAGCATGTAAACATTAATGTTGCGATTGTGTACTTTCTGTCTTGGAAACACATAGTAATCTAATATTTCTTCATAAATATGTACGCAGTATTCCTTAAAAGAATTTTAAATGCATGTTAAGAAATTTGGAATTTTTTGTAGAAATTGAGTCGGGCCTGTTTTCACTGATTTTTGCACAAGCCGGGTCGCGAACTGCGAAAATATAAACGGGCAGAATCCCGGCCTGGAAAATCCGTTCTCTAATTCAAGACTGTCCAACAAGCTTCCCACGGACCTATGGTGGCACACTTTGAAAGTTTTCCTGGCGCCTATTCGAATCTTTCCTCTTACTAGCTATTTTTAAAATTAAAAATTCACTTTAAAGAATGCCTTTAAAATCAATAATATCTGAATGGGGTTCTTTTAATTGTTACCAGTGATCGTTATTTAGTGTTAATTATTTTATGTTATTAATTTGTTAAGGTTTCTGTCCCCTTCCCCTACAAAACTTTTGAGATAGGTTGACCCTCTAAAAATTTAATTTTAAATTTACTATGATTTATATTATTTCTACAAATTATTATTAAAGAGAGTTTCTGAGTCGTAGGGGATTTATGTTTATGCCCGTGAGATATATATGCATCCAAATAGTAAGTTTCATCTTATTTATGATAGAAATTCTGCAGTAAGAAGAAGATTGCTGTTTAAAAATAACAAAAACAGGCATAATTTAGTCCCTGTTGTAATAAAACTGTACAATGCTTTACCAATACTACAGTGAGATAATATTGTTGCAGGTTTTCAGTCATGTGAATTATGGCGCCTTTCATTGTTTGCATCTATATGAGGTGCGCTTCTGTTTATTGAAAGGTTGGATAGGTCTACATCTGAATCACTTATTAGGAGAAGTAGAATGAAACGAAATAAATAAATAACAATAATAATAATAATAATAAAGCAATTTAACAAATTACAACGACCATTTGGAAAATGATTCTTTCAAAGACTAAAATTTAAGACATAAAAAATCGCACGGAGTTTATCATACGTTACGTACGCCATGGATTAAACATTAACATTCCTGGACCCATCATGAACAAATTTTAAAAGAAATTTCAGTTTTACAATTTTCGATACTGTAAATTTTTAAACTTCTACGGAGCTGGTCATACATAACGTACGCCATGGATTGAACATTAGTATTCCTGGACTAATTTTAATGAAATTTCATTCTTAAACTTCTAAACATCCCACAATATTACTTTTTACACCGTCGTATAGAGAAAAAAAAAATGTACTTTTAAATGCAATTTTTTTTAAAGCTGTATCTCAATTTGTTTCTGAGTTATTAATTTTTTTTTTTGTAGTTTTTATTACTTTTTTGTCATAGTGGCAACAGAACTATCCATCTATGTTGAAAGTAAAGGGAAAATACAGATTACTGTATAGACCAATCAGAAAACGAATAAAATGCGGGATTCAACTAATAAAACGCTTCAGATATGTTTCTGATTTCCTACCCTGACCGAGGACAATAACCATTTTTCCAAATGGTTAAAAATAAATATCTATAAGAAAGTTTGTCTCATGCAAATCTACAAAACATAATTCAGATGTGGAGAAAATGTAATACATTTTAGTTTAATTAAATTAAGGATTTTTTTTTAACTATTTGTTCTTCAAGTGAAATCTTTGGCGCCTTTACTACTTCGGCGCCTGTGTGAACCGCACACTTTGCACACTGGGTCGGCGCGCCCCTGTTTGCTTAACCCACCGACAGAAGAAAGTAATTTTGTCTTTCAGTTATTCATTGAGATTTAGAAAAACTCTATATTATCGTACTAAGAAAAATGTCTATACTTAGTTTAAGGCGCTCAACTGCTCTGCTCAACAAGTGCAAAACGTTTTGACACATTTACAAATTCATTTTTAACGGAAAGATATAAAATTGGAAGGCCTGACTATGGCAGCGATTTGGAATCGAACTGGGTTTTCCATTTTTTGATAAATAAATTAATCGCTATTGAATGATAAGCGATTTTGATAACGTGACAAAGACGTTTTTCTCCCTTCGCTGACTGGTTTTTCTGCTTTCTTCGTGAACTTCGGTTCAAAACGTCAACTTTGACAATATTTTCTGAAAGATCTATTGTGTTTGCGAAAAACCAGTTCGATTACATAGTTTCTGAACAACAGTTATATTTTTTGACACTTGCTAGTTTCATGAATTTCCGAACAAAAATAAATTAAAACTTGTGGCATAAAGTTGCCCTTTTGGATTTGAGAACAGCCTTAAAGCTCTTCTTAAATTCCCTGCTCAACAAAACCAAAACTTCCTGACATGCTTTTAACCTAAAAAATATAACTGGCAGGCCTAATTACTATTTACTTGCTACCTATTAAAGCAAGGTATCAGAAATAGTAATTAAATTCTTTAAAACAGAAAAAATCGATAAAAAATCGATTCATAGATAAACCTAAAAATAGCAATTTAGAATCGAATAGCATTTTTCATTTGTTAACGAAATTACTTGATTTACAAGTGATTTTTGTCATGGGATGACAGGTTTTTCTCCTTTCCTACGCTGTCGCATCCAGAAATTCATTTAAAATGCAGACTTTAACAGTATTTTCTGTCAATGTCATGTGTTTCTGAACAAAGGATAATTTCAAAATGTGTCAGAAATTAGTTCCAGTGGATTTGAGAATGGACTTAAAATTTATTAATCCATATCTGCCAACCTGCCAGTTTTTAAATGTCAAACACACTTTATAACACAATTTTTTCTGAAGAAATTAAATCAGATAAGTACAACATGAAGAGAGGGGGGGGGGGGGCAGTGATATACTATTAAATAATAAAAAAGCCATATCATTAAACAGTTTTATTAAATTTTTGGTGCATGTATGGCATATGTTTTTTGATTCTAAAAAAATTGTAAGGTTGGCAGCTGTCTTAATTCTCAATACCTCAGCAATAATATGAATAAATAAAAAGAAAAAACTTATTTTATTTAATTTTGTAAGATTTTCTGTAAATTTAGAAACAACATTTGTATTCTCAGACTATGCAAATAACTAAATCAAAATTCACCAGTGGTTTTTTAAGGATAACCAATATATATATATATATATATAGATTATTATTATTATTATTATTATTATTATTATTATTACTACTACGAAATGAAATTGTTTTGAAGAAAATATGCGAATTTTTATTTATATATAAATACACCTACACATGTTTCAATACATTTACATATGTAATATCATAGATGTAAACATTCTAAAGACACATTGAAAAGACTATATCAGGAGTAAACTATTTAAATTTCACTCCTGACTATTTCAGGAATTTTTAACTCTTCGGGAGTAATCTATTAGCGTTTCAGTACAAGTATTTTGTGAATCATAACCCCTTACAGCTTTTGCGAATACAAACATAATTGAAATAAAGGCTACTTAATTTACTTTTATTTTTTAAGTATGATTTTTTTTTGTAATAAATTTATATATTACTATGAATTACTTTTCTTTTATCTCTATAGAGCAAAAATTCGTGATCGATACGACTGTGTGACAGATTGACTAATTATGTGATTTTTTTTCTTGCAACCGATTGACAAAACTTGAGATTTTTACCAATCACGAAATTTCACAATTTTTTTTTGCTGCGATACAGTAAAGAAATGTGCGATTTTTTGCCACAAGTGATTAACAAAATTTTTATTTTTTTTTCTTTAAGAACAAATAGGCAAAATTTGCGTTTTTATTATAATGACCGGTTGATGTTCTTCTGAGATACGTTGATGAAATTCACAATTTTCTTTTTCTGTATCTTTTTTTTTTTTTTTTTTTTTTTTTTTTTTGCAACCGACTGATGTTGAATTTTTTTAAGTAACAAACTGACAAATTCACATGGTCGCTATCGCGATAGACGATCCATTCCACAAAGATGTAGTTTGAATTTTTACCTTATTATAACGGAATCAAAATTCGAGTTAGTATTATTTATCAATAATACTATTTGGATACGTTGACTTAATATGGGGGGGGGGGGACCTCCTTAAATTCTGCAAGGGTATCCATAACATAAAAATATTTGACAAACAAAACATAAACACTGGCGAAACTGACGAGAACAGAATGTTGCATACGCGCATGCGCGTAGTTCGTTTTCTCGCCAAAATGCTTGGCTACAGAGCTTGGCGTTAAAAGCGCTGGAACGTTGATTGTTTGTGAATTTGCGTTCGGGAAAAGGCTTTTCCATCGGCAGATTTCCAAGAAATCTGACGGCCAATTTTAAATGAAATTTCATTCTTAAACTTCTAAACATCCGACAATATTACTTTTTACACCGTTGGATAGAGAAAAAAATGTACTTTTAAATACAATTTGTTTGAAAGCTGTATCTCAATTTATTTCTGAGTTATTATTTTTTTTTTTTTGTAGTTTTTATTACTTTTTTGTCATAGTGGCAACAAAAAGTATTCATCGTTGTTGAAATTAAAGGGAAATACAGATTACTGTATAGACCAATCACAAAACGAATAAATTGCGGATTAAACCAATGAAAACCTTCAGATATACTTTTGATTTCCCATCCTGACGAGAACAATAACCATTTTTCCAAATGGTTAAAAATGTTTCAAATATTGTTCTTCATCACAGGAAAAGCCATTTGTGTCAAAGTAGTTATTTCTGAAAAAGTTAAGAAACCTTAGTTTTTGTACGATCCCGGAATCCTATGTTATATTTCATTTGAAAAGACTTTCTCCGTGCCCTAACAAATAAAACAGTAGCAATTTCATTCTTCTGCGACCAAAATTTACAGAGTTATGATATTTTAAGCTTAAGAATTTTCGGCGTTTACTGGCCTTAAAAACGCGTTTTCCGTTTTTAGTTCGCGATACCACTGATATACAGTCGTGAAAAGAAAAAAAAAAGTAAATACCCCTACTAACTCTGAAACTAATTATAATAGAAGAAAGTTACTGGTACTAAACGATTGGAAATAAAATCAACTTGTAAATGATGTATATAAAATTTGCTTAGGGGGCCATCTACAAATCAAGACCAGACCAAACTTTTACTATGGCATCCAATTTTGACACTATATTTTAAATCTTCGGTTCAAACTATGCCTAGAAACAAAATGTCAAGTCATCTGGATGATAAGTTTTTGAATTATAAACATTCGAAATTGAGAGCTTCTAATGTTAAATTAAATTTTCATATTTTTATTAATATCTCCTGAAATTATAATCCTAATGAGATGATTTTGTGTGTGGTTATAATACTAAAAAATCCAAATATAAATACATTGAATTTGTAATTTTAAGAATCTTATAATATGAATTATGAAATTAATATTCTAAAAAAATATGAATTGCAACTTACAATTTTTTTGAGAGATTTATACGTCCTGCTTGATGCGAATTCTCAATTTCGAATTTTTCTTCCAAGTAGTTTTCGAATTATGATTGAAAAACGTGAAAAGGATGATTTAAGGGGCCGTCTATGATGTGTAGAAAACCATAATGATATTGAAATGTTACAATGAAATGAAAAACTTTTACTCATTTTATTGAAACATTTGGGCTGGCAATAGTCGAAACATATTAAGCTAGTGAAATGGTCCTATTGGTATAAGAAATAATGCATTAATAGAAATGACGTCATTCTGTAGCATTTCAACAATCGAGTACCGAACTTCAATTAGGATACAGTCCCTAAAATATACTCATTTTAAAATAATTCATTTCTTCGAAACCGAATTTCTTGAAAATTTGTTTTTAGGCTAATTGAAGGGTGTAGAATTTATTTATGGTGTCAAACTTGGGTATCGTTATTGAAAAAAACAACGTTTGGGTTTGTTTTTACATATAGATGCCCCCTAAGCAAATTTTATATACATCATTTAAAAGTAGACTTTATTTCCAATCGTTTGATACCAGTAACTTTCTTGTACACTTGTACAGTCGTGAGAAAAAAAAAAAAAATAAGTAAACACCCCCTACTAACTCCCCAACAAATTATCGTAGGCGAAAGTTACTGGTACCGAACGATTGGAAATAAAGTCTACTTTTAAATGACGTATATAACATTTGCTTAGGGGACCATCTACATATTAAAACGAATCTTAACTTCATTTTTTTCAATGGAAATACCCAATTTTAACCAGATATTTCAAATCTTTGGTTCAAACTATGCCTAGACACGAAATTTCAAGTTATTTGAATGATAAGTTTTCGAATTATAAAAATTCAAAATTTAGTGCTTCTAATGTTAAATTACATTTTCATATTTTTCTTTATAACTTCTGAAATTATGATCCTAATGTTTTAATTTTTCGTGTAGAAATAATACTAATATACCCAAACATAAATACGTTGAATTTGCATTTTTTATAATTTTCTGATATGAATTACGAAATTAATATTAAAAAAATTATGAATTGCAACCTACAATTTTTTTGATGGATTCAGATTTATTAAGTCCTGCTTTATAGAAATCCAAAATTTCCCATTTTTCTTCCAAGGAGTTTTCAAATTATGCTTAAAAAACGGCAAAATGATGGTTTAAGGGGCCGTCTATGATAGACGTGACGAAATATTTTGAAAAATCTTATGCTATCCTGCAATCTAACAGGTTTAATTGACTGCTTAAGGTGCTTTGATCAAAAAGGGAGCTCTCTCGGTTAACAATCGAGTACCGAACTTCAATTTGGACACAGCCCTTAAAATACGCTCGTTTTAAAATAATTAATTTATCGGAAACTTATGGTACGAATTGCATAAAAAATTTGTTTTTAGACTAATTGAAGGGTGTAGAGTTCATTTATGCTGTCAGAATTGTGTACTGCTATTGAAAAAAAACAAAGTTATGGTTCGTTTTAATGTGTAGATGGCCCCCTAAGCAAATTTTATATACATCATTTAAAAGTAGACTTTATTTCCAATCTTTCGGTACCAGTAACTTTCTTCTACGATAATTTGTTGAGGAGTTAGTAGGGGGTGTTTACTTTTCTTTTTCCACTACTGTACAACATTCCGCACACAAGCTTCATTGTCGTTGACAATGCATATACAAGTATTTTCAAGACTGTATCTCATCAGGGACAAGGCCCACTGTCGAACCATCTTTTTTATTTTCATTTGATATCGCATTAAATTTTGGATTAAAAGAGTGTTTATACAAGATCATTTTTTTTTTTCAACAGAGTGAAAATATGTCCATAGTGATCTGTGTCCGTCGGACTTGTCCAGGACATCTTAGCTGGTAGAGCGTTGGCAGCTTAATCCAAAAGTTATGGGTTCCAAAAGTCCCGATTTGGACACATTTTGACTCGGGTAAAAAAACAAAAAAAAATATATAATAATTTTGTAAGAACAAACTTTTAATCCCAAATTTGCTATGACTTCAAAAGAAAACGAAAAATATGGTTCGCCAGAGGAACCTACTGTAACACCAAATAAAACTAACTTAAGGAAAGATTCGTAACTAAAAATAAAAAGAACCTTGAGTTCATTTTCTACAGTTTTATTGACGGCACATGGACACACACACAGCAAGCACACATTAGTCTTATACACATAATAAAAAATTATCCCTTTCGGAGCGGATCGCTCCATCAGCAGAGCCGAAAAAATGACTGCTTTCGGTCGCGTCCAAAAGGCATCTCATCCACGGGGCCCATTTCGAGAGACCAGTCCATCTCCTAGCGAACCCACGTGGTATATCCAGTCATCTTAGTCAAAAAAAGTTTCAGTTCTTGCAAATTTCTACGCAGCACTTTTCAAGATATTTACATCATCAAATCTGTTTACATGTTCCATCTGGATTCTGTGAAACATTGACATGTGAATTTTATAGATAGGCATCTGGAGGTCCCAATTAAAAATGTTTATTACGCTATGGCCATCTGGTCTCTGAGTGCTCTCAGATAAAACGTCACACTACCTTGAATACTTTATCGATACGTTTGATAGAGTTTAAATAATACAATAAAAGTGTGTTTGTTTTTCCTTGTTTCTTTCTTCATTAGGTGTGCTCGTAATTATACAAACACGTAGCAACTATAGTCGTCGTCCGGTCCGTCTGTCTGTCCGTCCATCCGCATATAACAGAGCGAAAACTACCCAACCGAATGGTCTGAAATTTTAAATATATAATTGTTGCAAAATTTTGTCGAGTCATTTGAAATTTTATGAAAATCGGATGTATAGTTTAATGACAGGGACAATCAAAACTTTTCCGTTACATTACGGCCAACGGAAAAAAATTATTTCAAGTGCATTTTAATAATTTTACAGCCTTTCGAACAGAATGAAATTGATATGCACTTATGAACAGGGGCGCCATTTCAGAACTTTCTGTGTGTGTCGGGGGGGGGGGGGGGCAAAGATTTTTTGAGGGAAGTTATATAGCTAAGGGTAGGATGCGGACGTCTACACCCCCTCCCCCCTCGAACGAGTAACGTAAACTGAATCATACTTGCAAAAACAGTAAAAACTTTGAATACGGAAACTTTAGAACCAACGAAATATATCGTTTTAAACAGGTTTCCATCTTAACAGGTAAAATTTTAATATAATGAATATGAAAATTTTCCTTTTTAGACAGGATTCTATTATAGGTTCCATTTTTACAGGTATCCTCAAAGACTGTTAAACCATCAGTATAGTTCTGAAAAGGTATTACGGTAAAACTTGTGAAAACGAAGCCTGTCTATAACAGAATCCTTTCTCAAAGGGGAAAAAAATCAAATTTCGTTGAAAAAAGATCATATTATACCTGCAATTATACTTGCTAAGACAGAAACCTGTCTAAAATGCAACTTTTTTCAAGTCTTTTTCGACTTCTTTTTTTCAGGTTTTACTACTGGGACGTCATTTCAAGAGTTTCCTGGCGAAGTACAAGGAAACATTTTCTTTGAGAAGCAGGGAACGTGTAGAATTGCACAACGTGCAGAACTGCACAAATCTCACAGAAAATGGGAAAACCCAACACAATAAAAAAAGCTCTGTCTTGCGTGATTTTGTCTCTTTAACTTATTTCACGGACATGTGATTATTTTTCAATTTTTTTTAATTTTCGTAAAATTTCTCGATTTTTTTTTCTTTCGAATTCCGAAACTTCAATCCGTCAATGGGTCACAGAAAAAAATCACGAATTTTGCAAATTTTGAAAAAAAAAAAAATCCCCAACTCGTCGCGGAAAAAAAAGCGCTAATTTATCCAAACGACCGTAGAAAACATCGCTAATTGCATCAGAGATCGCGAAAAGAAGTGCAGATTTCCTACAATGATTGTACAAACTAAAATCTCGAATTTTGTAAAAGGATTGCGAAAAAATCGCGAATTTCGTCAAAAGATTGCACAAAAAATCACGAAAATTTAGTCAAGCAATAGAGGGGAAATTCGTCAAATGATCGTGAAATAATATACAAAATTTCGTCTAATTATCGCGTAAAAAATTACAAATATTTATTAGTCTGTGGTGATTAAAAAATCACGAATTTCAACAAATGATCATGAAAAAGAATCGCGAATTTTGTCAAAAGATCGCAGAAATAAATATGGAATTTCATCAGTTGGTCGCGCAAAAATATCGTGAATTTCGACAAATTGTTGCGAAAAAAAAACCAATTTCGATAACGGTTGCAAAAAAAACCCGCAAATTTCGTCAGATGACCGCGAAAAAATAATCATGAAATTCAATCAGTCATGAGATAATCAATTGCAAACGGAATTTGCAACTTTTGTGATCTATACCGATAAGGAAATTTTCATTGTGATTTTCTGCAAATAAAGGTAAGGTAAAGCATTAATTGTTTCGCATTGCGTTTTCACTATTTTGAGGTGAGTTCGTGTTAATACTATTTTCTAAAGAAATCCTGAATATTTTTCAGATGAAAAAGCTACATATTTGAATATTAACGAATACTATATATATATATACAGGGTGTCCAGCGAATAAGACCCTGATTTCAAAAACAAATTCATTTCAAAATTTTCAAATATCTCAAAAACAAAGATCAATAGAATTATGCGGTAAACGGTTTGTTTATTAGCTAAGCTGTAAAAATGTTATACAGAAGTTTTAAAAATTAGTTGCAAAAACCGCTAACAGATGGCGCTGTAATCGCAATGCCTATAAATTGTGTTTTGAAGTCCAGAGCACTAGCGTTTCATTCCTAGATGGCTTCCTATGGAAGAACAAAAATTTGAAAGACCACTTCTTCGTTTGGGTGAAGTGCAGAAGTGGAGACATCTGGTCACAGAATTATTGCATCAGTTTCAATTTTAGAGAATTTCAATTAATAGAATTTTCAGTAAAAACTTTAGCAATCATTATATAAGAACTTATTAAATTATTTTATTTGGGTAATGTGCAGAAGCGGAGCCATATGTTGACAGAATTGAGATTTGTTTCAAATTTTGTTATAAGCTACTTCGGTCCGGATACCACTATCTCTATGGTATGTCTTTTCTCTCCTAATTGGTAGATCGTGGAATCGAATCCAAGTAGAGGAAGATTTGAAAAAAATGGAAATCTTTACTTTTTAATATTTATTTAAACTGTGAAAAAAGATTGAATAAAAAAATCCAAAGTTTCTGGTTTTAAAATTTAATTAAGCTAAAAGAAACCCCTTTTTAAAAAATCATTGAGCATTTATAATAATGATTCATAAATCATTTATTTTTAATTGTAGAGAATAGTTTGAATGAAAAAATACAAGTTTTCTATTTTTAAAAACTTAATTAAGCTAAAAAAAAATAATTTTAATTTTAAAAACTCGTTTTCATTTTATTTATCACTGAGCACAGAAATATGGTGCATCTTCTAGCGACAGGATCCAAAGTGTTGGAAAGGAATGCAGCATCCAAAATACTTTTGCTTTGACGTTGATAATATGGCTTATCATCAATTCCTTTTAAAAAAGAAATAATTTAATGCATAATTTCTGTCTCTAAAATTTTGTTTACAAAGAAAAGAAATATATGTGTATACAACCAAAGTATTATGCCGTGATTTAAAAATGTAAATGGGAAGTGCACAATTATTTTTTTCTTTATAATAATTCAGGTATAAACAATAATACCAAAATATTATGCCGTGATTTAAAAATATAAAAAATAAATAAAAAGTACGAAATTATTTTTCTAAATATATGCATTTTGATTTAAATAATTATATGGCATTAAAAATTGAATTTAATAAAATATTTTAGTAAGTTCTTATATAATGATTTCTAAACTTTTTATTGAAAATTCTATTAATTGAAATTTTCTAAAATTAAAGCTAATGCAATAATTCTGTGACCAGATGTCTCCGCTTCTGCACATTATCCAAATAAAATATTTTAATAAGTTCTTATATAATGATTGCTAAATTTTTTATTGAAAATTCTATTAATTGAAATTCTCTAAAATTGAAGCTGATGCAATAATTCTGTGACCAGATGTCTCCATTTCTGCCCATCACCCCCAACGAAAAAGTGCTCTTTCCCAATTTTCGTTCTTCCATAGAAAGCCGTCCAGTAATAAGACACTAGTGTTCTGGACTTCGAAGCTCAGTTTACAAGTATTGCATTTATAGCGCCATCTGTTAACGGTTTTTGCAATTAAATTTTGAAACTTCTGTATAACATTTTAACAGCTTAGCTAATAAACAAACCGTTTACCGCATAATTCTATTGATCTTTGTTTTTGAGATATTTAATTTTGAAATCAGGGTCTTATTCGCTGGACACCCTGCATATATATATATATTTATCTTCATTTTAATACATAAAATGTAAAGTTTATATTAAAGATATAATTGTAGGCTTCTTTTACAATAACTGTATTAAAATATGGAATAATTTTCTTTCCTTTTGGGTCGGATTCCTTTCAATTGATTATCTTTTTAGCAGTTTTTGCATTTACATGAAATTACAGTCCTGCGTCAGGATAAGTTGACGTATCTTCTTCGTTGCGAGTGAGGTACATTTTAAGTTTTTCAGTTTGTGCTTGATCTCTTTCGGTCGGAGTCATGATGGCCTGGTTTTTCACAACGAAGACCTGAATATTTATCAACTGAAAATCTATATATTTGACTATTAATTGTGTCTCATAGTAATAACCCCTGTGTTCATTTCTGTACATGAGGTATAAAATTATTACTTTATTATAAACGTTTTAAAATATAGAGTAATTTTCTTTTACTTTGGAATTTGGTGGAAGTCTGTCGGTTTTTGGTTTGAAGAAATTGTTTTGTAGGGTGCGCGCAGACTCCATTCCTAGGCGCTGAAGAATTTTGAGAGTGTACCATATATAGCATTAATAAAGCAAATAATTAAATATAATTAATAATTAATATGCATTAATAAAGCAAATAATTAAATAATTTGGTAACATTGCAATGATTGCAGTAAATATAATGTGACATTATTAAACCAAAAAAGTAAAAGAGCCGGATAATTAAGAACTTTAATTTATACTCGCTCCTTCACCTCCCCCCCTCCCCCCCCAAAAAAAAAAAAAAATCTGAAAAATTCTGAATCCTTGAAATCTAGCCATGTGGGGGCTAGTTTTCCTATGATCAAGCTGTACACAGCTGGGAAGAAATTGATAAAAGAAAATGTCTCTGATGTATTTTTAAAATGAGCCAAAGAACGATATATTAACTTTAAGAAAGTTCGAATAGGAAATTTTTTATAATTATTAATTTGTATACATAAAGCATTTATTTAGTGCATATGTTTTATTGCAATCAAATCTGATAAATAATAATTTATTATTAGCGTTTGAGTAATTTTGTAATTTTTGTTTGAGTCTGACGATTGATGATTGATAAATTTTCTGAAAAATCAAATTCCTTGGAAGGGGGGGGGGGGGCTATTGTTCCCCATCAGCCCCCCCCCCCTCAAATGGCGCCCCTACTTATGAAGTGCACTTAAAATATACATTCAGTACAATATGCGGTGCAAAAAATATTTATAAAATTAGTTATGGTACGAACGCGCCTTATTTGCCACGTTTGACGAACATTTTCCTGCTTGTTTATTGTTTAGCTGTTAACAGTAGCTTCTAAATAACGCGGATCTTTTCAGTATGAGATTCTTTTTCATTGTCAATCTCTCACAAAAATTCGCAGAAAACTGAAAATAAAGAGCGGGGGCTGACAGAAAGAATATTCGCCGTCAAGTCGCCATCTGAAGTATTAACTGTCTTTACATCCGAAAGGGAAAAAAAATATTTGCTTCTTGCATATACATCCTAAAGTCACGGTTTACGCGATTTGAGTCTCTTTGTTTATGTTCCGAATGTAAACACATTTTTTCTTTCCAGTGAAAGCAATACTCCAGACATCAATAGTACGTGGTCTTTTTTCTTTTTTACGATTTTTATTCTTAACTTAAGGTTGTTCTAGACCAGTTGCATAGCCATTCAAAAATTATGAGCGGAATTAGGTTTATCTATAATTGAAGATCTCGCGTGCAAAACAAGGAATTAACAATATTCAAGTTTTCTAAAAAATCTATGAACAAAACCTTTATTATTGCTTCCTTTAAAAAGTCTGTATTGTGTAAATATGCCTTCATTTAACTGCGTAATTAACAACTAAAATTTTGTGTCAATAGAATTTCTTTTATTTATGGAACTTAATAAATTTTAATAACAAAACTCGTTGCACTTATCTAAAATTTATGTTTGTCTATGGTGTCATCTATAGAGTAATAAAAAAAACATCGTACTTTTAAAGATATGCCAGGATGCAGTTCATGTTTACATGGAAATCCGAAATATTCAAAAATGTCAGTTATCATATTTTACACGCGAGCCCCTCAATTTTTAAAACATCCGTTCAAACTAATTTTTAATGTTATTAACACAAAATTAATATTTTAATTATTTCTACACTTCCAGGAAACTTTAACAAAACTACTACTCCGCTTAATAATGTAAAGAAAATACCTAAGAAAAGATTTTAGAAAACGCATAACACTTTTGAAAACATATTTCAACACTAGCCGAAAAGGTTACTCTAATTCTTTTGTGTAGCTCTGTAAATGGTCTATAGATTTGTATATATTCTGCTTAGTATACTAAAATTTAGATCAGTTAGGAAACGCATAACACAATTGAAAATTCGTCTTTTAGCATTTTCTACACTGTAAAAAAAAATCTGTAATTCTACAGATGTAAATTTACAGAAATCTGTATGCTTACTAAAATTTTATCTGTACAGTGTACAGAAAAAGATGTAAATCTACGAAATAAGGTTTGTAAAGCTACAGAAATCTATAGCTTTACAAATTAATCTACTAAAATTACGATAATCTTACTAAAATTTTATCTGTAACCCGGATTGTAGTTACATAAATAGTTCTAGGCATCCCATTTTCTTACAAAATTCTTAGTAACCTTACATATTTTATGATTTACAGTGCAACCGTGTATATGTTACATGAATTTTTGTTGTTGCCATTACATAAAAAGTTCTAGGAATCCCAGTTTCCTAGAAAAATTTTAGTAACTTTACAGATTTTTTTTTTTTTTTTTTTTTTTTTTTTTTTGCAGTATACCAATAGACGGTCACGTACTTGAATTATTTTGTACAACCTTGCACAGGGGAGACCGGGGCTAGTTGGCTACAGGGGTAAGTAGGCGCAGTCTTTATCAATCGCCTGCTTGTGGATAGATTGCGCAACCAGTCACAGAGTACCTTTCTTCTTGCTTTTTACAATCCTCATTGTAGTTTTGCAGCGTACCTACGTGCAGTGGACATTTATTACGATTTTTCTGTTTTTTGCACTCATAAGTAATTCTTTGTTGCTTCATTCATTTTCTAATTTCTAATACTTATCTTAATAATTGCGATTTAACTTGTGCAGTTTTTCTTAGTGTGTGATTAACTGTACCTACCCCATATGTGATTTACTTGGATTACTTATGCTAAGATGGTTACGTGTCCCTTTTGTGAAGAAATTTATTATGGTACTAGTAGGCGCATTGAACACGGCGCAAGTTAGCTCGGTGTCTGGTGTGTGCTGGTAGCTTGAAAAACAGCAAACACCGAGAAAAGTGGTTGCAATGCAAGATTTTGGGCACACGAGGCTTGCCCAAACGGAGACACTCGATTTTTTATTTGTGACAACTGTAACTCTGATGATGATATCGAGTAGGATAAAAGTTACTAAATGTTAATGTTTTATTCATTATTTTTATGTCTGTATAATTTAGAATTTACATTGCACGGCGATAACGTCTTTATTTAAACTTACTGGCAATGATAAAATTGATTTCTCTTAACTGCGTGTCTCATTTGAGTTTCATTTAAATTTTTATAAAGCGTGTGCCAACTTACGCCATAGGTATAGACAACTTGCCCCGTGATGAGGTAGGTTGGCGCACAATTTACCTTTTCCTTTAGGCTTCCGCTAAACTTAAACTACAAAAGCTACAAACTCAAAACTCCGGGTATTTATAGCCCAATGCCTGTTCTTTAATATATTCTCTCGCCATCTTCCGCGAATGACGTGTTTTCTGGAGCTCTGATTCAAAGTTTCTTAAAAGTGGTAATTATTGGTTTATTTTGCTCAGTAACATATGCATGGCATTCTTTAATCTTAGTTATTCATGTATGATAGTTTTATAAAGATTTAAGTGCTTAATAGTTGTATAATTGGACTTAGAAATTTTCTGCTCTTCCGTAAGCACATGCTTTTGCAATGTGGCTTACAATGATTTATTAATTAGTCTATAGCTCAGTTAATTTTTATTATTTTCGTTTTATCTTGATTTATAAGTTTACTCTTACCTTAAGGATTAATTTGCATTTGGTTTTTCTTTTCTGTGTAAAGTATTTCATGAGTTATAATAGTTGAAAGTTTTCGGTGGTCGTATCACGGAAGTTTGTTTTGGTCGCCATCTTGTCATTAGAGTTTAGTTTAGTTGTTTTCTTGCTTCTTGGACTGTTTTCTGTGGTGTTGAGTTGTTTTATTTTTATTTGTGTTTGTCATTCTTATTTGGAGTTTTTGTTTATGGAGTGATTGGGTTGTTTTTTTTTTTAAATATTTTTAAGTTACAGTTTAGTTTCCTAGGCAACCCTGTTGTTTGGCTTAGTTGAGTAATTAAGCGTATTTTGCTTATATTTAAGTAATTCATAGCAACGGTGTTGCATGGTGCAGTTGTACATTATTAGGTGTTTTGATAATTTTGCTTTTTATTTACCACGTGCCGTGTGTGTCACATCACAGTTTAAATTTAGTAGGGTAGGCGTGTGGCGCCTTTTACACTATGACGCAAAAGTTTAGACAATGACGTCATTCAGCTTTAAAATGTAGAATTATGACGTCAGAATTACAAAAACCTGTAAATATATTCAAAAACTGATTTAAAATGCTATGTACAAAAGACAGTCGTTTTATTTGCTATAATACAATTTTTTTTCATAAAAATTCAAATGTGCTTGTCGCAAAAGTTTAGACACTATTCTAAATTTCTTTGAATATTCGCTGGCATATGCAAATTTAGAATCGATGATGTCACAAATTTGGAGTACTTAAGTTCTGCAAACGATTGCGCTTCATAGTCGACATGCCGAGAGCTAAAGAAATTCAAGTGAATGAGGTTTCAAGGATTTGGCAGTTGAAAGGTGAAGGGAAGAGCGTTTCTGAAATTTCTGCTATTATTAATAGGTCAAAAAAATCTATTTATCGAGTTTTATCGAATGGTTCCGAATATAAAGCAAAATGTCGGTCTGGGAGGCCACGTGTGACAAATGTACGAGAGGATCGCCTGATACAAAGACTAGCGAGTACTCAACAAATGGGCGTACGTGGAGTTCAAAGCTCATCGGGACTCTCTGTATCAAAGGATACGATTCGTAGACGAATTTTGGAAAAAGGAACAATCGTTTATAGCAAAATGCAGAAGAAACCAGCTCTGAAACCACATCATAAGTTACAAAGACTTATGTGGGCTCGAAAGCATATGTCATATGGAGAGAAATGGCAGTCAGTCATATTTAGCGATGAAAAAAAGTGGAATCTGGATGGTCCAGATGGTTGTTTATCGTATT
Source organism: Maratus speciosus (assembly GCA_963932465.1). Taxonomy (NCBI): domain Eukaryota; kingdom Metazoa; phylum Arthropoda; class Arachnida; order Araneae; family Salticidae; genus Maratus; species Maratus speciosus. The sequence goes on along the minus strand of OZ010790.1, from coordinate 222,781,123 downwards.
GGCATGACTTGCGGAAGGAACCTCGACGTTTTTTTTAGTCGCAGACAAGGAGGGGGCTCGGTGATGGTTTGGGCAGCCTTTTGCTATAATGGACAAGTATCTCTGACCTTCACCAGTGGTCGTCAAACTTCACAGCATTATACACAGACATTAGAAGAAAACCTACTGCCATTTGCTGAGCTTCTAGGGGGTCCTCAGTGGGAATTTCAGCAAGACAATGCTTCAATTCACACTGCAAAACATTCAAAATCTTGGTTTAATTCCCATAATATAAGAGTTCTGGACTGGCCAGCATGTAGCCCAGATCTTAACCCTATAGAAAACCTTTGGAGCATCATGTGTCGCAAAGTTTATAGCAACGCTAGACAATACTCTTCTGAAAAGGAACTTAAGACATCTATTGAGAATGCATGGTACGATATCGATCCACAAACTATGCAAGATTTAGTTTCTTCCATGCAATCTCGTGTATATGACGTAATACATAAGCATGGATGCGCAACCAGGTTTTAAAAATTGTTTATTTCGATTTTATTTAATTTGTGTCTAAACTTTTGAGACAGCAGTTTATTTTTGTTACCATTTAATTTATTGCAATATGCACAATTCCACTTTTCTTTGTTATAAATATTGTTTATATGTACAGCACATTAATTTCAAGCAGTGATTTGAAAATTGAATAAATATTTTTCAAAGTATGTAAGAATTTCTTCATTGTCTAAACTTTTGCGTCATAGTGTACAGTTTCATTCATTTCTCCGGCGGTCTATTTCTTTTGATTCATTTAAGAGGTGATTTGTGCCTTTATTTTGGTGCTGCCCTCTAACATCTACGCAAGCTTTTGTCCACCTCTTTTGTTTTTGTCGCCCTTGCTCAGTGAGGAAGGCTCCTTATATATACTGAAAGTTTGTTCTATCTGTTATCGACAGTAGAGATTTCGACGGTGTTTATTGGTGCGCTGCAGTTGTTTTGGTAGAGGGTCATTGGTGTTCAATTTTTTATTTTATTTTATTTATTTATTTATTTATTTATTTTTTCCAATTTAATTATGAGTAAATTAGACAAATTGATTAAGGATTTGGAAGAAGAGGACTTTCCCTCTGCAATTCAGCAGGTGAACACCTATTTGTACGAAGTATTGGAGGCACAACAGACGAAGAGTGGAGAAGGCAAGGTGACGAAAGATATAATGGGAATTGTCAAAAAGTGTCACGATTATGTATCCCGGCGCTTAGTTAAGGCTCACAGAGAATGTGTAGCAAATGAGGCAAAAATTAAGACTATGGTTACAGATAGTAAGGCATACGAAGCTTTGATACAAAGAACAAGATCAGGAGGATCAGAGTTGTTTTCTGAGCGTTTGGGCGACAAGTCAATAAGAAAGAAACTGATAAGGAAGGATGGTGGTTATACGATGGTGGTGGCGCCGAAGGAGGGAGCGGAAATGAATGTTAATAGGGTAAGGGATGACTTGAGGAGAGTTTCAAAGGAAACGGAGGATTTTCCAGTACTGATAGATGTTGTCTCGACTAAGGCTGGACAGCTGATTATAAAAGTCCAAACTCGGCAGGATTCAGACAAATTAAGGAAATTGATGAATGATAAGGTGGAGAAAGTAACAGTGACAATGGCACGAAGGCGAAGGAGTCGAATACTACTTTTGAGTTTGGACCCAGATATAGAGAAGGATGAGATTACTAAGACAGTAAATGGTATATTGAGGGCAGGTGGCTTTGAGGATGATTTTGAGATTGAGGTTGTTCGGAAATTTAATACTAAGATGGGAAATATGAATTGGATATGGATTATGAGTGTTTTTCTTATTTGTTAGATCGTAAGATATTATGCATTAATTTTGAGAGATATAGGGTCGTAGAATATGTGCAAATAATAAGATGTTACAGATGTCAATCTTACGGTCATTTGGCATCGAAATGTAATGACGACCAGAAATGTGCCAAGTACGCAGGGGATCATAATATTAAGGAATGTAATGTAGAAACGGAATCGAGTGTGAACTGTTTCAATGAAGAGAAAGACTTGGATACAGCTCATAGAGCCGATAGTGTAGACTGCCTTTGTTTTAAGCGTTATAGGAGAGTATTCTCCCTAAGCGCTTGTAACGGTCTCCACTTCGGTTCCTTCTGTCTTTTTTAGTCTGACATTTTGTCAGATCAACCTTCAGCATTGCTCCGAGGCTAACGATACTTTGGTTCGTTACGCTGAGAAGCATGGTATTTTATTCTTTCTTTGTCAGGATCCTTATGTGTACAATGGTAAAGTTCCTGGATTAGATCCAGACTGGTTGTGTTTCACCTCTTTTAAATGCTCTGCCTGTATAATTTCTACTAACAAATCCATTGCATATGTGAAAAGCCTAATAACCGATAATAGTGTTTTCATAACATTAACTCTTGAACAAGGTCCTATAGTATTGGGCTCAATGTATGCTGTCCCGTCGGGAAATTTGGATGCAGACCTTTCCTGCTGGATAAACTATTTTACAAACTGTTCAAGGCTACTGGTGTGTGGAGATTTCAATGTGCCGTTGAATTCTTTGGGCTATGTAAGGGAGAATAAAAGAACAGAGATATACTTAGAATACCTGATGATAAGTAACCTACGCTTGGTGAATGATCCTAGAGCTCCCCATACATATGTTCAGGATGACAGAAAGGGTCGTTCGGATTTAACTCGAGCCGGCCTGGATGTCCTTCCATACTTACAAAACTGGATGGTAGATGATACCTTCTATTCATTTTCAGACCATAAATATATATGTTTTAAGCTTAATTTGAATATAGTGGAAGGAAAATTGATAAGATATAAAACAAAGAATAAATCACTGAAGAAGTTTAACCGTGTATTTGGTGTAAAATACGACTTGTTGTTAACTTCATTGGAGAGAGTGACCAACGTTGATGCTTTGGAAGATTGGCTGAATAATTTTAATGACTATTTGATTCATGTGATGAATCGCTGTTTCAAGCTTGGCACAATAACACATAAACCAAGTATAAATTGGTATACCTTGGAGTTGAAAATAGAGAGAAATAAAGTTAATGCTTTATATAAAAGACACAGAAGAAACCTTGAGAATGATCACTATAGAGAAGCATTTATTTCTGCCAGAAGAGGATATAAGCGTAATTTGAGAAAGGCTAGGAAGGATGGTTGGACGAATTTTTGTAGCAAAACAAATGAAGCATATGGCAATCTTTATAAGTATGTGTCGGGTAAGAAGTTCAATCCCTCTGATATGGCTTTCTCAACTTTAGAGAAATCAGAAGTTTTTGACGATTATGATAATGTGGCAAGCTTACTTATGTCAGAACATTTTCGAGTAAATGAAATCCCCCTAGAAGTACATGCACATGTAGGTAACAGCGATTTCGGTTCTTCACCAGAATTTCATCCATTCACAAAAAGGGAACTTAAAACTGGACTATATCAACAGAGTAATAATAAAGCACCTGGTTACGATAACATAGATGCAATAATTGTTAAAAATCTTTGTAAAACTTTTAGTATTTTAATGCTTAATTTATATAATACATGTTTGCGTGTTGGTCACTTCCCCCAGACATGGAAAAAAGGCTTAATTGTTTTCTTCAGGAAGAGAAATGGACCTGCTAATCAGCCCCGTTCGTACAGACCGATTTCTTTACTTCCAATTTTGGGTATGGTGTATGAGCGTTTGATAAAAATAAGAGTTATTACAATATTAGAATCTTCTTATTATTTTGATGATAATCAACATGGTTTCCGAGAAGGACGAAGTACGAACACAGCGTTAGAATCACTTAAGAAGATGGTGAAGGAAAAGTTACAGATTTTTAAGTATTGTGCTGCGGTGTCATTTGACATCTCTGGTGCATTTGACATTTTGGACTGGTCAATAGTTTCTCATATTATTGATGACTTACCCATTTATTTATATTTGAAAGATATTCTAAAGAATTTCATTTCATTTAGACTTATAGGATTCAAATTTTTAACTGGCATTACATGGTTTAGAATTTTCTTTGGATGTCCACAAGGTTCCTGTTTGGGGCCATTGATCTGGCTTCTAGTGGCAAACATTATTTTAAAAAGATCAAGAGTTTTGAATATGGACTTAATTTCATATGCGGATGACTCAATTGTAGTCGAAGGTGCAAATACTCAATCTGCTCTGGAACATAAGATTAATGAGAAAGTATTGGCATTTGCTACGATTTGTGGTAACCATAATTTAAATATTAATTTAGAGAAGACAGTCGCTATTATGTTCGGAACAAGGACGTTAGAAGAGACGTCCACTCTTTCGGCTATATGGAAGAAGTATTCCAGTCAAGGACAATATAATGTACCTAGGATTCAAGTTGGACAGTTTATTTGATTGGCTCGAGCACTTGGACATGATAAGATCTAAGGTTACTTATTTTACGTGTAACATGAGAAAGACAAGAGTACATGACATTGGAATCACTTTGCAATATTTGAAGGTATGGTATTTGACTGTATTAAAGAAACATATTTCATATGGCCATGAGGCATAGTTTACAGATTTGCGATGTCATGGACTTCAGAGTCTCTCATCCTGCCAACGTATATGTTTATTATAAATAGTTCGTTCATACAGATCAGTATCTACAGATGCACTCTGTGTTTTGGCGGGAGCACCTCCTATTTATCTGGAATTCTCAGGTTCGGCATTAAAATATAGAATCTTAAAGGGCGTAGATTCAATCGAAATAGATAATCTAAAAATAGATGCTTCGACGTTGGGGAGGAAAATACATAGCTACGAGTATCCCAATTACTATGAAAAGCACCACATAAATTTTATAAATCCTGTTACTCGAGTTGTTCCAAGGGTAAATCACCCAATTATCTTCACCGACGGATCAAAAATGTTACAAGGAGTGTCATCGGCTTTTACGGTAACCCTGAAGGATAATACAATTTATGAACAGAGAATTAAGCTGAGAAGTTTCAATACAATCTATCAAGCTGAACTGGTTGCAATTTCGGAGGCAATAGACTGGTGCCGTTCTACAGAGTTTAATAATTTCTACCTTTATACAGATAGCCTATCCTCATATAGTGCCATGCAGAGACTCTTTCCAACAGATGAGATATTATATAAAATATTTACAAATTTAAGACTTATGAATAACAAGATGTTACATATTGGTTGGGTGAAGGCCCATGTGGGAATTACCGGAAATGAAAGAGCTGATTATTTAGCAAAATCAGTAATCCAGGATGACGTATACGACAAGGAAATAGAAATTTCAATACCGCAAAGTTATTTGAATTTGCATATTAAGGGGTCTTGTACCTTTTAAACGCGTCGAAAATTAACGAAAAACTTCAAAGTTTGAATTAGTCTATCTTCAAAGCCTTTTGATGTATAAACATGAAATTTCGGATATTGATTAAATAGATTGTGCTTTGTAGTGTGCTACCATTAGAAATTTATTAACCCTTTACAGAATTTGTGTATTGTTGAAATCAAAATAGCTCTTTTTTTAGCCCATAAGTCATTGCGCGCATGATATCTTGAGAAAGTATGTATGGATTCGCATGAAATTCGGTAAAGATACTAATCATATATGTGTGTTTAAAATGATCTACTCTTAGGCTTAAATTATTTCATTAACTATATAAAAAAAATATTTTCGTAAAAAAAATAAAAATTTTGTATTTTTAATGAATAAAAATAGTCATAACTAAAAATATTACCATTGTAAATACTTAAAAGTAGATCATTTTAAACACACATATTTGTTTAGTATCTTTACCAAATTTCATGACAATCCATACATACTTTCTCAATATATCATGCGCGCAATGACTTATGGGGTAAAAATAAGAGCTATTTTGATTTCAACAATACACAAATTCTGTAAAGGGTTAATAAATTTCTGTTGGTAGTATATTACAAAGCACAATCAGTTTAATCTATATCCAAAATTTCATGTTTATACATAAAAAGGTTTTGATGATAGACTAATTCAAACTTTGTAGTTTTTCGTTAATTTTCGACGCGTTTAAAAGGTACAAGACCCCTTAAAAAGACATTGATTAAAGAATGGCAAAGTTATTGGAACAAGAGTACTAAGGGGCGTGATACTTTTGCAATTATACCGAGAGTCAGCTTGGATTACCTGTGTGATTCACAAATCAGTGTATATTATATAACAGCCCATGGTTCTTTCCCAAGTTTTTTACATAAGATTGGCAGGAGGGAAAACGACAGGTGTAACTGTGGGAAGAGAGGCGACGTGAGGCATTTCTTGTTTGACAAATGTCCATTAATACCATACAGATTCTCATTTATTCGAAACCGCTCAATAGAATGGAACATCAGAAATGTTGTTTTGGCAAACTCTAATTATGATAAACTCCGAAAGATTTATAATCAGCTTAACAAGTACTATTCATTTATAAGATACGTCTTTTAGGTGTGATTCTTGTTTGACGGAAACTTAATTAATTATTCAGTGTTATGCAGTTATAATTCATCAGTTTTCATTTTTAAAGAAGAACTGGTGTTTTAATAAAAACTATCTTAAAAACTTTTAAAAAAAAAAAACTTTTCAATTGACAATTTTATTAATATAAATATTCAGCATTTTTTGGTTTTGTGGCATTGTCCTTACCATATGTGATTGTGATATATATATATGTGTGCATATATATATATGTATATATATATTTTTTGAATTTACAAGTTAAATAATCAATCACGAGTTTCTTACTCTATAATTTTTCTTCGAGCTTCTGCGTCACATTCGAATCTTTTGTTTAAAGGGACTTTTTGAACACTTTCATTGCTGACATTGTAAAGACTTTTCAGTTTCTTATAAACGGACTAACAAGTTGTGGTCAACTGAGGACTGTAATAGAATGTAACATCGGATATGTTGTTCTGGCAAATGCTAATTATATAAAACTTAGTAAGAATTATGAACAGCCTAATAAGCACTATTCATTTGTAAGACACGTCTTTTAGGCGTGGTTCTTGTATGGTGGAAATTCAAGTAATTATTCAGTGCTTTACAGTAATTCGTTCATCAGTCTTCTTTTTAACAAGAACTGGTGTTTTAAAAACTATTTTAAAAACTTTCCAATTGACAATTTTATTAAGGTATTTATTCTGCATTATTGATTTTGTTGCATTGCTCTCAACCATGTGTGATTGTGGTATTTTTGAATTTACAAGTAGAATAATGAATCAAGTGTTTTCTAATCAAACAATCTTTCTTCAAGCTTCTACGTCACATAGGAATCCTTTGTTTACAGAGACATTTTGAACACTATCATTGCTGACATTGTAAAGACTTATCAGTTTCCTTATATACGGTCTACAAGTTTTGGCTAACTGAAGACTGTTGGACATTTACTTTTCATGTATCATGTAGTGAACTATGATGTTCTGTATAGACTTATTCTCCGTTCAGGGACTATACCTGTTTAAAAATTTATACATTAAGCATAGCTTTATAGAGTTTTGTCATGCACTAATTAAACTTTTTTTTTTTTTTTTTTTTTTTGAGTTAAGAGGCTTTGTTTAGAGAAACCTTTCAAGTTGTTTTTAGTTATCGTCACAGCGCAGGTATGTCTGTGCCATCTGTAAAATTTGTTTTGTAAATTTTGATTTCATATTTTCAGTGCCAAGTTGGCCCATGCACTTATTTTATGGTTATCTTCAGCGAAATTCGCTGATTCTGTTGAAAAATTATTTTATTCATTGCCGCTGTTTTTCCGGGCTCGTTTCCTGAGCTGTGTGGTCGTGGATGGTAGAGGGGATTTTTCCTCCGGGGCATTGACCCTATGCCAAATTTGGTGGGCGCCCCGGTTGGGTGATTCTGTCCTTCTTCTGCCTGTTCTTTAAAAGCACAGTTAAAGTTTCTTAAAAACTTTAACAAAAAATTAATAAAAATCAATAACTAAAAACTGCGCCTACTAGTCCCGGTCTCCCCTATTACCTGCAGATTTTTATACACGCCACACATTAAGCTGATTTTTAATTCAGCCAAAAACACTGTTAAAAGTACTGAAGACACACTTGCAGGAATTACTATTCATAGGCGGCCATGTATCCAATTTTTTGCGTATCCCTGTATATGGTTTTATTTATATGCTACAAACATCTCTGTAAAATATAGTTGAACTGGAAAATTTATAACTCAAATTAAAAAAACCCTTTAAGGAATTCACGCTCATTATCATTAATGCTTACAAATTTGTATCGTGTTGCCCTGTATAGGGTCTATAGAATTTTTACACTCCATTTAGTGTGCAAAAATTTAATTTAACTGAAAACGCATACCATAACAGAAAACGTACTTCCAGCAATCATTCTTAACACGCTCGCTGCCATCTACGAGAATACTCGTAGTTGGCAAACTGGGTTTTCTTGCCAGGTACGAGATAACTGGTTATTGATCTTCTTATCTAAATCACCGATTACGAGCACTGCCATAGAAAATACCTGCAACGTTTCACGTACCAACAACGAGCATACTCGTGTGAATTTATTTGTTGCTAAAAGTAATTCGTCATATATATAGTATTTAAATAATGAAACAGAAAATAATTTAAAAGTACTAAATTGCAGATATGATCTTGGCGTGTATGAACAGATGCACCATCTCAGCTTTGGCAGCGAACGTGTTAATATACAGTTCTTCAGCTACAGTATTGTATCAGAAATCTTTTGTTAAATGTTCCTGTTGTAAATGAACAATAAATGTGATGCAGACCATATTCTACCGCAAGCATCTTGAGTAATATTGTTAAAGAAATAGTCATCTCATTAATTTTTTTTTAATTTATACATCGCATATTTGGACAGTCCCAGGACTTAATTTCTAACAAAAAAGAATTACCGGAATATTCTGCAGTTCTAACAACCGTGCTCGTCATTCCAATCTAAATAGCTATATTTCGTGCATTATTTGCAAAATTTAAAGCATTTTATTTTTCTTAGCAAAATAAAAAAATTAAATATATCTATCAGCATATAGAGCTGTCAACTATTCCACTTTTCAGTTATCACTCTTTCCGAATAGAAATCTTTGCCTAATTTTAATGTTAATTAATTGTAGAATTCTGCGATTAAATATGATAAGCCTTATCATACTGATAAGCCTTATCGACCGCTAGCGGGCCCCTCCTTTAATCGGGGCCCCTAATTTATACGTAATCTTGTAATATGAAATCACGAACAGGTTACCCACTATATACGGCACTGATATATGATAGCAGGCGGGTGTGGTGTGCACGCACTACAAAATCTTGTAAAAAATATAATATCGAAACGAATGAACCTCGGACCAGATCTCTTGGGGGAGGAGTCAAAGCGAGCGGAGGAGCACAGCAGCTGCATAATATGATTAAGTCGTCACAGGTCTTTAGGCTTATCCAACCATATGTCACATGAGAAGTCTGCATCTGAATTTATAAAAATGCCCTCCCCGTGGGGGCAAAGGGGGGGAGGGGTGCGGGAGGTGGATAACATGAGTAAGTGTTCATAAGCCTTTCCAACAATATGTCACATGAGGGGTCTCGGCTAAATTTAGAAAAACACCCCGTGGGGGAAAAGTGGGGGAGGGGCGGTCATCGGAGGTGCATTACATCAATAAGTAGTCACAGACCTTCCCAACGATATCTCACATGTGGGGTCTTGGCTAAATTTGGAAAATTGTTCCCCGATGGGGGGCAAAATGGTGGGATGGACGCCGGAGGAGCATAACATCAATAAGTAGCCACACACCTTTCCAACGATATCTCACATGAGGGGTCTTGGCTAAATTTGAAAAAGTGTTCCCCGGGAGGGGCAAATTGGGGGAGACTGTCACCGGAGGTGCATAACATCAATAAGTAGTCACAGACCTTTCCAACGATATCTCACACGAGGGGTCTTGACTAAATTTGAAAAAGTGTCCCCCGAGGGGGCAAAGAGTGGGGAGGACTGTCACCGGAAGTGCATAACATCAATAAGTAGTCACAGACCTTTTCAACGATATCTCACAAGAGGGGTCTTGGCTAAATTTGGAAAAGTGCCCCCGTGATTGGGCAAAGTGGTGGTGGGGACACCGTAGGTACATAACATCAATGAGTAGTCACAGACCTTTCCAACGATATCTCACACGAGGGGTCTTGACTAAATTTGAAAAAGTGTCCCCCGAGGGGGCAAAGAGTGGGGAGGACTGTCACCGGAAGTGCATAACATCAATAAGTAGCCACACACCTTTCCAACGATATCTCACATAAGGGGTCTTGGCTAAATTTGAAAAAGTGTTCCCCGGGAGGGGCAAATTGGGGGAGACTGTCACCGGAGGTGCATAACATCAATAAGTAGTCACAGACCTTTTCAACGATATCTCACAAGAGGGGTCTTGGCTAAATTTGGAAAAGTGCCCCCGGGATTGGGCAAAGTGGTGGTGGGGACACCGTAGGTACATAACATCAATGAGTAGTCACAGACCTTTCCAACGATATCTCACACGAGGGGTCTTGACTAAATTTGAAAAAGTGTCCCCCGGGCTGGCAAATAGTGGGGAGGACTGTCACCGGAAGTGCATAACATCAATAAGTAGTCACAGACCTTTTCAACGATATCTCACAAGAGGGGTATTGACTAAATTTGGAAAAGTATCGTCCGGGGGGGGGGCGGCCACCGGAAGTGCATAGCATCAATAAGTAGTCACAAACCTTTCCAACGATATGTCACATGAGGGGTCTTGGCTAAATTTGGAAAAGTGTCCTGAAATTTCATATATTATAAATAATATTTAGCGGAGGGCTCCATAAAAAAATCCGATCTAAAATGATAAAAACGGAAAAAACTACCCTCGCAGTGGGGGCCAAATTGGGGAGGGGAGGAAGAAAGTCCCATAATATGAAAGAGTCATCCGAGAGCTTACCGATGATGTTTCACATGACTGGTTCAAAAAAAGTTTGAAAATTGCTCCCCCTCCCTCCCCCGTGGGCCCACTCTTTCGCCCCGGAATTCACACAGCCGCCACTTTAAAATTTTTATGTTCAATAAATAATATTTACCGGAAGACTGCATAAAAAACCCACATCTAAAGTTATATTTAAATTTATTATAGAAATCGGCTACGGTTTTAAAAATTTGATCGCCCCTTCCCCATCCCCCTTTGGGCGAAGAAAGGTTCATAGTATGAAAGAGTGGTCAAAGGGCTTTTCGATTATATGCCACAGGAAGGGTTCGGTAAAATTTTTAAAATTGCACCCCGCATGACTCCACTCTCACGTCCTCCTCCCTCGAAATCACCCGACCCACCTTCCTCTTTGAAATTTTTATATTTAATAAATAATTTTTATCGGAGGGCTCCAGAAATGTGACATCTTAATAGGGCTAAAATAAGAGAAACTTTGAAAATTAGGGCTTCATTTCACAGCTCATTGTCATGCCTCTTTCTCTATCTCGTCCCTTGGTACTCTCGATAAATTTTCTTACTTTTCTTCTCGGCCGAGGACGAGAGAAATCCTCGAAAAGCTTCTCATAGCGAAATGTTGAAAAGCGCGAGAGAAATCCTCGAAAGTCTTTTCATTGGGAGATTTCGAAAAGGACGAGATAAACCAGCGAGAGGCTTCCCATCGGGAAAGGTTGAAAACGGCGAGATAAACTCTCGAGAGACTTCCCATCCCGAAAGGTTTAAAACCGCGAGAGAACCAACCATCGAGCAGCTTCCCATCTGGAAGCGTCGAAATGCTGGAAAAATCAGCGAGATGAGATTTGCCGAAATGCGAGATGGAAATGAAGCTTTCAGAGTCAAACTTACCGCATTTCTGGTTTAAGTCATAATTTCTCAAAGGAGTCCATCTGCTTATCCAATCTCTTTTTAGCTCACAGCCTACATAAGCCTGAGAGCTAATGTACCCGTCGGTTCTGTGTGTATGCATGTACGTACATATGTATGTACGTAAGGCGATAGCTCTTGATTAAAATGTACGATTTGCTTCAATTTTTTTTATGTTCATTCTGATAAGGCGTTCCGCTGATTAGTTTTGACGGTTCATTGGTTAAGGATAGAGGGAGAGAAGGGGGGCTGCCCCCCCTCCTTAATTTAGATAAATAGGTTTTTCATGCAGAATTATTCGATTTGCTCCATATTTCGTATATCGGTTTATTATGTTAAGGAGCTTCCCTGATTAAACTTGGAGGTTCATTAGTTAAGTATGAAGGGGGGAAAGTGGGCTAGACCCCCTCCTTAATTTAGATAAATGGGTTTTTCATGCAGAATTATTCGATTTGCTCCAAATTTGGTATACCGGTTCATTATGTTAAGAAGTTGCCTTGATTAGACTTGTAGGTTTACGGGTTAAGTATAAAGGGGGAGAAGGGCTGGACCCCCCCCCCTTAATTTAGTTAAATGGGCTTTTCATGCAGAATTATTCGATTTGCTCCAAATTTGGTATACCGGTTTATTATGTTAAGGAGCTTCCCTGATTAAACTTGGAAGTTCATTGGTTAAGGATAAAGGGGGAGAAGGGGGGCTGGTCCGCCACCCCTTAATTTAGATAAATGGGTTTTTCATGCAGAATTATTCGATTTGCTCCAAATTTGGGATACCGGTTTAATATGTTGAGAAGCTGCCTTGATTAGATTTGGAGGTTTACGGGTTAAGTATAAAGGGGAGGGGCTAGTCTCCCCCTTAATTTAGATAAAAGGGTTTTTCATGCAGAATTATTCGATTTGCTTCAAATTTAATATACCGATTTATTCCGATATGGCGCTTCCTTCATTAGATTTGGAGGTTCATTGGTTAAGTATACAAGGGCGAAAAGGGGGCAAGTCCCCTCCCCTTAATTTAGATAAATGGATTTTCATGGAGAATTATTCAATTTACTTTAATTTTTTTTTCTATCTTCGTTCTGATAAAGAGCTTTCCTGATTAGATTTGGAGGTTCATTAGTTAAGTATAAAAGGGTTAAATTGGTTAGACCACCCTTAGTTTAGCGATATGTTTCTTTTTTTCATGCAGAATTATCTGATTTGCTTCAAATTTGATATACTGAAGGTTGATTTGATATAGTTAAGGAATTTCCCTGATTAGATTTGGAGGTTCATTGGTTAAGTATAAAAGGGGCAAACGGGGGATATTTCCCTTCATTTATTTTTTGAGGGACATTATTCTTTGAAATAAGAGTATAATATGCAATTAGTGTGAATAACCTGTGAGCTCAATGCCATCAGTTTAACTGGCACTTATCTTTTTACTGCTATTAACCGATGTGGGTTATGAAGCATAGTGGTTTATGTATTCAGTTCTGTATAGTCCTAGTTTCAAACTTTACTGTTAAATTTAGTGTCATTTTGCCCCGAATTTTCAATGTTTCTCTTATTTTAGCTCTGCCAAGCTGCACCATACCTGGAGACTCAGATAAATACTATTTATTAAATACAAAAAGTTCAAAGAGGAAGGTGAGTGAATTCTGGTGGGCGCGAGAGTGGACAAAGGGGGGGCGGGTAATTTTCAAACTTTTACCAAACCTCTCCTTGACATATCATCGGAAAGTCCTTTCACCATTCTTTTATATTATGAACCTTTCTCCTCCCAGAGTTGAATTACGGAAGGGGGCGCGGGGGGGGGGGGAGTGGGGGCGTGATTTTTTTTTTTAATTGTAGAGATTTCTACAATAAATATCATTAAATGAGGTTTTTTAATGGAGCTCTCCGATAAATATTATTTATTAAACATAAAATTCTAAAAGTGGGGCTGCGTGATTTCCGGGTATATTCTGGGATAAAAGAGGGAAGCCACGTGGGAGGGATAGATTTCAAACTTTTTTCGGACCAGTCATTTGGTATATCATCGGAAAGTTACTCTTTCATATTGTGAACCTTTCTTCTTCCCTCCCTAGTTTGGCGCCCCGAGAGAGGCACTTTTCGAACTTTTTTGAAATCGTAGCGTTTTTAAACATTTTAGATCGGATTTTTTTACGGAGCCCTCCGATAAATAATTTTTAATATATGAAAATTTCAAAGAGAAGGATGGGCAGGGTATATTTCGGGGGGGGGACGATAATTGGAATCCTGGGAGTTGGGACTCTTTTCTATCATTTGCTGACACCCCTCATGTGATATATCATTGGAAAGCTCTGTGACTACTATTTCATTTTATATATCGCTCGCGCCCCTCCCCTTACTTTGCCCCCGCGCGGGGGCACTTTTCTAAATTTAACCGACACCCCTCATGTGACATATCGTTGGAAAGTCCTGTGACCACTTATTCATATTATGCACTTTCCTTGCCCCTCCCCCCTACTTTGCTCCCCGCGGGCGTTCGTTTAATGTATTCCAGTCGAAGACTTTCTAAAAATGGGGAAATTAAAGATCCAATCTCAAATGACGTAGAAAAATCAATAAAAAATTTTGATCCCTTTTATCATCCTTTAGTTCATGTTTTTGCCACTAGGGGGTATTTTTATTCTTATTTTTTGGCCATTTTGGTGCTAATTGCCGAAAAATTCTAATTTTTGATACTTAAACTCCCCTTACCGCTTCATAGCTACTCGCGTTTTTTCAGCTTTTTTCAATCAGGGGGCAACCTTACAAGACTTTTCCAGTCTTATGGCTCCTTTATAGCCTCCCTTTGGTTTGTTGTTTTTTTATTCCATCTGTTTTCAGTTACCCTTCCCTATATTTAATAAAATCTGCCTTATATATATGTAAAAACAATGATTTCAATAATCGATTCCAGAACATCTCCTTTGCAGATTCTCGAAAGTAATCGATGACTGTATCGATTGTGTATTTTACGATAACGATTCTTTTCGATTGGTAAATTTTCGAGAATCGCCCATCACTAACCCCTATCACTACTATGAAATTGTCGGCCAGAATAGTAGCTAAGTTTTCCAATAACTCTTTTTAGCTTTTCTCGTTATAATCGATTGTAAAACATCTCGATTGTAAGATTCTAGGAATTAATCGATGGCTGTATCGATTGTGATTTTTTACGATGACGATTTTTCTCGATTGTCGAATTCTCGAGAATCGCCCATCACTAAGCAGATGGACTCCTTTGAGAAATTATGACTTAAACCAGAAATGCGGTAAGTTTGACTCTGAAAGCTTCATTTCCATCTCGCATTTCGGCAAATCTCATCTCGCTGATTTTTCCAGCATTTCGACGCTTCCAGATGGGAAGCTGCTCGATGGTTGGTTCTCTCGCGGTTTTAAACCTTTCGGGATGGGAAGTCTCTCGAGAGTTTATCTCGCCGTTTTCAACCTTTCCCGATGGGAAGCCTCTCGCTGGTTTCTCTCGTCCTTTTCGAAATCTCCCAATGAAAAGACTTTCGAGGATTTCTTTCGCGCTATTCAACATTTCGCTATGAGAAGCTTTTCGAGGATTTCTCTCGTCCTCGGCAGAGAAGAAAAATAAGAAAATTTATCGAGAGTACCAAGGGACGAGATAGAGAAAGAGGCATGACAATGAGCTGTGAAATGAAGCCCTAATTTTCAAAGTTTCTCTTATTTTAGCCCTATTAAGATGTCACATATCTGGAGCCCTCCGATAAAAATTATTTATTAAGTATAAAAATTTCAAAGAGAAGGTGGGTCGGGTGATTTCGAGGGAGGAGGACGTGAGAGTGGAGTCATGCGGGGTGCAATTTTAAAAATTTTACCGAACCCTTCCTGTGGCATATAATAGAAAAGCCCTTTGACCACTCTTTCATACTATGAACCTTTCTTCGCCCAAAGGGGGATGGGGAAGGGGCGATCAAATTTTTAAAACCGTAGCCGATTTCTATAATAAATTTAAATATAACTTTAGATGTGGGATTTTTATGCAGTCTTCCGGTAAATATTATTTATTGAACATAAAAATTTTAAAGTGGCGGCTGTGTGAATTCCGGGGCGAAAGAGTGGGCCCACGGGGGGAGGGAGGGGGAGCAATTTTCAAACTTTTTTGGACCAGTCATGTGATACATCATCGGTAAGCTCTCGGATGACTATTTCATATTATGGGACTTTCTTCCTCCCCTCCCCAATTTGGCCCCCACTGCGAGGGTAGTTTTTTTCCGTTTTTATCATTTTAGATCGGATTTTTTTATGGAGCCCTCCGCTAAATATTATTTATAATATATGAAATTTCAGGACACTTTTCCAAATTTAGCCAAGACCCCTCATGTGACATATCGTTGGAAAGGTTTGTGACTACTTATTGATGCTATGCACTTCCGGTGCCCCCCCCCCGGAGGATACTTTTCCAAATTTAGTCAATACACCTCTTGTGAGATATCGTTGAAAAGGTCTGTGGCTACTTATTGATGTTATGCTCCTCCGGTGTCCATCCCACCATTTTGCCCTCCCCCCGGGGGACACTTTTCCAAATTTAGCCAAGACCCCACATGTGAGATATCGTTGGGAAGGTCTGTGACTACTTATTGATGTAATGCACCTCCGATGACCGCCCCCCCCCCCCCCACTTTTCCACCACGGGGGTGTTTTTCTAAATTTAGCCGAAACCTTTCATGTGACATATTCTTGGAAAGGCTTATGACCACTTACTCATGTTATCCACCTCCCGCACCCCTCCCCCCTTTGCCCCCCACGGGGAGGGCATTTTTATAAATTCAGATCCAGACTTCTTATGTGACATATGGTTGGATAAGCCTAAAGACCTGTGACGACTTAATCATATTATGCAGCTGATGTGCTTCTCCGCTCGCTTTGACCCCTCCCCAAGAGATCTGGTCCGAGGTTCATTCGTTTCGATATTATATTTTTTACAAGATTTTGTAGTGCGTGCACACCACACCCGCCTGCTATCATATATCAGTGCAATATATAGTGGGTAACCTGTTCGTGATTTCATATTACAAGATTACGTATAAATTAGGGGCCCCGATTAAAGGAGGGCCCCGCTAGCGGTCGAAGTCACCTATTCTTTATTAACATCGACTCATTCCAGTTCACCCGCAGACTATTCTTGATAAATGTATGACATATATAATACATAATATATGATTTATAAAAGAAATTTGCAAACTGTAGTCATCGAGAAAAAATTTACACAATCGAAAAATATCGAGATGTCCATACAATCGAGAAAATCGAGAAAAACATCTCGTTATCGCCCATCACTATTTGAAAGTACTTTTTTTTCTATTCCATTTTGTAAAAAATTGCAATTATGCGATATTTAGAAGTTACAAAAATTAAAAGTGTTTATTTAGGTCGTTTTTACTATTAATATGACATTAAAGTTATTCCCGGACATCTTTTTTGCGTTATAATATATATTCACGGACACCTTTTTTGGTTTATAATTTAGATTCACGGACATCTTTTTGCTTTAAAATATAGACTGTTTATGAAATAATTAACACGGTGAAGATATAAATTAGCTGAGCAAGTTTTTCAATCCGAAACCGTATGTCGATTCTTTTTAGAGCTTCAATAGAAAACGAAAATGGAAGTTTTAATCAAATAATATAGTATCCATATGTATACACAGCTATGATATAAATTTAATTAATCAAAATCTTATACGTCTTACGAAGACACATCATTATGTATATGTGGGTATGTGCTGTGCATGTGTTTGTTTAAACTAAAATCAAAAATATTATTAAAACATTATTTTGTGTGGTTTTATAGCCATTAATCAAAGATGTTTATTCTCTTACGGGAGCATTATCATGCTCCCCCCCCCCCCTCTCCTTTAAACTGCAAAATTACCTCCCCAAAAGAACTTTGTATCAATAAATTTTTGGATTTCGAAATGTATTTTGTATTTTAAATGTATTTTGAAAATACATGCATTTTGTATTTGGACTTTTTCAATTTTGAAAAGTATTTTGTAATTTGTATTTTACGTCCTAAAGTCAATGTATTTTGTATCGAAAATCATTTTTCGGTGTATTTTGCCCAACTCTGTTCATTTATAATGGTTGTTTCATAATAATAGAAGCCATCAGTCCATCAGAAGAAGTAATGGAAATGCCGAAGACGACACTAAATTCTGAAAAAGCAAAATTCCTGTTCTCTAGTTTTTCATTTTACTTGGTGTGTATATATTTTATAGATTATATACAGGGCAGTACAAAAGATCTCAAGAACATTTTCGTTTAGTGGAGGAAAGTTTTAAAGGGGATTTTTTAATTGTGTTAAACGTTTAACTGAATTAACTTTTAGCATACTATGTAGTATACATACAAATCTATAGATCATATGCAGGCGCATGGGGCTGAAGAAAAAAAAAAAATAAGTGATATTTTTCAGACTGTTGATGGCAATTGCAGAAATTGGGTTTTCAAATGCGTCATGCGTTTTTCAAATTATTTATTTAGATATCATCGTTCAGTTTAATAAACTGTGAAATTTTGCTACAGTATTCTGAAAGTGTTGGAAAATGTTCCATAATCTATGCTGGACACATGATTTTTCGTTCTTGTGTATTGTCGAATTAATTTTCCCAAAATAATAGCTTTATTTTTATACAGTTTGTTAAACACTGATAGTATGAAATACATTTTAACGGAATAATGCAGAACAGCAAGAATACTACAAATTCAGTAATGAGCATGGTTATATTTTTACTTTTTCAAATTCATCATAATTAAGCATAAGTTTTAATTTTTTTAAATAAATTTGATGGTAGTTCATAAAATAAGAGTAATTGAGCATTCCATTAATGGATACTGGCCTTAAAATACTTAAAATAAACGCAATTTTGTAAATGTATATAAAAATAAAAGAATTCAAAGTTTTTATTACTAAAGGGGGAAATATCCAATAAAAACATTACAGCATAAAGAAGGAGTTATAAGAAAAAAAAATTAATAAAAGCTAAATTTTTATTAACCAAAGTTTTAAGGGGAAGGGGGTCCTTTTTTGGATATTTTTAACGTGTTTCAATCAGCAACAAAGCACTTATCTTAGCATACTCTAAACTAGTAACAAAGATAATTATAGTGAATTTTCATTTATTTATGGTGATCATTTAAAGAAAGGCAAAAGCTATAGAATGGTCTATAAGATTAAATATTCCACTTGTTCACAATATATATGCGTTCATATTTTCCGCAAATGCATTAGTCAGGGCAGGAGATGATTGTTGTAATATATTTAGTGTGCTGACACTAGATAGCATCACATGGTACGTATAAAACTCCATAAATAAATACACTGCTCAAAAGAATTAGGGGAGCACGTGGTTTTAACAACATTACGCAAATATTTACACCGATAAGTAACGTAAAATAAAACATCCATAATTTAAAGTGTAGTAGAAAACAGATTTAAAAAAAATTCACATGCAAATTAAAGTTTATGACGTCAAAAAGTAGAAAAGGAGATAAGTGTAGAAATCGGGGTTTTGCAGAAACGACTGTTTCACAGTCTCAGTTATAAAATTCAATTGCTCAGCTTGTGTTTTGAAAAAAGGTGACTTGAAAATGTCACAACAATGTGATTTAACGAAATCCATCGCTTGGCGTGTTATCAGGACAGTTGAATCTGGGGAAACACAACGGAGTGTAGCGGATGCTGTTGGGGTCGCAAGAAGTGTCAATGAAAGGCTGTGGAATCGATTTCAAGACACATGGAATGGTAGACATCGACAAGGGCAAGGTCGGCCATTGCTACCACAGAAACTGATGACCGATATATCCTGTTAACAGCTCGTCAAGACTCGAACGGGCAATGCTACTCTGCGGCAGACACAGTTGTTCCTGGCCACAGGACGAAGCGTGTCTAGCCAAACAGTCCAAAATAGGCTTCATCAGGGTAGTCTCTATGCACGTAAGCCAATGGTCTGTACTCTGCTGATCTCAAGCAGCTGTGCGGCCCAAACAAGCTGGGCAACTGTACATCGAGTTTGGAGGCAACGTTGTTAAACTCAAATTCTGTTTACAGACGTGGCCCGATTCAGCCTGGATGTGTTTTTGCATAGAGAAAAAGAGGCACTCAAAATAATCCCACATTCGTTCGCGAAAGATGACATTACAGACGAGGTGCGTTGATGCTATGGGCTGGAATCAGCATAGGTGGACGTACAAGCCTGCATATCATTCGGAATGGCACTTTGACGGTCCGAAGTTATACAGACGAGATACTGAGACCTCATGTCGTATTTTATATTCCAGCAATTAGTGATTTCTTCTTTTCCATGCATGATAATGCCAGACCTCATACAGTTCGTCTTGTGGAAAATATGCTTGAAGCTAAAACAATGCTGCGTATGGAATGACCAGCATGCTCTCTTGACCTAAATCCGATCGGGCTTGTTTGGGACATACTCAGACGACACATTGTTGCGAAACCAAGGCTTCCTTTTACTGTCCGGGACTTGTAAATTGCAACTCTTGAGCAGTGGAACAGTGTTCCCCAAAGTCTTATCGATAACTTCATCGCATCCATGGAAAACAGGTGTGCAGCAGTCTTAGCTGTTAGAGGAGACCACACGACATATTAAAAATCTTGCGTCATTTCTAAACAATACATTTTTATCATTTACATGAAACCAAATTGTTGCCCTAAACTAGGGGTGCACAACCTTTTTAAGAGAAGGGCCACTTACAAAAATGTTTGGGTTGTCGAGGGCCACATCAGTAACACAGACAGGATTCTATATCAGGAGGTTGGGTGTGGGGGGGAGTAATAACTCTTTATTAAGAAAAATGAATTTTTGTATATAAAAAATAAACAAATAGAAATAATTGTATGCAGGGCTTCTTCACATCTGTATTCATATCCATCTATAACCATACAACACTTTATGAAGACTAACTGTTCTTTCTTGATAAATGGATAATTTTGACAAAATTCACAATTTGTTTTCCACGAGCAATTGAAGAATCTTGAGATATTTTTGTGATCATTTAACAAAAAGTTTACATCAGTTGTCGAAATACATGATTGTTTTTACCGCGACAGAGTGACAAAATTCGCGATTTTTTTCTCGCGATAAATTGACGAAACTCGCGATTTCTCCGCAGCCGATCACCGAAATCTGAGATCTTCCGCGTCTGATTGGCAAATTTCGCGATTTTTTCTCCCGATCAACGAAATTCGTGATTCTTGACTGACGAAATTCGCGATTTTTCCGCGGCTAATCAGCGAAATTTGCAATTTTCCGCGCCTCATCGACAAAATTCGTGATTTTTCTGTGCCCGATTAACGAAATTTGAGACTTTTCCGCACCAAATCAGCAAAATTCGGGAATTTCCCGCACTCGATCAACGAAATTCGAGATTTTTGCGCGCCCGATCACCGAAATTCGCGATTCTTAACTGACTATGACGAAATTTGTAATTTTCCCCGCGATTTTTTCGCAGACGATCAACGAAATTTGAGATTTTTTCACACATGATCGAAAAAATTCGCGATTTTTCCTAACCCGATCAACGAAATTTGTGATTCTTAATTGACTGACGAATTTGTAATTTTTTTCCCGCGGAAAATTGACGAAATTCGTGATTTTTTCTCGTGATAAAATGACGAAACTTCTTATTTTTCCGAATCCGATCAACGAAATTTGGAATTTTTGAGCACCTCATGAAAATTCGCGATTTTTCCGCACTCGATTAACTTTTTCCCGCGGCAATTGGACAAAATTTGCGATAAACTGACGAAACTCGCAATTTTTTCGGATCCGATAAACGAAAGTTGCTATATTTTCCAGCGAGAAATTGACAAAATTACCGATTTTTTTTCCAGCAACATATGGACAAAAATTGCGATTTTTCCCAGTTATAAATTTTCGAAATTCGCGGGCCACAAGTTAACCCATCGCTGGCCACTTTTGGCCCGCGGGCCACAGGTTGTGCATCCCTACCCTAAACCATCTTTTCCTGTTCTTTCAATCTTTTCAAAGAATAAAAGCTCCCATACAAATTTGTTTGCGTCTTTTTTTCTGTATTGCGCATTGATACACGTGTACTATCCCTTTTATGCCCATACATGCGGCTGTCTTGCTCTGTTCTCTTTACTTTTTTGCTTGCTCCTCTAATTATTTTGAGCAGTGTAAGCAAGAAGAGAGTAATAAGAAAGGTCGGACATATATCTATAAATTAAATACTTCCCTTGTTCATAATGCATATATTAATTATTCAGACGATGAAATAAGCATTTATTATTTCGCCTCGTATTCTTTGCAAGTATTCTATATAAACAAACTAATTGGATGTGCCAATCGCAAAACTTTCTTCTATCTCATACATCTTAATCTTTCAAAAAGTAGTTACAGATGTTAATACTGCAATATTATTAGTTCAATACTATACCAAATTTGATTTTCATCTTAAATTTCTGCTTCAGTCAATTAATCGAAGTAAAAGCGAGTTAATCTCGATCATATTTATTAAAATGAATAGTTTTTCGTTATTCTTTTGTACATCAGCTGCTTTCCCGTGCTATCGTATCTATTTCCCGGAAATTAGATTCAAAACGCTAACTTTGGCTTTGGTAGTATTTTCTCAATGATATTTTGCTTTTATTAAAAAAAAAAACCTTTTACATAGTTTTTGAACAAGAATACCTGCCAATCTTATGCGTTTCCGAAAAGAAATGAATTCAGAAATGTGACAGAAAGTAATTCCTTTGGATTTGAGAAAAGCCTTAAAAAATGACACAAACATTTTCAAAAAATCTACTTTGTATTGTACAGCTTCAAAAGTTAGCATTTTCTAACCCTATATTCTAAACTACATTAATTTTTTAATGAATCAACATTTGAATTTTGAAACGTCAAAGACTAAGTAATCATTAATGTTACGATTGTGTGTTTTCTGTTTTGCGAACACATAGTAATCTAAAATATACTGTAAAAAGTTCCCATAAATATGTATATAGTACTCATTAAAGGAATCTTAATTGCATGTCAAGAAAAAAAGAAATTTTTTGTAGAAATTGAATCGGGCGGGCCGAGAACTGTGAAAATGTAAACGGGCCGGACCGAACTTTGTTTTTACACCAGGCCGGGCCTGGAAATTCCGGTCCGTGCAGACCTCTAGTGTAGGGAGAGGGCGAGTCGTTCTTACGGGTTGTTTACCAATATTTTTTGCAAGAAGGTTCGGTTTAGTTTTTCAGAGAAATTTGGTAGTAGTGGTGGTCCGGGGGGGGGGGGGGGAGGGAGGAACTGAGAGAGAATTTTTAATATCACAATAATCACTTTATTTACTGAAGAATATTTTATAATTGTACGTATTTAGTGTCTGAATTATATTCTATAGTAATTGAGAAAAAAAAAATTCCTCTGCACTTCAGAAGGACTTTTTTTTCGGAAGTGTGGGAGGAGGGGGGGGCGGGGTATCCCTAGCGATTTGATTGTTGTACTAAATCAATCCTTAGATTTTTGTATCAAAATATGCCTCCTCCACAGCAAGTTGCTAATTCAGATTACATAATACTCTACTCCAGAACAGTAGAGTGGTTTATTTTAGCAATGCATAGGGTAGATGGGGGTAACGATACGCACTTTTCATATATTTCAATATTTTATGAACACATTAGTCTAAACTTATGTGACGACTGATTAAAATGTTACATTGCATTTTCTCACCAATTTACAAATGTAGTTCACATTTTCACCGAAAGGTGCCACTGCAAAATAGGAAAAATAAAAGCCGGTATAAAGACGTTGCAAACTAATCGGATGTACCAATCCCAAAACTTTCTTCTATCTCATTCATGTTAATACTTCAAAATTCGCTATCACACTGCCAAAATTACATTGCAATCTACGCCCAGCATGAAGATTCTGAAGATATGAAATTCCGCGCATTAGTTCTTGAGACATGACAACCGCAGAAATCGTGTAAATCCAGCAAAATGAAGCCTAGCAGTGCCACCTATTGAGTGCTTTACACCAAAACCACCAAACAACAACTTATGTCAACGTCTAAACTAAATCTGAAGTTTGGGGAAAATCCGTGCATTAGTTTGAGGTAGAGCTATTGAAAAAATCGTGAAAATGCCAGCATAGCAGCGCCACCTATTGCCCGATTAACACCAAAACCTAATCAGCAACAACTTGCATCAACGTCTAACTAAATCCGAAGTTAGATGAAAATTGTGCATCAGTTCTCGAGATAGAGTTATAGCGGGAATCGTGAAATAGGCAGCACAGCAGCGCCACCTGTTGGGCGATGTACACCAACACGTAATCAGCACCAAGTTATATCAAGTACTAACTTAATCTGAAGTTTGATGAAAATCCGTGCATTAGTTCTTCAGATAGAGCTATTGCGGAAATCATGTAAATCCTGCAAAATGAAGCATAGCAGCGCCACCTGTTGAGCGATTTACACCAAAATTCTTAAAACGTCAATTCATGTCAAGGACTAACTGAATCTGAAGTTTGATGAAAATCAGTGTATTAGTTCTGGATATTGAGCTACTGTAGAAATCGCGAAAAATGCTGCATAGCAGCGCCTCCTGTTGAGCGATTTACACCAAAAACTAAACAGCCCCAATTGAACACAAATTTTTATAAAATTCCGTTCATTAGTTCTTGAGATAGAGCGCCCACAAAATTTGTGTCACACACACAGACATTTTATGGTTCTGTGACCCCTAAAACGTGTAAATCCGTCGAAAACCGGAATTCGAAAATTTTCATGAATCGAATACTTTCTTCTTGTAAAGACAGAAGAAAGTAAAAATTAAACAACGATGTTTTCAAAATAACCACCATTTGCAGCAACAACGTGGCGCAGTCTGATACAAAAATGACCAGACACCCGTGTATATACGTTAGTTGGAATTGTCTCGCATGCAGTATAGATGAGTTGTTTCAGTTCCGCAATTGTTTGTGGAGTTTGACGGTATACCATGTCTTTCATGTACCCCCCCCAAAAAAAAGTCATAGAGTCAAATCCGGAGGCCATGCCAATGCCACTTCCTGTACGCATGTCGTAATGCAAGACAATTACACGATCATTGAAATGTTCGCTGAAGAAATCGATTATTGCAGGCGTTCGATATGTCTTCGCATTCGATTCTGTAATTGCAAAGCGACGACCGACGACAATTCTAATACGTTCATCATTGACGTTGCCCGTTCATTCAAATTTTTCGAACAAAGCCTTTATTGTATTGTCTGACGGACCGTTTTGGACATTAAATTTCCTTTCAAAACTGCGCTTCGTTTGAACCCAACTGTGTTCCAGGCGGTGACACTCAAAACAAGAAGTATCATCTGTTTCAATGAATAAACAATTTTCAATATAGTATGCCCTTTCAAAAGTACTCAGTGGCAGATTGCGTAGCAAAATAACGAAGGAAGATGTGACGGATCCGATTTCTGTGCAGCTCTCTCATACCTGCATTGCCATAATTTCGCGAAATTTTAACTAAATTTGCAAACTGATTGGATAAAATTCCCATAAATACTCACAAATGTAAAATCTCCTGCAAACTCAATTACTGCTTGTTATATTCATGCCCAATCATCTATATTCTGCTATCGAAGAATTTATTTCCATGGCAACACATTCCATTGAAGTCATATCGATTGAGTTCAGAATCGGCCTTAAGAGCAAGATCTCTTCACCTAGTTTTAAAATACGATGCATAAAATATTCTTTAAATCAGACCATAAAAAGTAATTTAATTCGGGAAAATAAAACTTCATAAATATAAAATCGCCTGCAAACTTGAATACTAACTAAACTAAACTCTGGCTATCGAAGGATCATCCCTGTTTTCTTGACCCTGGGGACCCGAGGGGCTGTGCAGCATACGGCCTGGCCAGGTGGTCAGGCTAACGCGGGGAGCTCTGTGTTTAG
Source organism: Maratus speciosus (assembly GCA_963932465.1). NCBI lineage: Eukaryota > Metazoa > Arthropoda > Arachnida > Araneae > Salticidae > Maratus > Maratus speciosus. Next base: position 222,755,356 of record OZ010790.1, on the reverse strand, counting down.
TTCCCAAGTAAGCTTGGTACTCATTTTAGCGATCCCGAAGGGATGAAAGGCCGAGTGAATCTTGCCCAATCGGCAGTAAAACTCTCGACATGCAGCGCGGCAGTCAGATACTCTTACCACTACGCCAAAGGGTTTCGCACACTAGATTACTGCTTGTTAAATTCATGCCCAGTTCTGAACGCTGTATTCCACTATCGAAGAATTTGTTTCCATGGCAACAACGCATTTAAATCATATCGAATGATTTCAGAATCGGGGCCTAAGAGCAAGATTGTAATGGCGAATGAGACCCACTCCATAGCCTTAATCTCCTTCCTACGCTCAATGCTGAGTGACATCAGTTTCGGCCTCAACTGAGCACCATCTACTGTTTGAAATTCGAACTAAAATCAAGAATCGTAGTAAAACACTCCTGACATCATACATAAGCCTCCTGCAAGAATTTTTTTAATATCTGTCATCGTTTGCAAGTTTATTGAATTTTAAAATCCATCAGTCATTTTTGGGACACAAATGACATAAGCAAATGACAAGCATAAAGGTAAAATTGTAAATGATATTGTTTTCCTCGGTTTCCAGGCATTTTTTAACATACTAGCTGACCCGCCCGGCGTTGCCCGGGCAGACTCTCATTGAAAAATATAATGGAGATGACTTCATAAAAAGAATATTTATTTAGGCACAGATGTCATATACGCACCGCACCACGTTGGCGCGATTTTTTTTTTCTGACGCCAATTTGCCGAAAACCTCGTTTTCGAATACCAGTTACATATATACAGTAAAACCTCCCTAAAGTGACCACGTTCCGTTCCAATATGTTTAAAAAATGAAACGGTCACGGAAGTTCTTACAGTTGAACATAAACAGCATATCGGTATAAGATCGAGTCTTGATATCTGGGAAATTAAGATTTGTGAAATGCTAATGCGATGCATTTTATAAAACGGTTATTAAGCCTACTTTGGCGATCGTTTATGCTCTGTGTCTGACGGCATTCTCAGTCCAATCTATTTCGATTTTCTCTTCTTCTTTTACTTTCCTTTCTAATGATATTTTGAAGCTCCAGAATTGAAACGAAAGAGCGAAACGTAAATAAACCCGATTTACCTCGGCCTAAAGACTTTTACACAATAACCAATGAGATGTGTTGCCATTAAAAAATTAACAAATAGAGATTTCTGTGTCGCGTACGATAGCGTAATATATACGTATAGATAGGTAGATTGTGGACGTGTAGTTATCAATCTTTTAAACTGGAAGTCCCTGTTACTTGCACATTTACATTATTTAACAAAAAGATTTTCTTTGTTCGTGTTAATATTTTAAATGAAAGTATATAATAATGGTAGGCATTGCTTCTAATTATTCCGTATGTTTAAGAAATAATGCAACAAACGATATGCAAAAGTACACCCATGGACGAAATTACATGTATCCAAAGGACGTGAGTAGGGGTAAATTGTGCGTACGAACACAGTGGTGCTGAGTTGAGTTGAGTTGTTACCCTCCTGCTTCTAAGTTGAGTTGTTTCCCTCCTGGATGTTGAGTTGTTTCCTTGCTGAATGTTTTGGTTTCGGTTTTAAGTTTTGTTTTAGAGAATGGCAATACCGAGTTACTTTTTTTGTAAATGGCAACATGTTAACGTTGAACTTGTAAAATGTTTGACAGGTTTCGCGTGACTCCCGTGTTTACGGTATTTAATTAATTAAGAATACTGTTTTAAATAATTAAAGCTTAATGAATAAGCAATTACAATTAAATCAATTTACTTTTAAAGGAAGGAGTTTGCTATTTTCTCGCAAGATAAAATCACGTGACGTCACACATTCCTGTTTCAACAGATTCATTCGTGTTAGCACTCGAACGCTGACCCACGTGGCTATGACGTCATGTTTTCATGCCAGAACGCGGGAAATATCTTTAACCGCAACCAAATGTAAAGTTGAGTTGTTTTTTAAGTTCAAGTTTGCGTTTAACTGTAACCAAATGTTACGTTGAGTTGTTTTGTGCTTCTTCTAATTATTTGATTGGCCTACAGCATTAGTTATACTGAAGTGGCAACACTTGAAAAAGCCTATTCGTGATCAGTTGCTTGGATATTTTTTTGATGGTGTTGCGTCCTGTTTATTTACTGTTGAACCGTTGAACGGTGTAATTTTATTTAGTGAAATCTTTCTTAGTTCTTTTTAGTATTTTACATTAGTTAAAAATGAAGCGTTCATACCAAGAAATTCCGAACATTTGTTCTTCAGAGCAACTAATGAGAAAAAAAGCTGCTTTGGACTTAGCAAATATACCTAAATGTGATAATTTGCCCTTGGATAATCCAAAGGATTTAATTAATCTTGGTGGCGAAAACTTCGTCACAGTCCAAGAATTTATTGGACACACATGTGTACATATCAGGAGGTATATTTCTGATGAAGATTCTGGTTTCAACTCAACTAAAGATGGAGTGTCCATATCACCAAAAGTGTGGTACTCTTTGCGTAGAGAAATACAAAATATTGTGAATCATAGATCTTGTGATAAAGTGTTCATTATAGACAGAGACTTGTGCATTTCAAAACAAATTAAGGATGGAGTGCAAGTGTTTATATTTCAAAGACTGTTTCAGAGAAAAAACATGTGTTTGGATTTTGTGCCCGAACGAGTAGTGCTTAATAATACACAGATTGAAAAACTTATTCAGAAGATGCCTGTAGTCACGGACGGTGTAAAAAATGGACTGATAACTTACACATTGTTCTACTGCATCGAAAAAGAGTTGAAAAATTCAAACCTACAGCTAAAACTTGACAACAGTGTAGATGGATTTTTACAATTGTTTCTGTCATTGAAGGAGTGTCTACGTATTTCTATTTCTATTAAAATTACAGAACTTATAAATTGTTTTGGCTGTCGCGAATCACATCTTGCAGACTTTATGCATGATTGTAAAGTTTTAAGTCGTGAGCAAAAATGGGAACAGTATTTTGAACTGGCCCTGTACTCCATCGATATGAATAGTTTGGCTAGAGACATTTTACAAAAAAACTTGAACATTGATTTTAATAGAATACTCTATGAACAAGATTTTTTTGATTCTTTAATAGTAAGTCTATACAGAAATTGTATGTTGATGACGAGCTAGATGATAATCTTATAATCTGTTGAAAATAACTTCTGTTTTTGCTACTGTATTTTTACCGAATAAAATTTTGTACTTTTATTTATACTTCATTGCATTTCTGTCTTGATTTTTTATTAACTTTTTATTAACTTTAATACGAAAAAAATAATAATAATTTGTAATACTTATCTGAACTTATTATTATTTTTTTTTCAATATTACGAAAAAAAAACCAGACACACACATAAATATATTTTGAAATATAAACATTTTTATTTGTTTCATAAAATACATTATATTTGCAAAACATTATATTCTACATTTTCAACCATGGTATTGGTGATTTTGGTAAAGTTGCGTGCTTAGATAATCTTCGTTTTCTTTGATAGGGTTCAGGTCTTGCATAAATAGTTTTCTGTTCAGTCTTCAAGTACTTGTTTTTTATAAATTCTTGAGGAAAGCTGATTTTATTTAAAAGTTCTTGAAACTGATCAAAAGCAATAGGTTTTTTACTTCTATCTCTCAGCAAAAAACCGATTAGTTGAACAACATTTGATCCATTAATTACAGTATCATCTATTTTCAATTCTTTGTTTTCTGTACAGGAAATATTATTTTGTTAAAAAAATTCCATAATTTTAACAGCAGTTTTATTTTGCTTTACAGGGATAGAACTTAGAATTTCATTTTTTATATCAGAAATTTCAAAGGGTTTCTGGGGAAATTGTTCTTCAGGGGGTTTGACGGCATTCATATCTGGGAATGATACAAACTTTTGCAAAATCTGTGTATACAGCTTCGCTTTTTCATCATCCTCTATTTTTCTTTTCAAAATAGTCTGAATTTGTCTATCTAGATCACTTAAATGCTCTTCGGCAAACTCTTGATCTCTGTCAGCTGGAACAAGTCTGAATTTACGAGCGAACTCCATTGATCAACGTACTGAGCACTGATACTGCAGCAGGAATAAGTATAGACAAAAACCCTTCTCCTTTTTGAACAAGAAGTCGTCTTTTCTTAAACAGGGGTACTTTCTTATCTCACAGACGTCGTAATGTTCTTTTATAAGCTATTAATCTATTTTTCTGACGTTTAGATACAGGTATATTACCCTTTAAAAGATTTAAGGCGCATTCGCAGACACCTTTTATAATGCTATTAGGACACTTTTTAAGAAAGGCCGTTTTTTGTTTTGTCTTGCTTAACAATTTCAGATGTTCCACGTTCGACATCCTGAGTTCAAATGATGGTGGTTGAGCTTAATCTCTCTCTTTTATATGTTTACTGTAAGTAAAAGCTTTCATTAAAGCACAATGTTTAAAACAGGGTTTGTGACTTGGCCAGTTTACCTCTGAAATATTTAATAAATTAATCTTGGGGCAGTTAAAATCATTCCGATTCAAGATTTTTCGTCCAGACAACTGTTCTAAAAACTTTGCTTTTTCTAGTCCTTTGATATAAATATTCTTATAAGATAAAAACAATGATGAAAGTATAGGTTCTAATGCTGAATAAGGTAAATCACCACTATTCCATGGCAAACCGTGACGGTAATGAGTCAACCATGCGAATGTCTTTCTTTTTAGGAGAGGTAATTGCTCCCAAGGATGCGGGGAGAGAAAATTCCACCGGCAATGGTATCCAGAATCAACCGCATAAAAAGCGAGTTCTTTGATAACAAAATCGTGCATGCTTAACTGAAAACCTTCAAATTCAATGACAACAGAGGCCCTGTTCACCAGATGCCGTTCCCTGGACAAATGGTTTATCGAAGTTCATACACATAATGTTTATCACCAGGAAAAATTTTAGTGCGCATGCGCAAACTTTCAAAAGAATCAGGTCTTAAATCAATGAATAAGTAGCTGAAAGGTAACGCAGTAGCATCATTAAAAATTTCTTGAAAAGCCTTAGATTTACCAGGAAACATTTGTCTGGATAAATGCATTATTTGGCTTTTATCTCGGGTATTCTTATATAGTACCATGTAATGAGAGTTTAATATTTCTCATTTCTTTACCATGATGAAACAAATTTTGAGTTATAAAGATAACGGAAAGATTTCGGTGATGACTGCCTTTCGTGAAAAGTTTGCTCAATCGTACATCAGAAGCTAATTCTGACACCAAATCATCAATGATAATTAAAGCGTTTTTTAGAGAATTAAGATTAGAGGGTAAACCTTCTTCAAATTGTACACCTTTCATGGAATTGAAAAGGGGTTGATAGCTTCCATAACAGTATATTATACTTGTGGGCATAGGATGAAAATATTTGTAATCAATTTATTTTTTAACAAAAAAGCTTTTACCCGAGCTTGTCGGCACGCTGATAAGGACAGTAGAAGGATGTACTAACTTGAGTAATTCCATGCTTTAAATGACAAGAATGAGTGAAAGTTTCAATTTTTATAGTATCTTGACTATTTCGGCGAAATTATTATTCTTATTATTATTATTATGTAAATATAAATATCACAATAACTTGTATGATCTTGTTAAGGAAAAAAAAAATTATGCATGCACTTTTTCTAAAAACAAATGATTTTTTTTTTTTTTTTTTATGTAATTCACTATACATCACGAATTAAAATAAATATATAAATAAATAAACACACATAAAATAAAAGAAACATATATATTTTATTTTTTTAAAATCATGTTTACACCCTATCGTTTTTTGACAAATTGATACATTCGAAAATCATTCTTCTTTCTGGATAATACATTGGAAATAGAATTCATGCAAAGTCCTTGACATCGTTTTACAAGAAAGAAAATACAATATTGCCCACAGACATTGGACGTTAAACTTTGAAGCATTGCCTTGTTCCGACGAATTCGGTGATACTTCTTCACAAATCTTGTTATGTCTTCTCCATAGGTTTCGGGAGGAAGTCCGTAAGAATCAAAAAAGTCCAAAGTTTTCTTATCTTGAACATAAATTGCTAGCCAATGGGATCCTTTTTCGTCATGTTTATCAGTATTGATCACTAATGCACAGGGAAAGTTTCGAATATCAGGCATTTTGTCGGAAGGGAAAACGCCTGCAAAATATCTCGCCGAAACAGGATCTCGAGATAAAATTCTATGAATTTGCGATGAATTCATTAGTTTCCAAAATCATACAGAATATTACGAGATTTATTGATTTCGATTAAATTTTCAAATTCAGCATACACTAGCAAAGAGACTGTTTGCGCCAAAGTTGTTCCGAACTTAATTTCTAATCTTAAATTGCTATGACGAATGAGATTAAGATGTGAACCATCGCATAAATCAGGTGACAGATCAAAACAAAATAATGAATACCCCTGTGAAAATTCTGATCTTGAAAGGTACAAGCCTTTGTTTTCCGCATTCGTAAATAAATTCTCATGAGCTCGAATAAATAGTTTTCAAAGTCGGGTTGCAGTGGATTGTGAGGAACGGGCTGTCCATCCACATAGACGCCAATGAAATTAATATTGTAATGTTTGAACTCAAAAGGGGACTTTTTATAGTCGCCGTTAAATGAATCATTATCCACACAGGCGATTACGATGCGATTGGGAATCTGACCTGTAAAAATATTATCTTGAACAAAACTCATATTGCCTGCAGGAATGGAATATGTTTTACAAAGCACTCTGGTAATAGGGTATTTAGCTGCTGTTTTTTCTAAGCTTTTAGCATGCCCTAAAACAACGCCAGGACTTATACGTACTTTACGAACAAATAAGGAATCATGTTCCAGGAAAACTTTAAACTCCCCTTCACCCGCCAATAAACAAAACTCTGGTTTACTACGAATGAGTTTAATTTTCACATCAACCATGTTTAGGAGGAGTCTTTCTTGGTGAAACATATCCAAGTGCAATCGACCAATCATATCCACTGAAGCACTGAGTTTAGTCATTTCTGCACGTTTACTAAATCCTTCATTGGGGTTTGCATCTGCAGGATCTACAACATTCATACGACCGGCAGTATCTTTAAAAAATAATTCTGCGGAAAGTTGAGAATTTTTTACATCATACCCGTGATTGAGTAATTTCTCTATCATGGCTCTGTATGGATAAGTATTATTACTTGAAGAAACGAGTTCATTCAGACTAATATCAACTTGGGAAAACATGGAATGAAGAAAAAGATTGACGGGCCCAACTTTACATTTATCTGGAATGGTTTTGCCGTCCTTTTTTAAAATCTTTACTTTTGCGTATAACTGAGTTTGGGACAAATCAAGATAGTCTTCTCTACTTCCAGAAACATTAAATTCTACAGGACCTCCATCAGAAATATTGGAAAGCGGATGAAATTCAACCCATTGGTCTCTTTCAATAACTGTTTGGGTGGGAGGGAGATGAAATAATTCTAATTCTGATTTAGCACATTCGGGAGAGTCCTTTAAAAGAAAAGCCATAGTATAATGCGTAGATTAACAGTCAAAAATATCACGTCTTTGCACCTTCCGTGCTTTCGATGAAATGAAGTATTTCGCAGGTTTCCGCTTCCTTTTAAGCTTTCCATGGCCAATCATTTCATCTGCTTTTTCAACTGCTTTTCTAGCTAATTTTTTTCCGACTTCTTTTGATCGTGTTTTGAGAGACGATTTAAAATGTTCACCTCATAATACATCATTCGCAACCATAGTGCCTGTTCGTAATGCTTCTTTTCCAATTGTTTTGGCACCACTTAACAAAAAAGGCATCGCACTGCGAAACAATTTAGCAAAAAATCCACCTATACCGTATCCTCTCTGCAAAACTGTTCCTCGATAGTAAGGCAAACCTTTTCCTGTTTGTCCCGCATAATAATCTTCAAACTTTTGTGTACAACATGTATAAGGCACCAACATTTTGTTGATCTTTCTTTATCGCAATCAAAAAGGAAAATGAGATTAATTTAAAACGAAAGGCTCTTTTATATGATTTGCCGTAAACGAAAATGCAACGTTAAAAATACTTTACCTCTTTCAAAAGGCACTAAATCTCCAGAATGAAGTCTGATATCAATTTGTACCGTTTGGAAATGTTGACGAATAATTGGTACGTACAAGGGTCTCGGATAATGAGCATTAAAAATTTCGCCATCGCTTCCTTCGACAGACACAATTTTTAGAAGAGGGGCTTGCACGTCGCCGACGATTTGAGGCTCCGCGAGATCACAATACACATACATAACGGGAAATGATGACATTGGGTCAGCCACAAAAGGGCTTTGATGCAATCCTGTAAATTCCCCGGGTTCAAACCCTAAAAGTTCTGCTAGACCTTCATAAAGAACTACTTTCGATTTTTTATCTGTCTTGATGGTAACTCTTTTCGTAACTGGCTGATAATGAAATTCTATCTTATTTTTATGCGATGGTATCGTCATACTTTTAATGAGGTCTGGTAGGGTTTCGTAACATCCAGGAAAAACTCTCCTACCTTCAAACTTTCCATTCCCCAAGTCAAAACCAAACAAATTATTATCATTTCTAACGTTATACCATGTATGAGGATAAATGAAATCGACCAAAGCCATTTCCCATTCACCATTTAAATTTATGGGGGTGGGCAGTTGAGTTGTAAATTGCGATATTTTATTATTTGGGAAAAAGCTCGTAGAGCTGTCGCTGATGAGTGTGATGTAGAACGACATCTTTCGATGAAATGAACGGTAAGTATGATGTCTACTCTATTTATATCATTCGAATACCTTTAACCCATGCATTGAATTTTTCCGGATAGCCTTGAAATTTCACAAAATATTGAACTTCGCCATTACGTTTCCTTTTCTTCAAAACTTTCTCCACAGGATAAAAACCTGAATCCGAAACCTTTTGTAGTTCTTGTTTATAAAATGTTCTTTTTATTATTTCCCCTGCTAAATCTTTTAATTTATAGACAACAGGTACTCGGCGTATGATTTTATGAATAGTAAAAGTTTCTCTTGTCCAATTTTGTTCGTATCCTTTCTCAAAACGTAGTTTCTCCTTACTTATGCGAACGGTATCACCGACACTGAAATCATATTTCATTGCAGGGATTTTATCATTTGCGTACAATGTTTTCCAAACCAGACTTTGATTGTCAACGTTTACTGCTACAGGTTCCATTTTGATGCTACGATGCCACGTTCTATAATAACTTTCAACTAATTTGTCTATTATATCAATATAAAGTTTCGTATTCATTTCGGTAAAATACTTATACATTTTTGTTTTTAAAGTACGATTAAAACGTTCAACTACCGAGGCTTTTGTTGAATTATGCGTTGTAAAAAAATCAACACATTTTTGTTTTAAATAATTTTGAAAAGGATTATTGAGAAATTCTTTCCCTAAATCTGTCTGTACCCGGACGGGAATTCGTTGAGAAAATATAGTTTTAAATGCATTAACAATCGTGTTTGATTTCTTATCTTTTAACGGAATTGCCCAGGCGTACTTTGATAAAATATCTATACAAGTAAGCAAATATCTATAGCCATCGTTATAGGATACTAGAGATTGCATATCCACTAAATCAGCCTGAAACTGTTCGTTTAATTTACTTACTATAACCCTGTTCCTTAAAAACTTATGCTTCAGCGGTTTGTGTAATGTATAAGAATCTTTCGTCTGCAGCCACGATTTAATATCTTTAATTTTAACGCGACCTTTCATAGCACGATGCAGAGATCTGACGCCACCAAAACTAGCTGGATGAGCTGGATTATTATATGCCTCATTCAAAATGTCTGCTACTGACGTCATTTTCTTTTAAACAATATTTTTCTTTATATTTATTATTAAACATGTAGCGTGAAAGTAGACGTCTAAACAGTTCGGAATCTACTTTAATACTAATTCATAACAATCACAGCACCCTATTTATACTTCATAGTTCCCATGTTTTTAAGAAATATAATAACCATAGTAAACAATACACAGCATGGAAAAATCACACAAAGCAAAACATTCACAGTAAATGTAATTTTTATTTGATATTTATACATTGAAATTATATAAATAACGACAACAACAACAAAAAAAATTCCATCAAATTATCAAATCATCATGATGGTGCACAGTTTTTTTCATCTAATGAAATTTACAGTCTTGAGAAATTAATTTCAGTATAACCATTAAAAAAAAATCTTGAATATATCCAGTTTTTAACAATATGAAGTATGAGTATAATACACACTAGTTTCAATTGAAAATACGTACGAGTTGACTAAACGAGTAGGAAGAAAATTAGAAAATAACATGAATGTTTAGAATATTTTAAGTAAGTAATAAATTAAACATGGAATAAGTTTTAAACTATGCTATAATGTCCAAAGGGTAAAGTGTTAATTTTATTTTCTAAGATACAACGTTTTTCATCTTTAGAGGAAAGCGCTAATTTATTTTGTTTTACAGAAAAAATAGTATGTTTTTTCGAACGAATTAAATTCATCGATACTACCTTTTCTTTTTTGTTGAATAGACAATCATAATACTCTTCAAATGTAATTTTGTTGTCTAAACAAGGTTTTCTCACACCTTTTAATTTTTTAATCACGACAGTTCCATCTTCGACAGCTTCATCTGAATTTTAAATGTGTACATTTTAGAACGTAAACCTATAAATTCTGTCATTATATTACCACTGCATTCGTCTTTAAATTTCCCCAATTTTTTTTTATTGACTAGAGGCATATTAAAGGTATTCTCAGGGGGATAATCGGATGTATCAAAATAGTCAATGTTTTGTTTTATATCCTCGTATACATCCTCAGTGCGTATATCATAAATAAGACTGTCAGTATCAGTGTATAATAATTTTAAATCCGATCCATATTTAGTCTGCATAAATTCATAGTGGAATTCGTACATCAGGGTTTTAGATAAATCAAGAATGCACATACCTACTATAATGGGTTTATTAAAAGTAATACAAGTGCGTCTCATGTGGATTGCGGCTAAATTTTCAGAGAAAATAGTCCTATCTTTAAAATTAGGTTTCGCAACTAATTTTTCTAATCGTTTATCGTTATTACACAAACGGATATCGACACGTTTTCTAAGACACTCCATAGTCTTTCCAAATACGGCGTTATTCATCAACTTGTAAAAGTTTTTTTCAAATTTATTTTTAGATTGACTGCGACAAGCGGTATTCAGATCTATACATGATTTTAGCCAAGGAGTTTGTTTGAAACGTAGGACTCTGTGAATTTCTGTTATACGTAAACCTAATTTTAAACATTGTTTTAAATTTCGGTAATGAATGATATATTTGTTTTTTTTTTTTGTGTGTAAAGTAGTTAGTAATCGTTTTTCTTTACAGCCAGGTGGGATTTCATTCATAGGAGTTAAGGGTAAATCTGAATGGATATCATGAATTTCTGGCGGATATTCTATGTCTACTTCCAGAATATAACCTAAGGGGGAATCATCAGGGATGCTTAAAACATCGATATTTTTATCCACCCAAGAAAAGTGATTGAGTGGTAAATACTGGCACATAGCCCACCCATAAAGATTATTTGAATCTAAATAAAGAAGGTAATTGGAAGGCTCTTTAGAATTATAATTTACCATATATTTGTTATTCGCTTTGGCTATCGGTGAGAGCATTGTGATATCCCCCCTCTGATGCCCTTTTCGACAAATAATAACATTTCATAATCAGTGAGCAATTCAATTTCTACCTTCGTCATTTTTAACATTGCATCCCAGGAAAGACCAGGAGCAGTGAAATACCAGGCGGGGTCTAAATTATAAGTCTGTAAACAAATTCGTCGAAAATTTTCAAAAACATCGCACAAAAGTAATACATCGCTTTAATATATAAATCCGAATACTCGCCTAAAGTTTTAATTTTGAAACAATCCCAAACTTGTTGCGCGTGTCTATAATCTTCTCCGGAAATATCGCACTCATTCAATTTACTATAAAAAATTTTCGTGGTGGTAAACATGTATCTGAACATTTACTTACATCCGAAACATAATCATATGGGAATACCCCTTTCCTAAGAAGTAAGTCTACTTTATCACTTGGAAAGAAAGTATGAGTATGAAAAAATTGCTCTCGCGTTAAATTTTTGCTCAGATCATCTAAGCTACTCGCCATAAATCGAAAGGAATCCAAAAATCTTATTTTCATTTTAGCGGATATTTGTTTTGAGGCAGATATATATTTTTCCTCTGTTTGGGCTATTAATTCAATAGGGCGATCGTCGGTACCGAATTCTCTTATAAATAAATGCAGGTCATAATTACTCAAATTATGGAAAAAAATGGGCAAAAAACGAGGAGTTTTATATTTTAAGTTGCAGTTATTACAAGCGGCACTTTTCCTCACTTAAAGGAAGCATCTTCGATATGTTTTGCTTTTTCCAAAATACGCTTAAAAAATATTTTAGCTGCATTCGGACCTCGATATGTAACAGGAGGTTTGTAGACATTTTCAGAGTAGACAATATAATAACAAAAAGACATAGGTAGATGTTTTTGATAGGCATTTGTGAAAGATTGATCGCTTGAAGATTCAAATGGGTTTATGGGTGCGGTGAAACATTCGAAATCCGCATATATCACAAACGGAATCTTTTGCATATGCTGAATATTTTTAAATTTAAGTAATTTATCGTACGGCATTTGAACACGTACAGCCTCGTGTTGAGAACAGTTAGTCTTATGATTAAAAAGTGAATCAGCTGAGGGAAAAAATAATAAGCATCGACGGCATATATGCTTAATAGAATGATTTTTAGAAAGTTGGCTGGATACGAGACGTGATAAATTTTTTATCCAGCAATAATGACTGCCGGTCTTGTTTTTAATAATCAGTAAATCAACATGGATATCTTTTTCATTATCAATAATAAACAGAGGATAAATCTGAAAATTATCAGTATACGCATAAACATTTATTGAAATAGAATTCAGTTTCTCGAATTTGGGTATATCCTTAAACTCAACAGGAAAAGAAATGCCAGAAAAATTTAAATCGTTAGAAAATGGTTCGTATTTGCTTACGCGATTAGGATTTTTATTCTGGGGGTGTAGGGCAGAGAGTACAGCCCACTTAAAACATTGCTGATCATTATTTTTAACATTAACGGTTGCTTGTTTAGCTTTTAAAATATCTGGTAAATCAATAAAAGAGCTCCCTCTTAAAGGGTTATACTTACTCGTACGTATTTCCAAAGCTTTAATTTCACGTAGGGTCCATCCGGAATCTTTCTCTTGAAAATCATCGCTTTCGGTGATTAATTTTTCCTGAAACTCATCAAAGATGACACCAATATTTGAAGATTGTAAAATAGTCGTGTTTTTTGTTTTAAAACATTTTTCTTCTATTACAGTCTCACTCTGCTGAATTTTTTCATAAATGCACAAGAGTCTTAAATTCACAGTAAGTTCACAATGTCTAAGTTCATTTGATACGATTTCAATGAATTCTGTTTTCTTTCCGGAAAGAAAGGTATTGATGTCTAGGTGACCGTCGGTATTAAGAAGCATTATATTATTTAAACGTCCATTAAAGGCACTTTGGGAAGGGTTCTGAATGCGAGGGCGGCTTGCTTCAGCTCGTGTCCGTTTGGTGCTTGTAGTGGGTTCATTAGATAAGCGCTTTGAAGTTTGTGTTCTTTGACCTTTGCATGCTCCATATTTTTCATGTCTGTGTAGAGCGTCGAGTCGGGAAAATGAGGCTCCGCAAGTCAAACACTGCTTGGATGCATCTCCATGTATGCAGCGTTGGTGCCTCAACAGGCTGCGACGGGCAGTGAAATTAGATCCGCATGTTTCACAGGTGAAGTTTAATGCGCTAGTAGTTGCAGAAGCTGGCGCATCAGACACTGCTGAATCACTGTTGCGGAGAAGATTAATTTCTTTCTGTGAAAGCGGGTTCTCTGAAAAATTTTGGCTAACTGGTCCGGTAATAAAATCAAGAGAATCCCTCATAAAAATATCGTCATCCTCGAGAATGTTAATTTCTCTCTGGGTAAGCGGATTCTCGAGAAAAATTTGGCTTACCGATCCGATAATAGGATCATGAGAATCCATCATAGAAATATCTTCATCTTCGAGAATGTTAATTTCTCTCTGGGGAAGCGGGTTCTCCAGAAAAATTTGGCGGACCGATCCAATAATAGGATCATGAGAATCCATCATAGAAATATCTTCATCTTCGAGAATGTTAATTTCTCTCTGGGTAAGCGGGTTCTCGAGAAAAATTTGGCGGACCGATCCAATAATAGGATCACAGGAATCTCGCATGGAAATGTTGTCATCTTCGAAAAATATGCTTTGGGAAGCCATTATAACTTCCCAGCGAAAAATGAGCAAACGTTTTCACAACTAAAGTTGATCACAAATTATAATATTTTTTCCCCTTCAGCTTTGCACTTATTAAGCAGCAAGTGAAATCTGGTTTGTACTGGTTCAAACTAGAAATCTGACTAAATATTGACAATACTTTTCTGACACTGAGGAGGAGGTGGGATGGGTATTAGTCCGTCTGTCAATATAACAATAGTCAATCGCTCAACTGGAAATCCTTGCATTTCTTATCTATGTATTCGTGTTCAAACAGAAAATATTAGCATCAGGGGGGATTGATATATCATTTCGTGCTAAACCATAAGTTGAGAAACCAACTGACAAAGTAACAATGGTCGCTTATCTATCTGGGACTATATTGTAGATATTCAGTATTTCAAACCTTTAGTACAATTTCTTTTTATCTAGGTATTAGAGTTCCGAGAGTAAATGTTAACAATGGTACATATAAAAAGAATATTTTCGTCTAAATGTTTAAAGATCTAACAATACCTTTAGTGTATGTCTCCTTATCGTAGCAATCATGTTCTAATAGAAGGGAGATAAAACTTTGTTTCTTATAACATGCGAATTTGTCGGATTTAGCCTGATTTAAATATCTTGACTGTGAATAGAGAAATTATTTGTTTACTTATACAATTACTGAAATATTCTATGTCAACATAATTAGTTTATATTTCAAAAATTTGACTAAAAAAATAGTTATTAAATACATTCGTACTATTGTACGAATAAAAATTATATTTTCTTCAAAACTAATTTTGAATTTTCGCCTAATAAAGAAGTATACATAAAATGTGTGTTTTTTAAAAATTAAATCTACAAATTCAAATGCGTATTCATTAAGATAGCGTGATCGTTAAAATGTAAAATAATATTCCGAAAAATCCGCTGAACGTTTATCAGGTTAAAGTTAATATGTTACAAGTCAAGTTCATACTCTAACAGGAGCGAACATGTTCATGCATAGAATAACGTGGTCTTTTTCGCAAGTACAAGTGACGTTACTATTCATACAGACGCTTCTCAAACAAAGATATTTCCCGTGTTCTGGCATGAAAACATGACGTCATAGCCACGTGGGTCAGCGTTCGAGTGCTAACACAAATGAATCTGTTGAAACAGGAATGTGTGACGTCACGTGATTTTATCTTGCGAGAAAATAGCAAACTCCTTCCTTTAAAAGTAAATTGATTTAATTGTAATTGCTTATTCATTAAGCTTTAATTATTTAAAACAGTATTCTTAATTAATTAAATACCGTAAACACGGGAGTCACGCGAAACCTGTCAAACATTTTACAAGTTCAACGTTAACATGTTGCCATTTACCAAAAAAAGTAACTCGGTATTGCCATTCTCTAAAACAAAACTTAAAACCGAAACCAAAACATTCAGCAAGGAAACAACTCAACATCCAGGAGGGAAACAACTCAACATTCAGCAATGAAACAACTCAACATCCAGGAGGGAAACAACTCAACTCAGAAGCAGGAGGGGAACAACTCAACTCAACTCGGCACCACTGTGTTCGTACACACAATTTACCCCTACTGACGTGTTTTCACGTTTCCTGCGTACAATGTGTTAAGAGAATTAAGCATGTATGCATGGTTTTAAAGCGTTGCAGTTTTATTAAGTCAACACCTGTTTTTGATCAAATTTTATAAAGTTTTTTATTTACACAGGGTTTGTACACATTTCTTTATTTAAAAATCAAGGACAAAAACCAAAAAAATGTAAGGACCTACAAATTAAATAAACTAATAAATTATAATACGTATTTTTTTCTATCTTCAATAGAAGAAAGTATTGTAATCGAAATTTTTTTCGACGGATTTACACGTTTTAGGGGTCAGAGATCCCAAAAAACATGTTTATAGAAAATGTTTGTCTGTCCGTCTGTCGCCATTGTACCATCCAAAAGTGTATGAAGTTATGCATAGAATTGAACCAAATTTTTATTTTAAGTTTTTCGGATATGGCAAGTAGGCCTCCCTGAATTTAGAAAAAAAATCGCCGTTAAAGGGCGCTGTAACAGCGATTTTTGTGGAATTTTGAATATTGTACCATCCAAAAGTGTATGAAGTTATGAATAGAATTGAATCAAATTTTTATTTTAAGTTTTTGACTATGGCAAGCAGGCCCTCCCTGAATTTAGAAAAAATCGCCGCTAGGGGGCACTGTTATAGAAATTTTTGTGCGATTTTGAATATTGTACCATCGAAAAATGTATGAAGTTATACATAGAATTGAGCCAAATATTTTGGGTTTGTTTTTGGTCATGGCACGAAGGTCCTTCCTGAATTTGGAAAAATTCCGCCGGAAGGGGGCGCTATATTTGCGATGTCTCTACCATTTTCATTATTGTACCATCAAAAATTGTATGAAGTTATTTATAGAATTGAACCAAATATTTTGTGTAAGTTTCTGGCTATGGCAAACAAGTCCTCCCTGAATTAAAAAAAAATCTGCTGGAAGGGGGACGTTGTAATAGCGATGTTTGTGCCATTTTCTTTATTGTACCATCGAAAAGTGTATAAAATTATGCATACAATTGAACCAAATTTTTTCGTACATGTTTTTGGCTTTAGCCAACAGGAATTTGGAAATACTGTGCGGTAAATGGGTTCTGTGATAGCGATTTTTGTATGCTTTTCTTGATTTTTTGTAGTTCTGTTATCCATCGGCGGCTCGTGCAGAGGCAGGAACTCGCTTTTCGTTAAGCCGGCTATTCGCAAACATCTGATAACAACAGGATAAGGAAAAACTATTAATTTTAACAAATATCGTGATATTTGTTAACTCATTTTTAGTCCGTTCAATTGACTGAAACATAAATTTAAGATAAAATCAAAGTTGGTATAGTATTGAACTAAAAATATTGAAGTAAAAATTAAATGCGTAACTAGTTTTTGAAATATTATGTATAAGATAGAAGAAAGTTTTAGGATTGGCACATCCAACTAGTTTAATAAAGGGTTTCATTTTTGTAAAGACAAGTTTTAAACATGCTGGGAAGGGAGGGGGGGGATTTCAGCATGTGGCAGTAGAAATTTAGAAAATTTAAATATAACAAATACAGCAGAAGAAAAAACTAGTCGGATGTGCAATCCCAAGACTTTCTTCTATCTCACACATGTTAATACTTCAAAATTCACTATCACAGTTCCAAAATTAAATGGCAATCTATGCCTATCATAAGGATTCTAAAGATAAGAAATTCCGTGCAATAGTTCTTGAGATATGACTATTGTTAAAGTCGTGTATATCCTGCAAAATGCAGTATAGCAGCGCCACCTGTTGGGCGATTTACAGCAAAACCTAATCAGCAATAACTTATGTCAACGTCTAACTGAATCTGAAGTTTGAGGACAATGAGTGCATTAATTCTTGAGATAGAGTTATTGCGGAAATCGTGAAAAGTGCAGCACAACAGCGCCACCTGTAGGACGATTTACACCAAAACATAATCAGCACCAATATTTATCAAGGTATACCTGAATCTGAAGTTTGATCAAAATCCGTGCATTAGTTCTTGAGATAGAGCTACTACGAAAATCGTGAAAAATCCAGCATAGCAACGTCACCTATTGCGAGATTAACAACAAAACCTAATCAGCAACAACTTGTGTCAAAGTTTAACAATCCGAAGTTAGATGAAAATTCGTGCATTAGTTCTTGAGATAGAGCTATTGCGGAAATCGAGAACTTTATGCAGTACAGCAGCACCACCCGTCGGACGATTTACATCAAAACATAATCAGCGCCAATATTTAAAGGTATACCTGAGTCTGAAGTTTGATGAAAATCCATGCACCAGTTCTTGGGATAGAACTATTGCGGAAATCGTGAAAAATGGAGCACAGCAGCGCCACCTATTGGGCGAGTTACATCAAAACGTAACCAGTACCAATTCATATCAAGGACTAACTGAATCTGAAGTTTGGGAGGAGAAAAACTGGATGATCGATTTATTGTTACAATACAGCAACTTTTTTTTTTTTTTTTTTTTTTTTTTTTTTTTTTTTTTTAAAGCAAGGATTTTTTAGGTTTTAAACTTTATGAGCTGAGGGGGCAAAGGGGGAAGCAGATATTTAAGAAAATTTAGGGGGGGGGGATTTAGAGTTGGAGTTTAGATGACTTACTTATTTACCTTAATAAAAATTTACAAATAAGAAAAAAAACTAAGGAGTTTTAAATACTTTAAATTCTATGTGCTCTTTAAGTGGGGAAGGAGAGGGGGGAATAAAAGGGAAAATCTTGTGGGAAGATAAATCTTTATGATCGATTATTTATTGTGACAACAAAATGACAAACAGAGCAGATTTTTTTTTTAATTAAACAGTTTTAAAAAACTTGAGTGCTATGGGGAAGTGGGAGGGATGAGAGAGCAGAAAAACGGAGAAGCAAAATTTTGAGAGGGTGAAATTCAGTTGAAATTTTAATGAAATGAATTATTACTGAAATTTAGGACTGATTATTTATGCAGTATAAAAGTAACAAATAGAGTAGAAAAAGTTTTGACGATTTACAACTTTGGTATTGTGGAAGGGGAGAGCAAATGGGGTAAGTGAAATTTCGGAAGAAGGGGAGGCAGGGCAAGGGAAGATTAAGATTTTTTTTAAATCTTAAATTAAGAGAAATGCAGAAGTTTTTCACACCTGATTAAGAGATACGAGAGTAAAATTAAGCTCTTTTAAAGACTTTTTGCAGATTTTGCATGAAAATAAGTACTTTTAAGCACTAAAAATTCCTTTTGAAAAATGTAAGCACTTTTAAGGACTTCCAAGGACTGTAGGAACCCTGTTACATGTCTAGTATTTCTTACGAGCGTAATGCTTTGTAAAACATTCACCCTTGTGCAGCGGAACTTGGCAGAATTGATACATCTTGTTTCTCTTATTGTTTTTTTTATTGAGCTGCAAGCTTTTGAGGATATTTTCTTCTTTCATTTCCTCAAAATTTGCTTAAGGATATGCTGCATGGTGGAACTATTTTTGGAGTTCTCCTAGTTGGTTGAATTTGGATATAGTTAGCAGTCTCTTTGGAATCAGAATCATTTAGTTGTTGATCGGTAACACAGATCCTTGCTACTTCTTTTAGAAACTTATTGTAGTTACATGTACGTTTGTGTTCAACTTGTAAATTACTAATGTACTGAAGAGAGAGCAATTAAATAGAAACAAGATCACTCTCTTCGACCATTTTTTAGTTCTCATTATGCAGCAATATAAGAGGTACTGATCAGTCCGGTCCTATCTACCGCTTTCATACATATTTGTTATAGTCGTTAATGAAATTTGGTTTAACAATATATTTTCCATCTGTCTTATTTAACCAACTATCGTGCTGGAATCATGAATTGAGGATATCATCGAACTTACCTCATCTTTTCATATTTCTAACAAGATATCACCCTTTGCATGCATATATTTTCACTTCTTTTCAAATTATTTGATTCTTCTTTCAGTTCTAAGTGGAGGCCATGAATTGCACGAATAATTCCACAAACTAACTTTCCTTGTAAGAAGGCATTCTGCTATCCATACATTATTATAAAAGTTGATAGAAATGGTGCCAAACATTTAGACAAGAATCCAACAAAGTAAATACAGTATTTTCGAGCTACTTGAGACAAGTAATTTTCAAAATTATATAACTAATTTTATTATCACAAAGCATTCTAACAAGTAGGCCGCATTTGTGGGGGGTTTATAAGGGTTACAAGTTTTTAAAAAAAGTTTTCCTCTCCACAGGATTACTTCAGTTATTGAGATCTCGACTTGGTTAACACTTTTAAACTTTTCAAGGAAGTAATTTTATATTTTTTCTATTTTATAAAATCTGGTGTAATTTAAGTGTAATTTCTGGTGTACCGCAGCATAGTAGAAATTAAAGCAAAAACTTAATTCCACATGGCCCACAGAAAGAAGTCAGAATGGAAAAACGTAAATTTACTTCAGGTAACTGTTAAAGTTACCTGAATCAGTTTTTGACATTTTTAAAATGACTTTTGTATGCATGTGCCATGTGTATGTATGCACATAGATTTTCTTAATAAATATTTTCAAAGAATTTCATAGTTGTCATTTTTTCATCATAAAATAACACTGAAAACAATCCATAAAATGTCTTATCTCAGTTTGTGTCCAAATAAAATAAAAAGGTAGTAAAAATTACATAAATTAAGATGCTATCATTGTAAAATGGTGCAGAAAAACACATAGAAATGCAAGTTAATGATGTCATTTTCACCAGAAGTATTTTCTCTTCTGAAATTAGTTCCTCATAATCTTAAAATATGTGGAAGGAATTTTACATTTTTTTGTTTAATGATCATGAAATCTTAAAAGGAACATTCCTTTAAAAAATATTAAGCATATGGATTTCCCCTCCCCCCCTTTCCAACCGAACTTCGCCAACAGTGCCAATATTTTCAACATTTTTCAAGTTTATTGTAAACAGTCTGGATTTCTTTGTATTTAATCCAAACAATCCAACACTTAAAATGGGAATAACAAGCATTTTATATAGGTGTGGATTTTATTGTTTTGTTATGCATTATACTGGTATGGTAAAAGATACTATCTACAACCCAGGTCTCGGGCCTCCAGGCTTATCATAAGCTGAAACGGTTTATTTTTTTTTTTAGAAATATTCCATGGTAATCTTCAAAGATTTTTCATGCTAATTTCCAAATCTTGGAAAGAAAAAAAGCCAAATGTTCACGAAGCCAGTTGTCTTTAAAAGTTCCATAGGCTGTCACAATATACAGATCACATGGTTTAATTTTGTCAAAAATTGCTATAGACATTGGTAGAGATTTTGAGCAAATCTTGGACACTTGAAGCAATAGAATTAGTCACTTACAGGATATTCTCATCAAAGTCGCTTTCAAAAAAGGATAAGGTTGGTCACATTAAAAGAATAGAAGCATTTGATAGATTAGCATTTGAGGATTATCTGAAGAATCTGATGACTGGATAAACATTTGAGAATGAAAACTGAACAGTAGTTATTGCAAATTTAGTTTTTAACAGCTAAAAAGTAAATATAATATATATATATATATATATATATATATACAATGTAACCTCTGAATAACGATTACCCATGGGACTGGTGAAAAGTGACCGCTCTTCAGAAGTGGGTGTTATTCAGAGGTTTCATTTAAAAAAAAAAAAAATCAAAATTACACAAATTTAAATATACACAGTCATTTTTAATAATCCTCATTGTTTTAGTACAGTAAGAAAATCAGTCGTATGCAGTTGCTTTGTTTTTTACTGCAAATGTCTCACCAAAGAAAAAAATATGACTTGATTTGCTATACAACTCATCATGATTTAATGAGAAATTTTGGATTTCATGAAGGTTCATCAAATCTTCGGTATATGTGTGTTAATACTGGAAATTTTGGGCGATTCTATTATCTATTTCCTCTTCTCTTTTATCTTCTACCATTTGCTGTATGGATTCAAATGTGGCAGTAACTGCCACATTTTTGACCAGACATACAAGCAAGCTGGCCTTTATGTTAATTATGCCTGCCTTTCTAAGAATATTACAAAAAATTTCCCCATTATTATTAATGTCTTCCTTTTCTGTTTGTTCACATATCAAGAAAATTTTGTTTGATCTGCTACACATTTCCGTTTGCAAATAAATATGAAATTGTACCAGGAGCTGTAAAAATTTTTTCTTGTGACTTTTGAGTGGCCGTTGTTCAGAATTTCTTATTTAGAGGTTCATACTAATGCTATGGAACTAAAGAGGTTCATGTTAATGCTATGGAACGTGTTTGGTACCATCAACATGTGGCCGGTATTCAGAGGTTGTCGTTGTTTAGAGGTGGCCATTCAAGAAAATTTCACTATGTATATATTAAAATATTATCTCAACTTCATGACACTCAGACATTTCAGCCTGATGGATGGTAGTTAAAAAAAAATTCAATCTTGACAAGTAATTACAATATTTAGAATGAAACTATTTAAAATTTAAAAGCAAGACTTCAAAATTCCATGTCAATATGAATAACTTTAAAATGTTAAAAATTATACACCAGATGATTGAAAAATAACAAAATGTGACTATTCAATAATTCAAAAAGTAAAGATAATAGCACTATGAGGTTTTCACAAAAAATCTAGACATAACTGACAACAGTAACATTCAAAGTTTTAATTTTAGCGGCACTGTGAACTACTGTCTATATTTTTCAAATGAATGAATTTTATATTCTGTTACTTTTGGATCACCCAGTACATATTAAATGCACCACTTGCAATAGGCATATTTATTTTACTGATGACAATTCTATATTTTACTGATCACAATTCTAACTACAGAATGATGGCTCAACTCTGAAGCTTAAGTATCACTTCAAGTATAACAGTTACCATACAATAAATTAAAGGCATTAAATTTTAACAACGTTTTTGCTAAATCGTGAAACAGAATTGTTTATAAGGTGAAAAGGGGCGATAAATCAATATTCAGAGAAGATTTTGGTGCTTACAATGTGAACCACCTTAGGCATCATATGGAAAATATAACTGATTAATCTTGTACTAAACTTCAATAAAGTGATTTTATTTTTTTAAGCTAATAGTACACACAAAAAGTAAAAAGCCACCTAGATTCAATATATGTTAAATGGCATTGGCCTTTTCTCAGACAACACTCACTTAAAGAGCGTACATTTTATTTTAAAATGGAGCATTCAGATTTAAAAAATATAAATATTGTGAGGCACCTGATACAAGGTAAGTTTAGAAAGATTTTCATTTAAAAGTATTCTTACAAAATCTGGTTAAAGATATAGTCACACATATTTGATGTTATGGCCCCAGGCAATGCCAGGCAGGTCAGCTAGCCTAAAATAATTTAAACTATCAAAAACTAAAATAAGGGTTTTTTTTTTTTTTCCCCCCACAGTCATTCATACAGATAAACAGATAATTTAAAAATTTCTTTTTTACAAAAGATTGATAAAAAATGTATAAAAATACCTGGTTTTAATTCTTTCAAAACTAAAATATAAATAAAAACAAAAATTTAAACTACTAAAATGCACTAGAGTGTAGACTTTTTTTTTTTTTCAATATTGAGAAAAATGGAATTTTTTTTATATCTATAACTTTTATAAAACTATACTTTACCACAAATACATATTAAGTAACAAAACACAGGAAAGCAAACTTTTATAACATAACTGTGACAAAACGCATACAGGGTTTGTCACACTTTAAAAAAAAACGGCCGGCATTTTCTCTGCACCTGTACTACAATGCACTTATTAGTATGTTGAGTGTGCAACAATATACAGTTAAATACGTTTAACACAAAAATGCTTAACATGAAAAATTGGTTAACACGAAATGATATAGCGATCCGGACTGTATACTATGCAATTTAATACATTTTTTACATACACTGTGCAATTCTTTTTTCTTTTAACACGAAACAAAAATAGTTCAACACGAAAAAAATTTGCTTTTGATCTTCAGTGGCATCAGTGATGAATTCAGACACTTTTCCACGGGAGAGATTTTTGGCTCCAGGGGGGACATTATAGAGTTCAGGACAAGGGGGGGGGGGATGTCCTTTTGGGCCACCCCCTGAATTCAACATTGGGCATGTTTGCTACAAATCGTTGTAGAATTTATTCATGGAATTGTTTAACTTCCGGGAATCTGTTCCTCTTCCTTCATGGCCCCCTTCCGAAATGGGATAAGCATTTTTTTTATTTTCATTAGCAACAGACGCCGACATTTGCGCTGAAACCAAAGTGTTATCTTCTTTCTTAACACTTTCTTTGGATACAAAATCAAGCATTGCAGATTAAGTTGATCCTAGAGTTAGTTTTTATGTTAAGTACTCTCTCTCTGCATGACTAGAAACAGCTTGCTTTCCAATGTTGCTCAGGCTGAAAATAATCTTGCAAAGTTCACAGAATGCAACAAATGGATTTTGTGCAATTTCCATAATAGAACTGGAAAAATCAGGATTTACATGCGAATCCATTCAATCCATATTAAATATGGATTTTGATGAACTCATAGCAAATTTAATCGATTAAAATCACACCTTATTTAGTAAAATAAAACAACTCCAACATTCATGAATCGCATGCATGCCAATTGTATCAACGTGGTTTCACTCTTGGTGGTACCAGGTGAATGCATGCTGCTGGGTGAAAATGGAGAGAGAACGTCACGCACAGGGTCGCATATAAACAATTTGTTGATTCATCCATATGCAATGAAAGGGGGTGTAAATAAAAAGATGTGAAGTTTGGTTGAATATGAACTTTTGCACTGCAATTTTTTTTTTAAGCAGGGCAAACTTTTATTTGAAAGCCGAAAAAAAAATCCTTTGTTTGAAAATGCCAGAAGAAAAAAAAAAGTGTTCCTGTGTTTCCCCAGATTTGTAAAGGAAATTTCAAAATTCCCTGTTTTTTCTTGCTTTTCTAGGTGGCATGACAACCCTGAAACACTGTTTTCTTTCACAAAAGGATAAATAAATTTTATCCAGAAATACACATAACAAGGTTAAAAATTTGCTGCCCTGTCTTTTACCCCTTAATTATAGAAAATTTTACATTTTTCTCACTAGGTTGAAAAAAAAAATTCTACTTTTTAATGAGTTTTTGTTAAATAAAAATGAGAGTTTAATATTTTTTTTATTACTATTTATTACTTATTTCGATCTTTTAACTCTGAAATTCACAGTGGTGCCTGCAATTGATAAAAATATATTACTATTTATAATTTAAAACTTAATGTTATTACAATATTTCTAGTAGTAGTTTATTAATTTCTTTGTAGTTTTTTCAGGCTAACTGGTGCATCTATATTTTAGTCAATTCCTCCTAATGATGTTCTTGTTTCATTGCACGGTCACGCCTAATGAGTTAAGTCTGAACTATAAATATTGGAATAATTACTGTATATAATTTTCAAATGATAAGAGTTATGCAAATGATTATTATTGTAAATAATTGGAACTTTAATAGTTTTTTTTTTTAAACCATTGATTATATTTATGGACATCCGTTATATTATAAAAAATTCACATGGGAAAGGATAAGTTAATGATCCAACAAACCAGAAATTTAAATCCACGTTTATTTTTAATGATTCATTTTTAACAATTTCCTCCTTATATATTCAACTGCAATTCCACTGAAATAGACATAATACAATAGAAAAGTAATCTATAAATAGGACTTGTCCAAAACTACATTCAAAGTTTGAATCATCTAAACAAGTTTTATTCAATCTGTATAAGATTAAAAACATTAAAGCATTTATTTTAAAAAAATTATATACCCATAAGCAATGAATTTGCAATACAGCTTCAACACATTAACTTATTAAGAGCTTATTTTTAATAATCGTTAGTTTCCAAAAATAGCCAATGAGGGTTTTTCTTTTCTTTTTAGACTCTCATGGCCCTAAAAATGAAAGGTTTTTACAAAATCCATTTTTTAATTAATAACTGAGAATATTTCTTTTACATCCACATAATATTTATAACAAAAATACAATATACTTGCATTAACATATCTTCAAAGAAAGTGCATCGGATAGATTTTTCACAGCATCTGTTCCTTTTAACCCTGTTTTAATAAGGAACTCTCCATGAACACTGATTAATGTTGCTTTAGGAAAGTAAGATATGTACTATGGCATATGGGAGAATGAAAGTTGCTCATGGAAGGCTTTTTATTGGAATAACTGAAAGCTCTTAAAAGAAAAAAGTCAAAGTTGTCTGTAAACTCTTTTTTGAAGATCTTAATAATTTACTGTTGTATTTCTCATAACAGGTTTTTTTTTTTTTTTTTTTTAAAGCCATGTTTGTATCTATGTATATATTAAATTAAAAGAATAAAAACATTTCATTTTCTTGACAATAATTAAGGGGAGAAAGTACCCACTTTCCTTTTTCACTTTAAAACTGACACAAGAACAAGTGTTTAAACTGGCTTTAAAATTTAAATTCAATATGTAATAAATAAAATTTTAATATATCTTTTCCTTCAATCTAAAATAAATATCACAAAGGCCTAAAAATTAAAATAATTAAGTAGACTATATTAAAAGTGAATATTTTATTTTTGGATAATTTTATTCATTGGAGTTTTATACAAATTTTGAAAAACTCAAGGAGTAAGAAAATATTTCACATCAAACTGTCAACTGTATTTGTGTTGACTTAATTTCATATGGGTTTATTTAAAATAAACTTATATAAAAGCATTTTAAAGAAAGAAAAATTGCACACTTTTTTTATAACAAAGTTTCCTTGAATATTTTTAAGGGCGTTCAAATATAAATTTCATTATATTTTGGAAAAACAATTTTTTTTTTTGTTAATTCTCTTGTTTGATTTCTTCATTAGTAAAGGAAAAAGCAAGTAATAAGTCCAACCTTGCAGCATTTTTGGGAAGCCATATATTTATTATGCATAACATGTATGAAAGCCAACAAGAATTTAGATGTGTAAAAAAAATGTTTTTGAATTGAGATGGTTGTATTTTTAATACAAGACAAACAAGATTTGATTGACTCTTTATTCTCCCAAATAATTAAGGTGAGATTTAATATTAACTAAAAGTATATGGCAATGTCATAATATTGAAGGCAGAAATCTAAAAAACTTTCACGTTATGCTTACAACAGCCAAATATGAAAATACAAGCAGATGAGGTCTTTCCAGTTTCAGTGCATGACATATTTAACATGAAAAATAAAAAGTTAACATAACAAGATTCACATCATTTGTGTGTGCATGTACATTACATATCACATGCTGAATAAATTAAACATTAAACATCTTCCCCTCTGTTCAAGATAAAACAGTTTTAAAATCACAAGAGTAAGATATTCCACCCATCTAGGTGAGAAGCTTTGCTGTGACATTTATTTCAATAGGTTTGGACTAAATGAAATTTTCTAAATAAGACTACAACTTCTTATCTTATATAAAAAATGCACTATACACAATGTGGAATATCTTTGACCTTCATACTGAATCAAGAAAGAAGCAGGTGGATGGGAAGAAACAAGATGTGGTTAAATACTTAGAAAATAAATGTTGAAAATTTAAAAACAGAATTACTTAGAGAACATTTGTTAAAATCTCATAAAAGTGAAGAATCAAGAACCTAGAACTTTTTGCCAAAAAACAAAATTTATTCTATTTCAGAAGCATTAGCAAGTTGTGATGAAGAGCTAAAATATTAACACATTACTAGGTATACCAAATGCTACACAGCTTAGTACAGAAGCATGCAACCTTGGGACGCAATTCTTTAGAGTATATATTGCTTAAGACTGGCAAAGTGGCAAAATAATACACATTTCAATACAAAATCAGAAATATACATGAGGAAAAAAAAAATACATTGCCTCTAACATAAAACTAGAGATTTGATATTGACTACAATGCACCATTTAATTTTACATACACTGGTCTGCTTGTACTCAGTTTCTAGATGGTAAGGTTGCATGCACCCATTCTGTTTGGAATTACTTAAAAAGAATTTTAAAAAGTTCATGTCCAAATTAGAGAAACAACACAACACAAGAGGGAGAAGAAAAATCATTGGGGTGCAGGCTTTTTCTTTCTTTTTTTTTTTTGGCCACAACAATTATAAAGTAACTTTAAACAGAATGTATGTATAATGTAAGCCAATTCCTATGCCTGACAACAAGGTCTCTTGCCCTTGTCCTGACTGTCTGTTGGAGGAATGCTGATGGGTTTAATATTGTCGCCGCCAGGTGATGGATCATTGTCTGCATCATTTCGAATAGACTTCTGGGATATTATACGATAGATTTCTGAAAAAGGAAGATTTTGTTCATTAGCAAGACTTATAATTGAGATTTAAAGACATCATAAGCTAAAAGGCATACACAAAGATGCCAACAATTAGAGTGTGTCCATAACCATTCACCCCCCCCCCCCCTCATAAAAATTAGATACATGGTTCTATTTGCAACTAAAAAAAAAATGATATCTTAAAATACTCACAAATCTAAGAGCAATTATTGAATATTGCAGTTATTACACAAAAAACTTTCAAAGGTTAGCATCTCTGCAAACACAGGAATAAAAATGATTTGAAAGAAGTACATAGAAGTATACAGAAGAAAAGCATTAAACAAAAACATAATTTGAAGAACAAATTAAAAAAACTAAATTTATTTCCTACATTGTTTAAGCCCGAGAAGGGACAGATAAGTTATTTCATTCAATTATTTCTACATTTAATGTTAAATTTTTGTAATAAATTAGTTAAGCCAATTGAAGTATAAAAAATAAAAATCATACAATACGATACTTAAAAACACCCTAAAAAATTAGATTCTGTTCAAATGAAATCTAAATAAATCTTAGGCTTTTTTTTTAAAGTTTTGTATTTTGCATGCATCTTATTTTATGTATAATTGTCATAAACAAAATACAAAATCTGCAATACAAGAATTTTCAATTAAAAATGGAAGAAGTCTAAGATTTATTTTGATTTCATTTGAACGGAATCTAATTTTTTAGGGTGTTTTAAGTATCGTATTGTATGATTTTTATTTTTTAATCTTCAATTGGCTTAACTAATTTGTTACAAAAATTTAACATTAAATGTAGAAATAATTGAGTGAAATAACTTAATATCTGTCACTTCTCGGGCTTAAACAACGTAGGAAATAAATTTGGTTTTTTTAATTTGTTCTTCAAATTATGTTTTTGTTTAATATGTCAAGTTTTTTTAATAACTACTGCACTCAGACGAACGCATTTCAAAATTAATAGAGAGTATCATCATCAGGCTTTGATGTATGCGGTATTGCATCACAATGTAGGATGCAGTTTACCAATCCAAACTAATTCAAAATTTCACGACTGTAGTAATGCAGGTTGCGGTAGTTTGGACAAAAACTTCCAATCTTAACATAAAAAATCAATAATGAAAACATAAAAAATTAACTTCACTTAAATTTGGATACCCTATTTCCCATTCAGAAACGCTATGAATGTAAATGTAAATTGTGTTGAATCCTTATTGCTAATATTTAACAATATTATAGCTGTGATACAGTAAAAAATAAAAGTTTTACTAAGATAGAAACCTTATTCTCTCCCAAGGAGTGATGTAAACACATCAGAAAATTATTACCTAAGTTTAACTTGGGGTATAAATAGTTCTCATCTCGGAAAAAGAAATACATTTTAAAATTTAAGTTATGTAATTCCCCACTAAGTTCGCTACCTGCGTAAAAATAGAACATTAGAAACTTTTTACTAAAATATAAACTTGACGAAAGCAAAAACTTATCCTGAAAATATCCTTTTTATTTCCACTATGACGTCATATTCCTTTTTTTAATTAAAAAAAAAAAAAAAAAACCTAGCTCAATTTAATATTTTACGTGAAAATCAACTAAAAAGAAATAAATTATTATTACGGCTTTTGAAATTTTTGCAACAATGAAGTAAAAATGTTACATTTTCTATGAAAAATGTCCGTTGATTTTCAATGAAAAAAGCGAAAATTGGAATTAAGAAAAATATTTGAATAATGTACAAAATTTGCCCATGTTTCTCTTTGGGTTATAATTCACCCATATGCAAAGGCATTTTACCATTCGTTTTGACCCTGATGTCAGGCAAACGTTTTTACACTTTAAATTTATAATATCATTAGAATTAGTAAAGAATAAAAAATGAGTGGCATCAGGTACAAAAAGGTGGGAAGAAAAAATGAAAAAATTATGATCTCCATAGGCTTTTCCATGTTAAATTAACATTGAGAAGTGACACTGGAAATAAATAAGTATTGCGCTGCCGCACAATACTTAAATATTATTAGAGAAGACGAGCAAAAAGGGAAAAAGTTTTTTTTTTTCCCCCCAGCAGACGATTGCAGAAATGTGAAAGATGTGTTCCTATTAATTAGACTAATTATTAAAAAATACAATTAAAAATATCAACAAAAAGGTAAGAGAAGCATATAGAGAAATTTGTGGATGGAGGTAGCTAAACAGCATCATCACTATTAAAGTTTTAGTGAACAGAAATTTGATAATACCATTAGAGTTCCAGATAATCATTTTATAAAACATCTAAAAATTTTAAGCATTACAACTTCTGTAAAGTATGTGAAGATATTCAATATCTGTGACAAAAAACATGATTTGTAAGATGTGTGCTGACACTAAAACACATGCAAGAACTGAATAAATTAGAAATTGAATTCTATTTATATTAAAATATTTTTATTTTTAATGAAAAGAAAAGGACTTATGCAATGTGGAATGAGATCTCTCTCATTAAATGAGAAAATGGACAATCAAAGTAATACTGATTTAAGTAGATTGCTGAAAACAGCTTCAACTGTTTCTCATACCAATGCTGCAATATAGAGGGCTTTCAGCATAAGGAAGAAAACGAATGAACTCAGATCAACTTTAGGTATACAGAGAGTTTAACTATAATTCTTGTACAAAAACTTAAAAAAAAAAAAATTCAGGTAAGAGAGAAAATAAAAATTGGATATATCCAGAAAAATTTCAAAACATATGTAATTTAAGTATGCAATTAAAAAAGTGCTATTAGCATTTCTTTTGTTTCTATTTAATTTTAAATGTTTGAATTGATATTAATTTTTAGAAAGCACAACTCCTAAATAATCAATATTATTTAATAACAAAGTGTTTATCGACAATTTTGCAATAATATTTTGCTACTGAAAACCAAAAATGCTACAGAAAACACATACAGTATTACAGAAAATACAGTATAGGATCTGATATCGGGAATCCTTGGGACCTGGGGCATTCCGGATAAGGGGTTTTTCCGTAATTCGGAGCACTATCACAAATATTTTAAAATGTACATAAATTTAAGTATTGCGCGGCAGCGCAATACTTATTTCCAGTGTCACTTCTCAATGCTAATTTAACATAGAAAAGACTATGGGGATCATAACTTTTTCATATTTTCTTCCCACCTTTTTGTCCCTGATGCCACTCATTTTTTATTCTTTACCAATTCTAATGATATTATAAATTTAAAGAGTAAAAACGTTTGCCTGACTTCAGGGTAAAAACAAATGGTAAAATGCCTTTGCATAGGAGTGAATTATAACCCAGAGAGAAACATGGGCCAATTTTTTTTTTACATTATTCAAATATTTTACTTAATGATTCCAAATTTCTCTTTTTTCATTGAGAATCAACGGACATTTTTCATAGAAAATGTAACATTTTTTCTTCATTGTTGCAAAAATTTCAAAAGCCGTAATAATAATTTAT
The DNA here is from genome assembly GCA_963932465.1 of Maratus speciosus. Lineage (NCBI taxonomy): Eukaryota > Metazoa > Arthropoda > Arachnida > Araneae > Salticidae > Maratus > Maratus speciosus. The sequence goes on along the minus strand of OZ010790.1, from coordinate 222,723,630 downwards.
TTCTTTTTAGTTGAAACGTTTCCAAGTGAAACATTAAATTGAACTAGTTTTTTTTTTTTCAAGAATTAAACAGGTGAATATGGTGCCATAGTGGAAATAAAAAAGGATATTTTCAGAATAGACGCTTTCAGAGTGATGTCAGTCATGACGTTTTGGTTGGAAACTGACTCCAAACAAACGGTTGCTATGCGTCATTTCTTTTTAAATATAAATCATAGAAAATGTTACTACTGCATATCAAGAATTAAAACACTTAGATGTGCGATATAGATATAAGATATAGCTATCAGGGGCATCAACTTCCGGGTCTGCAGCGCAGACCCTGACAAATATCTGGAGACCTTGCAATACCTCGGCAGACCCTGCAAATATCACTTAAAATCTGACCCACCAACCCTTTTTTTTCTCCGCGACTATATCGATTATCGGAGGCTCGGAGAATCGAATCAGTTGAACGTCAAATACGCAATGATGCCGCAAGCGCATAAATTACACGAAAAATCGGAGATGGGACGCAAAAAAAATAGCTCTTACGCATCCTGTGGGACGCGTAATTTCGTTTAAAAAAATCGCGGAAAAAAGCCGATTTTCGGCAAAAGATCACAAAAAAGCGCAAATTTTATCAAAATATTGCAAAAAAAACAAGATTTTCATAAAAGGGCCGCGAAAATGCAGCGTATTTCGTCAAACAATCACGAAAAAATAGCGAATTTTGTCAAAAAAATTGCGGAAAAAAGCCGATTTTTGTCAAAAGATCACGATAAAGTGCAAACTTCTTCAAAATATCACGAAAAAAACCCGCGATTTTCGTAAATGGACCGCATTAAAATAGCATATTTCGTCAAAAGATCGCGAAAAAATAGCGAATTTCGTCAAATGATCTCGAAAAAAGATCACATTTCGTCAAAGTATCACTGTAAAAACATGATTTTCGTAACAGGTTCGCTGAAAAAAATAGCGAATTTCGTCAAAGCAATATGCAGATATCTAGTAATATTTTGTATGTGTTATCTAAAAGTGGTAAGTGGTCTAAAAGGTTCTGAATTTACATTAGAATGCTCAAACTGCGTCAGTGGGTTGCAAAAATCTCTAAAGTGACAAAAAGTATCACAGTGATTGAACAGCTGCACCAATTGCGCCAAATTCACAATGCTGCGCATTTCTGCGCCAAAACGATCATTTTTCAACAAAATGCGCCCAACTGCGCCAATTCAATAATAATTCTTGAGCCAAATCGATCATTTTCCACCCGAATTTCACCAAAAGATTACGAAAAACATGCGAATTTGGTCAAAAGATCGCGAAAAACACGCGATGTTTTCCAAATGATCACGGGAAAAAAAAAGGGATTTTTAAAAAAGGATCGTTAATTTAGTCAAAAAACGAACAAAACGTGGTTAAAAGATCGCAAAAAAAAAAAAAAAGCGATTTCGTTAAAAGATCGCGATTAAAACGCGAATTTCGTCAGAAGATTACGAAGAGATTCAAATTTTGTCAAAAGATCGAGAAAAATACGCGAATTTCGTCATAAGATCGCGAAAAACACACACATTTCGTGAAAGGGTCGCGAGGAAAACGTGAATTTTGTCTAAAGATCGTTAATTTCCTAAAAAAAAAAAAAAAAAAAACGATCAAAACACGGTCAAAAGGTCGTGAAAAAATGCTAATTTAATTAAAAGATAGAGAAAAAACTGCAAATTTCATCAAAAGGTCTCAAATTTCAACAAAAGATCATGAAAAACACGAGATTTTCGTCAAAGGAGCGCCAAGTTCGTCAAAACACGGTCAAAAGATCATGAAAAAATGCTACTTTCGTTAAAAGGGCGCAAAAAACACGCGAATTTCGTCAAAAGTTCGCGAAAAACACGCGAATTTTGTCAAAGGATCGTGAGAAAAAACGTGAATTTTGTCAAACGATCGCTAATTTCGTCAAAAAACGAACAAAACGGGGTCAAAAGATCGTGAAAAAACACTTTTTCATTAAAATACAAAAAATTTTCCGTAGTAGACAATATTCCGGCTTATGCAAAATAGCCCCCCACACACACACCTTAAAAAAATGCGCAAATCGTATATTTTTACTTACGTTCGTAACTTTTAGTAATATTCTTTAAAATGGAATTTTTAATGAAATTAGATTGTTATTAAATTTATTTTTATTCATAATTTCGAAACATTATTTGAACACAAAAATAAATATTAGCAATACGAAATTGCTCTAATTCTGAAATTTAATGAAAATGATTTAATTTAATCAATGCAATCAATACATACTTTATATTTCGCATGGTATTTTAAAAATAAAAAATAATCCTTTATAGATTTTTTTTTCTTTCGGTTTACCATGCATTCTGCACTAACGCGCAAGTCTGTTATCGGATCTTTTTTTATTTCTCTGAACAAGAAAAATAATTTCGAGGTACCTAATTCTTCTCAAGCCATCCTCTGTTTGAATTGCACCGCTGTCTTCAACATTTTCAGAAACGTGGTCATCCTCATTTGCTTTCTAGTTTCTTTCAAGACAACAGTTGGTCTTTTCAGGTGGCATTTCTGAGCAAAGTTTGGCAATCCATTTAACAGCATCGAAAACACTGATGTTTATTGTCAGGTCGGTGGCTGAAGAACAATCAACGAAAGACGCAATAATCGACCGCAACACATATATTTTGTAGTAGGTTTCAGCATTTTAATAACTCATTGATCCATTGGTTGTGTCACTGAAGTAGTATCTGTCAGAAGAAATTGTAAATTTATATTCAACAATTTGACGTCAGCATGACAAGGTGCATTATAGAGGAGCAAATTTAATTTTTTTAGTTTCTTCAATCATTTGTCTATTGAACTCTTTCAGCTGCCCCTTCATTAAAACAATTGACAGCCAGTATTTCTTCTGAGATTTCCAAGACACAGGCAGTTTAACAGTATTTAAATTCTTGAAACATAATGTCGTTTTCAATTTCCCAATCACTAACTTTTTTATAAACTGCCTTACAAATTCGCAAAAAGTAAAACAATGATATGCTCGTTGGAGGTTTTACCTCAGTGGCATTAGCTTCATCTTTTTACAAGGGACTTATTTGGCACACGCGATAAAATAGTACAGTTTGCATCGCATTGATATACAGTAAAATCTCCCTAAGGCGACCACGTTCCCTTCAAATAAAAATGGGTCGCTCCGAGAGGTGGTCTCTTAATGGAGGTCATGTTTAAATCTAGATTTTAATTGGTGAAAAAGGTAACAATTAATCTTACTAAAATTTATTTTTCACATTAGGAAAAAATATGAGAATTTAAGTTTCAAATCAAAAGTTAATTACATTAGTTAATTCCTACAGAGTTTAAAAAATGAATACATTGACGTTTGCTTTGATTTTACAGTTTTATTTTCTATAACTTTTATTTCAAAGTTCAGTAAATAAATGCAATTTTTTTTTTGAACAGGAACAAATATTGACGATTCATTAATTTATTTCTTTGACAGTTTCCAGACAGAATAGGGCAGGGGAGTTTATGACTGCCATTCTTAATTTGTCATCAGAGTTAAGTTCATTGCCTAAAAAGGCACAAAGTTGTTTAAACACTTAAAAGTTACCGGATTAAAAAAAAAAAATTCTAAACTTAGTTTAGAAGTTTGATGAATAATGCGCTCTCCGGAATTACTTTTCCTAATAAAACCTTCTTCAAGCGACCAGAAAAAAACGGAATTTGTTTCATTTTCTTCACAGAAATGGGTCATTCATGGAGGGAGCTCAACTGAGATGATCGCTGAATGGAGGTAAAATTAGTAATGAGCCTATGGAAATAAATTTCGTTCCATGAAAAAATGGTCGTTAAAGGAGGTTAATGGAAGTGGTCACACAAGGAGGCTTCACTGTATGTCCTTCTGTTGATATCTTTCAATGAGTAGATGAAAGTTTCCTTTCCATTCCCGAATTTCATGCTAGTGGACATCTTTCGGGTATCAGCAAGCATGCTTCATGGCAATGTTGTGTAGATTATGGAAACTCATTAACCATTCACGAGAAGCTTTAATGTCCATTTTACCTATTTTTTCGCAATACAGTCCAGATGTGAGAGCTAGCAAGCAAAAAACATTCAAAAGTTAATGCTTTTTAATAAACTTTTTCACGTCTTAATCTAAGTTTGTAAAAAGGATTAAGATCAGACATGATAAAAAATCCCGGATGAATCTGTTGCAACCAAAGATAGTAAATAAAACTGTAAAAACTGTGTGGCAATATAAATCACCAAAAACAACGTTTAAACACACAATAAAATACATAAGGTAATGTGAACAAACATACGTTTTGTGAGTTCCAGGACTCGCATCAGTGCATAAAATCTAAAATTATTATTAACCCTCCGTCTACCAGACGGGTCCATTGGACCCGACAGGTACATACAAAATATTCATTCAAACCAGAAATTTCTTTAAAATAAACTAAGTATATAAACCAGACAAAAATAAGGTAAATAAGTTAAATCGTTTTAAATAAAAATTCTGGTGTAGAACGTTTTATTAAAACTTGAATAAAATTCCCGGTAGATCTATGGTTAAATTACATTTTATGCACTGATGATGCGAGTCCTGAAACTCACGAAACGTATACGCCTGTTCACATTACCTTATGTATTTTATTGTGTGCTTAAACGTTGTTTTAGGTGATTTATGACGTACGTATATCAGTTTTAAAGTTGCATAAACTGAGTGCTTTTCATGTTTAAAATATCCTTTTTTCTGCCTTATGCAAAATTTTGGCTTTAGTGGGACCTTAAAAACATTTCCGTTTCCGTGTTAGACAGATTCCGGCTTATGCAACAAGAATTAATGTTATTTTCTATGGGTTCGGCGAGACTTGAAAATTTTTCCACGGTAAACAGATTTCTGGCTTGCACAGAGTCAGCCTGACAGAATTTACTGTATCGCCGAAAACCCCCCTGCAAATTTCATCAAAAGATCGCGAATAAAACGCAAATTTCGTCAAAAGATTTCGAAAAACACGATAATTTCATCAAAAGATAGCAAAAAACATGCTGATTTTAACAAAGGGCCCGAAAAATATGCGAATTTCATCAAAGGATTGCAAAAGATTTGTGGAAAAAACGCAACTTTCGGGAAAGAATCGCAGAAAAAATGCGACTTTTGTCAAAGAATTGCAGAAAAAACATGAATTTCGTCAAAGAACATCATAATGACGTTTTGAAGCTCCAAAATAGTTATTTTCTGCTCCAAAATGAGCATTTTTGCTGCTCTAAAATAGTGCTCCAAAGTGGCTTTTTGCTGCTCCAAAATGAGGTCCATGCTGTTCCATCACTGGTATAATTTAATTTTCTTTGCTCTATCGACCTGCAATTTGATATAGTAATGTTTTTAGCGTAGCAATATGCAGATATCGAGTAATATTTTGTATGTGTTATCGAAAAGTGGTAAGTGGTCTATAAAATGTTCTGAATTTACATTAGAATGCGCAAACTGCATCGGTGGGTTGCAAAAACCTCTAATGTGACAAAAAGTATCATTTAATTTGCTTTGCTCTATCGACCTGCAATTTGATATAGTAATTTTTTTAGTGTAGCAATATGCAGATATCTAGTAATATTTCGTATATGTTATCGAAAAGTGGTACGTGGTCTAAAATGTTCTGAATTTGCATTAAAATGCTCAAATGCATCAGCTCCCGGGAGCTCGGAATGCTCCCCCAGACCCCCTAGTTCATTGGGCTCGCTGTCTTGCTCAGCACAATGCATGTCTCCTCCCCCTCTTAAATAACTTCCCTTGTGGCAGACCCAGCTTTGGGACCAAAGTTGGCTCCTATGATAGCTATAACATACAAACAAAATAGAAAATACAACATAGCAACCGTTTGTTTGGAGTCAGTTTCTAACCAAAAAGTCTTTGCTTTGGTCAAGCTTATGCTTTAGTAAAGAGTCTCAAATGGATAGTTATTTTTCGCAGGTAGCGAACTTAGTGAGGAATTACATAACTTAAATTTTAAAATGTATTTTTTTCCGAGATGAGAACTATTTATACCCAAAGTTAAACTTAGGGAATAATTTTCTGATGTGTTTACATCAAGCCCTTGGGAGAGAATAAGGTAACAAAATTTAAGTAAACTTTTATTTTTTATTTTTTACTGTATCACAGCTATAGTAGTGTTAAATATTAGCAGTAACGATTCAACACAATTTATTTTTGCATTCATAGCGTTCCTGAGTGGGAAATAAGGTACGTAAATTTAACATGGTTCATACACTCAAGAACAAATAAAATTCAAGCACTTTTCAAGCACTATTCCAGTACTATTCAAAGACTGTTTAGATACATGCTTAAAAGTGGCGTAGAATAACACATAAGGAAAATAGCCACCCCATTGATTATCTATTTCAAAGAAATCTTATTGGATCTTTTAATTTTTATAAAAGGCATTTTCAAGACATTATATTATTAGAGAATTTTTAAAGAATAATGTGTTTTAACTTAGTAAGGTACAATGGAAAGAAATTTCACATATAATAAAAAGATAAGAAAACAGAGCTTGATTTTTTTTTTTTTTTCTTTAAGTGCAAAATAAATAAAAGGTATGGTATCACTACAAGAGAAGACAGGAATAAACTAGTTAAATTTTCCGAAAACTCATCAGGGATCAAATATTAGCATTTCTGAAGTTGTGCATAATTTTTTACAAGTTATACTTTAATATTTTTAATAAATATTATTCTCTGAATTCTCAAACCTTACAGCAATTGCGCTTATCCATACAAAAATAATTGGAATAAAGGTTAGATAATTTACTTTCACTTTTTAAAAACAAAAAGATTTTAAAAAAAGAGTTTATAAAAAGGAATAAAAATTTTATTATCAGTTACACAGCGAAAAATTTATAATTGATATAATTTTGTGACGTTTTTCCTGATTGACACCATTCGCGATTTTTATGAATGACTGATTGACAAATTTCACAATGTTTTTCTGCAACCGATTAACAAATTTAACACTTTTTTTTCAATGACCGATTGACTATATTAGGAGGGGGAAGGGGGAGGGGGCGCATTAGGTGAAATTGGCACCAAACTGACGAAATTTGCAATTTTTTCGACAAATTGACGAAATTTGCATTTTTTATTGTGACCATTGGACGAATTTTGTGGTATTTTTTCCCCGATGATTTTTCAGGGGCGATTCTGAGTATTAAAAAAAAGTTCTGAAATTCACATAAAATTTTTTGAAAAGTTACAGAAGAAGGGGCGAGGGAATCCACTCCTGGCACTAACTATACGGTTTTTTCGTGGCCCTTCGACGAAATTCGCCGTTTTTTCGCGATATTTCGACGCAATTTGCCACTTTTTCGCGATCTTTCGTCGAAATTTTCTGTTTTCTCGCGATCTTTTGACGCAATTTGTCGTTTTTTTGTGGTCTTCCGTGGAAGTTTGCCGTTTTCTCGCAGTCTTTCGTCGAAATTTTTCATTTTCTCGCGGTCTTTCGTCGAAATTTTTCATTTTCTCGCGGTCTTTTGACGAAATTTTTCACTTTCTCGCGATCTTATGAAATTTTCGGTTTTTTTTCGTGACTTTATGACGAAATTTGAGGATTTTTCACGTTTCTTGGATGAAATTGGCGTTTTTTCGCGATTCTTTGACGAAATTTGTGTTTTTTTCGCGATCCTTTGACGAAATTTGTGTTTTTTTCGCGATCCTTTGACGGAATTTTCATTTTTTTCGCATTCCTTTGATGAAACAAGCGTAATTACGCGATCTTTTAATGCAATTCGCTTTTTGTCCGTGATCCTCTGACGAAATTTGCTCTTTATTCCGGTTATTTTGCCGAAATTTGCGTTATTTCTCTATTCTTTGACGGAATATTAGTTTTTCCCGCGACCTTTTGACAAAATTTGCATTTTCAGCGATTCTTTGGCGAAATTACAGATTTTTTTCATGCAAACGATCGTTCAAATTGATATTTTTCGGCGACCATTTGTCGAAGTTCGCAATATTTTCCAGGACTTTTCATTCCTTGAAAATGAATACTTTTTTTTCCAGCACTTCTCATTCCTTGAAAATGAACACTTTTTTTCCAGCACTTTTTCTATTTTTTCCCAAAGCGTACGAACTATGTTTAAGTGAAGTTATTAATCATTTGGAAATGGTTGTTGCTTTCGGTCGAGGATGAGACCAAATGATGCTCGCATTTTATTTTTTTTTTAAAGAAATTCAACGATGTTCTTTACTTTTAGAAGAATTTTTATTTGAATAGGTAATCGAAAGGCATAAAATTGTTAAAAATTGAAAAAGTTACAAAATGGGTAGGCGCAAATTATCAGATATGGAAAAATCCAAAGCCAAAGAGCGACGCTGAAATGAAAATAGTCTTGCAAAGCAAACATTGATGTCTTTAACTGATTATGTAGCCCATGAAAATCGATTACATAATAAAAGATGAACGCGAAAAAGGAAACAATCTAATGTTTAATCAATTGATAGTAAAAGGCTATGTCTCTAGGGGCTCCAATCCACTATTACAATCTGTCAATTTTAACCGGGAAAAATTGAGCTCAACGTAGGTAATTTGTCGCAATCTGTGGATGATTCGGTGGAACTGCTTTCGATTTGTAAACTGTTTTTCTTCTCGAAACGGGACTTGGAGAGTTTGTTGATGAAGGTTTTGGTTGTCTTTAGTTTGATCTTTGCAATCTGTTGTTGAAGAGGATGAGACGGAATTTGGTGAACGAAATTTAGATTTTTCTGTCAAATTTTGTTACGAAGGTGATTTGTTGCGATCTGTGGATGATTCGGTGGAACTGCTTTCGATTTTTATTTATTCGATTATTTAAAAAATTCCAAATGGTCGTTGTAGTCTATTAAATTACAATTTTTTTTTTATTAACCATTTGGAAAAATGGTTATTGTCCTCGGTCAGGGTAGGAAATCAAAAACATATCTGAAGCGTTTTATTGGTTGAATCTGCATTTTATTTGTTTTCTGATTGGTCTATACAGTAATCTGTATTTTCCCTTTACTTTCAATAGAGATGGATACTTCTGCTGCCACTGACAAAAAAGTAATAAAATTACAAAAAAAATAATAACTCTGAAACAAATTGAGATACAGCTTTCAAACAAATTCTATTTAAAAAGTACATTTTTTTCTCAATACGACAGTGTAAAAAGTAATAGTGTGGGATGTTTAGAAGTTTAAGAATGAAATTTCATTTAAAATTGGTCATCAGATTTCTTGGAAATCTGACGATGGAAAAGCCTTTTCCCGAACAGCCAATGAAATGCTTGGATAATACGCAAGTTTTAGATGGATAATACGTAAGTTTCAGGAAATCTGATGAGTCGCAGGCGATTTTTGTCGCTTGCAATTTTTTACTTTTTTTTTAAACACTATTAATGTTTAATTCATGGCGTACATAATGTATGATGAACTCCGTGCGATTTTTTATTCATGGCGTACATAATGTATGATGAACTCCGTGCGATTTTTTATGTCTTAAATTTTAGTCTTTGAAAAAATCATTTTCCAAATTGTTGTTGTTAATATATTTGTTGCATAGATGTTTTTAGATAGTAATAGATGAAATTATTAGATTGAAAAAGATTAACTTTATTAACAAGAGAACAGCATGGTTGCGCGGGAGATGGCGAAGGAAATCAACAACAAATCAGTTAGGAAAACGGTTACAGTTAAAGCTACTAAAAACGATTATACTTACATACATAACATCTCCCCTTTTTTTTTTTTTTTAATGTATGAAATGACAATATAAACAGGGATTAAACTTGATTAAAAATACACACTTAAAAACACTTAGAAAAAATAAAAAGTTATAGGTATGTCCACATCAGTCAGTAAAACGTCTTGGTGGTCTAACCAGACGACCAAGACGTGTGACACGGGTATCACTAGTCTGGGATGATGGATGCAATGGCATAGATGTGTTAGTAGAATGAGAAGTCTGAAATACACCTGGTTGAGTTGGTGACGCTGGATCAACTGAACTAGAAAATAAATCTTCAGCTGATGGTCTTGGTGTAGATGTTTGTGAAGCTTTAAAGGGTTTTATATGGAAGCGATTTCTACGGTATTGTCTACCATTCTCTGACACAATAGTATAAGACCTTGGTTGAGGTCCCACTATAGCTACCTTTCCTCTCTGCCATTTGTTCTGATTCCAAAATAGGATTTCTTGTCCCTGATGCAATGGCTTAAGTGGACGAGAATGTACATCGTATTTAGGTTGGTGTTGCTGTCTGCGTTCTAAATTTTCTTTAATTGTTCTGCAGTCATAGTGAGGAGCAAGACTTTTAGGGAGAGTGGGAACTAAAGTTCGAATACGTCGACCCATCAAGATTTCAGCTGGAGAAGGCAAACCATCCATTGGAGCATTCCTATATTCCATCAGAACAAGGTGCAAATCCCTGTGATCTTGTGCTGCTTTGGTGAGGCTAGATTTGATGGTTTGTATACATCTCTCGACCTGCCCATTTGAACGGGGGAAACCAGGACTTGAGGGATTGAAGAAAATGTCCCAACTCTTACAGAAATTAGAAAATTCTCTGGAATCAAGAGGTGGACCGTTATCAGCGACAATTTCTTCAGGAATTCCAAAGCGTGCAAAACAAGTTTTTAATGCATTTATGACTACAGGTGCTGTTGTATGATGCAAATGTTGCAATTCAATGTACTTTGAAAAATAATCAATTATTAGAAGGTATGTTATAGAATTCAAATGAAAAAAATTGATAGCAACTTTCTGCCATGGTCGATCAGGTAGTTTCCTATCAAGAAGAGGCTCTTTGATGTTCTGCCTTTGATTTTGTAAACAGATAGTGCAATTTGATATCAGTTGTTCAATCTCAGTAGTTAATCCTGGCCAGAAGAGAGACTGCCTGGCAAGATTTTTACATGTGACTATGCCTCTATGACCTACATGCAGACGCTGTAAAATATCCTTGTGACAGGACTTGGGAATTACTAATCTCTGTCCACGGCAAATAAAACCATCTTCAATATGCAATTCTGACTGACAGTTCCAATATGACTTAGCTAGAACATTAACATCATGTTTTCTCTGCGGCCAGCCATTCAAAATGTAATGTTTGACAGATTGCAATTCTAAGTCGTCTAGTGTAGCTGTTTTAATTTCATCCAGCTTAGATTGTGAAGCATTGACAATTACAGAGACCATTAGCTGGACATTATCAATGTCAGTAGTAACAACAGGATCAATAGGCAGAGGAGCTCTAGATAATGCATCAGCTACACATAGCTGTTTGCCTGGAACATGTGTAAGAGTGAAGTTGTATCTTTGTAAACGAAGCAGTAATCTCTGGAGTCTGGGTGATATTCTATCAAAGGGCTTTTGCACTAAACCTAACAAGGGTTTATGATCAGTTTCAATAACAATATGTTGTCCATAGACATAATAATGGAAATGCTCACAGGCATGAACAATTGCAAGGAGCTCTTTTTTGATTTGGGAATATCTTGACTGAGCATCGGTTAATGTTGCAGATGTATAGACTACAGGCTTGCTTTCCTGCAGCAGTACACCACCGAGTCCAAAGGAGCTAGCATCGACAGAGAGCACAATTGGTTTATGTTTGTCAAAATACTGGAGAACTGAAGTTGATTGCAAAAGATCTTTAACCCTCAAGAAAGCATCATTATGATGAGAATCCCATTGCCAATTTATATCTTTCTTTAATAGATCTCTTAAAATGGAAGTTTCCTGTGAAAATTTTGGCACAAACTTCATAAGATATGTGGCCATACCCAAGAATCTCATCAATTCTTGCCTATTGGTTGGGACTGGAAAATCTGTAATAGCAGAGACTTTTTTGGGATCAGGAGAAAGACCATCAGGTGAAATTATGTGACCTAAATATTGTAATTTAGATACACCGATAAGAGTCTTATCTTTGTTGAGCTTCAGTCCACTTTCTCTAGCAATTTGAAAAACTTTCTTTAATTTCTCACAATGATCATCTAAATTTGCACTGTACACCAATATATCATCAAAATATGGGTCGATTTCTGGGCAGTTTTCAAATATATTAACCATACACATTTGATATACCTCAGGAGCACAATTTAATCCGAAAGGCATTACTAGGAAACGAAATCTGCCAAATGGTGTTATAAAAGTGCAAAGATCAGAACTTGCATCATCTAGCTGAATATGATAAAATGCATTTTTTGCATCAACGAGAGAAAAGATTTTGGAACCTTTCAACTTTGACAACAATTGGTCTTGTGAAGGAATTTGGAAATGTTGTCTTTTGACATATTTGTTAAGGGGACGAGGATCAAGACAAACTCTTATTGATCCATCTTTCTTAGGTACTATAACAATTGGATTTACCCAATCAGTAGGTTTAGTGACCCTTTCAATTATACCATCTTGTTCCATTCTTAAAAGTTCATTTTTGAGTTTACTTTCTAAAGCCAATGGTATTTTACGAGAAGCTGCTATAACAGGTGTTGCATTTTCATGCAAAATAATTTTGTGTTTACCAGGTAAACGACCTACACCTTCAAATATATCATTATATTCATTCAAAATTTGTAATAATTTAGATGGAGGAGAATTTACATTATTAGATGGGTTAGAATGAGCACTAGTAGATGAAAGAGAATGTGAAGTGACACTTGTTGAGTTATTACTTACATTAGATTTGGAATTCAAACAAAAATTTGTATTTACACAATTAACTGTACTTTTTCCACTTACTTGTACAGAGGAATCCATTCGCTGTATGAGATTTAAAGCTGCGCATGCAGCTGCACTTAACACTGGTTGTACATTCAGATTTACTATAATAAATTTTAAATCATAGGACATATTATTCACAACACACTTGAGAATACTTTCACCCACAACTGGTAAAGCATCACCAGTGTAAGTACACACTTTAAGGGTACTTGGATGAATTTCTGGACAATTATTTAATTTCTGAAACACAGATAAGGGAAGCACATTCACTTGGGCACTTGTATCGAGCTTGAACATGATGGGATGATTATCAATATGGATTAGCTGAACCCAATCACATTCCTCAAGTGTTGAAATAGCACCAATATAAGCTATATCTGGACTGCAAACAATTGATGAAACTTGATGGTGTTGCTTTGGTGATTGCCTTTTAGGTTGTCTGCAGACACTGGCAAAATGGTTTGACATATGGCAATTATGACATGTTTTCCCGTAAGCTGGACAATTTCTGGGCACATGATGCGATCCACATCTTGAGCATGGACGTTTATGATGAGCTGCCGGATGCTTGATGTTATAAGTAGGCTTCGAATTACTGCTTTGATGTTTTGCTGAATTTCCTGGATTATATTTTTTGGTTTTCTGGCGATTGATCGCGGCGACGTGCGTAGATGATGTAGATGTAGGCTGCGACATGGCGAGAGAATGTAGTTTCGACAGTTCAGCAGACTTGCATATTTCCATGGTTTTCTTTAAGGAAAGTTCAGGCTCTCTAAAAAGCCGTTCACGTAAAACATCATCACGTAGGCCTTGTATGATACGGTCTTTGACGTTACGCTCATAAGCTGCACCAAATTCACATTGATCAGCTTGCAGTTTAATTTCTGTTACGAAAGAGTCAAAATTTTGTCCAGGTTTCTGGATCATATTATTAAACACAAAAGTTGCTAGAGTGATGTTACGATAAGGCTTGTAATGTTCATCAAATTTATCTAAAACGTCTTTTACCTTTCTAGTTTGACCATTGGTAAGAGCCGGAAACTCGAATGTTAGGTAATCTTTGTAGGAAGCCTTGCCAATAACGCTAAGTAATAAGGCGATTCGCGTATCATCTTCTTCCTTGTGATATTTAACTGCAGTTTCAAAAAGTTCATATTTTTGTCGCCAATCCATCCAGGCTTCTGCTGGATTATCACCAGGAACAAATTGTTCCATTTGCAAAAAGTTGTGAGCCATGCCGTCTCTGACAACGTATTTAGAATTTAGCAAAAAAATACTAATTAGACGATAGATGTACTAAATACTACTGTAATGGTAACTTCTGACACCATAATATATTTGTTGCATAGATGTTTTTAGATAGTAATAGATGAAATTATTAGATTGAAAAAGATTAACTTTATTAACAAGAGAACAGCATGGTTGCGCGGGAGATGGCGAAGGAAATCAACAACAAATCAGTTAGGGGAACGGTTACAGTTAAAGCTACTAAAAACGATTATGATTATACTTACATACATAACAGTTGTAATTTGTTAAGTTGCTTTTTTTTTTTTTTTTTTTCATGTTTTGATTATAGGGTGAGGTGGGGTTAAGTAGTCAGGCGGGGTAAAGTGGTTATAATTTATAAAAAGGGCTAAAATCCTGACTAATATAGAAATTTGAATAATTTTCTTTTAATTTTAGATTTATTAAGTATTGATCAAAGTTTCTAACTCAAAAAAACATTTTTAGTAACATGTTTGAGGCACCGAGTACTCATTTTGTCTGTCTTTGTTACACCTTGTTCTTTTAACTCTTTAATTAACTTTTCTGCTGCATTTTGTTTATTCCAAATTTTGTTAAATTGGCAGTTCAGAAAGCTTTACACATATCTCAAGAACATATTTTCATTTATAGCTAAGTTATACTTATCACAGATTTTATTTCATAATAGTTTTAGTTACATGGGGTAAAGTGGTCATAGGGTTAGGCTTAACTTATAGATATTTGATCTGAGTTAAATTATTCATTATATAAAATGCCGGTTTATTAAATACTAATAATTATTAAAAACTAACTGCAAATAGTTATTATTTAATAATAGTTTATAATATGGGGGTTAAAAAAGGTTAGGTTTAATTTTTAATAGGTTCAGAATAGTGAATGAATTAACTAAGTGTAAACCTGAATTGCTTACAAAGGTTACACCATCTAATTTATCAACCAACACATTAACTACTTTTTCTAATACCTATACTTGTATTATATAAGAAAATGGTCCACACGAAAGTCCTGAAAGAATTTTTAACATTGATGAGGCTGGTTTGGATATGGATAGCCAAAATAGTCCAGCTTAAAAAATTTTACGCAATGCAATGCATAATATTAAATTCAGAAACCAAAAGGAAAGATAATGTTTAGTGTTCCTTTTAGTGCACGAGGGCTGTATGATAAGTACCTGGCATTGATAAGAAAAACTCATTTTTATGTCAAAAATGTACTTTATTTTTCAAAATAATCTCCTTTTAGTTAGATTCACTTAGCCCAACATTTTTCTATTCCCTCTAAAAAATACGATTTCTCCAACCCTTCAAAATAGGCGTTTTTTTTTCAGCAATAACCTCATCGTTAGAGCCAAATGTTTTTCCACCGAGCCGTTTTTTCATATTTGGATATAGAAAATATTCGCAGGGGCTAAATCTGGCGGATGCAAAAGCAGTTCGTATCCTAATTCATACAATTTTGCCATGCCAATGACACAGGTGTGCACGCATGCATTGTCTTGATGAAAGAGAATTTTTTTCTTCGCCAAATTCGAATGTTTTTCTTTCACAACATGGTTGAAACTATCCAATAAGTTGGAATAATATTCTCCATTAATCGTTTTACCTTTTTCAAGGTAATCGATGAGAAATATGCCGCATGAATCCCAAATGACTATAGCCATGACTGTTTGCAGATAAAGTCGCTTTAGCCTTTTTGGCGCTGTGGCGGTAATTAATATGATCGTTTAAGTGGTTTTAGTACACGTTGTGAAGTTCTTTTAATAAATTACTATTGATCGTTAAAGAAGTAATAAAACTGGAAACGTCTTACTTAAAATGTAGACAATGAAGAGGCAATTTGATGAAAACAAATAATATTCTTTATTTCGGTCGTTAGTAGCAGTAGAAGGTTAAGAAAATGCTTGCTTCTGGTCACCATTTTAAAATAGAAGAACTAATCTTTTAAGAAAAATAGCAGCCAACACGGAATAAATCCATGGGATTTCCTTTAATGAGAGCAGCACAATTCTAAAGGATTAAACTTTGAGAAAGAAAAACACATCCACGAAAATAAAATATCAAACTCATTCGGCCAAAAAAAAGCGGCACGACATTCGAACGGCCGGCGGGCCGCGCTCCGCTAAAACTACGTTAAAAGACTACATCTTTTTCAGACAACATCAAACCAAATTCTGAATTGAAAATTAACGAGTTTTAGTTTTTAAAATGATGAATACGGGGTTGACAAAGTAATTAAAAGGCAGAATTTAAATTGATTAGCTAAATTAACATTTACGGGAAATTAATGAAAATCGAATTACAAGCTGCAGAATTAAAAAAAGTTTCACTGATTGGAAAACGAAACAAAACTATTCTCCTGTCAGCGATCGGCGTCAAAAGAGGGCGGAGCATAATTTCAATGACGTCATCATAATGCAAGCTGTCTCCATCGATACGAGAGCTCCAAGATATGTTCCTAAAATACGGAGTGCGCATGCGCAAGCTGCCGATTCGCTCCCAACGCAGATATGAATATCGGCGGTGAAAAATGAACTTGCTTTACGGTGAGGGATAAAAGCGTCAACATCGCGGCGTAAAGATTGAGTTTAAATAGACATCGATGCAAAAAAAAAAGGCTGAAAGGGAATAAAATTAAACCAAATTTAAATACTGTGAGAAGTATTCTCACATTACCTCCCTTCACCGAGAAAATTTTGTAAGACCAGGAGATGTAAAAGGCACAATTGATCAAAAACCTTTTACAGAAAATGGGATGACAAAATTTTGAACTGCCAAAGCGAAAAAAATCATTAAAGTCGAACAATAAAATTTAAAGTTAAGATGCTGGGAAAAAAAATTGGTGATTTAACAGTTGAGAAAAAAAAATTGGTGATTTAACAGTTGAAAAAAAAATTGGTGCTGGAAAAAAATATTGGTGCTGGAAAAAAAAAATTGGTGCTAGAAAAAAATTGGTGCTGGAAAAAAAAAATTTTCTTATGGTGAATGGAATTTTTAAGTAGAACTGTTACAGGATTGAAGAAGCCCCATTTCATTTTAAAAAAAATAATGTTGCTCTTTTTATTTTTTTTATAAAGCAACATGAGAATAAGGTATGATGATGTCAATGTGGATATGTCATGCATAGACTTATAAATTTGTGAAAGAATTGAATTTGCCAAAGAGAATTGAAGCAATGAAAATTTTGAACATTTTCAATTTGTTAGCTGAGAGTTCTATAACAACATACAGGTAAATTTAAAAACAGGAACAGTTCTTTAAATATTAGAAATGAAACCAGACTAGTCCACAAGACAACATGCTAACTATACATACAGCATATTTCACAAATCATCTAAGGAGCAAGTCTAAGAACTTTTCAAAGGCGATAACTGTTTATAAATTTTCATATTATATTTTTGTTATTAAGAGAAGCAGGCAATACCTCAAAAATAATCATACAGGATAATTACTACTATAAATTACTTGAAGAATACCAAACTTCAGTTGGAGAAAATAGGCATAATTGATGAGATGAGAATAACTTTAGGTGAAGAACAAAATTTCTCAGCAACAAGAATTAAAAATAATACTTCAATAAAATTTCAATCATTTTTTAAAAAATATATATATTGAAATTCAAATTTATAATTCATTTAAAGTGCCATTACTAAGTAGAAAATTAAAAAAAATAACCCAAAAGCCATGCCTCCTAAAATATCACATTATGTTCTTGAGAACAATTTTTGCCAATCTTCAAATTCATTGCAATTATTTGAGAACATAAATTCATTTGTAAAAATATTTCAATTTCAATAATTATTCTTCAAAATTATTTTTAATTCCAAAATTTTCAATCAATTAAAAAAAATATGTAACTGCCTCAGACTTTTATTCTTAGAACAGAATATTGCTATTATTTGCACCAACATAAAATTCATTTTCAATATTGTAATTATATAAATTCATTTCTTGATTTGAATAATAATATATTCTACAAAATATAGTAAAATTTAAATATGAATTCTTTAGAATATTGTAAAAAAAATTGTAACTATGTAACATAAAAAAATGGCGTAACTCAAGAATTTTTCAGAATGAGAACATCAAATATTTTACAATATTTTCATAAATTATATCCAATAAATCTTGAATTAAATAAACCATTTTCCTTTTTTTAACTAATGAGAACAATTACTCAAAAACATTTTACTTGATTTTATTGAATAACGATCTTAATATTTTTCAAAAATTAGAACAAGTTTCATGAAAATGTAACTTCTATTAAAATATTTCAACCAAAACTCTTATAATTCTTAAAAAAAGAACAAAAAGTTCTAAAAAAAAATTATCTTCAAGAATCAGTATTTTTTTTTTTTAATTGCAATAATCCCAAAGCAACATCGTTGCAATTCGAAAGGTACTACGGCGCCAAATTGTGGCGGTAATTAATATGATCGTTTAAGTGGTTTTAGTACACGTTGTGAAGTTCTTTTAATAAATTACTATTGATCGTTAAAGAAGTAATAAAACTGGAAACGTCTTACTTAAAATGTAGACAATGAAGAGGCAATTTGATGAAAACAAATAATATTCTTTATTTCGGTCGTTAGTAGCAGTAGAAGGTTAAGAAAATGCTTGCTTCTGGTCACCATTTTAAAATAGAAGAACTAATCTTTTAAGAAAAATAGCAGCCAACACGGAATAAATCCATGGGATTTCCTTTAATGAGAGCAGCACAATTCTAAAGGATTAAACTTTGAGAAAGAAAAACACATCCACGAAAATAAAATATCAAACTCATTCGGCCAAAAAAAAGCGGCACGACATTCGAACGGCCGGCGGGCCGCGCTCCGCTAAAACTACGTTAAAAGACTACATCTTTTTCAGACAACATCAAACCAAATTCTGAATTGAAAATTAACGAGTTTTAGTTTTTAAAATGATGAATACGGGGTTGACAAAGTAATTAAAAGGCAGAATTTAAATTGATTAGCTAAATTAACATTTACGGGAAATTAATGAAAATCGAATTACAAGCTGCAGAATTAAAAAAAGTTTCACTGATTGGAAAACGAAACAAAACTATTCTCCTGTCAGCGATCGGCGTCAAAAGAGGGCGGAGCATAATTTCAATGACGTCATCATAATGCAAGCTGTCTCCATCGATACGAGAGCTCCAAGATATGTTCCTAAAATACGGAGTGCGCATGCGCAAGCTGCCGATTCGCTCCCAACGCAGATATGAATATCGGCGGTGAAAAATGAACTTGCTTTACGGTGAGGGATAAAAGCGTCAACATCGCGGCGTAAAGATTGAGTTTAAATAGACATCGATGCAAAAAAAAAAGGCTGAAAGGGAATAAAATTAAACCAAATTTAAATACTGTGAGAAGTATTCTCACAGGCGCAAGTTGGCCATTAAAAACAGACTGTTTGGACTGTTCTTTAGTGTCTGGTGTACAGTGATAAATGCATGTTTCGTTAACAGTTATGAATCGATGCCACCAAAAATCATTTGGATTTCACTTTAACTTCGTCAAACATTATTTTGAAATTGGCACCCATTTTTCGGAAAGCTTTTTCATATCCAAATTTGTTGTTAAAAATTTTTACACCCATTCAAATGAGATGCCCATAGTTTCAGCAATCTCATTCACTTTCACTCTCTGATCGTTTATCACAATATAATGGATATTTTCAATCGTTTCTGATGCCGTAACCTCAGTTGGGTGACCTGGACGTTCTTCATCAAAAATGCTTGTACGGCGCGTTTGAATTCAGCTGTCCAATATTTTATGGTTGGTAACGAAGGTGCAGAGTCTCCATAAACTTTTCTGAGTTCCGCTTTAATCTCATCAATTGTTTTCTTTTTCAAAAACAGGTTTTTTATCACTGCTCAATATTCAAACTTTTTCATTTTTCAAACATTACCAAAGTTGTTTTATTCAAATGTTTTCCACTCACAAACTAAACAACTTAGTGACTTGGCAAATAGCCAGATTTGATGTGAAAGATCACTTTTACGAAATAAATCCTTTTTTAAATTGTAGTAGCACCATCTCTGGCCGAGGCCAGGTACTTATCATACTGCCCTCGTATCAGCTAGTGGTTATTACATTCTTCCATTCGCAGTTTATGAGTAAGTATATATGAATTATATATAAAGGGTGGTCGTGCATGAGGACTGTATGAATTATGGAATCTGGATAGATGCAGGATTCTGTACTTGAAACTTGGATCATTTTATTAAGTAGATAGTACATCGAAAGCTTACAAAAGCCTGCCCTTTTATTTATGATTCTGATGGACATACATGAATTATGACGCTGTGAAAAAAAAGCTATCGACAATCACATTATAATACTGTGCCTGCTACCTCATACTAGCCATAGTCTACAACCATTAGATCTAGGTGTATTTTCCCCCATTAAAAAAAGCCTGGAAAGGAATTTTAAAGAAACAGTATCAAGAAAGCAGACTGCAAAATATGTAAAAAAATTAAAATAAGCTACATTGGCAACAATATCTACACTCATTTCAGATGTTAATAGAATTGTTAGACATAGTTTTAAAGGAAAAGGAAATGTGTCCAGTCCAAGATCGGATAGTATTGACAGAAAAAAACATTTGCATTACATCTGCAAAAATAACAAGAGAAGTGAGATACTTAAAAGTTGCATAAATTTCCAAGAGGAAAAAAACAACAACAAAAAAATATCCCTAGTCAACATTCTCTTTTGAATCCCTTTATAATCGCTAAAGATGACATCTCAAACCATATCTATAAGAATATATAAAAATAGCAAATAGAGTCTTTGTGCAACAATATTAAAAAGCAGAAAAACCAACGTTTAAAATGCACAAATAATATATGAAAAGCAGCAAACAGCTGTTTCGAATCTACTAGCGAGATTCTTCTTCACTGAAGAAGAATCTCGCTAGTAGATTCGAAACAGCTGTTTGCTGCTTTTCATATATTATTTGTGCATTTTAAACGTTGGTTTTTCTGCTTTTTTTCATATCTATAAGACCCTGAGTGTTGCTAAGATATGAAATGAAGAAATCAATAAAGCAATTTATTGGGAAAAAATTTGATTAAAATGGGGATTTATTTTTCTTAAAGTATGTTAAAAAAATCCAAATTTGGCAATCATACTTTTCCAGAATCAGATGTGATCAAAATTCTTGAAGAACCAAATTTTAACAACAAACAATTTTAACATTACAAATTTACACTTTAATAAAATAAAATGACAGATAACTTATTATAAAGGTTGTTTAAAATGTTTGTAAATAATAAAATGTCACTTTTTATTCATTAGTTTATTTTTTTTATTACACTTTTTCAATGTGACCACTTTACCCCATGCACTACTCACTTTACACCACCCCCTGGGGTAAAGTGGTCATAAAAACATGCCTGGAAAAATATGTTATAAAAAGGTGTTATTCCCCAAAAATATTTCTGAAATGGATATGGATGTACTATAGAGTAATGTAATGTAAAATAACACCCAAAATTTTAGAAAACATTACAGAAATTCTGATGTTTATATCCTCTGAAAGTTAGAAAAGCCTGTCTTTATGACCACTTTCCCCCACCTGAGCGTAAATTTTTTACGTTCAGACTGGAAGTTTATGTCCAAACTACAGCAACCTGCATTACTACAGTGGTGAAATATTTTGAATTATACATTGGTAAACTGTACCACAGATTGTGAAGTAGTTGTTAAAAAACTTAACATATTAAACATAAACAGAATTTGAAGAACGAATTAAAAAAAAAAAAATCCTACAATGTTTAAGCCCAAGAAGGGACAGATATTAAGATATTTCATTCAATTAGTTCTACATTTAATGTTAAATTTTTGTAACAAATTAGTTAAGCCAATTGAAGATTTAAAAAAATAATAAATAAAATTCATACAATATGATGCTTAAAACACCCTAAAAAATTAGATTCCGTTCAAATGAAATCGATCTTAGACTTTTATTTAAGTTTTGTATTTTGCATGCATCTTATCATTTTATGCACAATTGTCATAAACATAATACAAAATCTGCAATACAAATATTTTCAATTAAAAATGGAAGAAGTCTAAGGTTTATTTCGATTTCATTTGAACGGAATCTAATTTTTTAGTGTGTTGTAAGTATGATATTGTATGAGTTTTATTTTATTTATTTATTTATTTTTTTTTTTATCTTCAATTGGCTTAACTAATTTGTTACAAAAATTTAACATTAAATGTAGAACTAATTGCATGAAATATCTTAATATCTGTCTTTTCTCGGGCTTAAACTACGTAGGAATTTTTTTTTTTTTTTTCCTTTCCTTCAAATTCTGTTTTTGTTTTACATGAAATACAGGTTAGCATAAATATTAAAAATACTGCATACCTGCCAACATATCAATTTTGAAATCCTTACAATTTTTATGACGTATTCTTGGATGCTTAAAAATGCATAACATATGCACATGCAATGAAAAAAGTAATACTTCATAACATTTTCTATGCTATATTCATGTATAGTTTTTTTTTTTCCAAAATAAAAACGTGAGATATCAAAAGAAAATTTTTTTGCATGGGAAATTCTAAAAAAAAAAAAAAAAATTCTGAAATTCACAGCAAATTTTCTGAAAGGTTACACAGCCAAAGGATTGGGGAGGAAAGGGGGAAGGATTCCCTTCGTGTCTAATTATGAGTTTTTTCGAGGCCTTTTGATAGTGCTGTAAAAGTAACGACTAAATGAATACCCGTATGATGTCGTTACTTTCGAACTCGCTACCCGTTAGAAAGTATTCGTTACTCGTTACTGTTCAAAAACCGGGTATTAACAATCATCGTATGTACTACAAACCTGCAGCAATATCAAATCTAATTATATACCGCACATGACTCTTTTGAAGAATTCGTTACTATTTTAACGTAAAATATGTGCTGCCATCTGTACGTTAAAAATACATTTAATTTTCTACGTTTTAATGAAGAAAGGCAAACAAAATTAAAATACGATGCATAATTGAATATAACATGTCTAAATTGTATAATTTCTTACTTATGAAATAAGGAATAATCGGAGAAAGCAATTTAGGAAAAGTAAAAGTTCAACAAATTTATACGAAAACTATGATAAATATAATTACACAGGCAAAATATTTTACAAACAAATTTACTTATTAATTTTACACTAAAAGTAATTATGTATTATGAAAAATTAATTTCTGGAATAATATGAAAATATTTAAATATATATATATTTAATTTCTTACGTGATTATCCTATCAAAAGACACTGTACTTCAGTCACATTATTATTTCTGAAATTATTGATTTATATTTAAAAATACTCTTTTTTCAAATATGAAATTTAAAAACATAGCAACAAAAATATTTGGCACAGAGATGGATACAGAAGTATCCATCTCTGTTGCAAGTAAAGGGAAAATACAGATTACTGTATAGACCCATCAGGAAACGAATAAAATGCGGATTCAACCAATAAAAAGCTTCAGATATGTTTTTGATTTCCTACCGTGACAGAGGACAATAACCATTTTTCCAAATGGTTAAAAAAAAATTAGAAAACAGTAATTCTGCTTTTTCAGAATTTAGTGTCACCCCCGAAAAAAAAAAATATGTACATAAATATAGATAGTTCAGTTATAAGACTTAAAACACACGCGTTTATTTTATATAAAATGACGTGATCCGCATCCGCTGAAGAATTTCTTTCGTTATTTAAGAAATTCGACAAAAAAAAAAAAAAAAAAAAAAAAAAAAAAAAAAAAAAAATGGCTATCTCATGATTCATATGCTTTCATTTGTTTGTAATTTAATGTAGATACTTAAAATTAAGTTCAGTTTATAAAAACTTCATGTTTTATCAGAAGTTATTAACTTATATTTTTTCGAAACAGCAGGTATTTTAAGTACCTTTTTTTCAGTTTTTATGAGAAAATGGCAACAAAAAGATATAATTGGTACTTTCCAACTATTTTTCCTGTACTTTTACTTTCTACAGAAATGGAGTACTTGAGTTACAAAAATTAAACAAATGACATTTAAAACTACAAAAAAAAAAAAATAAAAAAATAAAATAAATAAATTAATTAATTAATATCTCAAAAATAGATCGAGATGCTGTTTTCAAACAAATTACATTTAAAAGTACTTTTTTCCTTAATACGACGGTATAAAAATTGGAAATGTGCGATGCTTAGAAGTTAAAAAAAATGCGATAGAGATTATTCCGTACAATGATACCTCTGGTTTGTTTTACGGATGGCTTATACAACGGGGCGTGTTTTTTTTTTTTTTTTTTTTTGGAGACGACACTTTATTAGCTTAGCTGGAAGAAAGAAATAGCATACCGGAGGTTAAAAAAATTAAACGTTATCATAAAAACATTTTTACAAGCAATCTAAAAACTCGTCTTTATCAGAAAAATATATATATATTTTTTTAATTTAAAACATAAATACACGTACAAAGATATTTTTATAGGATAAAGAATGCACTGAAAGCAAACCTGTAAATTTTAGAACAGAATTTCTTGAAAATTTTTAGAATATTTAAAAGAAATGTGTTTTATTTTAGACTTTATCATCTTATCAACCAACAGTTTACGTCAATCGCATTATTATTTTAGAAATCTTTGATTTATGTTTTAAAATAATATTTTTTCCATTCTTTTTGGTTTTAATGAAGCACGCCTTTCAGATAATATATAGCCTGATTTTGAAAAAAAAAAATTCTTTCAGATGGTACTGCAAGCTCAGGGTATAAAATAGCTATGCTTCTTTTTCTTTCCATAATAAAGGAATCAACAAGCCCCTACGAAATCAAAATCGTTTGAGATTTGAGAATAAATGATACTAACAGAATGATACGCATACACTGATACGTAAACAACTAACGCCGAAATATCAGAGTCTGAATACAAATTCGCATCTTTTACCGCATCCGGCTATCTGCTCCATTCATGAATTATACAAACGCAAGCAGCGTTTGAAGTTAGTTTCATTTTGTTCGGCTACGTATTGACGCAGTAACGACTAACGAGTCGTATTTCGAAGTACCGATTCGGTATTTCGTATCTTAGAGAATACCCGTTACTTAGTAACGAATATGTGCGGTTTGCTACAGCTCTACCTTTTGATGAAATTCGCGCTTTTTCCATGATCCTGTGAAAAATTCACGTTTTTTTCACGATCCTTTGACGAAATTACTGTTTTTTTTTCGCGATCTTTTGACGAAGTTTGCGTTTTTTTCGCGATCTTTTAAAGAAATTTGCGTTTTTTCGTGATCTTTTGACAAAATTCACCGTTTTTTCGTGATCTTTTGACAAAATTCACCGTTTTTTCGCGACCTTTTGACGAAATTTGTGTTATTTTCGTGATCTTTTGACGAAATTTGCGTTTTTCGCAATCTTTTGACGAAATTTGCGTTTTTTCGCGATCTTTTGACAAAATTTGCGTTTTTTCGCGATCTTTTGACAAAATTTGCGTTTTTTCGCGATCTTTTGACAAAATTTGTGTTTTTTCAGCGATCTTTTGATAAAAGTGTTTTTTCTGCTATCTTTGACGAAATAAACATTTTTCTCGCAATCTTTTGACGAAATTCACATTTTTTACGAGATCTTTGACAAAATTCGCGTGTTTTTTACGTGAACCGTGACAATATTCGCGTTTTTTTACGAGATCTTTGACGAAATTAGCTTTGTTTCAAAGATTTTTGATCGAAATTAGCGTTTTTACGTGTTTTCTGACAAAATTCGCGTTTTTTTTTACGATCCCTTGACGAAATTAGTGTTCTTTCCCTGCGATCTTTGACGAAATTCGCGTTCTTTTCACGATTCTTTGCCGAAATTAGTGTTTCTCCTGCGATTTTTGACAAAATTCGCGTTCTTTCGACAAAAATAGTGTTTTTCTGCGCGATTTTTAACGAAATACGCGTTTTTTTCGCGATTCTTTGACAAAATTTGCTTTTTTTCAAATATCTTTGATAAAATTCTTTTTTTCCCCCGCGATCTTTGACGATATTCGCGCTTTTTCTCGCGAACTTTGATGAAATTCGCGTTCATTAACCGATCCTTTGAACAAATTCGCGTTTTATCCCAACGATTTTTGACGAAATTCGCGTACTTTTCACAATCCCTTGTCGAAATTAGTATTTTTCCCCGCGATCTTTGACGAAATTAGCGGGGTTTTTTTTTCGAAAATTAGGGCTTTTTTCAAGATTTTTTGAGAAAATTTGCGTTTTTTCGCGATCCTTTGACAAAAGTAGTGTTTTTGAACGGATCTTTGATGAAATTAGCATTTTTTCAAGCAATCTTTGACGAAAGTAGTGTTTTTGAACGGATCTTTGATGAAATTAGCGTTTTTTCAAGCAATCTTTGACGAAAGTAGCGTTTTTTCATGCGATCTTTCACAAAATTAGCATTTTTCAGCGATTGTTTTTCCCGCGCGCAAAACCGTACAACCGTACAATTAGAACAAAATCCGCACATTGTACGGCCAATCCGTACAAGTTGGCAGCTATGATACTGTATTACACATTTGTTGAATTAATTCAATAAAATAATCAAGTTTAATTATTTTTTATTTACAAAAAAAAAGTAATAATTCTAAATTATAATAAAATTTAAAAATGAACAAGATCAAAA
This sequence comes from Maratus speciosus, assembly GCA_963932465.1. Taxonomy (NCBI): domain Eukaryota; kingdom Metazoa; phylum Arthropoda; class Arachnida; order Araneae; family Salticidae; genus Maratus; species Maratus speciosus. The sequence continues at coordinate 222,697,000 of OZ010790.1, read as the reverse complement.
ATAAAATTTAGTTTTGGAGTTCAGATGCAGATGCTTGGGAATTAGTTTTTTGGAAAAATTCTTTTAAGATGGGCTGCTTGTAACGTTTCTCTTTTACAAGCTGCTCTTGAATTTTATATAAGGACATTATTTGTTGTTCATGGAAATAACTTTGTTCCATGCCTTGTTGAGTGTAAAATATCATTTGCTCAATAGATATTTTTTCTACCTCCTCATTCTTATCATCATCATCACCATCATCAGATGCATCTTTACTCATTTGACAAATTTCTCTGTGTCATCTGATGACTAACTGGAGCATTGTCTATATTGAAGCAATCTTGAACAGCATTTTCATTGAATAATTGGAGTGGGAGGGAGGGGAATATATTGACATTTTTGTTTTAAGAATTTATCGCATGGAAAGCAATCAGAAAAATACAAGAAGCAAAATTATCAACTCTTAAAATGCAGATTTCCACAAATTCACAGATTTAAAAATGCATAATTACTGTAATATTACAATAATCTGCACCTCCTGATTAACCCACCCTCCTCTATTTTTTTTTTAAACAAATTTGATATTTAAAAAAATCCCACAAAAGCAACCCCATCCCCCCCCCCCCCCAAAAAAAAAATCGTGCAAAATACTATATCACTTTTCTGTCTTATTCAATAACAAACCTCTGCTTTTCTACCATTCGATGTAGAAAGCTGATCACGATAAAACGAACATTTTTCTCATTCTCCTGATTGGCCGAATTGTGGGTGCACCTTTAGAAGACGTCAAAGGTCTGAGCTTGCCGAGGTTCTAGCCGTTATGAAAAACAGATTTTCGATTGCGGAAAATGTGTTCAAATTCTAAGTTGTGTTTCAAAAATATTTTTTTTCAAAAGGTTAAAATTAAAAATTTTTTATAATGGATTTTGCGTTTGAAACAGAAAAATACAAAATTTAAGAATACGTAGTTAGTTTTCCTCATATTTCTAAAGGTTATGCTGATGCGAAGTCTTAAAAATGATCCAAAAAAGAACTTATGTCCGACAATTGCATACATTCAATTCTTATCTTTCCCAGAAGCATCATAAGTGGGCGGCTCACAAGGCCGCAGGGAGAATGCGTTTTTCACGCTTTTTAGGTTCTGGTTTTTAATTATCTTGGTTAACAAAAAGAAAAATCTGAATATCAGGGCAGGCTTTGGACTATCCTTATACACATTTTCAGATTTCTACAGGCGGTAGATTTCGATAGTCACTTTTAATCCCTGTAAGCGAACTCTCCAATTAATTTACGATTTTTTGTCGCATTTGGGAGGGGAGAAGAGAGATTAATGGGATATTACAGTACCTTGATATGTATGAGAAAAAGCTTAAAACATTCAAAATATCGATTTATAAAACATGTTAACTCTTCAATAAAATATGGAAAAAAAACTGAACATTTTTATGAAACGAAAGCTTTCACTAAGTTTAGCTTTCGGATCGTTTAGCATTCCGGATGGTAAAATTTTAATTTCCCTTTAGAATATTAGCTCGAAACAAATAATGAACTATTTATATTGTTTAAAGTGAAAGTTTAAGTGAAAGCAAGTTCATCTTCCATAAACGAGCTGCACACAACAAGATTTTTTAAAAATCATTCTTTTAAATTTAAAAAACAAAATCTGTAAATTGAGATTCAGTTTTTACACATTTCTTCCCCCCTCCTCCACCTTCTATTTAACTGTGTAAAAATTGAAACTGTGCAATGTTTAGAAGTTAATCCAATTCTGAAGCAAAATTGACTGATCAAGTCGTTGCCACAACAGAGTCGATATGACATCAGTATTACTGGTAGACACTGCTTTATAATACAGAGAGAGCTTCCCGAAAGAGAGGGGAAAAAAATTACTACTAGTTCTTGAAAATTATATATTACAAATGAGTTTATATGAATGAGTTATACGAATGAGTTTATATGGACAAATGAGTTATTACCAAACAAAGTTTTTTCACAGCTAATTTTTACATTTTTCACACTAAAAGTTACTCCTTAATTACAATTTTACCAATCTGATGTCATTAATTACGAATATTACAAATATTCCAGTTAAATTTATTATTGGAAACAAAACATAACAAAATTTTAATTTAGAAAAAAAGAAATTATCCTACTAAAGATTAAATCAATTCTAAAATACAGCTAACATATACAGTTTAAATTCACTGCAGGTTAAGTTTGTAGTATCCAGTAACAGGATTTTCTGTATCAATCGCCATTCTGATATCATTAATTACCAATATCACAAATATTCCAGTTAAATTTATTATTGGCAACAAAACATAACAAAATTTTAATTTAGAAAAAAAGAAATTATTCTACTAAAGATTAAATTAATTCTAAAATACAGTTAACATACAGTTTAAACTCAATGCAGGTTAAGTTTGTAGTACCCAGTAACAGGATTTTCTGTATCAATGAGCAGCAAATTTAAACTTATTTGAGACTTAACAATGACAGACCAATTCTATCACAAGAAATAGTAGTAACACATAAAATCAGGAAACTTTACAATTACAAAGAAAATACAAAATAAAATGAGAACAATAATTTAAAAACAAAGTAAATTTCAGTAATTTTTTTAAGCTGTTAGAATTAATCTGCAGGGCCACTGCCATGCTGTACTGCTTATGGTACTGGGAGTTTGTAAAAAAGAAACTTACCCGTTAAAATTTGTTGAAATGCAGCTTCAACATTTGTTGTATCCAAAGCAGATGTTTCAATAAAAGACAAGTTGTTTTTCTCTGAAAGAAGGAAAATAAACTAAATTTATGGTTCTTAATATAGAATTAACAAGTGACATAAATAAAATTTCCTCATAAAAGGCATAAAATAAATACTTATCCTTCTATATATATAAAAAAAGTAATGAGTTGGAGCTGAGCCAAATGATTTGGAAACGGAACAATGAAAATCTGCGTAGTTACAGTCTCATTGGTCAAAGCTCTCTGATTTTTCTTAGCAGAAATTGTACGTGACGAAAATCATGAAAGTAGAGAATTTAGATAGGATGGGTGGTTAAAGGGAAGAATTTTCTGCATTTCTATAAACTTATGTTTTTTTTTTTTGGGGGGGGGGGGGGGGGGGGTTTCAGTGGTCGATGGCAAAAGTGATTTTTACAGAAAAAAGATAATTTCCATTAACTAATGAGAAAAGGGAAGGGGGGGAGGTCATCTGCATTTCAATAGCCTTCTGCTATTTTTTTTATGACGGAGTGTATGTGGATTATTTAATTATTATAATGCAAGCAGGTTCTGTATGTACGTATGTATTATGTAATGCGATAACTCCTGATAGAAAAATTTGATTTGCTTCAATTTTTTTTCTAGGTTCATTCTGATAAGGCGCTTCCCTGATTAGATTTGGAGGTTCATTGGTTAAGTTTAAAGGGAGGTACAGGGGGCTAATTACCTCCCTCCTTAATTTAGATAAATGTGTTTTTATATCCGATTTGCTTCAAATTTGGTATACCAATTTATTCTGATAATGTGCTTCCCTGATGAGATTTGGAGGCTCATTGGTTAAGTATGAAGATGTGAAATGGGAGAGGGGGGGGGGGTTAATCCCACCTTAATTTATTTTTTGATGGGGATTATTCTTTGAAAAAAGAGTATAATATACAATTAGTGTGGATAGCCTGAAAGCTCAATGCCATCAGTTTAACTGGGCACTTTTTCTTTTAATGATTTTATAATTAATTCTTATAATTATAAAACTAAGCTTTAATGATTATGTGCTTGAAGATAAGGAAATAAAATTGTCAGGAGTTGGGGAGGAGCGTGTTTTTACCAAATGGTTTCTAAAAACTGAATGCATGGAAAATAAGGGATATAAGGGCAAGGGCGGATACAGAGAATATTTTTTTTTGGGGGGGGGGGAGGAGGGGGCGATACCGAGTGACCTATAATCAACGTAGTCATAATTTCTGTTGCTCAAATCCTTCCTTGCAGTAACTATCAAATGAATATGAAATAATGTGATTTGAAAATATTACAGTCTCTCGATTATCCAACACTCTTATTATATAATCCCGGCCTCTCCTCAAAATATTGTATACTGTTACTTATTAGGTCGTAAAATTAAATACGTTAACAAAATTTATTAATTTTTTTTTTTTTTTGTACTATGGTAATTATCTTATTTTTTGTTGTTTTAGTTATAGTGAACAACGTTAATAACACAAGCCTGCGATGATTGTCTTTTTTAACTTTTGATAATTGATTTTGATGTATTTTTTAGCACTGAATCCGAAAATGACCTTCATTTTTAACCACCACGTCACGATTTTTGCAAATCGTAAATTTCAAAGTTAAAAAGTAAAAAATAGCGAAAATCTCTTAAAGCAATTTGCAAAGCCTTAACAAAAGAAGGTAATGTTTTAATCCTTCACTGCACAAGTGCCATATCTGGCACATACCTAAAAACCTTGTAATTTTCATTATGTGCCATGAATTTGGCTAATATGATCACTGTAACTGATCAAGAACAATCCAAAGCATGTAATAACACTTATTTTGTCCATGTCAAGCCCCGTGTCGTGTTAAATAAGTTTAACGTAAATACAGCTGTTATATACTCCTCAAGTTGTTTTTTATAATAGTAAAAATTCAATTTTCTTATGTATTAGTAAATGACTTGTTAAATTTTTGACCTTAATAGGTTTACAGTCATTTAATGTGGTGGATATTACTCCGCCCCTTTTAGAAATATTCGCGATAACTTTAGTGTGTGTGTGTGTGGGGGGGGGGGGGGGAGTGTTTGATGACATTCAATTTAAAGACTTTAAATTTCTTAATATAAATGTTCTTTTTCTAATTGTATATACAGGGTGACAAGAAATAACTTGGACAAAGTTTCAAACCAAAAATCTGTAACTACCACTAAAGTTATAAAGTTATTGTCATAGGGAATTGATTCTACAAAGCTACTAAACAGGTGTAAGTAAGTTAGTTGTGATAACCATTATGGTTAACAAATGATCTGCCATACTTGAATTACATAAGCAAGGAATGAAACAATGTGCAAATTTTCAACGATTGAAAGTGCCTAAGCAGACGGTTTCATACACAATCAAAAGGTTTAAAGAACTCGGTCATGATGGTGACAGGCCAGGAAGAGGAAGAAAGCGCACAGTTCACACATCAAGAAACCGGGTAGTTAGCAAAAGCGAGTTCAACAAAATCCTAGGATTTCAAAGAGAAAGGTTTCTAGAGAGATGAAAATCAACAGAGAAACCGCATCTTTGATGGCAAGAGTACAGCTTGGTCTTCATTCTTAGAAAATAAAAGAGGCCCAAAAGCTAACAGCAGCGAACAAACGCACAGGACTTCAAAAGTGTAAAGAACTGTTAAAGCGGGCCCTATTGAAGTGACAAAGGTTGAAGGTCAACGATTTGATTGCAGTTTTCGACCGGCACGTTCCGCAAGTGGAGCGTGCTGGCGTGCCAAGTGTCTGTTTAAGGATTAAAGAAATTTCTGAATGTTTTTATGGCCGGACTGGCTTCTGTGGATGAACTTTGAACTTTTCAAGTGTTTGGAGAGTAACCGTATCTTCTCGGATTGACGAACGAACTTTTGTGTGCTGAACTCGCCGTGTGTTTTCTGACATTTTCTCGAGCTGTTTAATTGTACCTTTTTAATCATCTTTGGCTTTTTTTCCTCATCGATGTTTTGGTGTAATATGACAAGTGGTCTTGATATAACGTGAAGAATACACCACCGTCTGAATTATTCCCTATTTTTTCATGATGTTTGAATAAAAGTGAAATTTAATGTTGAATGTTTAATATTTTTAATTTTAATGTTAAATATTTTTATTTAATTTGTGAGAAATACACAGTTCCTGCTTAGATTATCGTATTTTTGAAGTTTAAGATGTGCTGAAAAACAATGTTTTTTTTTTAAGATTAAAATAAAGTTGTTATATTTCCAGGACAGGTAATGCTAATTAAGGTTTAAAATTAAGTAATTTGGCTGGATTATGACGTTTTTCTACTATGGTTAATTAAGTTTTAATGAAGTTAAAAAGATTAGAGTTTGTTTCATTTTTACCTCTTTTGGGGTTTTAATTATGGTAATTTAAGAAAAGCATTGATAAAGTATGATGTCATGAACTGGCTGAATCTGTATTTTTCTTCAAAAGTGTAATGGATTATTTTAACGTTTTAAAGGTTAAATATTTTTTTTTGAAACTGGTTTAATATTTTAAAAATGAAAGCTTTTAATGAATCTTTTTAGGAAAATATAGTTTCTGATAATTTGTTTTCTCTTTTAATGAGGGAGGTCATTTTTATATAATTTAACAATTTTTCATGTACTTTTATTAATAGTTCTGTTTAAATAAAAGTCAAAGTTTAAAGTTACAATCTCTTGATTCCATGGGTAATTTAAGTTTTAGGTTTTGCCCAGTATGTTGAGTCATGAGTATATGCACAAAGTGCAGTTGGATTTAAATGGGGGCTTTCAAGTTAATCTTTAGTTATTTTTGTTTACCTCCTCCATTATAATTTTTTTTGTATGTTTTACATGGCTGTTTGTAACACTTGATAAAATCCCCTGAAAAAAAAAAAAAAAGGCTGAACTTTCACGAAGTCACGAAACCATGACCTTTTGACCTTCCTTCTGCGACCTTTTGGCGAAATTCTAGTTTCTTCCATGACCTTTTGACGAATTTCCCATTTTCCTCGCAATCTTTAGATCATATATTTGCGTTTTTCATCGATCTTTAGACGAAATTCTCGTTTTTTTGGCAATCTTTTGACGAAATTCGCGTTTTTTCTGGCGATCTTGACGAAATTCCCATTTTTCCAGCGATCTTTCAATGAAATTCCCGTTTTTTCGGTGATCTTTGACGAACCCATTTTTCCAGTGATCTTTGACAAAATTCCCATTTTTCTGGTGATCTTTTAATGAAATTCCCGTTTTTTCGGTGATCTTTTGACGAAATTCCCATTCTTTTCAGCAGTCTTTTGACAAAATTGCTGTTTTTTCTGCGATCTTTTTACAAAATTCATGAACTCATGACGTGTTTAGAATACTTTTAAATGCTGCATAACTGCAAGATTTTTCTTTGAAATAACTAAGTAATCGGAGAGATGTGGATGTGAAGAGATGAAAATTCGTGAATCCGAAGTTCTTTTTGATGACGTATCAAGATTCAAGTTTTTATTCTCCGGAAAGTTCCCTACTGAAGTGACAAAGGTTGAAGATCAACGATTTGATTGCCGTTTTTGACCGGCACGTTCCGTAAGTGGAGCGTGCTGGCACACCAAGTGTGTGTTTAAGGATTAAAGAAATTTCTGAATGTTTTTATGGCCGGACTGGCTTCTGTGGATGAACTTTGAACTTTTCAAGTGTTTGGAGGGTAACTGTATCTTCTCAGATTGACGAACAAAAGTGTGTGCTGAACTCGCCGTGTGCTTTTCAGGGACATTCTCTTGAGGTATTTAATTGTACCTTTTTCATCATCTTTTGTTTTTTTTCACTCATCAATGTTTTGGTGTAATATGACAAGTGGTCTCTTGATTTAACGTGAAGAATACACCACCGTCTGAATTATTCCCTATTTTTTCATGATGTTTGAATAAAAGTGAAATTTAATGTTGAATGTTTAATATTTTTAATTTTAATGTTAAATATTTTTATTTAATTTGTGAGAAATACAGAGTTCCTGCTTAGATTATCGTGTTTTTGAAGTTTAAGATGTGCTGAAAAACGATGTTTTTTTTAAGATTAAAATAAAGTTGTTAAATTTCCAGGACAGGTAATGCTAATTAAGGTTTAAAATTAACTAATTTGGCTGGATTATGACATTTTTCTAATATGGTTAATTAAGTTTTAATGAAGTTAAAAAGATTAGAGTTTAATTGTTTCATTTTTACCTCTTTTGGGATTTTAATTATGGTGATTTAAGAAAAGCATTGATAAAGTATGATGTCATGAACTGGCTGAATCTGTATTTTTCTTGAAAAGTGTAATTGATTATTTTAACGTTTTAAAGGTTAAATATTTTTTTGAAACTGGTTTAATATTTTAAAAATGAAAGCTTTTAATGAATCTTTTTAGGAAAATATAGTTTCTGATAATTTGTTTTCTCTTTTAATGAGGGGGGGGGGGGGGTATTTTTATATAATTTAACAATTTTTCATATATTTCTATTAATAGTTCTGTGTAACTTTAAACTTTAGGACTTCCATTTAAAATCTCTTGATTCCATGGGTAATTTAAGTTTTAGGTTTTGCCCAGTATGTTGAGTCGTGAGCAGGGATGTAGTGGAGGGTATACGCAGGTATACGCCATATACCTTCTGGATTTTTTAAAGGAACAACGTATACCCCCTGTTTCTCAAGAAAGCTATAGTATATACACGCTAGGGTATACGCTCTGCCTTGAGCGTATACCCTCTGCTTAGAGCACATACCCTCTGTTTTTTTTACGACTACACCACTGGTCGTGAGTATATGCACAAAGTGCAGTTGGATTTAAATGGGGGACTTTCAAGTTAATCTTCAGTTATTTTTGTTTACCTCCTCCATTATAATTTTTTTGTATGTTTTACATGACTGTAACACTTGATAAAATCACCTGAAAAAAAAAAAGGCTGAACTTTCACGAAGTCACGCAACCGTGACCTTTTGACCTTCCTTTCACGACCTTTTGGCGAAATTCTAGTTTCTTCCACGACCTTTTGACGAATTTCCCATTTTTCCCACAATCTTTAGATCATATATTCCCGTTTTTTCGGCGATCTTTAGACGAAATTTGCGTTTTTACGACAATCTTTGACGAAATTCCCATTTTTCCGCCGATCTTTTCACGAAATTCCCATTTTTCCGGCGATCTTTTCACGAAATTCCCATTTTTCCGGCGATCTTTACACGAAATTCCTGTTTTTTTCTGGCGATCTTTTTACAAAATTCGCGATTTTTCCGCGATCTTTTTACAAAATTCGCGATTTTTCCGCGATCTTTTTACAAAATTCGCGATTTTTCCGCGATCTTTTTACAAAATTCGCGATTTTTCCGCGATCTTTTGATGCAAATCTGGATTTTTCGGCGATCCTTTGACGCAAATCGGGATTTTTCGGCGATCCTTTGACGCAAATCGGGATTCTTCCACGATCTTTTAATGAAATTCCAGTTTCTTTCACAATATTTTGACAAAATTCCCGTTGCTTCTGCGATTTTTTTTTTAGAATAGTCGTTTATTCAGACTTCTTTTACGAAATTCACATTTTTTTGCGGTCTTTTGACAGAATTAGAGTTTTAATCTAGGAAAAAGGAATTTTTAGCTTTTTGGCTAATTGCAGCCAATAACTTCTAGCCAAATAAAAATAGCTTTAGCCAAGGAAAAAAAAAGTTTTATTTATACAAAATTTCTATATACATGAGTATTATTTTTAGTTATGCAATATATAAACAGGGATGCCGCGGACGCGCTATAGCGCGTAAATTCGGATACGGGACGCAAAAAAATAGCTCTTACGCGTCCCGTGGGACGCGTAATTTCGTGAAAAAATCGCGGAAAACAGACGATTTTCGTCAAAGAACTGCGAAAAAAGCGTAAATCTCATCAAAATATCGCGCAAAAGCAGCGATTTTCGTAAAAGGGCCGCGAAAAAATAGCGTATTTCGTCAAAGCATCGCGAAATAAAAAGCGAATTTCGTCAAAAAATCTCGGAAATAAGCGCAAATTTCATGAAAATATCACTGAAATAAGCGCAAATTTCATCAAAATATTGCGAAAAACGCGATTTTCGTAAAAGGGCCGCGACAAATTAGCGTATTTCGTTAAAAGATCGCAAAAAAATAGCGAATTTCGTCAAAAAATCGCGGAAAAAAGCCGAATTTTGTCAAAGGATCGCGAAAAAAATAGTTGTTTTTCATCAAAGGATCCCCCAAAAATAGCAAATGTCGTCAAAAAATAACGTAAAAAAGCCGATTTTCGTCAAAGGATCGCGAAAAAAGCACAAATTTCGTGAAAATATAGCAGAAAGAACGCTATTTTCGTAAAAGGGCTAAGACAAAATAGTGTATTTCGACAAAAGATTGCGAAAAAATAGCAAATTTCGTCAAAAAATCGCGGAATAAAGCCGAATTTTGTCAAAGTATCGCGGAAAAAAACACGATTTTCGTGACAGACTCGCGAAAAAATAGCGAATTTCAACAAAAGGATCGCGGAAAAACGCGAATTTCGTCAAAGTAACGCGGAAAAAACGGGAATTTAGTCAAAGCACCAAAAAAGATGTGCAAACTAAACTTATAGGTAGAAAATTCATAAAATGGGATTTAATTTCTTTTTTATGAGATTCTTAAAAATACAGCATGATTTCAGTGTACTTTGATAATATTTATATTCATTAGGTGGACCAGTAAAAACCACCCCCCCCCCCCCCCCCCATCGTTCTTACTGCATTGAAATGTCTCCCACCTTCAGAACATTTAAGATTTTATGCTTATTAGTGATTTAGATATAAATTTCCCTTCCAAGGAAAATGTCTGATTCCAACACAGATCTATGCTGACAAATAATTCAATGGGAAGTATAATAATGAAAGCACCCATTCATTCAACGAAAAGTACACCTTTACTTAACATAAGTGTTCTTTTTTTCAGCAAAAATATCTTTTTCAATAAACCCGCCTTGCCTCTTTTTAAAAGAATGCGAACATTAGTGATACTTGTTAGTGGAACTTGGTATCTTCTACTCTCAAATAAACATTAATTTTACAATTAAAATTGTATCTTGCATTTTTACTTTTAAAAAAGTAAAGAAAATTTCTCTTAATATTTTTTTAAAATATCTTATTTGAGTGCAAATAATGCTGGTTTTAATTCATTATTTAATTATTGTTAAAACAATAATTAATGCATTTCATTTATCTTAATAAACAACTTTCATTTATTCCTTTAAAATATAAATTATTATTGATGGGGCCCCGCTTTTGTAAAAAAGGGACCCAGATTTTTGGAAATCCTGAGTCCCGGGGACCCAGGTTTTTTCAAGTACAGCGGCATCACTGATAAACAAATACATCACTCTGTAAAATTGTCCCTTCGAGATTTGGCTGTATACCACACAGCAAATGCTTTCTTTAATGGAAATTCTTTTCAAAATTCCCCTGCCAAATTAATCGTCATTAAGTTACTTAAATTCTTGATTGTCAGCTTGTTTCTCAAGTCAGTTTTTGTTACATTCATGAGAGTGAATCTCCCTTCACAGTCTGCTGTAGACAACAAAAGTGATGCTACAAATTCATACAAAGAAGTCACATTGGAAAACATGCCAGTAATGCCATTTTTATGGAAAAAAAGTATAAGCTAGTTTCATTTCTTTACACCTTGCAGCCAGAACCCACATAAATTCAAATCTGAAAAGTTTATACGACAAGCATCATTGATGATTCAAAGCTAGTGCACATCCATATCCCATGCTTATACAATCTGCGATTTTCGTTTTCGCCATATGCTGGAGTCGTTCCTGATGCAAATGACGTCACACTGTTTGAAGGCGCTTGCATAGAGAGCACGAGACAAATTTTGGAGTGTTGCCGCAGCGCGGATGCAATGTGAGATTTTTTTTTTTATGTTTTTGTGCAACGGCAGCAGGTTTACAAAATGCGGAACAATAAAATGGGAATGATAAAGCATATTTCTTTGGCTGTCGCTATTTGGCTAATTCACTAGATGCTTTGGGGGCAAAAAGCACTTCCAGTTAGCTTTTTGGCTATTTGGCTAGCTCTAGATTAAACCCTAAGTTTTTTCCACGATCTTTTGACAGAATTCGACTTTTTTCCACGATCTTTTGACAGAATTCGACTTTTTTCCACGATCTTTTGACAGAATTAGTGTTTTTAACGTGATTCTTTGACATAAAATTCACTTTTTTATTCGATTTTTTATCGAAATCAGTGTTTTTCCGCAATCCATTGACAGAATTTGCATGTTTTCTTGATTCTTTGACGAAATTAGTTTCTTTTTCGTGAACTTTTGACAAAATTCAGAGTTTTTTCGTGATCCTTAGACTAAATCTGCATTTTTCGCGACATTTCGACGAAATTAGTGTTTTTTCCGCGATCCTTTGACGAAATCAGCATTTTTTTCGCAATTCTATGACAAAATTTGTAGGGCGTTTCCACGAGCCTTTGACAAAATTACGTTTTTTCCCGCAATATTTTGCGAAATTGGCTACTTTTGTTCTGCGAACAACTGACGGAATTGTTATTTTCGGCGATCACTTGCCAAAATTTGTGATATTTTACATTCGAATTTCTGGACTGACGACCAATTTTTTTTTTTAATTTCAGAACAAATCCTCAATGCGAGAAACGGTAAAAAATTGGAAAATCGCGGAAGAATCTCATGCCTATGTAACTCCAGAATTTCCGGGTCACGTTTTATCAAATTCCCGGAACACAAACAGGCATGGTTTTAAATTAAATACTTTTTAATTATAAATTTAATTTGTTTAGTTATAGTATAAGTTTAAATTTAAGATATTTTAATGATTAAATTTTTAGATTAAATTAAGGTTGTTGAACTGAAATAGTTTGCTTAATAGGAAAAGTATAGAAGTCTTGATAACTGGTTTATCTTGTTGGCTTGTGAAATAAAACAATTTATAAATTAAAGTGATAAATTAATTGTAGCAATATAAAACACTTTGTTTTATGATAAATAGCTTTTAAATATTTGAGGTTTTAAATGGAAATTTTTATAAAAGTTTGATAATGGATTTATGAAGCTTAACCATCTCTTCTAAATTTTTCTTCTATAATAGTTGTTTAAAGTACATTTCTATTTATACCTAAATGAATTGTTTGAATAGATATATGTTTTGTTACAGATTAAGAAGTTTAAAAGTTTTAGAAACATATTGTTCAGCATTGGGAAATTTTTCCTTAATTTGGTGTAAGATTTATGAGGAAATTGTGGCCCTGTAGTGCTGAATATGTGTGTTTAATTAATTCCTATTTTTGTTTCAAATCTGGTTTAAATTGATTTTTGAGATCAACAGAGAGAGAGAGAGGGGGGGGGGGGGGTTGTACATTTTTGTAATTTTAGTAATATGAGCCAAATATTACGAGTTTAAGCTGGATAGGTGTTCAACTATTTTTTTATACCATGATATTGTAGTGATCTAGGGAAAATTTACTGATCACAAGTCATGAAGTATGGTTAATTAACCAGTTAGTTGAAACTATTTCCTGAATTTATAATCTTGGCTCATTACAAATACATTATCTATGTTTGAAAATATTTTTAAAAATTTTAAGCTTACCTATGTCCTGGATATTTTTGAATTAAGTTATATATGAAGTATCTGGATCTTGTTTAAACCTACTATTTCTCTTGTTTAAACCAAAGCAGTCTCCTTAACCAAGAAATTTTGATTTGATTTTTCTGTTTAAATTTTTTTTTTAAATTGTTGTATAAAAGCTATATTAATTTTTAGGGCTAGTTATTTTTACAACTATTCAAGAATTGAACTTGTGAAACATAGGTTCTAGAGCAGGGACGGCGAACCGATGGCACGCGTGTCATAGGTGGCACGCTGTAGATTATTTTTGGCACGGCATAGATTCAGGTTCTACATCAAAATATAGTAGAATTTCACAAAATGCATTACTTAAAATAGATATTGTCTCTGTTTATCTGAATACGATTGGTTCGGCTGATTGTCATAGTCAACAGATTAAAGAAACTGAAAGATAACTTAATGTATCCCAATCTAGCTCAATATTGGCTCCCAAAATTTTCAGAATAAGAGAGAATTAGGAGGGAATCGGAAAAGAAAGATTAAAAAAAATTATAAGCAAAAATACCAATGATAAAATTGTAAGAACTTGAATGCAATTCCAGACGCTAAAAGCTGTAGATTCCGGCGCTTGCTATTTTGACAAGTTCCTCTGCGAAACATTTTCGGATACAAATAATATGAAAGATTCAAGTAAAAAAATTTTTTCAAATGAGTCCAATTGAGCTTGCATTCTCATAAAAATAACTAAGTACGGAGCTGATATAAATTATTTGTCATCTAATATGAGACAACAAAAATAATATTTAAAAAATAAATTTCTAAAGTATAACATCAAATATTACCCATATTTGTTTAATACTAAAAACAAAATTTTAAGTAATTTTAATTCTTTATTATTAGATACATTAAAATTTTCTATTGTTGGCACGTCATGATCACTTAAAATATCTTTTTGGAAAATTTTGGCACGTGAATGTGAAAAGGTTTCCCGTCCCTGTTCTAGAGGTCGAGTATTCTAATGGCATAATGTTATGCTAAGTATAAAGGTTTAAAAGTGTATCCTAGTAAAAGGAGTTAACTTGTACCAGGAATCGAATTTTAAATGCTAATCCATTACTATTTTATTTACAGATTTACCTCTAACTTTTACAAGGAATCGTGAATTTGAATGCTTGTCAATCATTAATATTTATTTACAGTTTTTTTTTTTTTTTTTTTTTTTGCTTAATATATTTAATTATAGATGAATTTTATGTATATAAAATATGGGTTTAAGATCTAGTGCTTTGATTTTAAAGTGATTAACATGGTAGGATGAGTGTTGGAGGAATATAAAAGTTCTTGTTGGTTTTGATCTTGTTAATGGAAGTGGTTCTGAGGTGGGACTGTGGTTTTTAAAGACAGTTTTAATTATAATTTTTTGGGGATGTTAAGGGTTTTTTTTTTAAATATAGTGAATTGTTAACAGTTTCTCTTGTCCTTGTGAGGTTTTTGAGTCAGTTCTCACTCATGCAGATTGCCAGAGGGTTTAAGAGACGATTGCTATGGATTTAAAGTAATTGTCAGGAATTCAATCCAATGTAAGGTGGAGGAATGTTTCTCTAATGTAAGGATTGGAGATTGACTTCTGTTGCGGTTTGCTGAAATTCTTTTTAGAAACTAACAGTAGAAGATTATTCTCAATATGTGAAGTTTGGAGTTGAATTAATGCCTCTCAGGGACTTGTAATTTGAAGTTTTGAATTGAAATTAAATTTTTTAAATGGAAATTTTTGGTCAATTCTTTTACTTTGTGGCTCAATCTTTTGGCAGATGGCATCTTTGTTAGTAACGTTCTTCGGGAGGAGAAGGGAGATTTTACCTTTCTGTTAATTTTATTGACGGTCAAGTGATAGTAAAGAGAAATGCTTGTATTTTTTTTTTTTTTTTTTTTTGTCTTGACAATTGTCAATAGTCCCCTGGAAGATAATTTGTTATTGTGTTAGAAGTTGAAAATTATACTTGGTACAAATCAGCTTATTCAGTACATGCGGTGTCTGTAGCAGCATTGAAAGAAAGTTTTCTGAAACTAAGGACAGGTTTTAAAGTTTTAGTTTATTTTTGTCTTTTTAAAAAATATAAAAATTGAAAATCGCAGCTTTCGTTACCTGATCAGCCTGTGTCTACGTTAATTTTTTGTGCGAGCTTGGTATGGAGCCCTTAGGCCTAAGGCAGTGAACGTGAATACATGCGTGCTTAGCATTAGTGCTGACAGGGAATACTGGGACCTTTGGGTTAATCCTGGGTCAGACCGGCATTCGGGATTGATCTTGGGGATTCAGTATGATGCATGTTGGTGAGTGTTATGTACCACTAAATGTGTTCATTTTATTTTGTATCTCAATTGGGATATTTAGGTTTAGTTTTGTGCTGTCCCGTATGTCAGGATCCTTAGATACGGGATGTGTGGGATGACAATACATATAAAGCTATGAATCTGGTTTGATATTAAATAAGGTTATATATTATATCAAGCATGCATGCAATCTAGGCAGGCATGGATTGACATGTAATTTTCTTTTCTCAGGCATATAATTGAGCTGCAAATAACAGATGTCGTATGGAAAATATTCTAATGAAGTAGTTTTAAATTAGTGTTGTCTGTTTGATTGGCTGCAAGTTGAATTTGACTAGGTTTTTCTTATATAGTTACAGGATTAGATTTAAAGGGGTTATAAATAGGGATATTAAGGGGAATAATGTCCTTTTTAGAGTGTTAGGTGGGTGTGTTTTTCATAAAATTTCATTGAAAGATTTTTAGTGTAAAATGAAATTTTCTTTTAAGAGAATTCACTGTGTTAGAAGATAATGTGTTAGATAAAAATGTTTTTTTAGTATTATAAAGTGTCATGTAAGATGTAAGGACTATATAAAGTATTATATAGAATGTTATAAAGAGTATTAAGACTGTGATATATATTCGATGAGGACTTTGAACTGTGATATTTTTATTGTTTTAAATTTTTAATGTTATATGTATTATGTTATTATAAATTGTAATTATGTAATATATAATTTTAGCATTCTGGAACTTTTTTTTTTTTCTTTCCTCCAGCCTTTAGTTATTTAGGGTTTTTTTTTTTTTTTTTTTTTGGTACAGGAAAGTTTTTTTTTTGGTATTGTGATATGAATCTGAGAGACTGTCAGGCCATGAGGAGCATGAGGTAGTTTTTTTTAGGTGTGAGGGAACTTTGATTTTTAATCCATTTTTTGGATGGAGATAGCAAATTTGTGTTAGGATTGCTTTAGATTCCATTTTTGGCTGTTGTCCTTCATAGGGCAAGCGTGATAAGAGGGGGTGCATTTGTTAGCAAAATAAGATGCCTTATCCTTGTGTCTTATCACCTTGCATATATTTCTTATATTTATTGGCATACTTTTAGCATACTTGCCGATAATTATAAGTGGCTTGTATTTCATGTATGCATAAATATTCCTGCCTCTAATCTTTTCCTTGATAACCAAATACTTTATTTATCTTTATTAAGTTTAAGTTATATTTTATCTGTAAGGAAAAATAAACTTATAAAAAGGAATTTATTGTGAAAGATAAGTTTTTCTTCTTATCTAAATATATGGAAATAGTGTATTTACTTTTTTGTTTCTTTTACACTTTGATAACGAATTCTGACATCGATATTTTGCCGTAACTCTCGCATGTTCAACTCGATCATCTGTTTTTCCTGATGGTTACTGTTATTGCTGATAGATGGCATTGAGGGATGACGTAATCGTGGCTTGTTCCATGATTTACGTCGCTCCGTCAATATTTGCATATGAACTGGAAACAGGTAGAAAATAGTTCGGTCATGTGTATTAGCCGGTTTTGGACATCGGTGGAGGATAAAAGGAATTACCTTAAGCTTCTGTCAACCATTGATGTCTTTGTGTACCTCGAGAGCTGTGAGGATGTTCTAGCGACGTTTAGCGATGTTGGTTTTTCTCGAAGTTACCTTTCTTTAAATATAGTGTTTAATATAGATGAAAGTAGCTTTCCAATTGAATATGTTTACAGCAGTTAAGATTGAGTAATGAAGTTCTTTGAATAATGAACTTAATGTCATGCTGTGTAAGGATGAATAAATTGTCGTCATCAAGTGTTTTGCTGAACTGAGTTCTTCATCTGTGCTAGTATCATCCCCGTGTTTCCTTTGAAGTTTTTCATGTAAGTTTCTCCTGTATTTAAATCATTGTTTTTTTGTCTGACTGTGGTCGCAAGTAAAGTAGTTCTTTTATAAGAACTCTAATACCTTCTTGGATCCAGCCGAATTCACCTTTAAAAGTTCCGGTCGTTAAATACCCTTTTATGTGATGAGTGAGAGAGATATGTGTAAGAGAGATATTGTGTTCTTCATGTCATGAGTACCTATAGTCAATCAGATAAGTTTAATATTGTTTTCAATTATACTTGAGTAAACTTAATGATCTATCTCATTTGTTTTAGAAGTTTATTTTAATTTAAAGTATATGTATATTGTTTTTGTCTTTTAAATGTTAATAAAATACGTTAGTTTATTTTAACTATGTCATCTTTACTTTAACACCACCACATTTATTTAAATTTATCTTTATTTCTAGCTATTTCTTTAATTAATATTTATATCTAATTTGGGGTTACAAATCAGCCCTTAACGTTTTTACTGCATTAAATGCAGCTCTGCTAATTCCTGACCCCTGGGAAATACTTTTCTATTTCCCAATAGATTACAGGGTTGTACAATGTTGTTTGTCATATTTTCTGAAAATAACTTTTTTTTATATTAAGAATTCTGCAAATTATAAGCAAAAACCTGGGCAAAATTTGGGACTTTTTATAAAAACCCTAATCTCTACAAGTATACATGCTACCCTCATAAAAATTAACACAATATATTACAATGAGCCACTTATTAAAAATCTCAAGTTTGAACGCTTTTGCTACGTTAGTTTTTACAGGGTTAAACTTATCCAAAAGATATTCGTTCTTTTTTAATTTGTGACGGTCTCCCATAGGATTTCGGGAAAAAATCTTCACAGAAATATACGACCTATACTATACTGTTTACACACCTGCATTTTCAGGTTAGTTCCTCATGTATTTTTCTAGATATTTAACAAAACGTCTAAAATCGCAAGTGACCGATCACCTTTGGCTGGCTAGCTATATATATATATATATATATATATATATATATATACACACATACATACACACACATACATACACACACACACACACACACACACACATACACACTATATTGCCATTAATGACCGGCAATTTTCAATTTTAGACATTTTGTCGAATATTTAGAAATGTACTTGTCAGATTCTTCTGGAATTTCAAGATTAAAAAGAACAGGTATGACCTCATATTTAGCAATGTCGATTTGATAAGGGGAGACAATTAGGGGGCCAACATAAAATCAAAGAAAAAAAATACTTGGGATCACCCTATAAGATAAAATGCACGAAATGATCTATCGCTACCGAATATAAATAAACAGACATTTTGCAATATGTGTACTCTTTTGTGTAAGAATAGCACGTATATTTAGAAATATAGCAATTTATTTTAAAAAATAAAAAAATTCTTGCACGTTTTTTGCTTATAACATACAGGGTTTTCAACCAAATTTAACGCCGATTTCAGAAAAATTTACAAAATATAGTAGAAACAATATACTGCAATCGGAATATAAATATATTAAATATTTTAGGAAATATGAGCAGTTGTAATAATTTTTATCTGCGCATGCACGAATGATAACAAGGATCATTTTACATAATTTAATAGTCAACTCTATGGAGCAACTTATAAAAAAAAAAAAAAAATCAGTCAAATATCGTAAAAATTCAAAAACATATCGGCGTTAGAGTGAGCAAATTTTTAGTTGTTCTCTAAAAGCAGCTGAATGATAAGGGATTTTATGCAAATTGTCATTTTTTATTAACAGACTTTCAGAAAAAAGTTAGTATTTAGTGACTATCAACAGGTAGATTTGGAAAAAATGCTTCGATTTTTATACTTCTTTTGATTATGGTATAGGTTCGTTCTGGAGGTTATCACAGAAGAACTAAAGCATCAATAAAAAATGAAAATTTAAAAAAAAATTAATTAAAAATGACAATTTGTGTAAAATCCCTTATCATTCAGCTGCTTTTAGAGAACAACTAAAAATTTGCTCACTCTAACGCTGATATCTTTCTGAATTTTTACGATATTTGACTAGATTTTTTAAAAATAAGTTGCCCCATAGAGTTGACTATTTAACTATGTAAAATGATCCTTATTATTGTTCACGCATGCACAGATAAAAATTATTTCATACAACTGCTTATTTTTCCTAAAATATTTAATATATTTATATTCCAATTGCACTATATTGTTTCTACTATATTTTGTCAATTTTTCTGAAATCGGCGTTAAATTTGGTTGAAAACCATTATGTTATAAGCAAAAAATATGCACAATTTTTTTTTATTTTTTTTAAATAAATCGCTATATCTATTAATATACGTGCTATTATTACACAAAAGAATACACATATCTCACAGTGTCTGTTTATTTATATTCGATAGCGATAGATCATTTCGTGCATTTTATTTTACAGGGCGATATCAAGAATTTTTTTCTTTGATTTTTTGTTGGCCCCCTAATTGTCCCCCTTATCAAATCGACATTGCTAAATCCTAAATATGAGGTTATACCTGTTCTTTTTAATCCTGAAATTCCAGAAGAATCTGACAAGTATATTTCTAAATATTCAACAAAATGTCTAAAATTGAAAATTGCCGGTTATTAAATGGCAATATATTACATATATATAATTTTAGCTTTCTTATGATTCGTTAAAATTCTGCCAAATTTTCTACAACATTTTCAATTTATCAGTAACAAACAATTTTTAACGAATTCAAAAACAAAACTTAAAGGAAATATAAGAATAGGATATTTAAAAACAGTTTAATAATTATGTTCACACACAATATATATCAGCTTAAAATACAGATTCTATGAGTATGAAAGTTACCTGCAAAGGCTCTAGCTTCATCAGTAGGAACTGCTCGCAAGTGTCGCAAATCACTTTTATTACCTACTAGCATGATCACAATGTTCTGGTCAGCATGGTCCTGAAGTTCTTTCAACCAGCGTTCAACATTTTCATATGTTAGGTGTTTAGCTATATCATACACTAACAAAGCACCAACTGCTCCTCTATAATAGCTAAATAAAACAAAATTTAAAGAATTATAACTTTTGGCAAGACAATTTTTTTTAAATGTCAAAGACTAAATCTAGAGCACAAAAAAATACAATGATATCAGTTATATATACATTTTTCAATGTCTCAATATGAGAATCGAGAAAGGGGTACTCTGGATTAGAGTCCTGTATCAGATCAATTAGCCCAAATTTATCCTACACATGATTCGGGTTAGCACTATATTTTTCATTGCAGTTAGGTTGACTTCTACTTTTATGCTGCAGGTCAAGCTGACTTTCATTCTTTCAGATTTAGGTTAGGATTAGGCTTTTGAGGATTGGATTCAGTTTGAGCAGATTTTTCAAAAGAATGTCCAAAATAGCTTTTGCAGGTTAAAAATCTTAGATACAATAAATAAAACCTTCATAACAGACAACTCTAAGAGATTTTTTCAATTCCTAACAAGTATACATTTGTATGCTTTTACCTCAGAATAGAAGATACACCTCCGAATCTACACACATAACGAATGTGTGTGATAATTATCATAAATAATCATAAATACATGTGTCTGTGTATCAAAACCGAAATGTTTGTAATATTTTTCATATTCTGAAAGAAAAAAGGTTCTTAACAGCAATGTAAAGAAAGAATAATCTATTATCTCATTTCTACATTTTATTTCTCATGCGATAAAATTAATATGTATTAATTCATATTCAAATATGTGTTTTCGTCTGAAAGTTCTGCTCAAACTTTGTGAAAATCTTGACAACTTTACTTGCGAAAACCTAAATGTGACTAGCGAGAATCTAGGACTGAACTTGACCCAGAGAAAGAAAATTAGAGTCAACCTGACTGAAAAAAAAAAAAAAAAAAGGAAATTAGAGATAAACCAACCTTATGCAAGACAATTCAGCGATGCCGGGGTGTCTGCTATTTAGAGGTTTTACTATATTTGAATATTAAAGAATATAGATATGCCCATTTTTCTATATAAAATATAAATTGGTATTGGAGATATAATTGTAGATTACTTTTCGTAATTGCATTAAAATATGAATTACTTTCCTTTAGAGTTGAAATATGTCCAGTTCGGACCAGGTTGTGGGTCAAATAATTGTATTTTTGAGGGGATGAACTTTAAATTGAGTTTTCTACAAATGAAACTCCGTTATTAAACCTATTTGCAGATATTAGTCAAGGGGGTAGGGGAATGATATAAAAATAAGAAATTTGCAAAAAATTACTATTTGGAAATAACCACTACTCAAATTGAGGGTGCAAAAAGTTCTGTACAAATATTCGACATGGGTTCGCACTGCCTGTGTCACTGTATAGCAGGCGGGTGAAATATTCAGAACATTTTTCTGTATTTAAAACATAAAAAAGAGCAATTAAAAAATGCGTTTAAAAATGTCTAAAAAACACTTCTGAAAAAAAAATCATTATCAATATAAAAAAATAACTTAATTCTATAACTGTTTCTACTCGCTACAGCAGCAGAAAGCATTAAAATGCAAGGACATATTGTTGCCAATTTCTAATTTCTAGTGGTAAAAGAGCCAGTAAGGAGTATTCTAATCTTTTATTTAACATTTAAAAAACACATTTCTTGCTATCTAAATAGATCAGCATCAAACAGGCACCTCAATTTTCCATAAACCAACCAAAATCGCTGATTTTTTAGCAGATATTGCTCAACCAATCAAAGTAGAGAAAAAACAGTGTGGCAAACAAAAAGCCTGCCAAGTTGACAAGTTGGTTGCTAGGTTGTGACGTCATTTGAAACTAATCTATTCTCTTAAAGTTCATTATTATTAAATATGTTTTCAAAGCATGTGTCACCTTCATGCTAAAATTTAATGTTTAGTTGAAAAAACAGTCACTCTTGAAACATTAAGCACTCAAATTGGTTTATTTAATTGTATCCCGGTTTACTTAATTATTTTTGCGAAAGCTTTATACAACCAACCAACCGAAAGTAAGCAGAAAGAAGGAAACTTATTTTTGATGAGCGATGCTTTATGAACCAACCAACTGAAAGTAATCTGAGGGAAAAAAGGGCGTTCTTTTGATGAGAGTGATGTCCGAATATTAATTACTCAGCTAATAATTAGAATATTAAAATTCTGAGGGGGATATGGTGCATTAGGCGAGGCCTTTGACTCTTTTCACAAAAATTTTGAACCTTGTACGTGCCATAGATTTTGTTAGCCATCGCCCACAGACAGACAGACAGCGATTTGTTCTTTTATTAGTATAGATAGATTGTATAGATGATAAAACTGCCAGTTAGCTGGCACAAAAGAAGGGATGTGATGTGTTGTAATAGCAACATCACACACCCCGCTGCTTTTAAATGAATGACAAATGGATTACTGATTATGTCTGAGTATGGATAGCTTTACTAATCGGTTTGCCATTTATTTTACATTGTAGCTGTGTGATGTTGCTTACAAGCTAAATATAAAAAAACTTATGTACTCGTACTAGATTTAAAAAAAAAAAAATGAATATGAATTTTATAATACAAAAACAAACTGTAATAATCACACATTTCTGTTGTCAACATCGCTATTTCTATGCACATACAAAACATACAAGCTAAGGTATCATTCCACGGCATGTAAAATATCATAACTTCGATTTCTATTTAAACTGATTACTTTGCAAAGATAATTTTTCTAGGTACTTTGAAGGCTGAGAGTCACAGCCTTCATTATTTTTCTTCTACTTTTCTGTGTTCTGCAACACAACTATGGATAAAACAGCTGCAAGATATTTAAAAATAAAAATATTAATTTATCAAACAAATCGCAACAATGTCATAATTGTGCCTAATAAATTTCCAGGGCAAACTGCACATGAAATGAAAACCGTGACGATTAAGGAGTTGAAAAATAGCATCTAAGTGATGCATATGATGGTAATAATGGCCAAATGAATTTTGACCACTTTTGTCCGGGAAATGCCATCAGGAATATCTTTTCTACAATAAATACTATTATCTCTTCAGTTAGAAGGGGAAAAAAATACATATAGATTGCAAAATTTAGAATTGGGAATTATAGAGTCATTCTTAAACACTAGGGCTTTTTTCTCTCTCTTTAAATCACGATTCTGTGATCAACCAAAGTCTTTAAAATGGCTGATTTACTTTTAACACTTTCTATATTAGTGGACTATAAACAAGAATGAAAAATCATGCATCCAGCATAGATTATGAAACACTTTCCAACATATTCAGAATACTGAAAAAAAACGTTACAGATAATTAAGGTGAAAGAAAACAATTTAGAAAACAGTGCATTTGAAAACCAATTTCTGCAATTACCATCAATAATCGTGAAAATATCCAATGATCTATAGATTTGTATGTATACTACACAGTATACTAAAAGTTAGCTCAATTAAACGCATAGCAAATTACCAGTCAACAATTTCTGCCAATAATCTGAAATGTAATTGAGATATTTTGTACAG
Source organism: Maratus speciosus (assembly GCA_963932465.1). Lineage (NCBI taxonomy): Eukaryota > Metazoa > Arthropoda > Arachnida > Araneae > Salticidae > Maratus > Maratus speciosus. Next base: position 222,673,015 of record OZ010790.1, on the reverse strand, counting down.
CCCTGTATACGATCTATAAATAGAATTTATACACAAGTATATGCAAAAAAATAAAATTTTAAAAAACATACTATAACTGAAAACGCACTTCCAGCAATAATTCTTCATATGCAGTAAGTACAGTAACCAAATACTTTTGTGTGTCCCTGTAAATGAACAAATTATATGCACACCAGATTCTACAGTAAGCAGGGCTGTCTGCCCACCTACCCATCCAAAAACACCCATTTTGTTTTTAAACCCACTTTAATAAAACCCCAAAAAACCCACATAAAAGTTGACTTTTTAAACACACAAAAGTTTTTCCACATAAAAGTTTATATGAGTATTTTGTTGCACTGTGTCATTTATTTTTAATTACTACTTATTTGTTATGATTCTGTTATACGTGTAAGATAAAAATTTAATTAAATTTAGGTTTTCAGACATCTTTGTATAAAAAGATAAAAATGATTTGAAAGAACTGCAAAATCCAAGCCTCAGCAAATTAAAATTATCCAAAAGGAAAAATGACTATATTTTATTATACATTATCTAATATTTAAAAAATGAAAATTTGTCTGTCTAATTCCATACAAATTGACAGTTTGGAAGACAATTGTGAAATGTTACATATATGTGTATTAAAACACGGCCAAGGCAACTAAGGTAATCCGGAATCTAAATAAGTTAATTTTTAATTAATAAAACATCACCAATTTAACAGCAAGTTCCTATCAAATTTAAACATTTTACATTACAGCAGTTGCCAACAATTAAAAATCCACAATAAAATTCTTATCACAACAATTACTTTTCTATTGAAAGTTTTCATGTGAAAAATGAAAATGAAATAAATAGTTTGACAAAAAAAAAGTGAATATTACAGTACAACTTTTCTATAGCAAGATCTCCACATGAAAAATGAAATATAGTTTGACGAATTTAAAAAAGAAATGAATATTATGTCACATTGGAAATGTAATGGACGTCAGCAGGTAGTGTTGACTCTAAGCCGCTTTAGCAGGGCGCAGCACCCCTTTTTATTTCTTTTTTGTGCCCGGCGGCTCTTTTAAACCCTTCCGATGCCCTTTTTATAACACTTCCTATTCGTTCCATGACAATTCAATTGATCCCGAGAAAATATCGCTAATTCCAGGTACTCTGAACAAACCAATTCAAAATATTTTTTGTGAACAAGGTATAAGTGTCCCCTTTTTGAAAAAAAAATGTGCCCTTTTTTTAGAATGGTGTTCCCTTTTTAAAAAAGTACCCTTTTTTAGAATAGCGTTCCCTTTTTGTAAAATTCCCACCCGGCGGCCCTTTTTTTCTAGAGTCAACACTAGCAGGCGAATATGCAACGTCATATGGGTTTGAAAAAATGCATTAAAACATGATAAAACCTTTGATTTGATCTGAAACAGCGGTTAATTAAAAATTCATGAAAAAACTTAACAAATAATCAAAGACTGCATGCAGTGCAAAGGCCTTAGAGATTTAGTGGTCGTACAAAAATTAGTTTACTTACGCACTAGTGATAGCACGATACCGCTCTTGACCAGCAGTATCCCAAATCTGAGCCTTCACAGTCTTTCCATCCACTTGGATACTTCTTGTGGCAAATTCTACACCAATAGTACTTTTACTTTCTAAACTAAATTCATTTCTTGTAAAACGGGACAGTAGATTAGTCTTGCCAACACCTGAATCTCCAATCAATACCACTAGAATAAAAATTGAAATCTTCAATATGGAAATTAAAATATAAATTCAAAATCACTAAAATATATATACAATGAAAATATTAAGCATAGTAAAAAAAACAGGCTTTAAGAAAAATTTCTTATGTATAAACACAATGACTAATTTTGAAACTTTTCTACCATGAAGTAGTTTTGCCCCTTGCAAGTTACGCTCACCAACCCCCATATAAACCATGCGTCCATGTCTATAAAATAATATTTGCTCCATTTAAAAAAAACTACCCAATAAGAGAAGATTGAATTATCCCAACTAGTGATGATCATCTGTAATTGGGTTGCCATTGATTTCCCTTTGAATGGGAGGATTTTTCTGTTCCGAAGGGCCAAGGCTGCATACATCGCTGTCATGACATCCACCAGCTGTTTGTGATTTATTAACTAAAGTCAACTACACATTTGAAAATAAGCTTATATAAAATGGTTAAGTAAAAAAATATGAATGCCTCTTTGACTTTCATTATGTCTAGAATAAAAATTCTCTTTTAGATGCTATAAGAAAATAACTTTAATTACAACATTTTAAATATTTAAATTGTGCAATTTTCAGCATTAATGCTTTTCACATATATTTTAGATTCCTTCATTTTTAATATTTACATGTAAATATAGAGGGTGTTTATAAAGTCCCGGACCCATTTTGATGTTTAATAACTCATAAAATAATAAAGATAGATTAAAATTAATAACATAAATGGTTAGATAGACTCAAAAAGTTTCATGACCCTTGTCAATGAACTCCCACGTGTGCCCCCTTCGTCGCATGGAGAATATCAAGTCGATAGTCAATTTCACACCAGGTAGCGGCAAGCATGTCGGCATCCACAGAGCTATTGAGGTTGTAATTCTGGCTTTTAAGTCATCAATGTTCGACACTCTCCTCCTGTGAAAGCAGGACGTTTCGGTCTCGAGACATTTCGGTCCCAAGACATTTCGGTCCCGAGTCATTTAGGTCCCTTCTCCAGGAAGCTGAAATTTTGTGCATTTGAAATGGGTGACAATTTTATAGGGGACAATGTACAGTTTTTTAAATAAAGGCCTTAAAATTTTAGTAACAGCTTAAACCAGGGTTTGCCCAAGTGGGCCCGCCCGAAAAAACCCGGGCAGGTTTTTTCGGGCGGGCCCACTTGAAAAAACCCATTGTGGGTTTTTTCAAATTTTCTTTTGTTTTTACAACTGCAACATTATTTAATCTAAGGTATGAGAATAGGTGAAAACTGGAAAATTGGGTTAATAGTCAGTGGCTGTTAGACAGGGTTTGCCCAAGTGGGCTCAACCTGAAAAAACCCATCCATGTTTTGTTGGGCAGGCCCACTTGAAAAAACTCATTGTGGGGTTTTTCAAATTTTCGTATGCTTTCACAACTGTATCATTATTTAATCCAAGGTATGAGAATGCAAAGATAAATGCAAATTTAAATATAATATATGTCAAAAGAACCAGATTTAAAGGAATTTCTAAGCAGAGATAAAAAGACCAAAAAAGAAATTAGCTGTAAAGAAGGAAGATTTTCATGGCTGTAATCTAAAATGTATCCAAATGCTTTAAATCTTAATGCATGCAAAAATATGGCACTTGAACCCCATCCTGATTGTTTGCATTATTATAGCTTTTAAGATTAATCATCCCATTTATTATCCTCCTTCAATGTTCGATGAAAGTGTTATATAGGAGTTTTCAACACAAAAATTGTTCAGATTATGGCAAAAAACAGTGAAATAGATAAGCTTCCTCCTGGAGTTTGTCAGTTTTTCTTTTCTTTACATTCAGTACTAGCTACTTCTGCTTCAATTGAACAATACTTTTCTACATTTGGTCTGGTTTGGAGCAAGTTACGTAATAATTTTGGAGTTGATAAAGCAGCAAAGCTAGTAATAAGTGTATCGCTATTTTGTGATCTAAATTTACAAATATCACTGACACTGACTTCCATAACAATCTAATTTAACATTTAAAACTATTGAAAGATATATAGCAAATTTTGCTAAAATTTTCAGTTATATTATTACGAATCCCATTTCTTTCAAAAATAAAAAAAATCTTCAGTCAATTTCTGATTTGAAGCGAATGAAAGAAACTATATAAATTTAGCATGTTTAACTTAAGGTAAGAATTATATAAAGAAATCCAGTTGTAGTTAACTTAATACATCCTTAGTGCAGAAAACTAGTCCCATGAGATACAGATGTATCTTCTAAGTTAATTTGATTTTTTTTTTTTTTTATATATTTTTTTGTTAATTCATACTTATTTAATGCAAAATTATGCCCAGGTTTCACCGATAAATAGAGAATTTAGTTTTAGGTATTATGTATATGAAAATTAGAAGTTTAAAGTGTTCTCAAAAAACTCAAAGCCCGAAAAAACCCGGGTTTTTTCAGAAAACCCCGAAAAAACCCGGGTTTTAGACTAGTGGGCCCAGTGGGCTGGGTTTTTTCGAAAAAACCCGTGTTTTTTCTAACCCTGGCTCAAACAAATTTCGTATGGTAATCATTTTAAAAAGTAGGGGAGGGGGAATGACATTTTCTATATTTTAATGTATTATAAGTATAAGCTCCTGATAAATTAAAACATTTATAACTATCTATAATTATCGCAAAATACTCATATTTTGTATGGTAAACGTAATCTTTATAAAAGGAGGGATATTATCGGATTTTTTAACTGAACTCCCTAAATTTTAGTATAACCCGAATATAAGGACTCGAAAACGCAAACACTTGTAACACAGATCAAAGTTGTCGCAGCCCACACAACTTTCTATGATAATCGTAATCGTTTTAAAAAGCAGGGGTGGGGGGGGTGGGGGGGCGGGCTTTGTTGACTTTTTCTATATTTTAGTGTGCCTTAAGTATAAGGTCCTGATAAATTAAAACATTTATAACCCGATCTATAATTATCGCAAAACTCATATTTTGTATGGTAAACGTAATATTTATAAAAGGAGGGACATTATCGGATTTTTTAACTGAACGCCCTAAATTTTAGTATAACTCGAATATAAGGACTCGAAAACACAAACACTTATAACACAGATCAAACTTGTCGCAGCCCACACAAATTGCATATGATAATAGTTTTAAAAAACCGGGCGGGGGGGCTCTGTTGATTTTTTCTATATTTTAGTGTATCATAAGTATAAGGTCCTGATAAATTAAAACATTTATATCTCTCTCTATAATTATCGCAAAACACGCATATTTTGTATGGTAAACGTAATCTTTTTAAAAGGAGGGACATTATCGGATTTTTTAACTGAACTCCCTAAATTTTAGTATAACCCGAATATAAGGACTCGAAAACGCAAGCACTTATAACACAGATAAAAATTGTCGCAGCCCACATAAATTTCCTATGATAATCACAATCGTTTTAAAAAGCAGGGGGGGGGGGGGAGTCTGTTGACTTTTTCTTTATTTTAGCGTATCTTAAGTATAAGGTCCTGATAAATTAAAACATTTCTAACTCTGTCTATAATTATCGCAAAATACTCATATTTTGTACGGGAAACGTAATATTTATAAAAGGGGGGACATTATCGGATTTTTTAACTGAATAAAAATTATTTTTATGTAGGGTGAACTACCCACTAATTGACCATTTAGTGAAAGTTTCTTTGCATTTTTTTTTTTCTGTGCTAAATTTAAGGAGATATTTCTTGAAACTTTTTTTTTAAAGCAACAATCACTTATAAGGATCAATAATAAATAAACATTTTTTGCCTACTTTTTTGCAATTTTATTTTATTTAATGTAATAGCTGTCAAGGGAGATTTTGCCAGTAATTGACCACTTAATGTTAGAAAATAACCATCACCGTGTCAGTAATTGACCACTCTGAAGTTGAACTGATAAACCTTCTTAAAATTAGTCGTATAAAAAAATGGGGAAGTTTGCCAAGTTTTTTTCTACAGAAACTGGATGTCTAGCCTCCTGGACAGCCAGAAAAAAATCGGGAAAATTTCAAATTTCTGAAAAAAACACTGACGAATTTGAAATTTCTGAGAATTTTTTTAGAAAAAGAATTTAAATCATAAAGCCAAGGATTTTTAAATTGCAGTAGCAGCAAAATATGCTTTAAAGCAGCCATGCTCAACCTGCAGGTCACATATGGCCCAGTAATCTTTCACCTATGGCCCGAGATACATAATCATTAATCTCTATTTATAAAATTGATATATGCATAAAATATATTTAAAATTTTCCCTATTGCTTTATATTTTTGTGGGGTGACAAAATCTGTCATGTTATTTATAATTAATTTTAAATTATGTTTAAATATTCTAAATGCCATTTTCGCTTAGTGAAAAGTTTTTTTTTTAGTTGTAGTCCTATTTGTGCTACAGTTATGCATACATTTCTGAAGCACTTGGCAATCAACACTCTACATAATTTTTAATCTTTTGTCACCAGATTTTTTAATTATAATATGAACTTTTGTCTAATTTATTTAATGCCAGAAATGCATTCATTAAATAAAACAAACTGTATTGTGCTGTCCTCTAAAAAAACCCACTTTTTGAATTTTTCTCTATATAAAATTTAATAAAAAATACAAAACAATTTGAAGGAGCTACATTTTCACAGCTTGTTCTGACTAAGATTTTAATGTATAGTATTTTTGATTTTGTCAATATATTACAAAATGGCAGTCAATTAAAGAAGAATTTGAAAAAAACCCACTTTTTCCTAAAAATAACCCATGTTACCTAAAAACCACCCACATGTAAAAACACTTCTAGAAACCAAAATATTAGACAGCAAAGTATTTTTTTCATTATTAATTATTTTTAAAACAATTCTGCAAAAAAAAAAGTTTTTTTTTTTCAGTTTTTTTGCAATCAAATCCAAAGGGGCAACTTAATCACACACGTTTTAATTAATCTTTGTTCAGAAAGCAGAAATGCCTGAAATTGGCACTGTGTTATTCAGAAACTACAGAAATGTTCCATTTTTTGGTAAACATAAAAGATCTTTCAGAAAATAATGTCAAAGTTGCCGTTTTGAACCAAATTTCCTGACAAAAGGAGAAAAACCACCCAAAGAGAGGCAAAAAACTAGTCGTCATGGGACCCAAAATCGCTTGTAACTTGATAAGTAATTTATCAAAAACGTAAAACTCATTTCGATTCCAAATCGCTTAGTCAGCCCTGTCAATTTTGTACCTTTATGTTTAAAAATTAGTAAATGTGTCAGAAAGTTTCGTCCTTGTTGAACAGTGAACTTGAGAATCGCCTAATAAAATTTGCATAAAAAAGCAAAATAATGATTAAAATAAAATAAGCTTGTAAACATTAAAACAATGTATGATAAAAGTAAAAGAATATCTTTGTGCACATAAAAAAAAGTGGATGGGTTTCATTTTTTCAAAAACAAAGGGGGGGAGGAAGGTATGACATAACTTGTACAAATTCTTAGAAATGCAAAATTTGCATAATTTGTTTTTTTCCCCTTTAATTAATATTTTAAAGAAAAAATATATGCTCCACCATTTATTTATATAAAAAAAAGTGGGGTTTTTTTAGTTCCTGCATGTTTTTTTTTTTACCCCTGTTTTCAAAAGGTCACAAACTGAGCCAAACATAATATAATCAGCTGAAAATGGTGCATTTTATTCACATATTAATAGTTTAACATAAAAACTGATGTGCATCATTGTAACATGTCGTACTATAACAGGAAAAACTGAAAATGAAGCTCTTTTTTTTTTTGCTAGAATTCTGTATTATTAGCTTATTTTAAAAAAAACTAAATAAACACTTTTAAAGTAATTTTAAATAATTTTATTATTGTAAATGCCATATAGAAACAGGACAAAAAGAAAATTTTACTTCAGTGATTTTTTTTATGAAGTTCTAGGGTGGGTTTTTTTAGGATACATTTTCCGGTGGGTTTTTTTTAGAGGACAGCACTATACAATAAAAAAAATACTGTTAGGAATAATTTATTCTGAGCACTTTATGCTTTATATAAATGGGATGCTTATTGTGCAAAATAGTTAACACTAATTATTATTCTACAGTTTATTCTACAGTTTAAAAAAATATATTGAACAAATCACTGATTACTAAAAGTAATATTTTTATTTTTGTCAGTCAAAACTTAGTGTTATGTTAATGTAAATTCTGTATTGTTATGTTTTATTATTATACAGCTGCAGTTAATTAGGGTTGAACTTTGTCATGGATAAAATCAGCATAAAAAACATTTTATATAGCAATTTTAACAGCATACTTCCACAACAATTGTAATAGAAATCTACCACGAACTATGTTTTGGAGCTGATGGTGGTAAAACATTTTTTTTTTATAAGATTTGTGTGACAAACCCTAATGATATTTAGAGCCTCACTATACTAATTTTGTTATCTTTACATTTTAATTACACTTTTCTTGCATTATTATTATATAAATGTGTTATGACCCTCTTGACATAACAAATGTGAGTTTGCTTGATCAGTAATTGACCAAGCATATTTAGTTATTAACCACCCTGGTCAACTACTGAAAGAACTCATTTTTTAAATAAAAAAGTGGTGAATATTGCTTTCATAATAGAAATCTATGTATTTTTTTAAGTATCAAAAGGAATGGATGCAAACAAGCAAAAAGTCAGTAGTTGACCACTTTGGTCAATTACTGAATGCCTTCAACATTCACACATCTAGTAGTTGACCACCCCCCTTAACGTCATTTAACTTATGAATTTAATATTAAATGCATAATGATTAACTTAAAACAAACAAAAATGAACTACACACCTCATTTGATGAACCAATGGAACTAAATTAAACTTGATGCTGTAAGATTAATAAAACAACTCACAAAACAACACTACTATTACAGAATGTATTCACTTTTGATATTGTTAGAAGGTGCATTTTCTTTGATTTTTTACATTCAATCAGAATATAGATAGCAAAATTAATCTTTTCCTATGCAATTCATTGGATGTTAAATATTTTTATTCAGCATTCAAAAATACTTTATCAACACATTGATTCTTGTTTTAAACACATAAATGTGTTTTTGGTCAATTACTGGAAGTTCACCCTATTTGTACAATATTGCATTATTATTATGTTTAATTAATTAATTATTACTTCGACTTTATGTTTTTGACTGATTTTTAAAAAAATTTCTATTTTATTTTTTTGAAAATAATAAATCAAAAATTTTGAATGAAAACTTTAAGTGATGAATAATTGCTATTAATTAATTCTCAAAACAGTAATTTTAGTATAAAAATTAAATTAATATTTTATTAACTATATATTTTTCAATTTAATGTATCTTAATTTATTAAATTAATAACATTATTAATATACATTACAAATTTCTACTTTAAAATAAAATCGATACATAATATATTTTATATTCAATTTATCACTATATTTTATAGTAGTTATAAACTGAAATTTATCCTTTACCTGTTTATTTTTATATTTAAAGTTACCGAAATGTAAAACTATTAATATAATAATTAATAAAAGTAAAATAAAAATATATTATTATTTTTCTGTGAAAGTGGGAGGTAAAGGGTAGTGTAAAAAATAAATAAAAGACAAATATAAAAAAGCTTAGTTTTGTCAGTTAAAATTTACAAATAAAAATTAATTAAAATAATAGTTACATTATTATATAAAATTAAAAATAATAATCTTATTACAAAGAAATAGGCCCAGATTCAATAAAGTTAGCTCCAAAAATAGTCTTCAAAGGGTGAGAAGACTTAAAAAATTGCAATAATTACGGAAAAAAAAAAAAAAATGGAGTGGAGTTTTCTGAAAACAAAATATTTTTCATAGCTCGCCTAGTTACCAAATCACTATTGTTTTCCCAATGTTTATAATGATAAAGTAACCAGGGTTGGCAGGTTTTTGACGCATGACGGTTTTTACCGTCATGTCAAAAACCTCTTTGTCAAAAAGGTCGAAAACTGTCAAAAACCCATTTTGTAGTAGTAGTTTGTTTTTACATTATCTTTTTTCATTCTGTCGTTCGTAGTAAGTTGTTTTACATGAAATATTCAATATCAAAAAGACTCTGAAGTATATTTATCTATCCAAGAAAAACAAAAAAGAATTGCATTAGAATAATACATATACATCTCTGTTAGTAGATCTCTATAATAATCTTAAGCTATTTGGCATATTCCGTAAGAATTGGATTTTTTACAGAAATTCTTTAACCCAAATGTGTATAATTTCGATAGAATTTATTACTCTTTAAAACTAAATAGCTTTCTCAGAAATTTCCTCAGAAGTAAGATTTCTTAGTGTTAAATCAAAATTGTTCATTGATTATTTTTATTTCTATATAGCAAAACTTGATTTCTATAAATAAATATATAAATAAATGAAATAAAATATATTTTAATAGTTGAGAATTCCATACATCTTTTGGGAGAAAGGAATAAGACTTGTTCTTCAAAGTTAAATCTTGTAGAGATTAAAGTTGCAAATCCATATTAAACTTTAAGCCATGTGAAAACTCAATTTTTAACTATATATTTTTGTTAAGTAATTTAATTATTTCCTTAAAATAAATAAATAATTAAATATTACTTTAAAGCAGAAATGTAGATCCATTAATTAAAAAGTTAACTGCATTAAAAAATAAATAAAACATTTAAGAATCTCTAAATTTAATAATAATTTAAGAATAATTTTAACGGTAAAAGATTTTTACTCAATCATATGTATGTAATAAAAATATGCAATGTGTTATTTCTTTCAATTCACTTTAAATAATGCCTAAATAATTTTAAGTAAAATGTATACAGGAACAGGACATTATATTCTGATTTTCTTAAATATTTTTTTGTTATGTGTTAAATTTTAAGTCTAAGAGCTTTCACCTGAAATCAGATCCTACATGTTTGTATAAAAAAATTATTAATTTAAAATTTTAAGATTCTGCTTATTGAAGTGAAAATCAGAATAATTGCATTTATGAAATACATAAAAATAGCCTTTGCAAATATTATATCTAAGAATATTCAAATTTATCCAATGGCTACAGTCCATGTTTGACATCTATTGTTATACCATATAACAGCATTTTTACATCTCTAAAATAATTTTAATGTATTTTATTAAAAATGTATGTAGAATGTTATTTAATAATTATAGTAACCTTTTATTATCATATAATATTAATGTTCATTGCAGTTAGTAGAATCTATATTAGTGGAGATTATGACAAATATTGTTCTTTCTTTTTACTCTTGTATTTTTAAAATTTTCCCATTTAGGAAATGCTCTTCTTTTAAATAAATTTAATAAATTGTGAATAATAATAACAAGAAAAACAAGGAAAAATTAATCTAGAAATGTATTGTATGCTACACTTACACTATAAATTGGAGAAAATCGCAAATGATAGGTTTTTGACGGAATAAACCGGTAAAAACACGGTTTTTACCACTGTCATGTCAAAAACCAGTTTTTGACGTCAAAAACCCAACCCTGAAAGTAACTTACGAAAACAAATTTATACGATGCAGCTTTGTATTATAAAAATAAGAAAAATTAAATTTGTGCTTCAATAAATATATCTTATTTCTGAATTATTAAAGGAGAGGGTGTAGAGGGGTGATTTGAGGAAATAATTGCATATAATAGCTTATAGGTGTCTAATTGAATTATTGAAGACATTAATGATTAATCTAATTGGAAAAAGAAAAAAATAAGCACAGTTTAATTATTTAATTAATGATAATTTAAACGTTCTAAAAATGTATGAAAACAACCAAAAAACATTGTACGGCAGTTTATAGAATATATAAAATACCTAATAGTAATAACAAATAATAAAACTTAAAAAATCCATTCTGTTAAATAATAGTTAAAAAAAAAAAAAAAAAAAAAAAGACAATGTCCCCTGTAAAATTATATCACGTTGTTCAAACAAAGTTTCAGCTCGCTGTGATTTCATAATCACGAGTTATAAAAGTTTAAATTTATTGGACTGTTATATTCAGCTTTTTATAAAATTTGAGGGGGGGGGGGGGGATATTTTTTAAAAGGGCCCAAATAATGTTCAAATTGCAGCGTTTGGCAGACCCATGACAATTAGAATCCGAGTTATAAGGTGGTGAGTACCAAAATTGCAAGGGACCGAAATGTCTCGGGACCGAAACGGCCAGGGGCCGAAATGTCGTGTACCCCTCCTCCTGTAAACATTGTCCTTTACAAATCCATTGTTAATCGCCACAATGTGCGCATATGGGGATCTGAAAACCCCCATGAATACCGTGAGGCAGTAAGGGATTCCCCAAAGACTAATGTGTGGTGTGGACTAATACACGACCGAGTCATTGGGCCTTTCTTTTTTACAGACGAGACGGTCTCATCAGTCGTATACTTAGACATGTTGGAAAACTTCGTATTTCCACAACTAGCAGGGCTTAAATTGCGGAGGAGCCCGGCTCCGGCACTCCTCTGTTTTTAGTAAATATTTAAATATTGGTCCGAATTCACTGGAGCCCATAAATACAGGGCTCCGGAGCCTAGTGCAATAGCGCTTCCGAAAAACCGAAACGCTCGAACTCAATCTGTCTGTAAATAAAAACATTTATTTACTCAGGCATAGAACAAATAAAATATCTCTTCCTCCTTTTAAATGCTATTTTGATCAGAATAGGAAAAACAGAAATCATGTTTTGTTTATGCTACAGATATTTGCAGATTTATGTCTGGCATTGATTTCGGCGACATGTATATTGGCGCCATTCATGAGCGCGAACAATGAACTTTCTTTCAGTTTATTTTCTTTTCTGACACTAGGATATTTTTTTATTGGATCTTTTTTTTTAAATTTAGATTGAAAAAGAATATTTTCTTTTTTTAGTCAATGAGCATCAGCTTGAGATATTCTTTGTTTGAGGTTTTTAGTCTTCTGTTGCGTACGAGTACAAAAATAACGTTAGTGATTTTTTCTATTTAATTTTCATAATGAATGCGGCTCTGCTGTGCAGATTTACAAAGTTGAAAGTAGTAGTCATTTGTAAGTAGATATAATTGTCATGTATTGTTATTTTTACAGTAAGTAATAGAGCAGCATTTCACCTTTTTCTATAAAAGCACCGAATCTTTCCGATCACGGTGTCAAATGTTTAATTTAATTTGATTTTCAGGGACTCATTACGAAAGATTGTTCTACGGAAGGAATCGATTATAGTTTAAGATATGCAGCTTTTATAAGAAATTGGAAAATGTTGTTCGACTCTTTAGCATATCAGTATTAATGTCTGTAAATTTCATTCATTTTTTCATAAAGATGTACAGCTGTGAACTATCCCTTTTTTTAACACCATTCTCTAATCATAATCCTTATTTTATATACTCGCAGAATCCTGCGATTAATTAACATTAGGCAAAGATTTCTATTCGGAAGGAGTGATAACTAAAAAGTGGAATAATTGACCACTAAGTATATGCAGAAATATTTAAAAATTTTATTTTGCTAAAAGAAAAAATGCTTTAAATTTTGCAAATAATATATGAAATATAAATATGTGGATTAGTGTGACGGTGGGGAGAGGGGGAGAGCGGACGCTATGGTTATAAGTATTAGGGCAAATTATTAGGGCCCCGGTACATTTTTTGTTAGAAATTAAGCCCTGACAACTAGAAGAGCTTTAGCTACATGTCATTTTGCAACAAGATGGTGCACCACTTCATTGGGGTACCATCGTTCGTACTTCTTTGAATGACCATTTTCCAGGAAGATGGATTGGGCGAGGAGGTCCAATTCCTTGGCCACCCTGATCACCTGATATAACGCCACTGGACTTTTTCCTTTGGGGATTTGTAAAGGACAATGTTTACAGGAGGAGAGTGTCGAACATTGATGACTGAAAAGCCAGAATTACAACTGCAATAGCCTCTGTGGATGCCGACATGCTTGCCGCTACTTGGCATGAAATTGACTATCGATTTGATATTCTTCGTGCGACGAAGGGGGCACACATGGAAGTTCATTGACAAGGGTCATGTAACTTTTTGAGTCTATCTAGCCACTTATGTTATTAATTTTAATCTATCTTTATTATTTTATGAGTTATTAAAACATCAAAATGGGTCCGGGACTTTATAAACACCCTGTATTTTTCCAAGTATATGGATATATCATTATTTGGGCTTTAAAATTAGGCAACAGTAGATATAAAACGGCCATTTCAAATTATGAGATATCTATTCAGCTGAATCTGTAAATAAAAAATTGGACTTTTTTTTTACAAATTTAAAAAATGATTTACATTTAACACCGCACACCACAATCTAGTCAAATATATGCATGCAATAGATAAATTGCTATGTATGGTTTTTGATTCTATAAAACTTATGCATCTAAACTATCTTGACAGATTTAACCATTTGAGCGTGGAAGAAATCTTGTGGGTATATGCCAAAAATGCGAATGAAATTGGGTAATATTACTCTTTGGGTATCGGCAATCTATAATTAATTTGTCAGACATAAATTCGGTTGCAAAGTTAATGCCAGACTACTTTAAATCTGGCAGTGAAAGAGTAAAATGTTGCAATTTTTATGCTTGGTAAAATGATGTGAAAATGACATTTTTTAAAAATCTGTAAACCACTAATCTAACACAATCTTTCACTGACAGATTTAAAGCCGCCTCGCCTGGCATTAACAACCCAATTTGTGTCTGGCAAATTAATTATCGGTTGTCTGGTAGCCATATTTCAATTTTCAAGCTTGCTAAAATGACGTGAAAATGACTTTTTTAAACCTATAAACAGGGCTGGCTATTTGCCGGCAAAAAAGGGTTTCTGCCGTGCCAGTGGCAGAAAGTGGTTATAACCGGTTTTAACCGGCAGAAACTGGCAACAACTGGCATAAACACATTTCGTGACATAATCTGAGGCTTTTTTACTAGTATTAAATTCCTTAAGTACATTTTATTCCGTTTAAATAACAAATGAAATATTGTGGGTAGTTTTAATTAAAAAATAAATAGATTTGTATTAGAAAAAACGAGTAATGTAACAGATAAAATTTCAGTTTAAAAATCAAATACAAAACTATATCCAATACTTATTTTAAATGAAGCAATGAAAAGAAAAGAAAAATATTCAATACTTGCTCAAAATGCTTTTCTGTAATTTAACGTAATAATTTAATAATAACACTATAAATTATTTCTCATAGAAATGTTATAGTTATATGTGGATCTTGTAATTCTATGGACTTAAAAACATTTCATTTAAATACAGTATTTCTTCTATCTTCAATAGAAGAAAGTATTGTAATCGAAATTTTTTTCGACTTTCGGTTTTCGACGGATTTACATGTTTTAGGGGTCAGAGATCCCAAAAAACATGTTTATAGAAAATGTCTGTCTGTCCGTGTGTCTGTCGCCATTGTACCATCAAAAAGTGTATAAAGTTATGCATAGAATTGAACCAAATTTTTATGTTAAGTTTTTGGCTATGGCAAGCAGATCCTCCCTGAATTTGGAAAAAATTCACCGGTAGGGGGCACTGTCACAATGATTTTTGTGCGATTTTGAATATTGTACTATCCAAAAGTGTATGAACTTATGCATAGAATTGAACCAAATTTTTATTTTAAGTTTTTGGCTTTGGCAGGCAGATCCTCCCTGAATTTGGAAAACATTCGCCGGTAGGGGCCGTTGTAACAGCGATTTTGAATATTGTACCATCCAAAAGTGTATGAAGTTATGCATAGAATTGAACAAAATTTTTATTTTAAGTTTATGGATATGACAAGCAGCACCTCCCTGAATTTGGAAAAATTTTGCCACTAGGGGGCGCTGTAATAGTGATTTTGCACATTGTACCATCGAAAAGTGTATGAAGTTATGCATAGAATTGAACCAAATTTTTGTTTTAAGTTCTTGGCTATGGCAAGCAGGTCCTTCCTGAATTTGGAAAAAATTTGTGGGTAGGGGGCGCTGTAATAGCGATTTTTGTGCCATTTTGAATATTATACCATCAAAAAGTGTATGAAGTTATGCAGAGAATTGAGCCAAATTTTTTGTGTTTCTTTTTGTTCATGGCATGAAGGTCCTCCCTGAATTTGGAAAAATTCCGCTGGAAGGGTGCACTATAATTGCGATGTCTGTACCATTTTCTTTATTGTACAATCGAAAATTGTATAAAATTATGCATACAATTGAACCAAATTTTTTGTGCATGTTTTTGGCTTTGGCCAATAGATCCCCCTTGAATTTGGAAATATTGCGCGGTAATGGGGCTCTGTGATGGCGATTTTTGTATACTTTTCTTTATTTTTCGTAGTTCTATTGTCCATCGGCGGCTCGTGCAAAGACGGGAACTCACTTCCTGCTAAACCGGCTATTCAAAAACATCTGATAACAACAGAATAAGGGAAAACTATTAATTTTAACAAATATCAAGATATAGATTAACTCGTTTTTAGTTCATTTAATTGACTGAAGCAGAAATTTAAGATGAAAATCAAAGTTGGTATAGTAATGAACTAATAATATTGAAGTATTAACATGTGTAACTAGTTTTTGAAATATTAAGATGTATAAGATAGAAGAAAGTTTTGGGATTGGCACATCCAACTAGTTTTTTTTTTAATGTAAGACTTATAAGCATAGATCAATCTTTGTGCGAATTTTAATAGAAAAGCTAAAATCTTTAACAATGATTTTACGCACAAATAACGTACAGACATGACAAAATACGATCGTATGGGATTTTTTTGTCGTGTCTGTATGTTATTTGTGCGTAAAATCGTTATTAATGATTTTAGCTTTTTTATTAAGACTGTTAGTTGAAAATGTTCCAACCACATTTTGCACTTACAAAACAAACAACTACAAAGGTTCAAAGCAGATTTAATACAGTAATAACCGACTACCATATGCTAGCTTATTTACTTCATCCTAAGTATATGGGATCAAAATTGACATATGAGCATAAAGAAAAGGCAACAAAATTGCTTTCTGATATTAATCCCAATTTTGTGCCATATATAATATCCATTGAAGCAAAATCGACTCCTATCCCAGAAATATATTTCTCCAAGGAAGCCCTAGAAAATGTTTTGCCCTTGCCTGTGTGGTGGTCGTCTTTAAAAACGAATACTGGTGAAAATGAGGATTTTTCAAATTTTGCATCCTCAAAAATGACATTGCCAGCAAGTAATGATAGTCTTGAAAGAATATTTTCAAACTTTTCTTTCATTCAAAACAAATTAAGAAATAGTGTGTTCAGGAAGATTAGCAAAATTTTGTCCTATGCTATGGAATGTTCTGTGGAAAAAGTAATAATAGTATATTTGAGTGGCAATTTTGTTCTTTCAATATTGAAAAATAATTGTACAAGATATTTCATTAATTTTTTTTTCTGTTATTTATTGTGTTTCAATTATTTACTTATATATTTTTACAAGAATCTTTAAGTTATTGCATTGCATTATTTATTTAAAAATATTCTGAAAAATACATTTGTTAAAATATCACAGATTTTTTTGTAAAAGTAAAAAAACGAAATTTAAAATTTCTTTTTTTACTTATAAATAAAAATTCAACTCTAAACAACAATATAAAATCGTTAAACTTGTACAGCATCAGGCTACCATTGAAAATTTCTGTTTTTCAAGTGAAAGAAAATTAGTACCTATTATTATATAAACAAAGTATATTTATACGATCATTTTGAAACTTTTTTACAACTTTGAATAACATTCATAATCTTTAATTTTAATTTTTAACTTAATTGTTTACATATCAAATACATGTGTGAATTATGAATCTTTGTACATTAAAGTTCTTATTAATATTATTTCTTAGTTTCTGCCAGTTTTTGCCACTTACTGGCAGAAACTAGTTTCTGCCATGCCGGTTATAACCACTGGTTTTAACCACTCTGGCAGAAACTTGCCAACCCTGCCTATAAACCACTCTTCAAACCGGCATTTTCAGTCAGATTTAAAGTCATCTGCCATTAACTTTGCAACCGAATGTGTGTCTGGCTAATTAATTATAGGTGATCTGATGTCCAAAGAGTAATATGTTACAATAATTTTAAAGCTTGTTAAAATGATGTGAAGGGGACTTTTTTTAACTTATAAACCATTCTTCAAACAGGTACTTTCGTTGCCAGATTTAAAGGCACCTGGCATTAACTTTGCAACCGAATTTGTGTCTAGCAAATTAATTATAGGGTCATTCCATGTCAAATCAACACAAAAAAGGAGCATTTTCAACCCGACCCTCTCTGAGTTGGATGAAATTTTTTTTATTTGTTGCACTAATAGAGAATTGAATAAATCCAGAGTTTTTAGTCCATATTGCTGTTAGTTTTTTAAATATTTTAATTTAAAGTTTGTCAAATTTGTCAAATTTTAGCAATTTTTGTATTACAAAATAATCTCTATTTTCTTACCTAATTAAAGTAAAGTTTTGATTTTGGTGTCTTTGGAAAGCACATGAGTTGTGCTTTCATGTGATATACTACATGTCTATATTTAAGAAAAATTTAATTTCAAGGTCATCAAGTTTAAAATTTAAAGTTTTAAATTTTAAATTTGTAATTTTGAAAATGATCTAAAAAAAAATTATGTTGTTCTTCAACTTATTATAAATATAATTTGAAAGTTTTACTCTGGGACTGCCATGGGTTCCTGAGTAATAAATTCTAGAAAATTGGTAGTATCATGTTTCAGCCATAACAAAAAAATGTCACCACTTTATATATAAAGCTGCATATTGAACACCAGGAAAAAGGTTTTATTGTTGATCAAGAAATTTTGACTGTTTTCTATCATGCTTTTTATTATGTGGTGTCATAAATGGGGTAATAAAAGTTGGCATTTAGCCCCCCCCCCCCCCCCCTCCCCAATCTCCTTTTTAAGAACTAAGATTTTTATAATTTTGCAAAAAGGTATATGCAAAATTGAATGAAGAAGAAAGTTGCTTAAAAATTTTATTTGTTTTCTGCAAAAACATTTTGTGTTATGTATTTTATTTTTTTAATTAACAAGCAATTTCTTTTCTTTCAACATTTTTGTCTGCTTTATCTCCCCCACCACCACCATGAAATAGCTTATAGTTTCACACTGTATTATGCTTGTTTATATATTATTTGAAGCTTGCTTATGATCGAGTAAGTTTGATAAATTTCTGAATGATTATTTTTTAAGTGGAGAGCAGGGGGGGGGGAGAATATAGCAGAGTTGGTCTTTCCTTTAAGAGTAAGTTTTTTTTATAATGAGAATGCATATAATAACTTTGTTTCACAGCAAATGATAAAATAAAATTAGATTAAAGAAAGTTTAGTCAAATATTCTTTTACTTTTTTTTTCCTCAATTTGTATTATTATTGAAGCTGCTCCTAATGAAAAATATAATTATTTTATTTTGTTAAGAAGACACCAATGCCTGGAATGTAAAAATGGGGTTAGTTTCTTTCTTGCTCTTTGTGTGTGGTTATAATTAAACATGCTGACCATAGGATTTTGACTAGTGAATGTAAACACATATGGTTTTCTTTACCACATGGCCCTTTCAGCCACATGGCCCCAACACACATGATGCAGTATTTAACAGAGCTCATAAATGAGTTGAACTTTCAAGAGTTAGTTACACCTTTTCTAAAGAGAAGATTTAGTTCAGTGCACTTTTAATTTTTAAATGATATCTTAAGTTTTATTTTAAAATAATTTCTTAGAAATGAGTACTTTTGCTCGAGCAGCTTGTTGCAATCCATTTAAGGAGCCCAATCATACAGCTGTAAGGAAAAACTTAAGAAATATTTTGCCATGGATGATAAAGATAAATCCTCTTTTATCTGAGGGGCATAAAATTTGTGATAAATGCCAGAAAAAAATGGTTAAAGACTCTAAACTTTCTGAAGCAAGCACCAGTAGAATTTCCCCAGTGGAAGAAATAAAAGTACAGAGTGATAGTGATCATCAGCAAGCAGAAATTCTAGATTATGAAAATGAAGCAGCCATTTGTTCTTTAAATGAAAGCTTACAAAGTATAGGAGAAACTCCCATTAAAAAGAAAAGACTAACTGAGAGAAAATATCCAAAAACAAAATTTAAAAAAGTAAGTAAAGTTTTAAAGGATAGAATACTACAATTTTCTGATAGTGATAGTTCTACAGAATCCCCTGAAATGGAGATGCTTACTCAATTGAAAGAAAAATTTCAAAGTACTAAGGACAGAAGTCTAAAGGTGCAAATTTTAACTCTTTTGCCTAAAAGCTGGTCAGTAAGAAAAGTTCAAAAAGAGTTTGAAGCCACTAATTATATGGTTAGAAAAGCAAAAAAATTGGTGAAAGAAAAAGGAATTCCTTCAACTCCAAACCCCAAACCTGGGAAAAATCTTAGGATATAGTAAACAGTGTAAAAGATTTTTATAATAGTGACCAAATAAGCAGGATTATGCCTGGCAAAAAAGACTTTGTATCCATGGCAAGTCAAGGTGAAAAGATTCATGTCCAGAAAAGACTGGTGTTATGCAATTTAAATGAGGCTTTTAAAGAATTTAAAGATGAATATCCTCAAAATTCGCTGAACTAAGGCCGAAAAACTGTATTTTAGCTGGTGCAAGTGGGACACATACAGTTTGTGTTTTCCATATTCATCAGAATGTAAAATTAATGATGATTGGAAGTAATTTGAAAGAACTAACTTCAGAAGAAAACATTCCAATTTCATCTTATAAAACTTGTATAGCTTTGCTTCTATGCAATCCAGCACATCCTACTTGTTATCTTAATGAATGCAAAAACTGTCCCAAATTTGAAGAATTTAAAATATATCTTGACAAACTATTTTGTGAAAACAGTATTGAAACAATTGAATACAAACAATGGTTAAATGTGGATCGTTCCATTCTACAAACTTTAACAAATTCATATGATGAATTTATTGAATCATTTATTGATAAACTTTCTGTGCTTATCCGATTCTCATTTATAGCCCAACAACAGTCCTCATTCTTTAAGGATACAAAAAATAATCTTAAATTTGGGGAGTATGCTATAGTGTCTGATTTTTCAGAAAATTATTCATTCATTCTTCAAGACGAAGCTCAAGGGTTTCATTGGAATAATGCGCAGGCAACAATCCACCCATTTGTTATATATTATAATAGAGACAACCACATAGAGAATATTAGTTTTGTTGTTATTTCTGACTGTCTTTCCCATGATACCACAGCTGTATATGTATTTCAGAAGAACCTAGTCAAGTTTTTAAAAGGAAAATTTGATGTGACTCCCCTAAAGTTTACATATTTTTCTGATGGTGCAGCTGCTCACTATAAAAACTGCAAGAACTTCTTAAATTTATGCTGTCACAAAAAGGACTTTGGCATACCTGCTGAATGGCACTTCTTTGCACTGCCCATGGGAAAGGAGTATCAGATGGCATAGGTGGTACTGTGAAAAGATTAGCTGCTCGAGTAAGTTTGCAACAGGCATATACAGACCAAATTATGATGCCACGTGCATTATACGAATGGGCTAGAAGTCATATTTCTGGCATAGAATTTTGTTATGTAACTTCCCAGCATTATGAAAATGAAAATAATTTTTTACAGGAACGTTTTTCTTCTTCTTGTGCAATATCAGGCACACCAAAGTTACATGCATTTATACCCCAGAACAATAACACTCTTTTATGCAAAATTTATTCTAATTCTGATACAGGCAAAATTGTAAAAGTAACAAAGGAAGAAGGAGAAATTGAACTGGAAGAAATAAACGGTTATGTAACATGCATTTATGATAAAGAATGGTGGTTAGCCTGTGTACGTAGCATAAATTATGACACAGAAGAAATTAAGATCAACTTTTTGCATCCACATGGCCCATCATCATCATTTTATTTTCCAGAACACCCTGATGTTTTACAAGTGGCAGCGAATACAATACTAACTAAAGTTGATCCTAGAACTGTCACTGGTAGAGCATACAAGCTATCTGAAGATGAAATGCATTCTGCATCCATAAAATTAAAAAAGAAAAAAAATGTACTACAACTGATTAGTATTTTCAATTCTAAATATGATTAACATAATTTATAAGCCATAAGTTTTCATTTTTTGATTTCAAGTATGTATACTTATACATCATTAGTGTTTAAACTTTAAAAATATATTTTGAATAGCATAGTTAGATATTTATTAAATGGTTGATCAAATCTATTTTTTCTATCTTGTATAAAATCTCCTGTCTTTTATATGTGTATCAACTTCCCTAAAACATTTAAAAAATAAAATTAGATATTTCCCTGAATATACAAATTGGGATAAAATATTATGGTATTATTTTAATATTGTCTTTTGGTGGTTAAAATCTTATTTTCTGTATGTTCAGTATGAAATTTTAGTTTAAAATTCAAAATTTGTCACTTGTTATGAGCAAATTCAGATACAAGTAGTTTCATAAAATTTATTTTTCATGAACCCATTGCAGTCCCAGGCTAAAACTTTCAGATTCTGTTTATAATAAGTTGAAAAATAACAATTTTTTTAGAACATTTTCAAAATTACAACTTTAAAATTTTTAATTTTAAAATTTAAATTTGATGACCTTGAAATTAACTTTTTTAAAAATATAGTCATGCAGTATATCATATGAAAGTACAACTCATATACTTTCCAACGACACCAAAATCAAAACTCTACTTTAATTAGGAAAGAAGTTTGAGCCTGTTTTGTATTGCAAGAATTGCTAAAATTTGACAAATTCGACCAAATTTAAATTTAAATATTTAAAAAACTAATAGCAATATGAACTAAAAACACTGGATTTATTCATTTCTCTATTAGTGCAACAAATAAACTAAATTTCATCCAAGTTGGAGATGGTCGGGTTGTGGGCTGTGTTGATTTGACATGGAATGACCCTATACGTTTTCTGATAGCCAAAGAGTAATATGTTGCAATTTTCAATCTTTATAAAATGACCTGAAGGGGACATTTTTTTTAAACCTATAAACCATTCTTCAAACAGGCTCTTTTTTTAGGCTGCCAGATTTAAAGCCGTCTGGCATTAACTTTGCAACCGAATTTGCATCTGGCAAATTAATTATAGGTTGCCCGAGAGCCAAAGAGTAATATGTTACAATTTTCAAGCTTGCTAAAATGACGTGAAGATGACATGTTTTTTACCTCAAAATCAGGATCTGGCAGGGTCTTAGCAATGTCTGGCAATTGTGGATTAATATCATGAATAGTTAGTAGAAACAGATTTTATAAACAAGTCATGCTAAAATGACGTAATTTTGAAGTTTTTTCACCTTCATAACCCCTACTCTCACAGGTAAACGCAACGTCTCCCTCCAGCCAGACTGTCCGCATACGTACTACACCATAAAACGTAAGATCATATAGAAAAATTAGCCTTGCTAAAATCACGTGTTTTTTACATTGGCAGCTCTTAGACTATGAAGGAATCTTTATTTGAATGCAGTTTCAGCCAAAATTATTTTCGTACAAGGGGGATAATTTTTTGGTAAAGAAATTTTTTTTCGTCAATAGAGAAAGCGCTTCAACATTCAGATCACAAAAATTGTGGAAAATTACATTTATTTGCATGCTAATATTTGCAAACTCAAAGCAGTAAATGTTCTACTTGTCTGCCACCACAAAGAATTACACTTTGCAAGCGAGTGAGAACACAGTTAACTGGGGCCTGTAGCATATCCGGATGGATGCAGAAGATACCGTGGCATTTTTTAACTCTGCTGAGAAATACAGACAACTATAGTACACTCGAGATTTTACATAGCCCCATTGCCAAAAATCATCCTGTGATTTTTGGCTTTTTTATGTGAGTTCAGTGAGCAGGGGGGGGGGGGCAGCATTTTTATTCTAATGACTGATTAGCCATTCTCCAAATGTGTTTGTCAAGAACCGAATCACTGGAGATTTTATATGAGGAGGTGCACCGTACTGTCTTGCATGAAAGTTACTGTGTATAAGAGATTACATTCCAATAAGGTAGGTATGATTTTCTCCTTTAGCATTTTCAAGTAGCAGTCTCCAGTAACTGAGCCATGGTCTCTGCAATTTCTTTTGGTGGCGGACACATAACATTAACTTCTATGAATACAAATGCATATGAAAACATGCAAATGCAAAATTTTGCACGAAATTTTGTGATTTTTGAATGTTAAAGTGCTCTCTATTGACAAATGTTCAATTAAAAAAAAAAAAAAATCTCAGCATGAGAATTTTGTCGCAAAGCACATTCAAATAAAATTCCTTCACTTTCTATGAATTTTTGAAATAACAAATTTGTAAGACACTTGGTATTTTCACAATGTTAAAGATTTTTGTATTTGTAGATTTTATATTTTTGAAAAACTGGATTCATGATACGTGGTATGACATATCTGAATACATTAATGTTGTGAAATATCTGAAGTTTTTTTTTATAAAATGAGCCAGACAATAGATGGATGTAGATGGACAAAGATATGTTTATATAAGCAGTATACATATCTTAAACCACATTCTTCTATGCTGATTTTAGTGTATTGTGATGCATTGATAACTGACATACTTATCCAAGATGAAACTATCTATGAATACTAAGTTAATGTTATATACATACACCAGTGATAACTGACATACTTATCCAAGATGAAACTATCTATGAATACTAAGTTAATGTTATATACATACACCAGCTGAACCGCCTGTTGTTGCCTGGGCCTGTGATAAATGATCCTTAAATGAACCTCAAATTTATATGATTTTACATCTTTAAATCCATTTTGTCTGAATTTGTTTTTAAATGAAAAAAAATTGCTGAAAAATATTGAATTGAAATTGAAAGTGTATGCTAGTTGGTATTTTATTTTCTGCGTAATTTGATTTTTGAAGTCTGTGTGTACTGAAAGTGAGCAAAATTGCAGCGAAAAACTGGTTTTTACTGATTGTCGAAATTTTCACACAATTTATTTTATAAAAAATATTTCTACCCGTACAAACATTTCAAAATTTTTGTATGTGATGTAAGTCTAGTCGTTTAAGATGCTCAAAAAGATTGGTTTAAGATATGGACGTTTAGTTACTTTTAGCATAAAAAAAATAGTCTCATTGAGGTGCGAAGTGACCTAAGTTCAGAGGTGTATTTGAAAGGGTTAAAATTCATATTTTTAAAAACAGATTATACTATTGATTAGAAGGAGTTAGCTTTAAGAAGATATTTTTGGTCTGTTACCTTTAAAATTGTGCCCTGGAAGGGTGTTGCAATGAAGGAGAAAAACTTTTTTGGAAAAAAGACCCTTTTTGATTTTTTTTCTTTTTTTAAAGTTTAGCTGCGATATTTGTTTGAATTGATTGCGGAGTCTGATGATCTTTCAGAATGTCTTCCATTTTCAACTTTACGAAGCGGTTTGGTAGATGTAAGTTAATAAATGACAAAATACTTCCCGAAATTCCTTCTTTTCGATCTTCATTTTCTGCCGATGTGTAAATAAGGCTTCTGTGCGTGTGCCAGCACTTTTCCCCCTTTCACCAGGACCGAGATTAGTTTTTAATGAGAGTGACTTGTGATTGTTAATAACTCAACTTAGAAATTTAAAATTATGAGTCTCAGGTGCACCAGGAGAGGTCTTGGGCTACCCTGACAATCTTGAGCTTTGTACATGCAGATTTCACTAGCCATTGCGGACACACACACACAGAGCGAAACTTTTTTATTAGTATACACACACATACACGACTTTTAATATTTTAAGGTTTTCAAAATCACATAAGTTCTATAGCGCTCCAAATTGCAGAGAGCGTGATAGCGCTCATATTTTTTGTCTCAGTTTGGTGTGCATTTAAGTTGGTTGCACTAGCGAAGTATACAATTTTAATGTATATTGTCAGCTTACAAATAAAATTTTTTTTTCCTTATATTGCAATTTTCAAGCTTGCTAAAATGACTTAAAAGGGACTTTTCCCCCCCCCTATAAGCCACTCTTCAAACCGGCACTTTTGTTGCCAGATTTAAAACCGTCTGGGTCTGGCATTAACTTTGCAACCGAATGTGCGTCTGGCAAATTAATTATAGGTTGTCTAATGGCCAAAGAATAGTATGTTGCAATTTTCAAGCTTGCTAAAATGATGTGAAGATGGCATTTTTTTTGTTACTTATAAATCGGGATCTGGCAGGGTCTTAGCAACGTTGGCAATAATGGATTAAGATTAATATCCCGAACAGTAGTAGAAACAGATGTTATAAATAAAAGTCATGACGAAAATTTGAAGTTTTTTCACCTGCATAACCCCTACTCCCACAGGTAAGCGCAACGTCTTCTGCCAGCCAGACCGTCCACATACGTGCTACACCATAAAACGGATGAGCATATAGAAAAATAAATAAGCCTTACTAAAATCAAGTGACGAAAACGTTGCTAGCCCTTAGACTGTCACTTTTTATGAGACTTTTAAAATTTATGGACCACTTTTTAAATTTATGGGACATCCAGTACATACTAAGTATTGCTATGAGATTTCAACAACCTGCTAATGTGACAGGAAAAAAAATTGACCAGCCAATAACACTTTGCATACAACTAATAAATAGTGATGAGCAGTAACAATAGGCTAATTCCAATGCCACATTTCAACACATCTTTTCCTATATAGCACTTGATGAGAATTATTTTGTTTGTATTTTTACCGATGCGACACCAGCGCATAGGAAGGTTTTACACTATATAAACATAAGATTTGACTGATTTTTTTTTTTTTTTTTTGTCCCTATTGTGCGGCAGGAAAATAAGGGATATAAAAACATCTCGGTATCTATCACAATTTTAAAGATGAAATTTGGGGAGCTGATGAATTGCAAAATATAAACACAGATATCAAGAATTTTTTTTTATTATTTTAATTACACTTTTTATACTCACTAAATTGGTTTTATTTATAAATTCAAATATTCTTATTTAACAAATGAAACAATGTTTTTCATTTTTCTATAAAAGAAATGCATCTTAATAAAGTACTAGGGCAGTTTGATATCTCCGTGACTTTAAAAAAGGTGGTGGTTAGATTGCACTCTTATTATTATGTTTTCAATGTATTATCTGCGACAACATTCGTGAAATTTGCAGACGATATTTTAAATACATTGTGTTCTATTGTATTCA
Source organism: Maratus speciosus (assembly GCA_963932465.1). Classification (NCBI taxonomy): domain Eukaryota; kingdom Metazoa; phylum Arthropoda; class Arachnida; order Araneae; family Salticidae; genus Maratus; species Maratus speciosus. Next base: position 222,646,139 of record OZ010790.1, on the reverse strand, counting down.
AAAGCAAACAATTGGCGTGTTTGTTTCGATTATGGAGAAAAAAGAATTTTATGTTTTGATAAAACACCTTTTTTTTGCGCGGAAAAACATTTACCAAAACGGAAGGAAAGTTGAGGAAATATTATGGGGACTCTGCTCCATCACATGGTATGGTTCACAAGTGGTTAACAGAATTTTGTTGCGGCCGTATGAGCACAACAGATGCAGAACGTTCTGGACATCCAATTGAGATCCCGACTGAAGAAATGGACAACAAAATTCATATCGTATTAAAAGACCGCCATGTGAAAGTGCGTGAGATAGCTAAGAAGGTAACCATTTCAAATAAACGTGTATTCAATATCTTGCATGAACATTTGGGCATGAAAAAGTTATCAGCAAGATAGGTGCCGCGATTGCTGGCAGTGGATCAAAAGCGGACTCGTGCAATCATTTTTCAAAGCAATGTTTGGACAAGTTCGAGCGCAATTCAAGCAAATTTTTGCGCCGTTATGTTACAGTTGATGAAACATGGATACATTACTACACACCAGAAATGAAAGAACAGTCTAAACAGTGGACTTCTAATGAACGTGCTCCGAAAAAGGCAAAAACAGTTCCATTGGCCAGAAAGATTATTGGCCATAGTTTTCTGGGACTCAAAGGGCGTAATCATCATTGGCTATCTGGAAAAAGGAAAAACGATCACCGGACAGAATTATGCTGATTTATTAGACCGTTTTAATGCAAAATTGAAAGAAAAGTGGCCCTATTTGTCCAAGAAAAAAGTGCTTTTGCACCATGACAATGCATCAGCGCACTCGTCTGCAATCGCAGCCACTAAATTGGTTGCTTTACATTACGAATTGCTCCCTCATCCACCCTACTCTCCTGACTTGGGTCCCAGTGACTTTTTTGTCTTTCCAAATTTTACAAAATGGCGCGGTGGAAAGAGATTTTTTTCAAATCCTGAGATCAGATCATTAATGCCACAAATGCATATTTTGAGGAATTTGAGAAATCCTATTTTTTGGAAGGATTAAAAAAGAACATCGTTGGAAAAAATGTATCATTATGAAAGAAGGTTATATTGAAAAATAAAATTCATTTTGGTATGCATATTGGTTTTTTCATTTCAAAGCCACGGACTTATCAAACTGCTCTTGTAAATAAAAATAAAAGACATCACACAATTAATATTTAAACCTAATTTTCAGGTGACAACAATCACAGCAAAGTGATCAGAAAATAATTGATAAAAATGAATGAAATACATACATTAACTTATTAGAAATTAAAAGATATTAGAATTTGTATTGCTGCACTGAGAACATTTGAAATTATCAAATGTTGGAAAGAAATTTTTCTTGTTAAAATGCATCAGAAAAATCCACAATGACAATCAGAAAACTTTTTTCTTAAAAAACAACCTTTAGTTCCATTTACAGAATGTTACACAAATCCAGCTATATTTACAAATGACGGTTTAAAAAAGAACATTCTGTACTGAATTTATTTATGTTAAAGTTAAATGTGAGAAAAGTTATTGCTGATTAAAATGTATGTTTGTCTTCATTAGTTGTAATCAGGGTTGGCAAGTTTTTGACGCATGGTGGTTTTTACCAGATTTTACCATGGTTTTTACCGTCATGTCAAAAACCTCTTTGTCAAAAAGGTCGAAAACTGTCAAAAACCCATTTTTTAGTAGTAGTTTGTTTTTCATTATCTTTTTTTATTCTGTCTTTAGTATTAAGTTGTTTTACATGAAATATTCAATATCGAAAAGACTCTGAAGTATATTTATCTATCCGAGAAAAACAAAAAAGAATCGCATTAGAATAAAACATATACATCTCTGTTAGCAGATCTCTATAATAATTTTAAGCTATTTGGCATATTCTGTAAAAATTAGATTTTTTAAAGAAATTCTATAACCCATAAGTGTAATATTAAAAAATGTGTATAATTTCGGCAAAATTTATTACTCTTTAAAACTAAATAGCTTTCTCAGAAATTTCCTCAGAAGTAAGATTTCTTAAAGTGTTAAATCAAAATTGCTCATTGATTATTTTTATTTCTATATAGCAAAACTTGATTTAAATCCTTCTATATATAAAAAAAAGTTTTGATTTGGAAATGGACAATTGAAAATCTACGTAGATATTCGGGGTAGATCCGCATCCAATTTGAATGCTTAACCATGGCCTTTCATCGTTAATATTAAAAAAACTGTTGCATACAAAAACATGAAAATCGGTGGTATTATAGAGAAATATTTGATAAACACGCTGATGCAGACAGTTTTCAAATCAAAGAATTATTTTAAGAGATATTTAATGCTAAAGTTGGACAAACTCGTTCCACTAAAAAAGTTTTATTGGAGCAAAAAATATACATGAGGATTTAATCATTTTTAGATCATTTTATACGTTATAAGTTCTCGGTGTGCAGATTATTTATTTTTCTTATTTGACTCATTTTTTGTGGTTTTATTTCAATTTTAAATTAAAATATTCAGCATTTCGAGAGATATTTTTTACAAATTTTAGAAAATGTTATTAATTTAAACTGTTGCCAGTTGTATAAACAGCGCAAACAATGTTTACTTTAAATTAAAAATTTATTTCCACATGACTATTACAAACAGAAAAAAAGCTTTAAAATTAGAATTAAATGATTACATGTTAAAAGCAGGAAAATTACGTCATAAGAACCATAGGCACAGATGTCATATATATGTCATATACATATTGGCGCAATTTTTTTCAAACGCCAATTTGGCGAACACATCAATAGCATACACAACAACATCCGGGTTACCATATCCAGCAAAATAACGACACTTTAGCACCAGTTAAGTACCCATTGCGTATATGAAAATGGCGTCAGAAAAAAAATTGCGTCAATGACATCTGTGCCGAACCATATTTACACAAAATCTTAAAATAAAAAAAATCATTATTATGCATTAAAACTTGTGGCTTAGATGCCGTATGTTCCCTACGCCGTTGTTGTTTTGAAATGTTTGGCGATTTTTTGTTGGCGTGTTGACGGTGGTTATGGATATGGCAACCTCGATATGTTGAATGTCGTGTGACGTGTCGTTCTGGCAACCGAGAAATTAATGTTGGAATATTGTGAATGTATTTTGAGATCGTATTGTATAGTTCTGCCTTTTTATTTTTATGTGAAATTTATTGAATGTATTTGATTAACTATGTTTTCTGTAGTTTGTTTAAACGCTGTTGTTGAAATAATTAGGAAATATGAGGAAATTTTGACAAGAAAAGAAGGTTTGTTTATAGTTTGTGAATACGTATTGATAAGCCTATTTAGGAAAATGTCGGCGATAATATTTCGAGCTGGATCTTTCAAGAAAGCAGATGTTTGTTAAGGTATGTTGATAATTTTATGTATTTTACTGCTTTTGAGTTTTTTACATTTTGTGATTGCTAGAAAGCGAGAAATGCTGAATTTTGAGAATTCTATATAGCGAGAAATGCTGAATTCGGCGATGTTTTTTTTCAGAAAATGTGCGCGAAGCGCACATACAACGATTGCTGGTTGCCATTTTAACGAATTTTGTTTTTTATGTGTATTTTTGCTTTAAAAGTTTTTATATTATGAGACTGCTAGAAAGCGAAAACTGCTGAATTTTGAAAATGCTACACCTCGAGAAGTGTTGAATGCAGTGATGTTTTTTTTCGGAAAATGTGCGCGAAGCGCACATACAAGGATTACTGGTTGCCATTTTAGCGAATTTTGGGTACTTTTCGGTTAGCCGGGCGCCAGTGTTATACATACATATATATGTATATATAAATGTATGTATATATACATATATATTTACATATATCTATATGTGTTTACATACAATATATGTATATGTATATATATATGTATATTTACATATATGTATGTATATAAATATGTATATATAACACTGGCGCCTGGCTAACCGAAAAGTACCGAATTTTGTTTATTATTTACATTTTATTTTCGTTAAGCCAAACATGCGTATAAACCGGTGCTTGGCGACATTTACTACTTGGCGGAAAAAGGGTTTTCACGCCAAGAAAATTCCAAGATGGCGGCCGGGGGGAACTTATGACATCTGTTCCAAACTTGTAATTATTGATGGGAACCCGCTTTTGTAAAAAAAGGACCCAGATTTTTGGAAATCCTGGGTCCCGGGGACCCAGGTTTTTTCAAGTACAGCGGCATCACTGCTTAAAGTTAAAATTTAAAGGTGTTTTTACACGACATACGTTGTGTTTTCACCCTCCCCAAGTGTTTATTTACAATGGAAGTACAGCGAGGAAGTACGCTTTTTTTTTTAAAAAATTTGTTGTAAATTTTCAAGATTTATAAGTTACGTTAGCTATTTTTTACTTGCTATACAAAAGTGTCTAACTACTATTCAAAACTGACTTTGTTTAGCAGTTACTGCTATGCAACTTTCTTTTTCTAAATCGACCCCTGTATTAGTTATTTTTTTATGAACCAAAAACATCAAGGGGTGTCCATTACTGGCACATCTACCCTAGTTAAAAATTAACAAAAAAAATTTAATGTAATTGTGCGATTTTAATCAATGATTTAAAAAAAAAAAATAAGCGATTAAAATCAGCGTACCCTTTAAGAAAGAGGATTTAGTGTAGGCTTATCTTTATTAAAAAATTATTAAAAAATACTTTGCTTCAAGTTAAGTTTTAGCAGCTTTGAATAACTGTTAGAAGTGTAACAATAACAATAATTGGATACAGATGTCATATTCGCCCCATATTGGCGCGATTTTTTTCTGTCGCCAATATCATACAGGCAACAGGTACTTAACTTGCACCAAAGTGTCGTTATTTTGCTTGATGTGGTAACCCGGATTATGTTGTTTATGCTGTTGATGCCAAACTGGCAACCAAAAAAAATCGCGCCAATATGACATCTGTACCAATAATTGTTTGTTGTTGAATCAAATTTATGACAATGCAAACATGCAAAATGTTTGCATTTGCATCTGTGCTAATATAAATAACTATATGGCTGGCAATTTATTTAAATTAATATATCTGAAATTAGATTTTGACAATGTAGGCCATCGCTGTACAGGATCAACTGCAATCTGAAGGCCACTTACATAAAAATTGCTATTTTATTTTAACCATCAAATTCTTTTGTTTAGGTATACCTACTGTTTACAGTTTAAAGGTAGTACTTGAAATAAATTTAAAATGATCATCAATAAATTTGCTTAATATTCTTTGCAAGAATTACAATTAAATAAAAATTATTCAGATTCTTAGGAAATTTGGCAAAAATTAATGAATTAGGAAAGGTACATAAAAATATTAGTGCCCTTATTTTGACCATGAAATGATTGTGTTTACTGTTTATTATATAAAAGTAATGAAAATAAATTTTATAATGAATTTGATATAAAGAAGAATTACAATAAAAACTATTACAATTATTTATACACTTAGCAATAGTAAAATTTCATATAAAATAATGAGTTAGAAAAGTTAGTGAACAATTTGATTTGAACTTAATGTAAATGTTAAAATTAAGCAGTTTGCAAGATAACAGCAAATTAATAAACAAGTAACAAAATTATAGGGGTAAGAAACAGATTGCATATCATTTCTTCAATATATTGCAATGATCTTTCCATGTAATGACTAAAATCTTTTCTCACTGATAGGTGATGTAATGTACCTATGTAATCAAAGTAACAATGACACTTAGTCATCAAAGAGATAAATTCTCCGGCTTTGATTAATATTACGATCATCTTTGAAGCATCCTACAACCCTGAACTTCATTTCTGTGAACACTTCACAAAATAGGAAAACAGTAGTACAGATAATATGTACAAATATACTATCAATTAAGAGTGCGAATATTAAATATATTTTCAATTCTAACTGTTTTTGGTTAAGCAACTACATTTCGATTAATGTTTGCAGACCAAACTGTAAAACTTTCGATTGTACACATTGCAAAAAACGCAAATTTTGACTGGTTTTGAAAACATTATACGCCAACATCGATCTTCAAAGAACATCGCACTCAAAATAGCTTTTCCGACACGCCTCTAATGAGCTATATTTTGTAATATTTCTTAAAAAATAAAATCTGTGTGAAAAACTTAAGAGCTATAACTTTACTATTTTGTAAAATAATAAAGAACATGGCAATATTTATTTTGTGGGAAGTAACGTCATATCAATTCACATTACAAATGACACAACATAAACAAACGACAACTTACAAAACACACAAAATAAAATGACAGTAGGCTTATCATACCTTTAAATAAATAATCGTATTCATCATCCTTGTTGCTCATTGTTAAACCAGTGCTTTAGAATACTTACAACTCCAACTGAAATACGAAAACGTGTCCATAAATTACGAACAAGACAAAATAATTCAAAAAATTTCGGAAAGCATAAAATATAAATAAATACCAAATATCGTTTTACCACAAATGAAGGCAATAATATTTTGTAGAACAAACTTTCTGCAAAAATAATATTATATTGGGCGTTTTACTGGTGCTCGGTGATAACCGATTTACCGATTATAGATGTAAAGTTTTTTTTTCGGCAGTTTCCGGTTTTTAGAATAATTGTACATACATCACGAAAGTTGAAGAAGAAAGTCTTATAATATTCTTCAACTTAAAGCACGCACTGATGTTCTTAAAAATCACGAGGGAAGTTAACTTATCATGACGTAAATATAAAGCTAAATCCCATTAGCTTACAATCACATATCAATATGGCTACTTCTAAAATTGTTAATGCCACCTCCCAAATGCAGCGCCCCCGAAAGTATGATAGGAAATTTCCCTAACAATGGCAACAAACAAACAAAAGAAAAATACCTACGTATCTTGAAATATTTTAATATTTATTTTTGAAAAAGATGATTCTTTTAGGGAAAATGTATGATAATAAATACTGGCAAAGTTTACTTTTTTTTTTGTAAAAGAAAACAGATTTGTTATTCAAATGGTTAATAGAGGGTGCTGACTGTGCAGGAAAACAGAGACCTTTAAGTATTTAAAAGTCTATCAAATTTATAAAGATCTTCCAAAAAATTTTATCGAATAGTAAATCCAGTATTTTCTCGGCGAGCAGGCATAATCTCCTCGACAGGGGAGTGGGGGGGGGGGGGTTGGTAATATAAATATAAATATAAATATACATATATATTTATTAGAGTTCTGCGTAACTCGGATTATACACGATAATTCTATTTCACTCGACTTGAATCAGACAAAATAATTTTCATCGACTGGTAATCCAACACCCTTTAACTAAAAACTAACCCGAACCCGAAATGAAAGAAAATTTATCCTTTTTTAATGTAATTATAAAAAAAAAAAGTATTCTACAATTATATTAGCCCAGTGGTTAGGGGGTTGAATTCGGAATTAATTAGGGGAAACCTGGAAATTGTTTTAATTCCTTTCAGTTTAGGTCTAGAATGAATATGCTATGTTTTCCCCTTCGTACTAGGTGAGCGTTAGGAAATATGTTTAGATTTATAGTCAAAAACGCATTTTTTTTACATACCATAACAGTATCTCCAAGCAACTAACTCTGTCAAAAACATTGTCAATACAAATGTTGTAGAGCTTAAAATTCTGAGTAAAATGAGTACCTACACTTAATATTTTTGTTGAACATGAAGGTCACAATTTCAGTTTAAAGTTTTATTTCAAACATTTTCAAATCAAGAGCTTGAAGCTAGGAGAGACCAAGTTAACTTAACAATATCTCAAATATCGGCCTTAATATTGAACAAAAATATTAAGGGTAGGTACTCATTTTACTCAGAATTTTAGGCTCTATAACTTTTGCATTAACAATTTTCTTTGATACAGTTAGCTGTTTTGAAATATTGTTAAATTAACTTGGTCTCTCCTGGCTTCAAGCTATTGATTAGCGATTAAGGCAAAATTTTGAAATAGAATTGCGACCTTAATGTTGAACAAAAATATTAATGATGGTACTCATTTTATTCAGAATTTTAAGCTCTACAACATTTGTATTGACAATGTTTTTTATAGAGTTAGCTATTTTGAGATATTGTTAAGGAAACTAAAAAAAAACGTGTTTTTCGAAAATAAATATGCACATATTTTCTAACATTCACCCAAGTATGACGAAAAAAACATAGTACGTTCATTTTTGACATAAACTGAAGCAATTAAAACAGTTTTCAGTTTTCTCCTAATTAATTCTGAGTTCAAACCTCTGACCATGGGTCTGAAACTTTAAACTGAAATTGTGACTTTAATGTTCAACAAAAATATTAAGTGCAGGTACTCATTTTACTCAGAATTTTAAGCTCTACAACATTTGTATTGACAATGTTTTTGACAGACTTAGTTGTTTGGAGATACTGCTATGGTATGTAAAAAAATGCGTTTTTTGACGATAAATCTATACATATTTCCAAACGTGTACACTAGTACGAGGGGGAAAACATAGCACATTCATTCTAGACCTAAACTGAATGGATTAAAACAATTTCCAGCTTTCCCCTAATTAATTCCGAATTCGGCCTTTTTTTGCTCCCCTACCACTGGGCTATATCTCTAGTTTCAATTTTAGTTTTTAAGTAGAAAAATTAGCATATATGTAACTCATTAGTCATTAATATTCAAATATATAGTTTTTATCAGAAAAAATATCCTGAACTTTCTTTTGAAAATCGGGTCAATCGGAATCCGACCCAAAAGAGTCAAAAGCCGACCCGAATCTGCAACGTTTAAAGTCAATCTGACCCGCAACGAAAAAAATAGCATCAACCCGACGCAAACGGAACCGCGGTCGGTTGAAATCGGGTTATCTGACCCGATGAAGGACACCACCGGCATGCAATCGCTTACAGACACACTACACACTAATTAGAATTCTGCTGCATTGGGTCGGATTTTACTCGACCCGCGGTTCGGTTCGAGTCAGATTGGCTTGAATTGTTTCGGATTCGGGTTGGGTTTTGACACTTGTGGATCGGGTTCGCGTTTAAGCGATTTCTCATAAGAATCTCTAAAATATTTTTTCAGGTGGAAAACTTGATGATTAATGAGTTAAACATTAATTTTTCTACGTAAAAGATAAAATTGACGCTAGAGAAAGAGATATAATTTCAGACCAGTTTGTCATCATTATTATTACAATGTGTATAATTTTATTTCACTTATGTTCCTGATGGGTTGAGATCGATGAAAATTATTTTGACGGATTCGGTTTGGATTGCGGCTCAACTATTTTTTTTTTTTTTTTTTTTTTTTTTTTGTTTAACCATTTGGAAAAATGGTTATTGTCCTTGTCAGGGTTAGGAAATCAAAAGCATATCTGAAGGTTTTTATTGGTTTAATCATCATTTTATTCGTTTCCTGATTGGTCTATGCAGTAATATGCATTTCCCTTTACTTTCAACAGAGATGGATACCTTCTGTTGCCACAATGACAAAAAAGTAATAAAAACTACAAAAAAAAAATTAATAACTCAGAAACAAATTGAGATACAGCTTTCAAACAAATTGCATTTAAAAGTACATTTTTTTCTCTATACGACGGTGTAAAAAGTACTATTGTGGGATGTTTAGAAGTTTAAGAATGAAATTTCATTTAAAATGGACCGTCAGATTTCTTGGACGATGGAAAAGCCTTTTCCCGAACAGCCAATGAAATGCTTGGATAATACATAAGTTTCAGGTGGATAATGCGTACGAGTTGCAGGCGATTTTTGTCGCTTGGAATTTTTACGTGTAATAACACTATTAATATTTAATTCATGGCGTACGTAATGTATGATAAACTCCGTGCGATTTTTTTATGTCTTAAATTTTAGTCTTTGAAAAAATCACTTTCCAAATGGTCGTTGTAATTTGTTAAATTGCTTTTATATATATATATATATATATATATATATATGGTTCCGAACGGTTTTCGAGATGAAAATATAAAATTTTCGGATTTGGCATAACCGAACTGCGCAGATCTCTAACACTCACTCTGTTAGAAATTAATTTTAGGAGGCTAAATAATTTTTCTTTGAAGCATAAATTTCGCAGCTTGTCAAAAAATGTTGTGAGAAATTGTGGGAAAAAATAGCTTTTTTACAAAGGTTATTTTTGAAACACCGCTCTGGTCACCTAACCTTTGTAGGTAAGCAAATCCACAAAAAAAAAAAAAAAAAAAAAAAAAAAAAAATAGTTTCTACACAATTTTTATACTTACCTGAAAGGAAAATCTCATTTTCGTACTCTTTGTCCACCCAGCAACTCTCAATAATAGGTGATTCAATATTACAGATTTTACGCGCACATATATGGCATATACACAGCAGTGTGGGTCAACGACTAGGCATGGAAAGGCTCTCCGGTTATGTGTCCAAACATTGCAAACCACTCTGTGCCTTAAAAAAATACTAACAAATAGAAACTAGGGCCCTGCATCAGGTAAAGGGGTTAACAGTATTTTCCCCGAACCACGGCTCGTGTTTGGGCCGGGTTGGTTGACCTCTAATTTGCGATGTCGTCATAGGAAACTGAAAAGACTTACTTCTTAATAGGTTATAATTTCAAGATATTGACTACGAAAGTTTTACGTTATAGACAAGTTCCGTATAGAGGACACCATTTTTACAGGTGTCCTCTAAGACGGTTAAAACATCCTTCCTACTTTGACGAGCATAGGTGTATTATAGTAAAACTTGTAAAACGAAACCTGTATATAACAGATTTTTTCTCAAATGGAAAAAAAAAAATCAAGTTTCGACGAAAAAAATACCATACAATTACAATACAGTCATAGATGCTAAAATAGAGACCTGTCTAAAATAGAGCTTTTTTTCAGTTCCTTTTGACTCCTTCTTTGCAAGTTTTACTGCAAGGGTGCTATTTCAAGAGGTTTTTAATGGTGGTGGTGGTTGGGGGGGGGGGGATAAAGTTTCTTTGAGAGACACAATACTGTGAAAAAAAACGGACTAAAATACAGAAATACTACTGGCAATCTAGACGCCAGTACTATTTCCGTATTTTAACGGAACTTTTTCCCGGTAAATTACGGAAAATTTTCCGTTTTTTTGGAATTTAACGGAAATTTTCTGTAATTTTCCGGGAAAAAATTCCGTTTAAATACGGAAATAGTACTGGCGTCTAGATTGCCAGTAGTATTTCCATATTTTAGCCCGTTTTTTTTACAGTGAAGGTTTGAAATAGGATGCGAAATTGAACAAAATGGGAATATCCCACACAATAAAAAATGCTGTACTGGATTTTGCCTCCTAACTACTTTCACAGGCATGTGATACTTCCGGGAATACTGTCTAATTTTCATGGAAGTCCCGTGGTGTTCTTCGTTTGCAGAATTACGCAAAATCAATTGGTCAATCGATCACGTAGAAAGAAAAAAAATGCGAATTTTGCCGATTGGACTTGGGAAAAATTGCTAATTTGGCAAATTAGTCGCGGAAAAAATCGCTAATTTCCACAAACGACTGTAGAAAAGTACTGCGAATTTCGCCAAAGATAGCGAAAATAAAAAAGGAATTTTTATCAATCGGTCGCGAAAAAAATCGCAAATTACAATATCTGGTTGCAGAAAAAAATCAAATTTGTCCTGCAGTCTCGGATAACAAATCACAAATTTCATCAAAAGTTTGGGCAAAGAAATCGCGAATTTCGTGTAACTATTGTGGGGAAAAAATCACGAATTTCGTTAAAAAGTTGCGCAAAAAATCAAGAATTTATTTTAAAAAAATCGCAAATTTTGTCATTTGGTTGTAAAATCTCGAATTTCAACAAACTACGATCCCAGAAAAGTACTGCAAATTTCGTCAAAAGTACGGGGAAAGAAATAGCGGATTTGGTCAATCGGTCACACAAAAAATATCGGGAATATCGACGAATGGTTACAGGGAAAAAAAATCTATTTTGTTAATAAGTCGCAGAAAAAATCGCGAATTTCAGAAAATGATCTCGGAAAAAAAGGGGTGTTTATTTATATAGATTAACATCCAAGATCGGACATTCCCATAGAGCGTAATAGTAATGCGATTGCGATCGTAGCGCCCTTAGTGACAATGGGGAAGAAACTCTCCATCCTTGTAGTATGCTTATTATTGAGTATTTACATAATTGTGATCTTTCTTTTTTTAATGTTGCATGTTTACGTTTTCGATAGAATCTTACACCGATACATGAACATAGAATAGACATTCTATTTTATATATCTAATACCTATTCTATGTTCATGCACGGATATATGTTTTTTTTTACATGATTAGTGAACGGTTTTAAGTGCATCGAATACTAGGTAAAAATTTCGTCTTGAATGCTATATATCAAAAGCAATGGTGTAACATAAAAATATACGAAATATTGAACTCTACAAGTCCCAGAAAATTTCATAATTATTCCCCTTTGGCAGGAAAATTTTTATAGCCCGTGTTTTATAAATTTATGAAGTTTAACGTATTAAACAATCGTTACAATAATCTTTTAAAATTTATGCATTTTCACTTTCTTACAGATAAAATAAAAATATTGTTTTTAATGTAAATAACGTACAATCAATTCAATAATGTTTATAATATTAACATATAAGAAATAATAATAATAATATTACAGATGGGGAAAAATTCCTTTCGACAAATTTTTAGAATTGTATAAATCTAAAAGTTAAAAATAAATAGAGGTACTGACATTACACTCAATAAAATTTTATTCGATATGAATAAATTGACACAATACCTGAATTTGATTTTTTACAATTTAATCTTATAAACTTACATATTTGCATTCTTAACAGAATTTTCTGGCGGCTTTCTTTTATATTATTAGTCTAATTATAGTTTCGTAAGTTAAAAATGAACAATACAAGTACGGTAAAAAAAAAAAAAAAAAAAAAAGCTAAATAAATAAAGCAAGCAGGAATAGAATATCGTCTGACACCTGTTTCGTTTTAGGAACGAATAGATATTCAAACCATAGAGGATAAACATATTTCTTCAACATAGGTAAATTTCGGAGGTTTGTTAGTTCTTCCCCCTTGCCGATAGCGACGCTAGTACTGTTGCCATTACAGATTTTGCCGTAAATGTTCCATCTTGGTCCTTAATCTATGTTTATTTTATGCTTGCGTTTTTGTTGTAGTTAAATCTGACAATTTATTTTAGCAAATTTTGAAATTTTGTGATTTTTTTAATTTCGACCGAGATAAAATTCAAATTTTCAACATTTCATTCATGTTATGCTATAGGAACAGATTTGGCATTCTTTCAACTTGAAATTAATCTCAAGACACTACCAAAATTTACAGGAGAGTTTTCCGTTTCAGAAAAAAGTTGTCAGAAAATCGCCGCAGAACGCTAAAAATCGCATAAAATTTTTAAGAATAGTAGAGAGCAAAATTTACTATATTGGAAAAGCTGAAAAAAACCTAATTTTTCGCTCGATTGTCAAAAAGTTACTGGAAAAAGTGAAAAACTCTAAAAATCGCACATAAAAAAAATTCAAAAATCTATTATGCTGCAAAAAGTTTAAAAACGGATTTCTTTTAGTAATGTTAAAAAATCACCGCAAAACGAGAAAAACTCCAAAATTCACAAAAAAAATTTCAAAAAGTCGCACAGGAAAAAAATTGCTATATTAGGCTAAAAGGTTGGAACCTAATTCCTTTTATGAACATGAAAAAATTGTCGCAAAATACGAAAAACGCTAAAAATCCCTGAGAAAAGGAAATATAAAAGTCTAAAACTGGCTTTCAGGTGCATAAATTGAGACATCTATAAAGGTACTTTCCTCAGAAATCTTGTTGTTCGGTACTCAGCTTTATATTCAGAAAATTGAACTGAGTAGATAAACAGAACACAAACATCTGTCTTTATTATCCTATCCATATATTTATAGATGATTTTGAAATTGCCATCCGCGTGGACTGAATGAAAATACAAAAAATACTCACTTTATAGCAAATTTTGTTTCTGCTTTCAACGGTATTTTTCATTAAAAATATTATAGTTAGTATTTAAAAAAATCTGAAAGACGTTTTTGTATTTTCCTTTTTTTCTCCAGTTTGAAATTGCCATCCACGTGGACGTGGTCCGGTTGAAAATTTTTAATTTTAAATAAAAGCAAAAATATCCACTTATAGGAAATTCTGTTCTGCTTTTAACGGTACCTTTTACTTACAATATACAGGATGATCGGAAAATAACTGGCCTAATTTTAAATGGTGATAGAGGGGATCAAAACAAGCGATTTTTGCCATAGAATGTGTGTCCGGAAATGACGTAACTCTCTTTCATTGCAGTTTTCACACTTTAATTCGTTACAAGCGCTCAAACACGTCATTTCCGGACACGCATTCTATGATGAAAAATGCTTGTTTCCTCTACCAACCTTTAAAATTTAGCCAGTCGAAAAAATGCATTTTTTACAGATTTTCTGCTGAGATTCTGCCGCTGCATTTGACTGATCTTTTTTACATACATGAGTAATTTTATTAGCATTTCCTTTTTCAAAATATCTTGAGTATGCGCTTTAAGGAGACCTTCCTTGTGAGTAAAAATGTTGTTATTTTTTTTATTATTAAAATTTTTTTATTATCTAACCCTTACAGAAAAAACTAGCAGATGTAATTATAAAAATGACGATACTTATGAGTTGCATGTTTATTTTGATTTTACATTTGTCGCCAAATAATTTGATTTTAATCCAAAAAGGCGTAAACGTGACATCAGCCCCATCGATGTTTACATTATATAGGTGATTTTTAAATGTAATACAGAATTTTTGGAGCAATTTTTTATATTGAAATTTAAATTATATAAGTAGCAGTTAATATTATAAAAGTGGATTTAAATTTAGTGAAAATGTCTGCCCCCCACCCTCTCCTCATACACACATATTCTAAATAATTTAATTGCAGACATTTAAATATTTTTCTCATAATTTACTACGGAAACATGCTGTTTTGTTTTCCCCAAACTTGTGACTTTTATAACCTCGAAACTCGGATCAGCGAATATTACACACTCTTTTTTTTTTTAAACACATATCGCTAATTTCCCTCTTAGAAATGTCTACTGTTTCAAATTTTAAGTACTGAAGATTATTCTTAAGAAAATTCATGCAATTATGCGTTATTAATACCACACAAGAAAACATTTTACAATAAAAATTTCTTACTGAAATAAATTTTTGATGATCTCTTTTAAATCGACATCCCTTCTGCAGTTTTTTTTTTTTTTTTTTTTTGGAAGGTTTTTGAATGATATTGGATTTATCTTCCGCAATCAGGTTACCCGCTAATTAGCGTATTTACTGAACTGTTGGATGTTTCTTTTATATTTGAAAGAGACTCTGTGGACAGTGATCTCGATTGCAGAAGATTACATGAAATTTGTACTTAGCTATTAACAAATTTATAGTTTTTCATTATGAAGCAAACGGACAAAAGAAGATTTAGTATTATATATTTTTCATCTGCAGTTATTTTATTATCACTAAATAAGCAATACTTGGAATGACAATACTCGGGAAAAAATCTGACGCACTGCCCTAGCCACTAAACTTAGTGAAAAATTAACGATTTTAGGTTTATTTAGGCAACAGACTGAAGAATAATGTAAATTTGAAATTAAAAAGCCCATTTATTTTTCCGTGCTATTATGCTCATTAGAGAAATGAAAAAAAGAAATCTTCGGTGCATCAAAAAGATTAATGCGTATTGGGTTATTAAGTTTTGTATAACTGACTTTATTTATCATACTCAAAGATCATTTTTGGTGAAAGATCTAATATAATTCAGTCAACAACAAATTGAATTTATTAAATGGAATGTAGTTTGGTTCATAATTACCTTTGTTTTATATCTAACTCTAGCATAGGCGTAGAGTTTTCAAAATTATTGGAGGGGCTCAGCCAGTGGCGCAGACAAGGAGGGCGGGGGTCTACCGCCCTCTGGAACGGGGATTTAATTTACTAAGTAATGAATACAAAATTAGTAAAACCTGCTGAGACAAAATTACAAATAACCGCTGAAAGTTTCCGTTTAATACAGGTTTTCAATACCTTAGCAAGTAAAATTTCAAAGACTTCCTTTCGATGGATCATGAAATGTTTGCCGTTAGACAAGATTTCGTTATAGACAGGTTCCGTTTACACAGGCTAACCTTATATCTATATCAATACAGTAAAACCTTTTGTAAAAGCAATCGTAAGCGACCAAAACAGTATTCCGTTTAAGACAGGTTTCTGGCTAATTAAGTAAAATTGTACGGCAATCTTTCCTTCTGGAGCATGAAAAGTTTCCATTTAAGACAGCATTATGCCATAGACAGGTTCCGTTTTGACGGGTTTTACTCTACATATATCATAAATATCTAGATGTCTAATTGTCTGAGCGAAGCGAAGGCTAATACTCAGCGAAATATTACTGTCCGGACACTTTACTACTACGATGGATATTAACGCCATGTCCTACTAAAAAAAAAGCCTAATAAAAACCTTTCGTCAAGCATAACTCAAAAAATATTTGTCGGATTTCGTTTCTGATTGCACCAGAAGGTACCTATGAGGGTCGCCTACTGAATGCTCCTACTATGAAAAATAAGTTCCAAACCGTTTAAAAATTATATAGAAAAAACTCTTAAAAAAGCACAATTTATCTGCATACGTCACAGAAATTTGGTGTGCGTCACTTTCACCTGTTGATGTTTTCGTAGACAACTGGTTTGAACACATGGAGCAAATAAAAAAAAAATACGTACGCAGTAATATTGAATACATCAGTTTCAACCACGTGATCACAAACCTTGCAACAACCCGTGGCAACCAGTTTTGGTGGGCAAACAAATAATAATACAGTATTCCGTACCACGGTGACCATTTTTAGCCTGTTGTATAATATCTGGCATGTTGTATGACATACAATTGTGGATGATTAAAACAAAAGACATGAGTGTTTATTGATCCGGAGGTTATCTTTCTCTGGATGTCTGTCTGTCTATCATACAGCATGTAATTTTCTTGTAAAAGATGATATTATTATGCAGTAAAACCTCCATAACGGACACACCCGATTAGTGGACACCTCTATTTAGCGGGCATTTTTTCGATTACCAACCCTTAAATAACTGTACATTTTTTACTCTCAGTAGCGAACACCTCCAAATAGAGGACAAATTCTGCCCTCCCGAGGTGTTCGCTATTCAGAAGTTTTACTGGTAAAACCTCCATAGCGGACACACCCGATTAGCGGATACCTCTATTTAGCGGACATTTTTTCGATTACCAACTCTTAAATAACTGTACATGTTTTACTCTCAGTAGCGGTCACCTCTAAATAGAGGACAAATTCTGCATTCTCGGGCTGTCCGCTATTCAAAGGTTTTACTGTATATAATATTGATAATTATTTTACAGGGCCGCACAAAAGAATAAGAATATATGAAACGAATATAAACTAAATTCGGGTTTGGTAGATCGCTGATGTTAATGTAATTTTAGGATGTTGTTACAGTCTACCGCAGCATGTTTTTAGAGTTTCTTCCATCTAACGAAACCCTACCTGTCTCACTCCTTTGTCTGTTTGTTTGTCCGTCTGTCACAGAGCCCGTTCTCAGAAACTATATATGTCGGAGTCATGAAAATTTGCATACTTATAGCTGAACACCACACATCAAACGGCAAATAATAAAATTTTGAAAAAGTCTAATATTTAACCCTCTGGGCTCTAACTTGTGTATTTTAAGCAATTTTTCTAACTCAGCCCCTAATTTAATTAAGTTGGAGACATGAAATTTTGCATACTTATAGCTGAACATCTCACATCAAACGACAAATAATAAAATTTTGAAAAAGGCTTAATATTTAACCCTTTGGGCTCCAACTTGTGTATTTAAAGCAATTTTTCTAACTCAGCCCCTAATTAAGTTGGAGACATGAAAGTTTGCATACTTATAGCTGAACACTTGTGATAACACGATAAATCATAAAATTTTGATAAAGTCATATTTAACCCTCCGGTCTCTAACTTCTGTATTTTAAGCAATTTTTCTAACTCAGTCCCTAATTAAGTTGGAGACATGACATTTTGTATACTTATAGCTGAACACCTCACATCAAACGACAAATAATAAAATTTTTAAAAAGTCTAATATTTAACCCTCTGGGCTCTAACTTATGTATTTTAAACAATTTTTCTAACTCAGCCCCCAATTAAGTTGGAGACATGAAATTTCGCATACTTATAGCTGAAATCCTCACATCAAACGACAAATAATAAAATTTTGAAAAATGTCTGATATTTAACCCTCTGGGCTCTAACTTATGTATTTTAAGCAATTTTTCTAACTCATCCCCTAACTAAGTTGGAGACATGAAATTTTGCATACTTATAGCTGAACATCTCACATCAAACGACAAATAATAAAATTTTGAAAAAGGCTTAATATTTAACCCTTTGGGCTCCAACTTGTGTATTTAAAGCAATTTTTCTAACTCAGCCCCTAATTAAGTTGGAGACATGAAAGTTTGCATACTTATAGCTGAACACTTGTGATAACACGATAAATCATAAAATTTTGATAAAGTCATATTTAACCCTCCGGTCTCTAACTTCTGTATTTTAAGCAATTTTTCTAACTCAGTCCCTAATTAAGTTGGAGACATGACATTTTGTATACTTATAGCTGAACACCTCACATCAAACGACAAATAATAAAATTTTTAAAAAGTCTAATATTTAACCCTCTGGGCTCTAACTTATGTATTTTAAAAAATTTTTCTAACTCAGCCCCCAATTAAGTTGGAGACATGAAATTTCGCATACTTATAGCTGAAATCCTCACATCAAACGACAAATAATAAAATTTTGAAAAATGTCTGATATTTAACCCTCTGGGCTCTAACTTATGTATTTTAATGTTATGGGTTTTTTTTTTCTCTGAGCAGTTAAATTTCCACCTAGATTGAATCCTGTATATAAAATCATAACAATAACTTCTAGCTGAATTACAGAATTACTGTAAAAGAAAACTTTAACACTAAGATATCAATGCCACACTTAAAGAATTTTAAAACTGCAACAAAATACTAAAGCAAATACAGGGTTCTCAATTTATCTGCTCAGATCAACCCCAACAATTGTCATAGAGTCAGAATATTCATGCATGACCAGAGAAAATCACTTAAAAAGAGATGAATATAATTAATTAAATGAAATTTAAACATACCGCAAGACAAATCACTTAAAGGAATATGAATGAACTGAAAAGGTAGATTAATTTGAGAATTTTGAATAAGTTCAAAGTCAAGAGCTGAGATATGAAAACAAGCTTCAAAGTCATACATAAAAAAGAATCTAACTCTATGGGCTGTGATCGTAATGTGGCTAAATCCATTAAATTGTAAAGGTGTGTAAAATTGAAAATTTTAGTTAACTTACGCTGTTTACCTTCATTACAACAAAAAACTAGAAGAAACACTGTTCATATTCTCTATATTCTTCAATTTATTAATGATTACTTTTAAATCTTTATTTTTTAAATTAATATATAATTAATTTTAGAGAAACAGACCATTTCTACTTCTTCTTGGGTTAATTTGAACTGAAACATTTATTCTCATTATTTCTGTTTTTTAAAGTATATTTACTTATTTAAACCTAGTGAAGTTACTTTATTGAAGAATACTTTTAGCAGTGCGAAAATAGATACAAGTCAAGAGAATAAGATTAAAATTAAATTTAATTCTTCATAGGGAGTTTAAACTCTTATACATACAGGTGTTTCAAAACTTATTTCTCAAGTTAACACAATTAACAAATGATATTGTAAATATTCTAACATTAATAGGACAGATTTTTATCATGTTGACATTTTCTGGCTTCAATTATATAGATTGCAACTTTTAAAACAAAGATAATCAATCATTACGTTATAATGGAACAAGAGAAAAAAAAAAACTTAACATACCCAATGTAATCCATAGTAGGTTTCCGACATGGTACACCACAAATTATTCTATTTTCTTTTAACATAGTAATCTTAAACACAATTTTTTAGATGACTTTTCTTTGACGACCATATCCTTAACTGGCAGTGTTTTTTTTTTTTTTGTTTTCTGTAGTAGAAAAAACTCCTTATCTTAAAAATAGTTTCAGGGGGTGGGCTACACCCCACACACTTCCTTCGGTACGCAGCTTTACCCGAGGAGTTAGGAAATCGTTTTGGAATTTGAAGTCAGGAGCCAATCTCGTTCTCCGTGGAAGTAGCTGGAGTTGTTTTGCTTCAACTTTAAACTAGCCGGCATCCTCCGTGATATATTTCTAGGATAAATCAATGTTTAGCAAATAAGGGAGCGGAACGCTAACGTCTTGCTTCGCATGCTCACGATTTATCTTGGATCTCTATTTCACAGAATCTGATATCAGGGCATTTTTTTTTTTTTTTTTTTTTACTTGTCCGATGCTCG
Source organism: Maratus speciosus (assembly GCA_963932465.1). NCBI lineage: Eukaryota > Metazoa > Arthropoda > Arachnida > Araneae > Salticidae > Maratus > Maratus speciosus. The sequence continues at coordinate 222,625,657 of OZ010790.1, read as the reverse complement.
GTCAGCAGCCAGGTATATCCAGCTTACCAGTACAGTCGAAAGATGCACCTTCTAAAGCCGCGCTCGCTTACCGTTCATTTAAAAAAAAACGAAAAGCACTTACAATTCAATTCATACTCTTTACTCGCAAGAGATATCTTCTCTGTCCTCGGTCTCAAAAGCGAATCCTTAATAAAAATTGTTTCATGCCTCAAAAAAAAAAAAAGGGGGGGGTTTCCCGGGCCCCTTTGGCCCCTCAAAATTTTATGTTGTTTCACATCTTACTGCACTCAGGACCCCCCTAAAAAAAACGCTACACGTCCAACCAACCACGCGCTCGCTTCTCGCGTCCCCTCAATTCTTCCCGCGTTACTTCCCAGGAAGCAATAAAGGGTGGAGGCGAAAACTGTTTTCATTGGTCAATTTCCCTACCTAATGCCAAGAACATCTCGTTGCTATGTCCCTCTAACCACGGGGAGATCACCAGGGTTGCCAGATTGGCCTTTTTTAGGCCAAATCTGAGAAATCTGGCCTTTTTTCAAACTCGATTGGCCTCAAAAAAATCATTTGGCCTTTTGGCTTTTTTCTGGCCTTTTTAGTATTTTGAAGTTTTTTTTTACGTTATTCATTTTTAAGTAGCATCGAACTTGTTAGTTATGGTTGATAGCATTTAGTGATCGTTTGGAATCCTTCATAAAATTCCTTCACCATAGTAAACAGATAGGCTGGCATGGTATGGGATGAAAAAAGATACGCAGATAAATAATAATAATGTGTAAGTTAGAGTGCCTCAATATGAGAGTGGCGACATACGGAATATAAAATGTGGCTGTTTTAGACATCTCCGGACAAAAGCGAATTGCCAAGCATCTTAGCATGTATGAATAAATGAATGCTCAAAATATCTCAAATTTAACAGAAAAATTCTACTTTATGAACATTTTTGACATTCTAGCACATTCTGAAAAGCAATTTATGAGAGATATTAGAAGAAAAAGACTCTATTGTTTAAAAACAGTTGAAAGAATTGCATATTCTTTGCCAAAAACTTTAGAGATAACTCGTAATTTTGATGCTGTTGTTGTTGGAACAGTAAATAAAATTAGATTCATTAATGATATAATCAAAAATCTGAAAATTTCGTGCAAAAATATTAAGTAATTTAAGAAATATTGTGTACTTAGTTAAAAAAGAAAAGTAACTTTAAAGTATTCTTTAATCATCTTTTATAATCATTGTTTAGAGTTGCCATCTAGTGCAATTATGATAATTTTTTATGTTTGGCCTTTTTCTGGCCTTTTTTCTTCCTCGATTTGGCCTCAACTGATGAATTTTATCTGGCAACCCTGGAGATCACGTGAACTCAAATCTCAGAAGCCCAGGCAATACTTGCACCTGCTTGAAAATTTGTTTTTCGTAAACAAAGTCATAAAACTGCATTGTAAAAGGGGCTGGTATGCTATGAGAAAAGTAGCATTCCCACACAATAATCCTGTGTTTAAAATGTAAACGTGTGTGGTCCCAATTATTTCTGAACACAGCTGACCATTTACCCCACGTTTGCTAGTAAAAGAGAGAAAAGGGAGATTTTTTTTTTTTTTTTTTGTGAGAGAGTATCCCAAAAGAAAAGGTTTTATTTACAGAAAAATAGAGGAATGTTTTTGAATAACAACATTTACATGTTGTAACATAATTTAAGTACGAGAAATTAATAAAAAGAAAGGGTGCTTAATTTATTAAATTACTTTTATTTATTTATTTATTTTTATTAATTTTAGAAAACACAACTGACTTTAAACTGAACTCTTAAAAATAAAGAAAGTGTACAATGAAAAATTTTGACTAGAACTAAGCTATTAATGATATACAAAAAAATGGGGGGAGGGGGCGCGTGCTGTGTACAAATAACATATTTTAAAATGAAAATTTCTTAAAAATAAGTAAATTACGCCTAACATTAAGCAATTTTTCTAACTCATCCCCTAACTAAGTTGGAGACATGAAAGTTTGCATACTTATAGCTGAACACTTGTGATAACACGATAAATCATAAAATTTTTAAAAAGTCATATTTAACCCTCCGGTCTCTAACTTCTGTATTTTAAGCAATTTTTCTAACTCAGCCCCTAATTAAGTTGGAGACATGACATTTTGTATACTTATAGCTGAACACCTCACATCTAACGACAAATAATAAAATTTTGAAAAAGTCTATTACTTAATCCTCTGGGCTCTAACTTGTGTATTTTAAGCAATTTTTCTAACTCAGCCCCCAATTAAGTTGGAGACATGAAATTTCGCATACTTATAGCTGAAATCCTCACATCAAACGACAAATAATAAAATTTTGAAAAATGTCTGATATTTAACCCTCTGGGCTCTAACTTATGTATTTTAAGCAATTTTTCTAACTCATCCCCTAACTAAGTTGGAGACATGAAAGTTTGCATACTTATAGCTGAACACTTGCGATAACACGATAAATCATAAAATTTTTAAAAAGTCATATTTAACCCTCCGGTCTCTAACTTCTGTATTTTAAGCAATTTTTCTAACTCAGCCCCTAATTAAGTTGGAGACATGACATTTTGCATACTTATAGCTGAACACCTCACATCTAACGACAAATAATAAAATTTTGAAAAAGTCTATTACTTAATCCTCTGGGCTCTAACTTGTGTATTTTAAGCAATTTTTCTAACTCAGCCCCTAATTAAGTTGGAGACATGACATTTTGCATACTTATAGCTGAGCACCTCACATCAAACGACAAATAATAAAATTTTGAAAAAGTCTATTTTTAACCCTCTGGTCTCTAACTTGTGTATTTTAAGCAATTTTTCTAACTCAGCCCCTAATTAAGTTGGAGACATGAAATTTTGCATACTTATAGCTGAATACCTCACATCAAACAGCAAATTAATAAAATTTTGAAAAAGTCTAATATTTAACCCTCTGGGCTCTAACTTGTGTATTTAAAGCAATTTTTCTAACTCAGTCCCTAATTATGTTGAAACATAAAAATTTGCATACTTATAGCTGAACACCTCACATTAAACGACAAATAATAAAATTTTGAAAAAACTAATATTTAACCTCTAATATTTTGTCTCGCGCAATTTTTAAATTTAAACTGTTTTGCAATACTATTTTTTGTTCATTTTGCATAATAAGTGTAATGTGACGTAATTTCTTCTATTTCAGATTTCTAACGCATGTTAATGAATTTATTTTACAATATCCTTTCTCTTTTAAAATTCACATGTAAATATAGTTTTTATGGCGTAATTTCCAATAAGTGCCTGATTTTTATACCTAATTATTTAATTGTAATTTGAAGGTTTTTTCTGTTTATAATAGTAACGTGTAAATAATTTTTTTATTTGAAGCAAACATTATTGTTTGCGCTGTTTATACAGCTGGCAACAGTTTAAATTAATACCATTTTCTAAAATATGTAAAAAAATATCTGTCAAAATGCTGAATATTTGAATTTAAAATAGAAATAAAACCTCCAAAAATGAGTCAATTAAAAAAAATTAATGAAATCTGCAGACCGGGATCTTCTATTGAATAAAATGATCTAAAAATGATTAAATTCCCATGTATAGCTTTTGCTCTTATAATTTTTTTTTAATGGAACGATTTTGTCCAACTTTAGCATTAAATATCTCTTAAAATAATTCTTCGATTTGAAAACTGTATGCATTAGTATGTTGATCAAACATTTCGCTATAATACCACCGATTTTCATATATTTGTATGCAATAGTTTTCTTAATATTAACGAAGAAAGACCTCCGGTCACAAAAAATTCAAAACCGGTGGCGGCGGCGGTGACAGCGTTAGTTACTTTTCATAGAATAGAGACATATATAAAAATGAAAACTTGTGTATCTGTCTGTTTGTAATTCTATAAAAAATCCACAATTTAGAAGCCAAAATTGTGAAGAGATACACATGTGTATTAAAACATGGCCGAGACAACTAAAGTAATCCGGAATCGAAATAAGTTATAGTTAATTTTTAATTAATAAAAAACCACCAATTTAACAGCAATTTCTTATCAAATTTAAACATTTTTCGTTATAGCAGTTGCCAACAATTAAAAAACACAATAAAATTATTACTACAACAATTAATTTTCTACTGCAAAATTTCCACGTGAAAAATGAAAATGAAATAAATAGTTTGCCGAATTTAAAAAAAAGGTGAATATTACGTCATAACTTTTCTATTGCAAGATATTCACGTGAAATATGAAAATGAAATAAATGGTTTGACGAATTTAAATGAAAGTGAATATAACTTCATAACTTTTCTATTCCAAGGTTTCCACGTGAAAGAGGAAAATATTACGTCATATTGGAAATATAAAGGGCATGGTGGATATAGTATAACGTCATATGAGTGTGAAAAATGTATTGAAGCATAATAAAAACCCGATCAGGAAAATATTGGCGTGTTTTAACATTATTGCTCCAATTATAAATTGAAATAAGTTCATTTATAGCTGTATTCTTTTGAGTCTGTTATATACATTTATACATTTTTATATAGCGTTTTCATATGATTCATTCAACAACATTTCGACTGCTTTTTTTAAGGTTTGTTTTGTGTTGTATGTTAAATTTTGAAATTGATTTTTCAGAACAAACATCCTTCAAATTCTGGCCAACGCCGGCACTTTAGCATGTAACACATAAATGGCATGTACATCTGATGCTAATATTATAAATCGTTATAACGTTATAAAGTATATAATATTATTAATGCTTGCACGTTTGTGAGGCGTTATCTCTGAAACTACATAGCCAACTTAAAAAAATGTTGGTGGCCATCTCTGCTCCGAAAAAAAGACTATTTTATGTCAGTGCAAGAACCTACATCGCTGCAGGAGCAAAAAAGTTCTAAAATTGTGATTTCTGCGATATTGATTGGGTTAGAAACTTTAAATTTGGTGCTGTAGTTACTCTTAAGATGTAAATACTCGTAATGAACGCTCTCTAAAAGGTTCAATTTGACGGATAAACGTAAAAATTTCTAGAAAGATTCTAAACTATGATTTATTTGGAATACTGAAATTTTTGGGATACTGTTGGGGTTAGAAACTAGAACTTTGGCATGGTAGTAATTAATAAGATGTAAATGCTCGTTGTAGAACGAATTCTAAAAAATAGAAAGACTAAACAAAGCGGAAAAAGATCTAAAGATGATCTAAGTAACGAAGAACATGGAACTGTTAGGAATATAAACATGAAAATTGACATGGCTGTATTTATCATGACGTAAATTCTCGCAATAGAACAATTTCTAAAAATGTCGCTATAAAAAACAGTGCAGAAACAAAAAACTTTCAAAAATTTTCTATTTCTCTATTACTGCTGAGCCCAAAATCTTGAAATTTTGCTTCGGGTTAGTTTTAAAATATACAATTGTCTCTATGAATGGTTTCTAAAAAATTTAAAATTTAAAAAGATGAAATGAGCGGAAAGCGATCTCAATTACCATTAATTTGGAATTATTAAGTACAGCAACTTTAAATATTTCATAATGCTGCATTTCCTCCGCAAAACATGCGATTTAAATGCAATAAAACTGATAGATACCCACCTAGCATTAAATAAATTGTGTAAATATTGAATAAAGACCTGTATGAAACAGTGAGTAGGTTGCCCGAAAGTACTTATTAAAGTGTTCCTTCTCTAGGCTTTTCTCTCTCTCGCCAAGGCCACTAACAGAGGGAAGTGCCGTTTTAAATGTGATATGAATTTTTTATCCGATTCATTTTACAAGACATTTTATCATAAGGTCATAATCTCAATTATCATTAGTAGATTTTTTATATATTAACTTATTCTGGTGAAATTTTGTAATCGGGTTCATATTGGCGTATGTTAGCTTGCATGATTTGCTGAATAAATATGTATGGATTTGTAAATTATTTCAAATGACACTTTGACAGCTCAAAAGTTATGCAGACGATATATTCAGATCTTGTGTCATACTTTATGTTGTAATCATTGCCGATTTCTTTTATTTAATACATTCTAAATACAGCTCAACTTGTGCAGAATATGTTTGAAAACAAAACAATACAGCGTATGTAGTGGCCAGCATACACTCATCATTTAAATCGATCGAGCATATCTAAAGCACACTCTAACGAAGCATTGCATGCCACTTTTAATGTATTCGGTACTTTGATACTATATTAGATTTTAAGAAGATAATTCTTTAAATGTTATCGACAACCTCATTGCATCCGTGGAAAACAGATATTGTACAATATTAACTATTCCGGGGGAGCACACACCATATAAAGTATAGTCCATTCTTTTTAAACATCATATATTTGTCATTTAAAGTTACTCAAATTGGTGCGGAGCGTCTGATTATGCTCTTGACATCATTTTATACAGTTAAAATTCCGATATAAGTAAATTAGTGTTTCATTTTCTATTTTACTTTTAATATATTGCGTACTTTCAATTTTATATCCATGCATGTCTGTGTTGAATGGTTTGATTTCCCATTTTTTTAAACAGTGTATACGAATTTATATATAAGATTTTGTAATTCTACAATTCGTTTATTTTCATCATTTCAATTTTTCGCAGTATATGGACAGTTAAAGATAACATCTCATTTTCTTTGCTTCCACATGTTATTATTAAATCTATGTTCTCAGTAATATCGCTCAGACTAATCCCTCTGAGGGAAGTCCTAGTAATAAATTTACAAGATCGCTGTTTGTGTGTTTATTGCTGATGGCAAGGAAAATCTACTGCCACAAGAGGTCTGAAAATTTATATGAGAATAGTTCATTTGAGGTATGGATGCCCCTGAGGCTCACATTTTTAATGTTTTGATAATTGGCCGAGATATTAATTAAAAACTCATCAAAAAAGAGATCTTTTTTTTAAAATTGGCGGAGGCGCGCTCGTGCATGATCAGAACCTGCTTTTCGAGAGAAAAAGAAGGAAGAATTATTATTTTTTTTTTTTTAGCCGTTTTGTTTCAATGCCCATCAGCCGTGCCATTTAAAATTCGGAAAAACGGACGGCATATGCTTATAGTTCGTACTTTTACGTCTCAAACGCCGCAATCAGTTAAAAAGATATGGTTCTTAACTCTTTGGAATTTTTTTTTTTCTATAAGGCTCAGTCGACTTTTTCTCCCTTTCGCCAACTCTTACTCAGGGCTCAATTTTAGAAGTACCGATTCACAAAAAATACGCATTTAAAGCTAAGATCTTGTTCTTGTCGCCGGTGCAATCGGTTTTCTAAAAGGCTAATTTTAATTCTTTAAACAAACTCGCGACCCCAGGTCACTTCGCGCTTCACCGTGACAAGACTATTTTTTTTTTTTTTCACAATCTTTTTAGAGCATTTCGACAGACTGGATTTTGCACCTATCACAAAAATTTTGTTAATGTTCGAACGAATAGAAGTATTTAAAAAAAAAATAAAATCTTAGAAAATTTCGACGAAAAAAACTAAACAATGGTTTCGGCGCGGTTTCGCTTGGCTTCGGCACACGTTTTCACTATTAAATATGCTTTTTTTCATGAAATTTTGTAGAGTACACGGGTACAGTTATACGTATTTATAACATATTAAAATTTCGGACAGTTCGGACGACAAAAACTATTTTTTTTTTGTTATGTTAAAGAACCCAACGCGAAAACAAGAAAAACTAGTCGAATGTGACAATCCCAAAACTTTCTTCTATCTCAAACATGTTAATACTTCAAAATTCTTTATCGCAGTACCAAAATTAAATAACAATCTATGCTCATCTCAATCGTAAAGATTCTAAAGATATAGGTTCATTAAATTGTGTGCATTTTAAAAGGAGATATAAGTATCGCATCTTTGAAACAAACAATTGAATATTTTATCCACCCATGCAAGAAAAATTCTCAGCTCAAAGAGTATAAAAGCGACACCTGTCGCACTGTATACACCCAAGCCTAAAAAAAGATCGATTTATGTGAAAGTGTAACAGAATATGAAGTCTGATTAAATTCCGTATATTAGTTTTTGAGACAGCACAAATGAGGAAATCGTAAAAAACGGAGCATAGCAGCGCCACCTTTTGAGCGATTTAAACAGAAACATAAAAAAGAACAATATACATCAACATCTAACTGAATTTGAAGTTTGATGAAATTTGTGCATAAGTTTTTAAGATAGAGCTATTACGAAAATCATCAAAAATTCTTTACTAACCTAATCTGAAGTTTGATGAAGTTTGATTAGTTCTTGAGAAAGAGCTATTGCAGAAATCGTGAAAAATGCAGTATAGCAGCGAAACCTGTTGGACGATTTACACGAAAACGTAATCAGCACGAAATAATATCAAGATATAACTGAATCTGAAGTTTGATGAAAATCTGATCATTAGTTCTTGAGGTCTATTTTCGTGAATAATGCATCTTAGCAGCGCCAACTATTGAGCAAATTTCACCAAAAATTAATCAGCACCAAACAATATCAAGGACTAACAGAATCTGATGTTTTATGAAAATCTGTGCATTAATTTTTGAGATATAATGCGATTTGCACCAACAACTATTCAGCACCAATTTATATCAGGGACTAATTGAACCTAAAGTTTTATTAAATTCCGTGCATTAGTTCTTGAGATAGAGCGGCCAAAAAAATTTATGTCACATACAGACAAACTCAGACAGATTCACAGATAGTCATTTTGTAAAAACATGTTTTTCGGGATCTGTGACCACTAAAAAGTGTAAATCCGTCGAAAACCGGAATTCTAAAATTTTCTTGAATCCAACACTTTCTTCTTGCAAAGATAGAAGAAAGTAAAAAGGAAGAAAACATGTCTTTTAGAAGTAGATATCAATATTTTTTTCACGAAAATTTTACACGGTCTGAGAAACGGTTATATTTATAACGATAAAAATTTTAAAGAGTTCGGACCAAAAGAAACTATTTTAAAAATATATATATATGAAACGACCGTACATGAAAAACAGAAAATGACTTACGAACGCTTTTACCATTAATAATCAATATTTTTTGGAGATATTTTCTTTTAAAAATATAAATTCGGACAAAATCGGATTAAAGGTATAAAATCATACAAATTAGCGCTTTATTAAAGGTTATTATCACGGGCCAGGGAAACGCCGGGCGGGTCAGCTAGTTTATAATAATAAGGAAAGAAGTTTGTCTGTCTGTCGGCCATGTTCTGCAAAAAATGCTGCTCGCAGAGCTACAAAATTTGGTATGAAGGTACCTCTATGTAAGCACCCCAAAGCCCGATTTCAAACTTTTTGAATATAATTTTTTATGCAATTTTTAACGCCTTTTTCACAATTCGAGGCGATTTTTTTTAATTATGAAAATAAATCCGATTTTGATCTTTTAGCGTATAATATAGTATATTTTGTCCTCTTTTCAAAAAAGTTTATTCGGAATTCGTACAGCGATTTTTGAATTTTTCGCAAATATTTGTATGCGATTTTTAGCGTTATTTCGTGTTTCGCAGCGTTTTTTTATATTGATAAAAGGAATTCGGTTTCAAATTTTTAGCATTATACAGTAAATTTTGTCCTCCGAAATTTTTGAATTTTTGATTCGATTTTTAATGCTAGTTTTTGCGCTTTTTCGCAACGAGTTTTGACACTCGTGAAAGAATTCCGGTTAAAATGTTTTAGAGCACTTGTAGTAGTTTTTGGCCTTTGTGACTTTTAGAATTTTTAGCGCTTTTTAATGCAAATTTCAGCGGTTTTTCGCGTTCCGCAGTGACTTTTTTATGTTGGTAAAAGGAATTCGGTTTTAAACTTTTAGCCTAATGTAGTAAATTTTGTTCACTTTGAGCGATTTTTATTGCGATTTTTTGCATTCCGTGGAGATTTTTTGACATTTGTGAAAAATTTCCGATTAATGTTTTAGTCCGCTATAGTGAATTGTGTTCTCAGCGTTTTTTGAATTTTTAATGCTCTTTGTTGCGTTTGTTTGCGTTTTTTTTCGTATTCCGTAGCGATTTTTCGGCATTCATAATATTTTTTCGGTTTCAAACTTTCAGCTTAATGTAGCAAATTTTCTCTTCCGCGATTTCTGAAAAAAAATTTCCCCATTTCAACACGATTTGTAGCGTTTTTACGCGTTCCGTACCTTTTTTTACATTTATAAAAGAAATTCGTTTCAAACATGTAACACGTTGTTGTAATTTTTTTGCTCTGCGATTTTTGATTTTTTATCTATTTTTAATGCGATGTTTAGCGTTCCGCTGCTACCTTTTGACATTCATAAAAGGAACTGGGTGTCAAACTTTTAGCCCAATATAGTAAATTTTGTTATATTTTCAATAAAGTTTATTCGAAATTCGTACAGCAATTTTTGGATTTTTTGCATTCTGCGATGATTTTTCTACATTCGTAAAAGGAATCCCGTTTTAATCTTTTAGCCCATAATAACAAAATTTTGCCAACTGCAATTTTTTTGATTTTTTAGAGTTTTCTCACGATTTGCTACAATTTTTCCAAATTAGTAGAAGAAATCCGGTTATCTTCTAGCTCAAAATAGTAAATTTTGTTTTCTTTTCATTTACATTTATTTGGAAATCGTGCAGCTTTTTTTTTAATTTTTCTGATGTTTTCAGTTTTTTTTTTTTTTGTGTTTTGTACTATTTTTCGACGGACCGCACGACGCCGGGCATGTCAGCTAGTTAGTGTATAAATGCATAATATAAATAGTACAGGGTTGCGCAGGAAAAAGCGTCCATGCTGTGTTTGCCATGAATGCGCATGTACAGATAGATACTTTTATATAAATATCTAAAAGTTTGAAAATATCCCGAAAATCGAATCAAATGTCAGTCCGAAACGATACGGAAAAAAATGAAGTTTAGGAATGGCCCGGGTTTATAGAAAAAATTTAGACCCGGTCCCTACTCATCTTGATATTAATGAAACAAAATGTCCCTGAGAAAGGGTTTCTTGCTCGGCCTGAATAAGAACAACTGGATATGTACTGTTTATTGTTACCAGATCCTAGTGGATCGTCATTTACTATACAGAGAGACCGCTAGATAGATTTGGACTATTTTAATAAATATGAGCTTTATGCAGGATTTAGAGACAAATAATTTCTCCCTTTATATTCTATGCTTTGGAGGCACCGGTTATTCTTCCTGGCTTCTAGTTTCATCATTTCAAACAAAACTTATCCTCTCCTCCCTCCCTCCCGAGTTCTTTAAAGCTCGTAAATTGGAGTCAATTTCTTTGTAGGTTCGGGAAACGGCGAACCATCTTATCTGTGCTCTAATCAGATCATATCGGACACAATTTATTGCCCTATGTCTATGATGAAGAATCAGAAAAAGAAATTCTTCCCAGAAAGTGTGCCTATGCCCAGTGTCCAAAGAAGGAAGAAAAACCCACCATGGAGAGTAGTGCTTAGTTATTCCCCATACGCCACGCTAAAATTTTCCAGTTTTTTACTTGTTTACAAAGAATAAAAGTAAACAGCGAATTTAGAGAAAGAACAATTATCCATTGAACACATTATACGCTAAAAACTTTTGTAAATTATATGAAAGTCCAAAATCTGAGTTTTTTTCTATGTCAGTTGGCATAAAAAAATATAGCCCATCTGAAAAAATTATTGGAGGGGCCCGAGCCCCACGGGCCCATATAACTTTACGCCTATGAACTCTAGCACATTTGTAACCATGTAGTTGCAAATACTTCTAATGTTTGACGTCATACTTACCAGTGCACCCGATTATGCAAGATTGGGAAGATTTTGATTGGATGAAAACAAGAGGTTTATCTTTCTATCATAATCAGTTATCGAGAGGTTTTTTTTTTTTTTTTTTTTTTTTTTTTTTTTTTTCAGGTTAACAGTTACACGATGGCAATTGATTTAAAAAAAAGAAAATGATATCATGGCAGTGAAAATGATATTATTTCAGTTTTGTTCAAACACTTCCGTTTTAAAAATCCACTTTTATATGATTCACATTTCTTTTAAATATGAAAGTTAATCAGTTCTTTGTGCGCAAATAATTTATTACATTTTTTGACAGTATTTACTCTGATGTAATCCGAAGATAGAAAACTGCAGTAGACCTGCCAGAAGAAGACGTATATTACGAAATATAATGCAGCGTAGAGAGAGATTGTATTTAAGCTACCAGAAGCATACATAGGACCAAGCTCAGAAGTCCGGAGTTCAGAAACTAACAAACGATAGTGAATAATCCGAACATGATTAAGGTTCAGTGGCTCCTCTCTGAAATCGTTGTAGCAGTTAATATTATTATCCCTCATTTTAGTAGTGTGGTGACTAGAGAACATTTTAATTTCTGATGATCATAACAGCCGTATTTCCTTCCCAACTTCTACTTTAAAGATCTGCTATAAAAGAGTTTCTTCTAAATAGCCCGAATTTTGCCTAAAGCATAAGATAATATAATAGCTAAATGGCGTTTGCATTGTATTCAGCAAATGCGGAAAGACTTTCCAGGTGAAGATCCACATTAATTTAAAATGCAAGATCGAATTCTTCATTTCGTTTGATCAAGGTTCATTTGGAAAATGGACCAGCGAAGCGGGCGTAGCCTGCTAGTAAAAGATAAAACCGTAAAATCAAAGCAAACGTCAATGTATTCATTTTTTATTTGAACTCTATAGTAATTAGCTTATGCAATTAACCTTTGTTTTGATACTTAAATTTTCATATTTTTTCCTAATGTGAAAAATAAATTTTATTACCATTAATTGTTACCCTTTTTCAACAATTCAAACCTAGATTTAAACAAGACCTCCATTAAGAGACCACCTCTCGGAGCGACCAATTTTTATTGGAACGGAACGTGGTCGCTTTAGGGAGGTTTTACTGTATACAACTTTCACTAAACCTATATTACGCATTGAAATGTATTTATTGAATAATGTGGTTTATCTTTTGCGCCATGCTATCCAAAACCTTAACAAAAATTTATGTAAATTATTTCCTTGCGTTATATTATCCGTTCGAGTACATTTCATTTAGTTAATATACTATGACGCAAAATAACCATTTACATATTAGGGTCAATCCAGTTCAAATCACCCAGGTGGTGTCGCTCGACATTTTTAATTTTCCTAATCTTTTAACAAAGGCTTCTTCATAGTTTTCTGAGTTTAAAAACATGACTAAAATTTTTTTTCATCATATAGTTTTTTGGAGGGGCCATTTTTAACAAACTACACAGCCATTTTTGGGAGAAAAACGTGTTTTACGGAAAATGTTGTAACTGCTTTATTTTTCTAACTATCAAGAGGAATCAAAAATCAAAATGTTCGGCATAAAATTGTCGACATTTTATGTAATTATAAAATTTTCATTAGTCTTAAAATTGTCGACATTTTATGTAATTATAAAAATTTCATTAGATTTAAGGATCTAGACCCACGGTCGGCAACAGGCGGACCGTGGTCCACATCCGGGTCGCGCAAGGTTGAAGCTTGGACCGCCAAATTTTTTTAATTTGAATAAATAATTTATTAATATTTAGATATAATAGACACATTTGAGCGACAGCCTATCAATGTTTCTTAATTGAAGCAAGATTCTAAAACTTCACAGAGATAGGTAAGTTGTATCGATTCTTTAAATTGCCTTATGAAGTTGCTCCAACTGCAGGATGAATTGATGTTGCTGCGAACTTGTTCTTTACTTTAAACCTTTACTTACTACTAAAAAATCTTTACTTTAAGTGGAGATAATTGAGTTCCAAGAAGATATTTCCTTGGAAATGTATAGAATTGCATCTCACGAAGAATGTTAGGGTAAATATGTCTCAAAAAAGTATGAAAATTGGAAAAAACTAGCCTGGCTGTTTTGTTTAGCTTCACATATGATGTGATACAACTTTCTATAAAATGAAATTTTTTAAGAACAAATATTGTCGAGATTAACGGACGCCCACCTTGATGTCACTCTTCGCATTAGCTGTTCACTACGTGAACGGAACTAAAAAAAAAACTGGCTCAAGACCGTAAGTGCAATATTTCACATTATTTTTTCACCGAATACTAGCCTTTTCTATTTTATTATATGCATGGAAAAATTTTCAGAAAGTATACCTATGTATATAGTAATTTTTCAGAACGAATACCTGACTTTTTTATTTTATGTATGTGTATGTAAAAATAAAATTTTTACAGCAATAAGTACTTATATTACTTGTGTTTTTTTTTCTGGACCTCGATAAAATTTTCTAAAAAGTTTTCGGACCCTACTTAAAATTACTTTCCGACCCCTGATCTAGACCAAAAACATGCTTAAAAACCGGAGAAATAAAAGGTCAAACACCGCATTACGCTGCCATTGTTTTTATGAAGGAAATGAGACTCACCTTAAATAATCCTTCTATATATAAAAAAAATTTTGATTTGGAAATGGACCAATAAAAAATCTGCGTAGATACCGTGAAATGCATCTGATTGGTCAGAGATTTATGACGCTATAAGGGAGGTTACCAATGGGGGACCCGTCTCTTTGTCGCCAAAAGTGACGTCAACTTGGCACTATTTCCAGTATTTTGCCAAAATTAAGGGTACTTTTCCGTTATACGGACAGCATGCCAAAATGTATGCTAATGCGCCAATTATTTCAGCCCTCATCGTGAAAAGGATTTTTCTTGTAAACCATGCGAAACATTGTGATTTGTTATTTATGAAACGTGAATTACCTGAATGATTATTATTTAACTTTAACCTTGGAAAACTTTTTAATTTGCTATTATTCGAAATAAAAATGCTTTTTTTTTTATATATAATTATAATTTACTTTTACTGCTAACGCTGAGATGGATTTTACCATTTGCCAATTACCAGATGATGAGAAAGTTGCGATAAAACTGTTTCAGGAATTTGGAATTCTGCATAATAAAAGGTTGTGTTCAAACACCATGAAATGAAATTATGGATGAGTTCTGGAAATCCGAAATGGAGATACAGCTTACGATCATGCGAAGAAAGCGTAGGAATACGACAGAAAACATGATTTGAAGGATCGCGGTTGTCTTTTCTTAATGCTTTGAGGTTTATATATTTATGGTGCCAAGAGTTGACATCGATTGAACTTTGTGAGCTGCAACTTGATATGAACCACAACACAACAGCGGACTGGAATAGTTATTTTAAAGAAGTTTGTGCAAATGCTTTATGTTCACGACCAAATAGAAAAATCGGTGGACCTAATAAAATTATAGAAGTAGATGAAAGTCTTTTTACCAGAAGAAAAAGCAACGTAGGGCGTGTTCGTCTTCCTCAATGGGTGTTAGATGGTTTATGCCGTGAAACACGAGGATGTTTCCTTACTCCTATTTCCGATCGCACAGCTGAAACTTTAATGGCGGCAATAGAAAACAATGTTGCTGATGGAAGTGTTATTTATACAGATTACTGGAAAGGATATAAAACAGATGAACTGCGAAGTGGATCATTTCACAGTAAATCACAAATACAATTTTGTCGACACTAATACTGGATGTCATACTAAAAATGTTGAGAGATTATGGGGCATCGCAAAATGGCGCAACAAAAGACATCGGGGAACAGTTCGTCATCATTTAGAGTCGTATCTCATAGAGTTTATGTGGCGACGTCTTCATTCAAAAAATGAAATGTTTACTGCAATGCTAAAAGATATGGCACAGATGTCATAATCGCCCCATATTGACGCGATTTTTCCCTGACGCCAATGTCATATACGCAACGGGTACTTAACTGGCGCCAAAGTGTCGTTATTTTGCTTGATGTGGTAACCCGGATCAATGTTAATTAAAGCGTTCAAAAAGGATGTTATTTTAACAACCCAGCTTTCAGAATATAATGCGGACGCCAATTATGTATTTATGAACTTAAAATGTACATAAAGAAGTCAATTAACTTCTCAAAACAAAAATAATTTATTTACCGGTAAAGCTTTTTACCTTCTTCCATAAAAATATTCAAACAATAACAAACAATAATTTCTGATTCACGTTACATCATATATAAAAGGTATCACGAGAATAAAGATGAGAGGATAATAACAAATAAATAAACATGGACAATAGATTTAACATCCCCCCACCTTTTGATTATATATTATAATCAAAACTTCACATTAAATAAATACAACATTTACATAAACATCATAAATCGAGTCTTTCTGGAACCTTTATCATTCTACCAGATCTCGTCTTTTTAATTTGCGATTCGTGTTTTGCAGGCTCAACCTGATTTTCCTTCAAAGTTGGTTTAGGAAAATTGTTTTCAGTAAAATCCACTGATGACACTTCCAGAGGGTAAATTCTTTGAATAGGCCGAATCATCTGCGAATGAGACGTTTGTAACTTCAAAAGACGAACTTTTCCGTCTTTGCCCCGAATGAGCTCTGTAACCCGTCCTAAGGGCCAATTGATTCTTTTCTTGTTATCTGCTCCCACCAAGACTATATCTCCTACAGCAATTGAACGTTGCAATCTTCTCCCATTTGGTCGTTGGATAAGGAGACCCAAATATTCTAATCTAAATCGATTTCTGAGCTCTTTTTGCAGTTCTTGCCTATATTTAAGTCTTCTAGTGAGAGAACCTTCCTCAACCGCATCAACGTCTGGTAAACCACATTCATGAATATCTTTCAGAAACATGTCCGGTGATATGGGTTTGATGGACTCTTTCTCAGACATGTGAGTTAGTGGTCGCGAATTTATAATACTTTCGCAGTCAGCTAATACAGTTATCATCTCTTCATAGTTCAAACAGGCTTTTCCTAAGACTCTTTTTAATAGATCTTTCATCAATCTGATGAGCCGCTCCCACCATCCGCCCCACCAAGCAGCAGTCGGAGGGTTGAATTTCCATTTGAAAGAATTTATTGCTCCATACTTCTGTATGCGATTCCAGTTCAATCCTTTTAAGAAATTGGATGCACCAACAAAATTGGAACCGTTGTCGCAATATATAACAGAACATCTTCCTCTACGAGATACAAATCTTCGCAAAGCCATTAAAAATGACTCTGTAGAAGCTGAAGTCACAAGCTCCAAATGCACAGCTCTGTAGATGGCACATGTAAATAAGATAACCCAACTCTTCTGTTTATTTTTAAGAAACAAAGGGCCAGCCAGATCGATGCCGATAATTTGAAATACAGCTGCATCTTTCACTCGATTTTCTGGCAGAGAAACTGGAGAAGATTCTAAATTCTTCGAATTAAATCTTTTACAAATGGTACATTTTGATAGAACAGAGCTCACAGTTCTTCTTCCATTCAAAATCCAGTATTTTTCTCTAAGCAAATTCAGAAGAATCTGAGGACCTGCATGACAATTTTTACGGTGGTAATGTAAAATTAATCGTTTGACAACTTCATGATTTGAAGGAACAACCATAGGTGTGAGGAAATTCATATTGTCTTGTCTATACGTAATCTTAGTCTTTACACGTATTATGTCTTTTTCATCCTTAAACGTCTCCAGAGTTTTCAATCTCCCCTCACTTTCATGGGAAAAACATTCCTTTTGTATCATCCAAATTATCTTCGTTTCTGCTCTCTTAAATTCAAGATTCATCAATTCTCCTTTGATCTGTTCCTTTGGATTAGAAGAATTATATCTGAAACGAAGTATCCAACCAACAAGACGTACGATTTTCTCATAACTGGAAAAATACTGGTAGTACCAGCTTTTCTCTGGACTTTCATCAACATTTACCAGTAATTTTGTAGACTTCAATTTTTCTTTTTCAATTTCTTCTTCGTTTATGTCTTGGCACTTGAAATCCATATATTTATAATATTCTTTAGAATCTTTAAGCCAAGATGGACCCTCCCACCATTTGAGAGATACCAGATGTCTTGCTTTACATCCTCTAGATGGCAGATCTGCTGGATTCATTTCACCAGGTATATGTTTCCATAAAACAGGATCAGTCAATTTTTTTATTTCTTGAACTCTGTTTCTAACAAAAACAGACCAGTTTTCTTTCCTGGATATCCATGCAAGCACTGTTGTGGAATCGCTCCAAAAATATCTTTCTATATCTTCCCAGCCCATAGCGTCAGTTACTGATTTAGCCAATCTAGCACCAATCAAAGCAGCTAAAAGTTCCATTCTAGGTATAGTTCCACATTTTAAAGGACCTATGCGGGATTTCGCTGCAAGAAGGAATAACTCTACACGATCTTTAGTTGCTATCCTCAAAAATATAACAGCAGCATACGCATACTGACTTGCATCACAAAATGTGTGAAAAGTACAACCTTTTAAATTATCTGGGGTGAACTGAATATATCTAGGAATCTGAATTTCTTGTAAACAATTTAATTCATGAAACCATTCAATAAATTCATTTTTTATATCGCTAGTAACTTCTTCATCCCACGTGATTCCTTCTTTCCATGTTTTCTGTAACATCATCTTGGGACATATCATAACTGGAGCAGTAAAACCAATTGGATCAAAAACTTTATGTGCAACTGATAGCATGATTCTTTTTGTTATTTTTTCTATATTTATATCTTTCGTCCAGCTTACGTTAACTTTTAAAACGTCTAGAAGTCTGTTCCATTGTAATCCCAGTACAGCAGTTTCTTCGGTATTTTCGATATTGTTTCTTTCTTCTGTCTGTTCCCATCCTCTCAACTCAAATCCACCTTTAGCCATAAGAGATTTAGAATCAGTTATAAACCTTTCCAATTCTTCCTGTGTGGGGACACTAGCAACGACATTGTCAACATAAAAGCTTCTCAGCAATTGCTGTTTAAGATTGGGGTCGTATTCTTCATCGTTTTTAATGTGATATTCTATGACGGAACCGAGAAGAAAAGGAGAGATTTTGACTCCAAACACCACTCTAGTATGTCGAAACATTCTAATATTTCTTTCTTCTGGATTACTTCACCACAAGAAACGCAAATAGTCCCGATCTTCTTTACGAATAGCTATTTGTAAAAATGCTTTCTTGATATCAGCTACAACACCAAATTTATTTTTTCTAAATCGTAAGAGAATGTCAGGAATTAATTCAATAAGGTTTGGCCCACAATGCAAACATTGATTCAAAGATGGATGGTTCTGCATTCTAGCTGATGCGTCAAACACTGGACGAATGGGAGTTGTACTGCTCTCTTTTATTACTGGTCGATGAGGTAAACAATTTCCATAAAGGTTCATTTCAGCCTGTGGAATTTCCTCTATAATTTGATCATCAAGCCACTCTAAAAGTATTTTTTCATACCTTTGATAAATGTTATCGGAAAGCAACTTGTTTGTAACGTTACTCAATCTTTTCTTGGCTAAACTCAAATTATCAGGTAAAGGTGGTGTATCTTCTGACCATGGCAAAGAAACTTCATAACGATTATCTTCATTCATTTTTACTGTCTGTAAAAAATGCTCTTTAACCTGACGATCAATCTCCATTTTAGATTGTTTTTCAATCGGATCATTTATTCCAAGCAAATCCAATTTCCATAAATCAGCAATCTCTGCTTCCTTTACAAACATAGACGTAACTGACAAAGCTAAATTTTCTTTAGACGCATTATCTTGAGGCACTTTTCCCATTAAGGTCCAACCTAAAAATGTTTCCAGTGCTACTAATCCCGACGAGAGTATTTCTCTACGACCTGTCAGTAATTTTCCCATTACATCAGCTCCAATCAATATTTGAATAGATTCTGGAGTTTCACCAACATCCGTCAAAGTGATGCCTTTTTCCGATAATTCTTTAAACCAGGATCCTTTTCCTACTGGCATAACATTTTCACATATAATGTTTTGATCCAAAACCTCAAAATTACATTTAAAATTTTCTTTCAAATCGCTTAATCTTACCTTGTAGTAATGATGATTATAATCCTTTGTTATGACTCCGCCAAAAAGGGAATGAGAAACTTTTTCTTCTCGAAGAGGTAAATACTTCATTTCTTCGGCTAAATGTTTTAAAATATACGATCTCTGAGAACCTGAGTCCAAAATTAGTCTAACATCTTTCTTTTTGTTTTCGGAAAATATTTTTGCCTTTATCGTCTGAAGGAACCCTTTAGGATTTCTATTGAAATTGGCCATATTTACTTCTTTTCCAGGCGACTTTTCTGTGTCTTCCTCTTTCTTTTCATTCAGCTTATTCTTATCGAGCGTTTGACACATCACAGACGCATGTCTTTTATCACAAAAGAAACACTTCAAGATAGCTCTACATTGCTTCGTTGTGTGACCTGTTGCCAAACATAAAAAACAACATCTTTTGTCCTTCAATATATTCTGCTTTTCATTAAAACTCATCTTCCGTGCCGAAAAGCATTCTGAACTCAGATGTCTTCCTTTGCAAAAAACGCAATTTTTCCTTAAATCTGGTCTTGAAGAAGTTGTTAATAAAGTAGCAGCAGTTGGTAAATATTTAGTACCATCGTTGTGACTTTTGTTTTTTCTAAAGATCGCGTCATCTTTTCTCGCTAAACCAAAACCTGTCACTGCCAAATTAATTCTTTCATCTCCTTCAACTTCAGATTTGAGAAACGCCATTAAATTATCTAGGCGCTCTTTTGCATCAGAACTAACCGAATTCGTATGTGTTCGATTCCACGCTTTCAAAAATTCAGCAGTAAAACAAGATTCTACCATTGGATATAATATTGAAGCACATTTATCCGTTGTGACACCTAACGTCTCAAGAGCTCGTAAATACAACTCAAGTTTATCATACAATGATGTAATAGAAAATTTTCCTTTTGATTGCACAGATATAATTAATTTTAATAGTCGCACATACACTTCAACCAAAAGATCTTCCCTACCGAAACGAGCCTTAAGACTCTCTATAGCTTTGGCATAGTTAGCGCCAGTTGGCGGAAAACTATCAACAACTTCTCGCGCTCTAGATCCAGTGATAGTTGCTTGGATCAAATACTGGAATTTATTTTCTGGCGCAATATCTTGATCATTGTGAATCTGTTCAAACTGGCTCCAAAATGGCAACCATTCCTTTAAATCACCATCAAATTGGCGAAATTCCAACTTGGGCAACGTAAATTTCTTTTTAGAATGATTAGTTTCGTAATCATTTGAAATGTACTCACATTGCATTTGTCCCTGTGACTGAATCTTTGCTAATTCTAATTGATGATTTAATTCCAACTTTTTAAACTCTACTTCCGACTTCTCCTTTAATTCTAGCTTTTTTAATTCTTGATCCGACTTCTCCTTTAATTCTAGCTTTTTTAATTCTTGATCCGACTTCTCCTTTTCTAACTTCTTAGCCTCGTTTTCTTTTTCCTTTCTCTCAGCAACAGCATTGGATAAAATTTCTTGTACAAAAGCGGGATCCTGTTTATATTCATTACTATTCAAAATAATTTCCTTTAGTGTCCCAATCGTATAATCTTGCGGGATTGTTTCCCCAAGCTCTTCTACCACGAACTTTAAGTCGACCTTTTTAAAATTTTTAACGGCTTGAAACATTTTGCATCAAATAAATATTGTAAAATGTCCTGTCGCGCCGGACGTCACAATGTTAATTAAAGCGTTCAAAAAGGATGTTATTTTAACAACCCAGCTTTCAGAATATAATGCGGACGCCAATTATGTATTTATGACCTTATGTACATAAAGAAGTCAATTAACTTCTCAAAACAAAAATAATTTATTTACCGGTAAAGCTTTTTACCTTCTTCCATAAAAATATTCAAACAATAACAAACAATAATTTCTGATTCACGTTACATCATATATAAAAGGTATCACGAGAATAAAGATGAGAGGATAATAACAAATAAATAAACATGGACAATAGATTTAACAATTATGTTGTGGCACAGATGTCGGTACAGATGTCATATTCGCCCCATATTGGCGCGATTTTTTTCTGACGCCAATATCATATAGGCAACGAGTACTTAACTTGCGCCAAAGTGTCGTTATTTTGCTTGATGTGGTAACACGGATTATGTTGTTTATGCTGTTGATGTTTAAGCCAAACTGGCAACCGAAAAAAATCGCGCCAATATGGGGCGAATATGACATCTGTGCCCAAATGATATTATTCAAACACACGAAGCTCAATTTAGTGGAAACCGAGTATAGGAGATTCAATACTAATTTTTATCAATACTAAATCATTATGAATGAGAATTTCGCGAAATTAGTGAGCTTTATCCAAGCTGCTTTTATTTAAAGTAACTTATATTTGGCTGCCAAATTCGGCGATTTCTTAAAGTGCCTGCCATTTTAAGACAACATGGTGCATGCGGCTAACCAGTGAACTTGGTCGACACCTTAGTAATTGCTGTGCACATGCTCACTCACTTCGGAATCGATTGATATATACGAGTGCTGTCGCAGGCAAAAAAATCAGATTTTTCAAAATGTCACCCACATTAGATATTGAAATTGCTATATCTGAGCAATTTTTTAAGATAAAGACATTCAAACAATGCTCCTGAATCCTTATATCAAAGTCAAATACCTAAGAAAGAAACCGTTTTCAATTTCTAATTTTTTTGAACCTCACTTTAAATATAATTTTTTTTAATTTAATGGCCGCCATTTTGAAACAAGATGGCTGATGAAGCTGGCCAGCGAA
This sequence comes from Maratus speciosus, assembly GCA_963932465.1. Lineage (NCBI taxonomy): Eukaryota > Metazoa > Arthropoda > Arachnida > Araneae > Salticidae > Maratus > Maratus speciosus. The sequence goes on along the minus strand of OZ010790.1, from coordinate 222,603,082 downwards.
CTTGGTCGAGATATTGATGTGTACTATCCACATGCCTTCTTACATCGAAATAGGCGAATACGTGTGTTATCGCGTGACAAATACGAGATCGTTTCAAAATGTTAGCCATGCTAGAAATTCAAAGTGCTATAATTCAACCATTTTCTAAGATATAAACAAAAGAACAAATTTTCAGAAACAAAAACTGCTCCGGAATCTTTGTATCAAGGCCAAACACATAAAAAAAATGTTTTTCATTTTCCAATTTTTTAATACCTCATTTTAAATTTATTTTTTTTAAATGGCAGCCCTTTTGAAACAAGATGGCGAATGAAGCTAGCCAAGGAACTCAGTCGAGATATTGGTATGTACTATGTACTGAACAGACCAACTTACATCCAAATCGGTTCATAAATACGCCTGTTATCGCGTGACAAAAATCAGGTCGTTTTAAAATGTCAGCCACAATAGAAATTCAAAATGCTATAACTCAACCATTTTTTTAGATATAGACGAAACAAAAACTGTTCCGGAATCTTTGTATTAAGGTCAAACACATACGAAAAAAATCTTTTTCATTTTCCAATTTTTTGGTATCTCATTTTAAATTTCAATTTTTTTAAATTTTTTAAATGGCCGCCATTTTGAAACAAGATGGCGGATGAAGCTGGACAACGAACTCGGTCGAGATATTTGTATGTACTATGTACACACCAATGTACATCCGAATCGGTTCATAAATACGCCCGTTATCACGTGACAAAAATCAGAACGTTTCAAAATGTCAGCCACGCTAGAAATTCAAAATGCTATAACTTAGCCATTTTTAAAGATATATACGAAACAAAAACCGCTCCCGAATCTTTTTATCAAGGTCAAACACATAAGAAAAAATATTTTTTCAATTTTCAATTTTTCAAATTTTTCTTAAAAATTTAAATGGCCGCCATTTTTAAACAAGATGGCGGATGAAGCTGGCCAACGAACTTGGTCGAGACATTGGTATGTACTATTTATAAACGAAGTTACATCCAAATCGGTTCATAAATACGCCTTTTATCGCGTGACAAAATTCAGGACGTTTCAAAATGTCAGCCACGCTAGAAATTCAAAATGCTATAACTCAGCCATTTTAGGTAGCTTTCATTACAAAAAGCTACCTATTGCAGCCGTTCGGAGGAAAGCGATTTCAAAAAATTTTGGTATATTTTCATCGATCATGACCCCCAGACCCCGAAACCACCCTCCGTTCAAAATTGATATATATATATATATATATATATATATATATATCCATATATATATATATATATATATATATATATATCTGACATATGTCACACTGTAACTCTCGTATTTATGAACCGATTTGGATGTAATTCGGTGTGTACATAGTACACACCAATGTCTCGACCGAGTTCGTTGGCCAGCTTCATCCGCCATTTTGTTTCAAAATGGCGGCCATTTAAAATTTTTTTAAAAATTTAAAATTTTAAATGTGGTACCAAAAAATTGAAAATGGAAAAATATTTTTTTCTTATGTATTTGACCTTTATACAAAGACTCCGGAGCAATTTTTGTTTCGTCTATATCTTAAAAAATGGCTGAGTTATAGCATTTTGAATTTCTAGCGTGGCTGACATTTTGAAACGTCCTAAATTTTGTCACGCGATAAAAGGCGTATTTATGAACCGATTTGGATGTAACTTCGTTTATACATAGTACATACCAATGTCTCAACCGAGTTCGTTGGCCAGCATCATCCGCCATCTTGTTTAAAAATGGCGGCCATTTAAAGTTTTAAGAAAAATTTAAATTTGAAATGTGGTACCAAAAAATTGAAAATTGAAAAAATATTTTTTTCTTATGTGTTTGACCTTGATAAAAAGATTTGGGAGCAGTTTTTGTTTCGTCTATATCTTAAAAAATGGCTGAGTTATAGCATTTTGAATTTCTAGCATGGCTGACATTTTGAAGTGTCCTGATTTTTGTCACGTGATAACAGATGTATTTATGAGCCGATTTGGATGTAATTCGGTGTGTACATAGTACACACCAATGTCTCGACCGAGTTCGTTGGCCAGCTTCATCCACCATCTTGTTTCAAAATGGCGGCCATTTAAAAAAATTTTAAAAAAATAAAATTTAAAATGAGATACCAAAAAATTGGAAAATGAAAAAGATTTTCTTCGTATGTGTTTGACCTTAATACAGAGATTCCGGAACAGGTTTTGTTTCGTCTATATCTAAAAAAATGGCTGCGTTATAGCATTTTGAATTTCTATTGTGGCTGACATTTTAAAACGACCTGATATTTGTCACGCGATATCAGGCGTATTTATGAACCGATCTGGATGTAACTTGATCTGTACATAGTACATACCAATGTCTCGACCGAGTTCGTTGGCCAGCTTCATTCGCCATCTTGTTTCAAAAGGGTTGCCATTTAAAAAAAAAAGTAATTTAAAATATAGTATTAAAAAATTGGAAAATGAAAAACATTTTTTTTGTGTGTGTTTGGCCTTGATAAAAAAATTCTGGAGCAGTTTTTGTTTCTGAAAATTTGTTCTTTTGTTTATATCTTAAAAAATATTGAATTATAGCATTTTAAATTTCTAGCATGGCTAACACTTTGAAACGATCTTGTATTTGTCACGCGATAACACACGTATTCGCCTATTTCGATGGAAGAAGGCATGTGGATAGTATACATCAATATCTCAACCAAGTTCGCTGGCCAGCTTCATCAGCCATCTTGTTTCAAAATGGCGGCCATTAAATTAAAAAAAATTATATTTAAAGTGAGGTGCAAAAAAAAAAAAAAAAAAAATAGAAATTGAAAAAGGTTTCTTTCATAAGTATTTGACCTTGATATAAGCATTCACGAGCATTTTTTGTTTGTCTTTATCTTAAAAAATGGCTCAGATATAGCAGTTTCAATTTCTAATGTGGGTGACATTTTGAAAAACTTATTTTTTGCCTGCGACAGTACTCGTATATATCAACCGATTCCGATGTGAGTGAGCATGTGCACAGCCATTACTAAGGTCTCGACCAAGTTCATTGATTAGCCTCATCCACCATGTTGTCTTAAAATGGCAGGAACTTTAAATAATCGCCGAATTTGGCAGCCAAATATAAGTTAGTTTAAATAAAAGCAGCTTGGATAAAGCTGACTAATTTCGCGAAATTCTCATTCATAATGATTTAGTATTGATAAAAATTAATATTGAATCTCCTATATTCGGTTTCCACTAAATTGAGCTTCGTGTGTTTGAATAATATAAGTTGGCTTTTTTAAAATAAGGAAAATGAAAGCTACCTCTTCCTCCCGGCACTGGCCGGAAGGACTTTTTTAAGATATAGACGAAACAAAAACTGCTTCGGAATCTTTGTATAAAGGTCAAATACATAAGAAAAAATATTTTTTCATTTTCAATTTTTTGGTACCACATTTCAAATTTTAAATTTTTTAAAAATTTTTAAATGGCTGCCATTTTGAAACAAAATGGCGGATGAAGCTGGCCAACGAACTCGGTCGAGACATTGGTATGTACTATGTACACACCGAAATACATCCAAATCGGTTGATAAATACGAGAGTTACAGTGTGACAAATGTCAGATATATATATATATATACATATTGATATATATATATATATATATATATATGTCAATTTTGAAAGGAGGGTGGTTTCTGGGTCTGGGGGTCATGATCGATGAAAATATACCAAAATTTTTTGAAATCGCTTTCCTCCGAACGGCTGCAATAGGTAGCTTTTTGTAATGAAAGCTACCTAAAACGGTTGAGTTATAGCACTTTGAAATTCTAGTGTGGCTGACATTTTGAAAAGATCCGATATTTGTCACGCGATAACGCGCGTATTTATGAACGGATTTGGATATAACTTGGTGTGTACATAGTACATACCAATGTCTCGACCGAGTACGTTGACCAACATCATCCGCCATCTTGTTTCAAAATGGCGGCCATTAATTTTTTTTCTACTTTAATTTAAAATGAGGTACAAAAAAATTAGAATTGAAGAAGATTTTTTTCTTATGTATTTGACCTTGATACAAAGATTCTGGAGCATTTTTCGTTTCGTCTATATCTTAAAAAATGGCTGAGTTATAGCACTTTGAATTTTTAGCATGGCTGACATTTTGAAACGATCTGATTTTTGTCCAGCGATAACACGCGTATTTATGAACTGATTAAGATGTGACAAGGCATGTGCATAGTACATAGCAATCTCCCGGCCAAGTTCGTTTGCTAACTTCATCCGCCATCTTGTTTCAAAATGGTGGCCATTTAAAAATTAAAAAAAAATTAATTTGAAATGAGATACAAAAAAATTAGAAATTGGAGAAGATTTTTTTCTTATGTGTTTCAGCTTGTTACAAAGATTCCGGTTTATTTTTTGTTTTGCCTTTATCTAAAAAAAAGCCGAGATAATAGCAGTTTGAATTTCGAATGTGTGTGACATTTTGAAAAATCTGATTTTTTGCCTGCAACAGCACTCGTATATATCAACCGATTTAGATATGAGTAAGCATGTGTACAGGAATTACTAAGGTCTCGACCAAGTTCATTGGGGAGATTGTTGCACCCATTATGTTGTTTTAAAATGGCGGGCTATAACCGATAATTCGGGTTAATATAATTATTAATATAATTCGGGATATCACCGAATTTGGCGACAAAATATAAATCACTTTAATAAAACCAGCTTTGATAACGCCGACCAATTTGGCGAAATTCTCATTCATATTCTATAGTAACAAAAATTAGTATTTAATCTTCTATAATCGGGTTCCACTAATTTGAGCTCCGTGTGTTTGAATAATATAAGCTGGCTTTTAAAAAATAAGGAATATGAAAGCTACCTCTTCCTCCCGTCACTGGCCGGAAGGACTTTTTTTTTAAGTCAGAAAAATATTTTTTAGCTATTGTTTTGAAGATTTATCATTCACTTTCCATCATTTTTGACAGGGATTATCTACTAGTAAGTTATATTTTATGTCGCAAGGTGGGTGATTTACCTATTCTAGCTGGCCAAAATTATTTTTGGCGTCGATATAGTTGCATCGTCATGAAATTGAAAAATGTTATTGATATTCACTATTGAATGTTAGGTATTGCAAAATGTAGCGTGTAGTAGTCATAATTTCATTACAGGGACATTCAAAAGAATTTCATTACATTACGGCCTATGGGGAAAAATCGTTTGCGGTGTTTCAGAATTTCAAACACTTTGAAATTTATTACATATCTATGAAGTGCACTACAATATGATTGCTATAGAATATGGTATGGATAGCATTTATCGATCATTTACAGGGACACAAAAAAGAATTATGTTATATTACGGTCTATGGAGAAAAATTGCTTGTGGTGTATTTTGTTCATGTTACACTATTTCAAACGTTTAAATTGATATATATCTCCGATGTGCTCTATACGATGCTTACTATTGAATATGATGCGCATAGCATTCATCTTTCATATACTGGGATACCCAAAATAAATCAGTTATATTTCTCTCTCTATGAACAATAATTGACGGAAGTGCGTTTTCAGTTGTGGAACGCTTTTTTAAATTATTAAAATTGCATACTCTTTAGTGTGTATAAATTCTATAAATCATATACAGGGCTGCACAAAACATCTAAAGTACATTTCCGTTTATTGACGGTAATTGCTGACGAGAAATTTTCAACTGTGCTATGCGTTCCCTAACTGTTCTAAATTTTAGCATATTGTGAATTATGTTGTCACATTCGTGTGGCCTCGGAACTCTCACAACCTAACCACCTCTAACGCATCTCTGGAATCTTGAAGTGGACAGTCCGCGGATGCGAGATGCTAGGGGTTTGGGGAAGATGAGAGCAAGATCGAGCCCTTGACCTGGACGGGTGAAAAATGTTTTGGCAACTGGTCGCAGAAACTTAGATATTTAATTATTGAATGCTCTCAGAAACACGAGATAGATATGCAGTGAGCCTAGCCCGTTGATATGCTAATAATTTGTAAATATATTTTTCGTCTTAATGTATTAAATGTTTTCTTGTTTAGAGGCATGCGTCATCATTGATCTCATTAGTAATAATTATTATCGGGAACCACCGCACGGGAAATCGCCTCGTGAGAATTGGCGTAGTCGGTAAGATAGACTGATGAGTGATGAGATTCACGTAGCGTGCCTATATGCATGCCTATGCCCAGTTTAGGGCGGCACAAAGAAGAAAAAAAAAGTCTCGTTTTTTTATGCTTCGACCGATTTGGTGTACCGAAGATTTGCTGATGAAATGGTGGAAGAGATTAAGAAGCAAGCCATTTTAGATGATCTGGACGGTATATTTCTAGTAGAAGCAAGACGGAAGAATACTGGGAGGGACTGGTAAGTGGAGATTTTTTTTTTTTTCATTGTACCAGAAACAGGTATGTTTTGTTAAAGGAATAAAGTTACAGTAATAACGGGTTATTTAATTTAATAATGGTAATTTTAAGGGGAAAAAAGTGGTCGTGGTTGTTTGTTAGAAATGAGTGATGATGGGAATAACCGGTATGTTCATATGTAAATGTGTTCAGATGTTTTTTGTGTATTATTATTATTATTATTATTATTGTATTATATGTTGTGAAAATTGAATTCTCTGCATAAAATAGTTTTATGTCGGATTGATATTAATATATATATATATATATATATATATATATATATATAAATTTTGGTTTAGTTAAGTACCTTAGAATTTTTTTGTTACTGAAAAGTAGGGCTGGAAAATGACTTTTTTAATGAAAGGTAGTAGGACGGATTTAGCTCAGTTAGTTGAGGAATTAGGGGAACAAATCCCGGAAAAGAGAACCAAACTTCAACTCAGTAAAATTATTTTGGGACATGCAGATTATGAGGAGGCTATGATAAAGGAATTGCTAGAACAAATTATAAGCGAACGAAAAAAACTTGAGGAAAAAGAATTATGTGAGGAGAAAACACGAAGCACCCGAGAACATGAAATAAAGGATCGCGTAAAAAACGCAAATTTCGTCAAAAGATCGCGGAAGAACGCAAATTTCGCCAAAAGATCGCGAAAGAACGCAAATTTCGCCAAAAGACCGCGAAAGAGCGCAAATTTAAAAAAAAAGATCGTGAAAGAACGCAAATTTCGTTGAAGGATCGCGAAAAAAACGCAAATTTCGTCAACGGATCGCGACAAACCACTCAAATTTCGTCAAAAGATCGCAAAAACGTAAATTTTATGAAAGGATCGCGAAAAAAACCCACAAATTTCGTCAAAGGATCGTTGAAGAAAACATAAAATTTCGTCAAAGGATCGCGAAAATCCCCCGCAAATTTCTTCAAATGATCGCGAAAAACGCAAATTTCGTGAAAGGATCGCGAAAAAACACCGCAAATTTCATCGCGAAAAAACGCAAATTTGATCAAAGGGCCGCGAAAAAAAACACAACGCAGGGAGAGGATTTTCCTCCTCTACTGTAATCTTTCAGAAAATTCGCTGTGAATTTCAGATTTTTTTTTTTTTAGAATCACACCTGGACATAGTATTTTTCAGATTTTTAAGTGCCCAATCCATGGAATATGGATTAAAGATATTAATAATAACCGAGTTAGTTACATACAAATGGATACTCATAAACAAAATAAATATCTCAGCCCACGACACTTTAAAAAATGAAGAATAGAAACATTAAAAAGCTAAAATAAGTATTTTTTGACAGACTCCTCGCACAAGACATTTTTTAACCGTATTGGTGTAAAAATCTGTATTTTGTAGAAATTCAGTCGGACAGTCTAGTTAAGTTTTTGTATGGGCCAGGCCGAATTTTTAGATTTTATATCGAGCCGGGTCAATAAAATTTATGTATGAGCCGGACCAGACTCGGGCCGAAATTATCGTTTTTTATACCGGACCGAGCAAAAAAAAATTCTACGGGTTGGTTTGCGCTCGGGTGCGGAAAATTCGGCCCTTACAACACCTCTAACAAGAAGTTTGACACTGAAAAAGACCTACAAAGCGTATGTTTTATGTTTTTGTATGGAAATCGATGGTCCATTATCGTTTCAAACGGAGCAAAGACAGAAATGCAGTTAAAAAACTGTACACTGTATAAAAATTAAACTCAAAGCGTGTATACGGCAGGCAGTGATCATTCTCTTAGCCTAAGACATCTCGAAAATGTGATCACTGCCCTTTTTCAAAACAAATGACATAGTTCTCACCAATGCATGTAATGCACGCTTTCACAGTTTTAAAAAGAATATTCGCCGTTTAATTGAATGACTTTGTTGAATAGAATTTGATTCAGCAAAGTCACGGATTTCAAATAAGCTAAAAAGTTTTAATGTTAACTTTAATTTTGATTCATAAAAGCGGCTAATTTGCTTAACAAGTGATTCATATAAGCGGCAATTATAGTAATTTTTGTAGCTGTAGGTGAGGTTTTAATCCCCCCCCCCCCCTTCGCTGCGCCTTTGTCTCCAACAAGAAAACTAGTCGGACGTGGCAATCCCAAAACTTTCTTCTATCTCATACATGGTAATACCTCCTGAAAAAAAAAGCCGGTTAGAGGATTTACACCAAAATCTTATCCACAACAAACTTATGTCAACTTCTAACTGAATCTGAAGTTTCGTGAAAATTTGTGCATTAGTTTTTGAGTAAAGCTATGGCGGAAATCGTAAAGAATTCTGCATAGCAGCGCCACCTGTTGGGCGATATATACCAAAACCTAATAAGCAACAACATAAGTCAACTTGGTAACTGAGTCTGAAGTTTGATTAAAATCCGTTCATTACTTCTTGAGATAAAACTATTGCGGAAATCAGGAAAAATGCAGCATAGCAGCGCCACCTGTTGGGAAATTTACACGAACACGTAGTCAGCGCCAACCCATATCAAGGACTAACAGAATCTGAAGTTTTATGAAAATCCACGCATTAGTTCTTAAGATAGAGCCATTGCGGAAATCGTGAAAAATGTTGTATAGCAGCGCCAACTATTGAGCAATTTATACCAAAACGTAGTAAACATCAACTCATATCAAGGACTAACTAAATCTGAAGTTTCATAAAAAATCCGAACATTAGTTCTTGAGATAGAGCCATTGCGGAAATCGCAGAAAATGCAGCATAGCAGCACCACCTGTTGAGCGATTTGTACCAAAAACTAATCCGCACCAATTTATATCAGGGACTAAACTGAATATAAATTTTTATTAAATTCCGTGCATTAGTTCTTGAGATAAAGCGCCCACAAAATTTGTGTCACATACATACAGACAGACAGACTCACAAACAGACATTTTGTAAAAACATGATTTTCGGGATCTCTGACCCCTAAAATGTGTAAATCCGTCGAAAACCGGAATTCGAAAATTTTCACGAATCCAATGCTTTCTTCTTTTAAAGATAGAAGAAAGTAAAAATGATTTCTTAAATGGAAGAAGACCATTAGAGGTTGTTAGTGCAGACCACCTTGATGTTGAAAACCTTTTTGGCAAAGACAAAGTTGTCGATTTTAACGATGATATAATGGCTTTCTACACAGCTGACATAAATAATAACGTACAGAAGTTAGTCAGGCAGTCGGTATTCTTATTATTTGGTTATCAGTGGGAGGGGGGGGGGGGGGTGTAGAGGAATTTATGGACATTTGTTTGGGACTACAGACCAAACTATTGTCGCCCAGTCAAAATTCCTTAAAATATATACTCTGTTTTAAGGACGACCTCTAATTGTTACTCGAAAGAAGCAGCATATCGGAAGCTAATAAAAACATATCGTTAACTCATTATATTTATTGCATTTTCATTTAACAGGGATATATTTTTCACAGATGTAGAATTACCAGTATCATCAAATTGTTTATATGCCCAAAAGACTCTCTATACCGAAATGCTTAATTTATTAAATCGCTTTCAATCACGAAAAAAAATTGTTAAGTATTAAAAAAGCACCCTAATTACGGATAAACACTGTCATATCGATTGTTGTATTGTAATTTAGAATTATGGAGATTTCGAAATTTGGCAGGAATATATTCCAATGCGGGACAAAGAGCAGAGATATTTTCAAATACAGATTTAGATATTTTAAAATTTAAAGGCATTGTCAGTTACTTCGTCTGACGTATCCGGTATAACCAATAATTATCAGAACAGGAAAACTGATTAATACGGGAATTTTTTTACTGACCTTCCTCTTGCGCTTTTTCGAAGGCGTTTTTAAAAAATAGGAGGGAATTGTGGTCCCTGACTTAGAGACAACAGGTCTTTTTTTAATTTCACTTGAACGATGTCATAGGCAAACCCGTCTTCAATGAAAATTAAATGCGAAAAACTTTTGCATACATTTTAATATACATAGTTATTAAACTTTAGTGAAATAATGAGGATTCTAGAAGACTGTACTTTTAACTTATGTTATACACTTGTGGACGATACGGTCTGCGGAAATTACGCTACTTTGTGTAATTGCCATAAAATACTTATTTTGTTTAATGAAAATCGTCGCATGATTTAAAATATGACGATACTTTTCATTAGGGATAGTTTTTCGTGCGGAATAACAATAAAAAAGTGTAATACCTAAAACAATATAAATTATCTCAAAGCAATCGTTCTTCTAGCAACAGTTCGTTCTGCTATTGACCACATGACTTCAAAATTCACACAAGCAAATGAACTGGCCTTTAATTTTTAGTATCACATGTGAGCTACTATAGTACTGTGGTTACGCTTGTTCAGCTAGCCACATTTCCGTTGCGAAAGATTCAAAAGTTCTCTCTAGGTCATGGTGTGTTGCTGAAGTATTTAAATAAACACAGACAAGTTAAAACTTAAACAATAAAAACATTATTATTAAAACAGAAAAATATGTTAAGGATCAGCACTTCATGAACGAATGTCAGACAACTCTGCGTGGGCAGCAGCAACAGACTGGCCGTCAGTTACAGGTAAGGAGCCAACTCCTTTTTATGTTGAGTTGAGTTGAGTTGTAGAAAACAAATGAAATAAAATAAATGTTAATGTATAAAATTAAAACAGTTCAGGTTGTAGTATTAAAACAGTTCAGGTTGTATTTAACCCGGTACAGTACCCCCCCCCCCCCCCCACAAGTACCCAAGGTACTGACAACTTCACAAGTAGCGAGGGTTAAACCTCACAGTTCTATCAGAACGGGTAGTTGTTTTGGAAGGCAGAGGTGGTGTCACCACAACAGGCTCATCTTGACTGACAGTCTCAGCTGGCGGGTTGTTTGGATTTATCCCTGGAGATGTAGCTGTTAAATCCTCTTTTATGAGGAATGCCGGTTTGAGGCGGTCAATATTAATCACTTCGTCTTTTCCATTTATCAGCACAGTAAAGTGTTTAGCTGTGCGTTTAATTACTCGGAAGGGTCCATTGTATGGCTGAGTCAATAGTGCTTTGACGGTGTCATTGCGCACCAAAACATGTGTGCACGTCTCCTGTGATGGATGCACAAAAGGGGTTTTGTTGGAATGTGCTGACGTTGGCACTGGAGTTAACTGGTGCATGATGTCACACAAATGTTGGAGGAAAGTTGCAGGATCAACACGAGGCAGTTCTGAGGGGTTAGAAGGCTGCAGAAATTCAGCAGGTAAGGTTAATGTTGTGCCATACAGCATCTCAGCACACGTACCCTGGAGATCACCAGGGATGCACCATCTTTATAAGAGGTGCGAATGCCCAGAAGAACAATGGATAAAGATTCAGTCCATCGTGCATGGTTGTGGCACTTCAAGGCTTGCTTCAGCGTACGGTGGAAGCGTTCCCCAAGGCCGTTACTGGCTGGATGATATGGGGACGTCCTGATGCGATGGATGCCTAAAATCTTTCTTAAAGACAAAAACAGGTGGGACTCAAATTGTCGACCTTGGTCTGTGGTGACAAATTTTGGAACACCGAACCTTGAAATCCAATGGTTCACAAAAGTTTTAGCAGTGGTGTCAGCAGTAATGTCCTGCACAGGAATAGCTTCTGGCAACGGGAAAAACGGTCTATAAATGTGACCAGGTAGGTATAACCTTCTGAAGGAGGTAACTGTCCCACGATGTCAACATAGACATGCTCAAACCTTTCTGATGAGACAGGAAATTTTTGTAGAGGACTATGAGTATGCCGTTGGATTTTAGATTTCTGGCAACTCATGCATGAACGTGCCCACTTGGCAATGTCCTTTGCCATTCCGTGCCAAACAAATTTCTGTTGGATCAGTTTTTTGGAAGCTCTGATGCCAGGATGGGACAAATTGTGTAAACTTTGGAACACAATGTAGCGGCGCTTTTCTGGAACATATGGTCGAATTTTGCCAGTGCTGACATCACAATATAGCGTTGTGTCCGGGGCAACATGCAATTTTTGGAAACGGAGAGATGTGTCAGGATTTGACAATAATTTCGTCAATTCTCTATCATTGGCCTGTTCTGAAGCCATGGAGGAAAAATCATCATTGGTTAAGCCAATCTCATTTATGCGAGACAAAGTGTCAGCCACAATATTTTTAGATCCGGAAACATGCTGAATATCAGTCGTAAATTGCGAAATAAAATCAAGTTGTCTGAGCTGTCGTGGGGAACTGGACTCTGACATTTTTGAAAAAGCATAAGTTAATGGACGATGGTCGGTATACATTATAAAATGCCTTCCTTGCAATGTATGTTTAAAATGTTTAACAGCCGAATGAATTGCAAGAAGCTCTCTGTAATAGGTGCTGTAATTTTGCTCAGCTGGGCTGAGCTTACGTGAAAAAAAGGCAAGAGGTTGTAATTTGTTATCATACACAACGTTTAATACAGCCCCAATAGCTAAATCTGAAGCATCAGCACTTAAGGTTAACTGTTGATGGGGAGCATGGTATGCAAGAGTTGCACAATTTATGAGATCTTGTTTACAAGCTTCAAAAGCCTGTGTCAAAACACTGTTCTACGGTACCAGACGTTTGTCATTCCTTTTTGAATCTTTGAGTAATTCATGTAAAGGGGCTTGAGTATGGGCAGCATGAGGAATGAAACGTCGATAAAAATTTACCATAGCCAGAAATCGTCGCAAATCAACAATTGTTTGGGGTTTTGGGAAATTGGCAATAGCCTGAGTTTTTTCGGGAAGCGGTTGCACACCAGAAGGTGTTATGAGGCAGCCAAGAGAAGAAATAGAAGATTTTCCGAGAATGCATTTTGCGGGATTTAATTTTAACCCATGCTGCTGCAGGCGATCAAGGACTTGCCGAAGATGGAATTCATGTTCCTCCTCATTTTCTGACGCAATGAGAATGTCATCTAAATATGGGATGCAAAAATCCAATCCTTTTAAAACTTCATGCATATATCGCTGACAAATCTGGCCTGCCTTCCTTAAGCCGAAAGGAGTAAACACAAACTCGAAAAGGCCAAAAGGAGTAGTTACTGCGGTTTTGGGGATATCGTCGGGATTAACAGGAATTTGGTGGTAAGCACGGGCTAAATCTAATGTGGTGAACATTTTTTTCCCATGAAATAGCTGTGTACAATCCTGAATGTGGGGTAATGGGTATCGATCCGGTATCGTGGAAGCATTTAAACGACGGTAATCTCCACATGGTCGCCAGGTGCCATTCGCCTTGGGAACCATATGTAGTGGACTCGCCCATGGGCTTTTTGAAGGCCTAACAATGCCCTGTGACATGAGGAATTCAAACTCTTGACGAGCTGCTTTTAGGAGCTCCGGCGATAGACAACGCGGTTTGGAAAATACAGGGGGGCCTTTGGTCTCTATATGATGATAAATTGGATGAGCTTTATTTACTTTGCATTCCCGTGAAGGGTTAGTTAATTCGGGATATTCTGCTAAAATTTTGTGAAATTTGGTAGAGCCGATAAGTACACTTAGGGTACTGCTCCCAGGAAGAATTCTAGCGATCTTTCCCTGAGACGACAATAAGGTTTCTGCATCAATTATACAATTGTTTTTTGCGTCAACGAGCAAATTGAATTTTTTCAGAAAGTCCACGCCAATGATTGGTTGATTTACTTTTGCAATGACAAAAGGCCAGGTGAAATTTCTGCGCAAATTTAAATCAAGATTCAAACGTTTTGTGCCAAATGTTTGTATTTGTGTTCCGTTTGCCGCATAGAGGACTAAACCCTCATCTACATGACTGTTTTTAAAGTAATTTGCTGGCAAAACAGAAATATCAGCCCCGGTATCCATTAAGAAATTCAATTTTGAAGTAGGGTCGGCCAAAAGAATGCGATTAACATGGCGGTCGCTATTATGGCCATGGTGCGATCGCCGGTCTAGTTTTCCGTGCGAAAGGAACATGGGGGAGTGCATTTCCTAGCCTTAGAGCCGAAATTTGTGTGGTAAAAACAAAGATTATTTGAAGGTTCTTTATAACGCCCCCTGGATCGACTGCGCCGGTAATTATTTTCATGAGGACGATGCTCTCTCGAGCGACTCCGTTGGTTAATTTTTGTGGTTAACTCGTTAACCTGTTGGGTTAACTGTGCGATTTGCAATTCCAGGGACGAGGCATTGGTGGTTGGGACTTTAGTTGTTTCATTTATTTGAGGAGCTGCCAAGTCATGAATTTTGTCAGCAACAGGAGCAAGTTTTGATAATTCATCACTCAATGCGCCAACAATGCTACGCATAGTTGGGGGCAGACGTGAAAGCCAAAGATATTTTAATAAGGGTTCTCCAACCGTATCGCCAGCCAGGGTTCTCATACGAGCGAGTAATTGAGATGGGCGTAAATCACCGATCTCCACACCCTGCAATAAGGTAGGAATGCGCGATTCCGCACTCTCTGAATGTGAATCGATTAATCGTTTTTTGAGAGACCCGTATGGTCGATCGCTTGGCGGATTTGTAATGATATCGCTGACTGAGATGAGAACGTCAGCGTCAACCGCCGCCACAACATGATTAAATTTTGTCACTTCACATGTGATTTTAGCTAACGAAAATTGGGCTTCCAGGCGCAAAAATCATAACGAGGGATTTGTCTTCCAGAACGGTGGGGGTTTAACACCTACATGAGAAACCTGACTAGCTACATCATTTGCAAGATCGTCCGGCATGATTATGAAAAGATATACGTAAATACAATGAACAGTAAAATATAAATACAAGTACAAGAAAAAATAAATATACACAAAATTATATACAATACATTATATTAAAAAAACTCTCTTGCATTACGATATGATTCGTTAAAATGAGCCGAATTAGAGCACCTGTGACAGAGCGAAAAATTTTGATGTATCAATAAACATGACTACCGGAAAGAATTTGATGATATATAAAAATATGGGGGTCAAATATAAGAAAATAACGGACTTTCCGACCATGATGAGCTCAGACACTGATATATTTGCACGCGGCACCGCACACTCGCGTGTTTAACTGCAGAAAATATACCACACGGCCCCGCACACACGTGTGGCAAATGTATCACGAAATATAGCCTCTGTTGGCTGTGGAGACATCTGTTAGATCAATCTAAGTAATAATTGTGAAAAACTTATGCCTCCTCGTTCGGATCCAATACGATCACTTGACGGCGAGTTCAAATCATTTTAAGGTCACCAGTGTGGTTACGCTTGTTCAGCTAGCCACATTTCCGCTGCGAAAGATTCAAAAGTTCTCTCCAGGTCATGGTGTGTTGCTGAAGTATTTAAATAAACACAGACAAGTTAAAACTTAAACAATAAAAACATTATTATTAAAACAGAAAAAATATGTTAAGGATCAGCACTTCATGAACGAATGTCAGACAACTCTGCGTGGGCGGCAGCAACAGACTGGCCACTGGCCGTCAGTTATAGTTACAGGTAAGGAGCCAACTCCTTTTGATGTTGAGTTGAGTTGAGTTGTATAAAACAAATGAAATAAAATAAAAGTTAATGTATAAAATTAAAACAGCTCAGGTTGTATTTAACCCGCTACAGTACTATAGATGAAAATGATCGCGCATAATTACTTTCTTCTATCTTTACAAGAAGAAAGAATTGAATTCGTGATAATTTTCGACGGATTTACATATTTTAGGGTCAGAGATCCCGAAAAACATTTTCTTTTTACAAAATGTCTGTCTGCGAGTCTGTGACTGTCTGTCTGTATGTATGTGACACAAATTTTGTGAGCGCTCTATCTCAAAAACTAATGCACGGATTTTAATAAAAATTTATATTCAGGTAGTCACTAATATAAATTGGTGTTGATTAGTTTTTGGTGTAAATAGCCCCGACAGGTGGCGCTACTATGCTGCATTTTTCGCGATATCTGCAACAGTTCTTCTCAAGAACTAACGCACGGATTTTCATCAAACTTCAGATTCAGTTAGTCCTTGATATGAGTTACGGTCATGTTAGCCCAAAATGTGCGGATAGTGAAGAATGTCCCAAGTGTGCAGGTGATCATGGATTAAAAGATTGTACAAAAACTGAAGAAAGTTTTATCAATTGTATTAGACGGGATGATGATACGGATAATTCTCATAGAGCTTGAGGTGACTTCCGCCGTTCTACAATAATAAACATTTTTTAATTAACAAGCAGGGGTGCCCAGAGAGGGGTTTGGTGACTCAAAATGCGTTATAAAATTTATTTTTGGGGGGGAATTTAGAGAAAAAGTACATTTTTGGGGGGATTTTTAAAATCTGAATACTATTTCCCCCCCTTTTTTTTTCACTATTAAGAAAGTTTTTGATTTTTTTAATGTCACTTTTAACTTCTTTTCAACATTCAATTTCCAGAAATGGTCGTGTTTTTTTAATTCTTTAAATTCTAGATAAGGGCAATAAGAACTGATTTTGCATCTTAATATCTTTGAAAGTGCGGGAATAAAAAAAATACTTGGTATACAGGTGGGAAAATGTTTAACACATTCTGAAAGGCAATTAGGACCGCAAGACGTGATAACAGGAATAGCTTTCCAAAAGCGTCTTAAGTAATTTATTATATTGTTTGACAGGGTCGAATCGTACAGTCCGAGTGCAAAAATACATTCTTGATGGGTATGATAAGAAATAACAACAAAATAAGCATTTCAGAGGAAGAGACAACGCTAAAATTACTTGACGATTTTCAGAAAACTAGGATTTAAGTACAGTATATTTTAGTGATGTTAGAAGAGTAGTATTGTATGTCATTAAAACAGTATAAGGTAAACAACCTGTACAGAGAAAAAGACTTCCTGCTAGTGATGGGCGAAAACGAGATGTTTTTATAGATTTTATCGATTGTATGGACATCTTGATATTTTTTGATTGTGCAAAATTTTTCTCGATGACTCCAGTTTGCCAATTGCTTTTATACCATACCCGATTCGATTTTATCAAGAATCGTCTGCCTGAAAGCTGAAATCAGTCGGGTTAATAAGGACTAGATGACTACGCCCGCTAGTGCGCCCCTTCTTTAATCAGGGCCTCTAATTTACACGCAATCTTGTAATATGAAATCTCACACTGGGTCCCCGCTGCATACTGCACCGTATAGAAGGCGTGGTGTGCACACACTGCAAAATCTTGTAAATAAAAAAAATCTCGAACCGAACGAACCTCGAACCGGATCCTTTGGGGAGTCAAAGGGCGGGCACAGGAGCTGCATAATATGAATAAGTGGTCACAGGGATTTCCAACGATATATCACATGAGGGTTATAGGCAAAATTTAGAAAAGTGTCCCCGGGAGGGCAAAGTGGAGGAAGGGTCATCGGAGGGGTATAACATCAATAAGTGGTCACAAGCCTTTCCAACCAAATGTCACATGAGGGGTCTTGAGCTAAATTTGTAAAAATGCACACCGGGGTGACAAAGTGGGGGAAAAGGGGCGCGGGAGGTGCATAACAGGAGTAAGTGATCACAGTCCTATCAAACAATACGTCACATGAGGGGTCTCAGCTAAATTTCCAGAAGTGCCACCCGTGGGGGAAAAGTGAGGGGAGGGACACCGGAGGTGCATAACATCAGTAAATGGTCACAGGCCTTTCCAACCAAATGTGACATGAGGGGTCTCGAGCTAAATTTATAAAAATGCCCCTCCCACCGTGAGGGCAAAGTGGGGGGAGGGGCGCTGGAGGTGCATAACATGAATAAGTGGTCACAGTCCTTTCATACAAAATGTCACATGAGGGATCTCGGTTAATTTAGAAAAGTGCCACCCTGGGTGTCAAAGTGAGGAAAGGGGCATGGTAGGTGCTTAATATGAATAAGTGATTGCAGGACTTTCTAATGATATATCACATGAGGGGTGTCGGCAAAAATTAGGAAAGTGCTCCCCCCCGGGGTCCAAATATCGCAACCCCCCAGGTTTCAGCCCCCTTTTAGAAATTTCATATATTATAATATTTTTCGGAAAACTCCTTAAAAAATTCGAATTAAAATGATGAAAACGCAAAAAAGTTCAAAAACTGGGGCCAAATTGGGAAGGGGAGAAGAAAGTCTCATAATATGAAAGAGTGATCCGAGGGCTTTCCAATGATATATCACATGAAGGGCTTAAAAAAGGTTGAAAATCCTCCCCCCCCCCGGTTTGTTCACTCTTTCGGCCCGTAATTCACGCATGCCCCACTTTTAATTTTTTATATTTAATAAATAATATCTACCGGAGGACTCCATAAAAAAAAACACATCTAAAATTATATTCATTGTAGAAATCACTACGGTTTTAAAAAATTGTTCGCCCCCCCCTCCCCCGCACCCTCCTCTTTGAAATTTTTATATTTAATAAATAGTATTTAACAGAGGGTTCCAGGTATGTGACAGCTTGATAGGGCTAAAATAAGAGAAACTTTGAATATTACGGCTTCATTTCACAGCTCATTGTCATGCCTCTTTCTCTATCTCGTCTCGATAAATCTTCTCACATCTCTTCTCTGCCGAGAACGAGAAATTGAATTCTCGTTCTCGGCAACCTATGAAAAGGCACTAATCGAGAACAACATATCGAGAAGCGAAGAAAATAGATTTCTCATTCTCGGCCAACATACGAAATGTTGAAAAGCGCGAGAGGAATAATCGGGAAGTCAAAAGTCGAGATGCCGGTGAAAAATCATCGAGATGAGATTTGCGGAAATGTCAGAGAAAGAGAGAAATGAAGCTTTCAGAGTCAACTTACTGCATTTCTGGTTTAAGTCATAGTTTCTCGAAGGAGTGCATTTGCTTATCCAATCTCTTTTTGTTATTAACCGATATGAGTTAGGAGGTATAGTGGTTTATTTATTCAGTTCTGCATAGTCCTAATTTCAATAATTACTGTTGAATTTAGTAGTGTCATTTTGCCTCGAATTTTCAATGTTTCTCTAACTTTAGCTCTGTCAAGCTGTCCCATACCTGGGGCCCTCAGATAAATATTATTTATCAAATATAAAAATTTCAGAAGAGGAAGGTGAGTGAATTCTGGAAGGTGCGAGAATGGACCGATGGGGGATTAATTTTCAAACTTTTACCGAACCCCTCCTGTGACATATCATCGGAAAGCCCTTTGACCACTCTTTCATATTATGAACGTTTCTCCTCTTGGAGTAAATTTCGGGAAGGGGAAGCAGTAAGGGGATGATTTTTTTAAATCGTTGCGATTTCTACAAGAAATATAATTTTAAGTGCGTTTTTTTTTATGGAGCCCTCCGGTAAATATTATTTATTAAATATAAAACTTTAAAAGTGAGGGTTGCATGATTTCCGGGTGTATTCTGGTAAGAAAGAGTGAACCCATGTGTGAGGGGTAAATTTCAAACTTTTTGGACCCATCATGTGATATGTCATTGGAAAGTTTTCGGACCACTCTTTCATATTATGAATCTTTCTTCCCTCCTCCCCAATTTGGCTTCCCGGGTGAGGCGCTTTTCGAACTTTTTTGAAATCGTAGCGTTTTTATCATTTTAGATCGGATTTTGTTACGGAACCCTCAGAGGAATAATTTATAATACATTAAAATTTCAAAGAGAGGGGGGAGAGCGTATTTCGGAGCGCGCAATAGTTGGAATCCTGGGGGCACTTTTCTATATTTTGCCATCACCCCTCATATGATATATCATGGAAAGCTCTGTGACTATTACTTCATGTACATACCTGCCGCGCCCTTCTCTCCTTTGACCCCGCGGGGGGGGGGCACTTTTCTAAATCTAGCCGAAACCCCTCATGTGATATATCGTTGGAAAGCCTTATGACCACTTATTCATATTATGCATTTATTGCTCCTCCCCTACTTCCCCCTCAGGGGGGTTGTTTAATGCATTCCAGTAGATGGTCTTCTAATAAAGGGGAAATCATAGAACTAATCTCAAATGACGTAAAAACATCAATAAAAAATATTGATACTATTTACCATCCTTTCAGTTCATGTTTTTGCCACTAGGGGTGCTTTTTATTCTAATTTCTTTGGACAATTTGCTGCTAATTGTCGAAAAATTCTAATTATTGATATTAAACTCTTCTTACCGTTTCATACCTACTCGCGACTTTTCAACTTTTTGCAACCAAACAACGCCATTACATGACTTTTTCACTATTATGGCTCCATTATAGCCTCCCTTCGGTTTGTTGTTTTTTAAATCCATCTCTTTTCAGTTACCATGTATTTACTAAATACTGCTTTATAAGCATATAAAAACAATGATTTTAATAAACGATTGTAAAACATCTGGATTGCAGGTTCTCGGAAGTAATCGATGACTATATCGATTATGTTTTTTACCGATTACGATTTTTTTTATTGGTCCACGAATTATTTTAGGGGGAAGGGATAAATTCATAGAAAAATTAGAATTTTTTGGGAGGGAAAGGAAGATTAATTACTAGGTAATAAGACTGAAAAATTATAGTGTGAAAGAAAAACATACCTATACAGAATACAGGGGCTTAGAATAGATTAGGACTATGTTTTAATGGTATAATGTCTGCCATTTTATAAGAATCCGTACTTGTATAAGAGTATATTGTATGTTGTTAAAGCAGTATAAAGCAACACTTGTACTGATATAAACGCTTCAATTCACAGTTTATTTTAGGGTTGGGGGTGATTTAGAGAATTTTTTTGGGAGGGTAAGATTAAACTGTATGACTAGATAGTATTAAAAAAATGATTGGGAAATCTTAAGCGTTAATGTTTAATCTTAAACAAGGGCGTATGTACATGCAAATATATTTTATATGCGTTTGATATAAACGACTCGTCTTTAATATTTTAGTTTTCTTAAAACAATATGCAATTTTTGTATTTAAGATTTATTTTGTAATAATTTAAAAGATTTTTATTTTAAATACTTGTAAGTAAATCTTTATTTTCATAAAAAAGTAGCTTTATTTATTAAAACGTATGTAGTGAACACGGGCTTGTCAGTCAGGACTTATAAATGTGAAAACAATCAGATTGCTAATAAGAAAAAATGTATCTTTTATTATTTATTACGCTGTTAAAACTTTTATTTCATGTTTGTATGACAGTACATAAGAATACTATTATTAAATAATTTAATAATAAGAATATATTTTGCAATTGATTTTCTGTTTAGGGGGGGACTCAGTATTAATGTATGAAGATTTTTGGGGGGGAATTTGCGTCATTGGGTTTGGGGGGGATGGTCACCACTGTTAACAAGTAGGCGACAGATGGCGCCACATACGCTACTTTGAAAAGACCTTTTGGAACAGAAGAGAAGAGAGGCAGTTGTGAACTGATCGTCGCTGTTGTTGCACGCGCTAAAAAAACGATTGACTCCACCGTTTATACAATGTGCATGTCACATGGAGAAATTCTTATCTGTTAACTTATTTTTTTATTTGTAATTTCTAATTAAATGAGTGTATAAATTAGCAAGCTTATTATTAAGTCTAAAGTAACGCACTGCTATCATTATGATAGATTTATAATTAAACAAGATTAAAACGGATTGAATATCCGTAGTGAGGTGAGAAGCTCGATCTAATGACATCCTCAACTGGTGACTGGACTAAAACAAGCCCTTCTGATCGCTTATGATGGAAGTTTACCAGGTGTGCAAAGCTGCAAAAATCAACGGTATGTGCCATTTTCTGTGTTAATATGTGGTATTCTCTGGCCAACTTATTTAATTTATTAATGATTTTATATAGTTAAAATTTTTCGAGCCCAACATCCTTAATGTTCAAAATATTATTGCTAAATTGTGTATTTATTTAATTAGTGCTCTATCTATCATTTATTGCCCAATTATACTTTCACAATGCCTGATGATAGTATTGCTGCTCCGCCAGAAAATCTTGCTAGGGTAGCTGTTAAAATTCCTCCCTTATGGAAAAGTAATATTTCGGTATGGTTTGTACAAGTCGAAGCAAATTTTGCCGTCGCGCAAGTAACAAACGACGTTACAAAATATAATTATTTATTATCTGCTATCGATACTGATACTTTAAGTGCAGTAATAGATTTAATTCTAAATCCGCCTCAGGATGATAAATATACTGCTTTAAAAGATAGACTAATTAAAGAATTTTCTGATTCGCAGTCTCAGCAAATTCGTAAATTACTTTCCGAATTAGTGTTAGGTGATAAAAAGCCTTCTGTTTTGCTGCGGCAAATGAAAGAATTAGCGCAAAATTCAGTTTCCGAAGACTTTCTAAAAACAATTTGGCTAGAGCGTTTGCCGACACATACACAAGCGATTTTGTCAGTTTCAAGCGCTGCTTTACAGGAACTAGCAATCTTAGCTGACAAAATAAACGAAATTAAATCGGAATCTGCTGTGTATGCCGTTTCTAAACCCGTTGAAACTTCGCAAAGCGAACAAAACGCAGTCTCAAAATTACAAACGCAGATCGACCAATTAACACTGCAAATTTCAGAATTATCCAAAAATGTGTTTAGGCGATCGATGTCTCGCGGGCGGCCGCATTACAGAGAAAGGCACTATAGTCAAAATAGACGGTTCAGGAGTGCCGATCGTAAACAAGATTCATCTGATTCATCCTCTGGTTTATGTTATTATCATCATAAATTTGGTAGTGAAGCAAAAAAGTGCCGCGAACCTTGTACTTTTAACGAAATTCAAAAAAACTAGTGGCCGCTGCTAGGTCAACAAGCGAAAATACCCTTGGCGTAGCAGCATTAGAACAATGTAGATTACATGTTTTTGATAAAAACTCTGGTTTAAAATTTCTAATTGACAGCGGTAGTGATATTTCTTGTATCCCCGCCTCAAAGCAGTTAAGTAAACAAAACCCTTCTAATTATCTTTACGCTGCAAATAATTCCAAAATTCCTGTTTATGGAAACAAACTCATGGACCTAAATATTGGCTTGAGAAGGAATTTCAGGTGGTCATTCGTTATTGCAAATGTCTCTTGCCCTATAATTGGAGCCGACCTTTTAAGACATTTTGCTTTGCTTGTAGATTTACACAAATTCCGATTAATTGATTCTGTAACTGGATTGTCCACTAAAGGTGAACTCACTTGCACAACTCAGTCCCAAATTAAACTGATTTCTGAAGACATGTCTTTTAAAACTATATTTGAAGAATTCCCAGACCTCTTAAACCCCATTCCAAATTTTAAGAAACCATCATGTCATGACACAGTTCATCACATAGAAACTACGGGACCTCCACTTTATTCCAAACCTCGCCGCTTACATCCAAAAATTTTAAAGGAAGTTAAAAAAGAATTCCAATATCTTATGGATGAGGGTATATGTCGCCCTTCAAAATCTCCATGGGCATCCCCTATTCATGTTGTACCAAAACCGGATGGTTCTTACAGAGTTTGTGGTGATTATCGACGGTTAAATTCAGTAACTCTTCCGGATCGTTACCCAATACCTCACATTCATGATCTTACAAATATTCTCCATGGAAAGAAATTTTTTTCAAAACTAGATATAGTCCGCGCTTATTTTCACATTCCTGTAAATGAAAAAGATATCCCTAAAACGGCAGTAATAACTCCTTTTGGAAGCTTTGAATTTCTGTATTTAAACTTTGGGTTAAAATGTGCAGCAAACACGTTTCAAAGATTTATTAACGAAGTTCTTTACGATCTTCCATTTGCTATCGCTTATTTAGATGACATTTTAATTTTTTCGGAAAACGAATCTGAACACCTAGAACATATACGAGCTGTTCTGAGCAGACTTTCTAAATACGGACTAAACATAAATGTTTCAAAAAGTGTTTTCAAACAAACTAATGTATCATTCTTAGGGCATGAAATTTCTCCAACCGGAATTCGGCCTCTTCAATCCAAAGTTGAAATTATTAAGCAATATCCGCGACCAGAAACTCTTTTGGAACTTCGCAAATACATTGGATTATTCAATTATTTTAGACGTTTTTGTCGCAATGCTGCAATTATTCTCGCACCCTTAACAGATTTGTTGCGAGGAGCCAAAAAGAAAGATTCAACCCCTATTGATTGGTCCGAAAATGCTATAAATTCTTTTGAAGCTTCAAGAAAAGCCTTAACTGACGCAACTCTTGCATTTCCTACAAACGATGGCCAATTAGTGCTTCATTCGGATGCTAGTGATTTTGCTATTGGTTCTACATTAAGTTTAGAAACAGAAAAAGGCCTAAAACCACTTTCATTTTTTTCCAGACGTCTAAATGAAACACAATTAAAATATTCTAGTTTTGATCGTGAGTTGTTAGCGATTTATGAATCGGTTAAACATTTTAGACACTTTTTGGAAGCCCGTCAGTGCACCATCTACACTGATCACAAACCTATTGTTTATGCATTTAAAAAAAGAACTGATAATTACACTAACCGACAAAGTCGGTGGTTATCATTTATATCAGAATTCACCACTGATATACAATTTGTAAATGGAAACCAAAACACGGCAGCAGACGCACTATCTCGAATTAATGAAATACAAATGCCTACTCCTATAGATTACAACAAGTTAAGTATCGAGCAAAAAGAGGATGCAGAACTTAAAGACCTTATGCAAAGCGGTCAATCCAGTTTGGAACTCAAATTAATCACCCTTCCTAATTCTACAACAGAAATTTATTGTGACATTTCTAGAGGCAAAGCACGCCCATATTTAACCCCTACCTTTAGAAAACAGGCATTTTGGAATTTACATGCACTTTCCCATCCTGGAACTAAAAGTAGTGTAAATCTATTGCGACAAAGATTTATTTGGCCTTCCCTAGCTAAAGATTGCCGAACTTGGGCTCGTGAATGTTTGGATTGTCAACGCTCCAAAATCACTAGGCACACGAAAACTGAGTTGGGAAAATTTGACCTTCCAACAGATAGATTTTCACACATACATTTAGATATAATTGGGCCTTTACCAGAATCAAATGGTAAAAGGTATTGTTTAACTGTAATTGATAGAGCAACACGCTGGCCAGAGGCATATCCACTAAGTGACATAACGGCACAATCAGTTTCATTTGCACTTCTCTCCGAATGGATTGCTCGTTTTGGTTGTCCTGAAAAGATCACCACTGATCAAGGCCGACAGTTTGAGTCTGAACTTTTTAAACAATTAGCTCAACTGCTAGGTGCTAAAAAGTACCGATCATCCCCATACCACCCACAGAGTAATGGGATTATTGAAAATTGGCACAGGCCCCTAAAATGTGCATTAAAAGCTAGACGAACTGAAAAATGGACCGAGGTACTGCCAACAGTGTTACTTGGGTTTCGCGCTGCACTGAAAACAGACCTAAAAGTTTCACCAGCAGAACTTGTTTTTGGGTCTGCACTCCGACTGCCTGGGGATTTTTTTGACGACAATTCCCTTATTAAAAGCCCTGAAGAATTGGTCCAGCGATTAAGGAACATTTTCCAGGATTTCAAACCACTGCCAACAAAGTCCCATCATCGCATAAAACCTTTTGTATCACAGGACCTCAACACGTGTACCCATGTATTTGTGCGCCACGCCGGTATGCAACAATCCCTCCAACCACCTTATGATGGACCTTTTGAGGTCATCCAGCGAGGTGATAAACTTTTTAAAATAGCCATAAAAGGTAAAATTGTCAACATTTCACTGGATAGACTGAAGCCGGCCTTCTTAGTGAACGACGCACCTACCCCTGAATCAACAGCCTCCATCCCTGAACCCTCAACCTCTGAGACAAGGGCTTCAACTTGTGACTCGGAACCGTCTCGTACCACACGATCTGGCCGAACTGTCCGATTTCCAGATCGTTTAGTAGAACATTGACATATCGTTTGCACTAGGAAGGGGGTGTTGAGGTGACTTCCGCCGTTCTACAATAATAAACATTTTTTAATTAACAAGTAGGCGACAGATGGCGCCACATACGCTACTTTGAAAAGACCTTTTGGAACAGAAGAGAAGAGAGGCAGTTGTGAACTGATCGTCGCTGTTGTTGCACGCGCTAAAAACACGATTGACTCCACCGTTTATACAATGTGCATGTCACATGGAGAAATTTTTATCTGTTAACTTATTTTTGTATTTGTAATTTCTAATTAAATGAGTGTATAAATTAGCAAGCTTATTATTAAGTCTAAAGTAACGCACTGCTATCATTATGATAGATTTATAATTAAACAAGATTAAAACGGATTGAATATCCGTAGTGAGGTGAGAAGCTCGATCTAATGACATCCTCAGAGCTGATAGCATGGAATGCTCATGCTACCAAGAATATCGTGCTGAACTTCTTTCCAAACGATTATAATAGCGAACGGAGTTGTTGTGAGTGGTGGCGCAGATAGTTTGGTGATAGTTCAGATCAACTTGCATCACTGCTCGGATGCAAATAATGCTTTGGCATCATATGCGGAGAGTAGTGGTGCTAATTTCTTTTTATGTCAGGATCCTTATACATATAATGGTCTTTTTGCTGGTCTTTCTCCGGGCTGGCTGTGCTTTCCTTTGGCTTCCTTCTCTGCTTGTATTTTATGCACTGATAAGGTTTATGCAATAGTGAAAGGTTTTGAGACAAGTAACCCTTTTTTTATAACTGTAACATTAGAGAGTGGTCCAGTTATATTGGGGTCTGTGTATGCTCCACCCTCTGGAAATTCGGATGATGACATTTCACCCTGGGTGGTGTTCTATCAACAAGCGACACACATTGTCATTGGAGGTGACTTTAACGTTCCATTAAAGATGCTTGGTTATGCCAGAGAAGATGAAAGAACTGAAATATTTGCGGACTATATTATGTCTACTGATTTAAGAATTGTTAATGACGTCACAGCTCCGCATATGTATGTCCAGGACAATCATTTAGGAAGACCTGATCTCTCCCTGTTGGGTGTAGATATTTTACCACATTTGAAGAACTGGAAAGTTGATGATTCAGTTTTTTCGTATTCGAATCACCGTTACATAATGTTTGAATTATGTCTCGTTCCGATACGTCGTACATATGAGCGTTATAAGATGAAGAACAAGTCGATGGCAAGATTCAATAAGGAGTTTGTTAAAAAATATGAAGAAATGTCTTCTACTCTTGATCGAGTACGTGATCAGGCGTCACTAGAAGAGTGGATTGATGGATTTAGTGACTATTTGCAATATTGCATGAACAGAGTTTTTTAAAAAGGCGAACTTTCTCATAAGCCATCAGTCTCTTGGTATACTCTAGAGCTCAGAGTGTTGAGAAATAAAGTATCAGCATGTTATAAGAGATATAGAGGAAACTTGGAGAACGTATATTATAGAGATTCATATGTCAATACTAGAAGACTGTATAAAAGAGAAGTAAGAAAAGCGAAGAGAAAGAGTTGGTTAGAATATTGTTCGAACACAGATGAAGTTTACGGTAACCTTTTCAAATTTGTATCAGGGAAGAAGTTTAGATATGAAGATATGGCTTTCTCAACGCTTGAAAACTCAAACGTTTTTGATTCTTATGATGAGATAGCACATAATCTGATGACAGAACACTTTGGTATAGAGGATGTACCCATGGGCGTAACTAGAGAATTTTTCTAGGGTGGGCCATGGTCCCATCTATTTGATAATTTCCAAACAATAATACTAAATACTTTTGTTAAGCCATAAATACTCAACAAAAAGCTCATCTATTGATTCATTCCTAGAAACGTATAGTCGATCAAAAAAACTGAATCGGATGAAACGTTCTTCTATCTCACACAGGTTTTTATTATTATTATTATTATTATTATTACACGTCTTTTGTCAATAAATGTTTCAAAACAATGGGCGAGGGCACAAAAAATTTCGTAATGAAGTATAATCAATGGGTAATATACCCAAAGACGTGAAAAATGTTGGCTTATTACAAATGTGAAAATTAAACACGGATAGGGAAATCGCCCACCTTGGGGACCGGCTTTCAGCTTTTGGCTGATGACATGGATAGGACAATTAGGTGATTCAGTAATTTTTTTTCTTTTCAATAGGTACCGCGCCCGTTCCGGAAATTGAACAAAATTCGCTACCAACAGCCACCTTCTAGCCGTTTTTCTCTAAAATTTTATTCAATACTTATTACATTACATTTAGGCGTTAAATTTCGTCAAGAATATTCATAAATCCTTTATTTGTCATCTATAGTCAACCTGGCATACCCTGTGGCAGAATTGTTTTAAGCTTTCTGCGACATGCCCCATTGAAAGCAAAATTTGTCTGTAACGTGATATTTTTTAACTGTAGAAATTAATGATCAATTTATGCATAACGCAATTAGAAAAAATATACTGAAGAACTAATATATATTAAACCATGTATTATAATGTTTTATATATAATGGTCTTACATGGTTTTAAACTGCACGAAAAAGAAATCCAATAACTTAAATTCATAAACAATTTATTCGTTCAGAACAATTCTTTTACGAATGTCAAAAAATCTATGAGTATCGCGGAAAAATTCTGAAAATCACATAAAGTGACTTGCTACTATAGTGAAAACTACTCTACGAAATCCGACTGGACGTCACTGACAGAATTGACTATATTGGGCTAAAAGATTAAAACCGGATTACTTAATAGATGAAAACGCTGAAATAATGAAGCAAAATGGGATTTCAAATTCTGATGCTACATTTGTATTTGTGTAAGTAAGCAAAGGAATGTAAAGTAAACAAGAATTCGGTATGCCTTTTAAAGTTTCAATATGAAATGTGTATTTACATTTTTATCAATTAATCATACAAAGCTTTAAACATGATTAGAATACTAATAAAAGATTAAAATAGTGTTAAATTATTTCAATTATATGATGAATTTATTATGTAATAGAATGTACTATCGCAATTTTTATTAAATAATAAAGAATATTCCCAAAGTAATGATTTAAAATATATCTAAAATTTCAAAAATCCAGAAATACCAACAAACAATCCTGCATATTTTTATTTTCTTTAGTTACAAAAATGCTAATTCTAGAACAGGATTTTAATGCGTTTATCTCAGAATGATTTTTTCACAATTTCCCCCTATTTAAATTGATATTTTTTAATTTCCACTGAAAATAAAATTATGACACTTTGTACAGTGTTTTAGGTAGATTTTGCAAGAAATACTACCTATTACATTATCCCCTATGTTGGAATTTCTGAAAAGTTTTTGCTGATCTATTTCTATCATGACCCCAAGTAGACACAATAACTTCCATAGTTCTGCACAAATCTCTTCCAAACTGACACATAAAATCAACGGGCAAGAAATCTCGTTAATGGGCAAAATCGGACCTAGGGGGCGGGGGGGGGTCAAAATAGGGAGGGGTTTTGTGAAAACCCATAAAACACCACAACTTCTTAATTATAATACATATCAAACCAGTTTAAAGTTATTATTACTTCTAGGAGAAGAGCCAAAAATTTATGTATCACAGATTTTTAATAAAATTAAAAATGGGCTCAAGGGGCGCAAAAATAGGGTTTTAGCGAGAAAAAAATTCATAACTTTGTCAATTCTCAAGATGTCAAATTCAAATAAACTTATTATAAATTTTCTTAATACTATCTACAACTTTTATATTGACAAGTTTGATAGTACCAACTCTTAATGGGGGAAAAAAAGTGGGGCGGTTGAGGAAGAAATAATTCATAACTTCGTCAATTCATAAGATATCCAATCCTCTTAAATTTATTTTACATATTCTTAATATTATCTACAACTTTTATTTGACAAGTTTTTAATAGAGCCAACTCTTACAGCAAAAAGAAATTAAACAAATATAGGAATTAAAGAAAAAATTTTCGTGTTAAGGGTGTACTCAAATAAAAACTGCTTATTTTCTGATTCGTTTTTAAATTCATTTTTCCTTTCAAATGCATCTAATTGGCAGATTCTCTTATTCAGAAACTATATAATGTGCCGTATTGGTTTAGTTTTTGATAAAAGCAGAATAGATTTCAAAAAATGCTATCAAAGTGGGAATTTTGAATAGAATTTCCAGTAGTGATAGTGCTGGACGGGAAAAAAAAAAAAAAAAAAAAAAAAAAAACAAGCGGGTAAGTGTGATCACAGATCGCACAGAGGGTTTCGTTTAATGTTCCTTTCAAAACACTTTATCCTTTTGCGAAATCTGTTAGTTCCATATTTCGCAACCAGGGGGCGCATTCTATTCTACACAAACCTCTATCCGAACGAAACTCCGTTTTACAACCTATCCGTAGGTATATTAGTCGAGGGAATTGGGTCTATAGCACCCGAGATAGGTAGGCGTCCCCTGGCGGTAAAAAGTGGAACTGAAATATGTAAGGCTATGAGCATAAAATGAAAGAGTGGTCAAAGTGGTGTCGGCAAAAGTTAGACAAGTACCCACCGGGTGAAATGGGGGGAGGTTAGAAAAATTGATTAAAATACACAAGCTAGAGCCCGGTGGATAAATAATATAAGACTTTTTGAAAATTTTATGATCTTTCGTGTGATCGCAAGTTCTTGCTATACGTATGCAAAATTTCAAGTCTTCAATTTAAATAGGGGCTCAGTTAGAAAAAAAAAAGCTTAAAATACACAAGTTAGAGCCCAGAGGGTTAAATATAAGACTTTTTCAAAATTTTATGATTTGTCGTTTGATGTGAGGTGTTCAGCTATACGTATGCAAAATTTTAAGTCTTCAACTTAATTAGGGGCTCAGTTAGAACAAAAAGATTAAAATACACAAGTTGGAGCCCAGAGGGTTAAATATGAGATTTTCTGAAAATTTTAGGATTTGTCGTTTGACGTGAGATGTTCAGCTATAAGAATGCAAAATTTCAAGTCTTAAACTTAATTAGGGGCTCAGTTAGAATAAAAAGATTAAAATACTCAAGTTGGAGCCCAGAGAGTTAAATATAAGACTCTTCCAAAATTTTAGGACTTGTCGTTTGATGTGAGGTCTTCAGCTATAAGTATGGAAAATTTTAAGTCTTCAACTTAATTAGGGGCTCAGTTAGAACAAAAAGATTAAAATACAAAAGTTAGAGCCCAGAGGGTTAAATATAAGACTTTTTCAAAATTTTATGATTTGTCGTTTGATGTGAGGTGTTCAGCTATAAGTATGCAAAATTTTAAGTCTTCAACTTAATTAGGCGCTCAGTTAGAACAAAAAGATTATAATACACAAGTTGGAGCCCAGAGGGTTAAATATGAGATTTTCTGAAAATTTTAGGATTTGTCGTTTGATGTGAGATGTTCAGCTATAAGTATGCAAAATTTCAAGTCTTAAACTTAATTAGGGGCTCAGTTAGAATAAAAAGATTAAAATAGTCAAGTTGGAGCCCAGAGAGTTAAATATAAGACTCCTCCAAAATTTTAGGATTTGTCGTTTGATGTGAGGTGTTCAGCTATAAGTATGGAAAATTTCAAGTCTTAAACTTAATTAGGGGCTCAGTTAGAATAAAAAGATTAAAATACACAAGTTGGAGCCCAGAGGGTTAAATATAAGACTTTTCAAAATTTTAGGATTTGCCGTTTGATGTGAGGTGTTCAGCTATAAATATGCAAAATTTCAAGTATCCAACATATATAGTTTCTGAGAACGGGCTCTGTGGCGAACAGACGGACAGACAGACAGAGGAGCGAGACGAATAGGGTTTCATCAGATGAATGAAACCCTTAAAAAAAAAAAAAATGGTCGTCTGGGAAAATAAGTAATAATTAATTGAACGAAAAATAAAAATACACAGGTCGTTTATAAATCTCTTCAAAATATCACGTCAGCAAGTTTCGTGTTTATACTTTTAAAAATGAATCTGGAAATGTGTCAGAAAATTTCGAGTTGGTGAGCGTGGAAAAATACGAGGGTGTATCATTAAATTTTTGCCCTCACATAGGAATAGTAATTGTGAAATTTATGAAATTGCTACATTGTATTAGTCGTCTTCTATATAGTCACGGTGCACAGTAATACATTTCTGCAAACAGTATTTCAAAGAGAGGGGGGGAGGAGAATGTATTCCAGGAGGCGCGATAGTACACCCAAAGGGGGGCAATTTTCTAATTTTGCCGACCGCCATATGTGACATATTATTGGGAAATCCAGTGACCACTTATTCATGCTATGCACCTCGCGAGCCCCTCCCCCTAAATTTGGTCCCCAGGGAGCATGAATGATGTCCACAAAATTTAGAAAAGTGACCCCCGGAGGGCAAATTTGGGGGGAGGGTCTTGGGAATTGCATAGCATAAATAAGCGGTCAGAGGCCTTTTCAACGATATGTCACAAGTGGGGGACGGCAAAAGTTAGAAAATGACCCCTTTAGGTCTACTATTACGCCTCTTAAAATACATCCTTCCCCCTCTCTTTGAAATACCGTTTGCAAAAGTGTGTTACTGTGCACACTGACTATACACAATAAGACTAATATAATGTAGCAATTTCACTCAATTATTTCTATGTGAGGGCAAAAACTTATCGATACAGCCTCGTATTTTTTTCAACATGATTCTGATAAAACCAGTTCTTACAGAAAAATGAAATTAAAAACTCTTGAAAAGTGCCTAGATAAAATTGCTAAACTGGGTTTCTCTCTAATCTTGATTTAGTTTTTGTTGGTGAAATACTTAACTTCGAAACCTATCTCCGGCTGTAGGCCGAGCCGGCAGGGATTTTTTCAGTTACATATTCTTTAAATTGTTTTTGGGTTGTTATATCGAGAGAAAAAATATGAAAATATAATTCTCTTAGAAAAAAGTTCCCATAAAAGTCTATTGAAACAACAACAACAAGATAATTTTTAAAAAGGAATATTTCTTTTTTAAATCCCGAAGACAGATTAATATTTATTCTTCTCTTTATTCATAAACTAGCAAACCCCGCGGCTTTGCTCGTGTAATATTTGAAATATGCCAAGTGATATTTATATGTCTAATTTTTATTAAAAGGTACTAACTAAATTTTTATTTTATTAAAAGGTAATATTTTATTTTATTAAAAGGTACTCATTACTTTTAGGAATAATTAAAAAAAAATACTATTTAAAACACAGTTTGATTAAACATCATTGTTACACTGCATAAGGCAGAAATGAGACTTAAATTAATAAAACTAAATAAATAATAATTTAGAAAATATTTTGAAACTTTTATGCTCAATTAATACGCTCATTTCAGTATTCATTTGAAATTTTGAATTTTTTAGAAACCATCTTCTTACATCTTAAAATTAATTATCATGTCAAATTCCAAGTCCTACCACCTCTCTCAACATAAAGGGCTATGTTGAAATAGGAAATGTCACCATTAATTTGCCAACATTAATTTTGAAATTGGTTTGTTATTTTTAATATTCCACAGAAACGTAATTTAGAAAGCTTTTAAAGGCCTTTTATAGAACGTTTGTTGTTCCTGTAAACCCCAGGTGGTAGAATCATCGGCCTGTGTAGGATCAGAGACTGTTACCATTGATTCGCTACTATTACTTTTATAATCGGTTTATATTCCCTGAAATTGCATAGATATCGTAATTTAGGACATTTTTAGAATACTTTTCATACCTTCCCTTCGCTTCACACCTTTTTAATTCGAATTTATTTTCGACAGTCCTTCGAGGGCATTTATATTTTATAAGTAACTACCATGCAATATTTAAAGTTTCTAGCCTTTTCAGTATCACAGAAATCGCAATTTAGAAAGTTTTTAGCTACTGCAACCCTCTGGTGGTAGTGGCACAGACATAAAATATAGCTTATGTTTGAGCAGGTTCTATCACCAACAATTTGTCATCATTTTTTTAATCGGTTTGGTATTTGATAAGATTACATAAAAATTGTAATTTATAACGCTTTTCGCTCACTTCATCTTTTTAAATTTGAAACTTTCGTTCGACAGTTCTTAGAAAGCAGTTGCATCTTGTAAGTAAATACCATGCCATACTTCAAAGTGTTAGACCCTTCAGTTATGCAAAAAAACGCAAATTAGAACATGTTTTGCTTTTGCAACCCTCTGATGGTAGTGACAGTAACATAAAATATAATCTATGTTATAGCAGGGACTGTCACCATTGATTTGCAACCATTACTTTTGAAATAGCTTTGGGATTTCCTGAGATTGAGTAGAAATCGGAATTTAGAACGTTTTTAGAACGCTTTTCGCACATTTTCACCCCTTTTTATATTTCCAATTTTTTCGAAACTGTTCTTAAAGATCATTTATATGTAATAAATATGTACCTTGCCTAATTTTAAGTTGCTAGCCCCTACCGATCACAAAAATCGAAATTTGGAACGCTTTTTTGCTCCTGCAACGTCTAGGTGATAGTGATACCGACTTAAAATAGCGTCTATGTTAGAGCAGAGGCTGTCAGCATCAATTTCTTACCATTACTTTTGAAATCAGTTTGATTCTTCCTGAGATATTGGTGACAAATCGGCATTTAGAACGTTTTTAGAACGCTTTTCGCGCATTTTGCTCCTGCATCTCCTCTGGGTAGTGGAAACAGATATAAAATACAGTCTATCTTGAAGGAAGATCTGTCCCCATCATTTTTACACAATTATATTTGAAATCGGTTCAGTATTTCCTGAGATTGCTAGAAATCGCAATTTAGAAGGTTTTTTAGAACGTTTTTTGCGCATTTTGACCCCCCCCCCCCCTTTTAAATTTCGACTTTTTTAGTAAATGTCCTTAGAGATCATTGATATCTTATAACTAACTACCATTCTAAATTTCACGATTCAAGGCCCTTCCGTCACGCAAAAACCGCAATTTAGAACGTTTTTCTCCTGCACCCCCTTTGGAGTAGTGGCACCGACATAAAACATAGCCTATGTTGGAGCAAGGGTTTTCACCATCATTTTGACGCCATTATTTTTTTAATCGGTTTGGTATTTCCTGAGACTGTGTAGAAATCACCATTTAGAACGTTTTTTAGAACGCTTTTCGCGCATTTTCACCCTTTTTAAATTTCGAATTGTTTAAGAACTGTTCTTAGAAATCCTTTATATCTAATAAGTAGCTGATACTTCAAGTTTCATATTTCTAGGCCCTTCAGTAACACATAAATCGCATTTTTAGAACGTTTTTTGCTCCTACACCCCCTTTGGGGTAGTGGCACCGACATAAAACATAGCCTATCTTGGAGCAAACGTTGTCACTATCATTTTGACACCAATATTTTTTAAATCGGTTTGGTATTTCCTGAGATTATGTAGAAACTACCATTTAGAACGTTTTTTAGAACGCTTTTTGTGCATTTTCACCCCTTTTAAATATCGAATTGTTTAAGAACTGTTCTTAGAAATCCTTTATATCTAATAAGTAGCTGATACTTCAAGTTTCATATTTCTAGGCCCTTCAGTAACACATAAATCGCATTTTTAGAACGTTTTTTGCTCCTACACCCCCTTTGGGGTAGTGGCACCGACATAAAACATAGCCTACCTTGGAGCAAACGTTGTCACTATCATTTTGACACCAATATTTTTTTTTAATCGGTTTGGTATTTCCTGAGATTATGTAGAAACTACCATTTAGAATGTTTTTTAGAACGCTTTTTGTGCATTTTCACCCCTTTTAAATTTCGAATTGTTTAAGAACTGTTCTTAGACATCATTTATATCTTATAAGTAACTAATATTCCAAATTTCATATTTCTAGGCCCTTCAGTAACGCAAAAATCGCATTTTTAGAACTTTTTTGCTCCTGCACCCCCTTTGGGGTAGTGGCACCGACATAAAATATAGCCTATGTTCTAAGATGGACTAACACCATCATTTTGATACCATTACTTTTTAAATCGGTTCGGTATTTCCTGAGATTATGTAGAAACTACCATGTAGAACGTTTTTTAGAACGCTTTTTGTGCATTTTCACCCCATTTAAATTTCGAATTGTTTAAGAACTGTTCTTAGAAATCCTTTATATCTTATAAGTAACTAATATTCCAAATTTCATATTTCTAGGCCCTTCAGTAACGCAAAAATCGCATTTTTAGAACGTTTTTTGCTCCTGCACCCCCTTTGGGGTAGTGGCACCGACATAAGATAATAGCCTATGTTCTAAGTTGGACTAACACCATCATTTTGATACCATTACTTTTGGAATCGGTTCGGTAGTACCTGAGCTTACCTCCTACAAATAAACAATTTTTTCCTCTTTATAATAGGAGTATAGATATAAAAAAGCGTGCAAAAAGAGTTATTTTTTCAGAAAATATGTCTAATTTTAAACATGGTTAAGTGTTTAATTTTCAAAAATTAAATTTAAACTTTTTTTAAGAATTTATATATGAAAAGAAATCCATAAATAAATGTATACTTCAAGGGAAGAAAAGGAAGAAAACATCTATAAAGAAAAAAAAAAGTTTTTTTTTTTTTTTTTTTTTTTAGTTTCAAACTTCTTAAATATATTTTTTAAATATTAGAACAATGAACTTTACTATTAAATAATATTATAGCATTCAAAATTTCACATGTTGAAAACTCAGTTCATATAAAAGGTTATCTAAATATACTATTTCAATGGGTACTGAGAATATTCAGCTCCTCAGTAATAAAAGAGATGGAAGACAAATTAAATTTTAATATATTCTAAATTAAATTTTCGAAAACAACTAAATATTTTACATGGTTAGTCGAGATGTCCCATGTTGCTCTCTTGGCACGCTTGTCTGTCGCGACTATAGTGTTGCTAGGTCTAATATCATAAAGAACGGAACAGGAATACAAAAAGGCGAAATAGCGCTTTCTGCGTCGGGACATAAAAGTATAGTAAAAGGAATAACTAAAAAAGAAAGACTATCAGAACATAAATAACGCAGCTTCCTAAGAAAACGGAACCTGTCTAAAATGAACCCATTTTTTAAACGCAATTTTTTTTAATCCCTACTATAGGAATACCGTATATTTGTATCTGTCAAGACGGAAGCCTGCCTAAAGAAAAATCTTTTCCGGTCCTGAGATTCCGTCTGAATTGGTTTTATTGTGTTATAATAAGCACAATAATCTTACACAGTAACATATGCAAAAACGAAATCACTAGAAATTGAAATAAAATTCTGCTTTGGAGAGGTTTCAATTTGAACTCTTATACTGTATGGGGAAAGGGAATTCCCTTCAATAGGTAAAGGGATTTTTTTTTTTTAAATTTAAGATAGGATTCCGATATAGACAAATTCCGTTCTTACAGATTTTACTAAACAAAGTGCAATAAAATCTCTATAAACAAGATAGTATAGAGAACCTGAAAAATATTCCGTCTTAGCAGTAATATTTGTACAGTATTCCTTTCGGCGGCTTAATATTTTTCCGTTATAGACAGGTCCTCTCTATACAGGTTTTACTGTATTAAGTCCAACTGGATGCAGACTAAGCAATAGCGTAGTACTTAAAAATTTTTTAAAGAATTTGTGGAAGATCAGGACTTTTGACATCCCGTGCACTTGCAGTGGTTTTACGGGATGAGTCTTGGAAACCCTAAAAATCGGGACACCTGGCAACACTCGTCGCAATATTTCGATTGAAAAATTCTGTTATATTTTATGATAAAGTAGCACTTTGAATTACATAAAAAATATAGTCTCAGAAATTAAAATTTATTCTTACCTATTTGAAGTTGATAAATTCTTCACCATTTAAAAAAAACTGAAAAAACTTAACTTTCAAACTAAACTTTTTTAATATTTACACAAGAAAAAAGTGGCAAAATAAGAGTTTTCAACCCCCATTGTCAGTGGCCTTATCAGAATTGCAGGATGAGTCTGCCGAAAAAAAAAAATGAAAGAAAGGAATCGAAAAAACAACATTTCATTTCCGTGAAATTTTAGTTGACCTTGAAGGAGAAATCACCGACATTCTGAACCTATTGTGCAATGAAACCACTCGGACCCCGCTTGACCATACCCTCAGGACAAGGATGTACTGGAGACTGATATCTGCCTCCTTTCTTGTACGCTTATTCCAAAAGGAATAGGATATTTTACATGTATAGAAAGAATGAGAAAAGAAAGGAAGTTTTTGAGAATATTTTCATCCCCAAAATTGGCACTAGTGCAATTTTAATGTCATTATTTTCGTTTAATAGAACGATTTATTTTATTGAATCGCTAAAGTAAGTGCAAGTATAAAGTGCAAGTGCAAAAATATGAATAAGAAAAACGAAGATACTTGCATTGAAACTTATTTTATAGTATAGATTTTATGACATCTTTGATACACCTTTATAAAAAAAATTTCGGAGGGGGGGGGGGGTTATCAATCTCTGGTGATTGCCTCGCTGGCTAAGGCCTTGCTAAATAACACAGTAAACTAAAAGTTGCGTTTTATCGTTTCTTGTTATTATTACTTATCATTTATAGAACTATTGCTCTTTTAAATAATCTTTAAAATAAAAATTATTTTTTCCTTATAAAATATTTTTGGGGGGTCCAGCCGGTAATCTGGGGGGGGGGGGTGCAAGACCCCCCCCTTCCTACGCCCATGGATGTACCCGATCATGTTCACACTTTTACGAGCATTAAAGATTATCAAACTGATCCTGATTATAATAAGTTTACAAGGAAAGAATTATCCTTTGCACTGAAGCAGAAACATAACAATAAGTCCCCGGGATATGATGAAGTGGATGCTTTGATCATCAAGAATTTATGTAAAAGATTTACAGTTTTTATGTTACAGCTGTTTAATACCTGTCTATGTTTTGCCCATTTTTCAAGTCGCTGGAAAAAGGTGATAGTAACAGTGGCGTAGCTACATATTCAGCGCCCTGGAGCAAGTAAAGTTTGTGCGCCCTCTTGTCACTCAAAGAAGTTCTGCGTAATTTCGTTCTGAAGTTACATATATACATATATATATATAGTATATATATATATAGTAACTAGCTGACCCGCCTGGCGTTGTCCGGGCTCGTTATAATAACGTAAACAAAACACAAGTTTGTATGATTTTATATATTCATAAAGTAGTTCAAATGAACCTGTTTTTAGGGATGGCCCACTGCCTTCGGCAGCGTCTAGTATATTCCCAAGAAACCTCTTTCTGAACGAACCTGTGGCCTGGGTCCCCGCTACCAAAGGCAGTGTATGCCAGGAGTGTTCCGTACGAGCCGGAGGCAATCGAAAACCAAGATGAATGAGTAAACACCGTAGTAATCGAGCCCATAGAACCCGAGGTAAGAATGAGAATCCTGGCGGTGGAACTATAATCTTTAAAACAATCGTAAGCTAAGTTGAATGGACCTATTTCCGTTGAAATAGAGCCCACAACAACCGAAAAAAGAATGCGCCGTTAATGTTCGAAAATGGTGGTAACAGAAGTTTAAGATAAACTTCTATAATGCAGAAAGTAGCTGAATAGTAAACTAAGCTTAATTATCCAATTAGCGTTGAAATAGGGCACATTGAACCCGGAAAAGAATGTACTATTAAGGGTGTTCTCAAATCAAAAAGGTCAACTTTCTGACATAAGTTTTAATTTATTTTTGTTCGAAAATGCATGAAACTAGCTAGTGTTGTTGTTCAGAAACTACGTAATTGAGCTGTTTTTTCCATTTTTTTTGCAAACGCAATAGATATTTCAGAAAATAATGTCAAAGTAGGCGTTTTGAACCGAATTTCCCCGCGAAGGGAGAAAGAGCACTCAAGAGTGGACGAAAAACGGGTTTGTCACGTGATCGAATTCGCTTATAACTCAATAGGTAATTGATTGATCAAAAATTGGAAAAAACAGTTCGATTCCAACTCGCTTCCATGGCCAGGCTTTCCAATTTTATATCTTTCCGTTAAAAAATGAATTTGTAAATATGTCAAAACGTTTTTCGCTTGTTGAGCAGAGCAGTTAAGAACAGCCTTAATGTTCGAAAATGTTGGTAACTGAAGTCTAAGACAAACTTTCATAATACAGAAAGTAGCTGAATCGTAGTCTAGGTTGAATGAACCAATTCCCGTTGAAATCGGGCCCCTAGAATCCGAAGAAAGAATTCACCCCGAAGCAGTGGAATGTGTTTTTCGCCCCCACCCCCTGTAAATTTAACGAATTATCTTTAACATTAACGTGACATTTAATTTACGGATAAAACCCCACCCCTCTAATGTTAACCACTTACCTTTAACGGTAGCGCGAATTTAAATTCACGGCTGTAGTGAGTAAACGTAAGTTGATGCCGAAAAAGAAGATTAATATTCGAAAAAGGTGGTAGCTGGAGTATAAAGAAAATTTTTAGTGGTTTATAAAGTAGCCGGAGGATCCTAGAACTATGCTAAAGAAAATTGCAAGACTATTGGATAATTTTTAAAGAAACTGCACCAAGGACCCTAAGAAGGCGATTAATATTCAAAATTGGTGGTAGCTGAAGTGTGAGTAATTTTTTTGTTGTTCATGCAATAGCTGGAGGACCTAAGAAGTTGTTAGGAAAAAATCCTAGTGAATCGGGCCATTTTTAAGGAAACTGTAATAGGCAGCTGATAAGGATATAACTAATATAACTTCAACTGATATAAGGAGCCTACTGATAATTGAGAGCAAGGCCTAAGAAGAAAACATGATAAAAGACCCTAGTACTTAGCGCTTTAGATTTTCAATTAGTCGAAATTAAGTATAGGGTATAAGTATTAATCATTAGACATTTTTTTTTTCGAAGAAGTGCTTAAAAAAGAGCCCTAGGGTCCCAATAAATATATGAAGGCGTTGGCTCGGGGAGAGAAGTCCAAGACTCTATTTTGAAGTTGAGAATGTGACACAATTAGTGGGTGAAAAATGCATGGTGCATAAAAACTTACCCTAGGGGGTCAGTGTCTTAACTGAAATGTAGAACCGAAAAAAAAATTAAATGGAAAAAGAGCCCCAAAAATGAATGTCGGATTAAAATGGGGCAATTTATTAACAATTTAGGGCACAGAAACTTCAAGTGGGCTCGTAGGGGTTCAGGATCTCAACTGGAATGTAGTTGGGGCAAGGGCATCAAGAAGGCGATTAATATTCAAATTTGGTGGTAGCTGAAGTCTAAAAAATTTTTTATATAGTTCATGTAGTAACTAGATTTCCTAAGATGTTGTCACAAAAAAAGTTAGTGAATCAGACCATTTTTAAGGGAGATATAATAGGAGGTCCAAAAGGGGTCAACTGATAGTTGAGAGCAGGGCCCTAAGATGAAAACATGTTAAAAGGTTCTAGTACTTAGCACTTTAGATCTCAATAAGTCGCAATTAAGCATAGGGCATAGGCGTAACCAGGGGGGTGCCCGGGCACCCCCCCTCCCCACTGCTTGCGCAGACTCAAGCACAATTATTTAAAAAAATCGAAATCTACAAAAGAAAAAAGAAGTGAAAGCAGAGTTCAATTAGTTTAGCAAATTAGTTTAGTTCAGATAACTAACAGCCTAAGTTTTGAACTGTGATAAAAAAAAAAAAAAATCCACGTTCTTTTTTTTTTTAATTATGTTCTTTATCTTTTTTTAAAACTAGAATATTTACAAGAATCTGTATTAGTCGTAGTAAGCCAAAAAGCAGATTTTATAATCCCACTTTGACGTTTTTTTTTTTTTTAACACCTTTCTTTCTATTGCATATTTCTGCAATTTCATGAGAAATTAACGCAAGTTCTTGACGAGGATAGATACAGAAATTATTTGTCTCTTTGATTTCGCAGTCTAAAGTCTAGAATGAAGCAAAAAAAAAAATTGAAAGGGAATGCAGATGTGAAACAGTAATTGTAAAATGCGATTAGCCGGGGGAAAGGTAGGGGTGCACAGACCCTGCCTCCTTTGAAAATGAGAAATAATAACACAGAAAATTAAAATTAATCTGAAGTTGGTTGGTTGGTTGAATTTCGTGTTGCGCGACCATATTTTGACATTCGTAAAAGGAATATGGTTTCAGTCTTTCGAGTCAATACAGTAATTTTTTTCCTCTGAAAATTTTAACGCGATTTTTGGAGTTTCTTCTTGTTTCGCGGAGTTCTTTTGAAAGTAGGAAAAGGACTCGGTTTCAATGTTTTAAATTTTGATGAAATTCGCGACTTTATTCTGCGATCATTACATGATATTTACAATTTCCCCCAAAATCATTTGACGAAATTCACGTCTTTCTACGCGATTTTTTGTCGAAATCCGCACTTTAACACTAACCTTTGACAAAATTCGTGTTTTTCACCGTGATCCTTTGATGAAATTCGCATTTTTTACCGCGATATTTTGACGAAATTGGGATGTCTGTAGCACGATCATTCGATGAAATTCGTGTTTTCTTTACATGATCTTTTGACGAAATTCGCATTTTCTTTCTTCGATCCTTCGACGAAATTCTCTTTTTCACCGGGATCCTTTGACGATTTTTTTTTCTTTTTGGCGACCTATTCACGAAATTGATTTTTTTACAGGGATCATTTGTCGAAATTCGCGATAGTTTTGAGCTACCGATCGAGAAAATTCTCGATATCTTTCCGTACCAATTAACAAAATCCTCTGCTCTTTTCGCGACTTTTTGAGGAAATTTTCAACATTTTCCCGTCAATCATTTATCGAAATTCTTGATTTTTTTTGCGCAATCTTTGACGAAATTCGCGATTTCTTTCTGCACTCTTTTATCGAAATTCACGATAATTTTTCACGCTCGTTTGAAGAAATTCTTAAATTTTTCCGGGATCGAGTCACGAATTGATTTTAAGAGTTCCACAAAAGAAATAAAAATTGCGGACTTAAAATTTTTTTTAAATACTCACTGAAGAATCACAGATCTGTGAAAGAATTTTAAGGTCGGAAATACTGCACAGTATTTTTTATTATACGGATCTTTCCTTTTCTGTGCACAAAATTGGAGTTTCGCTGGTTGCTTCTTTTTAAACGAACATAGAATTAAAGAAATCTAGGATTAGGTGTGTGTGTGGGGGGGGGGGGGGGGGGGACTGTATTTGGCAATGTACCCCCGACCAAGCTACGACCAGTTCCGTCTCGAAACAAACAAATCCTGAATTGTCGCAATTTTTTTTTTTTTTTTTTTTTTTTTTTTTTTTTTTTTTTTTTTCGAGCCAAATTAAATTTTCAGCTTTCTTATGAGAACTGATTTGACATTCTTTCAATTTGAATTTAATCACTGCAATTGCAAAAATTACTGGAGAGTTTTTATGTTTAAAAAAAAGTCAAAAACTCGCCTCAAAGTGCATAAAAACCCTTTATAAATCGCATTAAAAATTCGGGAAAGATTAAAGGACAGAAGGGAACGAAATTAACTAATTGGGTAAAATATTTAAACCGGATTTCTTTATGAACGCGAAAAAAACCCTCTAAAAATAACTTTTAAAAATTGTTACAAATTGAAAAATCGCTGTAAGAATCTCGAAAAAACGTTATTGAAAAGAAGACAAAGTTTACTGGATAAAATATATAAGTCGGATTCTTTTTTACTTATTTGAAAAAATTAGCATAAAAAATTAATTGAAAAATTCCAGAAATTGTCTTCGATATGCCTGATTTCAGGCAAACAGGTACCTTCCTGTCAAATCTTGCGGCTGTGAGGACTGCATTGTTTCTTCAAAGTTCAGCGCTCGCGCGTATACACACACACGGAGGCAGAAAAGCACCTATCTTTATTATTACAGTCGCATCATGATAACATAATTTTTATCATCTTGACAAAATTTAGTGTATTGCTTTACCTAATACATTGGACACATTCTGAGGTAAAAACATGAATTATTATTGAATATTGTAATTATTTATAATATTATAATAATTATTTATATGCACTTTCCTCCAAAATTTCTTGGTTCTCCCCCGGTGATTCCTAAGAAGTCATGGAATCACATTCTGAAAAACTTTCGTGGGTATGTACTTGTGTACAGCATGTATTATCTGAGATTTATCATCCGGCAAAATTTCATCTACAAGACTTTGACATAGATAATGCTAGGTTTAAGTCTCATGTAATGCCCCTGTGCCTATAAAAGTTTCCAGCAAGATTAAAGGCATTTTTTAATCTTTGTGAGAAGTTAGGGTGCCAAAAAGTTTTACACTTGTGACCACACTTAGTCACTGTCTTATTTCACTGCTGCAAGGAGATTTACATATCTTTTTTTTTTACCATTAGATTTAGTTTTGATGTTTTGAACCCCTTTTCACACCCCTCACACAAACAAAAATTGCGTTTGAGCCCTTTTTAAAAGAAATAACACACAATTATGAATTCTAAGAGGGAAACCTGTCTAAAACGAACATTCGGCCGGTTTAATGGGGTTCCGTTTTAACAGGTTTTACTATATAAGATATTATTTGTATCCAACATATTCTGGTTAAAAAGTCTGGGCACCTCCCCCCCCCCCCCGTTCAAAAGGCTGGTTACGCCTATGATAGGGTATGTATTAATCATTCGAATAAAATTTTAAAGAAGCGCAAAAAAAAAGTGGGGGAAATTCTTAAAGAAGGGCACTGGGTGCCCAATAAAAATATGAAGGTGCTGGGCCAGGGAGAGGAGTCCAAGTCTCAATTTTAAAGTTATGCCTTTGAGAGGTTGACAATATTAG
Source organism: Maratus speciosus (assembly GCA_963932465.1). NCBI lineage: Eukaryota > Metazoa > Arthropoda > Arachnida > Araneae > Salticidae > Maratus > Maratus speciosus. Next base: position 222,558,252 of record OZ010790.1, on the reverse strand, counting down.
GGTGTGAAAAACGCATGGCGCTCAAAAATTTCAAGGGACCCAGAGTCTTAACTCGAATGTAGAAACGGAGAATAACTAAATGGGAAAAGGGCCTCCAAAACGAAGAAGATCTGATAAAAGGGGGGGGGGGGGGTTCTGAGCAATTCAGGAGATACAAACTGAAAGGTGCTCTTTGGGGGGGGGGGGGCGGTCATAAAAAATTAAAAATCTGAGCTTCAGGTGTATCAGGACCTGTCTTGGACTACCCTCACCCAAATTTTCAGACTTCTACGTGCAGTATATTTCGCTAGCCACCACAAAGAGCGAAACTTTCTTTTATTAGTATAGACTAGCTGGCCCACCCGGTGTTGACCGGGCCCATGATAATATTCTTAAATGAACCTGAAATTTGTATGATTTTATTTCTTAAGACTGTTCTTAAATCCAAAGGGACAATTTTACGGCATACGTTTTAATTAATTTTTGCTCGAGAACGCATGAAACTGCCATGTGTTGTTACTCAGAACTTTGTAATCGAAAGAAATTTTCCGTAACCACAATAGATCTTACAGAAAACACTGTCAAAGTTGGCGTTTTCAACGGAATTTCCTGACGAAAGCAGAAAACCAGTCAACGACGGCAAAAAAAAGTCTTGTCATATATGTTTAACACGATTTTATCTGAAATACGTGCTCGATGACTGCGTGAAAAATCGTTTAAAAAATGAAAAAAACAGTCCTGTTCTAACATATATGCAAAATAGGTAACCGGCCGCCGTTCTGATTATCACATTTATAGACAATATTGAAACAGTCCCATTTTCATATTAAAATGCAATTTTTAACAAAAAAAGAATGTTTGAATTACATTTTCTTTGCCGAAAATATTCTTTATAAATACTTTCGCACATCAAGCCCAAAAATCAATGTAATACACATTTATATAGGGGAAATTACAACCACAGCATTGTACGAAAACACGAAGCCTGCACATTTCAAATAAATACTTAATAAATGATAATAAAATACGTATATAGCTATATATATTTTTTTTTTTTAAGAGAGATGCCACGCTCTCAGACAGGATAAAAATTCTTGGGGTAGACCATGTCGCTATTGGTCACAGAGAAAATTACAGAATGTATACGTTAGGTTTTAAAAGATTTAAATGGTCCTCGAAGCAAAGAAACTTTCAGAAAAAAACAATCAACTCTTCTGTTTTGCAAAAAGAAGTAAAAATCATTAATAAAAAATGCTTCAAAAAAGTGATCTTTAAAAATATTATTAAATGATTTAAGACTTTTCCTATCTAATGTTTATAGCAAATTTTAAAACTATTAGCTTCACCTGAGGGAGGGAGCAGCTTTTACCTGGTTTAGGGCGCACCGACCCGCAGGTCGGTTGCCCGGTGGGCCAGTCTGCCTTATTTAATCCTAAAATTCAGCGATTAAATAAGGTTTAATGCGAAAAAATACTGCTACAAAAAAGTGGTATAATTTTCTATACGCTATAACCAAAAACTAAAGAACACTGAATTAGGTACTTAACTTTTTCCCCCTTTTTAAATCTTATCGATTCTGCATTTGACATTTGCAATATTTTCAAAATCTCAAAAACAATACTCACAAAATTTAATGCTTCCCATCACCCCCATCCCGTCTAAATTTTGTCGCCATTGGCTGATGTGTAATATGTTTAAATCGAGCTCTTATTATTGCTCTGTATTGATGCATATTTAGTTTCCACGAAACAAACAAAAAACCCTTCAAAATTTTTGTTTTCTTGGTTTTCGTCTGTAAAATGGTCAATAATTTTCTTCAACTTGTCAGGTTATTTTTTTTACAAATCGTAAAATAATTATCATCGTAAAATTACTAGTGTTACATGGTATATATAGGTTTCTCAGCGATGAATTCTTTGGCTACCATTATTTCTGTACAGTAATCATCATGATAAATTTCTAAAACATTTTAATAGAAATGTACCAGAAAATTATATTTTGGGAAAAGTGGTAGCCAGTAAAGTGATCGATGAGAGCACTGTTAAATAAGTTTTGATTACTTTAAGATCTGAAAATCTTCAACACTCGTCTACAGAAAAGTTACAGAAACAAAACAGGCATGCTGAAACGGTGTTGGAGAAGTTACTTGAGGCTGCAATATGGTATAAATTAAATTTCCTTAATAGAAGTCATTTGTTTCAACTGTGTATGAAAACATGCTTTAAATCGAAATAGTTGAGGTTAAACATAAGGCAATATATTTTAGGAATGCGCTGATTGTAACAAGATGTATCTATAATGATTAATAATATGAATAATAATGAAAAAAATATGTAAATATTTTAAAATAAAAATTTCTTAATTAAAAAATCTTTATTTTGCTTTTTCTAATTTTGCGCCCTTAGGATTCGTGCGCCTGGAGCAGTTTGCTCCAACTGCTCCACGGTAGCTACGCCCCTGGATAGTAATCTTCTTTAGAAAAAGAAATAGACCTGAAGGACATTATAAGTCATATAGACCCATTACCTTATTGCCTATAATTGCAAAGATATATGAGCGTATGATCATGGTAAGAATCTTAACTATGCTGGAGGCTGCTTATTACTTGGATGATAGACAACACGGCTTCAGGGAAAGGAGAAGTACGGTGACAGCGATGGATATGCTTAAAAATTTTAAATACTGTGTGTCGGTTTCCTTCAACATAGCAGGTGCCTTCGATGTTTTAGATTGGAATATAGGAGAGGAAATAATAAATAATCTTCCATTGTATGAATACCTAAAGAATGCTTTAAAAAATCATATCTCGGTAAGGTTAATTGGTTTTAGATTTATACGTGGCATAAGATGGTTTAGACTTTTGAAGGGTTGTCCGCAAGGATCATGTCTGGGCTCCTTGATGTGGACTTTGGTAGCAGATCGTCGAATTAAAAGAAGCAGCGAACATCAACTTGACTTGATATCCTATTAGTCCAAGAGCCGGCAGCACAAAAACCTATGTTATCAAGCACAAGAAAAAAACCTTTATTTTATGGAAGAGTAGAAGTAGGAGAATCTAATGATCCATGTCCGCCGGAAGTGAAGTGGTGCATAAGCCAAACATTAATATCACCAGTGGTTGACTCGTAGGTTTATCATTGTATTTTCCTGCTCCCAGTCCTCCATGTTTTCATATCTTTGTTTGTAGGACAAACACAATGATAAACCTACGAGTCAACCACTTGTGGTATTAATTTTTGGCTTATGCTCCACTTCACTTCCGGCAGACATGGATTATTAGATTCCCCTACTTCTACACTTCCATAAAATAAAGGTTTTTTTCTTGTGCTTGATAACATAGGTTTTTGTGCTGTCGGCTCTTGGACTATATGCGGATGATTCTGTGGTAGTGGAAGGTGCCAACACCAGAGCGGCTGTAGAAGACAAAATTAATATCTCAATCAATGTTTTTTCGAATATGTGCCAAGAGCTTATTTTACATTTAATTTTGACTAAAACAGAGTCTATGCTTTTTGGGAAAAACACTATGAAGAAGAGAAACCCGATTTTTAAATGTCAAGGCACATCAATTCCAGTGAAGGATAACATTACATATCTAGAATTTCTCTTTGATAGTACAACTACTTGGTTGGATCACCTCGTTATGATAAGATGTAAACTTATTTCCTTCACTTGTAATGTAATAAAGGTGAGAATTCGAGACATCGGAGTGTCGGTGCAGCTTCTCAAGATCTGGTATGAGACAGTGCTTAAAAGGCAAATATGCTATGGCCATGAAGTATAGTATAAAGAATTAAAAATTCACAGTTTAAGAAGACTTTCGTCGTGTCAGAGGATTTGCCTATTGACATTAATAAGAAGTTATCGATCAACCTCGACGGAGGCGCTGTACGTCTTCGCAGGAGTATTGCCATTGGATATTGAGCTTAATAATTCTGGTCATTTACACAACATAATTCATGGTGATATTTCATTGGAAATTGATGGCAGGCAGATACACTCTGAAGATGTTTCGAAAAATCTGCCAGCATATAACTATCCAAATTTTTACGATAAGCATAACATCAACTTTATTGCACCTGTTATTAAGTATTGTAATGTAGGAGACGATGGTATACTTTAATAATGAACACACTTGATAAATGAAGAGGCCATCGTGTGGTTTTCTTGATTTAATAGACGTTCACAAACATAAAATTACGTACACAAACGAAAATTATAACCAGGAAACACTTTCTTTTTTAACTACATCACTCTAACGTCGAGTCACCTTCACAACCAAAACAACACACTGCGCGCTCACTCCCGCTTCTCTTCAGTCAAGTCAACGCGGTGCTTACGGAGTACCGACGTGGATCGTTTTACCGCCACGCGAAACCTCCAACGAAATTGAAAAATTCAACATAACTTAAATTTAGAAACAATGCATAAAGAAAAAATTAAAGAATTTAGAAACCCTGGTGGAGGGCCCTGAGGCTCATTCCGGGGTTTGGAAGCACCTGAGGCACAAATCCGCCTCAAAACAAGGGGCGCGTAGAGCATCCAAATTAAATTTGGTTGCCCTACACTTCGTTGACAGACTAATGTTTGACCTGGCAATAGTCGGAAAATGAGAAGGCAGGTGGCGCCAGGAGTCACAGCTAAGCCTGACATCCAGGAAAACCAGAGGCCCAAACTAACACTATCTCTGAAACTTGTAAAAAAAAAAGGGGGCCACATAGCTCACTAAATTTTGAAAGTCAAGCCTTATGTCCCTCACAAGTCGCAGATCTCCCGGCTTTCGCACAAACGGGGAAGCCTTGAAAAAGGCTTTGTGGTACTAGACATCGAAATTTCCACGACTGCAAGTTTCACATTGGCGTTGACTAAGATCTAAAAATATGGGGTAATTTAATTTTAAAAAACTAACTAACACTGAGTGATTCTGTGACCAAGCCGGATAGCAACTACTCCCGTAATCCCCGATACAGCTCGGACCGTTTAGCTCTGAAAAGAGCACTTTCCTAACGAGTTTCCAGGAGGTGCACACACGCCGGCGGTCTTAGGTGAAATGAAGCTGGGGGTCAAAAACCGGGGTTTAAATAGAGTAGCCGAGGATCTCGTGAGCAGGTTCCCCTCGGCCAATGAAATTACTGGAAGGGCTAACTTGACCGTAAACGCTGATTGGAGCGAGGACGGTGATGTCACAGACATTCTCTGTCCCATTGCAAAATGCAGAACAATCTTTTTATCATCAGATGACTACCGCCATCTATCGATGGAAAATGTTAGTTTTCTGTCAGTGAGTTATAATTGAGTTATTTCTTTACAGTATTTTAGATTTATTGTACATGAATTACTGTTCGATAAATTCCCCTACCTCGTTAAATTGCCCTACCAGGCAATTTAGAGAGAATAGAATATTAAAAATATTCATTTTTTGAAAATCAGGCATACCTGCCTAAAAACCACATTTAGCAATTTTGTCACTTGGAAAAAAGTTGAGTAAAAAAGTGAGTTTTTTTTTTCGGTTGTAGTTCATTTACTTTCACAACAACTATTTATATTATTTTTACATATGATACCAAAACTAGTTCCATGCTAGAAAAAATAAGTATACTAATTAATTATGAGTGGTTTGTTACTTAAAAATGAGAGTGAGAAATATTCTTAGTTTTAGGCAACCAAATCACAACGTTGAAGCCATAATAATCTAAATCCTACTCTAATACCTAAGTAGAGATTAAAAAGTGATAAAAAATGGTAATAAATAATCAAGCATATTGAAAGAAGAACAATGACCTCTTTAATTTTGAATTAATTCTTGCAAATTATAAAACAGAGAATAAATAAAATCATGACTAAACGCAATACTTCATCTTGATTTAAACATAAAATATGTAATATGAACTTAAGAAAGTTCATTGTTTTACTTAAAAGGCGACTACAATAATAAAAGAGATGTTACAATTTAAAAATATACATTTTATTTAAAAACTTCTTAGTACTTTCAGGCTTTATCAAACCCTTCATCACATCTCTTTTATTATTGTAGTCGCCTTTTAAGTAAAACAGTGAACTTTTTAAAGTTCATATTACATATTTTATAAAATAGATTTTATAGCAAAAAGAAAAATGGCTCTACAATACCTTAATACAGATACAGCAAACTAAGAAATGTTATGCGATTGTGAAGGGCTGTTAACTAACCTAACAGCTTTTTGGCCAGTTCTTCACTGGAACTGGCTACCTCATCTATAATAACATTTTTATCCAAGTTATACTCATAAAATAAGTCTCTTTCTATATTCATGAAAAGAAGATTGATTGATTTTTGACGGCCGATTATCTACACAAAGGATATAGGCCCAAGGGAGAGTGCCCTCCGTGGGGGTCTTTCTAAGGGAACCTAACCCGTATTTACGCATGGAAATCCAAGGTTTTGAAGAAAACCACGAAAACTCCGAAACGGTTAGGCCGACGGGCGCGATTGGGTTCGAACCCAGCACCTCCTGTCTACCAGCTTCGAAAGCAGAACCTCTCGGCCACTGGTGGGGCTCATGAAAAAAAAATTAGGCATAATGTCTTGGCTTAAGACATATTAAAGTCGGTTCTTAACTACTTTAAGTTTAGATAACACCCTTTCACATGCGACTTGCGTACAAGGATATAGTTGGTACAAACTTGTAAGCTACATACAGGTCGGTAACCATTTCAGATTGTGAGAGTTCAAAACCAACAGAAAAGGCGCATGATAAACACCGTAAACATTGTTTCTTGTCAGAGCAGTAACCATACAGATTTTCGTCTTCAAATTCAGATTCTACATCGTCATACTCACAGATTTCTTCAGCTCTCTTCAGATTGTCTTGTTTTCCTTCAACGTTAGTTTTTTCAGCCATTGTAAAACTTTCATACTGATCTGCAAACTGTTTCAGCTCTATCAATAATAATATTTTTCACTAAAAGAAATAAAACCCGAAGCAACCATCTTCATACAGACCCATTTGTCTCCTTCCAATGCTGGGAAAGATTTATGAACGTTTAATTAAACACAGACTAAATTATTACTTAGAAAACAATAAATTTTTTCATGACTCACAGTACGGCTTCTGTGAAGGAAGAAGTACTATACAAATTCTTAATAAAATAAAATACACAGCTAAAAATTATCTTAAAAATAAAAATTTTAAATATTGTGGAATTGTCTCGTTCGATATAGTGGGAGCCTTTGACAACGTAGATTGGGCCACTTTGGGTCGACTTATTAATCAACTCCCAATCTTCTTTTACCTAAAACAAATTTTATTTAGTTTCCTATCAAACAGAGAACTGATAACAAACTATTTAATCAACAATATAAATAGACCCACCAATCAAGGCTGCCCACAGGGGTCGTGCCTCGGCCCTCTCCTGTGGCTCATAATCGCAGATATAATGCTCACGGAGTTCTACGAGAAGTTTGAGGACCTGTTCGCATTCTGAGATGATTTCAACCTCATAATTAAAACTAACAGCAGACAATCTCTAGAAACAGAAACAAACACTAAAATAAAATATTTCTATGAAATCTGTAATAGATTTAATCTAACTATATCGCAAGATAAAACTAAATTCATCTTACTCGGCAAAAATACTATGGACATTCGTCCACCAATTCTAAAACTAAGTAATCACAATATTCAGTTAGTTAAAAACATTAAAATTTTAGGACTAATTTTTCAAAGTACACTAAATTGGGATTTACATATTACAAATATTAAAGGCAAAATTACTCAACTAACTTCATCTATAAAGCGGGTCTTCTCGGCCACGTGGGGCGTGTCCAGGGAATACCTTAGAGCGTGGTATATCACTGTTTTGGAGAAAATTGTAGCTTATGGATCGGAGGTGTGGTTCGGTGACCTCAGGGTGATCGATAAGCGTGCCCTCCAGTCCATACAAAGAATCTGTCTAACATCTATCACTAAATCATACAAAAACGTTTCAACGCATACACTACAAGTTTTGTTAGGAATCCCTCCATTATTAATCACATAGAGCATAAATCCATTAAATATAAATTTTTACATAATAAAGAAATAATATTAACTGAACACACACCAATTAGTAAAAAACACGTAGAAAATAAATTACACAAATATCAAATAAATCCTGAAATAAATATTAACAATTTAATTAATACTGACAAAATAATCAATCATCCAAACATTATCAAGATGTGCACTGACGGTTCCAAGGTGGACTCTGGCATGGCATATGCTGTAGTGGCCTACCTTCAAAACACAAAAATTTTTGAAAAAACTGTTAAAATACGTACAGATAACTCTATTTTTCAGGCGGAGCTGCATGCAGCCATCACAGCCATTAATTGGGCAATAAATTCTACTCACAGCAGATTCCAAATTTTCTCTGACAGCCAATCGGCAATTAAAGCATTACTTAAATTATTCCCAACAAATCCCGATATCTATAACATTCAAAATAAATTAATTTACCTAACTTGGATTAAAGGTCATATTGGAATAGCAGGAAATGAACTGGCGGACAAGCTGGCGAATGACGCTGCTCAGTACTGCAACCTTCCAGTAGATCAGAGTATTAGATTACCTCGATCATATTTATTAAAATGCATCAATTCACAATTACTGGATAGGTGGTAGTACAACTGGGATCACTCAGGGAGCGGCCGATTTACGCAACAGCTTGTGCCAAAGGTTCAACAAAAGCTAATTGTTAACGAAAAAGTTTCCATTTATTTCTTAACGGGCTGCGGCAGCTTCCCATCTTTTCTTCATCACATAAACAAGAAAGATAACGATCTCGGCAAGTGTGGTGTCCGAGGAGACCCACTACATTATCTATTTGGCAAATGCATATTTATGAAATTTAAATTAAAGCGAACAGGACCCTCAATCTTTGCAGATGTTCTTAAGATTATTAATGATCCCATTCAGCTCAAAATGGTATATGAAAACTATAACATTCTCAACAGTTTTTAACTCATTTATAAATTATAAATTTCTAGCTTAATTCTATACTATTTAACTTTTCCAAACTTAATTCTGGCTGTGGTCTGGGGTATTCGAGTCGGCGTGGTCATATTTTATATAAAATGTAATTAATTTATACTCCTGGTAAGTTTTCTTCGGCTGAGTTATCTTCAAATACCAATTCTTTTGTATAAAGTATAACAGCAATACAGGAAGGAATATAAAAAGGCACTAGCCGAATACAAATTAAACATCAAAAAAGCTAAACAGGACTCATGGTATTCATTCTGCCAACAAACCACAAGTGTATATGGCACTGCCTTTAAAATAATGAAAGGTAAATATCTAAAAAATACGGATTTAATACATACCATACTAGAAACTTCAGCAATTGAGGACTCATTTATTGACATTCAACAAAATCTAATCTATCATCATTTTGGAAACCCAGATACAGAGCAAATACACTCGAGAATTAATCGGGATCTAATCCCAAATGAAGAATTTGACAAAATTAAAATCAACATGAGGGAACTTAAATATGTCATCAGTCAGCAAAATCCTAAAAAAGCTCCAGGATATGATAGAATCGACATTAAAATCATAAAGAATCTAATTAAAAGATATCCAAAATTGACGCTACTCCTTTATAATAAATGTCTTCAAATAGGCCATTTTCCAATGGCGTGGAAGAAAGGAGTAAGGTCAGTCCGCCTAAATGTGATAATCCCTAAATGCGACAATGTTCGTTTACATAAAATCTTAATGCAAGAATCGTAAATAAATGCTATATAATGAAGCATACGAACTTCATAAACAAAACCCGAAACTTTTTTTGCATGTAAAACGTTTTTTTAAAGAAATTTCCAATCAAATACACATCGTTCATTTTACATCGCTTCCATGTTTCATAAATATGACAAAAATTCCCGAAAGTGGCTCACGGTTTTTATTTTTTAACTTTGAATATCAAATAACCATATAAACGTCAAGAGCTACGTTGTCTGTTTCAGTTACCAGACCAGTTAAACTAAAGAAAAGGCGACCAGTTTCTGGTTTAGAATTTGAAGTTGACTACGCATTTAGGAAAGCTTCTTTTCAGCCTGTGCCTATAATAGCGACATACATATTGTTGCAAATGCGGCGAAACATTTAGAAGATTCGTAGAAGTTTGTATGGGATTTTGTATATATTGTGTTAAAATGATATTTAAATCAAATTTTATGTTTAATTAAGCTGTGTTGAGCCAGTATAATCCTCCATTAATGTTTTTCTTTAACAAGCTGTTTAAATATTTGTTTAAGACGATCAAAAAAGAAAAATACGCTTCTTTAAAATTTTTAATAAAAAAAAGGTGTAAGAATCGCATTGTCTATTCCAGTAACATAATATGGACATACGATTAAAGAATTTGCAATAATTTTACATAATGAAAATTCTGGAAAATCTTGTGTAGATTGAAAACAATTTATGTTTATTTTAATGCGGTTAAGAAAGTTAGTATATTTATCATGTGACATTTTATAATAAACTTATATGCAATAAATAGTCTAGTTAACAATATTATAAATATCTTTTAAATACTTTTTTAACCTTTAACTGATGTCACAGAAATTGTCACATAGCAAGTGTGAAGCGGTCTGTGAGACCGCTACATCGAAAGATGAATAAAAGGCACGATTAACTCATAGGATGGTGTTTTTGTGCTAAACTTTTTGCACAGGACTGTTAAAATTAAAATTCCCCTATTCAAAAGTCTCTGGTGATAGTACTAAAGTTTCAAACGGAACAAAATTTCGGTAGTGTTTGTAATTAAACTGAAAATTGCAAGTTAAACTAAAAAATTGAAAAAAGCCGCGGTCTGAGAGACCGGTAACATCAGTTAAAGGTTAACTCGTAAGCTCCACACTTCTTTAATTAATGCGCATTTTTCATTCACAAAGTAAGAATTTTGATAAAATCAAATATTTCATTTGGATCATGTAGTTATATTTCATTATCACCAGACTGTCAGCAAAATTATGCGGAGTTGAAGTTACGGAAACCCAAATCGCACTGGTGTATAAATTATGGGTTAATATTGACGCCCAAATTTCGCGAATTTTAAACGATGTTTTCTACGACAATCATTTAATTGTAGATATGGCCATAGCTCTTTGGCAAAGAGGGATGAGAGCTTTTTATATTAGCAACACATTTATTTATTTGAGGGTTATTTATATTAGGCATTATACGCAGCATTCAAATAACTTTTGCATATTAACAGTGTAAAATTGACACACAGTACGGTGCTGCGCCGTTATAAATATTTCAAGAATAACATTGAAAAGTTTAATTTTAATAGTCCTGTACTTAAATTTTAGTACAAAAACAGTACCCTGTGAGTTAATAGAGACTTTCATTCATCTTTTAATCAAGTGATCTCGGGGACCGCTCACTCTAGTTATGCAACAATTTTTGCCACAGCAGTTAAGGGTTAATTAAATCAAAAAATAATTACAGTTAACCCTTAACTGCTGTTAGAGCTGCTTTTTTAAAATTTTCGCAGTTTAACTTTTAATTTCCAGTTTAATTATCGATACAGCGAAATTTTGCTTCATCTGGAGCCTAGTACTATTGCTTGATATGTTTGAAAAATCGAAATTTTATTAGAAATAGTACTTTACAAACAGTTTAGTGTAAAAACAGTATTTTATGAGTTAATCGCGCATTTTATTCATCATACAATTGAATGGTTTCGCATACCGCTCCCCGTTGTAATGTAGCAATTTTCTGTCACAGCAGTTAATCGTTAAATGAACTTTTTCAGATGAATTATCATATATAAAATGCATTATCACATTTAGGACTATGAATGTCGCATTTCGGTTTTAGCTGCCATAAATGCGACAAAAATGACCTAAATGCGACAATCCTATATTGTGGTTTTATACTACAGATAATTATTAAATTTCTACAAAATAAGTTAGTTTTTAACTAAAGGTACAGTATTCAGTAATTTGTTGATTAATAAAATATACATTTATATAATAAAATCCCAAATATACCCTAAATGCGACAAAACTACGGGGAATCGTGTCTCATTTAGGCAGACTGACCTTAGTGATATTTTTCAGGAAGAAAAATAAAGACCCAAGAAATCCAAATTCCTACAGACCAATAACCTTACTCCCAATGATGGGTAAGGTGTTAGAGAGAATAATAAAAATACGTGTACAAACATATTTAGAAAATAAAAATCTCTTAGCAAACCAACAACATGGCTTCAGAGAGAAGAGAAGCACACTAACGGCACTGCAATCTGTAAAAGACCTAATAATGGAACTTCTCCAGAACAATAAATATGTAGGATTAATATCTTTTGACATACAAGGAGCTTTTGATTCAATAGACTGGAATATGATCTCGGGACTAATCGAAGAATCAGAACTACCTAGATGCCTAAAAAATTTACTTATTAACTATATAAGTGATAGATTCATAGGAGCAAACAATTTTAGTTTTATTCAATGGCTTCGTAGTTTCAAGGGATGCCCGCAGGGTTCATGTTTAGGCCCGTTATTATGGTTAATAGTAGCAGACTTCATCATTAAGGAACTACTTAAAAAGTTCCCAGAACTAGTGGTTTATGCAGATGACTTTGTGGTATTAATAAAAGGAAATTCAAGAACCGACTTAGAAAAGGATGCTAATGAGAAAATCCGTAGTTTTGAAGAAATATGTAACAGATTAAATCTGAACATTTCACAAGAGAAAACAAAAGCAATACTCTTTGGAAGAAACCTCTTAAATAACAGACATCCAATTTTTAAATTAAAAAATAAAACAATCAAACTAGAGAAATCATTACCATACTTAGGAATAATCTTTGATCAAAAATTAAAATTTCAAATTCATCTGGAAAATTTAAAAGCAAGAATATCTCAGTTTGTTACTAGTTTCAAATTCCTGGGAAATTACCAAAAAGGAATAAATCCAAAAATAAAAAAAGATGTGGTACACAACGGTTGTTGAAAGACAAATCTTGTATACACATGAAATATGGTTCCCTAATTTAAACAGTCGTGAATCTTTGAAAACAATACAAAGAAAGAGTTTAATGAATGTTATCAAAACTTACAGAAGCATCTCACACGAAGCACTAAATGTTTTAACAGGAATACCACCAATCATCACAAAAATCCAGAACGAACTCATGGCATATCAGACAAAAATGGGAAAAAGAAATTTAATAATTCAATCAACGAAAATAAATAAAGATAATTTAATGCTGAAGGAAAGTACGTTCGATTTTCCAGACTATTACAAAATCAATAACCTGAATATACTAGAAGAAATAACGGAAACAGAAATTCGCAGCAATAAATTAAAGATATATACTGATGGCTCTTTAATGAAACAGGGAACTTCATGCGCCATTACAGTCAAGTTAGAAGATACTTTTATCCACGACAGTGCTGCGCGCTTAAACTCTCTCAATTCAATCGATCAGGCAGAACTTAAAGCAATATTAAGTTGAATAGAATGGTTTTCGACCTCTAGATTTACATCAGTTTTAATCCTAACAGACAGCAGATCCTCACTAGATGCCCTCAAAATTATCTTCCCAAGAAACAAAATAATAAGACAGATTTATACATAACTACAAAAAATCCCGCAGAAATCTATAAATATAGCATGGACAAAGGCTCACATAGGAACAGTTGGGAATGAGCGCGCAGACACCTTGGCAAAAAATGCAGTTGAACACGACCACTATGATGAAATTCAACATATACCATTCCCGGATTCAGTAATTAAAAATTATAAACGGGAAAAAATTATCCAAGACTGGCAGGATATCTGGAAACATTCAGTAAAAGGACGAGATACATATAAAATTCTTAACCAAGTTAACAAAGAATTTATCTGTACTTCAAGATCATCAGTTTATTACATTAGTGGCCATGGCAGTTTTCCTGCATTTCTCTACAAAATAGGCAAATTAAATTCGGACATATGCTCCTGCACTAAAGGCCGAGGAACAGTACAACACTATATTTTTGGGAACTGCTCTCTCCTACCTAATCATTTCAAATTTAATAAAAACAAAACCTTAAGGAAAAACTTCCAGAAGATTCTACTGGAGGATCCAGCAAACTTTTCAGCGTTAAATGAAAATTACAATATTCTTAATAAACACTACTCCTTCATAAAAAAGATTCTATAAACAGTGTCACCCATTAACTATCAAGATCATTCATAAAAGTATTAAACATCGCCTAATTAAATAACACCTTGATTTGTAAAAGTTTATATTCCCGAACTTTGGATTAAATCTCCAAACTGTGAATTTTATCTTCAAACTAAAATCTACAGTGTTTAGAACTGTAAAAATCATACTATGAACTATGAAATATAATGACTTTGAACTGCAAAATATAATGACTCAAAAATGTGACATATACTTTACTGAACTGTGAAATTACATAGACTATTCAACATATTAAGCTATCTAGAACTTTAAAATTAATTATAATTAATATCTCAAACTTGCTTAACAGGTCATCACTCAGAATCATAATTAAATTTAACAAAACTATTATTTCATTTAAATATCAGTCAAAGTTTCGCTCAGATTTACTTATTTTTCAGATTTCAATCAATTTTGTCTCAACTAACTTTGTTTTATTAAGTCCTATTAGGCCTTAATATGGATTAGTATAAATTTTTAAGAAATCTTTTAGCTAATTTAATTAAATGTAATTAATATTAACAATACTATTTTAATTTTTCATTAAAATTTTAAATTGGCTACTTTCAAGTATTCCTATTTTAATAACTGATTGATGATCTGTAATATCTTAAAAATCCAAAATATTGTTTTACTTGGGCTCGCCCAGCTTAAGCAACATTGGATAGCTCTTGTGATATGATTGTACAATTTTAATTGAAATTTCAATGGGGGGGGGGGGGTGTCTTCCTACCTGCTGAGGCCTCCGGGGCCGTCTGGTGTCTGGGGGTATCGCGGGAAGGTGGATATGGGTTTTCCCCCTCGTGGACATTTAGCTCCTATGCCGCAAGGTTGGCTATCCACGAGTGGGTGATTTCTGTTTCTGATTAAAGTATAAATAGCCTCTTTCATTATTCCAGTACAGATTCTTAATTATTATTGGAGTATTATTGTGTTGTGAATTTAGATATAACTATTATTTACAATTTCTTATAATTTTATAATAGTGCATAATATTAATTATTGTTCGCATCTTGTACCTTAATACTAAATTTTTAGTATAGATTTAAAAATAATTTTTGCATCATGTATCTTACATAATATCTCAAACATAGTATCATTGTATTGTAAATTTGTAAATAATTATTATCTACAATTACTTATAATTTCATAATAGTGCATAATATTAATTATTGTTCGCATCTTGTACCTTAATAGTTATTTTTAGTATAGAGTTAAAAATAATTTTGCATCATATATCATGAAAATATCTTTAAGTGTTGCAAATATCACGTTCGTACATAGTTTAAATTGATGTTAGTATTTTGAGTCCTGAAAATAACATAGAAGTGTTGTAAATATGTAGGTAATTGTGATCAAAAAAGTTTAATATCAGATTCTAAAAACTATGCATATTTATATGTTAAAATAATGAATAGTTATCTCAAATGTAATTATAGGGGTCATCTGTAAATATTTATTGCACACACTGTCAATAATTGTCATATATCTAACATTGTTATTTCTCCTAAACTGTAAAAAATAAATAAATAAATAAAAATAAATAAATAAAGCAATTTATATGATTGCAACGACCATTTGGAAAATGATTTTTTCAAAGACTAAAATTTAAGACATAAAAAATCGCACGGAGTTGATCATACATTACGTAAGCCATGAATTAAACATTATGTTATTACACGTAAAAATTGCAAGCGAAAAAAATCGCCTGCGACTCGTCAGATTTCCTGAAACTTACGTATTATCCACCTGAAACTTACGTATTATCGAAGCATTTCATTGGATGTTCGGGAAAAGGCTTTTCCATCGTCAGATTTCCAAGAAATCCGACGACCAATGTTAAACGAAATTTTATTCTTAAACTTCTAAACATCCCACAATATTACTTTTTACACCGTCGTACAGAGAAAAAAATGTACTTTTAAATGCAATTTGTTTGAAAGCTGTATCTCAATTTGTTTCTGAGTTATTAATTCTTTTTTTGTAGTTTTTATTACTTTTTTGTCATAGTGGCAACAGAAGTATCCATCTCTGTTGAAAGTAAAGGGAAATACAGATTACTGTATAGACCAATCAAAAAACGAATAAAATGCGGATTAAACTAATAAAAAGCTTCAGATATGTTTTTGATTTCGTACCCTGACGAGGACAGTAACCATTTTTCCAAATGGTTTAAAAAAAAAAACATTCAAGGGGTTCCGCAGGTAGTAGAACTTTTCCCTGCCCTGGGCTTGGGGGTTACACCTAACCATAAGCCAAAAGCGGGTTCCCAGGGTGGGTACTTACCTTACCTTACGTATCAAGAACTGACTTTCTTTCAACTTTACAAAGTTTAGAAATGCTACAAAGGACTTCCGTAGGAAAACTATCAAGCATTGCGATTTCATTAAATTTCTTTGGTTCTGAGCAGGGACAATCTTCTAAAATTTCTTTGTTTGGACTAAATCTTTCTTCGATAACTTGTCCTAGCACAATCTAAAAACGCACACTGAAAAAGACCAATTTACGAGTACAGTTTTGAGCACTTGAGATTCCAGGAGCTTCATGTATTGATTTTTCACCAGATATTATCTTTTTCTTTGAAGTTTCTTTTCTCTTGAAATCTAATTCTACTCCTACATCAATACTGTTGTCTTCAGATTTACTGTTTGCATAACATTTTGTTTTTGAATACAGAGCCTGAAAGCATTTATCACTTATCCCTTTTATCCCTTACTTATTGAAGCAGTTTCTCTACCAAGTTCCAGGTTGTAGTCAATGGTTTTACTTTGTAAATATTTTGATATAGGAGATGTAACAAGAAATAAATCTAGTAAAACAATGTACATAAATACGTTTCAAAATTTGGATCATTGACTGATCAAATTCCTTGCCATGAATTTAGATTTGCAGCCAAAACTTGCATTTGTTATTTCTTTTAAAACTGTAATAAAATTGAATAGTTTCCCTGTGTTTACACTTTCCTCACTTCTTAAAATTCCCTCATCGATAATCGAAGAAATATCTTTATGTTTGTTCCACCACCTTGTGCCTCCAATTTTTTTGAAACCATAACAGATTTTCATGTGAAATACATTTTTTTTATTATTATTCCCCTCCCGTATGAAACCTCTCCGTACAGGCAACTATTTATTAATTATATTCCTCACCAATTTTTCAAAACAAAAATCTTTTACTTACGCTTTGACAACATTTGCAAGGGAAATAAAAATACTATTTTTTTTTTTTTTTTTAGCGAACAGAATATAAAAATTGTCGCCTGTGGCACCATGTCTTTTGTAAGATGAGCTTAGAAAACAGCAAATTTTACCACCAATCCAAATAAGTTTTCTTCTTGGAGCAACGTTACTGTTGAATCAGCTACTACCAAGTTGGGTGCATGTCCCATACAGTGAGCGTAAATAAGATCTTCGCTTTCCTTTTCAGAGCATATTTTAAGGAATTTTCACTGGGCGACAAACGGTTAAGTCTGTTGTTCCAAATAAATGTTCATAAATCAACCCCTACCCCTTATAACAGCAAACCAAATACTAAGAATATCGACTGGCCGATAAACTTTTATATCTTATTAGTTATGTCTATTGTACTTCTCCTGTTGCTGGTTAGTAAACTGCAAAATCGTCATTGAAACATCTAAACCGCCTTATTTATAGTTAGGTAAAATTAAAGAGGCTGCATTCTTTAAAAATACAAATTTTTAATTGTTATGTTAGTAAAGGACCAAACCTAACATCTAACCAACCAAATTCGTATGCCTAATTAAAACTTTATATAAGAAAATTATCATTAAAATTCACGTTAAAATATTGTTTGCCTTTTATTAGTTTGTACACTTTCCTTTTGTTCATAATCATAATATATCAGATTAATTAGGTAATTAGAACTTAGAATAAATTCTGAAATTCAAAAATAAATTTGACTTGCATCGTTAAATAGTTCGTGAAAAATAGTACATAACTATAGTTTTAGACCCAATGTTGAACTAATCAAGAAAACATACTTCCCTCTTGATGGATGAAAATCATCAAATTTAAAAATAATGTAGAATATTGTTTATCTTTTATTATTTTGTACACTGTGCTTTTGCTCATAATCATAATATATCAGATTAGTTAGGAAATTGGAGCTTAGAATAAATTCTGAAATTCAAAAATAAATTTGACTTGCATCGTTAAATATTTCGTGAAATTGTACCTTAACTATAGTTTTAGACCCAATGTTGAACTAATCAAGAAAACATACTTCCCTCTTGATGGATGAAAATCATCAAATTAAAAAATAATATAAAGTTACTATGTTAAATTTTATAACATGTTTCCAAAATGAATAATAATTGTACTGGTTAAACATATTTTGACACTTATAAGTATTTTGCAAAGCTGGAACTAAACAAGAAATCAGATTTTACTCTTTATGTTTTAAAAAATCAAACTGTATCAACAAAATATTTCCAAACTGCTACAGTAACAGTTACAATGGTTTAAAATTTTAATACATAGGACTGTCCAGAGTTGTATACTATAGAAGAACGCCGTACGAGGAAAGTTTTCCGCGATTTTTAGAAAGAAAAATGTAATTTTTGTTCTTGTAACGTTTTTATTTTTAAATATCGACAAATTAAAAATATTCCCCAATTTTATGTACGATTTATTTATTGTCTGGCAGGGGTGATTCCGTTCCGGAAATTTAAGGCATTCGGTTCCGAAATTTTCAAAAAATCGCACATCAGTCCGAAAATTCAGACGCAAAAAAGTATCACTAAAAAATATTGGGAATTTCAACAAATGGTCGTCGGAAGAAAAACCAATTTCGTCAATCGTCCGCAGAAATAATCACCAATTGCGTCAAAGCATTGCGAAAAAAAAGCGAATTTCATCAAAGGATCGTAAAAAAAGATAATTTCGTCAAAGAATAGCAACATTTTATGTATGATTTATTTATTGTTTGCCAGGGAGATTCTGTTCCGAAAATTTAAAAAAAAAATCGGCCACCAGTTCGAAAATTCAGATTAAAATATCTCTGAAAAATATTGCAAATTTCAATAAATGGTCGTCGAAAAACAAATAATTTTGTCAATCTTCGCAGAAAAAATCACCAACTTCGTCAAAGCATCGCGAAAAAAAGCGCAAATTTCGTCAAACCACCGCGGAAAAAACGCGAATTTCTTCAAAGAATCTTAAAAAAAAAAGATAATTTCGTCAAAGAATCGCAGAAAAAAACGCAAATTTCATGAAAGTAATGCAGAAAAAAACAAATTTCGTAAAATCGTAGTGGAAAAAGACCGAATTTTGTAAAAGGATCGCGAAAAAAAAGCAAATTTCGTAAAAGAACGGCGGAAAAAAACTAATCCTTCAAAGGATCACGAAAAACAACACGAATTTCGTCAAAGGGCAGCGGAAAAAGCGGGATTTTCGTCAAAAGATAGCAAAAAAAAAATTAGCCAAAGGATCGCGAAAAAAGAGAATTTCGTCAAATCGCAAAAAAATGCAAATTTCGCCAAAGGAGCGCAGGAAAAAAACGAATTTCGCCAAATAATCGCGAAAAAACGAATTTCGTCAAAGAATCGCAGAAAAAATGCAAATTTCGTCAAAGGATCGCGGAAAAACGGGAATTTCGTCAGACGGTCGCGGTAAAAACTCATCGGTCTCATAATACCTATGAATGGACGTCTCCCTACAAAATGTGATTTAGTTGTTTCAGAAGCAATGTCACATTATTTCTGTGAACAGAGTGACTAGCATTTTGTGTGAAGAGGGGCACAATATTAAGGATTGGGCTGTTTCTAAAAGCACTGACAAAATAATTGATAGGAATTCACCCTTCTTGCCATGGATTTTTAAGTTTATTATTTTTAACCAAAATAATTATTCTTTAATTAATATTAATTTTTTATTTAAATAGTAATTATTTTAAAACTACTGATTTTAATTCATGTCGTCAAAATAATAAAACACGTTACTTTATTAAACGTTAAATTAATTTGCAGAAAGTTCTTGACCCAATATTTATGTGCGCAGAAAGTTTTTGGTTTTATACAAGTCTGGGACTGTCTTATAAAAATAGTATAATTAAGCAGGTAGAGAAAACGATTTTGTTCGTGTTTTAAATTCTTTAAACTTTATTAATTACTTATAATGTTTGCAAAATCCTACAATAATAATTACATTCGTTAAGTTATTTTACAAGTAACTGTCTTTAGCAAAGCATTTTTTGACAAACTCATGTTTCTCATAGGTTTCTTTATCTGGAAATGTTCTACTTTTTACTTTGCTCTCTAGGAACCTTGCAATAACAGCTCTTGGATCATAAAAAGTTGTTCCAATTCCATCAAGAGCAATGAACATCCTTGAGTTTAAGGCCTCTCTTTATACTAGTTCCGACTGTTTTTTTTTTAATTTAAGCGTTGCATGTATGGACACAACTCCATGTGTCAACATTAACATTGTGAGGTGTCAAAGAAACCTATGACAGCACCAATTTGTTTAAAATAGAGTGAGGTTGAGACGCCTTAAAGTAGAAATAGTCTTGCTGTCAATGAGAAGGACGCAGATTTTCAGCTGCGCAATAAAGCCATCACATCATCATTTAAATAGGTGACTTCATCTTTACCAAAAAAGTTCTCAACATCAAGGTGGGCTGCACTAGCAACCTCTGTTGGTCTTCGTACATTTAACAAAGCATCTATCCTGTAGGAGATGCTCACTTTATCCTCTTCCAGTCTTTGAGAAACCAATTCTTTACAACTCAATATAGTTTCTTTTCTCGCTGCAGACCAGTATCTGTTGGTAGAAACTAACGAGTTGTTTTTACATCTCTGAGAATTTTCTTCAATTTACTAATCACTTTCAGATTCCTAATGCCTTCATTTATTTCCATCAACTGTTCTTCGTATTCGTCAGGACTTACCCATTTTTGATAAGCATCAAGGAATTTGAAAAAAAATTACTTTGACAAATTCTATATCAATTCTTTATCAGGCAGTGTAATGAAAGACCCTTGACTGTCTGTCTCAAGGTTTTCAAAGTGTATTGGAACATCTAGAATTAGGCAAGCGAGATGTTGTTCACTTCTTTAAAATCTATTTATAATCGAATAAACCCGCGAGCAGAAGGTTGTTCAGTTTTTGATGAGTAGGGTTGATGGTTCACAATGTTTTCTCAATGTTTTTGCGTGAGAGAAAAATCGTGTCGTACTGCTTTTGCCAAGATTTTTAAGTGTTTCACGAACTGTACTTCAAAATATGCAGAAAAAGAAAAGACACTTTGATTTTCTGTTCCAGATATTTCTTCAAGCACTTTTACACGTTGAGCAGAAACTCGATAAAATGTTGCTTGATGATTCCAACTCCGACACAGTTAAGTCAGACCTGAGCAAAGCATCAAACGCAAAGTTAGTCTTTACCCAAGTACCGTTTCATAAGAGCACAGAGACCGCTGTTTTTGCTTGTATTTCCCTTTATCCGCTTATAGTTAAGTCTGTCAACTTATTTTTCGCGATATTTTTAGTGCACAAAATATCAAATACAACCTTGACAAAATCCACAGGCTCCTCGCTTACTGAATTTACATTGTAATAGAAAAACTCATTCTATATCCTGTTCTTTTAAAAGAAATCGTGCTCTAACAAATTTGTTATCAACTCCATATTTCTCAACAGAACCATCTACTTGGATAGCAAAACAAACAGCATTTTGTAACTGTGATACGGTGTTTCTTTTACTGCTATGACATCTGTTGCCATTCTTATCATTTCCGGAGTCAAAGAGTCAGCTTATATTAGAGTTAGGTGGAGGTAAAGATACGCACTTTCCATACATTTTGATTTTTAACGGACACATTCGTCTAAACTTATGTAATGAGTGATTAAAATGTTAGATTAGAACCTTAGGCAATTGCCACCATCAACCGACATTCTGTCAATTTATAATTCTGTGAGAAATTGCAATTTTTAAAAAACATTGCTCTGCGTATCTTTGCCCCATTAATGTGGGGTTTTGCCCCATTTCCAACAAAACGAATGAGTTATGCAAAATCATTAGTAAATTTCGCTAGTATTTATAGCTAAACTGAAAATTGAAAGTTAAACCATGGAAAAAAAAAAGAAAAAAACAGCGGTCTATGCGATCGCAAATAGCAGATAACCTCTAACTACTATGACAAAAATTGTTGCATAAATACTGTGAGTGGTCTGAAAGAACCCTTGATCGTAGAATGAATAAAAGGGTTGATCATCATAACCTCATAAAGTACTGTTTTTGCGCTAAACTTTATGTAAAGGTCTGTTATAATAAAAATTCTCCTCCTTCAGAAGTCTTTAGCGATACTACTAAATTTCCAAACGAATCAAAATTAAACTAACATCAATAGTTGAATTTAAAATAACAAGTTAAGCTATGAAAACTGAATATAGCAGCGGTCTGTGAGACCGTAAACAGGAGTTAAGGGTTAAGACTTAAAATCGTTTTATGAAACAAGAATATTGATTTTTAAAAATAGGTAGTAGGTATCTATGTTCTATATTTTAAAAAAAAAACTTAACTAGGAAAAGGAAAAGGTAGTTAACTAGCTTATATTATTTAAGTAGCTATTATATTTTATGCAATACTAACTTATAAAAAATACAACTTTCCACAACCTCATTGTAGAAAGCTTTGCATCTGGCTAAAACGATAGGACAAAGCCCGCATCTTAAACTTGCATGTATCTTTGCCCCAAGACGGATGCGTACTTTTAGCTCATTCTGCAGTATTTTGCTTAACCGGCTACCTACAAGATTAAACAAATTCGATCGAGGGAAACTATACGGCATTTAGAAGCTACAGAGCTTCCGTTCTCCACTGAATTTTTGGATTTGTAAAAATTCGAAGTATTGTCAGCTAAACAATAAAGTGAAATTTTAAAAATATTAGATCAAAATTCGAAAATTTAAACTTACCTCATCTTTTTTGGCACGGAGTGCTACTTTTTTCACAAGGTTTGAACACACAACTACTACACTTGAGACCAAACTACCACTTAGCAGTCATGATTGTAGAAATGTTTCTTCATATTAAATTAGCCAGTGCGTATCTTTACCCCACCTACTCTATTCACCTGTTTTTTTTTTAAGTTGCCGGCACCATACCCTATCACTGGGCGACAATATCGTGGTACTAGGCGACACTAGTGTCGCCTACTTTATATGTTATTTTATGCTCTGTTCCTTTTTGAACTCAGCTTATAGGCCATTATAACAGCCTTTCGTACTCCGTCAAATGAACAAGCAAAAGTATTTAAAGTTGCAATGCCGCACTCTGGTACAAAGTCAGTCCACATGAATGATCGATTACTATTATAAAAGTCTTTCATATATATTTCCTTGAACGACATAGCGGACGCGAATTGAAAACTGGTCCATAACAGCTACATCTTGATTACTATCTACCATCACGCTGAATATTATGCTATTATTAAATTTCGTATATATTGTTAAAATTATCTTATTATATTTAACATCGAATAAAAAGTGATGAAATAAAGTTCAACAAGACGTTTTCTCCAAATATGATACACTTTAATATGAAATGCCGATTAAATGAATCTATGCCACGAATGAAAAAGATTTCACTACTACATAATGGAATATAATGTACTTCAATATAAAGCTTGGTCAAAGTAAACATTTTAGGACCCTTTGATTTCATCTTAACGAGATTAGACCGAATAAGGTAAATATGGAAAAGTAATATAAACATAGCTGTATAAAATTGTTCGTGGTAAAAACTGATGTTCAATGAATAAAACGCTAATCACCTAAAAATGTTCAATAAGAGAGTCTTTGCATCAATTGCCCATTACTCAATATTACTTTAAATACTGAAATAATTTATGAATGCATAATGATCTGGAATCGGTTCAAAAATATTTACAGGTGTTTAATACTGATTGTTGGAAGATATGAGATTATTAACAATAATCTTTTTGTTATTAATTCGTATTTAATGACAAAAAATGAATTTTAATATCTTAGCATTATGTTCTAATTTGAAGGTCCTTGATAAAAACTTAAATTGAACTTAATAAAAGTTTTCATGTGCTTTAGAATATGAAAAAAATAACCTCTTCAATTCATTAAAGATAATATACAAAAAGCCACTTTCAATAAAAGAATTTGGATATTTAACTTTATAAAACTTTGGCAAACTTCAGATATATCAACAATTTTTTTTGTGGCAGATGAATTAAGTACAGCTTAGCACATGTTTTTATTTATTTTATTTTTCTTTTACAGAAATGATTTTGTTGGGATAAATTTTTCTGATGTTATTTAGGTGATAAAAAAGACTCCCACCTGTTTTATTATAAAGTGTTCTACACTTGAAATTATAGTCTCTTGCTATAGTCGAAAATAAATTATTTAAATCATAAAATATGGTAATTTGGTTTAAAGGATACTTGGCTTTTACATAAATATAACTTTATATTATTAAGAAATCTAAAAATTTTATGCATATAGGGATGAAAAAAAGAAATAATTTTTTGGCAAAATTATAGTAGTCTCCAATAGACAAAACTATCAGGTATATCTGATATGCTAAGAAATTTATTCCCTTACACGATGATGGCATTCGATCTGAATAAGAATATCTAAAATTTTTATTGATACTAGGGGATCGTACCCGGGCTTCCCGGGTTAAAGAATATAGGTGAAAACATTTTTTTTTTTTTTTTTTTTTGTAATTGAAAACTAATATTTTTTGTATATGCAATAAATTTTTTTGATTGCTCACTTACATTAAAAAAGCATTTTTTATATGGAAAATACGAATTATACAATCAAATAGTTTTTTGAAATTTATCAAAAGGATATTTTCTTATTAGCCGCATGCTAAGAGTTATTTGACCAAGATTTTGCTACTTATGACATCCTTTTATGTTCTGATAATTTCAGAGCTTATACATGTCTGTTAAATAATTGTTTTATTTATATTATTTTATTTGCGCGATATAGATCGATTAAAAAATATTTCATGCTTTATAATTGTTTTTAAAGCCATAGACAATCAGTAAACTGAGATGAACTTTGCAAACAAATTCCATTTGAAAAAAAAAATCTTATTTGGTGATCTAAAAATTTAAATTGTACGATCACAAATATGTTAGATTTGTGTTTTTTCAATACTATTCTTTTATTTGTTTATAAAAGAAGTATTAATTTCGTTAATTTGTCTTTCACAAATATGTTAGATTGGTGGTATTTTTAACATTATTCTTTTATTTCTTTATAAAGGAAGTATTAATTTCGTTATGCAAAAATAGTCAGAAACAAATGCTAAAAAATGTTCGTTGCTTTATGTGCAAAATGTTTATTATTATTATGCATTGAAACCGGCACGTGATAAGATAAACTTTTTAAAAAATCATGCCTAAAAATTATTTTAGAAAATATAATACATCAGTCAATTAAGATACAGTGTTTAAACAAATTGCATTTGAAAGTAAATTTTTTCCGTATGCGACGAAAATTGAAAATGTACGATGGTCAGAAGGTTAAAAAATTGCAGTAGCGAAAATTTCAAGACCGAAATTTGATCGTGAAGTATTTCCATTCGCAAAATAACATCAGTGTTACGCACATATACGTTTGTTCTTTATAATATAGATACTTAATCAATAAAATATAATAAAGATCAGTTATTAGGATGTGGTTATCAATTGAAGCTCTTATGCTTGGTATTCCGGAATGAAAAACAGCAATTTTCACCTTCTCAAAATTTGCATATGCACTTCTCCTGTCCATATTCTCCTATCCATCATTTTAAAAAAAATTGTATTTTGTTTGATCATTTAGAAATCATTTTAACTCAAAACATCAAGTTACAATTGTCATTAACATTTTTTATGTGAACAGACGCACTCTTTACTTGAGATTCTAATCTCAATTCCCGAGAGTAAAAAATTTCCGTAATTTATGTTTTTTAGACGCATTTGTGATAAATGTTGAGTTTTATCTAAAAAATGATCGTTTTTTTTAAATAGGACTTATTTTTCCTTTAAATAAGCATTTCGCCTAGTGTCTGAAACTTAGTATCAGTACACATGCAGAAGGAAAAATAATATGGAAAATGTATGAGGAAAAATGCGTGTTTTCAAAAGCAGTATGTCATTTTCCATTATTATGCCCCTAATGGGATTTTGCGACACTAAACCCTATATAATAATTTTTATCAACAATTTTGAATTTTTAACAGAAATTAGCATGGATAAAGACAAAAATACCTTATTATTTCTCTCTTGTCTGCAATAATTAAAGCTATCTAATTTTCACCATTTTGAAGAAATTTCATAAAATGCTTTTAAAATTAAAATATAAAAGTGGGGATATTTAAAGAAAAAAAAAACCTAGTGCGATCATATCTACAAATAAACAGCTTTCAGTTAAAAAAGAAATATTAGTAAAATTGGTTCAGCAGAAAGATCAGGGCTGATGACTATAAAATACACTTGTGTTTTAAATATATGAATTATATAAAATTATGAAAAATTAAATTAAGCGAATTATGTTATTTTGATAAAATGATAGTAGAATGTCCTAAAGAATAGCATTAAAATTTTATTATTCAAGAGAATTTTGGAGAAAAACTTCAGGAACATGATATTATTTTAAACTACAAATTATTTGTTTGCTTGTCTAACTCGGCGAAGCAAATCCATCCAGGCGAGAATCATCAATTTCTGTAATATAAATCGCTATAATTTGCATGTCAACTCTCTTTTATAAAGACACTCTAAATTTTTGTAAAACATTGCGTTTCATCAATGTGCGATTTCCACTACATTATTTTCAAAAGTGAAGGATATTCACCTGTGAAGAATTTGAAAGCAACTGGGCTGTGAAAATGACGCACTTCTATAAAACATAATTCAGGTTTAAGAATTAAAATACATGTTTTTTTTTTATATAAAATGACGTCATTTGCATCCGCTAACGTAATCCACTTTTACACTCCCAGTGTTAAACTTCGTCTATAGAAAAAGTATGCATATGACGTCATTATCACGTAATAACAGGTAATATTCTTGACGTAGCCCATATTTTAATTTCAACTTTTTTTTCAGGTTTTATAAGAAAATGGCAACAAAAGATATTGTATCTCTACTTTTGACTATTTTCCGTTTACTTTCAGCGACTTTCAATACAAATGGGGTACTTTTGTTGCCACGATAAGAAAAATGGTATTAAAAACTACAAAAAAATTAATATCTCAAAAATAAATTGAGATACAGCTTTCAAACAAATTTCATTTAAAAGAGCATTTTTTTCCTTATACGGCGGTGTAAAAATTTAAAATGTGCGATGTTTAGAAGTTTAAAAATTTTCAGTAGAGAAAATTGCAAAACCAAAATTTTATTTCAAATTTCAAAGTTTTGCCATTAGCAAAATGACGTATGCGTTACGCACAGATATGTTTGTCCTTTATAATATAGATTTCAAATTTCAAAGTGTTGCCATTAGCAAAATGACGTATGCGTTACGCACAGATATGTTTGTCCTTTATAATATAGATAGGGATGAAATAAATAAAATAAATAAAAATTCATGAATGTGTCAAAGTAATAATTGGATTTCTGAAATCCTGAAAGAATATTCTAACAAAAAAATATAATCCTTTCATTAGACAAATGTTTAAAAAAAAAAGTGTACTATACTTCCTTTTAAATTTCCAATGAATAATTTCAGTGGATTTTAATGTATTGATCTTTTATAATATGAATACATAGGTTACCAATGGAAAAACAAATATGATAAACTTTTAAAACTTCTTATACTGATATTTTATAGTTCACTATTTTTATAAGTTCATAATAACACCACAAAGAATTATACATATTACTTTTTTGGTTAAATTTATTTATATTAAATCTTATTTTTAACAAATAAGTTTTAATTTAATTCTCATTTGCAGAAAAAAAGCTTTTTTTAAAAAAATCCAGATTCCTTCGAAATGCCGTAGAGCAGCGGTTCCGAACCTATGGGTCGCGGCAAGTGTTTTGGTGGGTCGCTGAAAAATCGAGATTTGACGCATAAATATATCTTTATTTAATCTGTTTAAAAAAAATATATAACAGATGCAATATTTTGCAACCGCAGTAATCACGAAAGCTATTAACTTAACACTAGAACGCCCGGAAGGAGTTGATCCGGCTCCAACCATATGATTAAATGTCAACCGGAACCATAAATTCTGTCATAAAATAAGTTAAATTTAAACTACGCAGATTTACGTTAAATAAATCAGTCAAACAATTTTAAATAAAAATTCTGGTGTCAAATATTTTAATGAAACTTGAGTAAAACTTCCGGGCGTTCTAGTGTTAAACTAAAACTTCGTGAGAAGAGAAGACATTCAACTTAAACAGTCAGTCGGTATTATGTTATGACCTCGTTGTGAGATATGTCAGTAGTCGCGCAGTCTTTATGGCAATCATGGAAATATCCTTAATTTCCTTCTGGATGAACATAGGAGCAGAATATCCAGAAATATCTAAATCAGTTTTGAGGCCCTTGATGAGATTCAACACGACATACTTGGGTGAACAAAAACCAAATACGTATTTGTTTTTCACAGTTGGTGTTTCACATTTGTTGTTACAGAAACCAACTGCGTGTAGAAAGTGACTTTAGATTAAAATTAACAAGTTTTAACTCTGATATAGATCTCTCATCGGTAAACACCATAAATTTTACTGATTGTAAAGTTGTGTTTTGATAATAATTAAACGTATTTTTTATTATATTTATTGTTTTAATCATAATTCAACTTACAGATATTGAGATTATACCAATTCTTGTTTTTATTGATAGTGCATCCTTCGTACGAAAATTTTCCTTTTTCATAGGATACAAAATTTCCATCCTGATCTTAGATACACCCTCATTGCCCTCATAGTAGGTGGGTCGCGAATTTTTTCTTTTTTTTTACTTGAAGGTGGGTCGCGAACCAATAAAAGCTGGGAACTGGCGTAGAGCATATGCAAACTGTTTGCATTCCAAAAAGCTTTTGGCGATTTTTTATCAGCTGTCTTACTAATCAAGGTAACCATTTCAGCAGAAATCGAGCATGTGCAGTAAATCACCATAGGGTGGCTTTGCTGTTTCGATCAACCTGTGTCGCGATGCGCCTTGAATCTGAGCCTATGAGCGCTGCACAGAGCGCGATGAGTCAGCCATCATCCCTCTTCCATCTGACCAGTGATAAAACAAGACGCCACAACATAGGCTACCATAAGCAAAAACCAACTGGCAACTGCTTAAAGTTGATTGCAAACGCACAAATACTGGGAAATAGTAAAATTATTCTAATGTAACTAATTATAAAATACCAAATCCGCATTTTTGGGCTCACTTACGTCGGGGGCCCTCGGCAATCGCCGACCTGGCCAGTCCGGGCCTGCTCGTTGGTCTGATTCTGACAAAGGTCGAGACACATTCAGAGATTTGCCGGACGTTAGCCTAGATTTTTTGTGTGATTCTCAAATCGTTGTATACTTCATCAGCGGCCACGGAGCGCTTCCGGCGTATTTACATAAAATTGGTAAATGGCAGAACGACAGATGTGCATGTGGGAAACGTGGTGATACGCCTCATCATTTATTTCAGAGTTGTCGTGTTTCAAGGGACTGTTTTCCTATAATACGCAATAGAACACTTGAATGGAACTTAAGATGTGTTCTTCTGACGAGATCTAACTATGGAACACTGTGTAGAATCTACAATGATTTAAATAAGAATTTTTCATTCATAAGGTATAAATTCTGAACATTAGGTATATGACTTTATGAACTTTGTGGACTGGCTTTTATGGTTTTTAAACATTTTTAAAAACTACAAAGTTGTATCAGAATTGTTGATATTTGATCTGTTAAATTCAAGTTTGGATATATTTTTAGTTTTTATATATGATTAAGAATTTATTTTAAAGACAATTGTAATATTGCAAAATATTGTCTATAAATCCGGTTTGCCTCGTTTTAACAGCTTGAGACATATGTCAAAAATTGTAAATGTCCTAAATTTCTCTATACCATAATGTGTTTCTTTGTAAGTGAGTCTTCTTTGTAAGTTTTGGCAATTACATTTAGTTATGTAATATATTTAATTTTTCATTAATAAATACTTGCTGGTATTCTGGGTCTGTTGCCCTGGTTGTGGCTTTGGCTGGGTGGTGGAAGGGAATTTCTTGCCTAGAATTTTTCACCTATGTCAGATTTTGGTTGGTGCCTAGGTTAGGGTGATCTAATCCTTGATGTGAGTTGTGCTGATTACGTGTAGGTGTAAATCGCCCAACGGGTGGCGCTGCTATACTGTATTTTGCAGGATTTACACGATTTCCGCAATAGCTCTATCTCAAGAACTAATGCACGGTTTTTCATCTAACTTCAGATTTAGTTAGTCCTTGATATGACTTTGCGCTGATTACGTGTTGGTGTAAATCTCCCAACAGGTGGTGCTGTTGTGCTGCATTTTTCACGATTCCCACAATAGCTCTGTCTCAAGAACTAATGCACGAATTTTCATCTAACTTCAGATTTAGTTAGATGTTAACACAAGTTGTTGCTGATTAGGTTTTGGTGTTAATCGCTCAATTGGTGGCGCTGTTATGCTAGAATTTTCACGATTTTCGCAACAGCTCTATCTGAAAAACTAATGCACGGATTTTCCCCAAACTTCAGATTCAGTTAGACATTGACATAAGTTGTTGTTTGGTGTAACATAAGTTTTGGTGTAAAGCACCCAATAGATAGCGCTGCTAGGCTGCATTTTGCTGGATTTACACGATTTCAGCGATAGTCATATCTCCATATCTCAAGAACTAATGCACGAAATTTCATATCTTTAGAATCCTCATGATGGGCATAGATTGCCATTTAATTTTGACAATGTGATAGCGAATTTTGAAGTATAAACATGTATGAGATAGAAGAAAGTTTTGGGATTGGTGCATCCGACTAGTTTTTAACTTTGTTTACAAATCCGAAAAAAAAGGGAGTGAAATACGCGATCGAATAAAAATCCAGGTGCGTTTATTTTAACCCAAAGTTTTAAACCGAGTGCTGTAGTTGCGTGGGAACGCATGAGATCGCCGTTCCCAGAAATATTTGATCTGTTGTAAAAAAAAAAAAAAAAAAAAAAAAATCGCGTACGAGCACAATTTTTTTTTTCTTTTTTCAAGAGAAACGATAATTTATGCTATTTTTAAGAAGACCCGTTTCACTTATATTCATAAGCCGTGTAGGACCTCCCTTAAAAACATTTGTCCTGAACCATATGCGAAATCTTGGTAGTGAACAGAAAGTAAATTAGCAAATGAAACAGCTTGTCGTAAATCAGAGAGCACAGAAAATACCTCCCATCATCGTTCTTATGGAAACTTCTAGGATAGATGTGCCAGTAAGTAATAAACGGATTTATTTCTCTTATTTCAATTTATTTTGATTCATAAAGGAAAATGTTACTATGAAATAGATTAAATATTGCTTTTAGATGGATGCTATACAAATATATTACTATAACTAGTCGGATGTACCAATCCCAAAACTTTCTTCTATCTCATACATGTCAATACTTCAAAATTCGTTATCAATGTGCCAAAATTAAATGGCAGTCTATACTCATTATGAGGATCTAAAAAGATGAAATTCCGTGCATTAGTTCTTGAGATATGACTATCGCAGAAATCATGTAATTCCAGCCAAATGCAGCATAGCAGCGCCACCTATAGGATGATTTACACTAGAACCTAATCATCGTCAACGTCTAACTGAATATGAAGTTTGGGGAAATTCGTGCATCAGTTCTTGAGACAGAGCTATTGAGGAAATCGTGAAAAATGCAGCACAGAAGCGCCACCTATTGGGCGATTTACACCAACAGATAATCAGCAGCAATATTAATCAAGGTATACTTGAATCTGAAGTTTTATGAAAATTCGTGCATTAGTTCTTGAGATAGAGCTATAAAGGAAATCGTGCAAAAAGCAGCACAGAAGCGCCACCTATTGGGCAATTTACACCAACACGTAGCAGCATCATTTCATATCAAGGACTAACAGAATCTGAAATTTGATGAAAATGTGTGAATTAGTTTCTGAGATAGACAATTACGGAAATTGTGTAAATCCTGCAAAATGCAGCATAGCAGCGTCACCTGTTGGGCGATTTACACCAAAACGTAAACAGCACCAACTCATATCAAGAACTAACTGAATCTGAAGTTTTATAAAAATCCGTGCACTAGTTCTTGAGATAAAGCTAAATCCTGCAAAATGCAGTATAGCACCGCCACCTGTTGGGCGATTCACACCAAAAACTAATCAGCACCAATTTATATCAGGGACTACCTGAATATAAATTTTTATTAAATTCCGTGCATTAGTTCTTGAGGTAGTGCGCCCACAAAATTTGTGTCACATACAGACAGACAGACTCACAGACAGACATTTTGTAAAAACATGCTTTTGGAATCTCTGACCCCTAAAACGTGTAAATCCGTTGAAAACCGGAAGTCGAAAATTTTCATGAATCCAATACTTTCTTCTTGTAAAAATAGCAGAAAGTAAAAACTAGAATATAATAATTATAACCGTTAAACCTTTGGGGCGAGCGACCGGCATTCGTGCCGCGTAAGGTGCTTAGAATCGGGGATTATTCTCACCAGTAAATTTTTATTGTAAATTTTGCCTTATTTAATCCGAGCATTTTCACGATTCAATTAGGCAAAAATTTGTTTTAAAAAACCGGTGTTTAAAGATTAAAAATTCTGTAAAAGACGCTCGTCCCCAAGGGGTTAATTGAAAAAAGTTGGTTTTTGGCTAAATGTTTTAAATTGGATTTTGACTTAGCAAAAATTCTGTAGCATCAACATCAACATCTACTCCATGAAAGGTGAGTTCCCAAAAATATTTTTTTCCAACTACAGGACCGTTTAAACCCCTAAAAAAGGGGGAATAATAATACGATTTTACCATCACGTCGCGGCATTACCGAATTCATATATTTTTGAGATTCCTAAACAACGAAGTTGATATTGGCAGTGACGGCATTTTTTGTTTTTCATGTATGGAAGGCAATTGCTCGATTGAGGCTTTACCCAGTTTCATGCTTTTTTGAGATTCCTATACAACTGGCTGCTACATATCCAGTGATTTTTCTTTAGTTTTCGTCGGCGTGAAGCGCACATACATGCGTAATGGTAATCACCAACGTTACCGAATTTCATGTATTTTGACATTCCTATACAAAGAGAATGATATTGGGTCATCCGGAAAGTTCTACGGTTTTTTATGATAAATTTCAATAAATAAATACAAAAACACAAGAAAATTTTATTGAATCACATAAGTACCATTTTGTTCAGTGACTTTTTGTGATCGTTCTGGCAGCTGGTAAATTCCATTTTTTTTAAAAAGTCATTAGGTTTATTCGTAAAGAAGATATCAAGGTGCTGTTTGACAGTCTCCAAAGAAGTGAACTCCTAGCCGTTCAGGAAATATTGAAGGGACCTAAAAAGGTGAAAATCTGAGGTGGCTAGGTATGGTGAATATGAAGGGTGACCCAAAAAATTCCCAGCCACATTCAATAAAATGTTGCCTTGACATTTGCAAAGTGGGATCGAGCATTGTCATGTTGGAACGCAACACTTCGTCGATTGGTCAATTTTGGCCGCTTTTCTTCGATTCTTTTTTTTTTTAAACTGTATTTGGGAACAGTATTATTCGATATCTTTTCTACTTAATCTAAACATTCATTTCAAAATAAATCTAGCATCAAGGTGGTTCAGTGTAACTTATTTCTACGTATAATCAACATCCTTTAAGACACAAAGCAAACATTTAATTACAAAACGGAACATAAAAATATATGAAGTTACATTCGATACATCACATCTAAAGAATTCTAACATCAACAAAAAAATTAATTCGTTTCAGTTCAAAAGTAGACAGTTCAAAGAGAGCATGCGCTGGCTAATTAGCTGTTTTGAGAATTAGCCGGAACATCCCGCCCGGCGTTGGACGGTTGTCCAACATCATCATAAAATGGCAAAGGCACTACTCTGGTGATATTTCAATGTAACATACCTGTGGAGGTCTTGAGATCAATTACACGGAGATGTCCATCATCACCTTTATAAGTTTTCACAATTCTAGCTAGTTTCCAGTCTATACACTTGTCATTTCCTTCCTTCAATAACACAAGCTGCCCAACTTTAACATTGTGAGAGACTTTTTCCATTTACTGCGGACTTGCAGCTCATTTAAGTATTCTCGACTCCAGCGGTGCCAAAATTGCATTTTTAATCTTTGAACTAGTGTCCACCTAGGAGAAAAAGGTATAGAGTCTAAAATGGCATTATTTTCAGGAACATTCAAAAGAGGACCTCCAATGAGGAAATGACAAGGTGTTAGTGGTTGTAGATCATTAACATCTGCAGACAAGGGGGTCAACGGACGTGAATTCATAACTGCCTCAATTTGCGTCACAAGTGTTGACAGCTCTTCAAAATTTAAGATAGATGATTTAGTTATCTTCAAGAGAATTCGCTTCATTATTTTTATGTTTGATTCCCATAATCCGCCGAAATGTGGGGATGCAGGGGGTATGAAATTACATTGAATTCGTTCTTCAGCACTAAATCGCTGAATTTCTTCCGAGGAACAGATTTGATAGAAGGATTTCAAAAGAGCACAAGTACCATTTGTGGCATTATCACTCCATATGACACAGAGTTTAGATCTTCGAGCAATGAATCTTCTCAAACAGGCTAAAAATGCTTCTGTGGTCAAGTCCGAAACAACTTCTAGATGAACGGCTTTGGTAGAAAAACAGAAACAGAAACAGAAATCACCCACTCGTGGACAGCCAACCTTGCGGTATAGGAGCTAAATGTCCACGAGGGGGAAAACCCATATCCACCTTCCTGCGAAACCCCCAGACACCAGACGGGCCCGGAGGCCTCAGCAGGTAGGAAGACACCGCCCCCCCCCCCCCATAGAAATTTCAATTAAAATTGTACAATCATATCACAAGAGCTATCCAATGTTGCTTAAGCTGGGCGAGCCCAAATAAAACAATATTTTGGATTTTTAAGATATTAATCAATCAGTATTATAATAATAATGAGATAATAAATTATCAATCAGTTAGTAATAGGAATACTTAAAAGTAGCCAATTTAAAATTTTAATGAAAAATTAAAATAGTAATGTTAATGTTAATTAAATTAGCTAAAAGATTTCTTAAAAATTTATACTAATCTATATTAGGGCCTAATAGGACTTAATAAAATAAAGTTAGTTGAGACAAAATTGATTGAAATCTGAAAAATAAGTAAATCTGAGCGAAACTTTGAATGATATTCAAATGAAATAATAGTCTTGTTAAATTTAATTATGATTCTGAGTGATGACCTGTTAAGCAAGTTTGAGATATTAATTATAATTAATTTTAAAGTTCTAGATAGCTTAATATGTTGAATAGTCTATGTATTTCACAGTTCAGTAAAGTATATGTCACATTTTTGAGTCATTATATTTTGCTGTTCAAAGTCATTATATTTTATAGTTCATAGTATGATTTTTACAGTTCTAAACACTGTAGATTTTAGTTTGAAGATAAAATTCACAGTTTGGAGATTTAATCCAAAGTTCAGGAATATAAACTTTTACAAATCAAGGTGTTATTTAATTAGGCGATGTTTAATACTTTTATGAATGATCTTGATAGTTAATGGGTGACACTGTTTATAGAATCTTTTTTATGAAGGAGTAGTGTTTATTAAGAATATTGTAATTTTCTTTTAGCGCTGAAAAGTTTGCTGGATCCAGTAGAATCTTCTGGAAGTTTTTCCTTAAGGTTTTGTTTTTATTAAATTTGAAATGATTAGGTAGGAGAGAGCAGTTCCCAAAAATATAGTGTTGTACTGTTCCTCGGCTTTTAGTGCAGGAGCATATGTCCGAATTTAATTTGCCTATTTTGTAGAGAAATGCAGGAAAACTGCCATGGCCACTAATGTAATAAATTGATGATCTTGAAGTACAGATAAATTCTTTGTTAACGTGGTTAAGAATTTTATATGTATCTCGTCCTTTTACTGAATGTTCCCAGATATCCTGCCAGTCTTGGATAATTTTTTCCCGTATATAATTTTTAGTTACTGAATCCGGGAATGGTATATGTTGAATTTCATCATAGTGGTCGTGTTCAATTGCATTTTTTGCCAAGGTGTCTGCGCGCTCATTCCCAACTGTTCCTATGTGAACCTTTGTCCATGCTATATTTATAGATTTCTGCGGGATTTTTTGTAGTTCTGTATAAATCTGTCTTATTATTTTGTTTCTTAAGAAGATAATTTTGAAGGCATCTAGTGAGGATCTGCTGTCTGTTAGGATTAAAACTGATGTAAATCTAGAGGTCGAAAGCCATTCTATTGAATTTAGTATTGCTTTAAGTTCTGCCTGATAGATTGAATTGAGAGGGTTTAAGCGCGCAGCACTGTCGTGGATAAAAGTATCTTCTAACATGACTGTAAAAGCGCATGAAGTTCCCTGTTTCATTAAAGAGCCATCAGTATATATCTTTAATTTGTTGCTGCGAATTTCTGTTTCCGTTATTTCTTCTAGTATATTCAGGTTACTAATTTTGTAATAGTCTGGAAAATCGAACGTACTTTCCTTCAGCATTAAATTATCTTTATTTATTTTCGTTGATTGAATTATTAAATTTCTTTTTCCCATTTTTGTCTGATATGCCATGAATTCGCTCTGGATTTTTGTGGTGATTGGTGGTACTCCTGTTAAAACATTTAGTGCTTCGGGTGAGATGCTTCTGTAAGTTTTGATAACATTCATTAAACTCATTCTTTGTATTGTTTTCAGAGATCTGATTCCACGACTGTTTAAATTAGGGAACCATATTTCATGTGCATACAAGATTTGTCTTTCAACAACCGTTGTGTACCACATCTTTTTTTATTTTTGGATTTATTCCTTTTTGGTAATTTCCCAGGAATTTGAAACTAGTAACAAACTGAGATATTCTTGCTTTTAAATTTTCCAGATGAATTTGAAATTTTAATTTTTGATCAAATATTATTCCTAAGTATGGTAATGATTTCTCTAGTTTGATTGTTTTATTTTTTAATTTAAAAATTGGATGTCTGTTATTTAAGAGGTTTCTTCCAAAGAGTATTGCTTTTGTTTTCTCTTGTTAAATGTTCAGATTTAATCTGTTACATATTTCTTCAAAACAACGGATTTTCTCATTAGCATCCTTTTCTAAGTCGGTTCTTGAATTTCCTTTTATTAATACCACAAAGTCATCTGCATAAACCACTAGTTCTGGGAACTTTTTAAGTAGTTCCTTAATGATGAAGTCTGCTACTATTAACCATAATAACGGGCCTAAACATGAACCCTGCGGGCATCCCTTGAAACTACGAAGCCATTGAATGAAACTAAAGTTGTTTGCTCCGATAAATCTATCACTTATATAGTTAATAAGTAAATTTTTTAGGTATCTAGGTAGTTCTGATTCTTCGATTATTCCCGAGATGATATTCCAGTCTATTGAATCAAAAGCTCCTTGTATGTCAAAAGATATTAATCCTACATATTTATTGTTCTAGAGAAGTTCCATTATTAGGTCTTTTACAGATTGCAGTGCCGTTAGTGTGCTTCTCTTCTCTCTGAAGCCATGTTGTTGGTTTGCTAAGAGATTTCTATTTTCTAAATATGTTTCTGTACTTATTTTCATTATTCTCTCTAACACCTTACCCATCATTGGGAGTAAGGTTATTGGTCTGTAGGAATTTGGATTTCTTGGGTCTTTATTTTTCTTCCTGAAAAATATCTCTTCCACGCCATTGGAAAATGGCCTATTTGAAGACATTTATTATAAAGGGGTAGCATCAATTTTGGATATCTTTTAATTAGATTCTTTATGATTTTAATGTCGATTCTATCATATCCTGGAGCTTTTTTAGGATTTTGCTGACTGATGACATATTTAAGTTCCCTCATGTTGATTTTAATTTTGTCAAATTCTTCATTTGGAATTAGATCCCGATTAATTCTCGAGTGTATTTGCTCTGTATCTGGGTTTCCAAAATGATGATAGATTAGGTTTTGTTGAATGTCAATAAATGAGTCCTCAATTGCTGAAGTTTCTAGTATGGTATGTATTAAATCCGTATTTTTTAGATATTTACCTTTCATTATTTTAAAGGCAGTGCCATATACACTTGTGGTTTGTTGGCAGAATGAGTCCTGTTTAGCTTTTTTGATGTTTAATTTGTATTCGGCTAGTGCCTTTTGTATATTCCTTCCTGTATTGCTGATTGTCTGTGTCTCTTCGAAATCTTTTGTGTAGTGCATTTAGTCTACTTCGTTCAATTTTGAGTTTGTCCGTGTACCATTTGATATTTAGGTCTCTTTTTTTATTTTTATTTTTTAATGTTGAGTTCATTATACTAGCCATATGTTCCTGGAAATTATTGACCCATGTATCTAGATCTTCTGGAGATGATGTATCTTGAAGTGTTGTCCTTAATTCTTCTTCCTTTTTATCAAATTCTTTGTTAAATTTTTTAAAAGTTTCATATTTGGTTTTAAATCTGTATAGGTTTCGTAGGAGAGGTTCCAACTGCAATGTGAAGTTTATATATCCGTGATCACTGAGTGATGGAAAATTCACTTCTATTGACCAAGAATCAAGAAGGTCCTTCGTACTTAATCCACATAATGTTAGGTCCGGATTACCTTTCTTTTTACCTAAGATGAAGGTGTTTTCTGCTTGTGGGTCGTTGACTATTGTTAAATCTCGATTTGCAAGATAATCTTGTAGGATTTCACCTCTTGCGTTGTTTCTGCTATAGCAATATATGATTTTAGGATTATGTTTGAACGTTTTAAATTAGGTTTTGTTATAATAGGACCTTCTAGATCAACGCCTGTTTTCTCAAACGGTCTAAATGGTACACTTTTATCACGGGGCAAGTCACCCATCAATTGTTGAAGAGTTTGGTGTTTTGTTCGAAGACAAGTCGCACACCTATTTATAATTTTCTTTACTTGACTTTGACCAGATGGTATCCAATAAAATTGTCTTAATAAAGATAAGAGTTGTCTGAGTACCTGAATGTAGGAATTTTTTATGGTAATAATCAATTAAAAATTCAGTAAAATAGTGAGACTTTGGTAAAAGTATTTGATGTTTCTGCGATTCTGATAAATTAGAAAATTTCAGTCTTCCACCGACCCTTAACAGTTCATCTGCATCTAGAAATACATTTAAGTTTAAGATCTTACTGTTATTTGGGAGTGGACGTTTTTCCTTTAAACATCGAATTTCAGTTTGGAATGCGGAATTTTGAAAAATCTTTATCAGCTTCTTGGTCGCATTCTGTAACTCAGAAGTATCTAAATAATCATATTTTCTAATTCCTGATTTCAATTTACAGTTTTTCAGAAATCTTAAACACCATGCAGCAATTCTTATTAACTTCATAAAAGAAGAATATCGATTAATCAAATCAATGTTTAACTGATTTTCATTTACAATAGTTGATTCTATAACAGTGTTTTTCTTTAGTTCTAACTGATCTTTAACTTAAGAAATATCTAATTTATCGAATGTATTATCCAATTTTGGCCAAAGAGATCTGTCTTGCTTTAACCACTGGGGACCTTCCCACTAAAGATGGTTAATTTTCAACTCTGAAACTTTCAAACTCCTAGTAACTAGATCGGCAGGATTATCTTTTCCAGGACAGTGGGACCAATTTAATGGATCACTAAGATTTCTGATTTCAATTATCCGGTTTCTAACAAACATTTTAAATCTTTCTAGCTCACCTCTAATTTAAAAGAAAGTAATAGTAGAGTCGGTCCAAAAGTAGCAAGTTGCAGGAAAAGCTAATTCTTTAGCAATTTTATTACAAAGTCTAGCAGACAAAAGGGCTCCTAAAAGTTCCAGACGAGGTATAGAGACAGTTTTTAAAGGGGCGACTCGACTTTTTGCTGCCACAAAACTAGTAACAATGTTCTTATTCTTTAACACTGTTCTAAGGTACACTACCGTACCATATGCCTTTTTTGAAGCATCTGAAAAACTCTGTAACTCAAAATAATCAATTTCATCAAGGGCAATATCAGCCAAATAATATCTGGGAATGCTAATACAATTTAGTTCTTTTATTTCTTCAAACCATTCATTCCATAAATTGTCTAAAGGTTTGGGTAGGTTTTCATCCCAATCAAGTCCTAAACACCAAATTTCTTGAATTAAACATTTAATTCTAATAGTATAAGGACTTATAAATTCGATTGGGTCAAAAATTCGGCCAACAGTTTGCAATAAATAACGTTTAGTACTAAGTTTATTCGAAAGTAAATTTTCTAGATTTTTAGTCGTAAATGAAAACATGTCACTATTTGGGTCCCAAGCAACCCCTAAAACCTTGGAAGATATCAAATTCTGATTAGTGAGATTTAAGTTATCAGAAATTTCATCAATATGTAAACCATATTCTTTCCATTTCTCACGCAGTTCATGCGAGTTGGTTTTCCATTTTCTAAAAATCATACTAGCTTCTTGAAATATTTCATAGGCTTCCTTACTAATTTTAAATGCGTAATCAAGATTCGGTTGACTTGTTATAAAATCATCAACATACAACGATGAATTTAAAATTTCAAAAGATTCAGGAAATGTTTCTACATACCTTTGTAGATGATGCTTGATGGTAGAAGCCAGAAGTTAGGGACTCGATTTCACACCGAAAAGTACTCTCTTTAGTCTGAATATTTTAAATTCCTTACCTGGATCATCAATCCATGGTTCATCGTCCCAAAAAAATCTGGTGAAGTCCCTATCTGGTTCATCAATCTCGATCTGCAAAAAAGCTGCTTTAATGTCCACAGTAATTGCTATGGGGAAGTTTCTGAATTTGATTAAAAGGCTGAACAATTCCGGAATGAGATTTAATCCCGTATGTAAACAATCATTTAGTGACCAGTTCACCCTTAGCATGGGCACTTCCGTCAAAGACAATGCGAACTTTAGTGGTGGACTTATCTTCACGAATTACTGCTCTATGTGGTAAGGAAAATGAGTTTACATGAGATGTATTGTCAACAGGTTCGATAATATTGTCTGCTAAATAACATCTAAAATAGTCTTATATTCTGAGAATAACAAAGGGTCATTTCTAAAGGTTGTTCTCAATTTCAAAAATCTTCTGTATGCGACTTCGCAATTGTTATTAAGAGACATTTTCAAATTTGCCTTCCATGGAAATTTTACTTTATACCGGTTATCCTTAAAAACAATTTTAGACTGAAAATCAACCATAATGTCACCGTCCACATTACTAACATTTTGAGTTTCGGATTCAATTCCTAGACTTTCCAACTGCCAAAAATTTCTGATTTGATCGGATATATCCTTTTCTTCAACTATGATTTTCATACTGAACAATTCATTGGCTGACCCCGTATAACCCTGTAAGCACCAGCCAAAGAGTGATTCGGTAGCTACGAGATTATTCTTTAGTCTTTTGATTCTGCCAGTTACAATATTATAATAATTATCAGTGCCGATTAAAACTGCAATTTGTTTACTAGTACATTCATAACTATCAGCAAGTTGTAAACCTTTTAATTTATTATACGTTTCCCTAATGTATTTATCAGGAGTGGGTAAGCAAGCAGCGGAAATTTTATCTGTTTCCAGAGCTTCAACTTCAATGTGTAAAGTAGGATGTTCTCTATTTACAAGTTTTACCTTTACTACATTATAAGTTTTCTCAGTTGTCCTTTCGGCTCCAAAAGCATACACAGATAAGGTTTCTTTTCTAATAACCGGCAATTGTAATTTTTGTGAAATGTCGCGAATTATAAATGTTCTCATGCTACCATTATCTAATAAGACACGAACTGGTTCATTATTATCATTTTTAGGATCTTTTATTATAACAGAACAAGTCTGCAAAAATATGTTGCAATGCGTGTTTTCATTCTGTACATTACTAGTGGAATTGTTACCATAATGAAAAATAGATGCGGCAATTTTATCAACGTTTATTTTCGAATCATTTCCAAATTGAAAACAAATAGCCCTATTATGTTTCTTACCGCAAATATCGCACATTTTGGTATTTTCACAGTCTTTAATTCTGTGTTTGCACTGTAAACATAAAAAGCACCTTCTCTGCTTTTTTAGTATTTCTGTCTTCTGATCTATGGTTAAAGAACTACACACTTCACTATTATGATCAATACTATTACAAAATAAACACGAATTCTTATTTACTGAAGCCATTAATTCAGTAGCTGGAACACTATTTTGTTTATATCCTTTAAT
This sequence comes from Maratus speciosus, assembly GCA_963932465.1. Lineage (NCBI taxonomy): Eukaryota > Metazoa > Arthropoda > Arachnida > Araneae > Salticidae > Maratus > Maratus speciosus. The sequence goes on along the minus strand of OZ010790.1, from coordinate 222,515,672 downwards.
ATTAAATTGATATCGCGGCTTACATTTCAATTGTTTATCTGTAAATTTTGGTCTATATTTAAATTTACTGGCATTAGAAAATGATTTCTTACATCCAAGTCATAGATAGTTGATACCCGTTCTCTACTTTCAACTTCCTTTTTAAGAAAACTCATAAGTTTATCTATATCCCACATTTCTCTGTCTTTTAGATTTCTATTAAATTCCAAGGTCAAATCTGGGGGTATTAACTTCAGTAAAATTGGGCAAAGTAACCCGCTGTATGTATCAGGTTTTACACCTAACGACTCTAAGTTTCGAATTTGCACTAGACATTTATCGTATAAATTTCTTAATCCACCAGTGTCAGAAGAACTTTTCAAACCTTTCATATTTAATAAATTGTTTAAGTGAGTATGTACGAGCATGTCATGTCTACCATACCTTTGCTTCGAAAGCGATACGTCCGCTGCATAATTATTTTCAGTTAATCCAAAACCATTAATCGTGTTTGCAGCCGTTCCTGCAACCAAACTTTTCAAATACGTAAATTTTTCGATTTCTGTTAGATTTGGGTTTTTATCTATCGCTAACTCAAACTGGTTCCAAAATTCTAAAAATTTGTCTTGTTCCCAAAAAATCGGTTTATTTGTAGCTTTGGTAATTTTACTCTTTTTAGTTCAGTAGCAGCATGACATGTTCGCACTGAATCAATGTTATTACTATGTGTAATATCTGCGTTAGAAGATAAACTTTTAATTTTAAAGTTTAATTTATTTCTGTAACTTATTATTTTCTGGTCATATTCATCAATATTCAATATTTCATTTTCGACATTTTTCGCATTTATTAGGCTTAAAATGTTGTTATCATGATCCTTAATAGTCTTACATTTAACGTTTAACTTATCGACTAATTCTTCTAAATTTTCTAAAGAATATTCAAATTTCTTCAAATAGTTTATTTAATAGCGTTCGATGCGTATCACGCATCTTTCGTTCTTTATTTTCGTTCATTTTCAAGAAATAAAATATAATAGCAAAAATCAGCACTCACCAGTTCCAAATCGAAACAAAACAAAAATATTACGCAGTAATCTTTTCACATCTAGACTTGTCGGCGGGATGCAACACAAATAATCAATTTCTTTTCTACTTAATCTAAACATTCAAATCTAGCATCAACGGTGGTTCAGTGTAACTTATTTCTACAAATAATCAACATCCTTTAAGACACAAAACAAACATTTAATTACAAAACGGAACATAAAAATATATGAAGTTACATTCGACGCATCACATCTAAAGAATTCTAACATCAACAAAAAAATTAATTCGTTTCAGTTCAAAAGTAGACAGTTCAAAGAGAGCATGCGCTGGCTAATTAGCTGTTTTGAGAATTACCCGGAACAAGTATATTTAGGAATTTATTGTCTGATTTGGTGCCAACAATTCTTAATACATAACTCTTTTGTAGTCCTACCATACACAAAGAATTACTTTTTTGGGGTGCAGCTCTCCCCTCCATGACACTTGTGGAGGCTCATTTGACTTACCACATGATATTTTTCTTATAACGCTATTGCATAGCATCCATTTCTCATCTTCAGTAATGAACCGTTTTAAAAAAGAAAATTCTTCCTTTCGTTTCATTAAAGAATCACATGCCCAAATTCAAGCAAGCTTATTCGGCAGTGTTAAAGTAATGGAGTACCAACAGACGATAGATGTTCACAGACCTTATCTTCTTCAAATTATCATGCACTGTGCTTTTTTTAATATTTAATCTGTGTGATAGCTTTTGAACTGCGTAACATTGATTTTCAGCGGTAATTTATTTTAAGAGGTCCTCCTTTACAGATGATGGTCGTTTAGAGCGGGTGTCAACTTTTAGGCTAAAATTTCCGCGTTTAAACTTCTCAAACCACCTTCGAACTGAGTTATCTGAAACAACACTTTGTCCATATACAGCACAAATTTTACGAGGAATCCGAGTAGAATTTTTACCTTTTCTGAAATAAAAGAACATAATATGACGAAAACGAACTTTTTAGTTCTCCATTCTTAGGCCTGCACTGAAACAAAAATTATACGACAATATAAGCAAGAATTATGCAGCGCAAGCAGAAAAGACTGAATGTAAATCTCTGAGTCATTCAATGTCGCACCTTAGCAAAATAAATAGACGAAACCGAGCTTCGTTTTGAAAAACCGCAGAACTTTCCCGATGACCCAATACAACTTGTGAGAACATTTTTGGGTTTTATGCATGTATCTGCGCAAAGCGCGTACATACAAATTGCAGTGATTGTGGCATTACTGAATAATTTCATGGATTCTTGAGATCCCTAGACAAGGAAATTAAAAAAATATCACTGGATGTAGTAACTAACCAGGGGTGTACCAAGCATACATACATGCATTATTGTGACCGTCCAATTACTGAATGTCAAGTATTTTAAGATTAACAAACGAGGTTGCTGTATCCAGTGATGAATTTTTTGGTTTTTATGAGCAAGGAGCGCATATAATTTCAGGAATTAATTCAAGAAATTTTGATGAACTTCATATTCTGTTAGATTTTGACAAAGTGATGCCGATGAGATTTTGGTGTATATTGTATACTACTAGCTAAAGTACCCGGCATTGCCCGGAATTTTAAGAATGTTTGTTTTGAAAAACCAATTTCAAAATTTAACATACACCATAGATAAACGATACTCGCGCTCAGAGGGTTCCGTACAATAAATATATGAATTATGATATTAACTGTATTATTAAAAAAATCTTTACGGAAAGAAAAATTTAGACTTTGTAAAAAACTATACAACGTAGGGTTTGGTATAGCTGTATATATACTAGAAAAGTACGAATGGGTATCCCATAAAAGTTCAAATAGATATGAAGCCTAAATAATATCAAACATTGCTATTTTGTATAACTCTTATTTAAATCTTATCCTAATATGTTTATGATGAACTTAATTCGGCACTGACAATAAAAGTAGTGCATATTTAAACTTTATTTGGCCTTTTATAAAACTAAATTCAGCGTCGTAATAATCTTTTCTTTTTACAATTTAGCTAAAAGAAAATCCTTGTTCAAAGTTTAAAACTTGGCATTTTGCTAAGTGTGTTTCGAAAGGGGGTCGCAAATTAGCAAGGCCGCCTTGGTCGGAGCTGCGTTTTTCCATATAGGTTTTTAATTAACTTTTAAAGACACGGGAAGCGCATTGAGAGATCTACTCAATGCAAACTAGTCCCGAATCTCATATAGTATTTATGTGATTAATTCTAATTAAATTAGTTTGTTTTTAACAATTTAAAATTTATTGTTTTTAAATTGCTACCGGATATTGTAGTACACAAATGTATCATTAAAAGTTGTTATCTAGGCTTTAAAAGCCGATGATACATAGGATACGCTGCCCCTGTCATTATGCATGTCCAAACCATCCGTGACTTTAAGGGATAAAATCTCGGCTAATTACCCACGATTTTTTTCAAAAATCATTATCAACAATGCTTTTATACTTCTGCTACGATAGGTACTTCCAGCGCTTCTCAACACTTTTGCTGAATGACCGCAAATCGAAATTTGTGGCTAACAGAAAAATGTGCTTTTCTAAAAAAACAATGTGACCTAGGGTAATCGCTATAATTTTCGTGCAAGGTTTAAATTAACGTCTATTACCTCTATTTTTTTTTTCACAATTTTAGTTTCGGTAGATTCGGAAATAGATGGAGGGGGGGACATATTTTTGCACTACATTTTCGACGATATCTCTGAAAATATAATACCTAAAATTAAAAGAAATGTATTTTCGAGTTCAGTGTTACGAAAGCTTTCACAGATACCCCACGCGATATGCAAAGAAAATATTTTTTTCTTCAAGTAACATAATTACCCCCTCTACATTTTCCTTAAAAATATTTGTAAATTTTTTTATAATCTGTAAATATGTGGGTCAATAGTCTTTATTACTTCCCCTAATTTGAACTTTCCACGTTCCATAGTTTACGAGTAAAATGGCTGTGACAGACGGACAGACAGACAGACACAGGAGTGATCTTTTAATGGCTCCGTTTTTACTTTTTAAGTACGGAACCCTAAAAAAATAAAAATCAGTCGAAGTGTTGTATACACGAATCAAATGAAAACCCAATAAAAAATGTATAAATTTATATAACAGACACAAAATAATACAGCTATAAATGAACTTATTTCCGTTCATCATTGAAGCAATAATGTTAAAATACGTCAATATTTTCATAATCGAGTTTTTATCATGCTTCAATAAATTTTTTCACACTTATATCACTTTATATATTTACCACGTCCTTTATATTTCCAATATGACGTAATATTCCATTTTTTTATTTGTCAAATTAAAATAATTATAATTTTTCACATGGAAATCATAAAACAGAAAAATTATGACGTAACATTCAATTTTGTTTTTAATTCGTCAAACTATTTATTTTGTTTTAATTTTTCACGTGAAAATCTTGCAGTAGAAAAATTATGATGTAATATTCCCCTTTTTTTTAAATTCGTCAAACCATTTATTCCATTTTTTCATGTGGAAATCTTGCAATAGAAAAGTAATTGTTGTGATAAGAATTTTATTGTGGATTTTTAATTGTTGGCAACAGCTATAACGAAAAATGTTCAAATTTGATTGGAAATTGCTGTTAAATTCGTAGTTTTTTATTAATTAAAAATTAACTATAAGTTATTCCGATTCCGGAATACTTTAGTTGCCTTGGCCGTGTTTTAATACACATGTACGTAACATTTCACATTTCTGGCTTCCAAACAGTGGATTTGTATAGCATTACAGACAGACAAATTTTCATTTTTCAATTTCTACTATTAGTTCACACCCTCCCTATATATATTTACAGTCGGACCTCTATTTAACGAACCTCTATTTTGCGAATTTCTCTATTTTGTGAACTTTTACTTGGAACCAAGAACATTTTGCAAATTTCTTCGTAAAATAACCTCCAAATAGCGAAGTGTATTCTCTATTTAACGAACTTTTCCTTGGGATCTATTTTTTTTTCTCCCTATTTCTTAAAATATTACTGGACCTTTCAAACTTGTTCGTTCTTTTAACACATTTTATGATGATCAATGACCATGAACAGGTCTTACCAGGCACCTAACTCACCGAGAACAGTAAAATCATTGTGATTCTTTGCTTTCCATCCAAGAAGAACAAACTTTCAATATCCCCTTTTAACCTTCAATGGAGCTGCTCCGCGTCCTTAAACTACAGTTTCCCGTTTTCTAGATTGTTGATCATGATAATCGTGTTGGTAAGTTCGGATCTTGTAGCTCGAAAATTTCAAAGCGAAAGTGCTTGAGCATCAAAGGAAAAAACTAATTATTCTTGATGAGGTGGATAAAGGCAAGAAGAAAAATAATACTGCTTTAAAATTTGGTATTCCTCCAAACAGCTTATCAACCATAATAAAAAATCGTGATTTTAATGTAAAATTATTTTTTTTAAACTGAAAATACAAGGTATTTCCAGACAATGTTTTGTTTCATTCTTATTTCTCTTGCAGATTTCTTTTTGATGGGTAAAATAAGTAAAACAAATAGACATAATTTATAAAAAAAAGTGTCACTAATTACTTTTAGGTAGATTTCGTATGAAATACTACCTATAGGGATCGTTCCTATGTTGGAATTTCTGAAAAATTTTTGCAGATCTACAAAGATCATGACCCCTAGAACCCAAAACCACCATCAGTAAAAAACTTTATCTATCTATCTGTCTGTCTGTCTATTTATATATATCACTTTCTTCTGGACACGATAACTTTCGTAATTCTGCACCGATCTCTTCCAAACTGATACATAAAATCAATGGGCATAAAATCTCGGCCAAGTTCGTTAATGGGCAAAATCGGGCCGAGGGGTTGGAAATAGGGAGGGGTTTTGTGAAAACCGAAAACCCCCCATAACTTCTAAATTTTTGAACATATCAAATCAGTTTGAAGTTTTTATTACTTCTAAAAATTGGGCCAAAATTTTATGTACCACAGATTTTTGATAAAGTTAAAAATGGGCTCAAGGGGCGCAAAAAATAGGGTTTTTGGGAGAAAAAAATTCATATCTTCATCAATTCTCAAGATATCAATTCCAATTAATTTTATTATAAATCTCCTTAATATTATCTAAAACTTTTATATTCACAAGTTTTTGATAATACCAATTCGTACCAAAAAAAAAAAAAAAAAAATTAAAAACGAAAACTAAAAGGGGGTTTGAAGAAGTAAAAAACCCATAACTCCGTCAATTCAAAAGATATAAATCCCCATGAATTTATCATATATCTTCTTAATATTGTCTACAACATCTATATAGACAAGTTTTGGATAGGACCAATTCTTACAGCAAAAACAAATTAAAAATACATAGCGGTTGAAGAAAAAAATCATCTAAGTAAGGGTGTATTCAACTCCAAACTGCTTATTTTCTGACTCATTATACAATTCATTTTAGCTCTCAAAGGCTTCCAATTGGTACGTTTTCTTACTCAGAAACTATATAATGTACCGTAATGGTCGATTTTTTGATAGAGGCAGAATATATTTTAAAAAATGCTGTTAAAGTGGGCATTTTGAACCGAATTTCCCGAAGTGGATTGTGTTGGAAAAATCATTGCATTAAGGATGCACTCAAATCCAAACTGCTTATTTTCTGACTCATTTTTAAATTCATTTTTGCTCTCAAACACATCCAATTGCTAGATTCTCTTATTCAGAAACTATATAATGTACAGTAATGATCGATTTTTTGATAGAGGCAGAATATATTTCAAAAAATGATGTCAAAGTGGGCATTTTGAACGGAATTTCCCGAAGCAATTGTGTTATCACTTTCTTCTGGACACGATAACTTCCGCAATTCTGCACAAATCTCTTCCAAACTGATACATAAAATCAAGGGACATAAAATCTCGGTCAAGTTCGTTAATGGGCAAAAGCGGACAAAGGGGATGGAAATAGGGAGGGGTTTTGTGAAAACCGAAAAAAACCCATAACTTATTAATTTTTGTACATATCAAATCAGTTTAAAGTTTTTATTACTTTTAAAAATAGCGCCAAAATTCATGCATTACAGATTTTTGATAAAATTAAAAATAGGCTCAAGGGGCGCAAAAAATAGGGTTTTTGGGAGAAAAAAGTTCCTTACTTCGTCAATTCTCAAGATATCAAATCCAATTAATTTTATTATACATCTCCTTAATATTATCTACAACTTTTATATTCACAAGTTTTTGATAGCACCAATTCGTACCGAAAAGAAAATTAAAAACGAAAACAAAAAGGGGGGTTGAAGCAGAGCCCGATCAAGCTGAAGTTGGGCCCAGGGCCTGTTAAAAAGTTGGGCCCCCACTACCTCCCCATTCCTGCCGACACTTTCAGAAAAAAAAAGTAGGTTTATTTGATGAGTTGACAAAGTTGTTTGGGTGAAAGTTTCAAGTTTACAAAAAAAAAATTAACTTACAAGAATAATCAAGAAAATGAATTACCGTCCACTTTCTCAAATAAGCATTTGTATAATTCACAAACATATATGATCTACAGTTTATGTTGCAGAATAAATGAGGACGTCTTTTTCAAAACTCGCTTTATCCAAAATCATAAAAATTGTGTTTTCCCTAACAAAAACTTTGTTTTTACGTCAGGGACCAAAATATAAAATGCAAACAGTGGAAAAACTTAAATTGTGAGAAAATACACACAAATTTGTGGGCCCCTGAAATTGGTGGGCCCAGGGCCAAGGCCCCAGAGGCCCGTGCATTAATCAGGCCCTGGGTTGAAGAAGAAAAATTTTCATAACTCCGTCAATTCACAAGATATAAAATCTCCATGAATTTATCATATATCGTCTTAATATTGTCTTCAACATTTATACAGACAAGTTTTTGATAGGGCCAATTCTTACAGCAAAAACAAATTAAAAATACATAGCGGTTGAAGAAAAAAATCATCTTATTAAGGGTGCATTCAAATCCAAACTGCCCATTTTCTTACTCATTTTTAAATTCATTTTTGCTCTCAAACGCATTCAATTGCTAGATTCTCTTATTCAGAAACTATATAATGTACACTGTACAGTAATGATCGATTTTTTGATAGAGGCAGAATATATTTCAAAAAATGATATCAAAGTGGACATTTTGAACAGAATTTCCCGAAGCGATTGAGTTAGAAACGAAAAATATTGCCCTACTGAGAAAATAATTGTTTATTAATCAAGTTTTAATTAATTGAAAGAAAAATAAAAACACAGGTCGCTTATAAATCTTTTCAAAAATGACGTCAGCATGTTTCATATATATAATATATATATATTTTTTTTTTTTATTAAAAATGAATCTGAACATGTGCCAGAAAATTTCGAGTTGTTGAGCATGGACAAATATTTTTTTAATATTGCCTTAACGTGATTCTGATAAAACCAGCTATTTTATAAAAAGGAAATAAAAACTCGTCAAAAGCAGACAGATAAAACTGTTAAAGTGGATTTATATCTAATAATGATGATTTAGTTTTTGTTGGGGAAATTAGTATACTTAACTTCGAAATCTACCTCTGCCTGTAGGCCGGGCCGGCAGGGATTTTTAAAAAATTATATTTAGTGTTTATGCACTTAAAATGTGTTTTACATAGTTTAAAGTATTTTAAAGGGTGACTCTCTATTTAACGAATTTTCCAAATATCGAACTTTTTTTCGGGATTTTGCGACTTCGTTAAATAGAGGTCCGACTGTATATATCTTGTTCAAATTTTCAATCGTAAATAAAATACTTATTATTCATCCACTCAAGTTCAAATACATTTTCTTAAACTTGTAGTGGATGACACTTGATGTTAATACAGTTTTTTTTTTCAAATATCAATTCATTAATTAAATTTAATTAATTTTATTCAAATTTTTAATCGTTAATAAAATACTTATTATTCATCCACTCAAGTTCAAATACATTTTTTTTTCATAAAAAGTAACTAAAATAAAACTTTTCTCTGTTGACCTAAGTAGGAATTGACTTAATTCTTTTTTTTTTTTTATATTACTTGTTATACATTAGATTGCCCTACAGATTGTGTTGCTATGGTGCGTTTTTCACGATTTCCGTGTACTAATATCTCGGTATCTATGGGTGGAAATTTCATTAGACTTCATTTCAGTTATACCTTGACCATGAAGTTAGAAAATAATACTACATCTATTGATCTCTATCTTCATGATATTGACATAAGTTGAAGTTGTTGGGTTTTGGGGTATATAGTCCAACACGTGGCGCTACTGCGCTGTGTTGTTTTAAAGATTTATGTGATAATTATATATCATTATCTATTGGATGCACATATAGGGATATACTATGAGATAGAATTTTGTAATATTCAGTTAGACATCAATATAAATTGATGTTGATTAGGTTTTGGTGTATATCACCCAACAGGTGATGCTGCCGTGCTTGACGATTTGTACAAAGCTACACTATATGGCCAAAGGTGACCAGTCACTTGTGATTTTAGACGTTTTGTTAAATTTCTAGAAAAATACACGAGGAATTAATCTGAAACTCCAGTTGTGTAAACAGTACAGTATAGGTAATATATTTCCGCGAATATTTTTTCCCGAAACCAATAGGGGACCATCAACAAGATTAAAAAAGAACGAATATCTTTTGGATAACCCTGTAAAAACTAATATAGCAAAAGCATTCAAACTTGAGATTATTAATAAGTGGCTTATTGTAATATACTGTGTTCATTTTTATGAGGATAGCATGTATACTCGTAGAGAAATTAAAGTTTTTATAAAAACAGTCCCAAATTTCGCCAAGTTTTTTGCTTATAATTTGCAGAGTTCTTAATATAAAAAAAAGTTCTTTTCAGAAAATATGACAAAAAACATTGTACACAACACTGTGCAATCAGAATTAAAAAATATTAAAAATTGGAAAAAAATGAGCAGGTTTACTAAAAAAATGTTTCACTGTGCATGCGGGAATGCAATCAAAATATAATGTGCATAATGTATTAGCTAAGTATATAGAGCAACTTTTGTGAAAGTCTCAAAATCATAGCTAGAAAATTCTGAAAATTATCGTCGATAGAATAAGCTCGAAATCTGTTGTTCCCAAAAGGAAGCAAAAAGATGAGGGGTTGTATCCAAATATAGCAGTACGTGCAATATTGTGTACGCTATCTTGGCATTAATCAACAGATATTTGATACAACCCCTCATCTTTTTGGGGACAACGGATTTCGAGCTTATTCTATCGACGATAATTTTCAAGCTATGATTTTGAGACTTTCGCAAAAGTTGTTCTATATACTTAGCCAATACATTATTCTTATTATATTTTGATTGCATTCGTGCATGCACAGTGAAACATTTTTTAGTAAACCTGTTCATTTTTTATCCAATTTTTAATATTGTTTAATTCTGATTGCAGAGTGTTGTGTACAATGTTTGTCATATTTTCTGAAAAGATCTTTTTTTTTTTTTTTTTTAATTAAGAACTCTGCAAATTATAAGCAAAAAACTTGGCGAAATTTGGGACTGTTTTTATAAAAACCTTAATTTTTCTACGAGTATACATGCTATCCTCATAAAAATGAACATAATATTTTACAATAAACCACTTATTAATAATCTCGAGTTTGAATGCTTTTACTACATTAGTTTTTACAGGGTTATGCAAAAGATATTAATTCTTTTTCAATTTGTTGACGGTCACTTATGGGGTTTCGGTAAAAAATCTTTGCGGAACTATATGACCTATTGTTAGAATGTTATTCCATATGGAAGGCATGAATACGAAATTCCTCAATAGGTAAACAATAAAAAAAAGTTAAAAGTTTTACCTTTATGTTTTGATGTGTTTCAATGGAAATATACTCTTCTTTGGATGAACAAAGAACATTTATTAGAAGATTGAATACACTAGAATAATATATATGCTGGTCAAAATACGGATCACATTTCACAATAAAACAAAACAGATGTATAAGACTATTTACAAACACAAAGAAATACTTTGAACTATGGCTTGTTGCAGTTTTTTTATCATATTTTATTCCTTTGGAATATTATTGGATTTTTTAAATCAAGCAGCATTTTGCTGCCAACTGCTATAAGGGAAGGAGCAACACTAACTGAACTGAGTATCTGTCACAGTAGATCAAATAAAAAAGATTGTCTGATGCTGCCATCTGGTGGATGTTCTTGAAAACAAAAGAGCATTTTCTAACATCTCTCCCGTTTTGTGATAGAATCTGACACCAGGTGGATAAGGTTTCTACAAAGTTCAAATTTGGCCTTTGGCAACGGCTTCGTCATTATATCTGCTATCATTTCATTTGTTGATAGATATTTGACATCTATAACATTTTTAGTTTTTAAATCTCGTATGTAATGATACTTTGTATCAATGTGCTTAGTGCAAGATTTAAATTTTTCACTTTCAACCAATTTAATTGTAGATTGGTTATCCTCAAAAATTCTAATAGGAAAATGTTGTTGTAAATTGAGATCTTTACATAATTTTAAGGTCCATAGCACCTCTTGAGTTCCTTGTGACAGTGCCACATATTCAGCTTCTGCTGACGATAACGTCACACATGTTTGTTTTCGCGAGAACCAAGAAATGCAGCTATTGCCTAAGAAGATTACATTTCCTGAGGTGGATTTTCTGTCTGTAGCATCTTGTCCCCAGTCCGCATCCGAGTATGCAACTATATTAGGATATTCTTTTGAAGAAATGTAGAGATCAAGGTCTTTCGTTGTTTTTAAGTATCTTATTACCATCTTAACAGCATTCCAGTCCTTTTGTCTTGGATTATTGCATCTTCGACTTAGTATGTGTGTAGGAGTGGTAAATCAGGTCTTGTGCATGAGGAAATATATAAAAGACTTCCTATAGCTTGTCTATAATTATCATTTGATGATAAAAGATTTTCTTCTTTATCTAAACTATAATAGTTAGTTTCCATTGGGGTATAAGTTGGTTTGGCTTCTTCAAGCTGAAAATCCTTTACTAATTGAGTTATTTTACTTCTTTGTGAAAGTAAATAACTTCCATCTTCTTTTCTACAAATTTCTATACCTAAGAAGTATTTTGCTTCTCCTAGTGATGTTATGGGATAAGATTTCTTTAAGTAATTTATTACTTCATTAACTTCATTTTCATCTTCTGAGCTCATCAGCATATCATCTACATACAGTATGAAATAAATTGTCTTCTTTGATTTTTCTTTTATGAACAAACATGGATCAGCTTCACTTTGTTTAAATCCATATGCCTTTAGAGTATTCTCTATTTCTTCATTCCAGCACTTGGCGGCTTGTTTAAGACCATATATAGCCTTTTTTAATTTATAGACTTTGTCTTTATTTTCTTCATCATGAAAGCCTTCTGGTTGATGCATGTATAATTCTTCATTATCTAGTTTACCATGTAGAGAGGCTGTTTTAACATCTACTTGGAATACTCTGGCTTTATGATAAGCTGCCCAGGTCAGAAAAGCTCTAATAGTTGTATGTTTAACGACAGGAGAGAAGGTTTCATCATAATCAGTGCCTAATTTTTGAGCGAAACCTTTGGCAACTAATCATGCTTTGCATTTTATTTCTTCTCCATTTTCATTACGCTTTGTTTTGTAAACCCATTTACAGCCAATGGCGTGCTTGCCTTTGGGTAAAGTAACAAGCTCAAACACTTCATTTTCCTTTAAAGAGTTAAATTCTTCCTTCATAGCTTGAAACCATTTCTGTTGATCTTTTACTGGTAATTGTAAAATATCTTTAAAAGTTTCAGGATCTTGATTTCTGGAATAACTGTCTTCAGTTTTATAAGAATATCTTTCTGGTGGAATTCCTTTAGTCTCTCTGTTAGATATTCTTCTCTGGAAATTATCTTCACTTTCTTCAGTTGTTGGGCTATCTACTGATTTTTCATCCATTTTTATTTCTTCTGCAGTATTTTCTATTCGGATAGCTTCACTATCATTTTCAAGATTTTCTTCTGAAAAATTGAAATGCATTAAATCTGAGATTCGCTCTTCAGAATTTTCTTTAAAGACATTTTCACAGTTCATATTTTCAAAAAACTTCACTGTTCTGCTTATCACTATTTTTCTACCGCTTACATAAATTCGGTATCCTTTGCTTCTTAAATCGTAACCAACAAAGACTCCTTCAGTGGCCTTTTCATCAAATTTTTGTCTCTTCTGTTTATGAACATACACATATGCTTTGCATCCAAATACTTTAAGGTGACTCAAATTTGGCTTATGCTCATTCCACAGTTCATATGGTGTCTTTTCAGTTGATTTTGTGGGTAATCTATTTTGTAAGTAGGCTGCTGTAGCTATGGCTTCTGCCCAGAATGTTTTTGGCAATTTAGCATTTATAAGCATGGCTTTACTCATTTCAATAAGCGAGCGATTCTTTCTTTCTGCGACTCCATTTTGGGACGGTGAATATGGCGTCGTTGTTTCATGATTTATTCCTAAGTTTTTAAGGTAGTCTTTGACAGATTCGTTGCAATATTCTGTTCCATTGTCACTACGCAAGGATTTAATCTTCAATCTAAATTTATTTGTTGTTGATGCAACATACTCTTTTAATTTATCAAATACTTCATCTTTAGAAGAAATAAAATATACTTGTGTATAACGAGAGTAATCATCAATAAATGTAACGAAATATCTTTTTGATCCCATACTTTTTGTTTCTGCAGGACCGCATACGTTGCTGTATATCAAATCAAGTGGTTTTTTACTTCTGTATTGCGTTTCTTTTGGAAATGATTTTTCTGTTAACTTAGCTTTTATGCAACTTGAACATTCAGTATTATGAGAACAATTATTCACAGTAATACCTAAAGCTAAATCATCCTTTTGAATTTTCTTGATGGATTCCAAATTTCTATGGCCCAGCCTTTGGTGCCATTTTAGAATGCAGTTAACATTAGAACAAACGGGTAATATTTCTGAAGCACTATATATCTTTTCATTTGTAGGCATTATTTTTAATCTGTATAACCCCTCATCAGCTTTTGCATCTGCAACTAAGATGTTGCCCTTTTTAATTAAACATATATCATCTTTAAATGTCACAACAAAACCTTTCTCAGTACAAGACTGGACAGATAATAAATTACTATCCAACTCGGGAACATAAAGCACATGATCTAATGTAACTCTATTTGTTTGACCATTAAGTGTTTCAATATTAAAAGTACATTTACCCTTTCCCTTTGCAGTTAATTTAGTTCCATTAGCAATTGTAATTGTATCTTTATTCGAACTTTTTAATTCTGAGAACAGTTCCAAGGAATTAGCTAAATGAACAGACACACCTGAATCAATAACAAAAGACAAATTTTTGTTTTTATTTCCATTTTGTTGAGATTTCATAACAAAACTCGAAGAATTTGATTCTTCCATTAATTCATGATAGTTTTGAGAATCTGATAGATTTTCATTTTGACTAGCAGTAGAGGCAGAGAAATTGTTTGGTTTTTTAAACTGTTGACGTGATCTATCTTGGGTGAAATTTGGTTTTGTTTTGTTAGTATTATTACCCTTTAAGTGAAAACAATCTTCACGGTTGTGATTATTCTTTTTGCAATGAGAACAAAATATTTGCTTATTCAAATGCTTTGGTTTATCCCTATTACCCTTTAAAGCAATAGATTCAAATTTTGTTGAAATTTGTTTAGTTTCAACTCTTCTAAGATAATCATCAATTAATTTGTTTTGAACATATTTTAATGATAAATCTGTTTCATATTTACTTTCAATAGCAGTTATAAAGGTACTATAAGAATTTGGTAAGGAACAGAGCAAAATAGCTATTAAATTATCATCTTGTATTACTTCACCTATACTTCTTAATTTTTCTGCTAATTCTAAGACAGAATTAATGTGTTCCTGCATTTTAATGCTTTCATTATATTTAATGGAATACAGCTTTCTATGAAGATAAAGTTTATTTGTTAAATTTACTCTTTCATGAACAGATTTCAATTGATCATATGTCTCTTTAGCACTTTTAGCATGTCTGACATGAACAATTTGTGAATCTGAGATATTTAAACAAATTAATGACCTAGCATTTCTATCATTTTTTTATCATCATTTTCCTTTTTAGGTTCAAATACAACATCATACAGACCTTCTTTGATTAACAATTGCTCTATTTTAAACTTCCAAACTGAATAGTTGTCATCAGTTAATTTATCAACATAATGAGATTCTTTAATACTAGACATTATGATATAATAATATTTGCTTATTTCACAGAAAATAAAACTTTTTTATCTTATTAATACATCAAAACAACTATTATAAACTCAAATATAATGCTAATGATGAAATAAGAACAAAATAAAATTCTTGAGAACAATTTTTGAAGTTACTTTTGATTTCAGAAAAACTGTTCTTAAATATTCAATTCTTTGTTTAAAACATAAATTTACATTTGCAACTTGTATAATAAAATTTCAATAAGAAATTGGCAAAATAATTTCTTTTCTTATCAATACACAATACTTTTAATTTCAAAATAAGAACAATTCTTTGAATCTTCTTTTATATCATTCACTTGTGAAAAATACCAACTTTCAGAAAATAATTATTTCTTTGAATTTAATTATATTATATTTTCTTCTTTCATATTATTATATTTAAAATTGAGATAACTTCAGTCTCATAATCAACTGTTAGAATGTTATTCCATATGGAAGGCATGGATACGAAATTCCTCAATAGGTAAACAATAAAAAAAAGTTAAAAGTTTTACCTTTATGTTTTGATGTGTTTCAATGGAAATATACTCTTCTTTGGATGAACAAAGAACATTTATTAGAAGATTGAATACACTAGAATAATATATATGCTGGTCAAAATACGGATCACATTTCACAATAAAACAAAACAGATGTATAAGACTATTTACAAACACAAAGAAATACTTTGAACTATGGCTTGTTGCAGTTTTTTTTATCATATTATATTCCTTTGGAATATTATTGGATTTTTTTTAATCAAGCAGCATTTTGCTGCCAACTGCTATAAGGGAAGGAGCAACACTCACTGAACTGAGTGTCTGTCACAGTAGATCAAATAAAAAAGATTGTCTGATGCTGCCATCTGGTGGATGTTCTTGAAAACAAAAGAGCATTTTCTAACACCTATGCTATACTATTTACACACCTGCTGTTTCAGGTTGATTCCTCAGGTATTTTTCTAGATATTTAACAAAACGTCTAAAATCACAAGTGACCGGTCACCTTTGGCCATATAGTGCATACATCTGAACATAGTTTGGGATGGAATTTCATCAAGTTTAATATGCAAGATTCTTATAAAAAAACTATATTGATTCATATTGGCTATGATCACTCCGTAGATAGTGTAGCTAGGCTATGTTTTGATAAGAACATTTTAGCTGTATCTCAGTTTCTATTGAATAAAAATTCACCACATTTTATATTTGATATTAATAATTAAAAATATGAATATTGATCTAATTTAAGATTTTAACAACCCTTCATTTGTGTTTGGAAGGAGATGGCCACTTTCAGGATTTTCAGATTTAACTAAATTTTCATTTTTCCTCATGATTTTGAAAAAAATATATTCTCTAAAAAACTAAGAGAAAAGGGAATTAAGGATTTTTTGTCAATGGGGTTCATTAGGGGACACCCAACCCCCGGTTGATGAATATTTTAAGCCCAATTTTTCTTATGTTCATGTTTTAAAAATTATCTAATATGGGAGAAAAAATGTAAATACTTCATTTAAAAAAAAAAATGTAATTTCTTCATTTTGAAAAAAAAAAAGAGGATGGAAGTTTATTTTTGGTTTTTTAATGTCTCAATTGTTACATTCTTTTTTATGTTGATATGTCAACAAAAATGTCTTAATTTAGTTTATTTCTTAATTTAATGTCTTAATTTAGTTTATAGTCTGCATTAAAAAAAGAAGGAAAGAAAACACATGCAAATTAAAAAGTCGAGGCTTTAGCAGCGAACTACAGGAACATCTGAAATAAATAAAATCTGGCCATGTAATATAATTTCATGGACGATTATAGAATTTGATGAAGGGTTCTTTTTGAATGAAGAAAATTTTATAAAGGACTCAATTTTTGCCCTGACTCCCCAATAAGAATAAATGTAGGACTGATTGATGTGGTTATAATTAGTACAGTATCCTGCCTAAGAGGGGGGGTGGGGGGTGGGGAGAGAGTCATCACTTTGAATCACTCAGTTTCAATTTTTAATTTAACCTTCAGAGAAGTTTTCTAATAACCCTGGTTCTTTTACTAATTTTATACATTTAATTAGGGTAATTTGCTATTCTAAACATAAGGTCTAATTAAGGTGCTTAATGTTTAATTTTTGTAACTTTTCTCATAAACCTAATGTATCTTTCAGTTTAGAATACTCAAGAAAACAACCCTTAATTGAATTATTGCCAATAAAGTTTAAAAATTGTTAGAATTTGATATATAAAATACATCTATCTTCAAGATTAAAACAGATTGGCTAATTTAAGTCTCTACATAAGAGAAAATTAAAAATAAATACTAGTCAAAAGTCTTCTCACACAAACACAAAAAGAAGGAGGGTGGACAACCTGGGTCATTCTCACAAAAAGGTACATTTTAAGGTCCCGAAGGGATACATATTACGAAATGCAGAAAATTTCCTAAAATTTTCATTTGCATGTATTATATATTTAAGTTTTAAGAAATATTCGGAAATAGAGGGGGGGGGGGAAACACACAATTTTGCATTACAATTTTGGCAATATCTTTGAAAATTTAATACCTAAAATTAAAAGAAATGTATTTTTGAGTTCAGCGTTATGAAAGGTTTCACACAATATATAAAAAGATTTTTTTTCCCAAGTAATTTAATAATTACCTCAACATTTTTTCTAAATATATTTGTGAATGGTTAATAATCTATAAACATGCAGGTCAATGGCCTTTATTATTTAAGCCAATTTGAACTTTCCACATTCCATAGTTTAAGAGTAAAATGGCTGAGAGAGACAGACAGACACAGGAGTGATCTTATAATGGTTCCGTTTTTAGGTGCATTCGTAATTATATAAATACGTAGCACCTATAGTCGTCGTTCAGTCCGTCTGTCCGTCCATCCGCATATAACAGAGCAAAAACTACCCAACAAAATGGTCTGAATTTTCAAATGTATGATTGGTGCAAAATTTTGTCGAGCCATTTCAAATTTTATAAAAATCGGATGTATAGTTTAATTACAGGGACAGTCAAAAGTTTTTCTTTACATTACGGCCAATGGGAAAAATTATTGCAAGTGCATTTTAATGTTGTTACAGCCTTCCGAATCGTCTGAAATTTTAAATATATAATTGTTGCAAAATTTTGTCGAGCCATTTCCAATTTTATGAAAATCGGATGTATAGTTTAATTACAGGGACAGTCAAAGGTTTTCCGTTACATTACGGCCAATGGGAAAAAGTTATTGCAAGTGCATTTTAATGATGTTACAGAATACGAATGGTCTGAAATTTTAAATATATAATTGCTGTAAAATTTTGTCTAGCCATTTCAAATTTTATGAAAATCGGATGTATAGTTTAATGCCAGGGACAGTCAAAAGTTTTCCGTTGCATTACGGGAATGGGAAAAAAAAATATTGCAATTGCATTTTAATGATGTTACAGACTATGCACTTATGAAGGGCAAAAAAATATACATTTAGTACAATATGGGGTGCAAAAAATAATTATAAAACTAGTTATAGTACGAACGCACCTTATTTGCCACGTTTGACGAGCAATTTCCAACTTGTTACTTTTTGAGTATGAACCCTAAAAAACATCTAAGAATAATTGATTGAAATAAATACCTTTTTTTAAAAGAAATAAATTATATTAGGAGTGATTTTCTCTATTAGTTTTATTTAAAAAAATAAAATGGATGCCAATTATCCAGTTTCCTAGCAAGAAAAAAAATTGATCAACATCCTTGTAAGAATAAAACCCACATGTATTCACACCCCGTACGGAACAGAAAGATGGCATATTTACCAACCATGCAATGGTTCAATCACAGAAAATTATTTATTTCTGAATCAATCAATGATATTTAGATACCTTATTAGACTAAAGTTTTTGGACCCCGAGGGGTCACAAAGGCAAATTCAAAACATTTTTTACAGAATATTGTATTGTCACCAGAAATACGCCACACTACCAAAAATTAGGTCAATTGTAGAACAAGAAGTGTTAAAATTGGATTGCAAGATTTAAGTTGAACGGACACACAAGGCAAGTTAAATAAAAGCTTGTAAAAATGCAAGAAAGTCCCCAGATGCTTAAAGAGTTAAATGCAATACTCACTATATTTAAACAATTTTTAAAAATAGTTTTAAAGTTTAATTATTAAAAAAAATAAATTACTAAAAATATATATTTAGACAAAAAGATAAGCAACATAAAATATTGAAAAATGTTTATTACTGATTCTATTTTTAAAATGAACAATCTACATAACTCAATTTCATTAACAATAATGTTACAAAAATATCTTAAATCAATGATAAACAGAGAAGAGGTCCCATAATCCTGCAAGAATATTGATGCAAATCTTTCATTCTAGCTTCTCACTGGTTGAAATGCATGTTTTTCCGAATTTATTTGAGCAAATGAATAGGTATCAAAATATCTAAATTAGAGGAACTAATATAAATAAAAGCATAATTTTTTTAATGAAAAAAATCTACCAAATATTTCAGACTTTTGATATTATTAATTGTATCAAAAGGTAATGCACAAACTGTATAATAAACACATAAAAAATGTATATGGAAGAACTTAATCATTGAACAACAACAACAAAAAAGAAATATCCAATCAGACATTTTATTGGAATGCAATGTTTAACTTAATCATTACAATAAACTCTCGGTCACTCAACACTCACTCACCTAACACACTCTGTTAATCTACATCCAGACTGTATAAAATTTAAGCTAGCTTAACCTCCAACATCACCCCCTTTCACTCACACCATTTCTTTCTTTTTTTTTTTTTTTTTTTTAAAGCCAGAATCATCTGAATCTGAAGATTCACAAAATGATAATGCAATATAAGTCACATTTATACAGAACATATGCCATTTCAAAGTATTGAGTGGTTTGAAAATCAGAATTAGATGCAATTCAAATATGTTTATTATCCAGAACTTAAAATTTTGCTAGAAGTAAAGCACAATAAAAGAAAGAGAAAAGTCTTAAATCTTTTTTATTACCTACAGTGTTGAGAAAATAAAAGTTATTTTCAAATTTTGTTTCTTAAATTCATTTTTCTTCTTAATAGGATTTTTTTTACCTCTAGAAAATGCTGGTAATAATATGCCTTCCTGATTATATGACATATTGGGAATTCTGTGAGTGTTGGATGACCGGGAGTCATGTAAATACATTCAAATAATATATATATATATATATATATATATATATATATGTATGTGTGTGTGTAAAATATAAAGAAAAGAAAACAGACTTGATTTTTTTTACAATGATAACTTAGAAAATGAGATGTCAAAAACTAGATTTTTAGACTGTGCAGAAAAAGCAAAAAAAAATTTTTTTTTATTTATCATATATTGGCAACAATAAAAGTTTTTGAAATATAACATTATCACAATGTTCTGATAATCTAAACAATTAAAACAAGTTAGAAAGGATTGCAACTGTTTTCAGATCAATCTAAATTTCTAAAAGCAGAAATGTGGGACAATTAAACAATGTCATGTATTTTATAACAGTACATATTATAAATAATATTTCCAATAAGTATCAAGATATCCCATATTATATTCACCATTAGATCAAGTTATATAATGTACATAATTTTATTTTTCAGCAAAGAAGGTGATCTGATTTAAACAGTCATTTTAAAAGTTAAATATAAGATCAGTACAATCTGAGAGGGAAAAGTGCGATTTTAACTTAAACATATAAATTTTGTTAGTACTATTTAAAATCAAGAAATAATTTTATATGACTTAATAAATAAAAATAATACTTAATAACATGGAATCATTTAAATAATACTTTCAACTGATTTAATAAATTAAGCAAAACTAATCAGTATGAAATTATTTTATTTCATTTTTTATCCAAATCTAGATTTTTATAAATCAACTTAAAAATAACAAAATTTTACTTAGATAAGGAGGACTGCACAGTATGTCCTATAACAATGATGAAAACAAGAAAAAAATGAGATGTACAATAGATTGTTTATATACCAAAAACAAAGAAGATAAGATTAAAATGTTTTATTTCAAAGTTGCAGATATGCCTAAATATATGAAGAAATAGATGGAATAGTCCAATTTAGCCTTGAATAATAATAATAAAAAATCTAGTATTTTAATATAGTAGAAATTTTGATTTTTGATAGAATGAGCCTTGCTAGTATTTCTTATTTCCAAGTCTAAAACACTGTGTTTAGTGTCACTGCAAGGCATTTTATGGTCAGGAAGTTTAAAAGTTTCAACTAAGCACTATAATTTATAAAAGGATTTGCATATAAGTTTGGTCCCATTAGTGAATGCAGTAGTAACTTCCATTTCACCAGAAGGTAATATACGCCAAAATAACTATGACTTGAAAAAGAAATTTTGTAATATATCTTATAACAAAATAAATGATCCATGAAAAATAATAAATCTGAACATATCTTGAAATAAAAGGTAACATTAAAGGTTACTTTTAGCAAACGCAGCAAATTAGAAAGCACAAACACACACACACACACACAAAAAAAAAAAAACCCAATAAGTTACTAAAAATAATCTGATACATTTCTCAATTTAAAATAATCTGACGCATTTCTCAATTTAAAAATAATGTCACGAAGTTGACATTAAAATTTTACAATCACACAATGCAATGTTTCATTTCTGAACATAGTTGATAATATTTTGTGAGACACACAATAAAAACTTAAGCATTTTGCAAGCACAAAACAAGTTTTAAAAAAATAAATGAATTGGAACTATTTTTTGAGATTTATAACTTCGTAGGTAGAAAACATTCTAGACAAATTATTAAGACATTAGTCAACATCTGACCATATAAGCATTCATTTCGGAAATAAAAACTATGCTTAAATATCTCTCTATTCTAAAAAAAAGTAACTACCGCTGTCACCGCCGCCGCCGGTTTTGATTTTTTTGTGACCGGAGGCCTTTCTTCGTTAATATTAACAAAAATAATGCATACAAAAATATGAAAATCGGTGGTTTTATACAGAAATGTTTGATAAACACGCTGATGCAGACAGTTTTCAAATCGAAGAATTATTTTAAGAGTTATTTAATGCTAAAGTTGGACAAAATCGTTCCACTAAAAAAGTTTTATAGCAGCAAAAACTATACATGACAGTGTAATCATTTTTAGATCATTTTATGCGTTAGAATTTGTCGGAGTGCAGATTGCATTAATTTTTTTATTTTGACTCATTTTTTTAGGTTTTATTTCTATTTTAAATTCAAATTTTCAGCATTTCTAGAGATATTTTTTACAGATTTCAGAAAATTGTGCTAATTTAAACTGTTGCCAACTGTATAAAAAGCGCAAGCAATAATGTTTGCTTCAAATTAGAAAATACCAGGAGACAAAGACTCTGTTTACTTAATTCCTTTTATATTAGCTTATTTTGAAATGTTGTTACACGTGTATACGTCAAGTTTTTTTTATTTCGACGTTTTATTTGTGTTTTTATTAATGTTGTACGAATTTATTTGTTCTTTCGTTATTTAAAATAAAAATTATATCAATTTGTATAATTTGGCGGGTGGTTTGGCGATTTATATAATTTGGCGAAATTGGTCGACAGGATAATCAAGTAGTACTGCAGCGGATTTGGCGTTAAAATTCCCCAATCAAAGAGAAATGAATAGAAATTCGTTTATAGGGAGATCGCCACTGTTTTTTAAATTATAATTCAGTCTTTCGAAATCTTTTTAAAGCCGATCAAATTAGCGTGCATTTAGAGTCTGCGGTGTCTGAACGGGGGTTGGCGAGCGTAGCTCGTAGGGGGCCGAGCCCCCTAGTTTTTAATAAAAAAAAAAAAAGAAAATTAACAGATATATATATATATAAAGAAGATGAAGTGAACATTCATTTAAAAACACTTTATAGTTCTTTTTAAAAAAGTTTTTAGCTAAAATAGTCAATCTCTTCTTAAAATGAAATTCACTTTGATAAGAAAAATAAACAGATTGAGAAAAAAACTGTTTTATGAAATAAATATGATAGTTGGCATATAAGTAATAATTGAAAAAAAAATACTATTACAGCTAAGCACATCATTTGAGTTAATTGTAATAAAAACCAGATTACTTGCATTTCAAATAATTAAAGTGCAATCACAAAGAAATTTTATTGTTCTTTGATAAAAATTTTGCTACTGGCAAGTTTTTTTTTTTTTTTTTTTTTTTTTAATGAAAAACAAATAACAGTTTGTACACACTTTTTATAGTATATGTTTTACAAAACAATAAAAAATTCAGCAAAATTTAATAAAATACTTTTCATATACCCTTTAAAAAATAATAAAATAAAGCATATGTCAGAAAATTTAATAGTTGATTCAAGACAGATTAAAGTGTGTGTCTCTAATGTAAAAGCTTCACATTAACTATCTACAGAAAAACAGATATCAATATCATGAGTTGTGATTATCATATTATCATATGATTTTAATTTAGTTTAACAACTAAGCTATTAAATTATCTTAATATAAAAGTGGTGAAATGTTACAAAAAGTGATGTCTATAGGCATGTTATAAATTTTCATAATCAAAACTGATGGTCATAAATGAAGCTGTACAAAGTGAAATCACTTTTAAGGCAAGTACAGTACGGACAAATAATTTTTTATAAATAAAAATGCAATATATTAAACCAATAGGTAAAAAAAAAAAAAAAAAAAAAAAAAAAAAAAAAAAAAGAGAAAATATTTTACCAAAAATTAAACATTAGATAAACAAAACAAAATTATATAATAGGGTTCATACTTTTTTCCATAAGAAAAATTAAGCACCTAACCCAAATTTGAAGCATCCTTCCAGAAATTAAAATTTTAATACTACAAAATATTATATTGTTAGTAATTACAATTTTTATCAAGTACGAAAAAACTTTTTTTTCTCCCTTTTCACCAGTTTTCAGATGACTGCTGTACAGTAGCAAAGTCTTGAATATGAAATATTATGAGAAAACCTCTTGGAAAAATATGTAGCAAATGATGATTTTTTATTCTACTTTGAAAGATGTTTTGGTCTTATACTTGATTATATTATACTGTTGTAATGACATTACACAAAACAGTTTTCAGATGACCGGCAAATACAACAAATCACCCACGTCCTTTTATTTTCTTTTTGCGCCAACTCAGTTCTAGAGAGGAGAAGGGAGTAGCAAAGCAAAGTATAAACACACAGTGTTCTGAGCTCCCAAAAAATTATAAGGCAGAAAAGCTGTCACATGAAATCAAATAATTTTGCAGATTATTTAAAATACATATCTTTTTTCAATTAGTTTCACTATTTCATTTTAAAAGTCTGAATAAAAAATTCAGCACCGACCAAAGAAAATTAAACACAAATTTAAACAAATTCAAGCACTTTTAAAGACTTTTTGGCTCTCTTAAAAAAACAATAACTTTCAAGGAATGTATGAAAGCTGCAGTCTCAAGCAAGGGTTGACTCAGAAATATAAAAATAAATATAAGTTTATCTACTCTCAGGAATTAATCCTTTCAGTTCTATTGACAAATACAGCCAACTCTGCAAAATCCACACAGCAAGGTATTGAAGGATTGGTTGATTATAGATTAGTGTTTTGTTTACACATATTTTATTTTTAGTCTGATTATTATTATTAGCAATATTTGTATGAAAATGCCAGAAGGAATAATAATGCAAGAGTAACACATTTAAAACAAAATTATATGCCAATTTTATTGGTCATTTTACAATTTTTTAACATTGGAACAATAGTAATTTAAGTTTTGTTTACGATGAATATTTTCTTTCTGTATTTCATAAATAATTGTTTTTGTTGGTTCAGAGATAAAATGCAAATGAAATTATCTACAAATGTATTGATATTGAGTAAAAGAACTTCACAAATAAATACTTTGTTTAGACTAGTTCAGTTACTGTTAAATAACATTTTCCCATCCACTTAGTATTTTCATAAATGCATAGCTTAAAACCACAATTGCACTTTTAATATACAATATGAGAAATAAAATCAAAATTCTCAAAACATAATTCAGCTTTTTTAGAAAATTAATAATTCACAAAATCACTAACATATTAAAGTTATTCTATGGGCCTAATTGTTAATCATGGTTTTTCTTGTTTTACACCCAAAACGCATGGTGGACTTTAGAAAACAATGGCAGATTTTAAAGAGTTGATTGAATCTCCTTTTCACATTGAAAAAATAATTTAAAACGGGAAACAAGATACCTTGACTTTGGCAACTTTGGGACAGCTGAAAATAAATAAGATCTCATCAATGGCACTTAAAGTATTAGAACAAATTCACAGTTTATGAAGAAGAATGAAATGAAATTGAATTTAGTATGAGATATTCTCAAATGGAGATAAAATAGGTCAGTAAAAGTTTTGATGAATATTAAAATGTAATATCACAATTAAAGAAATCATATTATAAAATTAGCTAATACTTTAAACAAAATTGAGCGACCACGATAAAGCAAGATAGTACTGCTAAAAGTCTTAATACATTTTACAAATTTGATAAGGATTCCACCATTTTATTTTTATTTCCAAGTCAAATTTACAGAATTTTCTATAGAAAGATTTTGATTTAATAAAATATGGGGTTGGGTTAAAATTTGAAATGGATTTTTCTCTGAATTACAGTTGGAGCTTCAATTCGGTTGCAACAACAGGTTTGTCAGAATAGTTGATAAGTAAGTATAAGGTAACAATAACTATTCAAGGTAAGAGGGGGGTAGAGGGATTATCAAAATCAACAAAATCTGAAAAATTTACAAAGTTAAACTTTTGCTTCTTTTTTGTTTATTTATTTTTTAAATATGCATTTAGGTGATATTATTTTAATTTTTCAAAATCAGACAACACTGACATAGTTCCTAAAAGGTCACCTAGAATATGTAATAATTCACATCCTATCCAACAAATAAGATAAATGAACAAAGGCAAACTGTAAAATATAAATGTAAAGATCACACATAAAACACAGAAATTTTCTGAAAATTGTCTTATAGTTAAAAAAAGAATTTACTGCAGGAATGAAACAGGCAAAAACAATTCTTATACCAGATGAAAGAAAGCACATACAATGATTTTATATTTCTGTTCTAATTGAGATGCATGTAAAAAAAAAAAAAAAAAAGGTATTTTAACACAATCATATTTTTTTCCTTATTTTTTAATTATTAACAAATCTAGTAATTTAATTATTAAATCTATGTTACTAGAAATATAAAATGCCACTTTTGTTTTCAATATTGATTATTCAATTTAAAAGAATTGTGATCATTTAAAAATTAACAGAGAAACTTTCTTTTCATTTACATTAAGATTTAGCAGAACAAACATGGATTTTCTAAACATTTATTTAAAGCAGTTTAAGGTAAAACATATATAAAGTGTAAATTAAAAACATGCAGATGAATGTTGCACTTTATGCAATACAATAATTCAGGTTAAAGCAATGGTACTTTTAGTCTTGATAAGACAGCATACCATGTATCTGGATAATTTACTGTAATTCTCTTAACTTGCATTACTTTTTCATAATAAATTATATATTTTCACAAATGCAAAACATTAAAATAAACTTTAAGTAAAGGCATACTGGATTACTAAAAATAGCAATTTTAAGTAATATTTTTAATCACATAAATATATGAATTCTTACTTTGATTTTTGAAATCTATGTGCTCAGAAAAATGAACCTTTAGTTTAATTAGAAGGTATTCCTAATTAGAAAAATTGGTCCAAAATTTTCAATGCCATCTATAAAATTGCTGTTTATGATATCTAAGAATTAACTTTGAGTTTACAATTAGACAGAGTTTTTCTTTCCTCTCCAATTCCACTTATTACTCTTTCAAGCATTTTTATTTATTTATTTGGATGGAAGGACCAAACCTCAGGAAAACTTGATAATGAATCAGAGTCTGGTAATAGGCTTTCTTTCTTTCATTTTTTTTTTTTTTTTTTTTTTTTTTTTTGAGAGCAATTTAAATACACATAAGGCAATTAATGTACCCAAGTCATGTATTACAAATTTTTGTATAAATGTTTCATTACTTTTCGTCAAATAATGTTGTTATACTTTGAATTGATCAATTAAGTTTTATACAGAAGTAATATTGTTAAATTCCAGCATATGCTTTCTGTCATCTTATGTGTCAGAAAATCTGATCTATCACAATGTCACAGAATTATGCAAATTAATTGCATAATAATAATTCATATCACAATGGTTTCTATTGTTAATATCAGTCAGAAACAAAAACATTAATGGGATAAGCTTCATACAAGAGAAGAATGGAATGACTTCTTGCTAGTTTAGATGAGGAGAGACTTTGGAAATATACCCATGTTTATGTAATCATTCACAATCTGAAAAAATAAAATAACCTATAAATAAAACATTACATGTAAAACTACTAACATACAATAAAATACAGAAAAATTAAATCGTGGCTTTTAACATCTTAAGTGACAGTGACAAACTTTAAAATCGTCATGCAACAAAAAATATATTAGTAAGACCGCAGTTAACTTAAACAGGATTATTATATACATAAAAAAAAAGAAAACATGCATCAACCATAGATTAAGGCATACTTTCCAACTAGAGTTGGGCAAAATACATCGACAAACCATTTTCAATGAAAAATACATTGGTTTTGCAACTTAAAATGCAAAATACATTCCAAATTTCAAAATACATGTATTTTCAAAATACATTAAAAAAAAAATTAAAAATCATGTATTAAATTGCACTACTCAAATGAAAAGTTTATCTGCAAAACTAATTAAATTTTTAGAAATTATAAATTTCCAAATAAAGAAGCGAAATCCATTAAAACTCAACGGAAGATAACGAAAACAAAATTGAAAGATTGCAGCAACAATGTGCTTAAAAGTGCATAATAGTTACAAGAATAATAATAATGAATAAACTACCCTTTACAGGTATGCTATTCACTAGGAATAACTACATCAATTGATTGTGGATCCGATAAGGAATCTCTTTCAGGAAGCATAGGATAGCACCGCCTGCTACTGAGTGTTCAAAGACAAAATTGAGACAGTATTGATTTTCAGAAAAAGCATAAAAAGTTTAGGGCAATTCTATTCAATAGGTGCTGAGATATCAAAATCTCAGAAATCCTAAAAAACACAGCACAGAAAAAAAATCATCTGTAGGACGATATAGACCAAAATGTCATCTATACGAACTGAATATGATGAAGCTTGATTAAATTCCATGTTTTAGGTCTTGAGATATAGTTCTCAACTTCAGATATTTTAAATCAAATAAATGCACTACGAACCAGAAAATTTATTTTTAAAAGGTACCTTTTATCTACATGGCACTTATTTCATTTCAATTTGATTTACAAATATGATCATTTTGACTCGGAAAAAAACCCCAAGAGTTTTGCATACATGCTTCTGTAATCATAAAAACACAGCATAACAACACCACCTGTTGAGCGAGGCACCCCAAATTTTATCAGCATTAATTTATTTGAAGATCTAAAATAATATGAAATTGGATTAAATTTTTTCCATTACTTTCTTTTAGATATAGCTATCATGGAAAACATGAAAAACACAGCATAGCAGCGCTACCTGTTGAGCGATATACACTAAAAGATAATCAGCTAACATTTCTGTTCATGTCTGTATGCAGTTTGATAATATTCTGTTTATTGATTCTTAGAATATGGCTAACATGGAATAAAATAATTAAGCATAGCAGTGCCATCTGTTGGGCGATATAAACAAAAAGCTAAGTTATACCTAGGTCTATCTTAATATGAAATTTGATGATTATTAAACTACATGCATTAGTTCTTGAGACAGAGTGGCAAAAAAATTGTCACACACAGACTAACAGACAGACACACATTTCCCAAAAATAGTTAGGGGAGGCTGGGGAGGGTTGACCCATTATTAGGTAGCTTTCATTACAAAAAGCTACCTATTGCAGCCGTTCGGAGGAAAGCGATTAAAAAAAATTTTGGTATATTTTCATCAATCATGACCCCCAGACCCCGAAACCACCCTCTGTTCAAAATTGATATATATCTGACCTATGTCACACTGTAACTCTCGTAATTATGAACCAATTTCGATGTAATTCGGTGTGTACATAGTACATACCAATGTCTCGACCGAGTTCGTTGGCCAGTTTCATCCGCCATTTTGTTTCAAAATGACAGCTATTTAAAATTTAAAAAAAAAATTTAAAATTTGAAATGTGGTACCAAAAAATTAAAAATGGAAAAATATTATTTTGTTATGTATTTGACCTTTATACAAAGATTCCGGAGCAGTTTTTTGTTCGTCTGTATCTTAAAAAATGGCTGAGTTATAGCATTTTGAATTTCTAGCGTGGCTGACATTTTGAAACGTCCTGAATTTTGTCACGCGATACAAGGCGTATTTATGAACCGATTTCGATATAATTCGGTGTGTACATAGTACATACCAATGTCTCGACCGAGTTCGTTGGCCAGCTTCATCCGCCATTTTGTTTCAAAGTGGCGGCCATTTAAAATTTTTAAAAAAATTGAAAATTTGAAATGTGGTACCAAAAAATTGAAAATGGAAAAATATTTTTTTCTTATGTATTTGACCTTTATACAAAGATTTCGGAGCAGTTTTTGTTTCGTCTATATCTTAAAAAATGGCTGAGTTGCAGTATTTTGAATTTCTAGCGTGGCTGACATTTTGAAACGTCCTGAATTTTGTCACGCGATAAAAGCCGTATTTATGAACCGATTTGGATGTAACTTCGTTTATACATAGTACATACTAATGTCTCGACCGAGTTCGTTGGCCAGTTTCATCCGCCATCTTGTTTCAAAATGGCAGCCATTTAAAAAAAATAATAAAAAAATTAAAATGTGATACCAAAAAATTGGAAAATGAAAAAGATTTTTTTTTGTATGTGTTTGACCTTAATACAAAGATTCCGGAACAGTTTTTGTTTCGTCTTTATCTAAAAAAATGGCTGAGTAATAGTATTTTGAATTTCTATTGTGGCTGACATTTTAAAACGTCCTGAATTTTGTCACGCGATAAAAGGCGTATTTATGAACCGATTTGGATGTAACTTCGTTTATACATAGTACATACTAATGTCTCGACCGAGTTCGTTGGCCAGTTTCATCCGCCATCTTGTTTCAAAATGGCGGCCATTTAAAAAAAAATAAAAAAATTAAAATGTGATACCAAAAAATTGGAAAATGAAAAAGATTTTTTTTTGTATGTGTTTGACCTTAATACAAAGATTCTGGAACAGTTTTTGTTTCGTCTTTATCTAAAAAAATGGCTGAGTAATAGCATTTTGAATTTCTATTGTGGCTGACATTTTAAAACGACCTGATTTTTGTAACGCAATAATAGGCGTATTTATGAACCGATTTGGATGTAACTTGGTCTGTACATAGTACATACCAATGTCTCGACCGAGTTCGTTGGCCAGCTTCATTCGCCATCTTGTTTCAAAAGGGTTGCCATTAAAAAAAAATTTAATTTAAAATTTAAAATGAGGTATTAAAAAATTGGAAAATGAAAAAGATTTTTTTTATGTGTTTGGCCTTGATACAAAGATTCCGGAGCCGTTTTTGTTTCTGAAAATTTGTTCTTTTGTTTATATCTTAAAAAATTATTGAATTATAGCACTTTGAATTTCTAGCATGGCTAGTATTTTGAAACGATCTTGTATTTGTCATGCGATAACACACGTATTCGCCTATTTCGATGTAAGAAGGCATGTGGATAGTATACATCAATACCTTGACCAAGTTCGCTGGCCAGATTCATTAGCCATCTTGTTTCAAAATGGCGGCCATTAAATTAAGAAAAATATATATATTTAAAGTGAGGTGCAAAAAAATTAGAAATTGAAAAAGGTTTCTTTCTTAAGTATTTGACCTTGAAAAGGATTCAGGAGCATTTTTTGTTTGTCTTTACCTTAAAAAATGGCTCAGATAGAGCAGTTTCAATTTCTATTGTGGGTGACATTTTGAAAAATCTGATTTTTTGCATGCGACAGCACTCGTATATATCAACCGATTCCGATGTGAGTGAGCATGTGCACAGCAATTACTAAGGTCTCGACCAAGTTCACTGGTTAGCCTCATCCACCATGTTGTCTTAAAATGGCAGACACTTTAAGAAATCGCCGAATTTGGCAGCCAAATATAAGTTACTTTAAAGAGAAGCAGCTTGGATAAAGCTGACTAATTTCGCGAAATTCTCATTCATTATATTGATAAAAATTAGTATTGAATCTCCTATATTTGGTTTCCACTAAATTGAGCTTCGTGTGTTTGAATGATATAAGTTGGCTTTTTTAAAATAAGGAATATGAAAGCTACCTCTTCCTCCCGGCACTGGCCGGAAGGACTTTTTACAAAATGATTTTTTATTTTTTAAATATTGAACCTAGAACAAAGTTTTATGTATCATTTTATTTGATATACAATAAGTTATCAAAATAAAACTGCAAGATAAGTGTAAACTATAAGAAACTTGAAAAATGATTGATTTTTACCATGAGAAAATATTGGGTCAAGACTCCCCAATTATGGGAAGCTTGAACCATTTTATTTTATGCTGATATATTTGTTAAGGGAAATACAATCAGTTTAAAAAAAAGGCAGAATAACTTTATGCTACATGGCTTAATTATTCTTAAAAGTTATTTGGGAAAATGTAATGTGTAAAGGAATCTGCTTACAAGGCACAAGAGAAAAATTCTCTTTTAAACACCTACTTTTTGTGATACTTGACGTGGCAACACTAGCTGCCATGTACTTTGGCTTCATATCATTGTGTTCATCTTGGGGAAATTTGTCTGCATGCCTTCCTAATGTTTTTACCAATGCTAATGTTCTTTTGCAGAGGTATGAACACTTAACATTGTTGCAGCTTTCTTCCTTTCTAGCATTTTCCATTCCTTATAGTTAGTTACTATGGGTACAATTTAAATTAAATAAAAGTTTCCTATTAACTTTCTCATTTATATTTCACTAAATTGTTTCTTGATTCTATAACAATTTTTCACATCTTCCTTTAAAATAAATTTTAAACATTTTCCTTTTCATCACTACATTTTGCTGTAGCTCTACAGAATAAATTTACATTATTTTGGAAATATAACCATTAAGCCTTCATATGTACAGTGTATGATGAAAAAATGTCTGAAAACACTTAATTAAGGAAGCTTTGACCATCTGATCAATCCTCCCTCACACTGATAGGGTCAAGCCTTCCCAGATAGCCAGTTTTTAAAGAAAAGCACATGGTTATGTTAAGAGTAATTTCTTGCACAACCTTTATGTCAGGAATGAAAGCTCAATATTGCTGCATTATTTAAAACCAACTTAATTTAATTTCTAAGATATATTTTATCTAAAAAAAATATTACAAAATCTTTCTATAAAATACACTTTTTAAGTTGAAAACTCTTCACAATAGATTTTTCTACACCTGTTTCAATTACCTGCATGAAACAAAGATAATTGTTTGAGTATTCTAGTAGCTTTGGTTGCCACCTATCGGAAAAACTCTGAAATTCTTTTAAATATGAAAACTGAAGGGTGGGTTAAGCCTCCCCAGCTAACGGCAGTGGATGAGGAGCATTCGCGATGGAATAAGGACATTATTTTGTCTCTGTCACGAAGTTGAATCACAACAATCGTCGTATGAAAAATATAGTGCATTGTCCCAGAAATAGCATCTTTATTAGGATGAGCGAAGCGAATCCTCTACTAGTCTACTCAAATTGCATTTTGTCGTACACTTTACAAGAAAACTATTCAGTATTTTGCCTTGAAATTAAACTTAAAAATACATTATGACCTGTAGATTTGCACAATGTTATTTTTTTTTACAGAATAACCTTAAAAAATTTATTATTTTAATTAATTTATTTTACATGTTTTTCCATTACGGATGCATTTTTGAAAAAAAAAAAAAAAAATGAAACACGCATATTTTCAGAAGAAAAATTAATAAATCATGGAGTCAGTACTTATAGATAGAATCATGATTAATTAAATAAATAAAATATATTTTCATTATTCCACCGAAATATCTCAAAAACTGTTTTTTAAATTTAACTAGCTGTTTAACCCGTTCTATGCACGGGAGTTCATGAATTGAATTCTAAAACCAAAATTAAAAAT
Source organism: Maratus speciosus (assembly GCA_963932465.1). Taxonomy (NCBI): domain Eukaryota; kingdom Metazoa; phylum Arthropoda; class Arachnida; order Araneae; family Salticidae; genus Maratus; species Maratus speciosus. The sequence continues at coordinate 222,482,134 of OZ010790.1, read as the reverse complement.
AACTATTCGATTTAGTAAATTATTTTTCTACTACTGCTCATTTTTTCAATAAAATTTAATTTTTCATGTTACTATGGCAGCAGACGATAAAGCTGTATCTTTGGAATAAGGAATAAATAGAATAAAAAGTTTTGTTGGAGTTTGTGATAAAATGTTTGTGTTTATCTAAAAAAAAAAATTGTAATAATTAAGCAGAATTAAATAATCTCTAATTATTTGCATGTGAGGTAAAAGAATTATCGTAATACCCGCTGGAGCTTTTTAATATTGCAGCGTGGCATACATAATATATATATCTCTAATTATTCGCATGTGAGGCAAAAAAATTATCCTAATGCCGGCTACAGCTTTTTAATATTGCAGCGTGGCATACGTAATATGTAAGGTAAAAGAATTACCGTAATACCAGCTACAGCTTAAAACTTTACTTACATTAAATTTTCTTATATTAAAAATGTATGTTATTTGAGAGGAAAATATACATTTTAATAGAATACTTTATTAAGATTGGTTGGAGATGGTGCATATTTTGGCTCTCATTCCTTTTAATCGTATAATAGTTTCACGATTTCTTTTGTGAAATTTTTAAAATACTTTTTTTAGGAAAATTATAGCATATTTTTAATGAATTAAAATTTGTGAAAATTCAATTATTTAATTAAATAAGTTATTTTTTAGTGTTAAGAATTCAAATACACAACTTATTCTTATTATGTGAAATAATTTATGCAGACGAAACTTATGCATTTTAAACGAATTATATTATGAATTTTTTTTTTTTTGTAAAGTGGCAACAAAAAAATTATAAACAAATAAAATTAAATGTTAAAATCGTTATATAAAGTGTTATTCAAATTCGAAGGTTAAAATTTAATCAAATGAAATATATTTACTATTAAGAAGTAATTACTATTAGTATTATTTTTAATATGTTGACCGTTTAAAAACAATTTATGGAATGTGTTAGTTCTATTATAAAGAATGCCGAGAAAACGTACACTTACTGGTCGAAAAGAATGCGAACACGATTTAGCTTTAAGGCAAGAGACTAGATACCAGCGCAAAATATGATGACATGACAAATCTCTTCTGACAGATAATACATGTGCTCGCAAATATGCTTTAAATTTCGAAGATGCACAAAATATATATATATATATTTTTGTAAAATTTGTCATCGACGGACGTTGGTTTGACATGCATATTCAATCTGACGGATCTTGTAAGACTTGCCATAAATGTATAGTAAATAATGAACTAAATATTTTTTCTGTAGCTAATAATATGGATCCAGGTCCACAACTGGAAATATTGAAGAACTTAACTTTCGTTGAGGAGCAATTAATTGCCCAAGTTTATCCAGTTATTACTGTTTATCGCATTAAAGGTGGTCAGCTTGGATACAGTGGGCAAGTTATTAATTTTCATCAAGATATTACAGAATTTTGTACTTTATTACCTCATTCCATAGATACTATATCACAGTACATCTTTGTTAGAAGACAAGATGGTGAAGAATTCAAAGATTTTATAGTAAATCGTGAAAACGTTAAGTCTGCTTTAGAATATCTAAAGGAAAATAATCCTTGGTATCGTTATATTACTATTGATAAAAATAATTTGCAAAGTTTACCCGAAAATGAAAATATTTTTCAGCGAATAATACTCAGTCAAGAGCAACAGCAGATTTATTTACCATCAGTTGAAAAAACTTTGAATTCTGTAGATGATCAATATCCATGGACAAATAATATATATGAATCCGTAGCCCCAAATGTGACTTTCAGATGTAATCGAGAGGCAATAAATAGTATGTTAGGTATTAAAGAAGGAAATGATGAATGCAGTGCCATTCCTTGGCCTCAGATAGATACTAAGCCTATACAGTATGGAACCATTTATCCGGAAACCAGTTAACCAGAAAACCAGTTATCCGGAATGATATTTCTGATAGACTGATTTCAGAATCTTTGCAGAAAAAGGTGTCATACATTGCCAATTTGACATAGGCTTTGCTTGAAACAATTGTATAATTTGATGACATCTACTAGTATTTTTTGTCATCACATTTAGTTGTACAGTACAGGATCCATTATCCGGAATTCCAAAATCCGGAAAGACCCGAAATCCGGAAAAAAAATTTCTGAAAATTTTCTAAATTTGTAAACTTTAACTAAAATTTTGCAATTCCTGAAATTTTTCGAAATCTTTATAGATTCCTAAATTTTTTGGACTATTGTGTTGCAATGTGTAACAACTAAAATATGCTACATCAGTGATTGGGGAACACAGTTCCCCCCCCCCCCCCGAAATTAGAAAAAATTCATTTTTCTGTCAAATTTTAGTTTAAAAATAATTTATATTACGATTTGCTTTTTTGCTTTTTAAAAAAATTGTCAGATATTTCACACTCTCCCTCTCACTTCGACAAAATATTATGGCTACACAATTGTGTTACTTGAATCAGGGGTGATTCTGAGTAAAAAAAAAAAAATCTGAAATTCACAGCAAATATTTTGAAAGTTTACAGAATAAGAGGGGTTGGACCCTTCGACACTAATTTTGCGTTTTTTCCGCGATCCTTTAACGAAATTCGCGTTTTTACCCTATCTCTTGATGAAATTAAGGGAGGGGGGAGGGGGGGGGCGATCTTTTGAAGAATTTTTTTCTCTCCCTTGACGAAATTTGCGTTTTTTTTTCGCGAGATTTGCGTTTTTTACCCGCGATCCTTTGACTAAATTTCCGTGTTTTTCGATCGTGTCTTTTTGCGATCTTTTGACGAAATATGCGGCGTTTTTCGCGATCTTTTGACGAAATATGCGGATTTTTTCTCAATCTTTTGACGAAATTGCGGGGGACTATTTCAATCCTTTGAAGAAATTTGTTTTTTTCTTCTATATTTTGATGCAATTTGCATTTTTTTTTTTGTGGTACTTGGAAGAAATTTGTGCTTCTTCGCGATTTTTTTATGAAGTTTGAGATTTTCCTGCGATTTTTGACGGAATTTGGGAGGACCCGAAATCCGGAAAATTCCAAAATCCGGAAAGCCTTCGATCCCGACAATTCCGGATAATAGGTCCTGTACTATTTTAGATGTTTTAATTTTTATGCTGAGGAAACTATAGAATTTTTGTTCCTAAGTGATTCCCATAAATTACCTTCTTTTAAACTCTAGCTAACTTTTGATCTTTCTTGCATTGATTTTTAATTCAAGTAATCTAATAATTTAAAATGAGAAATAATGCCACAACCACACATATTCCACAAAACTTATCAAATGGATGCTGCTTTAATGCACAACCAGTTAACCGGAAAAACCAGTTATCTGGAATACGTCTGACCCCAAGCATTCCGGATAAATGGTTCTGTACTGTAAATGAATTTTCATGTGATGGATATATTTGTAGAGCTTTTCCTACGTTATTTCCAACAGGAAGAAGTGATCTTAGAGATGCTAGAGTTCATAAAATTACACCAAAAGAATACTTTAAATTTCTCAGGATATATGACGATGAAAGATTTGCACGTCATCCAAGATTTAGATTTTTTGCTTTCAATAGCATAATGCGTTGGACAGCATTACAAAATGGAATTATTTGTATTAAAAAAGTTCTCGCCTACATGATGTTGAAACAGTTGAAAAACTGCAGGAACAGTTGCAGAAAGATCCTACATTGTACAAGTCGATTTTATCTTTCAATGCTAATTTAAGATCATCGAGCTCTTATTGGTTTATCAGATCACAAGAGTTGTTAGACATGGTTGAGGAATTGGGAACTCCTACTGTTTTCATTACACTTAGTGCAGCTGATTTATACTGGCCTGAAATTTATCGCATTATTGATGCAGACTATGTTTACACTAATTGTAACCAAAATTCTGAAATCATCAGAAAATCAAAATTGTTGAATTGTAATCGTTTAATCGTTGCTTACTTTTTTCATAAACGGTTGGATTTTTTTATGGAACATTTTTTCAAGAAATATTTCAAAGTCAAGGACTTTTGGTTTCGTATTGAGTTTCAACACAGAGATAGTCCTCACATGCATGGTCTTTTCTGGTTTGAAGATGCTCCTGATGTAAACAATCTTAGTTCAAATGATGATGAAAGGATACATAAAATTGTAAAATACTTTGACGAATTCATATCGACTTGGCAACCAGATCCTAATCAAGTTTATGATATACATCCATCTAAATTTCATTTTACGGCTGTGCCTGATGAAGCTGCTGACTATAAGCACTTAATACGTGCAGTACAAATGCATAAATGTTCTAAAGCTTATTGTAAGAGAAAGAAAAAAAGATTTTTCTGAAGTCACATGCCGTTTCAAATTTCCCAAAGAATGTTCTCACGAAAGTAAAATTCAGTTCCTTACTAATGAACCCGAATACATTTCAAAAAGAAATAGTCCTTATTTAAACAGTCATAGCCCACAAATTTGAAAAATTTGGCAAGCAAACATGGATTCCCAAGCAGTCATTTCCATTCACAGAGTTCTAAAATATATTGCTAAATATGCTAGCAAAGGTGAACCCAGATCGGGATGAAAGATTTCATCAGACAAACAGTTAGAGAATCACGCGATAATATCGATGTTCAGCAGATAATTCAGAAGATTTTAATAAAAATGTGATTATTCTGCCCAGGAAATATTTTGGGTGTTAATGGGATGGCCTTTGCATAAGTCATCTCGTCAGTTTGTCACCATTAATTTAGCAAAGAACGCATGGGAACAATTAGATATGAATAAGGAGGATGGAAGCATATCCGTTTCAAATATTTTAGAAAAGTACGAGCAACGTCCAGTGAGAGTTGAAAATATGCCATTGCAGAATTATTTCACGAACGTTTATAAACGCGGTGAAAATTTCAGTATCAGAAAAAAAACATTTATCCCAGAATTATACCGAAATTGAAATATGATCCCAATAATGTAAATAATGAAGATTTCTATAAGCAACAAGTTATGTTGCATATTCCTTGGCGTGATTTTCAAGTTATGAATCCAAATAATACTTCATGGAAAGTTATGAACAGCATTTTGAGAATAATGAAATTCAGAGATTGGATTTAGAATATCTGTTGCAAAATTTAGAAGATGAGGAAGAATTTGAAGAAATTGAATCTACTGAAATAGATCAACCATTTGACTGGATGAATGTCGCTTGAAGACAATATAATGCACAGGATGAATTAGATTTGTGCAGAAGGGACATTCTTATAAGGCATAACTGGCATAGCATTCAAAGTCAAGATTTGCTTAATAAATTACAGAATTTTATTGAAAATGAAAAGGTGAAAGAGAGTGAAAAATGTGGTTGTGTCACTGTTCCATCTAATTTGCCAAATTTTGTCTTTTCCGATGAACAGAAAAAAAGTAATAAATATTTTTGAAGAACAGCTCAATTTCTTGCAAGGTCATAGGCGAGAAATGTCAATAAAAAGAATTGTTGTTCAAGGAAAAGCAGGTTCTGGAAAAAGTACTTTAATACATTACTTCACTGCTTGATTGAATGAAATATTTGGTCCATCTTTTCTTTTCAATTGCTTGCACCAACTGGTGTTGCCGCAGTCAATATAAATGGATCAACGATTCATTCAAAACTTTTATTGGGACTAAATCAAAAGCTAAGAGATCTTAGTCCATATTCGATTGGTCAACTTCAGGAGGAGTTTTGAAATTGTAAATTCATAATTATAGATGAAATGAGTATGATTGGATGCAATCTTTTGCGAAAAATAGATTTACGATTACATAGTGTTGTGCCATCGAAACAAGATGAATCTTTTGGTGGAATGTTCTTATATCTATTTGGAGATATCAAACAACTACCTCCAGTAAACGACAGACCTCTTTACAGTGACAAAAATCCAGGAAGTGAGTTTCTTTTGGAAGGACAATTGTTATTTTCTTCGACTATTCAAAAATATTTTTTTTTATCATCATCCTTCCGGCAAGATGAAACTCAACAAATATTTTGTAGCATACTTGATTGAATTAGCAATGGAGAATGCACTACTGAAGACTATGAAATATTAATGAATAGAAGCTTACAGTCTCTTTCAAAAAGTGAACAGCATTTATTTAAAGATGCAATTAGGCTGTTTTCAACGAATAAAGACGTAAAAGAATATAATAATGAAAAATTAAAAGAACTGCATCAACCTATTGCCTTGATTCAGGCTCTTTATAATTGTACTAAAGCAAAGTTGGCCGATTCTGAAATGACAAACGGACTTGAACCATTTCTTACTTTACCAATTGGGTCTAAAGTAATGTTATGTTCTAATTTGAGGACCGAAAAAGGTTTAGTAAACGGGGCTTTAGGCTATGTTGCAGATGTTATTTATGAAGAAAATCAGGGGCCACCAGACCAGATGCCGCGAATAATCATGGTTAAATTTGAAAATTACAGTCATTCAACTTATGAGAATGGCTGTGTTCCGATTCCACTAATAACTAAATTCTGGAAAAATGGAAATATAAATTGCTCAAGAAAACAATTTCCTCTGCAGTTAGCTTTTGCAGTTACAATTCATAAATTCCAAGATTTAACATTACATAAAGCAGTCGTAGATATTGGGGATAAAAAGATATCAGAAAACTTAACGTACGTAGCGTTGTCGAGAGTGAAAATCCTTCAAGGTTTAGCATTCAATAGAAAATTTCCTTATGAGAGATTCTACAATATCAAAAATTCTTGTATGCTAACATGCAGAAAAAAAGAAGAAATTAGAATGAAAAATTTTACAGTTAATAATTCTTAGTATCAACCAGGGCAGATTTCAAATGTTTTTCCAGAAATTAGGATTTTGAAGAAGTAACTTTCTTCAAGCTCTCTTGGAATATATTATTCTAAGATTACTATCAAAGGTTATTTGATGTGAATTACAAAGATTGGAAACATACCTATTTCAAACCATTTGAGAAACCACCAGAGGCTATTGTAAAATGTAAAAACATCTTTAAAACAGATTTTAGTTAAAAATTTAAAAATATTTTGTAAAATTTTGCTTCGAAGATATTTTTATTTATACCAGTCTTATATCATAAATAAAAAATTCTGAGGAAATTCTTAGTTATTTGGCTGAATTTACATTTCTAAAATTAAAATGCGCCAAAACATAAAATAACGTTCTTGCTGAATAAAGATGCAAAAATAATTCAAAAAAATATTGTTACTTTCAAATATTTATCTTATTAAATAATGTTTCGCGAATCCAAACAAAGCATGGCTTTTGCTAGTTAATTTAAAGTTAAAATTCATCGCCATTCTGTAATGAAGATACAGAATTAGAATGTAATGCCTGCCTAGACTCAACGCTGATCCCCGCTTCTATCAGAAGTGAATTGTCATTTTACCGCCAAGAAATAGAAAGAAGTGTAATCTCCATTTGCTATTCTGATGCTTCATTGCCACCTTTCCTCATCGAGTTTCCTCGACAATTTGTTTGTGAATTAAATGTGATAGTGTGATCCTTCATATACAGGGTTCGATTTAAGCGGTATCGCATCGCAATTTGCGATTCAAACTTAACTAAAATGCAATCCAAGAAATCCATTAAATCGCAATCATTGCGATGCATATTTCCCACACCGTTTGTTATGTCATGTACACTTAAAGTTAAAATTTAAAGGTGTTTTTACATGACATACATTATGTTTTCACCCTCCCCAAGTGTTTATTTACAATGGAAGTACAGCGAGACGCCATTGCTGGGCGCAGTTTTCCCAGTAAACACATGATTTGTTCCCGCTCTGACGCTGTGATTGATTACTGAATCACTGTTACTCGCTAATCACGGCGTTTGCTCATAGAAGTTTGATGTGCGTGTTGTAGTAGTTCTAAAATGAACACTCACTGTTACGCACTGAGATCTACAATAATACGGAGAGCCAACTCACCGATCCACTTTCGGCCGCTACCACATCACACTTTCAATGCACGCAAGTAATGAGTCCTGCATTTTTCTTAATATTAGAAGCATTTTTTCAAACTTTTTCGCATACTTTTTATCAATTTTGTTGTTTTCTACATCTTTTTGACATTTTTATGAGCAATACTTAATTTGTTTCAAGATTTAAAAGCTACATTAGCTATTTTTTACTTGCTATACAAAAGTGTCTAACTGCTATTCAAAACTGACTTTGTATAGCAGTTACTGCTATGCAACTTTCTTTTTCTAAATCGACCTCTGTTCATATATCAACTTTACAAAGTATTTTCGTCGAGAAATCAACTTTTGCTGCACCCTCCAACTTCTGTATTTATGATCGATCCATTTAATTGTTAAGTTCTAATGGACAATATTTCTAAAAGACAATCTAAACTATGATCCTAGACTCCGGAACTATAATAACTTTGGAAAGTAACCTCCTTTTTTTGGAACTCTTAAAACATTAATGCAATAATATTCTAAAATAATAGACTCATTACATCGTGAAATGATCCTTCAACCATATATTAAATTCTATTGAAATGAATGTGTGTTCACTGTATAAAATTAATATCTTTTAGTATTTTTTTTAATAGTGAAATATTATTTTGACCCTCCCCCTCCCCTTTGAATTTAAAGTGATATGTGATGCAACAATAAATATTTTTGGTTCCATCTATATTGGTGATTCATTTCGTCATATAATAACTTACACAAGAGTTGGGTGAGTAACTTATTCTTTATTTTTCAGCTCTCAACAATTAAATCTTGCATAAATAATAATTTTTGGATGGCTTTAACTTTGTTTTCATTTTTAATGCAATGTCACTGGCCACTTATGCTCCGATCGTAATGTGTCTTTGGATAAAGGGATTTCTTGCTTTTAAGAATTTAACTTTACTCAATTAATTTTATTATTTCAATACTTTAATTCTGACCAATTTAAATACCTTATTTAATTAACTTTAAAATCCCGCTCTCCAAGGTCACAGTACAGGTTTGCAAAATTGATAACATAATTGAATTTACTAAAAAGTTAGAAAGTGAATGTGATCCAAATTTCACCGCTCAGATTTCAGGAAGGTGGGTAAAATTATTCACAGACTCTTTCTGTGTTAAGAAGAAAATTAGATTTTTTAAAGGAGCAAAATTTCCAGTTCTATATGTCACCCAATACCAAGGCACCGCTAAAAATTATCAGAGATCTGCCAAAAGGCATACAGACTGAAGCGATTAAAAGAACTTTAAACAATGAGGGACTTGATATTTTCCAGGCTACCCAGATGCGCAGTGGGAAAGACGGAAGAATTCTGTCACCATCTTCCAAAAAATGAAAAATCACAAAGGATATTTAAGTTAACTTCTCTTTTTTTAAATTAGAGTTCAAACTGAATATTATAGAGCTCCGTGCAAAGCCGCACAATGCTTTAATTGTCAATATTTTTTCCATCTCTCAAAGGACTGTAATATTCCGCCTAGATGTGTTAGTTGCAGCTTTAATCACGTATCATTAAATTGTCCAAATAAAATAAAACTAAAGAGGAAAAAACTTCCCGCTATGCTGCAATTGCAGCCTAGCGCACCCATCAAACTATAGAGGTTGTAAAAATTACTCAGTAAAAGTAAATTATCGCAAATCCTATGTGGGTAGCTACGAAAAAATCTAATGAACAAAATTACAATGAAGTTAAAACTCCCAAAGGTCAAAATTTCATCAAAGTTAAAGAACCTCAAAAAATTGTCCAAAACCAAACCAAGACGCTGCTGATCTTGGAGATGACCCTCTCCAAGATAAAAATCTAATTAAAAACAGGATGTTTCCTTGAGTTAGCTGACTATTTTGAAAAGCTTTACTCTGAAATTATAATGCAAAAATACATTGAATGTAAGATTCTTGTTTTTTATAGACAGATTAACTAAATTCTCAAAATCTGAGGAAAATGAAAATTAATTCTTGTGAATATTGTATATATTCTAAATCCTGTAACTTTCTATTTTTGTAATTTGTATCATTAATTGTTAGGAAAATTTTAATATAATGTAATATCGTGTCACACCTGAAAAGGTCCTTTTTTTGTTTTAGAGGGAACCCCTGTTTGCGTTTTTGTCTCCATTGTAATTGGCCATCTCTACTTGATTGTCCAGTTGGAAGGAGCTTGCTCCAACCAATCAGAATTTTGCCTGGGCCTATGAAATATTTTCATTGGTGCTGCTCATTGAATACTCCTTTGGTAACTCATGCGCTACAACCACATGCCTTTGCACAAACTTTGTTGAATTTGCAAAATCCACCCTTGCGTATTTTCCACACACTCTTCATTCGGCTCAAAAATTTCAATATTAAGTTAATGCAGACATTGCAACCTGCGTAGATATTCTGTTGATCCTGCATTGGTCATTAATCATAATGTTGCTAGCATTGTTTTGACATCAGTATTACTAATACGCAATGTTCTTTATAGTATAGATATATTTCATGGAGTAGAATCACAGTTTTGTTATTTCCTCCATCTTATGACAAAATAGATATTAATTTTTCTTTGTTTTGCTTTTATCATAAAATTTATAATTCTGGCTATATATTTTATTTCTTTAGACCTTGCAATAACATAAAAATGGAAATCTACTGCAATCACATGACGTTCAATTACACTAATTAATTATTAAAGTGTCAAATAACAAATAATTAAAAATCTTTATCTTCTAAGTTAAGTTGTGCATAGAAAGACTTTGTTGTCCTTTTTTATATCATATATATTGCACAAACTTGTCAGTCATCAACACTAAACAAAAAAAATAATACTAGATTAGTGTGGTAGCAATTTTATAAATTAGCTTATTTCTTCACTTCTAAATATTGTATAATTCCAGATTTGATTCCATCAAATTCACAAAAAATGCATTTTCAAAAAAAGCTAATTTTAGTATGATATAAATCTATAGATCATATATAGGGCTGCACAAAAGAATTCAGATACTTTTTCAACTGTAGATGTTAATTGCTGAAATCAGGTATTCAAATGTATTATGTACTTTCCAAATTGTTTACATGGATATGATCTTTCATCTTATTAATAAACAGCTATGTTTTTTTACAGTGCTCTGAATGTGTTGGAAACAGAGTTGGACAGTATCGTAAATACAGTAAAACCTCTCTAAAGTGACCATGTTCCATTTTAATAAAAATTGGTCACTCCGAGAGGTCGTCCCTTAAAGGAGGTCATGTTTAAATCTAGATTTTTAATTGTTGAAAAAAAGGTAACAATTAATGTTACTGAAATTTTTTTTTTTCATTAGGAAAAAATAGGAAAATTTAAGTATCAAAGCAAAAGTTAATTAGATAAGTTAATTACTTCAGAGTTTAAAAAAATGAATACATTGACGTTTGCTTTGATTTTATGGTTTTATCTTTTATAACTTTTATTTCCAAGTCCTTTTGAAGTTCAGTAAATAAATGCAATTTTTTTTCGGACGGGAACAAATAATGACGATTTCATTAATTTATCTATTTTTTGAGAGTTTCCTGACATAATAGGGCAGGGAAATTTATTAACCGTCATTTTTAATTTGTCATCAGAGTTAAATTCCACAAAGAGGTTTGAACTCTTGAAAGTTACCGGAATAAAAAAAATTCTTAACTTAGTTAAGAAGTCTGATGAATAATGTGCTCTCCGGAATTGTTTTTCTAATAAAACCTTCTTCAAGCGACCAGGAAAAAATGGAATTTGTTTAATTTTCTTCAAAGAAATTGGTCGCTCATGGTCAACTGGGATAGTCTCTGGATGGAGATAAAATTAGTATTGAGCCTATGGGAATAAATTTTGTTCCATGAAAAAATGGTCGTTCAGGGAGGTGGTCGCACAGGGAGGTTTCACTGTACATTGAAATAAATTTGCAAAATGCTTTTGTATTTTAAACCTATACGATCAAAGTATTTTTGTAATGTAATTCCTGATGGTTTTACAAAGTATTTTGTAGTTTGAAAATACTCAAAATACATTTTTTCAAGATTTCAAAATGCCATGTTGAAACTGCACAGAAAAAAGCTGCGATTCACTTAAAGGAAATACATGCCTATCTGTTTTGATTAGTTTTCAAATTCTGTTCTGGAAGTTAATATAAACACACTTTTTGACTATTGCTAGGATAAGGATGTTTATGAATATGTTGTCTAGCTACAGCAAACGTATTCTTGCTGATTAGTTACAAAAATAACTTTTATATATCTTAATGTTGCTGTGAGAATTAGAAGAAAAAAAACATGTATTGTGATAGACCGGAAGATCTTCCAGAGTTGCATAGTTGCAGTGCTCTATTACCAACAGTTGTCCATTGATCACAGGTATAAGGAGCTCAATTTTTTTTCTGGTCAAGTAGTTTCATTTAAAAATATCAAAGTCAGATTTCTTAAAAATTGCCTGTTTGATTAATTATATGAATTTTGCAAAAAGTACATTAGATAGTAACCGTAAGAAAATTTCTACAATGAACTTTTAAAGGACTGATTTGACTATAAAAAAATTAAATTTATGACTTTGCAAATTTTGCATTAGAATTGTTCCTACTTTTTATGAATATTTTATAAGTGCTTTTTTTATGAACGTAAGAGCTTTCACATTTTTTGTGCCCTATATTAAAAGTTTCAAGACTTTCATAGTAGTCCAAATTATTTCTTATTTTGTTGCATTTATGTATGGTTTGATATTTTAACTGAGTGTTTTAAATTTAAAACTACTTTATACAAAGAATTTGTACTTTTGTTAATAATAGTATTTCAATTTGTGTTAAAAATTATCTAAGTTTTTCATTTATATTTTTGCATTCAGTAATACATATTTTTAATTTCATATGCATTATTTCTAAAAACACCATAATCAAAAAATTGTGCCTCAAATATTTTATTAGTGGAAGGCGTAAAAATTCTTGCGTAGTTGGGAGCTCTTATTAACCACTTCACCAGTTGCCCCGAGATAAGTTGGGGGCAAAAGCACTGTTTCGCCGTACCTGTCGCCGGTGAAGTGGTTAAACACGCATGCATTATGTAAAAAGAAGAAAAAATACATTTAGACAAATTTATTCGATGTCATTGTACATATCAAATTATAAAATGTATTCTTTTGTAGACATACACTAAAAAAGAATAATTGAAAAGACTGATACTAAACTGATTTATTTTTACATTCTTCTAATACATAAGAAGAAAGTATTTTAATCTTTGACTTTCGTTTTTTGATTGATTTACACGTTTCAGGATGTCTTGAACGTGATTTAGGAGAGATTGGGGAGGGTTGACCATAGGGGAGGCTTGACCCACCCTTCAGTTTTCATATTTAAATGAATTTCAGAGTTTTTCCAATAGGTGGCAACCAAAGCTACTAGAATACTCAAACAATTATCTTTGTTTCATGCAGATAATTGAAACAGGTGTGGAAAAATCAATTGTGAAGAGTTTTTAACTTAAAAAGTGTATTAATACATGGAAATTATTCCAGAGGGAAACATTCGCCTTGCATACAATATTTCAAATGAAAATCAAATTTCAAAGTAATTGCTTAAAAGGCACAAAGGCCAACACAATGAAAAAGATTCCAAGCCAGGGATCGAACCCGGGCCATCAGTATAGTGCACTGATGTTCTACCGGCTAAACCACATGGAACAATACCCAGCACGGAAAATTTCTCACCATTATATGTTGGCAAGGCTACAAACGCAGCACAAGATGGAATATTCAACGTGAGCCACCGACCTGGGGCAAACACGGAACATAATTAAATCCAGCATCGATAGAAACTATATCAATACATGGAAATTATTCCAGAGGGAAACATTCGCCTTGCATACAATATTTCAAATGAAAATCAAATTTCAAAGTAATTGCTTAAAAGGCGCAAAGGCCAACACAGTGAAAAAGATTCCAAGCCGGGGATCGAACCTAGGCCATCAGTATAGCGCACTGACGTTCTACCGACTAAACCACTTGGAATGATACCCAGCATGGAAAATTTCTCACCATTATATGTTGGCAAGGCTACAAACGCAATCGTTCCAAGTGGTTTAGTCAGTAGAACGTCAGTGCGCTATACTGATGGCCCGGGTTCGATCCCCGGCTTGGAATCTTTTTCACTGTGTTGGCCTTTGCACCTTTTAAGCAATTACTTTGAAATTTGATTTTCATTTGAAATATTGTATGCAAGGCGAATGTTTCCCTCTGTAATAATTTCCATGGATTAATATAGTTTCTATCGATGCTGGATTTAATTATGTTCCGTGTTTGCCCTAGGTCGGTGGCTCACGTTGAATATTCCATCTTGTGCTGCATTTGTATTTGTAGCCTTGCCAACATATAATGGTGAGAAATTTTCCGTGCTGGGTATCGTTCCAAGTGGTTTAGTCTGTAGAACGTCGGTGCACTATACTGATGGCCCGGGTTCTATCCCCGGCTTGGAATCTTTTTCACTGTGTTAGCCTTTGCGCCTTTTAAGCAATTACTTTGAAATTTGATTTTCATTTGAAATATTAAAAAGTGTATTTTTTAGAAAGATTTTGTAATATTTTTTTTAGATAAAATATATCTTAGAAATTTAAGTAAGTAGGTTTTAAGTAATGCAGCAATATTGAGCTTTCATTCCTGACATAAAGATTGTGCAAGAAATTACTCTTAACATAACCATGTGCTTTTCTTTAAAGACTGATTTATTTTTACATTCTTCTAATACATAAGAAGAAAGTATTTTAATCTTTGACTTTCGTTTTTTGATTGATTTACACGTTTCAGGATGTCTTGAACACGATTTAGGAGAGACGCTACGGGGATAAACCCCGCAGCCTCTTAAAACTGCATGTCTACCAGCCCGACTTAATCCTTGTTGACTCATGATCTCCAGATAAAATTCACTTTGGAATCTGAAAATGGCACTTGATTTAAATCTGAACCAATCCGGAGCAAGCAAATTCCCCACGTCATCCGGGCACCCGCTTAGTTGAATGATCTTATCGTGTCTGTCTCGCGACATCACCGAGAGGTATAAAAAAAAAAAATGGCACAGATTCGCATCCTTTTATCAATGGCAGAAAGAATGGCTCACACGGCATTTGAAAATAGAAAAACGCAGAAAATGTTAAATTAAATATCTCCCATATTTACTGACGGATTTTTGTGCAACTTACATCAAATTAACCAGAAAAATATAATAGATTGAGTATGCAATATTAAAAAATAAAATATTTTTATTTTTGCTGTTTTCAACTTAGAAAGAACGTCACTCTTTCGCAATTGCCGATCTTTTTGAAAAGTAAACAAGAACGCATAACTTTGTTTACACAGATAATTGTTATTGTTTAGTTTAATAAATTTTAATGAATGATAGAAAAAGATAGAATTTAAGTTTGAGTGAGAAAAATTAATAAAATTTAGAATATCTTTATTAAGAGGAAACTTAAATGTTTCGAAGAGAATTTTCTAGATTTGAAGTTGAGTTTAAAATGAATAAATTTAAATTTTAGATTGAGGAAGATAATTAAATAATAAAATTGAGATTTTTTACTACTAGAGATGTTGCATTTTATAACAGAACCATTATAGGCTTGGGCTTTAGATTTTTGATACAGATCTCTGTTTCTTGAACAGAATCAGTCAATTTTTCTTAGTATTAAAATTTTTTACTTCATTTAAAGTATAAATTTTCTTATCTTTAACCAGGTTACTGGACCTACTAGTGGTGTCATCTTGGGGAATTTCAGGGATGTTAACAACCTGAAAGTTCGTTGCCGGTTTTGATATCAAAATCATCAATTTTCCTATCACACTTTTGCTTTTTAAAATTAGGGACCACAAGTAATAGAAATTTTCTTTTTAGTTTTCTTAGGAGTTTTAGAATTTTGGTCAGGCTTAGCTGACAAACTAGCTATAATTTTGTCTACGATAGTTTCAAAGTGAAAACCTTTGAAGTTCTTATACCCTTCAGAATTTTCACCATAAATAATTTTATAAGTATCCCCTAAAGTACCATGTTTATCGAAACATATCCTATCATCTTTAACTAGTTGAAGGTAACTGTAACTATATTTAGTTAACCATCCTCTTAGGTCACATCTTTCTGGGAGGTAATAAAAAATAGCAAAATTTGGATCATCAATATTATCTGAGTCAGGTGAGTATAACACACAGTCTCTGTAATAATAATACTCCCTGCATTTGCTGCTTATCCAAAGACGTAGCTGGCACTAAAACACACACTGTTAGCAACATTGTGGTTAAAACTGCATGAAAGCTATAACACTAAAGTTAATTATGTGCAAAACCACACTCACTAAAATATGTCATTGGCTGTAGACATGATTACAGAACTTTCCCTGTTCTAGTATGTATGCATAATTGTATTTATACACACATGTACCATCTTTCATAACTTTTTACTAACAGGCAAATTTGGTAAAATTTTAACTGTAGCATTTGTCTTTAACCTTATACAAAATACCAATGAATTTCTGAATGAAAGTATTAGTTGAAATTATTATGAAGAGTTAATACAAAATTAAACAAGTATATCATCATTTAAAGATAAATAAAGAAAAAAATTATCTGATAGCAAAATATATGTTTGTAATTCGCTGAGTATTTTAATTAATTAATAAAAGATAGTAAATGTTGTTTTGGAAAGATGCAAGCATTACAACAGAGAAACAATTAACAATCACTTATCTTTAGATTTTAATGGATTTTTTGGTGATGTAAGCATTACAACAGAGAAACAATTAACAATCACTTATCTTTAGATTTTAATGGATTTTTTGGTGATGTAAGCATTACAACAAAGAAAAAATTAACAATTAGATTTTAATGGATTTTTTGGTGATGTACAACTACAGAGAAAATGATTAGAGACGGTAAATATTAAATTTGAATTTTAAATTTTAAGGTTTGTTATAGCAAGTACTTGAAGTGTGGTAGCTCAGTGGTCAGTGTGTTTCAGTATCAGACTACAGATCCGAGGTCGACATCCAGATTTGGAATTTCAACCCTTCAGTTTATTAAGTGAGTATTAAGATTGCTTTGTAATTAAACAATTGGTGTTTTCTATTAAGCTCACCACCTGATCAGTATATATGATATATAGCACCTCGGCATATGGTCAAGGAGGCAGAGTTGGCCACAGTTGTAATGGCCATGATTCTTAATAGATTGTAGCATGATAAAGTTTAGTACAGAAAATACTTAAATTTTTATTTAGAAATATAAATATGTACAGGATTATTGACAAATTAATTTTTTTATTTTATTTTTGAATGTGTAAATTTAGAGATACTCAAGACTATCTCTTAATTTAAAGAAAGTTTGATGTAGTGTAGAAGATTGGAATTGGGAAGAAACAGAACATATATTTGGGATAAAATAAAAACCTTATAAAGAAAATTATCAACAGAAATTTATATATTATATAGTAAAAAGCAAAGTAAATAGTACAAAAATGTACAATATGTTTCTCACAGCTAATAAATCTGGAAATCAGGGGTCTCAATGTCAAATCTGCAAGTCATTATTTTTTAATCTCACTTTGCATAATATATATATTTATTTATTTATAAAAATATATAAGATACCTTTAATAAGAATTGGCTGTTCAAAAAGAATTTCAGCAATTCAAAATGAAATTATAATCTCTACAATAATAGCCGAAGTCATGTGACTGTCATCAACAGTTCTGGGCTGACCTCTTCACTTTTTATATGCCAAACGGCCATTTCGGTACTTTTATGTTAGTCAAGCGCAGGTGATAAATTCCCAAATATTCTTCCATCGCCATCATTTCATTTAAAATATAAACCTATCACTCATTTCATTTAAAATACATAACTTTCATTTAAAACACATAAATTTAAAATACATAAATCAGATACATTTAAAATACACATCTTTCATTCACCTCATTTAAAATACAATAAATAAATAAAGGTACTTTTCCAGTATAGGTCCTTAGTGAGAAAAAAAAAATGGGCACAGATGTCATATTGGCATTTTTTTCCGACACTAATTTGGTTAAAACATCAACAGCATAAACAACAACATCCGGGTTACCATATCAAGCAAAATAACGACTTTTTGGCATCAGTTAAGTACCTCTTGCGTATATGGCATTGGCGTCAGAAAAAAATCGAGCCAAATATGACATCTGTGCCAAAAATGGCATCGTATTTTCCGGCAATCTATATCCTATTTCATATACAAAAGCAATTTTTTTCCATATGTAGATAATTTATTTAATCTAAAGAAGCCATTCATCTATTTTTATACAGAAACAGAAATAATTTGTATATAAACAAATATTGTATATATATGTATAAATAAAATGTTTATATGCAAATAAATACATATAAACAAAAATAGACGGTCATCAGATTTGTTTTCATAGCTATTTATATATTTTGTCAACGTATTTCACTTTCTGAATCCCGAATTGTGCCAAGCTTTTAAAAAAAAATGCCAATTGCCTGTAGTGGAAAAGTATATAAATAAATAGTTAATCGTAATAATAATAATAACATAAACTAACATATTTCATTTCAACATCAAAGTATGGTTTCTAATTTACATTCAAATAAATATAAATTCTAAGATAACTTCAAATGAAATTATGTTGACAGCTTACTATCACTTTTCTAAAAGTGATAGTAAGAAAAGTGATAGTAAGCTTACTATCACTTCATAAAGTAAACAAACACAAGAGATTCATTCATCATGAACGGTAGAAAATATTAAACCATGAAGGTAATCATTCGCAAAGCAGGTTCACCAACAATGAATAAACAATATTTTTAAGACATCATAGTAGGTAAATTGGCGGCACTAACGTTTGTTTACGGTTATCATTCTCGAGGGTTTCATTTTGCTATTTCTCTTAGTTACGTTATTATATTGTCATATTTATGAACTCAGAAATCACATTTATAAAAACAAAAGTGTATATATTCATTATTTAGTTATTAAATAATGAAAAAAAAATATATAGATGAATGATTTGCAAAATTTAAATAAATTTATTAATACTAAAAAATAACATTGAAGTAACAGTATGTTTAAGTAAAATAAGTTTAATTTAGATGATTTATGAACAAATCTCAGTTTAAACACTTGAAATTTCACTCATATTTACAGCACTTCTACAGCTACGGAAATTAAGTGTTATTTGTCAAAAAAGACGAAATACGCATAACAACAAAAAATGTATGAAATGTTATCAAGATCGTAAGGAATTCTTGATTTCTCTATCAGAATCTTTGGATTTGGGGAAGGATTAAGTAAGTAAATTAATTTAAGAATAAAAGTAACATGATGCAATATTTAGCATACATTTAAAGGAGACCAAACTGTCTGCCAGAGGCGGCTAGTATTATATAATGGTTATATATATATATATTAAAAAGTTTTATGCAGCGATATTCTGATGAAGTGCTTATTTTTGTAATTTTTTCAGAAAGAATAGTACATTTTTCAGGAGGGCTCTGCCTCCTTGAACCCTCTGCAATTTCATTATTTTTACATTCACAATTTCCTATTGATTGTGCTATATAATGGGTTTCATGTTCCACTGTGATTTTATTAGGATGAGCATCAGTTTGGACAGGGATTTTATGTTATTCTGATATCCAAATAGCAATATTACTCACATGCCAACCACAAAACCACTATATCCAATAGAGAAGTTGAATAAAATCTCATGTACCAAAGGTACTTGTGGAAATGTAAACTGAATTAGCAATAGCATACTAAAATCACCTTAAAATAGACATATTTGGAGACTTTTAAACCTATTGGGTAATCATCCATAATTGTGTCCACTGCCATTTGAGTATTTTACAAAGCACGATTTTGCGTTATAAAGTGGTTTTTATTATAACCTTTAAATAATATTCACTTTTAATTTAAGCCGTAAGGTTACCAACAATGTTCATAATTTTACGCAAACCTAAGCTGTAGACCTGATGATGATAGATTCACTAACCTTTTATTTTCCTCATTTTTCAAACAAATGTATAGAATTTCATCAAAATTTATGTACTGTACCTAATTTTAAAAATCTGACAAATGTATTAAAATATCCAATTAATCAGAATAATTTAAAACCCCTATTGGGAAATTTTAACGTCCATAATTTAACATCTAAATCAGTTATTCAAATGTGTCATTTTCTTTTCAATGAATGATAAAAATTTTAAATCATTTGCATTTCCATGCAAAAGCATTATGATGTAAATGAAAATGTTCTATATTTAGTGAACAAATCAACAAATTTAACCATAAAGTATACAGCTAAATCCAGGTGCATCACCAATATACCTATCAAATTACAAGTTAATCAGATGCTGTTTTGGGCAATTATCAGAGAACAGACCAGACTAACTAACTAACAGACAAAGAAACTAAAATCCTTTTGCGTCCTTAGAGTAAACCTCAACTGACATTTCAGGAGAAATGTATGAATCACAAAAAAGTTGATGTGCAGTTACTAACATGAATAAAATATTGCTTCTTTTGAAATTAGTTTTAAATTAAATGGCTAGAGGTTAAAAATATAAAGATATTTTTTCAGAAAAAATATTTGCTAATCATTTATATTCAGAGTTATTTAATAAATTTCAATTTCAAAGTTCTAAAACAATGAAGTAACTATCCTCCCCCATCCCATCTACCCTTCAGTTTGTAAAAAAAAAAAAAAAATACTTTATGCAACACAAATTAATCTGAAGGGAAGAATATCTTGTACTGAGGATTTTCAAAGATAATCTGGTCTAAATTCATGCCAATCTCGGGAAAAAAAAAAAAAAAAAACAAAAACAAACAAACAACAACAACAACAAAAAAAAAAACAAGCAAAACTCTAGACTATACTAATCCAGAATCAAACCTTAGAAGCGACTACAGTAGAACCTCGATTATCCAATCCACGTTTAACCGGAACTCTCCGTTAACCAATGTCAGTTTCCTGAGCTTCTTTTTTCAGCTTTTTTTTTTTTCTTTCACATTCCTTGTGTATGCAAGCGTTCCTTTCCGAACTAAGAGTACAAAAAAATATGTTGGTTTTCCTTTCTTAGAATTCTTTGAAATTAGCAGGCGCTACCACAAGATGGATTCCCATTTATTTTCATTGTAGCTTTTTGATATTTTTATGCCTTCAGTGGAATCTTGGCAAGAAAAAGCAAATTTGAATGGAATTTTTATTATTTGACAACTTCCCGGATCATACAAATGCTGACTTTCTAAAGTCTGGAAATATGCGGTGTTTATTTTCACCCTCGAATACACCACCTCAGTTGCAACCTGGCATTTTGGAGACTTTAAAATGGCATTACTGAAAGGCATTAATCAGAAAATTACTTTTTGAAGGAGATTTTCCATCTGGTGTAATTTCAATTCTTGAGTTTTGGAAAACTGTCAGTATTAAAGACTGCATTTATATGATCAGTGAAGCATGGGAATCTGTGTTGCAATTGACATTAAGACGAAGTTGGTGAAAACTTTTACCGAATTTTTCAACTGGCACAGATGAAAATGTTACAGACATTGCAATAGATGGTACTACTGAATTTGAGATCTTTTGAGCATGATGCGAGTTATTGAAAACTGTGGGATCAAAGAAATCACAGATTGGTTGAATTGTGATGTGGAAGATGCAGGCTCCCAGTTCTTTAATGATGAGGAAATTATTGCAGAAGCCCGACATTCTCCAAAAGAAGACAACGAAGAAGATGATGATGAAGGCGAGAATGATTCCCAAATAAAGATTGATAACAATGATGCTTTTGAGTGTTTCTCAAAAGTCCTTGCTTGGTTGGAACAGCTAGAACAGCGTGATTCCTCTGAAGTAATGCTTTTAAGAAAACTTAGTGACAGAGCTGCATGGCAAAGGATGCCCAATTTACACCAGATGAAACTTCCATTCAAATCATTGTAAGTTTTTTGTTTAAAAATAAATTTATTTTCATGTATAGTTTGAATTTAGATATTTATTCAGCAGTTTAAACAGTCATAATAGTAGTTCGGTGACTATGTTACATATTCAACTAGATGATTATTAAATTCTTGATTATCTGAAAATTTTGATTATCCAATGTAAGTTCGGTCCCAATTAAGTTGGATAATCAAGGTTCTACTGTATTTGATTCTAGTTACTTAAGAGCTGTATCACTAATAAGGTTTTAATAATTAAAGAGTGTCTAAGAAACAATCACTGCTAAAGACTTAAATTGTTCAGTTAATAAAAAATTATGTTAACAAATAAGAGCTGGTCGATATACTTGCTGCTTACAATTTTCCACCAGTTGAATGGATAACAGGATTTATTGAACACTAAAATGATGTTTCACAATTTCTTTAAAAATGCTGTAAATCATTATTCAAAGTTTAAAGAAGCATTTATATGGAATTAAAGCCATAATTCCAACAACAAAACAGATTTATCACACAGATTTATATAATCTCATCTCTGCCCCAGCTAATACATTAAAAACATCGATGGAATATTATGCTTGGGAATAATATTTTCTAATTTATCAGGAAAAACATGAAAATGCATGACCATTTTTTAACTGATTTTATAATTTTCAGGTAAAGAAATACTTAGATTTTATTAATATTTTAATACGGATGATGTGTACAAAACTCCTTACATTGAAACAAGAGCACTTTTTGACAGCATTTTGAGATATCAAAATTTGATTGTACATATATTAATAATAAACAAATTTGGAAATTAGTTTTTGAAAATATCTAACCATTGCTTGTTTTCTTCAGTTCTTTGAAATATTACACCTATGACTACAATCTGATTGAAATTTTTAAAATTCAGTATTGATTCAGAGATATTTTGCAGTAAAAAGTAACAGCATTTCATATAAATAATCAGCAACTTGTATTTCTTTGTATTAAGTAAAAGCTAAAAGAATCAATAACACATTATTCAATATATTTGAATTACTTAAGAAGGAAAAACTTACTTCTTGAACTTTTTCTTTTTTTAATTCAGGTACTAAATAAGTAAAACCGGTTGATTCAAATTTGCTACCATCTAAATTCAAATGCTTGTCATACAAAAGCTCCTGAAATGATACAAATATATTAAATCATATCGTTAACAGATTAACTTATTTTTAATCCAACTTTTACTGTTAATAATATACTCTATTTTTGTTTTAAAATAGCAATAAAAGTAACACTACATATAAAAAACTTCAGAAGTACTTTTACAAACACTAAAAGGAATGAAATCTGCCAAGATATTTAAAAAGAAAACATGAAGGTTTGAAGGAAGATAAGATGAAGAGAACAGTATTTTCAAATGAAACAAAGATATGAAGAGAAACTAGTGGAAAAATTATAAAAAGAACAAAAAAGTAAAAAAAATCACTGATGATACCAGGTAAGTTTTTATCCCTTCATTAAAGATTGATTCTCATAGAGTCTAAATATAAATCAAATCAGTTCTCAGAACCATAATCAACAATAAAACTAGAATGAAGCATTTACATGATTAACCATTATGCCTCAAATTATAAATTAATAAAAATTCCTCTTTAAGAATTTTTGAAAATGTTAGAAAATCTGTGCAATCATTAAATAAGTTTTAGAAAGATTAGTCTATCAAAATTAATAACTAAAATCAGTATTTATAGTGGTTTTGTAGAATACTTACAAAACTAGACAAATAATTTTCTTAAAATATACATATTAAAACGCAAAGGTAAAAATTTAAGTAGATCCAAATCAGCATATTTGCTCATGTGTCAACTCTTTTTCAAACCTCTTCAATTTAGAGGACAGTAGAATGAGTTCCTGCTGGGACAGCACTCTAAAGCATCAGTTTAAAGCTCTGAATATTTGTAGAGGACGCAGGTTCGAGCCCAGCCGTCGACAAAATGATTTCTGTAATATTTTTGCCGATAATTCACTCCAATAATCACATATTTTATTAGGAGAAGAAGTTATATGATTTTTATTTTATTATTATTTGAATGCTTTATAAATAAATAAAATTTAACACTCAACAATATATTTTTAAATAATTTTATATTTAAAATACTTTGCATGTAATTATCAATTAAATAAATTGAGCTGATCTATAATTTTTGTTATATTTTCTGACCATTATCAAGAATATATATGTGTGTGAGTAAGAAAGAAAAAATTGTCATTATTTTCCACAAAAAATAAAAAATAAAGAAAGAAAAATATTCATATAAGAACTATAAAAAGAAATTACCTTGATATTCATAGTTTAATATTTAAAAAATGTATAAAAATGTAAAATAATATTCAAGTAATAAAAAATATATATTATAAATCATTAGCTGCATCAAGTTTCAAATATAGGTTTTTAGAGAATGAGACTGATAAAAATAAAATTCCATGGCAGCTTTTAATGATCGTATAGTTTTAAAAATAAATATTATTAAAAAAGAGAGAGAAACCGAAGTAAGTACAAGTAAATGTTCTACCCAATATTTTTAGGTAAATTTCTGATAAAAAGCAAGCACAATTGGTTGTAAATTATAAACTTAAAAATCTTTCACTTCATTGAACAGGTTAGACTGACAACACCATTTATCACCTTAACTCAGTGGCGGATCTAGGGGGGGGGGGGGCGACCGCCTCCCCCCTTGAGAAAATAAAGGGTTTGCAAAATGGCACTATGCATCCTTATTGAAAACGACTTGGGGCGGAGCTTGGTGCCACCCGGCCGGGTCGCACCAGTTTAAGTCCACGAGACTCGGCCAGGGTAAGATCTTTTCCCTTTTAGAGTCTGGCCGTGCCCTGATCTTAATTTTTTTTTTACAAATTTGAGTCGGGCCAGACTTCTTTTTCTTCCAGGTCGAGCCTGGCCTGTCCTTCATTCTTCCTAGAGGCCTGCATTGGCCAAATTTTCCAGGTTGGGGGGGGGGGGGGGGGTGTATCGGACCGGAATAAAAGCTAAACATTCGGTCCGTGTTAGTCTGTATGATAAACAGTATTGGCCCAACCGTGATCCGTGCACTTCTCTAAATTCTTCTCCCTGAGCCCAAGTTGGTCTACCACTTTACTTATTTGTTATTCGTAAAAATTTTATTTATGTTGTACATTTGTTTAGCGAAATCTTTAAAAAATTAATTTGATTTGATAAGTTACAGAGATGCATTTTTAAAAATCTACTTTTTTTCTTTGTAGAGCTTTAAAATTGTGATTTTCTTTTATTATTCATTTCTTTCATTCTAAACTGATTTTCTTACTGGATTTTCATTTGAATGTATTTGTCTAAGTTTACATAATATTTATGTACATAATTGCATAAATAGTCATTAATATTAATGTTTTTCTGTATTCATGAATTTCGAACATAATCTAGAATAAAATATGAGCATAAGTAAGTGTGCTTTATGAATAATTTTACATTGCAAAATGTAGGCTGGGCTGTGTCACATATCTAACCGTAACTGAACTGTAATGACACACAACAACTCAACTCGGCTCAAAATGTTGTTCTACGATTTAAGTTTTGATTCTCTTTTTAGTGGCTGTTAATAAATGTTGTGTTTGTGAGCACCAGTGTATTCATTGAAGTTATAATATGGTGCAGCCGGTTAAAAAGAACATTGCTATTTGTGAAAAAGAAATGAAAAATAACAAATATACTGTGGTAATTATTTAATTTAAAATGCTAACGGTTTGAGTTCGCTTTTGTTTCATATTATTCTGTTATTAGAACAAGAAAATGGCTACATCGGGATTAATACCTCCGAATCCACTTTCCATGGATGGTAACGTTGCGGAAAATTTCAAGAAATGGAAGCAAAAGTTTGAGTTATATATGTTGGCTAGTGAAAATAATAAAAAACCTCCGGAAGTTCAAGTTGCAATCTTATTGCATGTCATTGGAACAGATGCTTTAGAAATTTATAATACTATGGAAATTATGGAAGACGATAAGAAAGATGTTAAAGTAATGCAAAAGTTTGAAGATTTTTGTATCCCAAAATCCAGTGAATCTATTGATCGCCATTTATTTTTTAGTCGTACACAACATTCTGATGAAACGTTTGATGAGTTCTTAACTTCATTAAAGAAACTTGGAAGTACATGTAACTTTGGTGAACTAAGAGATAGTTTAATACGGGATCGAATTATAAGCGGAATAAAGAACCAACAATTGAAAGATAGATTGCTACGTGAATCCGATCTTAATTTGGAAAAGTGTATTAAGATGTGTAAAGTGCAAGAAATTGCAGAAATGCAAATGAAAACGCTGAATGAAGAGAAAGTCGTGGAAGCAGTCAAAATAAAATAAAAAAATTCACAGCATTCATATTCAAGAAACGTTGCTAATAAAAATGAAAATGCAATAAGTAAAAATCGTGTTCTTGGAAACGAAAAGTTTCGCAAATACCGTACAGAATTTGAAGCTCAAAAATGTGGAAAATGCGGTAAGTTTCACTTTAAAAATTCTTGCCCTGCTTATAATAAAAAATGTTATATTTGTCAAAAATTAAATCATTTTGCTAATATGTGTAGATTTAAAAAGAAAGTTAACGTTTTAAGAAGTTATGATACCAATGAATCAGTGTGTGTTCCACGATCACAAAATGATGATTCAAATGAATATGTGTTGGGAGCTATAAAAAATAATGAAAGTAAAAATAAACAAGATTGGTTTGAGAAGCTTAAAGTAAATGTTTCTAAGTATTTATTTGCAAAATTAGATACGGGTGCTCAATGTAACGTGTTGCCATTACATAAATTTAAGCAATTGAATTTAAAAGAAAGTGTAATTAAAAATTCAAACATGAAGCTAACTAATTATAATGGTATAGAAATTAATGTTGTTGGTAAATGTTCTTTAATATGTGAAACGTCTAAAGTGCAAAAGCAGTAGTAGATTTTCAAATAGTTGATTGTGATCATAGGGCTCCTGCTGTGTTAGTGTTACCTACCTTAGTTGAATTAAATTTAGTTAACAGGGTAAATTCAATTACTTCTTATAAAGAAGAAATGCCTGAAATTTTGAAGGAATATCCTGATCTTTTTAAGGGAATTGGTGATTTAAAGGGTTTTGCTTATGATATTAAGCTCAAACCTGATGCTGTAGGTAAAGTTGAAGCTTGTAGAAAGGTACCAATTAGTTTAATGGAACCATTGAAAAAGGAATTAAATGAAATGATAAACGCTAAAATAATCAAAAAGATTGATGAACCCACAGAATTTGTTAACTCTTTAGTTATTGTACGTAAACCTAATGGAAGTTTAAGAATATGCTTAGATCCACAGTATTTAAATTCTAATATTTTGAGAGAACATTTTTATTTACCCACATATGAAGATATTGCTTCTAAAATGGCTGGTGCTCAATTTTTTAACATTTTGGATGCTAATAAGGCTTTTTGGCAAATTAAGTTATCAGAAGAGAGTTCAAAATTAACAACATTTAACACTCCATTTGGAAGATTTTGTTTTTTAAGGTTACCATATGGCATTTGTTCAGCTCCAGAAGTGTTTCATAGAAGTTTTAGTGAAGTTTTTGGAGGAGAGGAAGGAGTTGAAATAGATATAGATGATTTATTAATTTGGGGAAAAGATAAAAAAGAACATGATATGAGGCTTAAAAAAGTTCTTGAAAAAGCTCGTGAAAGAAATATTAAATTTAATTTGAGTAAGTGTAAAATTGGAGTAACAGAAGTCAAATATTTAGGACACAAATTTTCTAAAGATGGTCTTAAGCCTGATGAAGACAAAATTAAAGCAATTATAGCTATGAAACCTCCTAATAACAGTAAAGAACTAGAAACTTTCTTGGGTATGATTACTTATGTTTCAAAATTCATTCCAAATGTTTCACAAAAAACCGCAATCTTGAGAGATTTAATTAAAAAAGGTAACATATGGAATTGGAATTCTATTCATGATAAGTGTTGTTTGGAATTAAAAAATATTTTAGCAAACAATCCTGTTCTGCAATATTTTGATGTGTCGAAACCAATCACTTTATCAGTTGATGCCAGTAAAGATGGGTTAGGGGCAGTGCTTCTACAGAATAACTTACCAGTTGCATATGCATCTAAAGCTTTAAATGATGCTCAAAAAAACTATGCACAGATAGAAAAAGAGACATTAGCTGTAGTTTTCGGTTGTAAGAAATTTCACCAGTATCTTTTTGGAAAATCATTTAAAATTGAAAGTGATCATAAACCTCTTGAAGCAATATTTAATAAATCTTTTGATAAATGCCCTGCAAGATAGATTACAGAGAATGAGAATTCGTTTACAACCATATGATTTTAAACTTTTTTACAAACCAGGTAAAGAATTGTTTTTGGCAGATGCCTTATCTAGATCATTTTTAGAAGAAACATGTGACTTTTTTGAAGGTGATATCGAGGCATACGTTGGTATGATTACTGAAAGTGTTCTTATGTCAAGTGAAAAGTTTAAAATTTTTCAAAAAGAAACACAAAATGATCCCGAATTACAAGTTGTATCTAATTTAATTTTGGAAGGATGGCCAGAAAATAAATTTAAAGTTCCAGAAGTTGCAATGCCTTATTTTAGTTTTCGTGAAGAATTGACAGTTGCAAATGGATTAGTTTTAAAAACTCTCGTGTTGTTGTTCCAAAAAATCTTAGAAATGATATGCTCAATCGAATACATTATGGGCACATGGGTGTTGAAAAATGCAAGAACAGAGCACGAGAAATTTTGTTTTGGCCTGGTATGTCAAAAAAAGTAGATCTTGTTTTAAATTGTAAAACGTGTTTATCGTATAGAAAATCAAACCAAAAAGAACCATTGATGCCAAAAGAAGTTCCATATGGCCTATGGGAAGTTTTAGGAACTGATTTGTTTCACTTCCAAGGTCGAGAACATTTGCTTGTTATAGATTATTTTAGTAAATATGTGGAAACAGCTTTATTAACAGAAGTCTCAAGTCTTGCTACCATTAAAGCACTAAAGGGTATATTTGCACGATTTGGCACTCCCAAACTTCTTTATTCTGATAATGGACCACAGTATGATAGTTCAAGGTTCAAAAACTTTGCAAAATCTTGGAATTTCCAGATCAAAACATCAAGTCCCAGGTTCCCTCAATCAAACCGAATGGTTGAAAGACATTTACAGACTGTTAAGTACATGCTTAAGAAAGCTGATTTTGATAACAAAGACCCATATTTAGCACTTTTAGAGTACAGGAATACACCAATATCCAATAATATTCCTTCGCCATCAGAATTGTTATTTGGTCATAAAATTAATGGAATTATGCCACGTAAAGAAGATTTTTTTCCTACTAACCAATATGATGGGATTCGACAGAAGTTCATTACTCGACAAGAAACTCAAAAATCTTATTATGACAGAGGCTCTAAATTACTTAAACCTTTGCAGGAAGATGATGTGGTATTTTTAAAAGATGGTACTCGGAAAGATGCAAATCAACTTGCCAAGGTTCTAGGAAATGCTGACAGACCACGATCCTATCGTATATTAAAGGAAGATGGACAGATATTAGAAAGAAATAGAAGACATCTACACAAAGGTCCTCGTAGTGTGAAGTTTGAAGTTAAAAAGAAATCTAACGTTTTAGATTGTGAGAAACCTACACCAGATTTGAACCTTCCTGGGAATGAGCTGAAATCTACACCAAACTTGAACACCCCTTTGCCTTCTACAATAACTAAATCCCACACCGATAGCACTCACTCACCAACAGAGACATATTCTAAATCTGGAAGACTTATTAGAAAACCATCCTACTTAAATGACTATATTACCTGACTATCATTTTATTAATTTGTATTTGTATTATTTTCAGGTTTTTGCTTTTTGTTAAAAAAAAAAAAAGGAGATGTCACATATCTAACCGTAACTGAACTGTAATGACACGCAACAACTCAACTCGGCTCAAAATGTTGTTCTATGATTTAAGTTTTGATTCTCTTTTTAGTGGCTGTTAATAAATGTTGTGTTTGTGAGCACTGGTGTATTCATTGAAGTTATAATAGGCTGGAGTCGATTTTTTAGCTTTTATACCGGGCCGGGCCAATAACTTTTTTTGTGTGTGGGTTGGACCTGGACATTTCAGCCCGGGTAAGCCTCTTAACTGACCTACCGAAGCCAGCTTTATTATTATTTTTTTAATGCTTCTTTCAGGCATCATCCCATAGCTGTGTCCTAAAATGGACCGATTGATTTTACAATTCAACAACTTGCAAATGGCGACAGCTATTTAAAAAAAATACTTGAAGGAGTGTTATGTAAGATGTCAGGAGCAGGGTTGATCCTGTTCCGAATTTTCCCAAAATTTAACCCTCTCGCTGCACACCCATGATTTCCCCGGCCAACGTAAAGGTGGCGAAATTTGCGGAACCCACAATTTCCGCGGCAAATTCTTTTTTTATGATCTAATTCTATTTAAAAAAGAAACTCTTTCACAAAGGTTTTGGACATATTTAAGCTCGAAAATATATGCAGATTTGAAATATGTAATAAAATAAATATGCAATTTTTGAACCTATTTTCATAATATATATATATGCAGCGACTGGGTTTAAGGCATTCGGTTCCCAAAATTAAAAAAAATCATCAATACGAAAATTCGGACATAAAAATAATCGCGAATTTTGACAAATTGTCGCCATAAAAAAATCTATTTCGTGAATTGTTTGCAGAAAATAACCCCTTTGCTGTAACATTTCAGAAATTTGCTTTGAATTTCAGATTTTTTTTTTTACTGAGAATCACTACTGGCCAGGAGTTTTTATTACTGCAATTCTTAATTTTAGTTTGAAATAGCAACGACAGATGGCGCTGCAAGCAATGGCCACTAAATCGGTGCCTGCTTAACGGATATTGTTTGCAGTGCCATTTGTCGCTGCTATTGTAAAGTAAAATCAAGAATCGCAGTAAAAAATCTCCTGACATCTTACATAACCCTCTGGAAGATTTTTTAAAACTGCTGTCACCATTTGCAAGTTACTGAATTTTAAAATCAGTCATTTCCTTTTAGGACACCCGGTATGTCTTTTTAATAACTTTCAGAGCATTCTTTACTGAATCACAGCTAATCTTAGATATAAACAGACAAGCAGGCTTATACCAAATTAGTATTTTTTACATAATCCTGAAGATTAAAAAGTATTATTAAACATTTGTTTGGGCGTGCCCATTATGGAGCTTTTACTGTATATATATTTAATCTTCAAAAATATTTAGACTTTCTTTTCAAAATTCGGGTCGGCCCAAACCCTTCTCACCAGAGTGAAAACCCAATCAGAAACTAACCCAAATCCGAAATAATGTATGTCAGTCTGCCAGAAACCCAACGCGCAGCTAAAAAGTAGAAGTGAACCCGATCCGCAGCAAAAAGAAGAAGACAACCGGACCCAAAGCAAAAAAATATAAGATAACTCGACCAGAAGCAAAGAAAGAAGTCAACCAGTCCCAAATCCGACTTACAGCAAAAAATAGAAGTCAACCGGACCTAAACCAGACCTACAGCAAAAAGTAGAAGTAACACGACCCGCAGTGAAAAAAAATTATCCCCGAACCGCACATCAGATTGGAGTCTCCAAATTTCTAAAATCGCCCCCCCCCCCTCCCCCCCTTGAGGACTCTCCAGATCCGCCCTTGCCTTAACCCCTTTGGGATAAACATCATTTACAGAATTTTTAATCTTTAATGACTGGTTTTTCAAAACAGAAAATTTTGCCTAATTGAATTGAGAAAATGCCCCGATTAAATAAGGCAAAATTTACAATAAAAATAACTGGTAGGAATAATAAAGAATTCCGAGCACCTTATGCGTCACATATGTGAGATGCTCGTCCCAAAAGTGTTAAAAAAATAGGAACCACTTATATACAATATAAAAATGTATCATAATTTCAATAATTAATTTAAAAGCAACTAATTAAAAATTCAAGAATTTTTCTAATGAAACATCCAAGTTATTTACCGCCAAATCTTGATAGGTACAGTCGTGGAAAAAAAAAAGTAAACACCCCCCTACTAACTCCTCAACAAATTATCGCAGAAGAAAGTTACTGGTACCAAACGATTGGAAATAAAGTCTACTTTTAAATAATGTACATAAAATTTGCTTAGGGGCCATCTACATATTAAAACGAACCATAACTTTGTTTTTTTCAATAGCAGTATACAATTCTGACTACATAAATGAACTTTACATCCTTCAATTAGCCTAAAAACAAATTTTTATGCAATTCGTGCCATAAGTTTCCGAGAAATTAATTATTTTAAAACGAGCGTATTTTAAGGGCTATATCCAAATTGAAGTTTGGTACTCGAATGTTAACTGAGAGAGCCCCCTTCTTGATCAAGGCACCCTAAGCGCTACTCAGATCAATGAAGCCTGCTAGATTACAGGATAGCATAAGAAATTTCAAAATATCTAGTCACTTCTGTCATAGACGGCCCCTTAAACCATGATTTTGCAGTTTTTTAAACATAATTTGAAAACTACTTGGAAGAAAAATGCGAAATTTTGGATTTCCATAAAGCAGGACTTAATAAATCTAAATCCATCAGAAAAATTGCAGGTTGCAATTCATAAATTTTTTGAATATTAATTTCATAATTCATATCATAAAATTATAAAAATTTCAAATTCAGCGTATTTATGTTTGGGTATATTGGTATTATTGCAACACAAAAAATTAGCACATTAAGAGCATAATTTCAGGAGATATAAATAAAAATATGAAAATGTAATTTAACATTAGAAGCACTAAATTTTGAATGTTTATAATTCAAAAACTTATCATTCAAATGACTTGAAATTTGGTGTCTAGGCATAGTTTGAACCAAAGATTTGAAATATCTCGTTAAAATTGGGTATTGCCATTGAAAAAAAATGAAGTTTTGATTCGTTTTAATATGTAGATAGCCCCTTAAGAAAATTTTATATACATCATTTAAAAGTAGACTTTATTTCCAATCGTTCGGTGCCAGTAACTTTCTTCTACGAGAATTTGTTGAGAAGTTAGTAGGGGTGTTTACTTTTTTTTTTCCATGACTGTACCTATCTAGTTGTTTTTACTATTTTACTGAATTAGAAAATGTACAAACATAATGGCCTTACATATGAATACAGATTTTTTTCAGAAACTAAACTTTCCATTCCATGCCACATCAGAAATCATCTGTATTTAATCATCAAAGAAATTATCAATGATGGACAGTTATTAATAGGAAAGAAATTATCAATTAAAAAATATTTTTGTTTTCTACAATAAAGAATGCTTTCGGAACTTGTTAAAGTAAAGTTAATATCTATAACTCAAATTCTATTGCAATTCTTGCTAATAAATGCATTAAATGAATTTTATAACAAGTTTTTTTTTTTTTTTACTGATACTTTAAAGTACCGTCAATGCATAAAGGATTGATACACAAAAATGTCTAACGTATTTTATAAATTCTTAAATGTACAGTCAGTCCCTCCTACTAAAACATACATTTTAATCACCAAATTGTTCAAAAAGGAACACAATTATTCAATTGGGAATTATGTCTTTTTTTCACTTTATTTTAAATTAATAAGCTAAGCGGTTGTGTTTATATTTGAATTGTAGCACACTTTGAAATTTTTAATACAAACACTGAATTTTAATATCATATTTGACTTTTTTGGTAAATTTTACCGAGGGATACCAAACAGGAAATCATCCAGAAATGTAGTTTAGGAATCATGAAGGGTTAAAGTTTAGAACTACTAATGTTAAATTTATTTGTAATCATTGCAAAATAGATTGCAATATGTGATTTTTTTTTTTTAAACATAACTCAAAACTTAGTTGCAGAATTGGCTGTAATTTTGGATTTGCATATTTGAAGATTCTAGAAATTTATTTCTGTTAAAAAATGCAAAGGTATTATAGAGAATATATATATTTTTTTTAATTAAAAAAATATGTATTAAAAAAAAAAATCATGAATTGTAACCTAGGAATCTTTTCAAAACAGAAATCAATATTTGCATTGCAATCTCATTTGCAATGATTAACATTTATTAAGAGTTCTAATAGGAGGAGAAGGAAAAATTTTAACCTTCATAACTCCTGAACTACTTAATCGAAAGACCTTCCATTTGGTATCCTAAGGTAAAATTCACAACTCCCCCCCCCCTCCACCCCAAATATGGTATCAAAATTAAGTGTTCGTATTGAAAATTTCAATATGGAGACGATCTTCTAAGCTGATTTTTTTAATACAAAATTGAAAGAAGACATAATTTCAAGTTGAATGGGTATTTTCATTTTTTTTTTTTAGACAATATGTTTATTAAAATATATGGGATTTTCTAATTTTCTATTTTGGCTGAGTGCCCATGTAATAACTCTTTAAAAAATAAAACAGAATACATTACATTTCCCTTTTAATTAAAAAAATATATATGTAACATATAAATGGAATACATTACTTGATGTAAATAAGGATTTAGAGGTGTATTTTCAATACCATCTTTTGAGCAAGCTTCAGCCCACGGTCCTAAATGTTTGTCATTAATATCATCTACAAGTGATGACATATCTACCTATAAATTTGAAAATACAATTAAAAACTTAAATAGACAAATAAATAATATAACGGTAGATTATTTGAAGATTAATCAAAAGAATTACCTTGGCAACAGTTGATAAAGCCGTTCCAAAATAATCATGGTTGATATTAAATATATCAGACACAATGTCGCTGATTTTCCCCTGTGCTAAAATAGAACAAAAATATGTCAAATGTATTTTTTAAAACATAAAAACACATAAATTACAAATAATTATAACAAATGGTTAATCTTATTAACAATTAAAGGGATTTCATTTCTCTTAAATATACATAGTTTAAAAAATAAATGTTTTATTTTTGAATAAGGGGAAAAAAAAAAAAATAAACATATACATTATATTTATAACTGAAATAAATGAAAAATAAAATAAAACTTACATTAAATTCTTTTATGTAAGAAAAAAATGATCCAAATTTACTGCATCTACTAATAATAATTTAGAAGTTTATATAAAAGGAAAAAAATACTATGATAAGTTATCTATTGATGTATTGGAATAAAAGTCTACTAAGTTTGTTCAGCATAATAAACCTTTAAACTAACGAACTTCTTAACGCCTTCAGGGGCGGTGTAGTTTTAATCAAGATTTGCATCAAAAACTTTTAATTAAATTTTACTTTTATAACTTTGGCAGAAAAAAGTAGTAATCTTGCTTTTTCTTATTTTAAGATAATTTTTTTTGGAAATTCCGGTGTGAATTCAACATCACAGAAACACAATTATTTGCCCCTGAAAAAAGTAGCTTAAATGGAAAATTAATACAATGGTTTGCAACCTTTTATCAATGCTTTTGTGAAATCGATAACAAATTAAAACAATTTAGTAATTAATACCAGATCAAAAAATATTAATTCTGGGGTAGCTTGTGAAAATTAAGATATTTAACACACAATCAAGAAGTTATGGTAGCACCTGAGCAAGAAATTCCTTGTTTTCAAAGTTTCACTTAGATGATCAAGGTAACTTATACTACAGATGATCAAGAACTTCAGTTTCTATAACCATCTTAATAGCTAGCCAATTATTTTGCATCATTTAAATACATAAATGGTTGCAGTCAAAAAGCTTAACTTATAGCGATAGTTGAGGTGAAGTCCCTCCACCTCCACCCTCTCTAATCTACAAGAAAATTTTGAATAACTAACGTTGCATTTTATTGCAATGTGAAAACTTTTAAAGCTACACAAGATTTAGTTACAAGAGGATCAAAAACTACAAAAAACTAAATCTTTAGTAACATTTGATTCACAAAAAGTATCAGTTGTTATATCAGCTTACTTGTGTCTCCTTTATCCACAATATGGTAGACTTCACCAGACTTTCCATGCAAACAAGCATGCCAGATTGCTCGACACACATCAAGCACATGTACAGTATGCATCTTGATATCTTTATGCCACAATAACTGTAATCGGACCACAAAAGCACTTAGGAAACCAATATTTCAGTAGCAGTCATTCATATTTTAAGTCTAATAATAAGATTAATTATCTCAAGGCAATAAAAACTATTGTAAAGGATATTGATAAGCTTGCAATTTTATATACCGAAATTTGGAGGGGAAAAAAGGGAGAACAGAAATAAAAAGAAGGGGGGGGGGGAGAAAAAACAAGGACTATCTAAATATTTTTTCAGAATTATTTACCATATATTTCCAGGTATAACACTCTCTGGCACACAATATGCATTTTTAACATGGCACATTTGAGACTATCTTTTTCTATATATTTGCTGTATTATGTACATTCCTTTTTATTGCAAAGAAATCTACATAAGGTATGTAGCATGAAAAAACAATGAAGAGCATTAAAAAGAATAACTAGTGCAAACATAAAGAAAATAAGCAAAGGCAAAGTGAGGATATACTGTCAAGCCTATCTGCTTAAATTTCCATAAAGTGTTCGGAATCATACTAATGTTCATTCAAATAATCATGTCTTCTCCTCTTGTTCAGTAATATAGATCTCAATTCTTACGCTAGGATTTAGATACCTGGCATATAATGAGCACCTGTAAAATTTGACACATTCTCTTTCTACACAAGTGTGCATTACACATAGGAATATAAAGTAATTATTTTTTTTTAAGGCAGTTTAATTTGAGTTTATTCCAAAAGTTAGATACTTTCTTTCATGTATCTTACATATTTCTTAATTAAATTTTTCAAAGAACCTTTTATTAATTCTTACAGCAATGTTTGTCAATAGAAAAACATTTCTGATGTTTTACTAAATTTATTAATCAGTTTGATAGGAATTTTAAATTCTAGTATTGATATAAGTATATAATATAAATTATAATAAATTAAATCTTGTATTTATAAATAGTTGAAGGCAAAAGCATGGCTTAGATAGATTATGATATCCCTAAAATAATTCGATGGTACATAAATATAACAAATTAATAAAACAGTTTATTCCCTGAGTGATTATGACACATTTTGAAATATTCCTAATTGGAAATGTGTTTCACATTTCCATTAAGGATAGACTAAAGAAACTGAAAAGCACAAACACTCAACAATTTAATTATCCTTTTTTTTTTTTTAGAAAAATGTTTTATTTAAGAGGTTAAAACATAAAAAATAAAAATAAAATAAAAATGGCGTTATTATTTAGATTTGAGTTAAATGAAAAATTATTTAAAAAGCTTACAGAATACATGCTTTTTTTTAAAAAAAAAGAAAGAAAGAAAGAAAGAAAGAAAGAAAAAAAAAAGGAGAAAGATCAATTATTAAATTTAGATACTTGCTTGTAAAATTTTATAAATTTAAAAATCAAACTAATCACATCCAGTTAAATAAATACAAATGTATACTTTTTAAACAATAAAATAAAGTTGAAATAGTAAATTATTATACACATGAAATGCAACAATTACAATATGCATTTTTGTAAGATATACAGTCTATAGCAGAAAATCGTTTGTAATGTTTTTTTATTCCTTTCGAGGCAAGACAATAATTTTTATTAATTTGATTAATACTTAGTAATAAAAATTTTGAATCTTTTATATTTTAAATTGGTATGAATTAATTTCTTTAAGAAAATCATC
Source organism: Maratus speciosus (assembly GCA_963932465.1). Classification (NCBI taxonomy): domain Eukaryota; kingdom Metazoa; phylum Arthropoda; class Arachnida; order Araneae; family Salticidae; genus Maratus; species Maratus speciosus. The sequence continues at coordinate 222,444,537 of OZ010790.1, read as the reverse complement.
TTGTTTGAAAGATTAAGAATTTTTTTCTTTTCCCCAAGATCTTCTTTTGAACAACTATTTATTGAATCAGGCTAAATGAATCTATTTCAAGTTATGAAAATACCAATCAAAATAACAATGGACATTGAACATATTTAAGAGAAACTTAAGAAATAATAAAGCCTTTACATAAAAAGAAAATAGATCTTGATAATCACAATATTCTTTTTGATAAACAAAATGACCAAAATAATATTTGTGCAATTTATTTGCATTAGCTCCCCTCCCAAAATATAAATATTCATTATACATACTTTCATCATTTCACCAAGATGTTTGTAAACAGCTCCAACCACTAATCGAGGCACTAGCAAAAAAAGAAAAACACTCAATAAATATTTACAGATTTTTATAACATTTTAAAAACTATTTAGAAAAATGAATTATAAACTATCTCGAGACCAATTTACATTAAAAGAAAAAGTTAAGCAGAAAAATCACAGAATGTTTAAAAAAAAGGAGAGGACGTGGGGCTTAATCTAATTAAATTATCATTAGTTAACGGTAATCCCCCAAAGCATTAACCTACTGCGAGATGAAATCTTGCAGTGCTTAAATTATGTTTTTTTTTATTCCTTTCAGCCTTGCACATCGATATTAGTTAAATTTAATTTTATATTTATTTGTGCAGAAATGCTTTGTGTCATGCATACATCGGCATCTCTTTCCATACTTTGCATGGTTCACTGATGTCGTTTCTCTTCGGCATTTGTATGTGTTATGATGATGTTAGTGATTCATCTTCTCTTTTTTAAATTTATTTCTTCAGATTTGTTTACTAAGGTGTTAGCTAATATTTAATTCTCTAATAGATTTAAATCTTTACATTCTTTTATTTTGTCAGCCTCGTTACTTACTATAATAAATTAAAAATTTCATTCATTGAAATTTAGTGTCTGTTTTGTCATTGAAGCTATCATGACTTAGTTTTTTTTAAAGTAACGAGGCCGACAAAGTAAAAGAACATAAAGATTTAAATCTATTAGAGAATTAAAATGTTAGCCAACATTTTAGTAAACAAATCCGAAGAAATAAATTTAAAAGGATTAATTTTAATTCACTCTAGCGAACGTCACACAAACACGCCTCCCGAAGACACCAGCTTTCGCATAATGACTACGTCAGGAAAGGGAGAAAGAGAAGGTGCATCGATGATGTCATCATAACACGTACAAATGCCAAAGAAAAAACACACCAAGTACAGAAAGAGATGCCGATGCATGCATGGCACAAAGTGCTTCTGCACAAATAAGTATGGAATTAAATTTAAACAGTATCGATGCTCAAGGCCAAAAGTAATAAAAAAATAACATAATTTAAGCACTGTTAGATTTCATCTCATACCTAAAAAGATATATTAAGGAGAATGCAGCTTTTAATACACTTTAGAAGAAATTTTAAAAGAATGCTAACACAGGAATACTAATCAGTTAACTTCTTTTACAACATTTATAACACTATATATTTCTTTTGAAATTTATCTTATCACTTCCAATATTTATGTTTGAATGTAACCAAAAATTCAAGGATGAATTAAAAATAATAATAAATAAAATAAAAAGTAAAAGATACTCAGATATTAAAGATTTTAGGTTGAATTCTTCAAAAAAGAATAATATTGTGAGTATGAAATAGTATATTTGAATTGATGATTTAAAAATTACTTGAGTCTTTTTTTTTTCAAAATGATATAATTTTTTTTCGTGCAAATCAATCTGTCTTTGAAGGTAGGCTTAGATGTGTAGGGAAAAATTAAATAGCTTCATTTATCTGCTGCTACTCAAAATTGGCATTTATTGCAAAAACATTAGTGAGTCACAGTACCAAGATAAATTCAATGACCAACAACAGAAGAAGAAAATGTGATCGAACATGATGGTGAATAAGATTATCTGCCTGAATGAATAGGTGCCAAGGATTACAGATTTTGAATAAAATTACAGATTTTAGAAAAGTGATCTTCACATTATTTAATTAAAGAATTCCGAGATTTAACAAGGCAAATATTATTTGGAAATAGTAGTATCCAAAATCCATAACATTTGGTGCCACACTAAATTCCACTGGCTTAAAAGAAAAAAAAAATGCAATTTAACAAATTACAACAACCATTTGGAAAATGATTTTTTCGTATGCCATGAATTAAACATTAATAGTGTTATTACATGTAAAAATTGCAAGCAACAGAAATCACCTGCGACTCGTATGTATTATCCACCTGAAACTTACGTATTATCCAAGCATTTCATTGGCTGTTCGGGAAAAGGCTTTTCCATCGTCAGATTTCCAAGAAATCTGACGACTCATTTTAAATGAAATTTATTTCTTAAACTTCTAAACATCCCACAATATTATTTTTTACACTGTCGTATAGAGAAAAAAATGTACTTTTAAATGCAATTTGTTTGAGAGCTGTATCTCAATTTGTTTCTGAGTTATTAATTTTTTTTAATAGTTTTTATTACTTTTTGTCATAGTGGCAACACTCTGTTGAAAGTAAAGGGAAATACAGATTACTGTATAGACCAATCAGAAAACGAATAAAATGATGATTAAAACAATAAAAACCTTCAGATATGCTTTTGATTTCCTACCCTGACGAGGACAATAACAATTTTTCCAAATGGTTTAAAAAAAAAAACCCTGAACGTATTTTGTGTTTGAAGTCTTTTTATTTTATTTTATTTTTTTAATAAAATAAATAACTAACCAACACATTTAAAGATTTAAGAAATATAGTGACCACAGAGAAGTTCTTAAAATATCTAGAATATGTGTTTAGCACAGTTTTTATTAATTGCAGATCTTACGTCTTGGACTTGTGTAGTTTTGAAATCCCGAATTCACTTTTTTGCAAGAATTGCCCTGAAATTATTTTTAACATTTATGCACTTACAAAAATGATTTCAGAATGTATTCAAGCCAATAACACAGAGACGTAGGAGGTATTCTGTACTAATCAGTTTTAGCTATAGATTAATGCATTTTGAGTAGTTTTTCACTTTTTATACATATTGGAAATGAACTAAATGGATGCATTTTGATATGAGGATAAAGACATAAAAGAAATTTCAGAAAATTTCTTCATAGGAAAACCCCTTCTTTGCTTCTCTGTTTAAAAATCTTTTCTATTTATATATTGTTCATATTATCAGAAAAGGAATATTCATACAGATACATGGTTACTTTCATTTTATGCATAAATGTGAATGACTTCATGAAACTTGACAACAGTGAGTCAACAGTTGACTCAATTTTTTTAACTATCTCCATTCAAATAAATGAATAAATAAATAATATTTGAAAAGCTATTTTTTAAAATATCAATGTTAATCTCATAATACACATACACAAATGAAGGATATAGAAAGAAATAACTAACAGGACAGATTAAGAGATAATGCATTCTACACTTTTTGAAAATTTAACAGCATAAAAGTATAAACAACAGTATTGAAATATTTTAATCTATTTATTTTAACAAACAAAAGTAAATTGCTTTCTGTCCTTGACAGCAAGCATGACTTACTAAGGCCATTTTTATCACCGATGCCATAAACAATTGCAGGCCGAAGAATTACATAGTTAAGTCCAGGAACAGTGGGCAGATCATCTTCTACCATTAGTTTAAACCGAGCCATTACTGTCCAAGGATCAAGCTTAGTCATTTCTTTCACAGGAGTCTAAATAACAAAATAAAGATAAATACATTGTAAATACTGAAGTATTTAAAATAATAGTATATGATACTAATTATTAATCCAGCATAGACCAAAGGAAAAAAACACTTCAGGTGCACTTGGGACATTCAGTTTGAATATAAAAGAGAAGGGGAGGGAAATGCATAATTAAGAGATTCCTATAAAGCAGTTGAGATATAAGTTAATTAAAACACTTTGTTTTGAAATGAAATAAATTAAACTTTAATAGATCCCTATCCTACTTTAATAGGAGTCCCAAACCATATGTTCATTCGTAAAGAGGTTAGTTTGACTAATGTTTTTTTTTTTTTTTTTTTTTTTTTTTTTTTTTTTTTTTTTTGTATTTAAGGTTCATTTAAAATAAAGGCCCCACTGCCTACAGGCGAAGTTCGCTAGTACAGTAATAATAATTAAAATCATGGGATTATACTCATTTGTTACATTTAAAAATTATACAAAATTTACATTTCATTCACTTTAAATTAACATATGTTGGTACACTATTGATAAAATCTTCCTTAAGTTGATTTATGTTTGAACATCCTTTCCAACTTTAGAGAGAGAGAAAATGAGGGAGATTGTACTTCTGATATTTTCTGGATTAGCATGTAGTTTTAAAATATAGTTAAATATAAAAGTTACAAAAGGATCTTTTTTTTTTTTTTTTTCATTGATATGAAGTAATTAAAAAAAAAAAAAAAAGAAAAACTACTTTAAATTTTAGCAGAGGTGTCATTTAAAAAAAGAACATTTTCTACATCATTAATCAAATCATAATCATATAAACTCTTAGGTACTAAGATAATAATCACACTCTGTGCAATTAATGGTATTCTTTAGAAAAATTAATTTACATCTGGTTATGCACTGGAACAACAGATTTAGTTTTCAATGAATTTTCTTTATGGAAATGTTGGTTACATTTATAATTTTGTTAAGACAGAGGTCAATACAGGTTTTTTTTTTATTTTTGGTTCCCATTTTGTGAAATTCATTATTTTTTTTAAGGAAAAATAAAATTTTGTAACAAAAGATCAAATTTAGTTACTCAAATTCTAGCTGAACCTTTAATTATAAATTTTAAGTCCTTCTTCAAAAGTTTTCCTTTCTGGTGGATTTGTTTAGTTTGCGAATTACACATTTTGAAACCCAATAAAATAAAAATAATAAATGAAGAGTACTTTTATGGAAAGGAATAGTTTTGTGAAGACGAGTATTCTTTTATTAAATAGAATTTTGCAAAGGGGCCCTAAATGTGTCCCAATTTTTTGCCTAGGAAACAGGAGAAATATTTGAATGCAAGGGAGAAAAGGGAGGTAATCACTAGGGATGCACTGAATATCCGGCTCCTGATGGATATCCTGCTTATTCAGCACTGAAATCAAATATTCGCTCTGACTGAATACTTAAATATTCGGTTGCTGGATAGTGACTCATTTTTTGAATTATCAGAAAAAGTTAGTGCAAATTAAATTTTCTCCTTATCAACATTATCTCAATAAGGGTAATGCTAACAAAACTAATTACTCATATATTTTCACAAAAAAATGAAATTATAGAGTTATATATAAATGAAAATATAATGTTTAAATTATGACAAGAAAGCATTTATAATTAAATTTTATTAAAGTCAAGTTATATGATGTAGGAACATTAGGTGCTCAGTATTGTCAGGCTGTTAATCGTGTTACTTTTTTATCACCAATACTTCCTGCTTCTGAGAATAAGCATTCACTCCTCTGGTGGTATATTTTTCTTGTGTTTTCAATATTTGTAAAGTAAAAATGATTTTATTGAATCTCTTTTCACTATTTTGTTTATGAATGGAAGACCAGCTATGTTAAAATAATACATTATTGCTATGTTATAAAAACATTACATAACACTTCCCATTCAAAATGAACATAATTTTACATAAATTAAATTTTTTATACTTTGTTTATTAAAATAACAAAACTGCAAATTCAATCTCAACTTAATAAATTTATTTCTCGAAAAGTAAAATAAATATTCTCTATAATTTCTCCTATTTAAAATTAATCCTTATTATTTATCACTATTTATTAAACTAAACAATAATTTAATTCACTTTCAGAAAACTACAAACTTATATTTATTTTTCAAACATCGCAATATCAACCTGGCAGCAATATGAACTAAGTTTTAAATATTAAAAATATAAAACCTTTATTCTTAATTATTCTGATTTCAAATCATATTTATTGAATTTTAATATTTATTCTCATACCTATGGCAAAATTTCAGCGGAATTGCTCATCAACTTTGCCAAATAAACAAGAAAACATTTTCTAACTTTTTCTCTCTTTAAAATAGCGCTCACTTTTGGTTTCCGAATTCACACATCGCCATTATGCAACGCATCTCAAAACGGCATTTCTCTCCCAGTTACAAGTAATTTGGAGGCCATGTTGAAGATTGCAAAGTGGAAATTCCAATATAACGTGATCCCAGAATCGCTAAGCGTCTGTATTTATTCGCGCAATCCGCTGTTGCCATTGACAGCCGTAACGCTCGAGCAAAAACCTTTTTCGTCGGCTATGCGTCCGACAAGCTGCTTTTCTCGCATTCTGATTGGCTCTTATGCTGAGAGCGTGATTTCAGAGATTGACGTTCATTTCAAAGTGATTTCAGTTCATTACTTTTGCGAGAGCAGGAAACACCCACTTCTAGTCTCTAAAAATTTTGTTGCCGTTGGGCTTGGCCCAGCGGGCGTGCCCCGGCTACAATAAATACTCTGATGACATCTTAATACTGGAAGAAAATTATCAAGATATTGTTATATAGTTTTGTCTTGTATATACTTCTGGAATTTATGAAACATCATTCTTTTTTTATATCATTAACATAGACAATTAGTAACACTGTTACCGTTTCTGTGTGAAGTCAACTTCAATCATCATTTTCATCCGTTTCTGCTGCAAAGTCAAATTCAATCATCATTTTCAATTAGCAATCCTGGTTGTCATTCCTGCTGCGAAATCAACTTCAATAGTCAATTTCAACCAGCAATTCTGGCTATCATTCCTGCTGTGAAATGAGTTTCTATCAGTTAATCTCAATTAGCAACTTTGTGATCGTTCCTGTGATGAAGGTGAATCATGAGGCTTGATTCCCTCGGATTTTATCTCCTAGTATCTACCACTTCCTCTAATACATTAATTCTATATTTTCATCAACATTTCAGAGACTTTAAAGGTCTGTGCTTGGAAACAAGAAATATTTTACATTTAAAAGAAGATGATTAATGTATTAAGAACTTATCTGAACTGAGAATTGAATGAATAAAAATAGTATATGCTTCTCTTTCAGCAATCTGTAGAATGTAACGTTTGCGTATAATAATAGTGTTTGGTTTAAAGAAATTTATACCCACATTTCGGATCCGGTAATTGAAAATGTTCAATAAATAATTTTTATTCTGAATTTTTTGTCCTAATCATTTTGTGTACGAATTTGTTTCCATTGAGATTTTTGTCAATATGGGGGTGAGTATTATAACTTTACATTTGTTTTACAAATACATTATGAATGATGTTTGGCCAGTTTTAAATAGAATTTAATATTATACTGATTATTTGGCCAAAACTTTTCTAAATGATTTCTAATTAATAGTTAAATAATACTTTGATATTTGTTGAAAATTAACAATTTTCTTTAATTTAAATATTTTTAATGGATTTTTCAGTTAAATTCATACTCTGATTTGCTTGACCCAGAGTCACAGTACAATTATGAAAAGAATTGTGCCACTTTCTTGAAAAGTTCAGTGTCCCCTTTGTTCTACAAAACAAGATACTTAAAATGATGAGCTTCTCTATTAAAATTCTGTTAGAAGACATTTGTCATAGTAAAAGTAAGTAATAATATGTATGCAGGAAAAGAAAAATCTGCTTCAATAGGATATTTGATAATTATAAATAACCTAAATTTATCAGTAAGAAAAACAAAGAAATAAATGTTTATCTTTTTATGTTCAAGACACTAAATAAAAGAAAAAAAATTATGTATATTAGAATAGGCAAAAGAAAAAACATGACTAAATTTCAATGTTTAATTACTACAAAGCATTTGTTTTTAAGTAACTTTAACTTAATAAATGAATATAAATCTATTATTAATATTTGAATGACATAAAATTATAATAATTTAAATCTTTTCTACCTTGAAGCAAGTATACAATAAAAATATTACTATTGAAATTAAAAATGAGAAAGTATTCAGTCGGATATCAAATATTCAGTAAAATTTTGTACTAGATATTCGGTATCCGGCAAAAATCCACATTTGGTGCATCCCTAGTAATCACAAAATAAAGGAATGTCCCTTAACCCCTTGAGGACGAGCGACATGTATTCGTGCCGCATGAAGCGCTCATAATCCTTGTTTTTCCTCACCAGTAAAATTTTACTGTAAAATTTGCCTTATTTAATCAGCGCATTTTCTCAATTCAAGAAGACACAAATTTCTGTTTTTAAAAAACGGTGACAAAAGATTAAAAATTTCGTAAAAGGCTCCCGTCCCGAAGGGGTTAAAAATCAGACAACTTGGCAAATACGATTAAATTCTGGGTTAATTAGACTTTATTTTATCACTTTATAAATAAATTTAAATATCCATCAGGATAATTAGGTAAGGCAGAAGATATTAAAATACTCACTTTTTCACTAGAATGAACATGTCCATCTGATATTTCAATGAACATTTTTACATTTTGTTTGGCAGCTTCTTTGGCACAATTGATACTTAATTTAACAATACCTTCTTTGTAAACCTGTTGTTTCAATTAATAAAAATTAATTAGCAGCAATAAGTACAATTTTGAAATACTCATATTTTAAACATAGAAATACTTTATAGTTCATATAGTTATATGTTATGCATAACATAGCAGACATTATTAAAAAAACAGAACTTTATATTTAATTTCTTTTAATGCACAAGACACCAATCATTCATATTGCGATACTTTTAAATTTAAGTTTTACAAAGTTCATTGTACATAAAGTCAAAATTAATTGAAAGTAAACAGAGATAAATATAATAGTTTGTTTTTGTAGTAGCTTAAAAATGATTATCTTTAGATTATAAATGTATTTAATTTTTATTTTCTCTTCTTATTATTTGACGTGAAATAACATACAAATAAAATTTATGTTTGGGTTACTGCTTCTCATGTATAATAACTACTACACTGCAATGTCAGATTGCTACGGCACTTTTAAATATTTCATTATCATTCTGAATCTGAATGAACATATTTTTTAGCTCCATAGCCTTCTCTTTGGAAATAAGATAGAATCAATAAATTTAATACAAAATATGTCTATTTTGAGACTATCCACAAAATATTTGTTCCTTGCAAGAGAAAAGTTATGCATCCTGAAGGACCCATCAGAATGTCTTTTTTTTTTTTTTTTTTTTATCCCTTCTTCAGTTTTTTGTTTAAATGATGTGCTACAGCACATCTGCAACATCACTGATTTTTAGTGCAGGGTTGTAAAAAAAAAAAAAAAAAAAAAAAAAAAAAAAAAAAAAAAAAAAAAAAAATCAGTTTTTTTTTTTATTTTTATTTTTTTTTTTTTTTTATTTTTTTTTTTTATGATTTAAACCAGTTTTTTTTTAAAAATGATTTTACATTTTGGAGGAACACTGAATATTCCTATTCTCAAATATTTGAAGCAAAAATTACTTTAACCACTTCACCGTTTTCTCCGAGATAAGTCAGGGGTAAAAGCACTGTTTCCCCATACCTGTTGCTGGTAAAGTGGTTAAGTTATTTTGTTGAAATTTAATTATATAATTTTTACTATTTTAATTTAAGCATTAAATATTTTTATATAACAATAATATTTTTACATATAATAAACAATAAAAAGTGCAATCACTATTATAGAATTTTTTAACTATTACAACATGTGTATGTTCACATTTTAGCTAAATCCTTTATATAAAAACACAAGTTTTGATACTTATTCAAGTCTTAATCTATTTTTATGTTTAGACTGAACAAGTCCAAATTTTGAAAATATTCTATCTATGCTAACAGAATATGCCTTTACTGTTAAAAGCTGTTCAATTTCACAAAAAACTTTGCTACTAAATTTATAAATTTCTTTTTCTTGGCTTTTCCATCATTCATATGCTGTTACAGTATTTACATACTAGATTCAAAGAAGCATTGCTGGAAAGGAGACTTTTTTTCACTGAACTTAATAATCAACAGTGTCAGTTAATTTATTGAATACCTTTGCTTTGCAAAATCTTCTTTTTGTTTTTGCTGAGGTAATTCTAAACCTTCTTTTTGTTTTGAATACAACACATATGCAAGAAAAGGTATAGGCATTACAGCCATTTTTCATCAACTATCAAGGTGCTTCATCATACTTTATTTTCTAGTTTTTCTTCCAATTTTTTTTACAAGATATACACAGTATCAGCAATGCTGTAGTAATCTTCTTGAATTTTGTTGGTGGCATTTGTGATTGATTCCAGTTGTTCCAACATTTCTTTTCAAAACAAAATTGGACACAAGATAAAATTGCCTTTTATTCATAATCTATATTTAAAATATGAGTTAGGAAAAAATATTGAAAAGCAAATCCCCTTTTTTGGGAAATTTAAATTTTGTTAATTTTATTGAAATTCGCTTCTACTTGGCCATTATGTTTGAATATAGACATAATAAGTAAGTATATATTCATAAGATGTGCATGAATTTTTGTTTGCCTAGGATCAAAATGTATTCATGCCTTGACAAACCTCTGGAAAATTTTAAAATAATAATAAAACAGGTTACAAGGCAATGAAATGAGGTCTTTAATTTCAATTTTTTATATATTTTTTTCACACTGCATTATTATTTATTTATTTATTTTTGGAGGGAAAAGTTTGCCTAATGCAATAGAAAATCCTCATTACTTCAGGAAATTTTTCTAACTGAGAAATCTGAATGTGAACAATAGACTGTTAACCAATTATAGTATTACGAACATGCTGTTAGAAACCACCTGGGTAACTGAACAAACAAAAATATACATAGTACAAATATACTCTACAGAAGTCCTTGCCTGCAGAATAACAGTAATTTGTTACAGAAATAATCTTTGCCTCATTTAATTGCAGATTTTGGAAAATTAAATAAGGAAAAGATTTTTGTAAGAAATTACTAGTATTATGCAAGTGCAGGTTGGCTGCTCTGTAGTATACACATGAAACAACAAAATCTGTTTAATGCAATATGTGAACTTTTGCCACTCACGAGTATAATATTCATAGCACTGATCAGTTGCTATGTAGAATTTAGAAAATTTTTCAGTTGCAATGCAGAATTCAGAAATTTTTTCCGAAATGAAAAAAGGGCACTGTGCTTCCCTAGCTTCAGAGACTAATTGAGCCCTGATACATAACAGATGACCTGATGAGAAGAACATATCAATGGTAAAAAAATATTGTCCTAGTGGATAAAGTGAGAATTTACATGCTAAAAAAGCAGCCTGTCTAATACAGAATTTTTTTAAAAGTCAAAAGCGATTCCATTTTCAAAGGTTTTGCTGTTTAACTTCAGTCATGGTCAAATGCCTCTCCCCTCCCCCACACTTCTAGAGATGATGTCTGGATCCAACCCTGTAAGTAAATTGGCATCCTATGAATTCTTATATGTCTCAGCCACTATTAGATTTATTCACAGCTAATCAAGATTTAAGAGTTTGTTTTTAAATCATATAGTGAAAAATATAGGCAATGGACCAAAAACACTTTGGAAAAGGGGGACACACACACACACACCAAAATTCGTGCTTGCCCTGGGTAAAAAATCTTAATATCAGGCCTGACTAATGTAAATATAACGAGAATCACCATTTCTTTTCATGTTTTTAAAGAAATTTTTAACAGCGTGATAAATATAAATCATACATCATAAGAGTTTACTTATTATTTTACTTTAATGAAGCTTTACTATAAGAGAATTGTTATTTAGCTCATATTATTTACTAAGGAAAGCAAGTTTGTGAACTCTAAACATATGTTATGAAATTTTTTGTAAGAAAAGTATAACTGTGAAAAAACAGAAAAAAAAAGAAAAGTGCCCAGCAAATCAGATAATTCTGCATGAAAAAACCATATCGCTAAATTAAGGGGAGGGGGGTCTAACCCCCCTTTATACTTAACTAATGAACCTTTAAATCTAATCAGGAAAGCTCCTTATCAGAATGAACAAACATAAAAAAAAAAAAAAAAAAAAATTAAAGTAAATTAGAGTAATTCTGCATGAAAATGCATTTATCTAAATTAAGGGGAGGGGGACTTGCCCCCCTTTTATACTTAACCAATGAAGCTCCAAATCTAATGAAGGAAGCGTCATATCGGAATAAACTTGTATATCAAATTTGAAGCAAATCGAATAATTATGCATGAAAAACCCATTTATCTAAATTAAAGGGGGGGGGGGGGTAGCCCTTGCTCCCCTTTATGCTTAACTAATGAATCTCCAAATTTAATCAGGGAAGCTCCTTAACATAATAAACCGGTATACGAAATTTGAAGCAAATCGAATAATTCTGCATGAAAAACCCATTTATCTAAATTAGAGGGGGGGGGGGTTAGCCCCCTTTATACTTAACCAATGAACTGCCAAAACTAATCAGGGAAGCGCCTTATCAAAATGAACCTAGAAAATTTTTTAAAAGCAAATTTGATGTTTCTATCAAGAGTTATCGCGTTACGTACATACATACATACAGAACCGGCGGGCAAATTAGCTCTCAGGCCTTGATAGCCTGTGAGCTAAAAAAATAAAATTCTCCTGGGTCTAATAGTATACTACAGTTTCTTTTCACTTAATTTGTTTTCTTTTTATTGTTTTAAGCAAAAACAATAATCATTATCACAACTATTTTAAATGGAATATCTTAAAATTTTCACTTAAACTGATAAAAGCTTTTTGAAGTTGAAAAAAGTATAATGCAATAAAAAAATCTGTTTAAAATAAAGAGCTTATAGGAAATAATTTGAATATTTCTATGCAACACTTTAAAAAATATATTAAAATATTTGTTTTCCAAAAACATAAATAATTTAATTAAATTGTATTTAGGACTAATAAACTGCAATCAATTCTTACTCAAGTGGGACAAAATTATGGAGTTTTGCAATGCAAATATTTATCTAGGTCTTTGCTCCCTCACCAGCACTGATTATTTTCTCTACACAATAAATAAAATGCATCATCTAAAACAAAGTAAAGAAATATGCTAGTTTTTCCTATGCAAAACTCCTTTAGATAAATACAGAGTAACATACAAAATTTCATATAAGAAATTATAAGCAAAATCAGATTCTGAATAAAACTGATAAAGTTGAAGTGGGTAAAGCTTGAAAGTAATCAGAAAATATATCCATTGTGCAATAAAAGAAAAAAGGACGAGGAGTATATCCTCTTCCAATGTAAAATTAATAAAATAAAAAACTTTCAACAATTTACAAGTTAAAAAAAAAGTTTAAGCTGAAGGAAAATTTTTAGTCTCCCTCTCTCTTTTTTGCTTTTTTTTTTTTTTTTTTTTTTAATTGATATTGTAAATTTTATTAACTTATCAGCTAATACAGCAGATTCCAGTTAATTAAAACACATCAGTTCTAGCATGATTTGTCCCACTAAAGTGGCTGCATCAATCATCAAAAGAAAAGTTAATGGGTTTTTTCAGATTTTGTTCTTAACATTTTCTAACAATTATACAGCTGCTCCAATTAAACAGTGTCCCAAATAATTAGAGTTTACTGTATTTAGAAATTACAATAATTTATTTCAATATTATAAGTATAAATTGGTTAAATATTAATGAAGGAATACTTACTGGGTCACTTTGGCCCATTTTTGTTTCTGCTGCAAGGTTAACAACAAAATCAAATGGTTCTTCATCAGAAAATGCATTTTGACAAGACACTGTCAGAGAAAAAATGCCCATTTCATCAAAAACTTTTAAAAATGTTATATATATATTTAAGATATCAAATTTAATAGTCTTTAGTATTAGTAAATAAACAGAAAATTAAAAGATGATATAGATGAACATCTCTTTTCTCTAGGCCAGGGGGTCTAAAAAAAAAATGACCTGCAGGAAAAGACAGGCCAGTGAGCAACATGAATATGGTTTATCACAATTAGTTGGACAAGACATGCATCCGGTCCATATACAAAGAATGTAACACAGAATACCAGATGTTTAGGGTGCGACTAATCCTAAGTGGGGCCCTGGGACAAAGATACAGTTGAAGCCTCTAATAATACTTTTGAGGCCATAATTAGTACTCATTTTAAGAAAAAATACTTGATTTTTAGCTTTGGGGCCCTTCCTAGGGCAACTGCACTATTTGGCATTGCGATAATCAGGTCCTGTAGATTATAATAAATGTTTTAATTTCCTGGAATCAAGCCCCATACATTTATAAGCAGGGTTGTTCAAAAACATGATTTTTTAAAAAATCGAATTTATTTGATTTAAATCAGATTTTTTAAAATTAATATTATTTGTATACTGTGCATGTATATATTTATTTTCTTTTTATAGTATTATGCGACACATTTCTATTAATTTTATCACAATTTCTAGATAAGAATTCAAGATATTTTAAATAAAAATTAAAAATTGTTGCAAAACAAATTCAGATGACTCACTTAAAACTATATTATTCTACTATTAAATTTAAATTGTTGTGTGCATAAATTTCTAGTTAATTTAAAAGTTATTCAATTTTTTATTAATTTAATGTATTACATATACACACACATATATATATATATATATATAATTTTTTTTTTTTCCCAATTTGTGAATCGACGGCAACTCAGGGACAAGATGCTGAACTTGCGTCACTGCACGAACATCCAGTGTAAAACACAACTACTTCGACTTGATTTTCTTCTGTAACTTCCACTCCATTCTATTAATTGGAATAAATGCGAATTAATATGGGAAATATTTCTTAATAAAAATCAATTTTTCTCATTATTTTGTCGAATGCCCTCTACTTGCGAATCGCTGGGTTATTGCTTTCACACCTTTTCAGGAAATAGTGTTTCTTTTTCTGTAATATAAAGCCATATTCAATCTTTCTTTCTGCCAGCCATTTCTTTTACGTATCAACAAATCTAAAAGCTCTCTGTATTGTACCTAGTATTAATAAATGGTATTCTTGTCCCAACTTTTCATCCACACTATACTATAATAATTCGCAAAACAGTTACCAGATGCAAGGTAATGACATAACTAAAAGTGTGAAGCTATCAATTGTCAGTGTTATCTAGACCCCAGTCATTGACAATTTTACCAATCAATGACGCTTACTTGACTGTAGGAATGACTGCTTAGTGTAGAAATAAGGTACAATAACATTTCTTACCTTTTCCATTGGAATAAGCATTGAATTCTAAGAAAAGAAAGGGATCTGTCAGAAGGATTAAAGTATTTTCAGTTACAGAAGACTATGATTAGTTCAAGTATCGATCATATTACAAGATTAATACATCAATCATCACCTTATGTGATACTGTAATTTGCAGGTCAAAGCAACTAAACATAAAACGAACTTGTGAATGCTTTTAGAGGAAATAAGTCTCCACTGAAAATACTATATATCTAATAGTCTAACCAGGGTTCGTTGATATATATCAATGGATATATATCATGATATATATCTTGATATATATCCGATATTTATTTTTAAAATATCAAGATTTTTGATATTTTCGATATTTTCAAATTCTTGATATTTATTTTCAAAATATCAATCACCAAGTGAGATAATTTTGATATTTTCCACATTCAAAGCAAATGTAAATGAAATTTCCACATGTTATTGACTGTATCATTCTATAGATAATTTACTTTTGCCTTTGGCAGTAACTTTTTTAGGAAAAGAAGAAAAATCTCTTCCAAGCTTTATGTTTGAAACTTTTATTTTTAAATGTAGAGCTAGCAATTATGTTAGACAGTTAATTCAGAACAGCCATTGAAAGATAAAATGTAATTTTGATAAGTCTTTATATATAGCCAGAGTTCGTTAATATATATCAATGAATATATATCCAATATTTATTTTCAAAATATCAAGATTTTTGATATTTTCATATTACTTGACATTTATTTTCAATATATCAAGATGTTTCATATTTTCCGCATTTGATATTTATTTTCAAAATATGAATGTGTGCAAGATATATTTGATATTTTCAGTCGTAATTCGTAATATTTCAGTGTAAATGAAATCAGTTTTCAACTGTCATTGACTATGAATCTGTAGATAAAGTACTTTTGTCTCTTCTGGATGTGACTTTTTTAGCCAAAAAAGAAAATAAATATATTTTTGGAGCTTTAGATTTGAAGCTTTTATTTTTAAAATGTTGAACTAATAATTATGTGGGACATAATTAATTCAGAACCACTGAAAGATGAACTGACTAACTTAAATAAGCAGTTATATACCGTTTCATTAGACAGGAATCTTTTCTCATGTTTTGGTCCAGTTTAGTTTAAACTATACAACATGTTAGAAAATACGAAATAAGATATTTTATACTTACATTTATGTTAAAATTTTTCAATTAAAAGAACTTTTTTGTATTTAAAATTTCTGATTTTTTTTATACTTGATCTTGATACTGAATCCTATAGTTAGTTTTTTTTTCTTTTTTTTTTTTTTCTTTATAAAGCAAACTGTTACTGTTTTCAATTAGTTCATCTTTAATTTTGTTCTAAGTGAAAAAAAAAACAGAAAATAAAAAGAAAAATGCATTTTTAGAATATTCTTTGATTAAGTTTTCATGTTAAGTGCAATATATTTTATTTTCTAATCTATGTTATGCTTGAAAACATTTATTATCAGCGGTAAGTTGGCTGCTTTGAAAATATCGGATATATATCGAAAATATCGGATATATATCAAAATATCGGATATTTTTGATATTTTCGAAAATATCATGATATTTACGAACCCTGAGTCTAACTGTAGCTTCAGCATCAAACTTGCAAAAACGAAGGGATCATTTAGGAAAGAAAAAAGTTTAAAAATTAGAGAGTATTTATTTATCAGCATTTTGGGGAATGCACTATGGATAGATAATACTTTTAATGCAGTGTTACATTTACTTAATGCAATAATGGTACTTTCAATCTATAAAATTTTATTTAACGTTATTAAATGGTAATTTTTAACATGACATAAATGATGACTTATTTTAACATAAATTTGATTCTTATCCAGCCTGTAAATATCAATGTAAAAAAAAAGAAAAAAAAAGATTTAAATCAAAGATTTTAAAGAAAAAATAATTTGATTTAAATCAAACAACCCTGTTTATAAGAGAAATTAGCTTACTAAAAATATCGAGCCTTATATATATCTGATATTTTTTTGCTGAAAATTGCCTGTAGTTATTGATTATGTGTTGATTATTGAAAGAAATCTTATATTAATAGAAATCATAAGATGCTCATTGTTATTTGCATTTGTCAAAATTTTTAATAAATTTAATTTTGGTGGGAGGTTTTCACACAGGTAAATAGTTGTAAACATTGTGAAAAACTACAAGCAAATTTATACAATGGTTTAAACTGTGTCAGGGATAACCTCTTATCAAACTCTAGAGAGTATTAATTCTTCTATTTATCTTTTAAAAATAGTATTGTTATATTGCAAAACAATCAATTCCATGTTAAATTATGGAGTTTTTTTTTATGCATGTGTTGAAGTATTTGTAAAAAAATGCGCATCATTTGATATTGTACAAGTTCTGAAAAAGGTCACTAAAACATCAAAGAAAATTTGTTTTGTTTCAAATGAACTATTGGGGGTTGATATGATGTGTTAAGTATTTGTCCACCTTTACTTTTCAGAACATGAATTGTGGCCTTTCAATCAAAAAGATTAGAATTATTTGTTCTGGGTTACAAAAACATTTATCAGAATTTAAATAGACTTTTTAAAAATTGCAATTCATTAACATTGCTTGCACTGTGCATAATTTTAACATGGGTAAAAGTTTTTCCAGCCTGTATAGAGAAGAAAAGATGGCTTCCCTATTCTTTGGTTTTAAGATTTCAGCTAATTTTACTCAAAAACACAAAGCTAAAATGTGCAAGAGCTGTTTATAGAAGATTCCCAGATTTCGTCAATATTGAATTTAAATGGGAATTTCACAAAATTAGTCAACTGTCGTCAAATTGGCTTCATTTATGGCAATCTATTTTTGTTGCCAAATTTTGGCAATATTTTGCCAAGTACCACAAACTTTGATGACAATTTAATGCTGCAGACGCCATTATATATGCACATATGTGTGTGCAAATATTTTATGAATACCAATACATATATATATATTTAAACATGAATCCAAGAAAACAAACACATTCACCAAAACTCATAAATTAATGCTGATTATGGAAGAATTTCTTATACTTAATCTTCTGTTTTGTTTCAAACTGTCAGCCCCCTAGAATTTCAAATTGCTTATATCATAGCCATTTTTTAAGATAGAGGCAAAACAAAATGTTCACAGGAATCCTTGTATCAAGGCCTAACACTTAACAAGATGACAGATCAAACTGTCCAATTCGGTCAAGACCTTGGTAAGAAATATAAAAACGCTCAATCACATTAAAATCTGTTCATAATTATGAGTGCTACTGGTTGACAAAAATTATATGTATAAATCAACATCTGGGCAAAGGCTGTTTTGGGTGTCTGGGGCTCATGATCAGTGAAAGAGTACCGAATTTTCCTGAAACTACTTTCCACTGGAAAGCTGAAATGATTTTTTTTTTTCCCTCTTGGTAATGGAAGCTACATAAAAATAAAGATGTAGTTTCTGTTTCATTAAAAATGTTTTTTTGAGTGAGGGGGTGGTGGTTGCGTTGGATATATACATATTCAGTTAGAAACAAAGAAAGACTTTATTTTTACACATATTACGCATTGTAATCTATTAGAGAATAATAAAAACATTAAAATGATATGATTTCCAAAAGATAAAACTATACAAAAGTAGGTTTAAAAATATTAATGATAAATTTGGAAATAACTAAAAAATTTTAACACTAAAGTTTCTAAATGTATTGACAAAACAAAAACTAATACTTATAAACTTTAACATTTTAGCAAAATAAAAACAAAATACCTGGGTTAATTAAATTGGCACTTCTAAATTCAACAAGTGGATTAGAAAATATTTCCTAAAATAATAATAATTATTATTAATTATGAAAGAAAAATTAAAACAATTTAAAAATTCAAAATAATAATAAGAACAGAAAAATGCAGGGATAATTTACAAAACAAATTTATCTATCTATGTAGATAGCTCAAAAATTTAAGAATTTGGCAAAAATATCAATTTTATATTAAAATAATTCATTTACCATAAAGTCACCACAACAAATTTTTAGAACCCACTCTTTAAAAACACAAACTCTAGGTTTTTTTTAGAACATTTGACAAGTCTTTATCTTACTACAGTACGGAACCGTTTATCCGGAAACCAGTTATCCAGAATGATATTTCTAACTGACTGATTTAAAAATCTTTCCAGAAATATGACATGCAGTGAAAGTTTGACACATGCATTTCTTAGTGACTTGATACCAACATCTAGGATTTGAAGTAGAAGCATATTTAGTTAGATATTAGGTGTTTTGATCTTTATGCAGGATTGTTTCTAATGGATTCCCATAAATTGTGTTCTTTTAAACTCTGATTAATCTTTGATCTTGATTATATCTGTTCCTTAATCTGAGTAATCTAATAGTTAATTTGAAATCACAAACCATGCCACAGCCACATATATTCTACAAATCTGATCAAATGGATGTTTTCTTTAATGCACAACCAGTTATCCAGAATACACCTGGTTTAGACCATTCTGTATAATCGGTTCTATAGTGTAAATGATAATTTTAAAGACATTAATCTCTAGGTGTTTTAATATTCTTGATACCTTCAACTGAATACAGTTCTTTGCAGATCTAGAGGTATTTTTTATCAATGCATAAAGTAAATCTCTAGTGAAAAGAAAGATTCTAAATAGATCAAAATTTGTATTTTTAGCAGTAATGTGTAGAAAGTTTATAAAATAAAAGTTTGGCTGGCTTTTAAATTATATGCATTCATTTATTTAATAGACACAACTCAAAACAAAATTAAGTTAGGTTCACTGCAGTTCATTTTTAAAGAAAATCAATAAAGTAAGAAAATGAACTAAAAAGTTAACTTTTGTGTTGATCTTGGTTATGCTGTGCTGATCACTTTGTCTAAAGCAGACTTTGTCAAGAGTCAATGAAATTGCTTAAACCATTTTATATCACAACAAAGAGTCTTATAAATCTGATTTTTAATAGTTGAATCTTGCTGAAATGAACTGTGAATGCATTGAATTTCTGATTCACTACATTTAATGACTGCTATATTCAATGCATAAGATATGCAAAGGAAACAGATACGAACAAAATTTTCATTAATTATATTCAGAGATTTGTTACACCTCATGTTTGCTACGACAGAGTTTGACTAAATCTTTATTTATTTATTTATTTTTTTTTACTATTCACGATACATTTTATTTATTTGTAGTATAAACTCTTTGAAACAAAATCCAATCCTTAAATTTGTTTTACTATATTACTATAAATGAAATAAAAATTTTAATTTTTAAACTGGAAGCAGAAATTAACATAAAAAAGATTATATTAATTTAATTTTAACATTCATTTAATAATAATAATCAAAACTAAATTCTAAAAAGTTGATTTCTTTTATTTTTCTTTATGAGTTTCTTTGAGATACCCTTTGAGATAGCCTTTTAAATAGTTTTCAACATTTAACCATCAACAATTCCCCTTTGAAAAAATTGTTGTCTTAATTTAGAATAATGATCATTACCAAGTTTTAATGAGCTTGAAATCTTTCAGACTCATTATGTGAAATGACAGAGTTCAATTTTACTTCTTTGAGAACATTTTATTTAATGGTAGCATATTATTTCCTTTGAATGCAAATGTGAATTAATTAACAAAAATATATGCAGAAATCATAAAACTGTCTGAAACAGGTTAAGCAAAATATGCTCGTATTAAAGACAATAGTTAAAACTTTCAATTAAAAATACAAATGTATTTTCACAATTTAATAACGTGAGTTTCTTTATATCTTGGACTGAGTTTAAAAAAAATTTTTGTAATTTGTGCTGGGTTGTTGCTTTGGATTTGATAAGTCGCCAAATATTATTCTATCGCCATTATTGCATCTATATTATAATTGTTCAAGTCATCAACTGCCATAAACAAATACGGTCTGAATTCTTCGCCTTTCATATGAAAATTTGGCACATATGTCATATATGGAGCGATTACGGAGCCCCATATTGGAGCGATTTTTAACCGACACCAATTTCGGGAACGCATCAACAGCTTAAGAGGCTACTTCAGTCAAACGAAAAGACCCGTTCGCCAATGCTAATCCTATGGAAGAAATTTATAAATATATCTCGGTCGCATTTCAATATATTTAAATGATTTCTTTTGCATTGAATAGTTGAGATCGATCTGTACAAATGCCGTTATTTACTTTTTCCATCTTGTTTACAGGTATTTCTTATGAAGACACTTTCATTTTCGGAACTGGTTTCAAAAGTAAAAGCATCCTTATAAAAAATATCTGTAATCAAAATCGAAAAAGTAAAAAACGGCCTGCATACAGATCAATCTCAGCTATACAATGCAAAAGAAATTATTTTAAAATATTGGAATGCGACCGAGATATCTTTATAAATTTCTTCCATAGGATTAGCATTAGCGAATGCGTGTTTCCATTTGACTGAAGTAGCTTCTTAAGCAGTATTTGTCAAGAAAGATGAAATACATAACAGCAAAAAATATATGAAATGTTGCATGATCTCAAAGAGTTTTTAATACTTTTATGATAACCTGGAGCAAATCTCACCCATAGCATTTTTTATTTCAAAAGCAATGTTTTGATGTTGAAATTAAATGTCTTGCTCTTGGTTTATGGTATTATTTATTATTTTTCTTTTCTTTTTTTCAAAAGAAGAAATAAGTGAAAGTCATGAATTTTAAATGTTTGTTTTAAATTAAAGTTATGTATTTTAAATAAAGTGAGTGTAAGGATAATATTTTAAATGAAATTAATGAAATACATAAAAAATGTGACAGGAACGATGTTTGCCATTTATCATAGCGTCCAGCTAACATAAAAATACAGAGTTTTTGATTTCTCTATCAGAATCTTCCAATTTGGTGAAGGATTGAACAAGTAAATTAAATTATGAATAAAAGCAACATGATACAATGCTTAGCATATACATTTAAGGGAGATCAAACTGATCGCCAGCGGCAGCTAGTACACTGAAAATTTCCTGTTGGAAAATGTATTTAGTTGTTTATTAATGAGTATGGAACAGAGTTTCAATGGGAAAGTGTTGTGCTGTTTTTTCCAAAAAATAACTTTCATTGTAAAAACATCTCATTAATTAAGCCAACACCTCATATTTCCAACAACAGTTGAATATAAGAACTTTTGTCTATCTGCTTCTATTAAGAACAAACCGAAAAACTACTTTTAACATATTTTTTATGATTGTATAAGAAAAAAATCCAATGAAATTTTCCTGCATAAATAAATAAATAAACTTCAAACCTGATGATATTTGTTAAGCCAAGCTGTTTGAGGAGGAACTTTATCAACAATTCTAACCTATGAAGAAAAGATTATATTTCAAAAACAAATAATATTTGATTCAGAACTCATTCATTAGTATATGAAAAAACGGTACTTCTTAGTTATCCCAACGACCAAATTACTGTCGCCAAATTGTAAAATTAAATGCCAATAATGGCCAATAAAACCATTAATTCGACGTTTTATTTGTATTTTTATTAATGTTTTACTAATTTATTTGTTCTTTCGTTATTTAAAATAAAAATTATGTCAATGTGTATAATTTGGTGAGTGGTTTGGCGATTTATATAATTTGGCGAAATTGGTCGATGGGATAACTAAGAAGTACCGAAAAAACATACAAGCAAAATAATTATAGAAGATACAAAAATTTTAAGAAATATTACAATCTATTAACTAAATAAAATCAAACATGTGTGCTTGGAAGAAAGGGGGGGGAGAGGGAGGGAGGCAGGCCTGTAGTAAAAGAGAGCAGGCCCTTAAGTATGGTATTAGAAAATATATTTATTTTGGCCACCACAAGATCTTGTAAAATTGGACTCCTGGCTTGCTTTTTGCGTAGATCCTGTAATAATGTTAATACACATGCACAATTTATGTGACTCAAGTTATGACTTTTTAATTTATTTACCTCATAGGTTATTCTTGTTACAAGTTCTTATATCAAAGAGTACTTGTCTATTTCTAGGTATGTCTATTTCTTGCTATTTACTTTTCAAAAATAGGGCCAGAGTAGTGATGGGCGATTCTGGAAAATTTGAGAATCGATTAAAATTGACATAACAGAATCGATTCCCAAATTATAGAATCGATACTTGAATCGATATTTCGATGTTCACAGATAAGCTCAAAAATACTAATTCCAAAACGTAGCGAATCAGCAGGGCCGTAACGGCTACTTCTCTCCTCTCACCCCCCCCCCCCTTTATGGCGGTCCTAGACAGTGTCAGGGGCCCAGAAGTAAGCTACCTTTCAGTCGAATAATAAGGTTTTTTAACTTTTAAAATGATTATTTTTAAGATGTAATTTTAATAATTTATATTATATTTAAATTTATTTTTTAAGAAAGATCTCGGTCAGATTAAAAAAAAAAAAGGGGAAGAAATGACTTTTTTTTTCATCCGGAAAAGATGTGTACTCATATTTCCTTCAACCAAACAGATGGCGACTTACTTCCTATAAACGTCATTGTTCTTCAAAATATGCAGATGAGCGAATTTTGAAGGCTGTAAATTTATTTAAAAAGTTAAATGGTTTTTCAGTCTTTTTAGGGCCTCCTCCTATAAGCGAGGGGGAATGCAATTATTGCAAATTTCCTTTTAAAATAGCTGTGATGATGTAATTAACCAATCATCACATACCACATACTAATTATCCCCCAATGAATAAGCAAAATTATCTTTTTAATAATATATTTAACTAAAATTTCTTTCCCTTTTTTAAATATATATCTCCTTATCTCAATTTATAGTTTATAAATATCTTTCTTTTTAATGTTTACCAAATTTTCGGCTGTTAACAACAAAAAAAGTTCTCATCCTAGAATCATTAACAGTGAAATCACACACTTTTCTCTGGTTAACAAATAAATAAAATTATATCCTTTGATTATATGGGTTTTCTTTCCAGCAGTAATCTAAAAAATCTAAACAGTTATTGACTCATTCGCTCATAGTGTCGGACGTAACAGGACTTCTGTGATCATTTTGTTAATGAAAAATCAAAGAAAAAGAAATAGGATAGAGTGATAACAGGCAGATGCCTCAGTTATTTATTGAAACCACGAGAATCTGAAAGATTAATGATTATGAAAGTAGTAATTAAATTTGTTTTACTTAAATAAAAGGCTTTTTAGAAGAGATAAAAGGATAAATACTAAATTTATTTCAGAAATATAAACAGATTTTAGATATTAACGCAGCTTAAAACACATTAACAACACAATGTATTTTGATAAATTTTATTTGATATAAATTTGATATATTTTGATAAATTTGCTACTAATAAGTATGTGATCACTTCCTATATTTAAAGAAATATTCTTTAGTTTATGAGTTGTAATGATTCAAAATCCTTCCCAGGTGAAGATCCTGGTTGCACCACTCTAGAGAGAAAAAAACAAGAAGAAAAGTGCCCAGTTAAACTGATGGCATTGAGCTCACAGGCTATTCACACTAATTGTATGTTATACTCTTATTTCAAAGCATAATCCCCTCAAAAAATAAATGAAGGGGGATTAGAAACCCGTTTCCCCCCTTTATACTTAACCAATGAACCTTCAAATGTAATCAAGGAAGCTCCTTAACACAATAAACTGGTATACCAAATTTGAAGCAAATCAGGTAATTCAGCATGAAAAAACCATTTCGCTAAATTAAGGGGGGGGGGGTTATTAGCTCCCCCATTTACCCCTTTATGCCTAACCAATGAACCCTCAAATCTAATCAGGAAAACTCCTTATCAGAATGAACCTAGAAAAAAAAATTAAATTGGATAATTCTGCATGAAAACCCATTTATTTAAATTAAGGGGAGGGGACTTGCCGCCCTTTCCCCCTTTTATACTTAACTAATGAACCTCCAAATCTAATGAAGGAAGCGCCATATCGGAATAAACCGGTATATCAAATTTGAAGCAAATCGAATACTTCAGCATGAAAAACCCATTTATCTAAAAGGGGGGGGGGGACTATCCCCCGTCCCCCCATTTATACTTAACCAATAAACCTCCAAATCTAATTAAGGGTGGGGGAGGTCTTGCCCCCCTTTATAGTTAACTAATGAACCCCCAAATCTAATCATGTCAGCTCCTTAACAGTATACCAAATTTGGAGCAAATCGAATAATTCTGCATGAAAAACCCATTTATCTAAATTAAGGGTGGAGATCTAGCCCCCTTTCCATCCTTTATACTTAACTAAGGAACTTCCAAATCTAATCAAGGCAGCTCTTTAGCATAATAAACCAGTATATCAATTTTGGAGCAAATCGAATAATTCTGCATGAAAAACCCATTTATCTAAATTAAGGAGGGGACTAGCCTCCCTTTTCCCCCTTTATCCTTAAGCAATGAATCCCCAAAACTAATCAGGGAAGCGCCTTACCAGAGTGAACCTAGAAAAAAAAATTTAAGCAAATCGGATGTTTCTATCAAGAGTTATCGCGCTACGTACATACATACATACGTACATACAGAACTTGCGGGCACATTAGCTCTTAGGCTTTGATAGCCTGTGAGCTAAAAAGAAAAGTGCTCAGTTAAACTGATGGCACTGAGCTCGCAGGCTATTCACACTAACTGTATATTATACTCTTATTTCAAAGAATAATGCCCCTCGAAAAATAAATTAAGGGGGGATTGCCCCTCTTTATTCTTAACCAATGTCCCTGCAAATGTCATCAGGGAAGCGCCTTATCGAAATAAACCGGTATACCAAATTTGAAGCAAATCGGATAGAAAAAAACCATTATCTAAATTTAAGAGGGGTATTAGACTCCCGTTCCCCCTTTATATTTAACCAATGAACTTCCAAATCTAATTAGGGAAGCGCCTTATCAGAATAAACCGGTATACCAAATTTGAAGCAAATCGGATAGAAAAACCCAAACTCCCCCGTTTCCCCCCTTTAGACTATAACAATGATCCTTCATATCTAATCAGAGAAGCTCGTTATTAAAATTAATATATAACCGGTATACCAAAATTTGATAATTCTTCATGAAAAACCCATTTATCTAAGTTAAGGAGGGGAGATTAGCCCTCTCCCCCCTTTATACTTAACCAATGAACCTCCAAAACTAATCAGGGAAGCGCCTTATCAGAATTAACCTAGAAATTTTTTTTAAGCAAATCGGATATTTTTATCAAGAGTTATCGCGTTACGTATATGCATACAGAACCGGCGGGCACATTAGCTCACAGGCTTTGATAGCCTGTGAGCTAAAAAGTGCCAAGAGCGTGTAACTAGGAGGAGGGGAAGGAGAGACAGAAAATAAAAGAGGACATTGAAAGCTTTCCAACGATATGTTACACGAGATGGTTTGGAAGAAACAATAACTATGCCCCCCGGGGGACAGGTAAGTCCGAAATGGTAAGAAAGGCGACCTCAAATGTATCTTTGGTCAATGTTTCAAAATGTGGATTTATAATAAAATAGAACGAGAATTTGGCATTTAAAAAATTGCACGCATATTTTGAACGACCCTGTAAATTAAGATTGGCGAGGAAGGGGGGGGGAGGGATTAGAGGGGACGAACTTGAAAAATACAACATAATAAACTAGTAACCCGAATAACTGGTCTTCTAAACAAAAGTATAACGATTTAACATAGTGTTGAATTCAGGGGATGGTCCGGTGGGGACATTACCCCCGGAAAATTGAAACCCTCCCGAGAGTTTTAAGATTTTATGCTGTTTAATGACAAATGTGCAATTCCCCCCTCCCCTTACGGATCTCTAAAATACGCTCTCCCTCGCAGTCGCAGACTCCCCCCCCCCCACACCCCGTAGAAAATTATCTGCATTCAACACTGATGTAACCAAGAAAGAGAAAAAAAATCCTTTCTTATACGAAATTTTACATCAATTCTGCCACTAAAACAGTAAAATTGGAAGAATAAATATAACGATTCAACCCGATCAAGAATCGGGATCGACCGCGATTCGATTTGAATTGAAGTAAATTAAATGATAACGATTCTACACGCATCTAAAGAATCATCCGCAAAAAGGATTCTGCCGCATCTAAAGAATCGTCTTGAAAACGATTCACCCCGCATCTAAAGATCGACATCGAATCTGTGTACTGAATCGATGCGCTATTTCGATCCTACGTTACGTGTGGAATCGATTTCTTGCTTTCTTTTGTATCTCTCTATTCTAAAAAAAAGTAACTCCCGCTGTCACCGCCGCCGCCGCCGGTTTTGATTTTTTGGTGACCGGAGGCCTTTCTTCGTTAATATTAACAAAAATAATGCATACAAAAATATGAAAATCGGTGGTTTTATACAGAAATGTCTGATAAACACGCTGATGCAGACAGTTTTCAAATCGAAGGATTATTTTAAGAGTTATTTAATGCTAAAATTGGACAAAATCGTTCCACTAAAAAAGTTTTATAGCAGCAAAAACAGTACATGGCAGTGTAATCATTTTTAGATCATTTTATGCGTTAGAAGTTGCCGGAGTGCAGATTGCATTAATTTTTTTATTTTGACTCATTTTTTCAGGTTTTATTTCTATTTTAAATTCGAATTTTCAGCATTTCTAGAGATATTTTCTACAGATTTCAGAAAATTGTACTAATTTAAACTGTTGCCATCTGTATAAAAAGCGCAAGCAATAATGTTTGCTTCAAATTAAAAATTTATTTACACGTGACTATTATAAACAGGGAAAAAACTTTCAAATTAGTATTAAATAATTACGTATAAAAAGCAGGAACTTATTAAAAATTACGTCATAAAAAGTATACACGTGAATTTTAAAGGAGAAAGGATATTGTAAAATAATAAATTCATTAACATGCGTTAGAAGTCTTAGGAGAAATTACGTCATATTTACGTCACATTATAGTTATTACATAAAATGAACACACAAAATAATATTGCAAAAAAGTTTAAATTTAGAAATTGCGCTAGACATTTATTTGATATTTTGAAAATTAATTTAAAATGTCTCATTTAAAAGAACTTTCTTTTCGCTTTGTTAAAAAATACCAGGAGACAAAGACTCTCTTTACTTAATTCCTTTTATATTAGCTTATTTTGAAAGGTTGTTACACGTGTATACGTCATCAAGTTATTTTTATTTCGACGTTTTATTTGTGTTTTTATTAATGTTGTACGAATTTATTTGTTCTTTCGTTATTTAAAATAAAAATTATATCAATTTGTATAATTTGGCGAGTGGTTTGGCGATTTATATAATTTGGCGAAATTGGTCGACAGGATAATCAAGTAGTACCGCAGCGGATTTGGCGTTAAAATTCCCCAATCAAAGAGAAATGAATAGAAATTCGTTTATAGGGAGATCGCCACTGTTTTTTAAATTATAATTCAATCTTTCGAAATCTTTTTAAAGCCGATCAAATTAGCGTGCATTTAGAGTCTGCGGTGTCTGGACGGGGGTTGGCGAGCGTAGCTCGTAGGGGGCCGAGCCCCCTAGTTTAGAAAAAGAAAAGTGTTGGATTCGCGAAAAATTTCGACTACCGGTTTTCGATGGATTTATAGTTTAAGAAGGTCTTGTCTGGAATACGATTTGATAATTTTTATAAATTGTCTGTCTGTTTGTCTATTTGTTTGTCTCTGACAAAAAAATTGTGGGCGGTCTATTTAAAGAACTAACTCATGGATTCTGTTGAAACTTCAGATTTAGTTAGACCTTCATATAAATTGGAGCTGATTACTTTTTGGTGAAAATCGCCCAGCAGGTGGCGCTGCTATGTTGCATTTTTCATGATTTCTGCATGATTGCTATCTCAAAAACTAATGCATAAATTTTTATCAAACTTCAGATTCGGTTAGACGTTGACGTAAGTTGTTGATGATTAGGTTTTGACGTAAATTTACTGGTAGGTGCAGCTGCTACGCTGCATTTTCCCCGATTTCCGCAACAGCTCAATCTCAAAAACTAATGCATGAATTTTCATCAAACTTGTGAAGTTAGACGTTGGCATAAGTTGTTGCTTATTAGGTTTCGGTGTAAATCACCCAACAGGGGGGCGTTGCTATGCTGAATAGAATTCAGCATTTTTCTCCGGAAGGGATTTCTGCAGCTCCAGCGAGGGGCATTCTAGACTTATGAGGAGGGGAGGACTTTAGTACATTAAGCATAAAATCTCAAACCATTTAGGAGGACATTTCAATAATCGGGGGGGGGGGGGGGTCACCTCCCCCGGGCCACCCCCTGAATTTAACACGTTTTTCAGGATTTACACAATTTTAGGGATCGTATCTCAAGAACTAATGAACGAAATTTCATCAAATTTAATGTTCCATTAGACACTGTCATATGTTGTTCCTGATTAGGTTTTCATGCAAATCATATAATAGGTTGTACTGCTATGCTGCTGTTTTCAGCAAATTTAATTTAGACATTTTTCTTCGGGAGGGATTTCTGCGGTTGTGGAGAGAGACATTCTAGAGTTCCGGAGGGAGGGGGTAGAGACTTTTGTCCATTAAACAAAAAATCTCAAATCTTCCTATTCAATGTTGGGGGGGGGATGTCCTCCGGTACCACCCCCTGAATACAAAATTGTTTTTCAGCCTTTACACGATGTTAGCGAGAATATCTCAAGAACTAATGAACGGAAATTCATCAAACCTAATATTCTGTTAGACATTGACATAAGTTGTTCCTGATTAGGTTTTCGTGTAAATCATATAAGAGGTTTCGCTGCTATACCGCATTTTACACTATATTCGTGATAGCTATATCTAAAAACTAATGCATGGAATTAATTCAAACTTCATATACTGTTACACTATCACATAAATAGATCCTTATTAGGATTGAATGTATACTGCCAAACAGGTTTCGCTTTTATGCTCTTTGAATTGGGAATTTCTGTTGCAGACATCTAAGAGGTTGTGGGCCGAAATTCAATTATTTGTTTGGAAAATGTATTCTTTTAAAATGCACATATTTCAACGAAACTATACTTTTTGAATCCTTATGGTGGCCATAGGTTATCATTTAAATTTGACACTGTGATAACGAATTTTGAAGTTTTAACATGTTTGAGATAGAAGTAAGTTTTAGTTTCGGCACATCCGACTACTTTACCTTAAACTTTTTAAGGAAAATGACATTACCTTTAGAGACATCGATTAAAAAATTTATAGAATCGATTAAATCGAGTTGGCCATAGTATCGATTAAATCGATTAAAAAAATCGAAATCGCCCATCACTAGGCCAGAGGTGGGCCATAGTAATCTGTACTGGTTCCATCCCCTCTCTGTGGGTCTGGTAAACAGAGAGCAAGTGCCCCTCTCCTAGATTTTCAAATTTAACTACATTTTCTTTTTCCTTAGATGATTTAAAAAAAAGGAATTTTCAAGATTTAAAATATATATAGAAAAAAAGAGGAACTAAGCATTTTTTTTTCCAGGGAAGCTAGCTGCACTTCAACTCTGAACGTTTTGTGGAAAACAATTTTTAGTTCTGTTTTTCTTTTTACTATGTTTAAAGTTTAATTTTTATATGTTTAAAAATGACCTTAAACAGAGGACTCAGAAGAGCTCCACTCTAGAGTCCTGCATCGAGTTGGATTACCCACACACAACTGGCGGCAGTGCAGGAGTTTGGATGTCAGGATTCACGACCTGTATCGTTCAGGTTAGGTCCACATTTTTTCGCTGCATGTCAGGCTCACTTGTACTTGTTTTGCTGTGGGTCGGATTTAACATTCGTTGTTTCGATTTCGGGTTTGGGTTTTGACTCTTGCGAGTCGGGTTCAGGTTGACCCGATTTTCCAAAATAATGTTCAAAATATTTTATAACATGCGTAGTATCACAAATATGATGCATGTGTTTTATGTGTATCATAAACGAAATGTTGGTAATACTTATATTCTGAGAGAAGACTAATGGAATGCACCAATCCCAAAACTTTCTTCTATCTCATGCATGTTAATATTTCAAAAAGTTATTACACATGCTAATACTTTAACATTACTTCAATACTACACCAACTATGGTTTTCATTTTAAAATGCTGCTTCATTTTAATGATCAGAGTAAAAAGAGTTAATCTCGATCATATTTAATAAAATCAATATTTTTCGTTATTCTCTCGTACGTCAGCTGCTTGCGAATCGCCGGGATAGCTGGATGAGAGTTGCTGCATGAGCAGCCAGTGTACAATAAAGCTACGAAAAATCGAGAAAATTGTGCAAAAGTCGCTATCACAGTGGCCCCTTCTGGGAGAATATTCCCATTTTTAATTCAGACCAGATTCATAATAAAAACATTATATGAAGTTTGATTTAATTCTATTCATAACTTCGCACACTTTCGATGATACAATAATGAAAATGACACAAAAATCGCTGTTACAGCGCGCCGCCCCCCTTCCAGCAAAATAGCCCCAAATTCAACAGGGTCAGCTTCTGGCTATAGCCAAAAACATATATATGAAAATTGGTTCAATTCTACACGTAACTTCATACAGTTTTCGATGATACAATAACGAAAATGGCACAAGAATCGTTATTACAGCGCCCCTTCCGGCAGAGTATTTTCAAATTCATGTGAGACCGTCTGACCACAGCTAAAAATATAAATATGAAATTTGGTTTCATTCTATGCATAACTTCAAAAACTTTTCTATGATACAATGAGGACACACACACACAGACAGACAGACAGACATTTTTTAAAAACAACTTTTCCGGGTGTTCGCTGACACCCAAAGTGTGTAAATCTGCTGAAAAAATTCCGATTAAAATTTAAAAGATTTTTTCTATTACAGAAAAAAAAAAAAAAAAAAAAAAAAGGTTCTTAACTGTATTTGCAAAGAAAGAATAATATATGATCACACTTCTTTTCCGACCTAAAAGAAGAAAATTAGGGACAACCTGTGACCCAATGCAGGGCTCTATTAAATGATTTCGAGGTGTCCGCTATTCAGAGGTTTTACTTTTGAATATTGAAGAACATAGATTTGTCCATTTTTCTATATAAAAGATAAAATTGGTATTAGAGATATAATTGTAGATTACTTTTCCAACATTTAAAAAATTTATCCACACTAAAAGAAAATTATTTTCTATATTACCAAAAAAAAAAAAAAGTGGCGGCGGGGGGGGGGGGGGGGGGGGGGGGTCAAGCACAGTTTTTAAAAATTTATTTTCCGACTCAGAATTTCCACATGCGTCATTCTCGCTTAATTTAACACTATTGTTTATGTTTACTATATCATGCCTCTGTTGAAATGATATTTCAGTTAAATTGTTTAATTATCAGTAGAGCTAATTTAAAAAACAACAACAACAATAACTCATAAGTTTCAGCCAATATCCCTGCAGGTTGAAAGCAAATGCATTATACATCCCATCTACATAGTATTGAAAAGTATATAAATGATGCCAGATTTTAAAGAAACTAATTGTTGCAGTTCTCTCATTATTATAAATATTATCAGTGTATTCAAAACGGTGCTTTGCTGTCTGATGTTCCCCAATGCTTGTTTAATATAGTAGATGCAATCAGTAGTAATTTAACTACGTCACCCTTAAATTCCCAGGAAGAAAAAAATGTTACAGAAATTTTAGAAAGGAGAAAAATAATTTGCTGCCAAAAAATCCATACAGCAGCAAATTTACTAGATCCACACTATAAGGGGCAGTGTTTGTCAGGCAATGGCAATTGTAATGCTTTTGATTTCATCTCAAAATAAGAAAGAAAAATCATGCGTTAAGCATAGATTATGAAACACTTTCCAACATTAGAAAAATTATGATTTTAATCAATGATTTTTTTATAGAAAATTTAGGAATTAATTAATGATTTAAAAAAAATCAGTTGATTAAAATCATGATTTAATTACTGATTAAAATCATTTGATTAAAATCGTTGATACCCTATGGTCAACGCTAAATTAATAATTAATTGGAAGGGTAAACTTTTAAAAACTGACTTTTTTATTCTTCTTTGTAATACATTCACATAAAATGTAAACGATTAAAAGAATGTTTAATATTTTATATTTTTTAAGACAATAACTTATTTTTGGAAAACATTAGTAAAAAATAAATTTCTTCAAAATTTCCAATTTTTTTCAGAAATAAACTGTTTTTTTTTTTTTCTGCCACTTCAAAAATTTCCGGAAAATTTACATCTCTATCAATGGCACCATTTAAAGAGAAGTGACTAATGAAGGGTTAATGATATCGCTGACACATAAGGTAACAAATGTTTTTAAATTTTATTATTATTCTTTTATGTTATTGAATTATAGCCTACTAAGCATTGTAAACTTTCAAAGTAATTAAATTTCTAATTAGTGATATTAAGCACAATACACATTAAACACAATTAAGAAAAATAGAAACTTCAAGTAAATATTTTTATTAATTAGTAGCGCAAATAGCAAATCAAACAAAATATCTTTGCAGATTTCTGATATCAATAACTATTAAAAACACTTGAATCATGTAAATTTACACATGTATACATTACATAAATTTCTTTTAATAAAATACTTAGAGGGAGGGAGGGGGGGGGGTATTTATAAAGTATCAAAATCAGTTCTTCACATGCTTGAAACTCCCCTTATTAAATATTTAGCAATCACCTAAAAATGTATTAAGATGTTTTAATTTAGACATGTGAATACTTACTTTTGAAACTAAATTATTTGAAACTAGATATTCTACAAGATGTCTTCCTATAAATCCACATCCTGCAAAAAATCAAAAATAAATAAATAAAGCAAATTTCATACAAAACTACGTATATGTAGTAAGTACATCCAATAAATATATATACACTATATGGCCAAAGGTGACAGGCTACTTGCGATTTTAGACCTTTTGTTAAATATCTAGAAAACTGCATGAGGAACTGAATCCTGAAACTCCAGGTGTGTAAATAGAATAGTACAGGTCATACATTTCCGTGAGGATTTTTTCCCGAAATCCCATAGGGGATCGTCAACAAATTGAAAAAGAACGAATATCTTTTGGATAACCCTGTAAAAACTAATGTAGTAAAAGTGTTCAAACTGTAGATTATGATTAAGTGCCTTATTGTAATAAACTGTGCTCATTTTTATGAGGATAGCATATATACTCGTAGAGAAATTAAAGTTTTTATAAAAAGAGTCCCAAATTTTGCCAAGTTTTTTGCTTATAATTTGTAGAGTTCTTAATATAAAAAAATGTTCTTTTCAGAAAATATGACAAACAACACTGTACACAATACCCTGCAATCAGAATTAAAAAAATAAAAATTGTATGAAAAATGAGCATGTTTACTAAATAATGATTCACTGCACATGCCCAAATGCAATAAAAATATAATTTGCATAATGTGTTAGCTAAATGAAAAAGCCTCAAAATTCGTTATTCCAAAAAGGAAGCAAAAAGATGAGGGGTTGTATCCAAATACAGCAGTGCATGGAATATTGTGTATGCTATATTGGCACTAATCAATGGATATATGGATACAGCCCCTCATCTTTTTGCTTCATTTTGGGAACAACGGATTTTGAGCTTATTCTATCAACTATAATTTTCAGAATTTTCAAGCTATGTTTTTGAGACTTTTACAAAAGTTGCTTGCTCTATAGATTTAGCTAACACATTAGTATACAGATTATATTTTGATTGCTTTCGGGCATGCGCAATGAAACATTATTTAGTAAACTTGCTCATTTTTCATACAATTTTTACTATATTTTAATTCTAATTGCACGGTATTGTGTACTATGTGGTTTGTCATATTTTTTGAAAAGAACTTTTTTAATATTAAGAACCTGCAAATTATAGGCAAAAAACTTGGCAAAATTTGGGATTGTTTTTATGAAAATCTGAATTTCTCTTCGAGTATACACGCTATCCTCATAAAAATGAACACAAATTATTACAATGAGCCATTTAATCATAATCTACAGTTTGAACGCTTTTGCTACATTAGTTTTGACAGGGTTAACCAAAAGATATGTTCTTTTTCAATTTGTTGACGGTCCACTATGGGGTTTCGGAAAAAAATCTTTGCGGAAATATATGGCCTATACTATACTGTTTACACACCTGAAGTTTCAGGTTAATTCCTCATGTATTTTTCTAGGTATTTAACAAAACGTCTAAAATCGCAAGTGGCCGGTCACCTTTGGCCATATAGTATATATATCAATATAGTGCATGTCAAAAGTATATGGGCAGGCGTTTTTTTGAAGTAACAGTTCAAAAAAGGAAGCCATGATCACGAAAAAAATTATAAGCATATGAAATTCTAACAGAAGTTTATGGCAACAAAGAAATACAGTATAGGTTTTACAGAATTTTTGTAAAAAAATCAAAATCAAAATACGGTATATAAAAATATAAAATAAAAATATATGGACTTTTCGAGTTTTTTGCATTATTCAAATTTTGGATCCATTCTTTAGAATTATCTTGAAAACCGTATAAAGTAAGCTTCAAACTAGTGTTTGGAGAATGTGTGGCTGTAAAGAGAACCAATTATGCTCTACGTTTTGCTTTAATTCCTGAGTAGTAGAAAACTGACGACCATGAGCATATACATGTCGTGCAAGTACTCCCCAAAGGTTATCAATTAGATTGAGGCAGGGGTGCAGAAAATGTTTCGACTCCTAACATTTCCCCCAATCCACATGACAATTTCCCCAAAATTTTACGGTATGAGATAGGTAAATGCTGTATTATTGTAGGTACAGAAAATTTATTTTTCCAATATTTCTCAACTTATGCGCGAGTATATATAGCAGGGGTGATTTTGAGTGAAAAAAAAAATTCTGAAATTCACAGCAAATTTTCTGAAAGGTTACAGCAGAGTAGGGGAAGAGCAGGGTAATCCACTCCCAGCACTATGGTTTTTTCCGCGGCCCTTTGACGAAATTCGTGTTTTTTCGCGATCTTTTGACGTAATTTGCGTTTTTCGCAATCTTTTGACTTTTACGGTTACTTTGCCTTCCTTTTGACGAAATTCGCGCTTATTTCGTACTCTTTTGACGAAATTTGCGGTTGTTTTGCGATCTTTTGTCAAAATTTGTGGGTTTTTTTCGCGATCTTTTGACGAAATGTGCGTTTATTTCGCCTTCCTTTTGACGAAATACACGGTTATTTCGCCCCTTTTGATGAAATAGGCGTTTGTTTCGCGATCATTTGACGAAATTTCAGAAGCTTTTTGCGTTCCTTTGATGAAAATCGCGGTTATTTCGCCCCTTTAAGCAAAATTCGCGTTTTTTTTGCGATCTTTTGACGAAATTTGCGGTTGTTTCGCGATCTTTTGTCAAAATTTGCGGTTCTTTACCGATCTTTTGTCAAAATATGCGGTTTTTTCGCGATCTTTTGACGAAATATGCGTTTATTTCGCGATCTTTTGATGAAATACGCCTTTATTTCGCGATCTTTTGACGAAATGTGCGTTTATTTCGCATTCCTTTTGAGGAAATTCGCGGTTATTTCGTCCCTTTTGATGAAATACGCGGTTGTTTCGCGATCTTTTGACAAAATTTGCGGTTGTTTCGCGATCATTTGATGAAAGTCGTGGTTATTTCGCCCCTTTAGACGAAATTCGCGATCTTTTGACGAAATTTGCGGTTGTTTCGCGATCATTTGAGGTAATTTGAGAGTTTTCTTCGCGTTCCTTTGATGAAAATCGTGGTTATTTCGCCCCTTTAGACGAAATTCGCGGTTGTTTCGCGATCTTTTGTGAAACTTTGCGGTTCTTTTGCGATCTTTTGTCAAAATATGCGGTTCTTTCACGATCTTTTGACTAAATTGCGGTTATTTTGCGATCTTGTGACAAAATTCACGTTTTTTCGTAATTCTTGGACAAAATTCGCGGTATTTTTATGTCCAAATTTTCAGATTGATGAACGATTTTTTTAATATTTTCGGAACCAAATGCCTTAATTTTTCGGAAAATTCAGAACAGAATCACTCCTGATATACGGTACATATTATTCCAAGATCGATTTTGTGAAGGTCACCATACGGATCTTTTTATTTGTAGTGAAATTTTTCTATCTCAGGGAATTGTGGAATTTGTTGTTAAAATCGAAATCAATTGTATATGTTTCTGCAAAATTTCCCCCGATCCTAGATCGCCGGATCGGACATATTCTGCACCCCTGGATTGAGGTCTGGGCTGATAGCTGGCCAGTCAATAACAGTCACTTGATTCTGCGTAAATCAAGCTGTTGTTGAATGACGGATGTGAGTTGACGCATTGTCCTCTTGGAATTTTCAGTTATTCCTTTCAAAAATGTTTCCAAATGGAAGTAGATTGCTTTTAAGGTCTTTTTAATAATCCCCAGAGAACTGCTGACCATGAAGAGAAGCAATATCCGTTTTTCCATTGAAACAAATCGCGCCCCAGACCATGAGAGAATCCCCTGCTTGTTGTCGACTAAAGAACCCACGAGATTTTCGTCACAGATCATGCCGATGGTATGCCCGGCCATTAGGGCCATCCAAATTGCTTTTATTTTCGTCATTGAAGAAACAACAATTCATCTTCCCAAGGCGTGTGTTTTTTAGTTCAAAGAACGCGTGCATTTCTATAGTGTACTTTCAGCATTGATTCCGCGCACATTCTGCTATATTTATGAATTTTGCTTGCTACACGCAAGCAAAATGAAACGGTGAACACTAGATCTCGTAATAGGAAACGCTAAATTCTTCAAAATTTCACGAACAAACTTCTTTTGGGCTGAAACTACTCGAAAAATCTCTCTGTCTTGTCGCAGAGTTCCTTTTATTGGTCGACCTGAACGTTGTTTTGCAATCGCATTGTCAATTTTTGATAAAATTTTATAAATTCCGGATCTGTTACTCTTTATTTGTTTAGCAATATCAGAAATTTTAACATTTGAGTCTTTAAACGCCAAATTTTAGCTATATCAGCAGCAGAGAATTGAACGTTGCGAGGCATTTTCCCACTGTTCGATAATTGAAGAATGATCAGTGATTTTATATTTAGCAGTGGGTACTTCACATGTGCAGAACGCAGAAAATGCAAATTTTTTTGATACGGTGGAAATAAAAGCAATTTTCTTCATTGTCCATATATTTTTGGGACAGCTTATTTTGAATTTTATTTTTTTACAAAAACTCTGTAAAACCTATACAGTATTTCGTTATTGTAACAAACATATATTATGATTAAATACGCTTATTATTTTTTTCGTGATTATGGCTTCATATTTTGAGCTGCTATTTCAAAAAATCGCATGTCCATATACTTATGAGACGCACTGTAGAACACAAGACTACACAAAAACCTTTCATAGAGATTTTATTTTAATAATTCTACTTTTTAAAACAGTATCAGATGGATAATATATAGGATTTTTATAAACAGCTTTTAACAGAAATATAAAGGATCAGGAAATAAGTTCAATGTATAATTTATGTATAAAGGGTGCCTCAAAAGATTAAAACACACTTAATTTTTATTTGTTGCAAACACGTAGGCAATGCAAATTGAACAAGTGTTTTTTTAAGAGGAAGGAATTAAAATTATGTCACTGAAATAAGTCTTGCCATTAATTTTCAAGAAGTTACACATTTAAAATTTTTATAAGGTCCTTTGGTCTTTTAAATTCTGTTCCGAAGATTTTTCTTATGTTCTGACAAGTAAATATAACATTAAAAATTCCACTCTCCTTCAATCAAAACACACCGAATATGATACTCTTTATGAAATTACGGCGCTTTTCTAGACTAAAAAACAGTATTAACGTTTTTAGTGATAGTGAGGGAAAGGCCCAAAATTTCATAACATTCAAAGTATCATAACGCATCGTGTTTTGGTCATAGAAGAATGGGATTTTTAATATTGCACTTTTTAAAGTATGGAGAAAAAATTTCTAAACATAAGTTATAGGACTCAAGGATCGTATAAAAATTTAAAACATGTAACTCTTTGAAAATTAATGGCAGAACTATTTCATCAAATTTATCCCCACTCCTACCTAATTTTGAAAAATTTGCAATTTACCTTGCCTGTATATCAACAACAGTTAAAACATTAAAGCAAGTTTCAATCTTTTTGGGACATCCTGTATATTATTGTCTAGGATAAGTAAATACATAAATTTATATATATATATATAAAAACTTTAAATACATTAGAAAGCCAACAAATCAAATTTTCAACAAGCATAATAAAAATTCAACATACTTAACTATGATTAACAAAAATCACAATTCATTATTTAAACATAAAAATAACTTTTTGTGGCATGATTTTTTATATTTCCATTACATTTTTGTTGTTTTAGAGTAATTCTACAGGTTTATTTTTGGACTTTGAAATGTCCAATACAAAACCCTATTTTTTTTTCGATTCGATTTGTCACGAGTAAATAAATTTGCATTTTTATCCGGGAGGGAACTTTGAGGGTCAGGGAGGGGGCATTAAGGCTCTTAGGAAGGGGGGGGGCTTAATTTGCACTTCTAAATTAATAGTAAGCATAATATACCAAATCATCAGGTGTATGCGGCCAGATAATGCGATACTCTGGAGGCATGTCCCCATTGGGCCAACCCTGTATTAATTACTGAGCTTTAAGTTTAGTTTTTATAAAAACAAAACTAGAGAACAGAAATTCTACTTTTTCAGAATTTAGTGTCGCCCCCGGCATTTCCATTACTTCATTTTCTTCTGATGGACTGATGGCTTTTATTATTATGAAACAGCCATTATAAATGAAGTAAAAAAAAATATATATATAGCCATTCCCCCCCCCCCCTCCCCCCATTCTGATCAGAAAATCAGAGTACTAACTTTTTACGGCTGCTCTTTCATCTTCACCTAACACTTCATTTATAATGGCTGTTTCATAATAATAGAAGCCACCAGTCCAGCGGGACTCTACTGCAGTACAAAACATATTTCAATTTTAAGACTTAAAGCACAGGTTTTATTTTATCTAAAATGACGTCATTCGCTTCCGCTTAAGAATTCCACATTTACGATCTACTCTTAAGCATCTACAGCAAAGCATGCATAGTACATCACTATCGCGAAATAATGCACAAATGCAGCAAAAAGATGCCGTCATTCAAGAAAATCGACAAAAAACGGCTATCTAATGATTCATAGATACTTAAAATTAAATATAGTTTATAATAGCTCCATTGTTTTAACAGAAATCATTCGTTTACATTTTTTTCAAAATAGCACGTATTTTAACCCTTTGCACTCGAGGGCTCCGGAGCGGAGATATTTAAAATTTGTCTTCAAACTCGAGGGCTCCGCTACGGAGACAATGCAGATAATTTTGTGATTGTCTAGAAAAGCCAAGATTACATATTAGCAATTGCTTCGAGAGGTATCACACTTTGGATGATTATAAAATGTAATAATTTTATAATTTTTTTTTTTATGTATCATAACATTTGTATTCATAAAGAATTTAAAAAATAATAAAATATAACTAAAATCGCTTCGAGTTGCTGGTAATACGAATGAAAAAAAACTTCGAATGCAAAGGGTTAATTACATTTTCTTTTGGTTGTTATGAGAGAATGGCAACAACAATATATAATTACTATTTTAGAACTATTTTTCCTTTACTTTTTTTTTTGGTACAGAAATGGAGTACTTCCGTTGCCAATATTAAGCAATTAGATCTAAAAACTACAAAAAAAAAAAAAAAAAACTACAAAAAAAAAATATAATAATAATATTTCAAAAATAAATGGAGATACAGTTTTCAAACAAAATGCATTTAAAAGAACTTTTTTTTTTTCCAATACGACAACGACGGTATAAAAATCGAAAATTTGCGATGCTTAAAAGTTTTAAAAATTGCTATAGAGTACTTAATCGTACTGTTTTGCTTTACGGCTGGCTTCTGTAAGGTAACGTTATTTTTTGGAATACACAAAATAAGCTGGGAGAAAGAAATAGCATACTGTACCGGGGGCTAATAATGAAATACAGATGAGTTATTCTCTGTCTGTGCCTATTTAATCGACATTTTTCTAACCTTAATTCGCTCAATATGCAATAATATATATTTCATTTAACGTGCCATTCATTCCATGTCACGTGTGGAATAGCTTTTCTACATATTACTGCTTTTTAGGTGCATTTGTAGTTATATAAATACATAGCATCTATAGTCGTCGTCTGCTCTGTCCGTCCGTATATAACAGCTCAAAAACTACCCAAACGAATGGTTTGAAATTTAATTCATATAATCGTTGCATAATTTTGTCGAGTCATTTCAAATTTTATGAAAATCGAATCAAAACTTTAAAAGGTATTAATAAAAGTTTTCGTCATTCAATTAAATCCTATCATATGTAGCCCCACCAGTGGCTGAGAGGTCCTGCTCTCGAATCTGGTAGACGGGAGGTGCTGGGTTCGATCCCAATCGCGCCCGTCGGCCTAATCGTTCGGAGTTTTCGTGGTTTTCTTCGAACCTTGGATTTCCAAGCGTTAATACGGGTTAGGTTCCCTTAGAAAGACCACCATGAAGGGCACTCCCCCCTGGGCCTATATCCCTCGTGCAGATAATTGGCCGTCATAAATACAACCAACCTATCATACGTAATTAATTCAACGATATCCCATGACAGGTAATGATTATAGGTTACCATGGTGATGACGTCCTATTATTTCCATATTACTGAATTTAATCTATCTATCTATATTATAAAGGACGAACATATCTGTGCGTAATGCATACGTCATTTTGCATTATAAAGGACGAACATATCTGTGCGTAACGCATACGTCATTTTGCGAATGGCAACACTTTGAATTTTGAAGTAAAATTTTGGTTTTGGAATTTTCTCTACTGAAAATTTTTAAACTTCTAAACATCACGCATTTTAAATTTTTACACCGTCGTATAAGGGAAAAAATGCTCTTTTAAATGCAATTTGTTTCAAAGCTGTATCTCAATTTATTTTTGAGATATTAATTTTTTTGTAGTTTTTAATACCATTTTTATAATCGTGGCAACAAAACTACCCCATTTCTATTGAAAGTAAACGGAAAATAGTCGAAAATACGAGTTACTGTATCTTTTTGTTGCCATTTTCTCATAAAACCTGAAAAAAAGTTGAAATTAAAATATGGGCTATGTCAAGAATATTGCCTTTTATTCCGTGATAATGACGTCATATACATATTTTTCTATAGACGAAGTTTAAGACGGGATTGTAAAAGTGGATTGCTTTAGCGTAAGCAAATGACGTCATTTTATAAAAAAGCGTGTATTTTAATTCTTAAACCTGAATTACGTTTTGTAGAAGTGTGTCATTTTCACAGCCCAGTTGCTTTGAAATTCTTCAGAGGTGAAAATGCTTCACTTTTGAAAATAATGTAATCGAAATTACACATTGATAAAACGCAATGTTTTACAAAAATTTAGAGTGTCTTTATAAAAGAGAGGTGAAATGCAAATAATAGCGATTTATATTAGAGAAATTGATGATGCTCGCCTGGATGGATTTGCTTCGCCAAGTTAGACAAGCAAACAAATAATTCGAGGTTTAAAATAATATCATGTTCCTGAATTTTTTGTCCAAAATTATCTCGAACAATAAAATTTTTGCTATTCTTTAGGACATTCTACTATAATTTTATCAAAATGACATAATTTGCTTAATTTAATTTTTCCTAATTTTATATAATCTGTATATTTAAAACACAAGTGTGTTTTTAGTTATCTGTCTTGATCTTTCTGCTGAACCAGTTTTACTAATATATATATATTTTTTAACTGAAAGCTGTTCATTTTTAGATGTGATCGCACTATCTGTTTTTATTTAAATATCCCCACTTTCATATTTTAATTTTAAAAACATTTTATGAAATTTCTTCAAAATGGTGAAAATTAGATAGCTTTCATTTTTGCAGACAAGAGAGAAATAATGAGATATTTTTATCTTTATTCATGCCATTTTCTGATAAAAATACAAAATTGTTGTATAGGGTTTAGTGGCGCAAAATCCCACAGGAGCATAATATCATATTAGGGGCATAATAACGGAAAATGACATACTGCTTTTGAAAACACGCATTTTTCCTCATAAATTTTCTATATTGTATTTCCTTCTGCGTGTGTACTGATACTAAGTTTCAGACACTAGACGAAATGCTTATTTAAGTGAAAATTAAGTCATATTTAAAAGAAAACTATCATTTTCTTAGATAAAACTAAACATTATAACACAAATGCGTCTAAAAAACATAAATTACGGAAATTTTTACTCTCTGGAATTGAGATTAGAATCTCAAGTAAAGAGTGCGTCTGTTTACATAAAAGATTTTGCTGACAATCGTGACTTCAAGTTTTGAAATAAAATGATTTTAAAATGATCAAACAAAATACAATTTTTTTGAAAATGATGAATATGGATATGAGAAGTGCATATGCAAATTTTTAGAAGGTGAAAATTGCTTTTTTTCATTCCGGGATACCAAGCATAAGCGCTTCAATTGATAACCACATTCTAATAACTGATCTTTATTATATTTTACTGATTAAGTATCTATTTATATTATAAAGAACAAACGTATCTGTGCGTAACGCTGACGTCATTTTGTGAATGGCAACACTTCACGATCAAATTTCGATCTTGAAATTTTCGCTACTGCAATTTTTTAATCTTCTGACCGTCGTACATTTTCAATTTTTGTCGCATAAAGAAAAAATTTACTTTCAAATGCAATTTGTTTTAAAAGTGTATCTTAATTGAATGATTTATTATGTTTTCTAAAATAATTTTTAAGCATGATTTTTTAAAAGTTTATCTTATCACGTGCCGGTTTCAATACATAATAATAATAAACATTTAGCACATCAAGCAACAAACATTGTTCAGCATTTGGCTTCTGACTATTTTTGCATAACGGACATTAATACTTCTTTTATAAACAAATAAAAGAATAAAATTAAAAAAAAACACCAATCCAATATATTTGTGAAAGACAAATTAACGAAATTTAGGGATGCACCGGATATTGATTTTGCCGGATATCCGAAGCTCCTTCGTCTGCCGGATTCGGATATCCGGCCCTAGATATGTTTTTAAGTTATATATTGAATTATTTCTCTATATAATGTCATTTCAAAACAATAAATTACAAACATGTTTCACACATCATTGAAACATTTTAAATGTATTGAAATATAATTTACAAAAACTATATCTCTTTGAATATCATGGCTTGAATTCAAGTTTTCCCAAGAGGGGAGTTTCGTACCCAAAATTTATAAATGCAGGGGAGTTGAACTGTTAGAAAGGGAAAAAAAATCTTTACACCCCGTTATTTTTTATGTGCTACTTAAAGAATTACATTTATACAGACATGATAAAATACCATTGAAACAATTTAAACTAACAACTCAAGATAATTATTCAAAATTTTTATTTTATTAAAACAAAGGAACAGAATCAATCTTTATATATACCATATCTATTTTTCAATTTTCACCCAATGTTATGGGCAATTAACAATCGGGTTGCTAAATGAATTTCTTAATTTAGATTTT
The DNA here is from genome assembly GCA_963932465.1 of Maratus speciosus. Lineage (NCBI taxonomy): Eukaryota > Metazoa > Arthropoda > Arachnida > Araneae > Salticidae > Maratus > Maratus speciosus. Next base: position 222,399,825 of record OZ010790.1, on the reverse strand, counting down.
ATTCCATTTTGCATACTTTAGCCTCTTTCAGAAGTTACACTTTTGTTATTTTTGTTTTATTTTTAGTTGCAACATATAAATCGACAATGAAACCATTTTCGAATCCATATTTATTTTCCGTTAGTATTCCAGTCGATCCATATACAAAGAAACAATGAATTAAATTTAAATCTAAATACAATTTTCGACCGTAAACATGTAAATAAAAGCTCTAAAGTCCATTTAGACAATTAAATGTGTCGATATGACCAGATCCTACAACATTATATAAATCACGTTTAATACGCGACTTTTGTCCACTCCCTTGAAACGCGTCTTAACCGGGTTCCACTGTATAGTCAAAACTGTAATCACTGGTATTTTCGTTAATTGAACTATGTTCTACGCATTGGAATCTACGCTATGAAATCCATATCCAAAGTTTGAAAAGGGAATAGTCAATTGATTTCTTCTATTACACGAGAAAAGGTTGATTTCAAAAAGTCATGTCCTAATTTCTGTTAATTGCGAGAAACAACTAGTTTGTTGTTTCTAATTATGTTTTTTTTTAAGTTCATCAAAGTTTTTTTTTTTTTCATGTGCATCACAAGTGTAATCTCATTTTGTTTAGTGTTGACTATTGGCCAATTTGATAGAGCTTAGTCTCCAGTGGCCGTTGCTGCCCTTTTAGTTATTTCCTATTTTGGGCAGACAGGTAAAACATCGCAAAATACGTAAAACGGTCATAGAAAAAACATTGCTGATTTCGTCAATCATGGTGAAAATAAATAAAATAATTTGCCGATTGGTTGCGAGAAAAAAACTGAAGTTCATGGGAAATCGACAGTGGGAAAATATCACAAAATTCGTCAATCGATCATGGAAAACTATCGTGAAATTTACCAGTCCGTCACGAGCAAATACTGTGAAATTCCTCAGCTGGTCGCAGAAAAGAAATGCAAAAATTTTCAATCGGATGCAGAAAAACAATCGTTACTTTCATCAATATGTCACAAGAACAAACAGGGAAATTTGCCAATCGGTCACAGAATAAAATTTCTAAATTTGTCAATTGATTGCGAAAAAAAATTTATGAAATTCACCAATCTGTCTCCAGAAAAAAATCAAGAAATTCGTACAGTCGGTCGCGGAGAAAAATCGCAAAATTTTTTTGTCAGATGCAGAAAAACAAACATGAATTTTGTCAATTTGTTGCAAGAAGAAACTGTGAAATCTGCCAATTGATAGTGGAAAATATCACAAAGTTTGTCAGCCGGTCCTGAGACTTCATCATCGTTTTACAAAGAAACATTTTCGGAAAATGATTTTTTTGGAAACAGGAGTCTCCCGCCCCTAATATTCTTTAGGGCACGAATCCTACCATCCCATCTCGAAATTCAAGACATGTATCTGCCATTCAAGCCATGTAATGTATATTAATAATGTTGTATAAAAAATGTTATTTAAACATTAAAATATTCTGTTTATTTGTACAATGAAATGCTGATAATTGCTACTGGATTTGGATATGGGATTGAGTATATTGATAATTGCTAATAATTAATTTGTACAATGAAATGCTGATAATTTGTGTAACAAATTTTAACCAATTAAATATGCCTATAATTGTAGGGTATTTTCACAAAGAAATACATACATTCTTTTTATAATTTAAACATAAAATATCTACTAATATGCCCATGATTAAAGAGTGATTTTCTCCAAATAAAGGTTTAGTTGATGCCTTTTTTCTGTTTTAATTATTTAATAGTGTTTTGCTTTGAATCACATTTAGTTTTATTTTAAGTTAAATTACTGTGATATTTATAAGTAAAAAGAAAATTACTTTTAATTTTAAATATTTTATTTATAATGAAGTTACAAACAGACTCGCATAAAACCAAACACTTTCTGCGCACATAAATATTGGGTCAAAAACTTTCTGCAAATTTAATGTTTAATAAAATGACGTGTTATATTACTTTGACTGTATGAATTTATAATAGTATTTAAAAAATAATTACCGTTTAATTTAAAAATGAATTAATATTAATTACAGAATAATTATGTTGGCTAAAAAAAATAATAAAACTAAAAATCCATGATATGAAGGGGTGAATTCTTATCAGTTATTTTGTCAATGCATTTAGAAACAGCCCAATCCTTAATATTGTGACCTCTTCTCACAAAATGCAATAATGGACATTGCTTCTGAATCAACGGAATCACATTTTGTAAGGAGAGGTCCATTCTTAGGTATCATCATTAAAGAGACCGATGAGTTTTTATTGTAGCCCTTTGACGAAATTCTCATTTTTTTCCGCGATCATTTGGCGGAATTTCCGTTTTTCCGCGATATTTTGACGACATTTGCATTTTTTGACAAAATTCGCGTTTTTTTAGAGATCCTTTGACAAAATGCGCTTTTTTTCTCCTATCCTTAGACGAAATTTGCATTTTTTTGCGATCTTTTGACGCAATTCAAGCTTTTTTCACGCTTTTTGACGAAATTCGTAATCCTTTGATGAAATTAGTTTTTTCCGCGGTTCTTTGCTGAAATTTTCATTTTTTTCATGATCTTTTGACAAAATTCGTGCTTTTTCCGCTATGCTTTTACGAAATTAGTTTTTTTCCTGCGCTTTTACACAAAATTTGCTTTTTTCTGCGATTATTTGATGAAATTCGCTTTTTTTTCGCAATCCTTTGACGATATTCGTGTTTTTTCTGTGGCCTTTTGAGAAAATTCATTTTTTTTTCGCGATCTCTTGACTAAATGCGTGCTTTTTCCGCGGCCCTTTTACCAAATTTGTGTTTCTTTCGCGATCCTTTAACGAAATTAGTTTTTTCCCGCGATTCTTTTATGAAATTTGCGGGATTTTTTTCACGATCCTTTGACAAAATTCGCGTTTTTCCGCTATGTTTTACGAAATTCATTTTTTTCCTGCACTTCTTTGACGTAATTTGTGTTTTTTCTGCTATTCTTTGACAAGAAATTTTTTTTTGTCCACGATTATTCTTTAAAGAAATTAGCGTTTTTCCGCAGTCCTTTAACGAAATTTTCATTTTTTCCGTGATGCTTTGACAAAATTGGGTATTTTTTCTACGAACGATTGGCGGAATTGGTTTATTTTCGGCGATCATTTGTTGAAATCCGCAATATATTACAGTGATTATTTTTGTGTCTGAATTTTCGGACTGATGGGCGATTTTTTTTTAATTTTCGGAACCGAATGCCTTAAATTTTCGGAAAATTCGGAACAGAATCACCCCTATCAAACAATAAATAAATCGTACTTAAAATTGGAGAACATTTTTAATTTTTCGGTATTTAAAAAAAAATACAAGAACAAAAACTACTTTTCTTTTCTAAGAAATTTTCCGCAAAGTTCCGAATTTTGCGGAAAATTTTCCGCGCACGGCGTGCGGGAGTGCGTCTATATTATACAACTCTGGTTACAAATATAACTAATTGGATGTGCCAATCCCAAAACTTTCTTCTATCTCATACGTCTTAATATTTCTAAAAGTAATTTTAAATGTTAATACAGTAGACTCCCTCAAATCCGCACAGCTCGGGACCAGAGGTTGTGCGGATTTTAGAATTTTGCGGATTTCTGGTCATTGATTTGTTTACATTCTTGAAACATTAATTTAATTAGTAAATAAGCAAGGGAAATTATAATGAATGCTTACAATAAAGTGAAACATTAAAATAAGTAAAATATTAAAATAATTTATTAGTTTAAAGTAAGTAATTATTAAAGTATTATGTAAAATAAAAATTTAGAAAAATATTAAATTATTACTGATGAAATCGATTCAATTCGATTCAAAAAATCCTATGCTACCATCTAGTGGTAAGGCGATCTTAGGATCGATACGTCATTATTCGTTCTTAGCACTACGTGGACCACAGATTATTATTTTATTATTAATGTAAATTTATTTAGTTATAAATCAGTTGTAACAGCGGAAATAAAATGATTAACGAAAAATTTAGTAAAAAAAACATTGCGGCAGTCTCTGATTTCGGCGACATCGTGAATCTGGTTTCTGCAACTTAACTGTAAATTTCATTGTTTACATCTGAAAAAAATACGCGGATTTTAGGCGTTCGCGGATTTAAGGGAGTCTACTGTACTTCGATATTATTAGTTCAATATTATATCAACTTTGATTTTGATCTAAGATTTCTGCTCGTCAATTAATCAAAATAAGAATAAGTTAATCTCAATCATGATATTTATTAAAATCAATAATTTTTTTCGTTATTCTGTTGTACATCAGCTGATTGTGAATAGACAGCTTAGCAGGATGCGAAGTTCCCATGACTTCACGAGCCACCAATATACAGTACAGAAACTGCAAAAAATTGAGAAAATTTTACAAAAAAACGCTGTCACAGTGACACCTTCTGGCGGAATATTTCCAAATTCAAGGAAAAACTGATGGCCATAGCCAAAAATATACACAAAAAATTGGTTCAATTCTATGCTTAGTTTCATACACTTTTCGATGGTAAAATAATGGAAATAACACAAAAATCATTATTATAGCGCTCTCTTCCAGCAGACTATTTTCAAATTCAAGGAGGACCAGTTGGCCATAGCCAAAAACATACCCCTAAAAATTGGTTCAATTCTATGCATAACTTCATACAATTTTCGATGGTACATACAAGAATGAAAATGGCACAAAAATCACTGTTACAGCGCACCCTTCTGGTGGAATATTTCTAATTTAAAGGAGAACCTGCTGGATATAGTCAAAAACATACACAAAAAATTTTGTTCGATTATATGGATAACTTATTACATATTTAACAGACACTTTTCGACAGTACAATAATGAAAATGGCACAAAAATCGCAATTACAGCAGCACTCCTTTCTGACAGAATACTTCCATATTGAAGAAGGACCTGCTGGCCACAGCCAAAAACATACACAAAAATTTGGTTCAATTCTACGCATAACTTCATACACTTTTTGATGGCACAAAAATCACGATTACAGCGCCCCCTTCCAGTGGAATGTTCCAATATTGAAGAAGGGCCAGCTGGCTATAGCCAAAAATATTCACAAAAAATTTGGTTCAATTCTATGCATAACTTCATACACTTTTTGATGGTATGATGACAGACAAACAGACATTTTGTATAAGCATGTTTTGGGATCTCTGACCCCTAAAACGCCTAAGCCCACCGAAAACCAGAAATCGAAAAAAATCTCAGTTACAATACTTTCTTCTATTGAAGATAGAAGAAAGTAAAAATAGGCCTGTTTAATTGTTAAACTTAAAAGAGAGAAAGAAAATTAATAAAGTCATACTTTAATAAACAACTTCAGATTTTGTTTCACATTCTGAAAGTAAAGGTACATATTTCTAAAAGATGTAAACATAAATTCTTAAATTTATTATAGAGAGTTCAAATACCAATGTTAGGAAAGCTGGTAATTCTTTAAACTTTTGGGAATTACCTTTTACTCATAAATAGTGGACTTACTTTCATATTTTGCATTATAAACAAAAGTCGTTCGGCATTGTTTGGGTCAAACGATTTCTCTTATCCTTATATATTTGCTTTGTTACGCATTGCCGGATATCCGGCAGAAAAGTCGGATATCCGGTGATTGTGATTCGGATATCCGACGGTATTTCGGATATTGAAAAATCAGCCGGATGTGCCGGATATCGGATATTTGCCGGATATCCGTTGCATCCCTAGAAATTAACACTTCTTTTATAAAAAAATAAAAGAATAATATTGAAAAAACACAAATCTAACATATTTGTAATCGTACAATTTAAATTTTTAGATCACCAAATAGGATTTTTAACCATTTGGAAAAATGGTTATTGTTCTCGTCAGGATAGGAAATCAAAAGCATATCTGAAGGTTTTCATTGGTTTAATCTGCAATTTATTCGTTTCTGATTGGTCTATACAGTAATCTGTATTTCCCTTTAATTTCAACAACGATGGATACTTTCTGTTGCCACTATGACAAAAAAGTAATAAAAACTACAAAAAAAATTAATAACTCAGAAACAAATTGAGATATAGCTTTCAAACAAATTGCATTTAAAAGTACATTTTTTTTCTCTATCCGACGGTGTAAAAAGTAATATTGTCGGATGTTTAGAAGTTTAAGAATGAAATTTCATTTAAAACTGGCCGTCAAATTTCTTGGAAATCTGACGATGGAAAAGCCTTTTCCCGAACAGCCAATGAAATGCTTGGATATTTGCGTAAGTTTCAGGTGGATAATACTTAAGTTTCATGAAATCTGACGGGTCGCAGGCGATATTTTTGGCTTGCAATTTTTACGTGTAATAACACTATTAATGTTTAATTCATGGCGTACATAATGTATGATCAACTCCGTGCGATTTTTTATGTCTTAAATTTTAGTCTTAAAAAAAATCGTTTTCCAAATGGTCGTTGTAATTTGATAAATTGCTGAAATATTTTTCAATTTATCTATATAGCGCGCAGCTTGATTACGAAAGATTAATCCGTTTGCCTTTAAAACAAAATAAAGAATTCGTCATTTTCTTACGGCTAATATCCATTAAAAAAAACTTCCGTATGAATAAATAAATAAAATAATATAAATAAAATACAAATTTAACAGACATGTGCAAGCTGTGATTATCAGAATATAAAAGGATGCAAAAAAAAGTAGCAAAATCTTGGTCAAATAACTCTTAGCATGCGGCTAATAAGAAAATATCGCTTTTGATAAATTTCTAAAATTTATTTGATTGTATAATTCTAATTTTTATATGAAAAATGCTTTTTTAATGTAAGTGGGTAATCTAAAAAAAAAAATATTGCATATAAAAAAAAATATATATATTAGTTTTCAATTTTAAAAAATGTTTTCACCTATATTCTTTAACCCGGGAAGCCCGGGTACGTTCCCCTAGTATATATAAAAGAAAGTCTGAATTTTGTATTAATCAACGCGCAGCCCAAACTACTGAACCTAAAATCTTGAAAATTGGAATAAAAATACTTCTTATGACATGACATAGAGTGCCGCTAGGAAAAGATTTACTAAAATTCCACCCCCCTAAGGGGTTGGAGGTTAAAAAGAAAACGAACTTTAAAAAAAATTCAGATTTTATGGTTATTTTTCAACTGATAACATATTTAAGTGTATTTTTAGATGCTGAATCGAATGGTACTAACTAAATTCTTTTAAGTTCAATAGTTCGTGAGATATTTTATATTTTTTCTAATTTGGCACCAAAACCTCAAATTTTCGAATGATAATTTCTAAAAAGACATCCGTTACTGTTACTATAGCAACGGAAAAATTTAAATTGAGTAATTTTGTTAATCAATTCTTTTGGTTAAATAATAAAAACAGATACATGAGTTAGAAAAAAATTACAAACGCCTCGAAAACTAAAATTTAAAAAAATTGGTTAATATTGCAGTTAATTGGTTTTTTGCTATAACAACAGCATGCCAAAATGCGTGCTATTGCGCCATTTATTTCAACCCTAAACCTTCAAAGGATTTTTATTGCAAACCGTACCAAACATTAAGATTTGCTATTTATTGAACGTGAATATTTTTTAGTAGTATTATTTAATCGTAGCATCGCAAAATATCTTAATTTGTTATTTTTCTAACAGAAAATATTTATTATTAATTTTTAACTTAAATTTATTTTTGACATTGACATGGAATTTACCATTTGGCAGTTACATGATGGACGAGGATGGTGTAATAAAATTATTTCAGAACTTAGGAATTATACATCTCTATAATAATAGCCTAAGTCATGTGACTGTCATCAATAGTTCCGGGTTGACCGCTTCACTTTTTATAGGCCAAACAGCCAATTTGGTAATTTAATGTTAGCCGGGCGCAGGTGATAAGTCGCCAAATATTGTTCCATTGCCATCATATCATCTATATAATAAAAGCCGAAGTCATGTGACTCATCAATAGTTCCGGGCTGACCGCTTCACTTTTTACATGCCAAGCGACCATTTTGCTACTTTTAATTGAGCTGGACGCAGATGATTAAATCGCCAAATAGGGTTCCTTCGCCATCATTTCATTTAAAATACATAACTTACATTTACCTCATTTAAAATACAATAAAGAAATAAACAGGGGCGCCATTTCAGAACTTTCTTGGGGGTGGGGGGCAAACATTTTTTGAGGGATGCTATATAGCTAAGGGTAGGATCCAGGGGGTCTCCCCCCCCTCCGTCTGAGAAACGTTTACTGACTTATGCTTACAATAACAGTAAAAACTTCGAATACGGAAACTCAGAACCAATGAAATATTTCGTTTTAGACAGGTTTCCGTTTTAGAAGTAAAATTTTAATATATTGGACAGGATTTCTTTTTCTTTTTAGACAGGATTTTATTATAGACAGGTTTCATTTTTACAGGTATCCTCACTGACTGTTAAACCATCCGCTCTATAGTATAGCTCTGAAAAGAGATACATTAGAGTAAAACTTGTGAAAACGAAACCTGTCTATAACATATTTCTTTTTAGAAGGGGAAAAAGTCAAATTTCGTTGGAAAAACATCATACAATTATACTTGCTAAGACGGAAACCTGTTTAAATGGTGTTTTTTTCTAGTCCCTTTTGAAGTTTTACTTACAGGTGTGCCATTTCATGAGTTTCCTGACGAAGGAGAAGGAAATTTTTTCTTTGAGGAACAGGGAACGTGGAAAATTGCACAACTTGCAGAATTGCACAAATCACACAGAAAAAAAATCCCGGATATTAAAACATTCTCTACGTGATTTTGTCTCCATAACTTCTTTCACAAGCATGTGATTATTCCACAATTTTTTTTTAATTTCGTGAAAGTCCCCGATTTTTCTTTCTTTCAAAATCCGCAAAAGCAATTCGTCAATGGATCGCAGAAAAAAATCGCGAATCTTGGAAATTTTGAAAAAAAAAAGGGTCTCAAAATGGTCGCTTAAAAAATCGCTGATTTCTTCAAACGACTGTGGAAAATATCGCTAATTTCATCAGAGATCGCTAAAAGAAATACAGATTTCATTAAATGATTGTACAAACAGAAATCTTGAATTTCGTAAAAGGATTGCGAAAAAAATCGCGAATTTCGTCAAAAGATAGCGCAAAAAATCACGAAAATTTAGTCGAACAATCGCGCAATAAAATCGAGGAGAAATTCGTCAAACAATCGCATAATAAGGTCCAAAATTTTGTCTAACTCTCACACCAAAAAATCACAAATATTATTAGTCGGTGTCAGAAACAAAATCACGAATTTCAATAAATGATAGTAATAGGAATCGTGAATTTTGTCAAAAAACTCACGAAAACAAATATCGAATTTCGTCAGTTGGTGACGGAAAAATATTGTGAATTTCGGCAAGTGGCCGCATGAAAAAATCCATTTCGTATAACGCTTTCAGAAAAAAACCGTGAATTCCGTGAATCGATCGCTGAAAGAATCGCAAATTTCGTCAGATGATCGCGAAAAAAAAAATCATGAAATTCAATCAGTCATGAGATAATCAGCCAACGGACGTCATGAATAGGTCACGAAATTTGCAAATTTTGTGATCTGGCGCGCCCTACACCAGAGAGACATGCAGCAATAATTGTGAGACAGGAGGCAAATTCTGCTGTTCAAACCGGTTTTTTCTTTGTTAACAGGGTGAAATTGTCGCATGCCTCACGCTTATTTGTTGCATGTCTCCCTGGTGTGTGGCGCGCCTATATCTTCATTTTTCTACAGAAAAGGTAAATTTTATAATTAATATCCATATAAAAAGCACAAATAAATGCACAAGAATTACTTTCATGTGCATACATATAATTTAAAATTATTTAAAATACATTAGAAAAACCCAGAACTTTTTCGGTCATCACAAGACCGTCATCAGTGGGATTTAAATGTTATTATTTTCTTTGCGCTTATTCGAGAATTGGCGAGAAGAAAATCATTGTGATTGTTGTGTCAATGATTTTGACGAGTTTTCCCATGATCAGTTTGCACACAGCTGAGAGGCAACTGATAAAAAAAAATTCTTACATGAATTTTTTAAGTAACCAAAGTACTCATTAAAGATATATGTCTCACCTTGAGGGAGTTCGAATAGTAATGCTTTAGGAATTTTTTTTTATATAATTATTAATTTCTATGCATAAGCATTTATTTAATGCGTATGTTTTTATTGCAATAAAATCTGATAAGTTATTTTAGAGTTTGAGCAATTTTCTAATATTTGTTTGAGTCTGACATTTGATTAGGGATGCACCGAATATCTATTCGATATTCGGCCATACTACCAATATTCGGTTAGGCCGAATATCAAACTATTCGGCTTGTGAATACTTAAAAAACCTCTTTAAAATATTTTTTTAAACGTCAAACAACTTCTACTTTTAACTGTCAATTAATAAAGATATTCAGAATAATTAGAATCTTTAAATAAAAGAGAATGATTTTATATTATTTATTCGTTGTTTTAAAAAAGTCACTTAAAAAAATTAACCATCAATGACATGTTATTTGTTCATGGGAATTAATGAATGTGGAAATGCAAGTTACTGAGCATTGTCTGGTAAATAATCCGTTTTTTTGCAAACAGAGTGTTTCTAAACATAAACTTTTTTACCAAAAATAAAACCGACTTCAAAAACTACTACAAAGTAAAAAATAATTTTTTTACATAATAGTTAATAAGAAATTAAATTAAGAGCATTGTATTTAGCATGTGTATTATTATATTTATGTACATTAATTTGATTTTTTGGAGTCGGTGCCAGCCAAACGAAGTTAAGTATAATCATCCAACAGACACACATCCAAATATCTACGAGTTTTTTTACGATTTGTTATTTAGTTTTTAAAAAAAATTGAATTTTACCATTTTTGAAACGTTCATCTGATTTTATAAATGTGTATTTTCAAGTGAGATTAGTTGTAATTATGTGTGCTAAATTAAGGGTTATTTTAAAATTAATGCGTTTATACAGGCTATTATGTAAAAAAAATCGTAGCCAAACACAGATTTTCAAATGTAGGATGGTGTCAGAGTTGATTGAGAATGGATTTTTTTTCCTAAACGGTTTTGCTGAATCATGTTACGATTTGTATTAGATAAACAATTTTAATTTTGAACTTGGCTTGGCTGGCACCGACTCCAAAAAAATCAAATTAATGTACATAAATATAATAATACACATGCTAAATACAATGCTCTTAATTTAATTTCTTATTAACTATTATGTAAAAAAATTATTTTTTACTTTGTAGTAGTTTTTGAAGTCGGTTTTATTTTTGGTAAAAAAGTTTATTTTTCACTTTTTAGTTCTTTTTTGAGTTACAATTTTTGCATGATTCTTTTGGAGGAAATTATGGACTTTTAAAGAAACTTTTAAAGATGTTATTTTGATAAGTAAATACTTTTGTCCAGATTTCTGTGTACATTAATAACACAGGTTTTTTTTTTAAATTCTTTATATATATATATTACATTTATTCTTCTTCAGATTTAATAGCTTTATTTTTTAATTAAATATTTTTGTTTCTCTATTTGGACATGGGTAGAACGACAAGAGATGCTGCTCGCATGAAAAAATATCGAACTTTGGAAATTGACAATAAAAAGTTCTTCGGCTTACTAAAAATGCTCTACGAAATACAGAAGAGAGACCCAATGACTTATTTTTCATACTTTCTAACCGATGACCAGGCCCTTATCTTCCGGGTTGCCCTAGATGAACGGGTTTGATACCTGTCATCGGCGTAGGAGACCACTTAATCGCCACGTAGCGGCAATAAGCCTGAGGAACGCCTAGATCGTTTTACTATCGGCAGTGCCTATTTCTTAATTATGAACTTTTTTATGCCAGTTATTTAACATTTATATCTTGTTGTTTAGCACCTGCGCATTGCTACTCATGTTGATCTCATAATTTAGAAGCTTAATCAGATGACGAAACCTTCATCTGGCAAGACACCTCAGAGGTATAATTCATAGGTAAATTCGAGGTCTTCGCACCTATCGACGGAGTTTACATGCACCAGGAGCCATTAGGATACATGACAACCGAATAACTTATCAAAGAATGATCGTGAAAAGAATACAGGGGGAAAGTCTTAAATGGCGTTCCCTCAAATGGCTGGTCATTGATGAAATTTCTATGTTGTCAAAAGAGAATTTATATATAATTTATTTGAGGTTTCAAGAATTTAAAAACAATTTATTTTTTGGTGGCATTAATGTTTTCTTATACGGAGATATTATGCAAGTGCCAATATGTAATGTATGTATGTATACGTAATGCCAATGTGCTTAAATGTACGCTAAGCATTTCAGCATGGTACTTTTATTCATAATTTAAATTATTTGCTTAATCTTTCGCCAAATCTAAAGATTCTGATAGAGAAATTGAGAACTCATTGCATCATGACGGCATTTTGTTTATTTTTGTTTGTAATCTTTCTTGACAAAATCAGCTTAACTCACTTGGGCATTTATGCTTCTTACTGCATCATCATTTGCAATACGTTGGGCAGTGGAGATTTTAAAATTATTAAGTAATCTACCGTTATTGCGTCCACTGCCAATTGTTGTTTCTGAGCTAATATGATTTGATGCATTGAAGCGTTTTGCGAATTAAATATTTTATGATACCCACATTTACATTAAACCAATTGCTGCTGATATTTTTTTTTGTTTCACGCTAGCCTTAACTGTGGGCTCGATTACGGAAGATTAGAAATTCATCGTCATGCTCATTTAATAGTATTGATTAAAGTGCCATTGGTCTGCATAATAACTGGCGTATTTTAGCGAGTATAGTACTGCAAAACATATAGAACTTTCGGAAGCAACTTATGATATTCGCATTTCCTTTAAACCATGTTTGCTGTTATATACAAGCACTTTTATCTCACACTTTTTGCTTTTATCGGGCAACCTGATTCAAATTTACTTGCTCTCATTTCTTGATACAATTCAAATGTTTTCATGACTGCGTAACTCACTGACTTGCTTTTGCCATTATGCTTATGCCTACTGATGTTTAAGTTCTGTGCCATGTAAATACACCGCACCATAACAATGCCGTCTGTAATACTAATTAGAGTAACTCCTTTTATTTCTTTCTATGTTGTTTATCTTGTACTTTAACAGCATAGGGATCTTGGCTCAACCTCTGTTTGCATATAAAAGTAGACAAATGGTTGTTTACAATAAATAAATTTATAAATATTAAAAAACTTGCTTGTATATTTGAGACAGTGGTACTACTTAGTTATCCCGTCGACCTAAAATGTATCGCCAAACTATAAGATTAAATGCCAATAATGGTTGATCGTAAATTTCACATTCACTTGACTTTAAGCAAGATACACGTGTTTACGTCATCAAGTGATTTTTATTTCGACGTTTTATTTGTATTTTTATTAATGTTATACTAATTTATTTGTTCTTTCGTTATTTAAAATAAAAACATTTGTCAATTTGTATAATTTGGTGAGTGGTTTGGCGATTTATATAATCTGGCAAAATTGGTCGACGGGATAACTAAGTAGTACCTATACAGTTAATAGGTTGTCAGAAAATATGCGTGAAATTTTCATTTTCTCTTCAAGGTCCCCATACAGGAAAGTTATCATTAATGTTATCTAGTGGAAATATTAAAGGCAATCAAAATGCATTCATACATATAACTGTTTAATATAATATAATATAGGTATGTATATAATATTATGGTACTTCTTAGATATCCCGTCGATCAATTTCGCAAAATTATATAGTCGCCAAACCACTCGCCAAATTATACAAATTGACATAATTTTTATTTTAAATAACGAAAGAACAAATAAATTAGTAAAACATTAATAAAAATACAAATAAAACGCCGAATTAATGGTTTTATTGGCCATTATTTGCATTTAATCTTACAATTAATTAATTAATGGCAAACCATTATTGGCATTTAATCTTACAATATGGCGACAGTAATTTGGTCGACGGGATAACTAAGAAGTACCAATATTATATATATATATATATATATATATTATGTGCCGCCAGTCTGATGTTATGTGTTTAATTAAACTAAAATATTGTATACTAAATTATTGTTTTGTATTAAGTTAGTTTGCTTCTGTATTATTTAGCATTTGAAATAATGGTGTATATTTAATTAATGTATATTAAATTACTATTTAGAATGCGATTGCCAATTGAGTATTTTAAATATGACCGTCGATTAGAAAATGCGAAGAAACAGATTGGGGAAGATCCATTACTGAATTTGAATGGGAATATCGCCAAATTAGTCAGTTACAGCCAAGTTGGCTTCATTTATGGCGACCTATTTTGGTCGCCAAATTTGGCGATAATTAACGTAACTGTGCCAAGTTTTGCGACAACTTGGCGCTAACGTATATGAATACATAGTTTTATGCTTATGATTGAGAAACCGGTTACAACAATGAAAGATAATTTGGGTGAAATCCTTCATTTTATTGGTTTTTGTTGAATTACTAAAAAACTACTCAACCAATTTCGATGAAACGGAAGTGGTACCAATTCGAGAGTATCCTCTTTCAATTAAAACAAAAAACATAAATCGGACAAAAAGTTCCGGAGCAATCGGTGAACATACATAAAAAAAAAAAAACATACATACGCGTCGAATTGATAACCTCCTCCTTTTTGAAGTCGGTAAATAAAAATGGAAGAAAATTTCAGGGGTAATAATAAGCATCAAAACAGGCAATTTTTTGTCCAGTAAATCCGGATCGCAATTCACTTATTTCGTCAGAAATACAATGTATCCCCAAGTCAAACTTTAATTTTCTTTTGTTACTTTAACAATAATGAAGGTATTGTAACTATATTGTCAACATAGTTACTTCAATTTCTGTGAAATATGATAACATGACAAGGAGTGCTGGAAATAGCAACCATTCATATCTAAACAGCACTGAGCTAGACATTATTTTATTAAGAATGCAGCTAACAATACTTATACTGCACCACTGGCCAAAATCCAGTCTCTTCCAAGGCTATCACAACATTCTATACAAGTAAATTAATGTGATGCAAATTGCGCTAAAAATCTTCATTTTTATACAGTTATAAAAGAAAATTCTACTACGGCTTGTACACCTTTCATTTTTGATGAAAGAAGTGGAATGATATGTTGCTTCTTCTTCAATATGAGAGAATTCTTTTCATTTGTCTGAATTAATTGAAGTCATGGAATTTAAATTTTGTTATTTAAAAATTTTTTAAACCATCCTTTTCTTAAATAATAACCAAAACATACTTTTTTTAGTACAAAATTTACTTATAAAAATAGACTTGTTTGTCAAAATGGAAGTATCTGTGCTAAATATTATAAAAAATTGTTTAAAATTTAACTTTTTAATGTTAAACACTGAGATATAAAAGTATTTGACCAGCCGAATATTCGGTATTTGGCTGAATAGATACTATTCGGCTGGCCTAATATTCAGTATTCAGCCTAACAGTTACTATTCGGCTGGCCGAATATTCGATATTCGGTTTACTTGCAAGCCAAATATTCGGCATTCGGTATTCAGCCAAAATCACTATTCGGTGCATCCCTACATTTGATGGTTGATAAATTTTCTGAAATATCAAATTCCTTGGGGGAAGGGGGGGGGGGGGGGCTGGCGCCCCTGGAAATAAATAGATATTTTTCCAGTATAGGTTTTCGGCGAGAAAAAAAAAATGGTATCGAATTTTCCGGCAATCAATATCCTATTTCATATACAAAAGCAATATTTTCCATATGTATACAATTGACTTAATCTAAAGAAGCCAATAATCTATTTTTATATATAAACAGAAGTAATTTATATGTAAACAAGTATTGTATATATATGTGTAAATAAAATGTTTATATGCAAATAAATACATATAAATAAAAGTAGAAGTTCACGAGGTTTGTTTTCATAGCTATTTATATATTTTATCAACGTATTTCACGTTCTGAAGCCCAAATTGCGCCAAGCTTAAAGAAAAATACCAAAGTCCCTGTAATAGAAAATAACCTAAATAAACAATTAATCGTAATAATAATAACATAAACTAAAATATTTCATTTCAACATCAAAGTATTGTTTCTAATTTACATTCAAATAAATATATATTCCAAGATTTGATTTCAATTGAAATTAAGTTGACAGCTTTCTATTTCACATCATAGAGTAAACAAACACAAGAGATTCATTCATCATATAAACGGTAGAAAATATTAGGCTATGGAGGTAATCATTCGCAAAGCAGGTTCTTCAGCAATGAATAAACAATATTCTTATGACGTCATAGTAGGTAAATTGGCGACGCTAACGTTTGTTAACGGCTTGCATTCACGAGGATTTTATTTTACTATTTCTCTTAGTTACGTTAGTATATTGTCATATTTATGAACTCAGAAATCAAATCTATAAAAACAAAAGTATATATATTCATTATTTAGTTATTAAGTAATGAAAAAAGTCATAAATGCATGATTTGCAAAATTTAAATAAATTTATTAATATTAAAAAATAACATTGAAGTAACAGCATGTTTAAATAGAATAAGTTTAATTTAGATAATTTATGAACAAATCTCAGTTTAAACACTTGAAATTTCACTCATTTTTACATCTACGGAAATTATGAGGTATTTGTCAAAAAAGACGAAATACGCATAACAACAAAATTGTATGAAATGTTATCAAGTTCGCAAAGAATTCTTCATTTCTCTATCAGAATCTTTGGACTCGGGGAAGGATTGAGCAAGTCAATTAGTTTCAGAATGAAAGTAACATGATGCAATGATTAGCATACATTTAAGGGGGACCAAACTGGTCGCCATAGGCGGCTAGTCAGTATTATAATATCGCATGCAACTGTCATAAATAATTTTTCACGAGGTAAATTAAAACAAAGCTTTGATGATGAAATTGAAGGTCATAGTTTACAGTATTATTTATTATTTATTACTTTTTTTTTCTTTTCTTTTTACTCTTTTCTTTTTCTTTTTTTTTAAGAAATAAGAGAAAATTGAGAGTCATAAATTTTAATCATTTCAGTTTTAAATTAAAGTTATGTATTTTAAATAAAATGAGTGAAAGTATTATATTTTAAATGAAATAAGAAAAAATACGACGGGTACAATGTTTGGCGATTTATCACCTGCACTCGGCTAACAGAAAAATACCGAGTTCATGATTTCTGTATCAGAAATATCCGATTTGGCGAAGGATTGAGCAAGTAAATTAAATTATGAATAAAAGTAACATGATACAATGCTTAGCATAGATTTAAAGGAGACCAAACTGGTCGCCAAGGGCGGCTAGTATAAAAATGTTTTGTTAAAAAACGTTGAAAGTCTTCATTCAAAAAATGCAATGTTTCCTAGAGGTCTGCACGGGCCCGGGCTTGGCCCGAGGCCCGTACCCGGCGAGATGAAGGAGAATTTCAAAACGGGCCGGGCCGGCAGAATTAGGACAATTTTTTCAACCGGCCGGGCCGGGCCGGGCCGACAGACAAAATAAACGGGCCGGGCCGGCAAAAAAATTAATCGGGCCTGTCGGCCCGATATAAGAATTTAAGCGAAGCAGATAAAATACGAGCCATTTTCAATGAATATGATTTTCTCGAGAAGTATAAATGTGCGTCACAAGCCGATGCGAGTTTAACAACATCAATACAGAAATGTAACATGTCCATCGTAGAGATCGGCATCGTACAGTTACAAGATGTCCGATTCCGAGTTTAATTTTTTTTTCAGCAGACTCGTGCCGGGACGGAACTGGTCTTAATCAATCTCAGGATGTGTGGAACAGTCATTGTGTTTTGCAGTATTAATAGTGATAATGAACTTCTCTTAACAGTATCTTTGGAAATATACCTTAAGGTGGTTCTCATATTCACTGCTCAACAATGCGAAGCTTCCAGACACATTTTCTGACAAATTTTTTAACTATAAAGGCATAAAATTGACAGGCCTGCCTATTGAAGGCATTTGGAAACGAATAGCTTTTTCCATATTTGATAAATTACTTACAGAGATAACAGAGATTCCTGTCACGTGACTGTACGTTTTTCTCCTTTCCTGTGCTATCGCTTCCGGAAATTCGATTCAAAACGCTAACTTTGACAGTATTTTCACAAAGATATATTGCTTTTATCTATGAAAAAAAACGACATTTACATAGCTTCTGAATAAGAATACCTGCCAATCTTACGCGTTTCGAAAAGAAAAGAATTCATAAATGTGTCGAAATGTAGCTCCTTTGGATTTGAGAAAAGTCTTAAAAATGAGAGAAATATTTTCACAAATATACTTTTTATTATACAGCTTCAAAGTTATCATGTTTTTAATCCTTTATTCTGAACTACATTAATCTTTTAATGAATCCTTATTTCCATTTTGAAATGTCTGTAGACACGATGACTAAAACACTGTAAGTAATCGTTAATGTTTACTATTGTGTGTTTTCTGTTTTGAGAACATCATAGTAATGTAAAATATACTGTAAAATATTCCCATAAATATGTATGTAGTATTCATTAAAAGAATTTTAATTGTATATTGAGAAAAAACGGATTTTTTTTTTGTAGAAATTGTGTCGGGCCGGGCCCGCTTTTACTGATTTTTGTACGGGCCGGGCCGAACTTCCAATTTTTGCACCGGCCCGGGCCGGGCCAAGATAGCTTTCGTTCGGGCCGGACCGGGCCCGGGCCTGGAAATTCCGGCCCGTGCAGACCTCTAATGTTTCCTGCAATGACAGACGTGCTTATTACGTATGCCACGTTGCAATGATAACCTGAAGACATTTACAATTTCAGACCCGCAGATTAAATTAACTTTATTTTGCTTTATTAATTAACTTTATTTTATTGTAAAATATTTATTTTTTCTTTTATTTTAAGTATTGATTTGTATTGTTTAAAAAAAATAGTTAGTGAAAGTCTGTAATTTTCAAATGTTATATATTTTAAATGCTCATTTTTGTATAATTTTTTTTTTTTCAAATGTTTCAATTCATTCTGCGCTAATTATTATGCTTGGTGACAACGGTGTTGGTATAACGAAAAAATACCAAAACGGTTACTGATTCTATTTAAAATACAAAGAAAATGGGTTTAATAAGAAATAAATATTATAAAACAAAAATATTTAATTTAAATATGAAAGCAATGTATGCACTGCTTAAAAAAGGTTTTCATATTCAAAGGTTTAAATAGAAAAAAATACTTTTGAAATTTGTCATTTGTTCCTGGATAAAAGAGAAAAAATGGGTACTTTTATGTTAGCCTTGTACAAATCTCGCCAATAGCATTTTATAAATTGCAAATATCAGCACTTACATTTTTACTCATCATCATCATCTACTATATATACAAAACGCAAATTCTTATTTCATTCCGATTGTCTATAACTCGAGTTCTACTGAACAGAATTTTGTAGAACTTACACTGTTAATAATTATTAAGATGCTACTTGGCGCAGAATGATGTAAATTTAAAAAGCAACGTTAAAAACGCCAGATCTGGTGTTTTTAACGTTGCTTTTTAAATTTATAACTTGGACTGTTAGTTAGGTAATTTGTTTTAGAAGGGTTTTAATATAAAAAAAAAATAATTCTACTTTGCATTAGTGATAGCTGCGGGAGTTTTAAAATTAGGTGAATCCGATTATGAAAGATTACCTTTCAAGCCCTACAGAATGGATTTTGATGCTATGCCGGAAAGTTCTCTGTGGTGTTTTAAATTACTAGAGGATGTACGCTATTTGCAATGTGTATATACTAGAGAATATATTATTCTATAAAGGTGTGCCAGAGTTTCTTAAAAAATCCAGTTGGTATATAAAGCAGATCAACCCCTACATTCGTGAGAGTTCTATCTGGTTAACGCGATTATGAAAGATATACTATTTAAATTTAACTATTTATAATATACCGGGTGTCCTAAAAAGGACTGACTGATTTTAAAATTCAATAACTTGCAAACGGGGACAGATATTAAAAAAATTCTTGCAGGAGGGTTATGCATAAGGTCAAAAGTTTTTTTACAGCCATTTTCAATTTTAGTTCGAATTACAAACAACAGATGGCGCTGTAAGCAATAGGAGATAAATACAGGCTCGATTTGTTGGTCTTTTTCTTCTTCCATGCGGAATAAGGAGGTTAAAATGCATTGAGTGGGTCCCGAAGTACCAAAAATCGAGCCTGAATTTAGCGTCTATTGATCGCAGCGCCATCTATTGTTTGTAATTCGAACTAAAATCGAAAATCTCTGTAAAAAACTTTCGACTTTATGCATAACCCTCCTGCAGGAATTTTTTAAATATCTGTCCCCGTTTGCAAGTTATTGAATTTTAAAATCAGTCAGTCCTTTTTAGGACACCCGGTATATGAAATGGAAAGAGAAATTTCGTTTGGGCCGCTTACAACTTGAGTTCTGCTGAATAGATTTTGATGGGGCTTACATTGTTAGATATTTTTTTAGAAAAAAATTTACAGGGTGGCTACTAAATACTGTTACACCCCAAAAAATACGAATTAATTTTAATTGTTTGGTAAAACAATTTATTTCTCTGTTTTAACGTTTGGCAATCTTCTATTAGTGCAGACGAATTTTGTTATAAAGCAAATATTTAAAATTATTTTAAAGATGGAAGCCAAAAGAATGATGATTAAACAGCTCTTTGATCGCAGATTTTCCGGTGATGAAAACTTTAAACAATTAAAATGCCTTGATTTTAATGAAACATTTATATATATAACTATAAATTGATTATTGGAAACTAATAGCTATGTAAAGATCGACCTAGGCCTGGAAGTCCACGCTCAGTTCGCACAGTAGAGCGCATCAAAAGAATTCGTGAAAAGGTGTGAAGAAATTCACAACGTTCTGCAAATAAAATGGCTGCAGAAGAGAACGTGAGTCGCAGAACTATGCAAGTTACTATAAATGAAGATCTCGGTTATGTCCCTTATCGCAAAAGAAAAATTCAAGGTTTGACTGCTGCACAAAGAATAAAAATATTACAATGGAGGAAGAAATTGACGAAGCGGCACGGTTGGAAAAGTGTTGACAGAATAAAATTTTCTGATGGGAAGCTATTTTCCACTGAACAGTGTTATAATGCTAAAAATGATGTCGTATATTCAGAAACCCTCGAGGATATACCTGAAACCTTTTGAACTGTTAAACGCTTTCAGAACAAGAATTCTGTTATAGTTTGGGCTGCAGTGTCAAACAATAGAAAATTGCCTTTGAAGTTCATCGATAAAGGGATAAAAATCAATGCGAATATTACAAACAGGATATATTGGCTACACACTTATTCCCACAAGATGAAAGGTTGTATTCCAAACAGAATTGGGCATTTCAGCAAGATTCTACACCTTCGCACCGAGCTAAATCAACACGGACTTGGCTCCCTGTCAATTATCCAAACTTTATCATGCAAGAAGATTGGCCATCTTCTTCACCGGATCTAAATCCTTTAGATTATTGCGTCTGGGGGATTTTAGAGGCTAAAGTAAACAGCAACAAACACAGAAGTTTGGACTCTCACAAAGCTTCCATATTGCGTGAATGGTACCGATTACCTCTTAAAATGATTCGTGCCGCAGTCTGACAATGGCATAAGAGATTATCTATGGTAATCGATAACGATGGCGGTCAATTCGAGTAAAATTTTTTCCCTGTAAACTTTCATCTCTGATGTTCATCATATTAGTGTAGTTATCATTATCTATTTTATATTTGTAAAATAAAATGACTGAATATTTGTAACAGTATTTAGTAGCCACCCTGTAGTCCATCATATCGTTCTACGTTGCTTAGTTAAATAATTATGGGGGAAAATTCAAAATTAGATGAACACGATTATGAAAGATTGGCTATTTTAAAGGTTCTGTTGTGTGGATTTTGATGCGACTTAAACTGTTAATTAGATAATTTTTAGGGAAGGTCAACATTTGTCAGTTTAAAAAATTAGTGGATTTTGGTGGAAATTGCTCAGTTAGTTAATTTTTCAGGGAATATTTTAGTATAAAACGCATATCGCTCTAGGTTGCTTGGTTGTAGAATTTTGGCTGAAAGTTCTGGAATCAGGTGAGCCCAGTTATGAAAAATTATCCTTTTTAATAGGTTCTATTGGACGGATTCTGATGAGAATTGCATTGATAAATTTTCAGAGGAAGGAAGTATATTTAATATTGTTCTATCGTACTTTAGCAAATTCTACAGTAAGTGATCAACTAAAGAAGTTGGTCCTTAACAGCTCAAATTTTGTCTGTCTCAATAGAAAATGTAATAGTATAATGACGTCCATATCGTTTTTAGCAATTCGGGTGGGCATTCCAGGTTAATGTCCATATTGCTTTCAAACGTATGATCAAATTCACAGATATATTTCGTTTGATTCAAGGTTTGTTTAGAAAAACAGACCAGCGTAGCGGGCGAAGGCTGCTAGTACTATATATAATCGTAATAAATTTTGTATTCATGCATTTTTTCATAAGATGCAACAGCTATTGCACCAAGATCTGAATATTTATAAAACTAGTTATAGTACGAACTAGTTTCATTTGCCACGTTTGAAGTACAATTTCAGATTTATTAAACAATGCTATCAGATCCTCAAATTAAAACAAATATGTTAATATAAAAATCTAGAGGGTTTTTTTTTTTTTTTTTTTTTTTTTTTTTTAAATGTAATAGTTTATATTTTAACAACTTTTTTACACTTTTATAACAACTTTATTATTTTACAACTTTATTTTTATAAGCCATTAGCAACTAAGTTAATATTATATGTCACGCGTACGACATTTTCCCCGTTTTTCATGGAATGCCCTGAAAACGGGCAGATTACTTAGATCTAAGGTAAAAAAATGTGGAGATTTTTAAACCTATTAAAAGGCAATTCTATATCACGTATGGGATAGCTTTTCTACATATTACCAGGGCCCGATTTATACAGTCTAGGGGGTCCCGGGGGAAGCATCATTCTGCCCCTCTCTCCCCTTCCCTCAATTCGCATAAATTGCTCGTGTATTATGCTGAAGGGACTAGTACTAAACTTCATACATATTGTATGTATACATCAGTTTCGTAAAAGGCACTATTCACATCTGTATATACAGGTTATCACAAGAAAGATGGTCACAACTTTAAGAAAAAAATACTAGTAAAAAAAATAATGGATTGGTTGATGGAAGTATTTGTTTGTAAACTAACCCTTTTCTTATCTACGTATGTCATATCTTAACATGTTTAAAATAAAAGTCCCTAATTGCCCATCATTAATGGTTTTTACTTGCCTCATTACGAGGAAAACGTCAATAACGAATCTCGTTTGAAAACAATGGACTACCAAGTTGTTAAAATAAAATATTGATCATTAGTTTTCTAATAGTACAATTCGTTCTCCCCCACCCCCCTTTTTTTGTGGTGAAGGGGATGACTATGTAGTACGGAAAGCAGAGAGGAGGAGGGAAGGACCGCACTTCCTCCATAAATTGTCGAATATGCAAGAATTCATTCTGGTTTATTTGGGCGAATTTTAACCATTTGATACCCTTTTAATGAAAATCCTGATTACTCCCATTGGGCCCCCTCAAGTGGGGGATCCGGAGCGGCTGCCCTCCATGCACCTGCATTAGTCAGGCCCTGCATATTACTGCTGTTTGACAATGCTACTGTATCCTCAAATTAAAACAACTATGTTAATATAAAAATCTAGGGTTTTTTTTGTTATTTTTAATGTGTAGTTTATAGTTTAACAATTTATAAGTTAATAGATATAGGTATTTATGTAAATGTAGCGTGCAGAACATTTTGTCCGTTTTTAAAGAAATGGCCCTATCACCGATTCAAAATTGAAGCAAATTTTTATTTCTGTGTTTGTAAATTAAGGCCGATTTTGTTAATTTTTAAATATTTTATTACAATTTCAACGTAAATGCACAAAACAATTTTTTATGCAGCTCTCACAAAAATATGATTTAGACACAACGAGTGC
The DNA here is from genome assembly GCA_963932465.1 of Maratus speciosus. NCBI lineage: Eukaryota > Metazoa > Arthropoda > Arachnida > Araneae > Salticidae > Maratus > Maratus speciosus. The sequence goes on along the minus strand of OZ010790.1, from coordinate 222,375,800 downwards.
ATTTACATTTCGGCATTTAGACTTTTCCTTTTTAATTGAAAATCATCTTTAATAGTGTAACGTATGTTTTAAAAGATCTTTAAATCGCCACCAAGTTTGTCGACAGCAAAGGAAAATTTCAAGAGTGTGGGGATTTAAATAATTGATTGTTTATTTATTATTACTAATAATTAACAAATAGGGGATGGGAATATGAGATGGTATGATTACGTATTTATTGTTATTACAAAGTAACAAATGGGTCAGAAAAATTATACAAATAAAAGTTTTAAAGATTTTATACTTTGTATGCTGGGGAGGGGATTAGATGAAATTTCTAAACAGGCAGAAATCCGTCAAGATACGGAAGGTTCTTTGCTTTAAGTCTTATCGATTTTTTAGTGTTTGGGGAAAGGTTTTAATCCCTAGAACTTCTTTGCTGCATGAAGAACTTTTTTGCAGTGTCTTAGCTTTATAACAGGCATTGATGAATTTTTGCTGACACTTTAAAAACAAGCAGGGGCGTAGGAAAGGGAGAGGGCTCAAATGCTCTCCATTTAAATTAAGTTGTTAAAGGCTATAATTTTTTGTCTTCAGTGTTTGATAATTCCTCCCTGAAAAACGATTCTGTACACAAATATGCATTATAAGTATTAATTATATTTGTAACTAGTAAATCTGCAGATCAGGAGCCTACAACACTTTCTCTGCAAGACTCATATCTAATATTTCAAACTTAGCCCACATTTTCATTTCTTTCATATTAGTATTAGTGAAGCAAGATTTCAAGTAGTTTTAGATACTTTTAGTAACTAGTAAATCTGTAGATCAGGAGCCTGCAACACTTTCTCTGCAAGACTCATGTCCAATATTTCAAACTTAGCCCACATTTTCATTTCTTTCATGTTAGTATTAGTGAAGCAAGATTTCAAGTAGTTTTAGATAATTAACTCTCATGAATTGTAAAGCGAAATACGATTATTACAGGGTTCATATTTATTTTCATAAAAAGAGAGAGAGAAGAAAAGAATATTGAGATTTCCTTGACTAATTCTCCAAAATTAATAATTTCTCCATATCAACTATCAGCAATGAATGAAGCATGACAAACAGACTTGTCCAACGTTCACGTTGACTGTTGTCTAACGCGAACTTAAAAAAAAAAAAAAAAAAAAAAAAAAAAAAAAAATTGGATATTTTTTACAGAGTACAGTATATACTCGTGTATAAGTCGACCCCCTAACTTTCGAATGCAAATTCTGGAAAAAATCAGAAACCCGCGTATAAGTCGACCCCCTAACTTTTTACTTCAATTTTGCACAAATTCAAATCAAAGATTTCACTTGCCAATGAGGAAAGGTAGTAAGTAAACAAAAACAAATCATTGAAATTTTTTTAAATGATAAATTGTTGTTATTTGTATATTTTATGTATTTTTTTTTATTCATACTCATAAAAAGCCATAATTTTGCAGTATTCGAAGTTTTTGGTTTTTCTTTTTTAACTGACTCGCGTATAAGTCGACCCCCCAAATTTGCTTACCGAAAATTGTCATGGAAGAAGCAGAAATTCCTCGACTTATACGCAAGTATATACGGTAATTGAACAGGAGTTTCCCCTGATTCCCACGTTTCCTCGGGGAGTATGAACCCGAGATTACATGCAGATGCACCGATACTCGAAGACTGTTTATTTTCTGTGAAAACTTTTTATTAAGGCCCTCTAAAGCTTAGTTATCTTATAAATTAATAATTGCAACTCTTTACAATTTTCAGTATTTTATATATTCCATTTAAAATAATTACAATATTGATTTTGTGACAATGCCGTTAATAATTAATTTAAACGAGTAATTATTCTCATACTTTTTTGATTAATTATCGATAATCCCAGTTGTTCGATTTAATTGAAAATTAATATTTGAGCCCCTTCCAGAATTTTTTAATTGCAACGCCAATGGACACATAAAAAGGATAGTTTCTTTGCTATTAAAAGAGAGAGAACAGAAGAAAAGCTACAGCTTTTTCTAGCATCCGCCTCGAAACCAAGATCGAACTCCCGGCGAGATTCACGCTCGCGTGAAAGGAAACTCGGCATCCGTCGAATCAGGATGTTTCGTTTCTACCTCCTTTTCCGATCGAAACTGCAGGCGGTTTGCAATACCAAAACTATTATTACATTCCTTCTAACCCAGATTTTTATCTGAATGTTCAAAGTCTCAATCTTGCCATGCACATGGGCGTACACAGGATTTATGTTAGGGGAGGGCCAATGAATGGCACCTAGTTGGCAAATGAACGCCGGCAACGAAAGGGGGGAGGCAGGCTGGAGAGGGGGCCGTTGCCCCTCCACAGATTTTGAGATTTAACAAAATTTCCCTTATCTTTGTCTCTTTGATTAAAAAAAGAAAAAAAAGTGCAAAATGTATTCCTCCTTAGTGACTTTAACATAATTAAACAGCAAGAGAAAAGGGGACTAATATTTTTTTCGTCAGGAGTTTCTACCAACCAAATTTTTCATCTGTTTTCCTTTTAACTTTCATGCGTTTCAACTTTACTTTAAACAGGGTGTTCAAGGGGGTTCTGTCCCTCTGACTAAAAAAAGAATGAACCGTTTCAATTCTCATATTTAAAAAATGTGGGTAAAATTTTATTTTTAAATATTTAATATTTCTTAATTGTTAAATTTATGTACTGCTTTTGATGTTGATATGTTTAACCCCTTGGGAATGAGCGACACGTATACGTGCCGCATGAAGTGCTCAGAATCCTTGTTTTTCCTCAACAGTAAAATTTGCCTCATTTAATCAGCGCATTTTCTCGATTCAAGAAGACACAAACTTCTGTTTTTAAAAAACGGTGACAAAAGATTAAAAATTTCGTAAAAGGCTCCCGTCCCGAAGGGGTTAAAAATTGCCTTGCACGAGCAATTCCGACACATACACATCTATTCCAAAATTTTGTCCTTTACTAGCTAAAATCAGTTCATTTAACTGTAGAATGCATTTAATAATTTAATACATGCGCTATATAGCCAAAACTCATCGAACGCTTTCGATTTGAGACTATTTGTTGAGTATATAGTGAAATACTTAAAGAATTCTTCTGGAACTAGAGGGATGTAAACAGGGGCGTAGCCACAGATATTTTTTCGGGGGAGGGGGGGGGGAGAATTCGAAAATTTCTCAACTTGAAACAAATTGCTCCAATTTTCGACTAAAATGATATGCACAACGTGTGTAATAATTTTAATGATACTTTTGGATAAAAAATTCCTTTCCAAAGAAAAATTCTGAAACTGAAAACATAAAAATTCTAATTATGGGTTTGTTTACTAAAAAAAAAATAAATACGCTTTTTACTTTCTTCTATTTTGACAAGAAGAAAGTATTGGATTCATGAAAAAATTTGACTTCCGGTTTTAGACTGATTTATACGTTTTAGTAAGTCCTGGACACGATTCGACTGTTTTTAGAAAATATCTGTCTGTCTATATGTGATACAAATTTTGTGGGCGCTCTAACACAAGAACTAATGCGCGAAATTTGATAAAACTTTAGAGATTCACTTATACAGTCGAACCTCGTTAACGCGAACACTCAAGGGGAAACTTTTTTTGTTCGTATTAAAAGTAGTTCGTGTTATCGGAACTTAACTACATTACATACAACTAAACGAAGCAATCGGAAACAGTTCGTGTTAACGGGGTTTGACTGTACCTTGATAAAAATTGGTGCTGATTTGTTTTTGGTGTAAATCGTCCAACAGGACTATGCGGCATTTTTCACGATTTACATGATTTTAGCGATAATTATATCTCAAAAACTATTGCACGGAATTTGATCAAACGTCATATTCTGTTACACATTGACATAATTTGATGCAGATTAGTTTTTTATGTATATCATATAGCAGATGGCGCTGCTATGCAACATTTTTCACGATTTTGCGATAGCTTATCTCAAAAACTAATGCACGGAATTTAGTCAAACTTCATATTCCACATAAGTAGCACTTCCACATAAATAGATCCTTATTAGGCTTGGGTCTATACTGTCCAAAGCTATCGCTTTTGTGCACTTTGAGTAAGGAATTTTGGTTGCAGGCATCTAAGAGGCTGGGTGCCAAAATTCAATGATTTGTTTGAAAAATGCTATGCTTATATCTCCTTTTTAAATGCACACAATTCAACAAATCTATACCTTTAGAGTTTGTTATTATAGGCAAAGAATTGTCATTTAATTTTGGCACTGTGATTGCAAATTTTGAGGCATTAACATGTATGGAGTAGAAGAAAATTTTGGGATTGGCACATCCAACTAGTTTTCACTTAATATTAATTCTTGTGGTCTTCAAAGAAGCCCACCTGTTAATAACATCGCTTAGTTTAATAAAATTCCCTATTTCACTTTCATATTTTAAAAGCATTAGGCTGTCAAGCCTGTCATCCCTCATTGTAGCTTGCAATATATATATATATATTTAATTTTTATTTGACTAAAGATTCTTTCATTAGATGCAACGCCATAAAGTTAAGCTGCTGTGAATGTTGAGGTACAAGTATATAATTTGACGGCATGACCCAAATAGTCTTTGAATTTCATGGCATGATTAAAAGGTTTGATAAGTGAGTTGGGATTTGGTTTATTTCTATTTGACTCTGCAAGTCATGTATATCCGGTTTCTCATATCCAGGTGGAAACATTATTAACTTTTCCCTTGCACAATTGTAATTTAAATATGGAATGCATTGCTGCAATATTATCTTGATATAGGAAACATTGTCATTTAAGTCCATTACTAAATTCCCGAAATTTTCTCGTGTTTCTTATAATTCTTTACTGTAAAACTTATGTGTATCAATACCCATTGCTATGCTATTATTATTTATTGCCTTTGGTGAAACCTTTTTCCTACGGGGCTTTCGGAACTCAGCCTCTCCAGTCCCATCCTAATATTCATAATTGTTTGTGAGCTTGTCTGTAAGGAAATCTTTATTTCTTCAAAATTTTATTCAAGTGCAACGTGACAGTGTTACAGTGCATGTCGATTTTTAATTCAGTTGCTGGACTGCTTTCATGGTCACATTTCTGTTCCAAATTAAAATCATCCATTTTTTTACCTTTTTCATCCTCGAATGGATTTTTAGATGCTCCAAAATCTTGCATGAAAACTCTTCCTATTATGAAGGGTTTCTTCGTGCTGAAATTTATAGTAACTTTTTAGAACAGCTTTAAACACAGAACACTGGACTTTTGGTTTAAAATTTTATAAACACATATGAATATAAACGAACAGGACTGATATATATTTCCACACAAAAATAAAAGTAAAATGTGACAAATTTATCTAAACTAACGACTTCTTATATCTGCATTTTCTCATATAACGCTTTTTAATTGACAGCGAAGGGTTAACTAATTTTTGCGGCAAAAAAAATCACGAGAGTGAGTAAAATATAGTCCAAAAATCGCAAAATTAGTCAAAAAAGTAGTGAAGACTCTTCAAATCTTCTTTCCCATAGCTGTGTTTCAAGTAGGTTACTACATTCCTTTCTGTTGTGCTACAAGTGATCTCCAATTTTCGAAAGAAGCTGCAATCCCTTTGGATTAAAATAGCTGGATTCCATTTTGGGAGGAGAAGGGGAGGTAGGGTGAAATTTTTGAGAAAGGAACAAAGTTTTGAAGGAAATAAAGGAACTGGTTAGTCGGTTATTCATGGACAGGAGTAGAGAAATTTAGGTCTGGTAGATGTACAATATTTTTGTAGAACTGAAAAATACAATGATAGATTGAGTGTGGCTGATTTATTTTTGTATTTATTTTGATAATTTAACTTGTCTACTGTTGCAGTACTAAAAATAATCACCAAAACAATACAAATTTCCTAATTTTTTTACTATTACTTTTACAAAAGAAAATGTCTCAAAAATCTAGAATTTCCCAACTCTAAGCTCAATTTTCCCAACTTCACATATATTGGGGGGGAGGGGGAGGGGGAGGCTCCCCCCCATGGCGACGCCCCTGGATGTAAAGAACATGTTTGACCCCATATTTTTCGGTGACGGTTTGGTCAAAAGAGCACATAGGGCACCAACAATAATAAGAAAGAAAAATCATGCATCAAGCATAGATTATGAAACACTTTCAAACACTACCAGAATGCTTTAACAAAACTTCCGCCAATTAATAAAGTAAAGAAGGTACCTAAGTAAACATTTTAGAATACGTATAACACATTTGAAAACCAGATTTCAACAATTACAACCCATAGCCGTAAAAGTACTGCAATTCTTTTGCGCTTTGTACAACTCTGTTATATGATCTATAGACTTGTACAGATTCTACATGGTATGCTAAAATGTCGTTTAGAAACACATAACACACTTGGAAATTCACCTTCAGCAATTTCTAGTAATAGACGGAAAGGTACTTGAATTATTTTGTAGTACATCCCTGTATATTACACACATACTTTCATACATGCCAAATAGTATGCGGAAATTTAATTCGGGCAAAAACATGCTTAAAACAACTGAAATCACACTTCCAGGAATCACTATCTATAAGGGGCCATGTATCCAGTTCTTTGCAGAGCCCTGTATATGACATTATTTATATTCTACAAACATCTCTTAGTATTATACTAAACTAGGGGGCTCTGTCCCCTGCAAGCTACGCTCGCGTTCAGACACCGCAGAATCTAAAAACACGCTAATCTGATGGGTATTAAAAATATTAGAGAAGATTGTACTGAAAAAAGCTGTGCAGATCTCCCTGTAAACGGGTTTCCATTCAATTCCCTTTGATTGCAAAAATTTAAGGCCGAATCAGTTGCTGTTAAGACATCCAATGGTTGTTTTCGTTTTTGATTAAAGAAGATCAGTTAAACGTTTGAAAAGAAGCTAAAATAAAATAAATTAAGTACACAGAGTCTTTCTCTCCCGGTATTTAAAAACAATCTCTATAACAATAGCCTAAGTCATGTGACTATCATCAACAGTTCCGGGCGGATCACTTCGCTTTTTGTACACAAGGTGCCATTTTGATACTTTAATGTTAGCCAGGCACAGGTGATAAGTCGCCAAATATTATTCTATCGCCATCATTTCATCTACATTACAATAGTTCAAGTCATCAACTGCCAACAAATACGGTCTGATCCCTTCGCCTTTCACATGAAAGTTTGGCACAGATGTCATATACGGCGCGATTTTTTTCCGACGCCAATTTGGGGAAAGCATCAACAACATCCGGCTTATCATATCAAGCAAAATAACGATACTTTGGCGTCAGTTAAGTACCCGTTTCTTATATGACATTAGCGTCAGAAAAAAAATCGCGCCAATATGGGGCCGTATATGACATCTGTGCCGAAAGTTTTCCCATTTTGATTTAAAAAATTAAAAAAAATTTTGGAATAAAACTACATAAAAGTTGCCATGGTCACAAAGAATTCTTGGTACTATTACGCTAGCCGGGTGCAAATCTCGCCAATAGCTTTTTTTCAACTCGCCAGTTAGCCTTTTTTTTTTTTTTTTTTTTTTTTTTCCCCGAGTGGTAAATTAAAACATTGATTTGAAGTTGAAATTAAATGTCATGGTTTGTTGCATTATTTAATATTTGGCCAGATGTCATGGCGTCAACTGGTTTGGCGTGACTTTTTCTTACGATAATTTGGCGAAAACCTCGTTTTTGAATACCAGCTACATATGTATTTTTGGTACTACTTAGGTATCCCGTCGACCAAAAATCTATCGCCAAACTATAAGATTAAATGCCAATAATGGTTGATCGTAAATGTCACATTCACTTGACTTTAAGCAAGTTACACGTGTTTACGTCATCAAGTGATATTTATTTCGACATTTTATTTGTATTTTTATTAATGTTATACTAATTTATTTGTTCTTTCGTTATTTAAAATAAAAATTATGTCAATTTGTATAATTTGGCGAAAATGGTCGAAGGAATAAACTAGTAGTACAGTATTTTTTAATTATGTTCTATTATTTTCAAAAGGAAATAACAACAACAACAACAAAATAATTGATAACTATAGAACAAAATAATTTATATAATTTTAAAAAAGAAATAAAAGTGAATAAACATTTATTATTAAATAAACAACAATAGCCGGGTTACCATATCAATCAAAATAATGCCATTTTGGCGCCAATTAGGTACCCCGGTGCGTATATGACATATGTGCCTAATATTTTTCTTTTCGTTTTGTTTAAAAAAAAAAGAAAGAAGTGAAAGTCATCAATTTTAAATGCTTCAGTTTTAAATGAAAGTTTTGTATTTTAAATAAAATGAATGAAAGGATTATATTTTAAATGAAATTAATGAAATATAAAAAAAATGCGACGGGAAAAGTGTTTGGCGATTTATCACCTGCGTCTCGTTAACATAAAAATACCGAGTTCTTAATTTCTCTATCAGAATCTTTCGATTTGGCGAAAGATTGTTCAAGTAAATTGAATTATAAATAAAAGTAACATGATGCATTTATGGGAGGTCGAACTGGTTTAAAATAATAACATTTTCTAAAATATGAAAAAAAATATATATGTGTTGTGATTAAAATTTGAGTTGCCATCATTAGAAAAAAGTATTTAAAATTAGAAAGAAAATAATTATTTCGAAAACTAATTCGAATTTAAAAATTCTAATACCAGTTTTGAGATCTGCAGATTACGGATTTTTGGTGTTAATTTCATCGCAAAGTATTCCATATCTTAGGAGAAATCGCCGTGAAACATAATCAGTTGTTTAATCAGTCGTTTCATATATCCGTTTCATTAGGATTTTATATATATACTAGGGGGCTCTGCCCCCTGCAAGCTACGCTCGCCAACCCCCGTTCAGACACCGCATAATCTAAAAACACGCTAATCTGATGGGCTTTAAAAATATTAAAGAAGATTGAATTATACTGAAAAAAAGGTGTGCAGATCTCCCTGTAAACGGGTTTCCATTCAATTCCCTTTTATTGCAAAAATTTAAGGGCGAATCAGTTGCTGTTAACGCATCCAATGGTGATTTTCGTTTTTGCAGGGCTCGCAGCGTTTCTAAAATTTTCGCACTTTGTTACCACTAAATTAAAACGATAATCTTTATTGTATAGTTCTATTACAGATGTTAAAGGAATCTACCACGAAGAATTTTTATTTAAAATACTGGTAGCAAATTGCGAAAATTTTAGGAACGGTACGAACCCTGTTATTGATTAAAGAGGATCAGTTAAACATTTGAAAAGAAGCTAAAATAAAATGAATTAAGTATACAGAGTCTTTGTTTCCCGGTATTTTAAAACAATCTCTATAACAATAGCCTAAGTCATGTGACTATCATCAACAGTTCCGGGCAGACCACTTCGCTTTTTATACTCTAGGTACCATTTTGGTACTTTAATATTAGCCAGGCACAGGTGATAAGTCGCCAAATATTATTCTATCGCCATCATTTCATCTATATTATAATTATTCAAGTCATCAACTGCCATAAACAAATACGGTCTGAATTCTTCGCCTTTCATATGAAAATTTGGCACATATGTCATATACGGAGCGATTACGGAGCCCCATATTGGAGTGATTTTTAACCGACACCAATTTCGGGAACGCATCAACAGCTTAAGAGGCTACTTCAGTCAAACGAAAAGACCCGTTCGCCAATGCTAATCCTATGGAAGAAATTTATAAATATATCTCGGTCGCATTTCAATATATTTAAATGATTTCTTTTGCATTGAATAGTTGAGATCGATCTGTACAAATGCCGTTATTTACTTTTTCCATCTTGTTTACAGGTATTTCTCATGAAGACACTTTCATTTTCGGAACCGGTTTCGAAAGTAAAAGCATCCTCATAAAAAATATCTGCCATCAAAATCGAAAAAGTAAAAAACGGCCTGCATACAGATCGATATCAACTATTCAATGCAAAAGAAATCATTTAAAAATATTGAAATGCGACCTAGATATCTTTATAAATTTCTTCCATAGGATTAGCATTGGCGAATACGTCTTTTCATTTGACTGAAGTAGCTTCTTAAACAACAACATCCGGCTTACCATATCAAGTAAAATAATGATACTTTGGCGCCAGTTAAGTGCCAGTTCCGTATATGACATTGGCGTCAGAAAAAAATCGCGCCAATATAAGGCCTTAAGTTTTCCATTTTGATTAAAAAATCAAAATTTTTTTTTCGAATAAAACTACATAAAAGTTGCCATGGTCGCAAAGAATTCTTGGTACTGTTACGCTAGCCAAATGCAAATCTCACCAATAACTTTTTTTCAACTCGCCAGTTAGCATTTTTTTTTTTTCCGAGTGGTAATATTCGGCCAGATGGCACCGCAGGTTTGGCGTGATTTTTTTTTTTTTTTTTTTTAACGAAAATTTGGCGAAAATCTTGTTTTCAAATACCAGTTACATATGCATTTTTGGTATTACTTAGTTATCCCGTCGACCAAGAATCTATCGCCAAACTATAAGATTAAATGCCAATAATGTTTGATCGTAAATGTCACATTCACTTGACTTTAAGCAAGTTACACGTGTTTACGGCATCAAGTGATTTTTATTTCGACGTTTGATTCGTATATTTATTAATGTTATACTAATTTATATTTGTTGTTTCGTTATTTAAAATAAAAATTATGTCAATTTGTATAATTTGGCGAAATTGGTCGGCGGAATAACTAAGTAGTACCGTATTTTTTAGTTATTTTCTATCATTTTCTAAAGGAAATGAAAAAAAAAAAAAATAATAACTATAGAACAAAATAATTTATGTAATTTTTAAAAAGAAATAAAAGAAACATTTATTATTAAATAAACAACAATAGCCGGGTTACCATGTCAGTCACCATAACGCCATTTTGGCACCAATTAGGATCCTCGGTGAGGTGATAACATCTGTGCCTAATATTTTTCTTTTCGTTTTGTTTTAAAAACAAAGAAAGAATTGAAAACAATCAATTTTAAATGAAAGTTGTGTATTTTAAATAAAATGAATGAAAGGATTATATTTTAAATGAAATTAATGAAATATAAAAAAATGCGACGGGAAAAATGTTTAGCTAATTATCACCTGCGTCTCGCTAACATAAAAATATCGTCAGAATTGATTTCTCTATCAGAATCTTTTGATTTATCGAAAGATTGTTCAAGCAAATTGAATTATGAATAAAAGTAGCATGATACATTTCTTAGCATACATTTAAGGGAGGCCAAATTAGTTTAAAATAACCTATTCTGAAATATGAAAAAAAAAATTATCTGTTATGATTAAAATTTAAGTTGCCATCATTAGAAAAATGTATTTAAAATTAGAAAAAAATTAATATTTCGAAAACTAATTCGAATTTAAAAATTCTAATACCAGTTTTGAGATCTGCGGAATACTGATTTTTGGTGTTAATTTCATCGCAAAGTATTTCATATTTTAGGAGAAATCGCCGTGAAACATAATCAGTTGTTTAATCAGTCGTTTGAAAGAATCGTTACATACCGGGTGTCCTTTTTCCGCATGAAACAAGAGAAAGGACGAAAAATCGAGCCTGTATTTAGCGACTATTGCTTACAGCGCCATCTATTGTTTGTAATTCGAACTAAAATCGAAAATCACTGTAATAAAACTTTTGACCTTATGCATAAACCTCCTGCAAGAAATTTTTAAATATCTGTGACCGTTTGCAAGTTATTGAATTTTAAAATCAGTCAGTCCTTTTTAGGACACCCGGTAAATTCGTTTCATAAATTCGTTTCATTAGGATTTTATATATATAGGGTAGATATATAGGTTAGATGTAGTAGAGCTTAAAATGCATAACTCAAATTAAATAAATATTTAAGCTATTCACGTCCATTCTAAGTAATGCTTGCGAATTCTTTTGTGTAGCCCTGTATATGTTCTATAGAATTTGTGCACGCCATGTAACATGTAAAAAATGAGTTAAACTTAAATACGCATACCAAAACTGATAACGGACTTTCAGCAATCATCCCTAATAGACAACACTTCGGATACAGTATTGCCTCTGGAATCTTTTATGTGTCCCTGTAAACTAGCCATACTCAACCTTTTTTTTATCGCGGGCCGCAAACATAAGTTTTCGACTTTAGGCGGGTCGCAACACACTTATAAAAGGTTAAAAAAAGTAATTAAAGTAGCAAAAGTAATATAACAATACAACAGGGTTAATTTTATCACTAAGGTTGAACGTTTGTCACAGAAGAAATACATATTGCCAAAAAAATTAACACTACTCTTTCCAAATAATAAAGTTCGTAATAAATTTCTATTGTAAATGCTGTAGAAATATGTCGCGAATTTTGCTGGTGGGCAATAGTGCTGTAAAATGTTTTTGGTACCAATTTTTTTCCACGACAAAAGCTCAACCATGAAAAGCAATATTAGCTATATAATAAGTATAAAACGTAATAATAGAACAATGCAGAATTTCCAATCTCTAAAGAAAAAAAAGAGATTTTCTCTTAATAAATCAATCTTTTGCTCAATGAAAAACAAAATAATTATAGAAATACGTAGTGCAAACTTAATTTGGAATGTTTGATTAATGTTGAATAATAAGATATGTTCACATCAATCACTGTAGGATAAATAGGACTACTAGTACAGGTAAAATGGGCTTTTCAGAGACAACTGATGGCCATTCACCAAAATTGGGACGAACTTAGTTTTGTCATTAGAAATGAAGATCCGGAAAGTCCCCCCCAAAATAAAGTTGTTTTGCCATATGTTAGGGGGAAAAAAAGGGGGGAGGATTTAACTCAGGGCGAGAGAAATATAAAATTTTTTGAAGTAGGTCAATTTGGGTATTGTTTATTATGTTTTAATTCTGAACCGAATGACACCATCCGCAAGTCAATACGATCATTTGTTACAAAGTTACGGCAGGTTTTATGAATATAAGGTTAAAAGTTATGCCAGTGCAGGTAAAACAGATTTTTACAGCAACAACTCATGGCCATTCACGAAAATTTGGAAAGAACTTCGTTTTGGCACTAGAAATGATTTAACGAATAACCCAAAATTAAAGTTGTTTTACCGTGTTTTGTTTTTTTTTTTTTTTGGGGGGGGGGGGCATTTTAACTCAGTGAGGAGAACTCAACTTTTTGTAACTATGTTAAGTGGGGTATTGTTTATTATGTATCGTTTAGTTCTGAATCGAATGACACCATCCGCAATTGTTACGATCATTCTTTCCAAATTTACGACAATTTTTATGAATACAAAGTCATGATTGGTTTTATGAATACAAGGTTAGATTGCCCTTATTTTGATACTTTCTATTTTAAGAATGTAACACAGCTGTACTTAATAAAAAAAGTGCAATTTTCAACTTAATAACTCATAAAACCTGCTTCAAGTGTGTGACAATTGATTGTATCAGTTTGCATGTGTCATTCGATTCAAAATTTAAAAAATACATAATAAACGATACCCCACTTGACCTTTTAAAAAAAAATTGAGTTCCGATCCCCCGAGTTAAAATGCCCCCCCCCCCCCCCAAAAAAAAGCGGTAAAACAACTACGATTTTTGGGGACTCATCGGATCTTTATTTCTAGTGCAAAAACAAAGTTCTTTTCAAATTTTCTTGAATTTCCATCAGTTGTTCCTGTAAAAACCTATTTTACTTGCACTAAAATATAAATTTGGATTTTGTATTCCTAAAAACTGCCGTAACTTTGTAACAAATGATCGTATCGACTTGCCGATGGTGTCATTCGATTCAGAATTTTAAAAAAATACACAATAAACGATACCACAATTGACCTACTTAAAAAAGATTATTTTGCCACCTCTAGTGAGCTAAAATGTCCTTTTTTTTTCTCCCCCATTCCCACAAAAAATTGTAAAACGAGTTTATTTTTAGAGAACTCGTTGGATCTGCATTTCTAGTACAAAAAGGAAGTTCTTCCAAAAATTCCGTAAATGGCCATTTCTTGTCGTATTTTACTCAATTTTCGGTCTATTTTACCTGTATTATACATGTAAAAAGAACTTTTAACTAAGGAAACTGATTTCACTGATTTAATTTTAAGTTGATATTAAACAACAGGAGAGATTTTATCTTCCAATGAAAATCTATGAAACAACGCTGAAAATCTTAAATACTTTTATATGCGCATCTCGATTAATTGAATAAATATACATTAATGATTATGTGCCTCGGGCCGCACATAAAAGGTCGCCGGGCCACATGTGGCTCGCAGGCCGCAGGTTGAGTATGGCTGCTGAAAACGAACGATTAATGAAATACATATTTTATTCTCTAACTGCAAGCACCTTGTAGTAAACATTAGTAATGCATATCGATTTCACCATGCTTGAAATAGTGCTACATAACTGAAATACGCTGCGAACAGTTTTTTCGCCGTAGACCCTTATAAAATCGAACTATTTTCTGTGACCCTGTAAATGAATGATTAATGCTTTGCACCCGATATTCTACAGAAAGGATGTACTATTGCACCTCACAAATTCATATAAATTTCACTATGTTGGTAAAATCCCCTGTACGTGTACTGTAAATGTTAGTAGGGGTCTGGCCAGACTTTTCTTACAGGGTCCTGTTTTTGTGAAAATGTCGAGTTTTTTTCATTTGTGAAAAAGTGAATTTGAAATTATCATTATAGTCCGCGAGCCAGCAACAGATTTTGATGACCAATTTCCTCTCGGCCGATAATTTGTAAAATGCTTCAGAGTGTTGTATCCTGAAGTTCCGTGAACGTCAGCTGCGGTTCCGTGGGTGGGTTGAGCAGAAATAGCCTTCCAAACATGTGAAAAAAAAAAAAAAAATAGTCATTTCCTGCCGGTTGAAAATTTGTCAAATTATAGCTAACCCAATATCTTGAAGAAGAAAAAAAAAAGTCAGCTGATTATAAAATGGTGGTTAATACGTCAGCTGGTCACACGAACATGAAAAAATATATACAGGGTGCAAAGGAAAGTCCCTTTAACCTGAAAATACTTGCGAACGGAGAGAGCTACAGCTATGGAAGTGAGGTAACGGTATAGTAAAGTGACTTCGCCGGATTTAATGCAAACAACGGAAGCGCCACCTAGTGGCGAAATTTAGAAGATAGCTATTGAAAATCGTAAATGAAAAGAAATAGAGCAAAATTTCCAATTAGAAAGTTTTAGAGCATCAATTAATTAGTACGAAACGACATTTGGTTTACATGGATAAGATAAATCTTCGCCTGTATACCCAAAAATGTCCGAAATCGATGCATTCTATTTTGTGTAAACGGTTGAATGGAATAGCCAGAAGTATGAAGAAATACACATAATTTATGGTATAAATACGTGCTTATCTCAATACATTTTGATAACATCACACAAAAAACAAAAAAGACAAACTGTCTCACAGTGATGAAAAGTTAATATTCAATATGTTCGAAAAGTTCGCCATTGCTCACGATGCACGTTTATATTCGTGAGAGTAATTCTACATTAGGGTGTTTCAAAAGTAATGGGTCCGAAAAAAATTTTTCATTTTGATATTGCATACCCTTTTATTTTATGAGGTTTGATGACATAAGCTTATTTGTAAAATTTCTAGAAACTAGGAAAAAGTTAAGTGACCTCTCAAAGCCGTCGAACTTTTAAAATATTGGCATTTTTTTCGAAAATCTCCAAATTGACGTCCATTTTTTCAAAAGCAATAAACAAAACAATTTTTACAGTAGGTTGAAGTTTGAATTTAATATTCTTGATCTCTTAAGGTAAGTTTTTTATAAGTGTTTCTTCAATGGCCAAGTAATGATTTGCTGATGATATTCTACTGTGTGATAGAGGAGTTGACCTTGATCCTCATCTTACACGAGTACATTATTGAATTCAGTGTCTAACAACGCGCGCATACTGGCACAGCACGTTTGGCACAATCATTTACCACTAATAAAGAATATTTTTTTTCTTTGACAATATTATAATCGTTTATCTACAAATGGATCAACATCGTTTTTTAGAAATGAACTGACAAATTTTAGGACTGTAAAAAGACTGATTGCTTGGCTGCAAAATCTCGTAGCATTTAACCAAGTTTCTTCTTAGGTTTTCTGAAACTGAAACAATTGCCTTTTTCTCTTCAATTAATACAGGATCTGAAAAGAGTGATAACCCAATCATGTTCTCACTTAGGTACCAAAGTTTTCTTTTATGTTTTATCAAGAACTTTTTGCCAGTTCATTGTCTATTTTTTAAAAATAATTCCAGAGATTTAAGAGAATCAAATCATTCTAAGGTGCACTACAGCTTAAAGGTACAAAAGACCACGCTTTTATATAAATTGTCGCGATAAACAGGTGCGTTTTAATACACATACCTCATCTTTCATGAAGTTGAATTGCTCACGAAAGCGAAATTTTTTAATGGAAGAAATTCTTTTTGTTATCCACCGCGTACGATGGTATGCACCAGAAGGGCTGAATGTAACTTTGCTTTTGCCTTTAAGAAATTGTGATGTGATTTCACACAAAGTAGTAAGGGTAAGTTTTATGCCAGGGACTGCACCAAAATTCTAAAGCATTTGCTGGGTTTCCCTCAGGGTTGTAATTTTAACCGGTCAAAATTGATTTTGACCAGGACACTGGATAAAAATGGTTTTAACCGTCCAAAATTGGTCAAAAGTGGTCAGAAATGGTCAAAACTGTTAAAAATGGTCTTAATTTTAATAATTATTTTTTCTTTGCAATTAAAAGTAACTTAATAAGTAATAAAAGTAACAGGCAGTTAAAAAAATAATACACTGATAAGTTAAGGAGGCTCATTAGTGAAATATGCTTATGCAATACAATAAGAAAGCTAGATCCATAATTGCCCTATCATTGTTAATTGTGTATCAACAGGGAAAAAAATCATTCTTCCTTTCAGCTGTTGATACAGGGGCATTTAAAAAACTGCCCAGTATTGATTAAAACTAGCAGCTGATGCTAAAGAAGAGGTAGAAAACAAGTTTGCTTGTAAAGTAAGAAGTTTTGTAAGTGACAATGAAAACAAGATGAAATGCATGAGAGAAGAATTTCAAAATGAATATAGAGACGAACTGTTTATTTCTTATGGATGTGCTGCGCATTACTTGAATCTAGTAGGACAAGATATTACAAACAAAAACAAAGTTAATTCAATAATGAAGCATGTTATTGAAATGAAAAATTGCAGATGAGCATGAAGATAATATTGATGATAACATTGTTAAAATCATTAACGATGAATACAAAAAAGTAAAACATTTATAAAATCAACTTAAGCCTATTTCCCTTGCTTTAGATAAACTTAAAAAGAAAGATGCTACTATATCTGATGCATACGACGAATCGTTAAGATTGCTAAAAGAAAAAGATCTTGAAACTTATTGTAAAACGATATAGTCTTGATTTAATGAAAATGTTACCCCAGTTCATTTTCTGGCTCATATGCTGAATCCTGTCTACATGAGTAAAAGTATTGATGAAGAGAAGCAAAACATAGCAAGGCAGTGGTTACACGATAATATTGATCCTACCTTTTTGCCTCTTGTGATTGTATTTCAAGCATAATCCTCACCATATCCAAAATCCTATTTTTCTGAAAGTGTAAAAGATACAATTGGGCCTGATGCCTGGTGGGCAGCAATGAAGAAGGTTAAAGGCATTGATATAAAATTTGTTGAATTCACATTACATCTAATGAACTGTTGTGCCAGTTCATCATCAACTGAAAGATTGTTTTCTAAATTTGGAATAATCCAAAATAGATTATGAAACCATCTAAGTTTAGAGACAACTGCAAAACTTGTTACTTGTAATCATTTTTTAAATTCAACACAACTTACATAAAAAAATAAAAGAGCTTGTGTATAAAAAGTAATTAAAACATTTGTGTTGTATTTTGGTGTTATGTTATTTATGTTATTACTTTTTTAATTTGGCATTTGCTGGTGTTATGTTACTTATATTATGACATTTTTAACAAATGTTAACTTAGTTTTTAACATATGCTAATAAAACATATTTGATTAGTAGTAAATAAACTGAATAGCCAATTTCAGTGGTCAAAATGGTCAAAATTGATTTTGACCAGGACGGTTAAAACCGGTTTAAACCACTGGTTAAAACCACCATGGTTAAAACCGAGACAACCCTGGTTTCCCTGGGTGGCCATCCCGGGTTAGTTTTATGAACTTCAGATAATCATCACAAGTTTGAATATTTCTGTGACTATTTGTAAAGGAAGGCTACAATGACACTTCTGTTTAGTTGTAGCTAATGTTTTTCATCTTCAGTTAAAACACAACCATCAGTATCCTTATCAATTGCTGCATAGCTGGCAATATTTATCATGGCCAGTAATCTTTAATTCTACCCAAAATAGCGATTTGAGGTCCTGATTCCTGGTGAAGTGAAAATAAGTCAAATACAGCAGAAGCTATGATTATAAGGTTATGATGCTTCTTATGTTCGTGCTGTACAAACATTTTATCCTCATGAAACGTAATCATTTTCTGCACTTCTAGTTGATCATGAAGATGTTTTATTTTGATGTTGCATACCCTCTTATTTTATGAGGTTTAATGATATAAGCATATTTGTAAAATTCTAGAAACTAGGAAAAAGTTAAGTAACTTCTCAAACCTGTCAAACTTTTAAAAACTTGGCATTCATTTCGAAAACCTACAATTTGATGTGCATTTTTTCTAAAGCAATAAACAAAATAATTTGTAAAGTATGTTGAAGCTTGAATTTAACATCATGTACAAACGATGTAATGTTTGACCAGTAGTTGGTAATAATTGGTTATAAAGTTCTTTGTGAAAAATGGAAATCAGATGTGAAGACCACATTATTACTTTTGGTTTTCTACTCGAGATATGTCACTCGTCTTCTTTGACAAAACAAATTGCTTAAATTTGTATTTGATACAACAATTTCATCAATTTTCACAATAATTGTGAGGAAACATGTTATAAAGAAAGTATTAAAAATTGAACTGGAACATCATAATCCAGATTTCAGAACATGTAACCAACCAACATAACATGAAATAAGCTCCTTTCTCTAAAAATACTAGACATTTCTCTTTACTGCGTTTTTGAAAATTTTCTTCTTCTTTTCACTTTAAATGATTTATAATAAAGGTTTTAATAAACTATATATTTCTACTTTGTGCAATTGCAACGTCATTAAAATAACGCTTATTCTAAGGAAATACTAGATACCTCACTTCACTTCCATTTTTGCACTTTTTATTCTTCACTTTACTTTATGCGATTTATAATAAAGATTTTAATAAACTATATTTCCATTACGTACTGTGTGGTGTCATAGATAGAGGAAATTATGAGGAAAATTAATGCGTTATTGCAATTATTTCCATGGTATAATGACAAGCTTAAAAAATACAATTATGAAATCTTTAAGCTTCTTGAGAGGTCAGTTGTTATTAAAATAAAAACTTAATTTTTTTTTGGAACATCCTATTCTACATGCCACATTTCTCAGCATGGAACGTCTATTGCTAGCCTCTTCAATAGGACGACATAGATTTAACCTTTTCAAGGGCGGTGGCTAAACGGTCTAGCCACCTAATTTTAATTCCAAAAATGACAAATGGCAGCAAGAATATTTTAATAAAATTTTGCTTTTGTAATGAAAGTGAAAATTAGCGGGTTTTAATTTCGTAAGAAATTCGTTTGAATATTCTGGTGTCAGTAAATTACTTCATCAGTTTACGAACAGAATTCTTCTGCCTCTGAAAGGGTTAATCTAAAATTTTAAATGCTTTGGAAATTAAATTTTTACAGACATTACAGCACAATACAACGTCACAATCTGAAATTGTGCACTGCTACATTTACGGGATGTGAATATGCAAAATAGAATCGTCGCTCATCGATTTCGGACATTTTTGGATATACAGGCGACGATTTATCTTATCTGTGTGAACCAAATGTCTTTTCGTACTAATTAATTGATGCTCTAAAACTTTCTAACTGGAAATTTTGCTCTATTTCTTTTCGTTTACGATTTTCAATAGCTATCTTCCAAATTTTGCCACTAAGGGGCGCTGCCGTCGTTTGCATTAAATCGGGCGTAGTCACTTTACTATACCATTACCTCACAGCTCTCTCTGTTTGCAAGTATTTTCAGGTTAAAAGGACTTTCCTTTGCACCCTGTATATTTTTTTCATGTTCGTGTGACCAGCTGACGTATTAACCATTACTTTATAATCAGCTGACTTTTTTTCTTCTTCAAGATATTGGGTTAGCTATAATTTGACAAATTTTCAACCGGGAGTAAATGACTAATTTTTTTTTTTTTTTTTTACATGTTTGGAAGGCTACCGCTGGCTCAACCCACCCACGGTACCGCAGCTGACGTTCACGGAGCTTCATGATACAACTCTCTGAAGCATTTTACAAATTATCGGCCGAGAGGAAATAACTGACGAAATTTGCACCTGGCTCTTGGACTATTATAGACCGGGAGCCGGCAGCACAGACAATCACCTCATCGAGTTCACGGATGAAATTCTAGGATTAGTTAAATCTTGATTCGCATATTAAAACGCAATCGGTCTGCCAAGTCATATCTTGGTGGAAAACACCTGAAAACCCGATTTTAGTGGCTGACTCGTAGGTTTACCGCTGTGTTTTCCTGCTCTCAGTCCTCCATGTTTTCATACCTTTTGGTGCAGGAAAACACAATGGTAAACCTACGAGTCAGCCGCTAAAATCGGGTTTTCAGGTGTTTTCCATCAAGATATGACTTGGCAGACTGATTGCGTTTTAATATACGAATCAAGATTTAACTAATCCTAGAATTTCATCCGTGAACTCGATGAGGTGTCTGTGCTGCCGGCTTCCGGTCAATTATATTCAGGCTCTTATTTATACATTTTAAAGAAGATATATGTATGTAAAATACATATATTTTCTTTATATATGTAAAAGTTACAGTACAAATTTTAACTTTAAAGGATTAAATTTGTGAAAGATTATGGAAAATTTTTGTGAAGGGCCTAATTTTAAGACAAAAAATTTTGTGAAAGGTTCTGTTTTAAGGTGAAAAGTTTTGTGAAGGGTCCTGTTTTGAAATGAAAATTTTTGTGAAGTGTCCTTTAAATAATCCAATTTATTCCTAAACAGATCCTTGACTACACATAACATATTCTATAGTAACCATCTTCTAGTGCATCGCAATAATGCATATAAATTTCATTATGTTTAAAATACTGT
The DNA here is from genome assembly GCA_963932465.1 of Maratus speciosus. Taxonomy (NCBI): domain Eukaryota; kingdom Metazoa; phylum Arthropoda; class Arachnida; order Araneae; family Salticidae; genus Maratus; species Maratus speciosus. The sequence goes on along the minus strand of OZ010790.1, from coordinate 222,354,564 downwards.
AATAGCTAATAAAATAAACCGCAAATGATTTTTTCCATTGACCATAATGTAACGGAATACTTTTGAGTACCGCTGTAAATGAACTATGAATGGTACACACTTTATTTTCAATACCGAGCATGCCATAATGAACATCAATAATGTATATTAATTACATGGCAATCCGACTATATTTACGCGAGTTAGAGTACGGAGACGGACAGACAAACAAACCCAATTTATAAACACTTTTTAACTACGTTGGAAAGTGTTAATTAAAAAGAAATAATATTTGCGATCATCCTGTAAAATTAAATGCTTGGAATGACCTGTTGTTATCGCACATGATTATATGGCTCTCGGTCTTGCAAGATGCAATAACATCATTGAAAGTAAAAATCTGTGAGCTACAAAAATCGCACTAAAATTGAGTGATATTATATTAATTTTGTTACAATTAAACAACCTTTAACCCGTTCGGGACAATGGGTGCATATATGCACCCCCAAAAAGAGCATACAGAATTTGTTTTAGGCACCAGTAAAAAAGAAAAGTAATATTTAGTTACTTTAATTAGAGCATTTTCGTGATTGTTTAAGCAAAGGTAACTTTTTTAAAATGTTGCCAACCGATTTTTTTTAAATAAAAATCTTTTTGGGGGATATTTTACCAGGGTTGGCACGGTTTAAACCAAGTGGTTTTAACCATGGTTTAAACCACGGTTTAAACCAATTGGTTTTTTTGTTAAAAAAACCATTTGGTTTTTTTAGAAAAAGTCTAATAATATTTTCTCTTTTTTGTAATTTAATTGTTTTAAATTATTGATAGAAGTAATTTCTAAATTTAACACTTCATCTCAGCAGTCAACATGAGACATAACGAGCACTAGGTCATGTTTCTATGCATGTAGAATGAAAATTAGCATGTGCTGATGAACATATCTGGTACCCTAAAGATTTTTCTTAAAACATGGGAAATTAGAAAAGATAAAATAGATAAATAATATTCAATATTAAGCATAAAATATTTTCACTTAAAACATGCAGATTATTTACAGCAGTTAATAACAAAATACAATGATCTTTAAGATTTTGGTTAAGTTGTAAAAGAAAATTTTCTGGATTGGGAAAGATTATCCTTAAAGAATTTAAAAGATATCAGATTGAATAATACAGCTTGCAAAAATTGAGTGCTAGTTAAGCATTTCAATAATACCAATCAGTCTTTTCTGTTTGTATCTGAATCTAATGGCCAAAAATGTTGACTTGGACACTTGGAGTTATCACTCAGAAAACAAAATAACCAGAAGTATTTGGATATTAAAAAAATAATAATGATAACAACCATAGAATAATATATCCATGAAACTGCATCAAATGTTTATTGATTGATTATTATATTATTAATCAAAGGATTCTTCATAAGATTTTAAAAGGTATGAATGTTTCACTGTGTAGAGCAGTTTACTTTGAACATAAGACATAGCTCTTACTGATAATGTTTAAATTAGAAATGATTTCAATTTTCTATATAATTGACTGTAATTATTTAATTTAAATATTTTCAAAAGTTATATTACTTATATAATATCCAAAAATGTTTATTTTATCACCAGATATGCATCTGTATGCAATAGGAAATTATATTAAAAAAAACCTGGTTTAAACCAAATAAACCGGTTTTTTTGGTTTTTTACAAAAAAACCCGGTTTTTTTTCAACCCTGTATTTTACCAAAATTTGGTGGTGTTGCCGGGGGAAATTTTCGTGGGAAGTTAAAAATTCTGATTCAGCGACCCAAAAAACAAAAAAGTAAGTCGATTTCCAGAACTACCATTAATTTTGCCAGGTAAAATCCCCTATTGCCTGGACTAATTGGCAAACTGTTGAGAAACTGTAACAACAACAACAACAACAACAAAAAAAACCACTCAGTAGAAAAGTGCAAAAAATTTAAATATAAAACCTAAATATGAACTATAGAATTAATTTTTATGTATTTATTTGTATGTATGTATAACTATAAGAATGAATAAACAGCAAATTTAGAGCAAAATTATTTTGGGAATAACAGATGCAAATTTTAAGAAGTTTCTTCCAACATTTAAAAAATGTCTTTACCTAGGGAGAAGGAGAAGAAATTCTACATTTATGTTTGTGAGGGTAGGACATCAATATTTACAATTTGCATTCTGATTTCTAATATCTGGTCACCTTATTTAATGTTGTTATAATCATAAAACAGTACTTCCCTAACTTTAAATGCCTTGTGTACCCTTGAAAAATAACATGAACCTGATGCACCTCCTATTTATTTATTTTTTAATTAGTGAGTGTTAGGAATAGAAAACTAGAAACAAGAATAGTGGCAAATAGATACAAATAAACATATTTTATTTTATATTTAATGTAGCTTTACACATAGCAAGTTTTTTATGTAACGGTTGTATTTATTTAAACTTGAATTTTTGGTGTTAATTTGATGATGTTTAAACATTTAGCCCTAGTAGATTATATTTTGGTTAGTCAATCAGATGAAAAATCCATTCATATGTTAATTGTTGACACCCCTGAGAATATATAGTAGTATAGTATACCATAGTTTAGAAAACCCTGCTATAAAATACCAGATCTTTTCTTTAAAATTAAGAATAAGAAAGAAGTTTTTAAACAGAAATCTATTCTACTGAGAACAATTTTGGTGAAAATTGATGCAGCACAACATATTCCTTCCTGAATGAAATATGTCAAAACAGTTTGGCACTTCCTTATGATCACTGCACTTAAGATAAATCATCAAAACATGTCAATTATAGCAAAACAGCTGGAGTTATCTTTTATTAAACCATAACCCCAGCACACTCAAAACAAGACAGCAAAAAAAAAAAAAAAAAAATCAGCAGGCAAGCAGTAAATGTAATACAGTATATTCCCTCATATCCGCACAGCTTGGGACCAGAGATAGTGCAGATTTTAGAATTTTGCAGATTTCTGGTCATTGCTTTGTTTATATTTTTTAAGCAGTAATTTGAATGTAATAATGCAATCAAAATTATGAATGCTTACAATATTGTAAAATATTAAAATAATTAAGTAAAGAATAAACTAAAATGATAAAAAGTAAGATAATTTTAAAAGTGATTAAATTATTAAAAGTAAAGGTCAAATAAATAATTGATAATGCATAATTAAATATCATAATAAAGATGATACATTTTCCTTGAATTATTCAATGAAACTTTCCTCATAAAGACACCCTATTAATTCATATCAAAATCATAAAGTAAGGAAATTTTATTTCAGTTTTAGCCAGTCTTAATAATAACCAAAAAAGCTGGATTAATATGTAAATATATTTGGTAAAAAAGTTGTGATTACCAACAGGGTTGGGTTTTTGAGATCAAAAAGTTGTTTTTGACATGACATGTCGAAAACCTGTCAAAAACTGTTGCAAAGTGTCAAAAACATTGTATACATTTTTTTAGCAATCATTAGTGAAAATTTATATTAAATCAAGCTAAAATCTGATTAAGTAATAAGTTATATGTTTATATAAATAATTTTTATTTAGTTATATACTATGATTAAGTTGTAATAAAATTATAAATCATAATTCAAATTATTTGTCAATTGTCATGCAGGAAAAACGGCTAAAAATATTGAAACTACTATTAAATTCATTTTTCAAAGTATTATTTATATCTTTATTACTATGAAGTGTTCAGTTTATTATTAAAAAAAAGTTTTGCAAACTAATTTATGCAAAAAAAAAAAAAAAAAAAAAAAAAAAAAAAAAAAGCTTGTGTAAAGATAAAGAGGCCACTACTCAATGTCTGATCATAAGTTACCTGAGATTTTTAATGTTTCTAAATGTTTGCTTTTGTACATAAAAATTAGATATAAACCACAATTGCAACACAAATGTTCTCTGAGTAAATGATTTATAACATGAAATCAATATAATTAAACATTATTAAAATCACTAACTAAAAAGTAGATGGTTTGTTATTTCCAATATTTACACATAAATAATATATCTTCGTTTTATTATGTTAGTTTCAGTTTAAATTATTTAGAAAAATTTGTTTATGTTAAATTTTATTTTTATACATTTTTTTTTTTTTTTTTTTAAGCATATTATTTCAAGTTTGTAAATGATGAACAGAGGGGGCAGCTTGAAATAAAACCAAAAAATCTAAGATTTGTCATTGCTTTTGCAGCTGAATATCCATCATACCCTAAAAGTTTCTTCTCAGCTCAGAATGTTCCAGCAACGGTAGGGTGTAAAAGCTTGGGGGAAAAAAAAAAAAAAATCATACAGCTCATGGTGTGTTTTGCATCAATTGAGTGGATATTTTCAAATTTTGGATTTATCCACTCCAAATTGTGAAACAAACTTGGAGTACAGAAGGCATCAAAAGTAGTGTTTTGCTACTGCATATTCCATGGAAAAAGAAACTCAGAATAAGACTAACATTAAAACAATATAAAAATACATATATTATTTATATGTAATTTTATACATTAAATTGTACAAGTATTTTCACCATGTATTTTCATTTTTTAAAATTAAAATATTTAATAGTAGTTTGATTAGTTTATATTTTTAATGTAATGATACTTTTAATTATTTTTTATTTTCTAAGCAACTTGTTGAACCAATATTGTGTTTTGAGTTTTATGCAGGATATGTGGTTTCTAATATCTAAAACTGTCAAAAAATTTATGCAAACATCTAAAACTAAAAATTATGAAAAATTGTAAATTTAATGTTGTTGTACTAGGTTGAGCAAAAAGTTCTCGGAAATTTGTGAAAGTTGCGTTGTTATGCGCAAATTAACAACAAAAGCAACAAGAACTATTCTTCAAAGTAGATACCATCATAGTTTTTCGAACAGAGTAGTCGCTTGGCAGAAAGTCACATGACTTTCTGCCATCGTTCTGCCAGATTCCGGATTTGCTGGAAGTATCATGATGGCTCCTTGGAATCGAAAAACTCTTGACATGAAGTTAAAGAATTAACTTCATTAAAGGATTCAAATTGACGGCCCTTCAAAAAATGTTCCATTGATCGAAAGAGGCCATAATCGGATGGAGCCACGTCTGGACTGTACCACTACTACTCCTATATACGATGCAAATTCTGGTAACTATTAGATTAAAAATTTCCCAGGACTTTTTGCTCAACCTAATAGAAATAATCTTAAACAGTTTTTGGACTCAATTTTAGGTTTTTGACACTTGTTGTCAAAAACTATGTCAAAAAGGGGTTTTTGACATGGCGGTTAAAATCAGATTAAACCGCCACACTGTCAAAATCTTGCCAATCCTGATTACCAATGATATCAGCAATATCTTGATTTTTTTTTCAGAAATAAATTTATACTTCCTTCATGAAAAACCACGAGTTCAGTCATATTATTGAGATTTACATATTAAAATACACATGGAATGATATAAAACTAAAAAATTCTATAATTTTGCATCTACATCTAAACTGAAAGTTTCATTGTTTACATCTGTGATGATGTGCGGATTTTAGGTGTTCGCAGATTTTAGGGTTGCAGATTTGAGGGAGTGTTCTGTATTCACATATCATCAATTTATGAATATACATCCAAGTTCATTTGTTTGGACTTCTCTGCTTATCATTATATTTTTGCACTTTTATTCTTGGTAAGAAAAATAAAAAATATTATTTACTTGGAAGTGAGAAGGCTGCTATAATAGCAGTTCCCAGACTATGGATTCCTGGCGATGCTTTGATGGGTCGAAGAATGATTGTTAAAGCCTTCAAAATTATATAATTAATTTTAACTGCTTTAAAAATAAAATGAACATGAACGTAACATCTAATATGTTACAACTTTACAAAAAAACAGATCAATGATGTCAGGATATCATTTAAAGCAAAAAATTGGAGAATGGATGCATAAAAAATTGTGATGGGTCCTTTAGGATGCACAATTTTCATCTTAAAAAGAACACAAAAGATATATTTTCTAATAAAATCAAAAGACAAAATGCAATTTTTCACAATTTTTTAATTCAACATAAAATATATAATGTGAACATTAAAAAAGGTCCACAGTCTTACTTAAAAAGCGACTAAAATAATGAAAAAGATGTTACAAGTTTAAAATATACATTTTATTTAAAACTTCTTTAAAAAGGTCCGCAATCTTACTTAAAAGGTAAGATTTTGGATTAAAGCAGAAGTTTTAAATAAAATGTATATTTTAAACTTGTAACATCTTTTTCATTACTTTAGTCACCTTTTAAGTAAGATTGTGGACCTTTTTAATGTTCACATTATATATATTTTATGATATATTTTCAGGGTTGGCAAAACCCGGGTTTTTGTATAAAAACCCAACCCACCCGGGTTTTTCTGTATATTTACATAATATATGTGTGTACTCATTTAAAAATATTATGTTACATTTTTAAAATTACATTTGATCTATTTATTACTAATTAATATTATTTATAATATCAGTTAATAAATTTATTCTATTCTGATATTAGTATTGACTTAATACTAATATCAGAATAAATTTATTAACTGATGTTATAAAATAATACTAATAGTATTAATATTAATACTATTATTAATTATTATTAATACTATTATTAATTGATAATAATCTTACTATTACAATTAACTGAATACCGTGTTCACTCGCGTAATAGTCTCACCCCCGATTTGACGCAGAAAAAATCGTCAAAATATTTTCTTCACATAAATTGGATGGATGAAAAAAGGATGAAAGATTGGGTTCACAATGTTTAGAAGAAAAGGTCTGGATGATTGTTCAAAAAACCAGCCATGCTGGTACTTGACAGCTTTTTGATGATGTAAAGAAGGAACTTTCAGAAGGCAAAACAGATCTTTTTATAATTTCTGAAGGACTTGCATCGATTTTGCAACCGTTTAAAGACAGTATAGGACAAGTATAGCTGAGATTGGATGGTCAATGGGAACAAAGAAAAACTCCCAGTGGAACAGTAAGGTGTCCATCCCTGGAACTAATGTGTTGTTTGATGTTACAAAGCTTGACTTTAATGACAAGCGATATAATTTCAAAATGTTTTAAGAAGACGGTTATCTCCAATGCTTTGGACAGAAGCGAAGATGACATTTTATGGAATGGCGGAGATTTTTCAGACACCGATTCACATTACAATAGTGATACTGATACATTCAGTGAAAGTGATTTATTATGAGAATTTTTTGTCAAAATTTTTATAAAGATTATTTGTAAATTTTACGTCTATAAAAATATTACCATAAAAAGAAAAATGATATTTAATAAAGAGCACATAATCTGGAAACATTTGGTAAGTTACTAATTTTATTATAATGTGTTTTTTTATACCAGTTATGTTTTAGCATTAGAGTGTACAATATTGGGTACTTTTCGGTTAACCGGGCGCCAGTGTTATATATACATATTTATATATACATGCATATATGTAAATATACATATATATAGATATACACATATTGTATATATACACACATATTTATATATAAATATATATGAACATATACATATATATGTATATATAACACTGGCGCCCGGCTAACCGAAAAGTACCCAATATTGTGTAGTAGATTTCCCCGCATAATAGTCGCACCGAGACTTTCACAATGAAAAATTGGCAAAAAAAGTATGACTATTACACAAGTAAACACAGTACTATTAAGTGATAAAAGTGAGTTCTTATCTTATCACTTTTAACTACATTTTATTTGTCATAATGAATAATTAATTTTTATTTTTGTAATAACTATAATAATTAAAGTTACTATAATAATTAGTAACTATAATAATTAAAGTAGCTGGCTTCGCATGCTAGCAGGCCCCTCCTTTTAACGGGGCCTCTAATAATATGAAATCTCGAAGCGAACAAACCTCGAACTGGGTCCCCGCTGCCTACGCAACCGTATAGCAGGGACACAAGGAAGTTATACTGAAACTCTACAAATAAGTTATCGGGCCTGAGCATTTTTTAGCTAATATAATGGATGTAAAGTTTAGAGGGGAAAGGCTTAATTCAACGGAAGAGATGATGACCAGTATATACTACTACTGAAGCATGGTAATGCATATTATTCAAAGTGGTTACCTGCAATATTGGCATTTAAAATTAAAAACATAGACTATTTTCCTAAATCACTTCTTTTCTCAGAAAATATTGTGTCAAAAATTTACAGCTTCAAAATGTTGGGAAATTCTGAAAGAAAAAGTACAGAAAAAGAAAAACAACAAGTTAGATTGTGATTTTTGAAGTTTTTTCCGATCTCTGCATTCTATTCCATCTAGTTCTGCTTCCATCGAGATAATTTTCTCTACATTTGAATTCATATGGTCTAAATTGCGGAACAGACTAGGCTCAGAGCAGTGTGAAAAACTAGTAAATATTTATAAATATTACCATAAAAATCAAAGTGAATGTGATTGACTTTGATTGGTAAAATATAAAAAAGATCAATTATAATTATTTTAAATATATTACATTTGTGTAAGTTATTTGAAATATATTTTTAAACAATAAATATTCTGAAATAAACTACCACCTGATTACCACAAATACGACTCATTTTTATTTAATTATTTTTATATAATTTTGATAAAAGAACCTAGGTTTTGAGCTTAATAGGTAAACTTGTGTTTTGTATTTTTAAATACTATAGGAGGGATTTGCAGATTCAGAAATGATTTTTAACAAAAACACAGGCGGGTTTTTGTGGGCTGGGTCCACTTTGCCAACCCTATATATTTTCTATTTTTAAATGCATTGAATATGTCTTATTGCTAAAAGGAGGACCCAGTTTTTTGGAAGTGTCTGGGTCCCAGGAACCCAGAATTTCAAAACCCTAACAACATAAGTGATAGATATTTAAATAACATAGTGAAAACAGTGTTTTATTAAATTTTGTATAAAGAGCATAAATTTAGACTAAATTGAACAAGTTTTTAAGTCTAATTTAGATGACCTTGTTGGTGCAAAATAAGGTCATTAATTGTGTTGACTTTTAAATTGTATTTTTTACAATACATTCATTACTAATAAACCAATTTTTCACTTGCATTCTTGAGTAGTAAAAGATGGTTTGGTTTTATAATTATTTCACTTCTATGTGGAATTTATACTACTGTTTTCATATTATATGCTTTGTACAAAAATTTACCTTTATTTGTAGGATAATTATATGTAAAAGGCTCCAAATACGTCTACGGGTTGTGAAACATTTTCAAACAATAAGGCGGTCACATTCACATGACAAAGTTTGGAAACCACTCTACATTTTTATGGAAAAAGACATTTTATCTCATAATAGTATATCATGTGAACATGGCTACAAAATGAAAAACTATATGCTATCGAGGATATTTGGAGGTGCAATGTAAGTGAACATCACTTAAATTTGACAACTCAAAATTGTAGGGGAAGATGGGGTAGGGGAGAGTGTTGTACCTTGGGACAATTTTCACATTTTAATTTTTTACTTCGATGATTATAATCAAATTTAAAATTTAAAAGCAACATTTCAATACACCAACATATTTCTCTATAATATAATTTTAGAAATTCAGACAGTTTGAAAATAAAAAAATGCCATTCATTTAAAGTAGGGAAGGCAAACAGTCCCAAGGTACAACATCCTGTTGTACCTTGGGACATACTGCATACTTCAGGGAATAGGCATATAACTCATCAATAATTTTATACAATAACTAATACAATATTTTGTACAATAACAATAACTAATTTTATGCCAACAAACAAAACCTTTTTTTTTTTTTTAAGGAAATAGAGAATGAAACTCAAGTTCAAGATCCAAAATAAAGTTGAGTTGTTTTATTTATTGCAATTCACATGATTTGTGAAATTTTCTGTAAAATACGTAATAAAAATACTTTTGTTTATCCAAATTATTACGAACCACGTATTTCTTGTACCATTGGACATGTCCCAAGGTACAACATATTTTACTGTCCCGAGGTACAATCACCACACGGTTTAAATAAAATCAAAATGGCGGTAAATCTAGAAGAACTATCATTATTTCCTCATATCCAAAACATTTAAAAATCTTCTCTTTTATAAAAAAATAAATTGCAGTTGACTTGTTGTAGAAATACATAGGAAAAAAATGAAGTTAGAATGGAGGAAAATATTTACTTTGGACTAATGAAATTTATTTTTTTCACCTAGCTGTTAAAATTCGATGCTTCTGATGTTGTCTGTTATTATGATGAGATCTGTTGGTTATAGGTCACTATTAGAAATAAACAAAAGATAACTGTTGCCAATAGTTTATTAGAAATTGTCAATGTCCCAAGGTACAAGCGTCCCAAGGGCCACTCTCCCCTATAATGAAACATGTAAAATCAGTCAAATTTGTCACAGAGACCTGCAGTTTATATGTATGGTATACAACTGTATGTTCCAGTTACTCATGTGATTTGGAACATTCACGCTTCTACAACATTAGCAATTGGTTTTACACCAATGAAAGTAAGTTTCTTTACTAAAAGTAGTTTTGTTTCTTTTTCCTTGTTGTTAAATGTAATAATTATTTTTTCTATACATTGTTATATTTGGGTTATTGTCTTCATACCTCCATAACCAAAATAAAAAATAAATAAATATTAGAAGTTTGTAAAGAAATTTTTACTTAGTAACCTCAGTGTGGGGTACAATGAAGCGCTTTCAGATGGGGTACAATGAAACATGTTTCATTATAGTAATAATACAGTAGTAAATAGAATATATTAGAAGTAAGAGTAGAAAAACATAAAAAATGAGTTTTGTTTTAACCTGGCCAGCAAAAAATGCTCTTGTTAAGCAATTAAAAAGTAAAAAGAGGGAAAAAGCTAAGAAGGGATCGTTTTCAAAACAAACTCTGCCTGCTACAGAGTCTGAAGAAGATTACGATTATCTAGATTTTTTTTTCCAGCTCCAGCTGATCATCGAGATACTAAGAATGAGATATCCACACATAACATGAGATAACCACACAAGCAATATATCTATATAAATGAAAACATAGGAAATATATTGTGTTAGAGAAAGCATACATTTAAATGAAGTCGAATGTGAAGTACTTTATATAGAAGACATCAACCTAGTTTTAAATTTGTGCATTCTTCAGAAACTTACATTTAAAAAAAACTCAAATTGTGTTGAAACTGCCACCCCCTATCCCTTTAGGAGCAACTGAAAGAAAATCAGAAATGCTAATTCTTGAAACTGACTTGAGCCAATTTAATATAAAATGAAACGTATTTCTTAAACTAATAGAATTTTCTTATTTTTCATCTAGAATTATAATATTTTCAGGCTCGGACTGGCCCATCGGCCCGAGGGCCGGTGCGCCCTTGTCCAGAAAAACTTTGCGCCCTCATAAGCCATAAGTGCCTAAGCCGCACCGATATTTTTACCCTCGTTGTATATACTATACTTTCTGACTAGTGTACAAAATTTCGAGAACTCGTTTAGGGAATAATCATCATTTAATAGACAGACAGCACTAGAGAGGTATTTTTCATTATCACAAAGAAATTAAAGATACATCGAAACAATTTTAGGATCGAAAATTAAAGTGGGAATGTGATTGAGAGAGAAAACATGCATCCAGTGAAAGATTTAGTAGCAATAGCGCACTGGGCTGTTTTTTTTTTTTTTTTTTACATCACTTCTTTGAATGATATATAATAGATTTTAATTTTAACCAAATATTTTACACATTTTCATTCCTACAGCTTTTAGTACCTTGCCTTTCCCTCCCCTTTAAAGCCGGCCCTGAATGCACCTATAATTGAAACCGTCTTTTTGAAAACAAATTTAGAAAAGAAAGAAAGTTATATCAGAAGGCAACAACCTGTTGTGAGAATTTTATTACTGATTGGAAAACATGATCTTTCTTTTTGAAGAATGCAAACTTGATGACACTTCCGGATTGCAATCCTGCAAGCTGATGGGAAATCCAGCGCTTTTTCATTCACAAAATTTACACCACAACTTTCGGTTAATGCTAATCTTCTCTTTATTTAATTACAGACTTTTCATGGTTAAATAACTATTAGAAAATTTTTTATTTATTTTGAATAAAAAATTGTTTAATCTAATCGTAAAAAATCTATTATCAAATAAAGAAAATATTTAAAAAATATGACAGGTTTTTTGAACAAAAAACTCTGGCTCCGGAATCCTGTAACTTGCATTAAATATTTCCCTTGATCTCTAATTGTGATAAGAATTTTGCGAATCACGGGATGACTGTGCTGAGAAGAGTAAATTTACTCAATTATAGTGATTTTAGTCTAACAAAGAGACTTTTTTTGGTGCACTTAAGAAAATTTTTAATAGTGCAATATGAATTCAGCATTTTATGTATGCATAAAATCGTTTTTAAGGATACCAAATGCCTTTTTCTACAAAATACCTGTAAAAAGAAATTGCTTAAAAAAAAAAAATCATAGATTTTTGAAAAAGAAAAAAAAATCGCCGGCCCCAGGATCCTGTAACATGCATATGGAAACTTAAATATGTCCCTTGATCTCTAATTGTGATAAAAATTTTGCAAATCATGGGAAGAGTGTGCTGAGAAGAGTAAATTTACTCAATTATTTTGGGAATTTTATACTAACAAAACGATTTCTTTTGTGTACTTTTTCTGTAGAAACCCTATAATAGTGTAATATAAATTCAGCATTTTATGGATGCATAAAGTCATTTTTTAAGGATACAAAATACCTGTAAAAAGTAATTGCTGCCAGATTTGTAACAGAAATTGAATTTATCAAATTTTTAACTGACCTATAACTAATTCATATAATATTAAAGAAATATACTTTAAGAAAAGGATGAACCCTTCAGCAACACTGCAGAAATTCTATGTGGTGTCTGGTGTAAAAAGCCATGTTAGTTTATCTACCTATTGTCTGTGCAACAGTGATGAAAACAGAAATAAAAGTGGTTACCCATTACTAATTCTGCTAAAAATAATCAAGCAAAATATATAGGAACCAATCGACTAGAAATAATATCTACTACTTATTGTTATGTATAAATTATGTTTCCGAAGTAGTCTACATATTAAAAATTGTACCAACTTTGAATTTTCAAGCAATAACACTAATTTTTGATATCTTATTTAAGTTTCTTAGATCGGGACAGCCCGGAAAAAGACATTGGTTATTTACATTATCTTAAACCTTGATCGAGTTTGAAGAGTTTAAATTTGAGGATGCTAAATGAAACCTATTTGAGAAAAATTAATTTATATCTTCAGAAAAATATCTGATTTTTTTTATCAATTTGTTTGAGAGATACACTGAATAGAACCAAAAATACTACAGACCCTTTTTCGCGACTTAAAAGTCTTTTTAATAATTTTTCGTAATCCCTATTAATAAATTCATGTTAAAAAATTATGAATTATGACCTATATTAAGTTTTGAATACAACAAACCACAATCATTAAAAACATCAATGTGTAAGTTTACAGCTCATTTGAATAATTAGTTTTCGACATAAAGAGAAATTTTACCGTTCTATAATTTAAGAGAACTGTCTTCTTTTATCAAAAGAGCCACAGAAAAATTTCGTAGATAAGTACCAGAAACACTGTTTAGAATTTGTATAGTAAGTTTGTCACAAATTCAAAATTCCTCTGTAATTTTACTGGTGACTAATTGAGTGTTTTTGGTACTTTTTATTGTAAGATCATTTTATTTTTCGAAATTTATGGATAAACCCCTAGCATGCTTTGTATTAAGATTTGAGAAAAACATATAAACTGTAGCTTTTTACCGGCTGCAAAGGAATTGAAATAGAATGTCAACCGTGAATGTTACCATTTGAAAAATCAGCGTTTGTACATTTTTTAATATGTAGACAACACCCCAAAGCAAAATTTATTAATAGCATTCAATAGTAGATATTATTCCCAATCAATTGGCACATTTTTTCCAGAAAAACTACCAGTATTTTTTATAGAAAAAAAATCTAGTTTAAACGCACGAAATCGCCTCCTTTTAAGGAGAGATTTTCTACAAGAAAATACTAGTGCCGAAAAATTTTTTGGTTTGCAAAATTCCAGGAGGCGTATGAACCCTGTTATACAGTCATTTGCAGAATTTATAGGGTACTTTTTATTCCATAACTCTTAAAAACTACTGACAAAAGAATAATATATGATATCAGTTATCTATTACAAGCTAATCTGTGTTCAACTTGCTGGAACTTTTAGATATCACATTATTCGTTTTAGAAAATTATGTAGCATTGTGTAAATTTAATGAAACTTTAAACATGAATGGAGAATACAGCCAAATCTTCTATCTAGTTGACTCAGAGATATACTATCAAGACATTTTCATATTTGGTACTGTGCGAATGTATTAAACCTTGTTAAGCCAGATACAACACAAACAAGTAAAATTAACATGAGTTTGTTAAAATTTTTACGCCCTTTGAAAATCCAAGGTCTGCGCCCTTTTCCCTGGCCCAGTCCGACCCTGAATATTTTTATCAAGTTCCTTTTTTGTATTTTATTAATCAAGTTTTGTTTGTGTATTTATCTCATTGTTCATAAAATAAACTATATTGGGTGAAAATTGCTTCCATCATTTGCAGCGTTTCATTGTATCCCTGCATACGGGGTACAATGAAACACTCTAAGACATTTACTTTTTGTTATTTTTCAAGCATAATGATATTGTTTAGAACCTAAAAAAATTTATTTAGATGGGTAAAATACAAGATTAAAAGAATGCATTAATTATATTTTTGTGCATGCAAAATTATGGATAAGAAAAAAAAAAATAGTAAATTTTATTTCATTGTACCCCGTCTTCCCCTATGCAACAAGCAATCGTTTGTGACAGAAAAACTTAATGCAAGCTTAAGTCCATAATAAAAGTTGGTGATAATCTTGGTGGCAGTTAAAAAATGGAGGCCATGATAGGGGAATACCAAAACTTTAATAGACTTAGCAATTAAATATTTATATGTAAACAAACTGATAACAAATATTAGCATAAAAAAGCTTAGCAAAAAATTTCCACTAAATTTTCTTTATGAAAACATGTAACTGGGTTATAATTTTGAAAAATGTAAAAAAAAAAAAAAAAGTTTTAAGGAGTTAGTACTTGATTAATTTAAATAGAAAAACAACAACCCTTGTGCGCTGTCAAGAATTTGCCTATACTAATATTTGAAAGTCAAAACATTAGTTTAAGAGTAGTATATGGACTATCAAATATTGATATACCGATAATTAAAAATTTTTAATGTAAGCCAGTCATTCTCTTTAACTGCAAAATAGGGGATCCTTTCGTTTGGTGTACTCTGCGCCAAACTCGCCAAGCCAGTTGCGATAACAGCTGCTGTGTGGCGTGACGAGTGATTAGCTCTGCAACCCCTGTGTTTTCTCTGTTTGTTTGTTCTTTCAGTTTCGTTTCAGAATGGACTTCGAAAAAAATCACTTATGAGGACGTTTTAAAGATGAAAGAAAGAAAGGGTAGTGGATTTAAAAGAAGTGGTAGATTTAAAAGAACTTTAGTAGATTTAAAAGAAATGAGTGCTTTTAATTTACATTTTCCAGAAAAGGAGGGGTTATATTTCCGACTTAGAAATAATTTCTTTAAATTGAAACTTTATTTAAAATAAGGATAAGTTTCATGTTCACAAAAGGATAGAAACGCAAAAAAAAAAAAAAAAAAAAAAGAAAAAGAAAGAAAGAAAGAAAGAAAAGGGTGTTATTAACTTTGTTTTATTTTTAAAAGAAATGAGTGCTTTTAATTTACATTTTCCAGAAAAGGGGGATTATATTTCGACTTAGAAATAATTTCTTTAAATTAAAACTTTATTTAAAATAAGGATAAGTTTCATTTTCACAAAAGGATAGAAACGCAATTTTGTTTAAAAATAAATAAATATTAAATTTTGTTTAAAAATAAATAAATATTATATTTATATTTTCCACAAAATAATACGTTATAATTATTTTTAACTAATAAAATTTTAAGTGATTTTCACGGGAAAATAGAGAAAAATAAGGATAAGTTTCATTTTCACAAAAGGATAGAAACGCAATTTTGTTTAAAAATAAATAAATATTAAATTTTGCTTAAAAATAAATAAATATTAAATTTTGTTTAAAAAAATAAATATTAAATTTTGTTTAAAAATAAATAAATATTAAATTTATATTTTCCACTAAAGAATGCGTTATAATTCTTTTTATCTAATTAAATTTTAACTGATTTTCATGGGAAAATAGAGAAAAATAAGGATAAGTTTCATTTTCACAAAAGGATAGAAACGCAATTTTGTTTTAAAATAAATAAATATTAAATTTTGTTAAAAAAAAAAAATA
Source organism: Maratus speciosus (assembly GCA_963932465.1). Classification (NCBI taxonomy): domain Eukaryota; kingdom Metazoa; phylum Arthropoda; class Arachnida; order Araneae; family Salticidae; genus Maratus; species Maratus speciosus. Next base: position 222,338,188 of record OZ010790.1, on the reverse strand, counting down.
AATATTAAATTTTGTTTAAAATTAAATAAATATTAAATTTATATTTTCCACTAAAGAATACGTTATAATTCTTTTTAACTAATTAAATTTTAACAGATTTTCACGGGAAAATAGAGAATTTTATTAAATTTCCTTTTAATTTACATTTTCCAAAACGGAAGGGTTATATTTCCGACTTTTCAGTTTTAAATATTAATTTGCATTTAACACAAAAGAATATTTTACATTTATTTGCTAATTAAATTTTAACTGATTTCAAGGTAAATTAGGAAATTTTATTTATTAATATTTTCCACAAAAGGATGAGTTGTATTTCCAATTTAGAAATAATTTCTCTGTATTATAATTTTATTTTAATATTAATTTGCATTTTCACGAAAGGATATAAGTCTAATTTTATTTGAAATATATATTTATATATTCATTTAATCACATCAACAATTATTCACTTAATATTTTATATCTATTTCTTTATTCTTTTAATTAATTTTCCTTATCTTTAAATCATTATTCTTAGAGTTTTTAAGTTTTTTATGATCAACATTGTCGTGTTTTAAATTATGTTACTTATTTTTGCTGTTTTTATTAGCAATTTTTTTTTTTTTATTTAACTATTTTTATTTTAGCGAAATATTGCTTCTATTTTTTTTTTTTTTTTTTTAATTGTTAAATTATGTTTCATAGTTTCCTTAATAATTTTATTTATTTCAGCTTAGGATTTAATTTTAAATTTGAGTTCTAAAATAACCTATCCTTTTGGTAAAAATGTAAATTAAAATGTAAAATCGAGACTTTAAGATAGATTTCAAACATTATTTTTTACATTATCGTTATTTTATTCCATTTTTTCAGAGTTCTCATAAATTAAGTATAAAATAGCATGTGGCATTGAAAACAAAATCGTTTAAATTTCTGATTTTTACCTATAACAAATGAAAATGTTATTTAAAAATTAATTCAGAATAAATTAAAATGAGACTACGCTTTAAATTGATATCAGTGTAAGTATTGACGAAACGAGTTTGAACTATGAAGGGAGGAATCTTTTTTGCCCGAAATACGGTGAGGGAAATTTAGTCGTAGGGAAAACAGCTGCAGGGAATTTCTAGTAAAGTATTTGGCGTCATTTAATCTTATACTGCCAGCGCCCGGCGCTGATATTGCAAACCTACTCAGTTGGACTGTAATTTCTTTGTTCGATGACATTCCTTGTAACAAAAAGCTAAGCATTTTTAAAGCGTGCCTTTGTAGAAACTAGTCTTGTAACTCTACAAAACGTTTCTAAATAATACGTTCTTGTTATAATACCATAGAGTAAAAGCAGATAGAAGATAACAAATGGATATTTAAAAAAAAAGAAAAGATAATAATATACAATTATTTATAGAAAACTGTCCTGCAAATGGTACAAAAAATTGATTTTTTAAAACTAAATAAGATTACTCCTATTGACACAGTGTAACACAATTATTCATTCGAATTTTTTCTTTACATACTTTTAGATCATCATTTTCAACACTTATAAAGAAGATTATTTCTAACATCACAGACATATTAAATTTTTTAATTAAATTTTACTCCTATTGAGCTAACAGATATGTTATCACAAATAATAATAATCATAAATAAATATTTTTGTAAGTTTACAATTTTTTTCTTACTTATCATAAGTTATAAATGGTACAAGAAAATTCAACCTTTCGGTTTCTTTTTTTTTATGAATATTTTGCCTAGGTGTCTTTAAATAATTGAATATAAAAAGAAAAGAATTCAGTTAAAAGCTGGTTTAATTAATTAAGCCATGATTTTGGTTTGGAGGCTCACCACAACCCCCCTTCAAGACTCCGCAGGTCTGGGAGGGGGCGGTGGTGACCTAATTCGGTCTGTATCCATTTTTCATTACGGATGATTGAATGATATCACGACCAGTGGGAATCTTCTGTAATCGGGTTGCCATTCATCTCCGTTTGACTGGAGTTTTGGTTCTCAAAATCTCATCCATCGCGCTGAAAATAATCCTATTTAATAACTGTCAAATTCGCCATATTTATCACGCATTTCTCTATAAAGCTAAAAATATTCACTTTTTTATATGCATTATTATTATTATTTTTTTTTTTTTTTAAGCCGAGAAAAAACCCTGGTCGCAATAGATTCAATTATCAGCAGCGCGTTACTTCCTTTTTTTTTTCTTTTTAGAAAAGATAGATAAGACATGATAAGGCTTTATTATGACCACCCCGAATTTTGTTTTTCCGTATTTTGTTTTTCCAGCATCAAAGGTGTTGTTGTACCTTCCTTATATGCTGAATTAAAAAGATTATAAACTTAAGGGTGTATTCGAAAAAATATTTTTCCACCCTCAACAGCTCGAAATTTTCTGATACATTTTCAGACTCATTTTTAAAAGTAAAAACATGAAACTTGCTGGGGTGATTTCTGAAGACATGTTTGACATGCCGTGTGATTTCATTTTCAGCTCAATTAATTAGAATTTGATTTTTAAACAGTTATTTTCTCAGTGTGACCATTTTTTACATTCCCAGATCGCCAGCTTCGGAAAATTCGGTTCAAAACGCCAACTTTGACAGCGTTTTTTACAGTATTTTCTGCATTTATCAAAAAATTAAGAAGCACGGCACATTATATAGTTTCTAAATAAGAGAATTTCCCCGTTTGATGCGTTTGAGGGCAAAAATGAATTTTAAAATTAATCAGAAAATAAGCAGTTTGGATCGGAATACACCCTTAATTTAGTATTTCGTTCAAAATATGACATACATAGTTCTTTCTTGTTACATCGATTTTTTGATAGTAAAACGTTAGCATTTTGGCGTTAATGTTAATTATAACAATGTACAAAATTAGAAAGCTAAAAAAAAGTCTAATTGAAGAATATCTAAAGTATCTCCCTCCCCTACCCCTCCAAAACACACATACCACGATTGGCGAGGAAGAAGATTTTTGCCTTTCAAGACAAATTTAACAACATTTATTTTTTTCCAAAAAGTAAATGTGGTTGAAAATTTTATACAATGATAAAATACTAATTAGAGGCAGAAAGATAAATTTAATGTTACATAATAGATTTTTAAAATGTCCAAATACGAAAATTATAATGAAAAATAAGCAAAGGTTATTTCTAAAACTCAGAGAAAAAGACATTATAAGGCTATACTCAAAGCGAAATGGCTACTTTCTAACAAATTTTAAATTTGTTTTATTCGTAAATGTACCAAATAGGTAGGCGCTCTTATTCTGAAATTATGCTATGGAACCGTGTTTTCGATTTCTCGTTAAAAGCAGAATATTTTTCAGAAAATACTGTCAAAAGGGGCATTTTGAACAGAATTTCCGGGCGCGACAGCGTAAGAAAGGAAAAAAACTGCCTTCCTGAGGCAACTATTGCTTATAACTTTATATGTAATTCGTTGGAAGATTTAAAAAAAAAGAAAAAAAAATCTATCACAAATCACTTCAAGAACCGTATCCGCAAAGTTTTAAGCTTTTACGTTTTAAAAATGAGTCAAAAAGTGTCGCGATGAGCGAGGGAAATATTTTCTTGGGGGCCACCTTAATTCTCTCAAAAATTGCTCTGAGCAGAACTCAATTATTTGTTCTAATGTCAAAATATATATATATATATATATATATATATATATATATATATATATATATATATATATATAATATATATATATATCAAAAAAAGTAAGGAAAATTGGTAAGGTCTTAAAATCATAACACATGAGAATATTTGAGGAAGGTCATTTACTGCAAGAAATTTTCAGTCATGTTTTTCTTTTGTTTTGGGGGCAGTAAAACAAGGTTTTTTTTCATATCGATGCAAGGTTTTGACCAAGACTAAGATTAAACAATTTCTCAACCCTTAACTGCCGTTAGCGGTCTGACAGGCCGCTGCTCTTTTCAGTTTTCACAGTTGAAAATATGATTTTCAGTTTCATTATGAATTGGATATTAAGGAAATTTTGCCTCGTCCCGAGACCTTAGTACCATCGCTAGAGAATTATGAACAGGCGAATTTTAATCATAATAGCATTGTGCAATTTTTGTCACAGCAGTTTAATAGTTTACAAAAATATTTTATCTAAAAAAATTCGCAGAAAAATGCTTTATTGCTCTCGAAGCTTTTTTTTTTTTTTTTTCATTAATAGTTTTTAAGAGTTTTCTAAATAAATATTTCCCTCCTCTCAATAACACAAAACTTTATGACGCATTATTTCAAAAATAAGCAGTTCCTTAGAGTATCATTGCATAAAACGCATTTAATAGCAGGACTATAGCCAGATGGAGGCAGGGAGTCCTGATCCCCCCCCCCCCTACTATTTTCCCAAATTTCACGGGATCCTCGCGATTTCTTTCGGTTACAAAGAAAAAGTTACAAATCATCTTGTGACTTTTGCATCATTGTTATTGACATTTCACTCATATATATTTAAACTTTTGTGTGTTTGGGGAGGGGGGGGGGGAGGAATAATATGCCTTGTGCTATGGAAAGTATCTGCAGATGCGCACCGTGAAACATCAATTACATATAATCAAAAATACAATACATTTATCTAAAAAAGAAAAACGCTATTCGATTTCCAATTACTTATTAAAATTGCCTGCTAATTTTATTTATTTATTTATTTATTTTTTTACATTTAAAAATGAGTCGGTGGATGTGTCAGAAAGTTTCCCGCTGTTGAATGGAGAATTTACTTTTATTTTAAGAACAAACTTGAATATAATCTGCTTTTAAACACTGTTGTACGGGTCTGGCCTTCACTTTTCACCACAACGTTTAAAACGTGATTTTCGACCAAAATTTGCTTCCTTTTTCTTTAGATTTTATTAACGCACAATTCTTTACTTTTCTAAATCTATGCTTATTGTTATTTTACTATAAATAAAACCTAACTTTTAGTGGTGTAACAACTGTTTGAAAGCTGTGAATGAAATCGGAAGTATCAAATATTTCAGTGCGAATCCCTTTTTTTCCATTTCATTCAAAAACTACCAAAAATTGCCTTCTAGAAATAAAGGAAGCCTCAGAACTAAAGAAAAGTCAATGATTCCCCACTACAGCAAATATCAGATCCACGTAACAGTAAATAATTTTAGTAAAAGATAAATGTTAATTTTAAATGCGTTTTAGGGAAAACGCACTTTTCAGTGAAAATTCCATATGCAAAACATGTTTTTTCAAAAAGTTATTGAAATATCAACATGAAATTCCAATGGCAAATTATTGACACTGTTGTGAAGGCAATGAACTAAATATATTTAATTTCAGACTAATGACCTTTTGTTTTATAGCTGTTTTCGTGGAATGACAACTATGAATTTTTAAAAAATTGGCATGTCCGAGTACAAACGTTTTTAAGAGCCGAATAATTTTTTCAAATGGAGTGAAAATTTTGTGAATCTTACATTAATCATGGAATTATATATATATATATATATAATAAAGTCAGTTTCATTTTCAAATCACATATTACAAAAGTCTGATAGTAATCTACATGGTTAATCTTAGAATATAAACTCCAGATTGAGAGGATTTTTTAAAATTTGTCATCCTTGCTCTCTCGGGATGAAGAGGGGGGAGAGAGCTTTAAAAAGTTTAAAACTCCAAACTTTAAAAAGTAAAGTTTTAAAAACTTATATATATATTTTAATTCATTCCCTCTTTTACTTTTAGGGTGGCGTGTGTGTGTGTGTAAGGGGGGTGGGGGGGGGGGAGGTTGGATTACAAAAAACAGACCTCGAAATCTGTCACGGCTTTGGACGATAAAAATTTGGCAGGATGTTTTCTAAGAATATAAACATCAGATCGGACGAGTTTTAATTTGGCCCTTGCCACTCCCAAGGGGGCATAAAACCTATGACTGCCTTTTTGATAAAACTGTACAAGAGGCCATTATCATCTTTTATCAACCCCCTCTAAATTTTATAAAAAGCCGAATAAATTTTATAAAGAGCTCTCAAAATTTAAACTCTTACAACCAGTGATCAAATTGTCACAACACGTTGAAATTTTGTGTGCGTGAACTGGGGAAATTGTCTGTTTCATTTTAACCCAAGCCCCCTAAATTTTAATATAGCGAGAATATAAGGAAAACACCGAGAACTACCAACACTTATAACTCGGATACAAATTTTCGCTGCCAATATAAATTTCGTATGGTAAACGTAATCGTTTTAATGGCGAAGAGGAGGGGGGGGGGGGGGCTCTGTCGATTTTTTATAGAACCACCCTTATTTTAATGTATGATAAATATGTGTTGACAACTTTAAATACTCATAATTCGCACTGTAAATGTCGCAGCACACTCTATGGAAATTTTCTATAGGGATTTTCTTCCATGTAAACTTTGAGTTTTTCAAAAAGAGAAAATATTTTCTTTTGTTATATACTGTCTCTATTTATTATCTCCTTTTTTTTCTTTTACAATTCATCGGAGAAAACGGAATCGTCTAAATCTGTACGAAAAATACAATAGAACTTTTTGGTCCTGATTATTATAGCTTATGAATGACATTGAAATATTCAGAACTAGCGATAAGAGATTTATCACATAGAAATAATATTTTAAGTTACTTTATTAAACTTATTTTGACACTAGACGTTGCCTTCCCCCTCTCCCTCTTCTTTGATGTGGACATTTATATTTTAATAGTAAAAATATTATATTATATAATTACATCAGCTTTTAAAGAAATGGAAAATTGGTATACCGCATTGTATTAAGAAAAATTGTAAAATCTAAATAATTTAGCAATTAGTTTCATTAAGCTGGTTTTAATGCAATATAACAGAAATATTGTAAAAATGGGATATATGGGCAGAACCTGGAAATATTGATAGTCATAAAATAATTATTAAGAGAGTTATTTTAATTTATAAGCGAGGTTACACTATCTTCAGCTGTATATCGACCTATCTTTAACTGAATGTTCAAAGGATTATTTCCATTTTATTCCTCTGTCGAAGACAATAGTACGCCTTCCAAGCCATTAAATTAAACTGTCTATGGACTATTATCGTTTTTCTCCTTAATAATTTAATTTTACTTATTTTTTTAGAAAGAAAACTGGAAAATAAAATCAGGTTTTCTGTCCACCATTTAAAAAATTAAGGAAATTTTAAATGTCTAATTACAATAAATAAATAAATATTAAAAAATTTGGCAATAAAGAGCTCCAAAATTATTTTATTTTAATATTTTTTATTAAACATCGTACGAACTACAGGATAAAAGATCAGAATTGATGTTTGAAAAAAGAATAACAATATCAGAAGATATGATATTCAGCCATTATTTTGTTTGCGTTTGTATAAATGGATACTGATGAAAAACGGACAGGTGCTCTTATTAAAAAACTATGTAAGCGAATTTTTTTTCCTTTCTTGGGTATAGGTAGAAGATCTTTCAGGGAACGTTGTCAAAATCGGCGCTTTGAAACTGGACGAAAAAAGAAAAAAAAATTGCCGTCCTGAAAAAACAATTGTTTATAACTCAAGATGTAATTTATTTATCGAAATTTTTTTTTCAATAGTTATGTCTGCAAGTGTCGTGTTTTTATGTCTTAAAATTTGTCCATAAACGTACCAGAAAGTTTTAATGTTGTGAAGCGAAGATTTTTTGAGGGTGGAGGATCATTTAAAAAACAGTCAAGAAAAAGTTACACCAAAGCTGTAATCTGCTTAACTCAAAGTCTAAGGGGAAAATTCAAAATTTTGTGTCGGATGAATTCTTTGGAAACTGATTGAGAAAAGCTATGAAAGTTATGAAAATGATCACACATATCGGAATAAAAGAAATTTTATAACAATGTCACATGTCAGAACGTTTCGCATCATTGAGCGCGTGGAAATGGAAAATTTTGAGATCCCCGCCCCCCCCCCCCCTCCCTGCAAAAAAGCAAGAATGTTAAAATAAATTTCAAAAACCATTCTTATCTGGTGTATTTATTGAAAATCTTCAGGTACTAAAATTGAATTACGAAGACCTTGATAAAATGTATATTCCCTCTTTGAAGAATGGGGGAGGGGTAAGAAGAGTAAATAAAAAAATTCATCAAAAATTTTAAAATACAAACCCGTGCGATCATATATGTATTAATACTTGTAGAAATGAAATAGAAAGTACATATCACACAACTCAAAACTTCTAATTTTCCCGGAGAGGTGGGGGGGGGGGGGGTCGCTGAAGAATTCTGTTATAAAAATGATATTAGCGAAGCCTGAATTAAGTTTGAAATCTTTTTTAAATGTCTGAAGTTTCTTTCTGTAAAAGAAACTTTGTCAAAATGAAGCAATTCTTGATCAAAGCGTGGTTTTGTTCGCAGGAGCTTTTTTTTTGGTGGATATTTTATCCGGGATTTTGTCCTCAAGGATTTTGACAGTGGGTTTTGTTCGCATCCCATTACTTATTTTATGGAAACGAGAGGGGATTTTTCTCTAAAAGTACGCACTAATCACTAAACGTATTCTCTACTTTTAAATTACAGTAACAGCCCTTAAATACGTCATGATTTTTTAAACAATGTGATTCAACAAATCTGAGAATTTAGAACAAATATGAAAAAATAATACTGATTTTAACTTTGTTTTGATTTATTTGATTCATAAAACCTGCTAATTATTTTGTAGTTATTCATATAATTGTTAATTAATGATTTTTTTTAAAGGTTTGGTTGAGAGTAACTCTAAATATCCCCCTATCTCCGCCACACAAGTTTTTATATTTTTTAACAGAATAATGAAAATTATCTGCCAAATATAGTTTTTCAATAAAAAATAAATAAAATCGAAGTAAACAGAAGATTTTAATAAGTTCTAAAAATCCAAACTGACTACTTTCTACCACATTTTTAAAATCTTTTTTGTTCGCAAATGCATGAAACTGGCAGGTATTCTTACTCAGAAACTTTGTAATTGAATTGTTTTTTCCATTTTTCGGTAAAAACAGGGGATCTTTCAGAAAACGATGTCAAATTGACGTTCTCAACACGAAAGTGCGCAGAAGGAAAAAAACTGATGTCGTGAGACAATAATAGCTATATATATATATATATATATATATGCCTGAAAGTTGTGCGTTTTTGAGAAAAGAATACATTTTTAGCGTACGTGCATGACATTTATCGAATAATGTTTTCAATTTTTTCATAAAGGGATACATTTGGAATTGCAGGCGATCGTTCTCTGATGCTGACTTTTCTGGTACTTGGAAATCGGCGTAAAATGTCAAATTTGATAGCATTTTCTGAATTCTTTTTAAAATGTAAATTTTTGTGAGAAGGATTTTTCTTTTTCTTTCTTTTTTTTTTTTTTTTTCTTTTTTTGAGAGGGTTGTGGGCGTGTGTTCGAGATTCAGTATTACTCAGTTAGATTTCTAAGGTATTTAAAATGTAAGCTTACTTCTCGTCAAAAAATTACATAACCATAGTACAACCGTTTTCGCCAATATTTTGGAATATTATTGAAATAAAATAAAACACGACAGCGCTGTAACGAGTTGAATAATAAGCCTGTAACGTATCAAACATTTAAATGAATTTATAAAAGCACTGACGGATTTGTAGTTCACAGTGACAAGATAACCTCAATCTACGTAGTGTTTTTTTTTTAAACTAATGAAACTTAATAATGCTATTTTCATTACCACATGTCATTCTTTATCCAGTAAAAAGTGTTTTACCTTTACCAGCGCGGAGTGCAGAGTAATTCTGTTTATAAACTGATGAAATAATGGACTGACACCGCAATTTATAAACGAAATTGCTTATTTTCATGTACATTATAACAGGGAAATTTTAGTTAAATATTCTTGGTGCCGTTTGTCAGTTTTGGAATTAAAATTAGGTGTCCTTTTTTAAGGACACCGCGCCGGAAAGGGTTAAATGGTACCTGTGAATAGCGAAATACTTCATGGAGTCTGTTAAATGACGCACTTTTTAAAATAACCTGTCTAAAGCGGAATATTTTCTTGTTGCTTTTATTTCGTCTCAGCAGGTTTCATTACATTTTGCAAAACATTCGTAAATAAACTTGATAATTTCTGTAAATTGAATTCCCCTCACTGGCCCCATCACAAAAATCCATTTTATAAAATAGGTCCCTTCACTAATTTCATCTTAATGATACAGGCTTCTTCACAGTTTCCCTCTTAATAAAATTAGCCCCTTCACAAAATTTCATTCTATAAAAACATATTCTTCTTTAATTATTTTCATCTGTTTTTATCTGTAATTTGCAAACAAATTCCTTAGAAAGGAAATCTTTTCAGAAAGATTTGCTTGCTTCGAACTTGAGTAACTGGATTTCATCTTTCGTTAGAAAATTATTATGCTTACAAAAATAATAATGAATTTATCAAAAATAGTTTTTAGTTTTCACAAAATGGCCCCTAAGGAAAATCCACAGCTTCGACCCCTGCTCAGACAAAATCTGCTTTGTCATCCGTTTCCTCTAATGTAAGCAATCCCCAAGAGGAAATTTCTTACAATTCTGGGACAAAGACACTCATGTCTCCCATGCCCCATCATTCTTTTACGTTCCTCCCACCACAGAGGTAACACAGAGGATTAAAGAAGCCCCGCTACCCCATCTCCATTAAAATTACTGACATTGATCTATTGCAAATAACTTCTTTGAATTTCAGTGAAGGTTTAAATTGATTTATTTTGTGAATATTAACAAATTTATAATCCAAATTTAATCCAGGTAGAATTATCAGAACATAGAAATGCTTAGGCGTATTTTAGCTATGCCAAACAATGCGCAACATAATTATTTAGGGCGCAATGTCTATGTAAGAGATGGATAAAAGTTTTCAGAAGACTAACTGGAAAATGCATCTAAATACAAAACAGAAAGTTTACAGTTAGTTTTTATATTTCCAAGATCTGCTTGAAAATATGCAAACATACAATCAAATTCAGACCTCGCTTTATAAAAGCCGACCAATGAATGCAATATGATTACTATTTTAATATTTTTTTTTTTATGAATTATCGTAAATGTCTTAAGTTAAATCGTGAAACTTTGATAAAACATATTGTTCGGAGGAAGGGAATTAAAGGCGAAGGAATTAGGGAGAATAATTAGTTTTAAAAAATGGAACAATTTCCAACTCTGCAACTTGTCAGTAGTGTCTTCCATACCCCCCCACCCCCCCCAAAAAAAACCTCCTATTTCATTTAAAAGGTCCAGTGTTCGCACACAGTGTTGCCAGACGGGCTACTTTTTTATAAATCAGATTCTTGATTGGCGCCACTTTTTTGAAATGATAAAATGCGCCTTATTTAATGCCATATTAAGGCGAAAACAAAGGGAATTTTACCGTTTCAAAAAGGCGGTGCCAAACAAGAAATCTGAATTTAAAAAAAAATAACCCACTGGCAACACTGTTCGTACATCATAAACAAATGTATACAAAAAAAAAAAAAAAAAAAAAAAACCTGCTTTAAAATTAATATGGGTAATTAATAAATTCTGATACTTCAAAGATAAAGAAATAAAGATAATTTGAAACTCTTCAAAGCTTTAATTCTGTCAGTATGTATATATACTTAAGTAATTGCGCTGAGCGCAATACTTATTTATATTTCCAGTGTCACTTCTCAATGTTAATTATATATATATATATATATATATATATTTCATGCAAAGGGTTTGTTGATGCTGACAATGATTCATTATTTCACGTCTTTTTTCATTTGTTAAATTGTTTTAGTGACAAATTGTTTTACAAAATATTTCTAATATTTCAAATATTTATGATTTCCTACATATATTTCTTTATTTACTTGTTCTTTTTATGAATTCGCCTTCGTGTGGATTTTCCTTTCGCCAATTTTGAATATTTTAATTTTTTAATACTTCATATATAGGTGATTACGATATAGGTTTATTAAAGTAGAAAAAATTCATTAATGATTAGTTAAATTACTAATAGTTGATCCAGATTTATTATGTATAATGTCAGGGTAATGTATTGATACTCAATTTATTAATTTTTATTTTTTAAAAAAAGATGATCAATTGTAATATTATATTACAATTATACTTAATATATTACTCATTATATTACATTTAACCAAAAAATTAATTTTAGGAAAATATTTTCAAAAAGTCAACAAAGCTTTTGATTACTTTGAAAGATATACTATGAATTGGGCCAGTCCCCCATCAACTCAATTTGATGCTTGATGCGAAAAAAATTGCTATTTAATCTGCCTTTGATTGCCAGTGAATAACTAATTAATGGTAATTGACAGTTAAGATAAAGTGGCTCTTCTATTTGCTGCCTATTGCCATTTCACAGCATCTTTACTACGGCTTTGACCAGTGGAGTATTGAGAGGGTGGGCTGATGGGGCTCCAGCCCGCTCCGAAATTAGTGGAAAATATCAAGTTTAATTACGAAAGTTTAGAAAAATGTAATGAAACCTGTTAAGATGAAATTCAAAAGGAAAGGCATGTATGCTCCAAAATGAGAGTACTAGAATGTGTTGAAGGAGGTGAGGCGGTAAAGTGAGAACGCTCTTAAATAATTTTAAATTTGCTGTTTACTTCGGTTTTATTTACTATTTATTGAGATACATTTTAGTAGATAATTTTCAGTATTCTGTTTTCAAAAATGTGTTACAACCATGGAGTTATACTTGTGAAGGCGAAAACCTGCCTAAAACAAAAATTTTTCCACTTCTGAGCGATTCGATCTTAGCAGGTTTGATTGTATAATAGATGCGTTACCTGCTATGATAAAAATCTGTTTAAAGTGGAATTTTCCCCATTTCTTGTGATTCCCTCTTAGAAACTTTTGCTATATCTCAGTCCCCTCAGAAATGATAAGTCTAGATACGTCACTGCTTTGACGCAGGCTGGTATAAAATATATATAAAATATATATAGAGAGTAAATTCTGCCTAAAGCGGACTCTGTGTAAGCCGGAAATCTATCTACCGCGGAAAATTCTTCAAGTCCCGGCGAACCCACAGAAAATTACATTAATTCATGCTGCATAAGACGGAATCTGTCTAACGCAGAAACGGAAAGGATTTTAAGGTCCCGCCGAAACCAAAATTTTGTATAAGGTGGAAAAAAGGATATTTTAAAAATGAAAGGCATTTCGTTTATCAAACTTTAAAACTGTTAAGTCAAATGCTCAATGTCAGGATGTTAGTTAAATTCCGTCTTTGAAAAAGAAAAAGTTAATTCAAAAGAAAAGAAACTGTTTGAATCTTAATGAATTCTTGCTTATGCAATTTTTCCCTATATACAAAATTGCATTTAAAAATTATTATTTCAAGTAGAATGCAAATTTATGAAATATATATTTTCTAAAGTACAATATATTATATTTTAAAGTTGTACTCAAATTCAAAATAATAGCGTTCTGTCTCATTCTCGAAGTTTATTTTTTTTGTGTGTAAACTTCGAATTCGCATGTATTACAGCAGTACTAAGAAATTGAATAGCGTTTCTCATTTATTTATAAAGACAAAGGATATTTCAGAATTTCAGTTTTCAATCGATTTTCGAATCAGGAAAATCAATGAAAAATAGTCAAAGATCGAGATTTTTTTTTTTTTTTTTTTTTTTTTTGGGAGGAAAGGGAGAGCTTTTTTGCATAAGCCGGAATATTGTCTACCACGGAAATTTTTCTCAGTCCCAACCGATTCCGCGTTAGACAGAGTTTACTGTATATATATATATATGTATTCGTTTAAGGATATTCTCAAATCCAAATTTATTAAAATATCTAGAAGGGGTGAGTTCGCGATTAGCGTGAAGCTAAGGACCCAGTATAAATATAAAATTGTTATACCAAAAGTTTTTTCATTAATAATGAAAGATAGAAATTTATTTTCTTACCTTTCTGGTAAAGCAGACATACGCTGGTTTCCTTCATGTGAAAACAACCTATATTTTTTATTTATTGAGTAGATGTTATAAATCGTGAAAAATATCTTCTTAGAATGATGCAGATGCACTTGTAGAGAAAAAACTATTTAATGCACGACGAATTCTGGGTTACATGGATGCACACACACACACACTAAAAAAGAATAAAATAAAAGGGTTAAATATGGATACTATAAAAGTGATAACATTGGAAATCGAGTAGGAGATGTAAGTCTTCCATTGAACAAAGAGTTAACGCACGAAAAAAAACGTGCGTCTTGGCCTCACAAAATCGGGCCTTGAAGTGAAGAAGTAAAAGGGGCCCACAAGAGTTAAAACAGAGTAAAAAAAAACTTGAAACAATACAGTCTGCTTAATAAGCAAAAAGGTTCTATTTAAAATCAGTCTATCAGAAAAGTTCTGTGGTGCTGCGATCTGTTGGCGCCTTTTCGAAACACAAGTCTTTTACACAATCCTTCTTTAGTTTGTGACCTTACGCCACGATAACTCAGGGAAGTGTCGCCATCTTGGAACATATTTCACAACTAAAAGAAACGCGTTGCATATATCACGAGGAAATTGTCATTTCACAAGCGAAGTGATGTTGGACATAAAATTACTTACACTGTGACGTTTCCCAACACCCCCGCTTTTTATGTCAAACCGATGAGCGTAGAATGTTTAACTTGTTTCTCAAACACTCGAAATGAGGCTTAGGCAATGGCTTGGTGAGCACGTCTGCCAGCATTAACTTCGATGGACAATAAGTTATTTTGATTATACCATTCTGGCATAGATGTCTGATGTGGTGATACTTAACTTCCACGTGTTTAGTCCTTGTCTGTGCCTTTTCGTTTTCGGTCAATCTTATGGCTGATAAGTTATCTTCGTACAATGTTACGGGTAGTTGTTGACACAGTTCGAGGTCATTTAACAGGTCTAACAACCACGAAATCTCTTGACCTGCATTAGAGGCAGCGATATATTCAGCTTCCGTGGACGAGAGTGCTGTGCAACTCTGCTTCCTCGATGACCATGCCAATATATTATTTCCTAATTTAAACAAGTTTCCAGTGGTTGATTTCCTGTCTATTCTGTCGTTCCCCCAATCGGCATCGCTATATGCCGTTAGGATTGGAGGTTTTGTTTTATCTATGACGAATTTAAGATCTTTGGTAGTAAGCAGATATCTAATTAATTTCTCGATAGCTTGCCAATCGACTTCCCTTGGGGATTCATTCCTTCTTCCCAGGATGTTAACGACTGATGCTATATCAGGTCTAGTTAAAGTTGCAATGTATAGAAGCCCTCCTATAGCTTGTCTAAATTTTACGTTATCTCCCATTAGTTTCCCGTTTGGATCTAGATTAAAGTAGTTAGTATTCATGGGTGTATACGTAGGCTTACCATTTAACAAATTGAATTTTTCTGCGATTTGTATTATTTTGTGTTCCTGGTCTAATTCTAGATTACCGTTTGCTTTTTCCTTTATGTTTATGCCTAAATATTGTGTTACTTGACCCAAATTTTTGATTTCGTATTGCTTTGATAATTCAGTGTATATTTCGTGTGTGTCTGTTTTGTCTCCTGCGACTAAGATGTCATCAACATACACTATTATGTATGCGATTTTTCCATCTTGGACTCTTTTGTACAGACATTTGTCTGACGCGCATTCAACGAAATTTAGTTCTTTTAGAGATTTACTTATTTTTTGGTTCCACGCCCTAGCTGCCTGCTTAAGGCCGTAAATCGCTTTGTTTAAACTACACACTTTATCTTCTTCCCCTTTTGTTATGTATCCCTCTGGCTGATGCATATAAACCTCCTCTTCTAAATCGCCATGTAAGAAAGCAGTTTTGACATCTAGGTGAGTTATTTTAAGATCTTTGTACACCGCTGCGTTTAAGAATGCTCGTAGGGTGGTATGCGCTACAACGGGTGCGTAGGTCTCGTCGAAATAGCTTCCATATTTTTGAGCATATCCCTTAGCGACCAATCTGGCTTTATATCGCTCTATAGACCCGTTGGCTCCCCTTTTTGCCTTAAACGTCCACCTACAACCTATGACACGTTTTCCCGGGATAGGTTTTATTAATCTCCAAGTATTATTTTGCTTCAGAGAATCTATTTCCTCACTAGTGGCTTTTAGCCATTTATCTTTAGTTTCTGCGTCATTGATATTTTGTAGGTCTGTCCATGACTTTGGCTCCTGAATTTGACACAGGTTTGCGCTTATTCCATAACGGTTAGGTGGTACACCACGATTTTGTCTCTGCGATCTTCTCGGCTCAAGGGATGTGTCGGTCGGGGTGTTATTCTGATCATCGTCGCGCTCTTCTAGATCAATTTCAATATTATCTGCGGGAGTTTGTTCGATGTTTTGATTTTCTTTGGCGGGTATAATTTCCTCATCTTTTATACCTTCTTCGAAGAATTTTACGGTTCTAGATATTATAATTTTATTTTCACCCGTATATATCCTATAGCCCTTGCTTCTGAAATCATATCCCAACATTATTCCCTCGATGGCTTTCTCATCTAATTTATTTCTTTTAGGTTTGTCGACATAGGCAAATGCCTTACATCCGAATGTTTTGATGTTCGAGAGATCGGGTTTTCTTTTATGCCAAAGTTCATAGGGTGTCATGTTATTTTTGTTAGCCTTTGTTGGTAGACGGTTGATGAGGTAGGTGGCGGACATGACAGCTTCCCCCCAGAATTGCTTAGGTAACTTGGCGTCCGACAACATGGTTCTAGCCATTTCCACTATCGTTCTATTCTTTCTTTCTGAAACACCGTTCTGTGGGCTAGAATAGGGAACACTCAATTGACGCTCTATCCCGTTTTCTATCAGGCAGTTTTCAAATTCGTCACTGATATACTCTTTTGCGTTATCGGACCTGATTGCCTTTATCAACTTGCCAAATTTATTTTTTGTTAGCGCTATGTATTCTTTCAGTTTGATAACGGCTTCCGATTTATGCGCGATTAAGTATGTTATTGTGTACCTGCTATAATCATCCGTGAATGTTATAAAGTACCTTTTCCCTCCTATCGTTTCAGTATTCATGGGGCCACATATATCGGAATGTGCGAGGGTACCGATGTCTTTGCTTCTGTTTGTGGCTACTTTAGGGTAGGGCAGAGCGGAAAGTTTTCCTTCAATGCACTTGGTGCATCGCGTGTCATGTTTACATTTGTTAATTGTTATCCCATTGGCTAATTCATGATTAACAAGGTATTTAATATCATCACAATTTTTGTGTCCGAGTCTTCGGTGCCACAATGAAATACAATTTGTATTGTTACAGAAAGTTTGAGTACTTATAGTATAGCCGTAATCATCTTCAGGGTTTAATACGTAGAGATTATCATTTAATTTAGCTGTCAAGATTATATTATCATCTTTGACAAATAAACATGCATTTTTCTCGAAAATTACCTTTATATTATTTTCAGTGGCTTTCTTAACTGACAATAAATTGCCCTTTAGTTCTGGACAGTATAAGACGTTTCTTAGTGTAATGAAGTGGTTTTTGTCTGTTTTTATTTTTACGTCGCCCATACCTTCCGAATTAAGCCTTTTTCCATTAGCGATTGTTATATTCCCAAAATTCCCGGCTGTGAATGTAGCAAAATTTGTTTTTGCTGATGCAACGTGCCTGGTGCAACCCGAGTCAATGATATATGTGTTTGGATCTGTTGTTTGTGTTTGGTTAATTTTTACTGACTCAATTTCAAAATTGTTTTCCACTGGGAAGAGAGGAATGATCGATTGGTTGACCTCATCCTCTATATTTGATTTGCTGTTAAAGCAAAAATTCGAGGAGTCGGTTTTACTACCATTGTGTTGATTTTTGGGGTTTACCGAATTGGCTTTAAAGTTGGCATGGTTGTTAAATTTATTACTGTTATAATTTTCACTTCTTTGGTAATTGTTTTTCTGTTTGTTTTTCAATTTGTAACATTCTGAACGAGCGTGCCCATCTCGTTGACAGAAGCTGCAATATTTTTTGTTTCCTTTATTTATGATTTTATATGCTGTGTCCCTTGGTCGTGTGCTGGTGTTTTTGTATTCGATTCGATGAGAGTACTCGTCGATGAGTTTGTTTTTCACAAACTCGAGGTCTAGATCCTTTTCGTCTCTAGCCTCCATGCTCGTTATAAGAGGAGCATATGACTGAGGCAAGCTGCAAAGCATAAGAGCCACGATGTGCGAATCATTTATGAGCTCTCCAATGGCAGCGAGTTTGTCGCGGATAGTTAAAATATTGTTGATATGTAGATTTAAGTCTCCGCCCTCATTGAGCCTTTGCGAATATAGTTTCCTCAAAAGGAATAATTTGGATGATAAATTCGCCCTTTGGTGAATACTTTTTAATCTTTCCCAAATTTCTTTGGGAGATGTCAAATGTCTGATGTGCACGATTTGTGTATTTTCAATGCACAAACAAATTATGGCTTTCGCCTTAGCCGCGTTTTTAGTATATGTATCATCGGGTGTGGCAGGTGGAGATTCTGTTATATATTTGTATAAATCGTCTTTAATTAACAGATTTTCTAATTTGAAACACCAATGATTGTAATTATTATCATTTAGTTTCTCTACTGCCGTAATTTCTTTTGTGGCAGACATAGCGTGTTATTCAAGTTTTATAAATTCTTTGATAACAAATATATTTACTATAAGAAGTTTGTGACTTTCTTAAAATAATTTCTTAGAATATGTTCATAAATATAAATAAAATGATCAGTTATTCACAATAATCAATCAATATTCGTTCACAATAATACTCTTTTTGCGATATTATATATATCGTTATTTATTCATGCACATTTATTTTTATTTTCATGTATATATTTCAATATTTCATATCTCATATGTGCATCTTGTTCATCATTTTATCACAATCAGATAAACAAATTTTTATTACTGGGTTTTTTTATTTATTTATTTATTTATTTACTTTCCCCTTCAACTCAGCCCTCATAATCTATTAAAATATCTAGAAGGGGTGAGTTCGCGATTAGCGTGAAGCTAAGGACCCAGTATAAATATAAAATTGTTATACCAAAAGTTTTTTCATTAATAATGAAAGATAGAAATTTATTTTCTTACCTTTCTAGTAAAGCAGACATACGCTGGTTTCCTTCATGTGAAAACAACCTATATTTTTTATTTATTGAGTAGATTTTATAAATCGTGAAAAATATCTTCTTAGAATGATGCAGATGCACTTGTAGAGAAAAAACTATTTAATGCACGACGAATTCTGGGTTACATGGATGCACACACACACACACTAAAAAAGAATAAAATAAAAGGGTTAAATATGGATACTATAAAAGTGATAACATTGGAAATCGAGTAGGAGATGTAAGTCTTCCATTGAACAAAGAGTTAACGCACGAAAAAAAACGTGCGTCTTGGCCTCACAAAATCGGGCCTTGAAGTGAAGAAGTAAAAGGGGCCCACAAGAGTTAAAACAGAGTAAAAAAAAACTTGAAACAATACAGTCTGCTTAATAAGCAAAAAGGTTCTATTTAAAATCAGTCTATCAGAAAAGTTCTGTGGTGCTGCGATCTGTTGACGCCTTTTCGAAACACAAGTCTTTTACACAATCCTTCTTTAGTTTGTGACCTTACGCCACGATAACTCAGGGAAGTGTCGCCATCTTGGAACATATTTCACAACTAAAAGAAACGCGTTGCATATATCACGAGGAAATTGTCATTTCACAAGCGAAGTGATGTTGGACATAAAATTACTTACACTGTGACGTTTTCCAACAAAATTCGCTATTGTCTGACCCATTTTCAAATTTATTTTTATTCGTAAACGTATTCCAAACGAAGTGCAAAAATAAATCGAATAGTGATTCCCATTTTTCAATCAACGAAAGGCTTTTTTAACATATGGCGTCAAAGTTGCTGCTTTGAATCGATTTTTGAGGCAGAACAATTGGACAAAGGTTACTATCATAGAGCAACGCACATTTGTTATAACTCCATTTATACATTTATAGAAAAACGAAAACAGCTAGCATTTCCAAATAACCATGTCTGCAGATTTCTTATCTTTACCTATAAAAAAATGCGTACATGAAATAAATGTATCGGAAAATGTCACGTTGTTAAGTGGGAAAACTTTTTTCTTTTTCTTTTTTTTTTTTCCCGAACAAGCCTTAATGATATTTAGAATATATTACATCATTTAATTCAATCGGAAAAAGCTTTCAAAATGTAAAAATAAATGTTTAACCAGAGGCGTACTACCGTGGAGCAATTTGGAACGAATTACTAAAACACTTCCATAATTTTTTAACAAACTTCCGCTGCTAAATAAGATAATGATTCAATAGATTGCAAGTCTGTATATCTATAAATGGAAACTTTGTCTACATGAATGTATGAAATAAAAAGTAATTTTTTGTAGAAAAGTAAAATGTGCATGAAAAAAAAAATGAAAAAAAAAAAAAACATAACATTAACATTCTCTTGGAGTAAAAATTAATATAAGATCTGATGTTGTATTCATGAATGTGGAATATTACTTTAGAGAAATTTCTGCTATTTTTATTGAATGACAGTGAGTTAGTCATAGGAATTAACATTAGCATCCTCAAACTTTGAACTCCTCTAAGTTTACTAAAATGTAAGAAAAGCATACAATGGGTCCCCTTTTCGGCGCTACCTTGACCAAAGGAAAGAAATAGTGTCAAAAACGGGTTTTATAAATGAAAAATTTAAAGTGGATACAATTTTTAATATGAAAATAACCCCTATTTCAAAATTTGGTTTCAATTTAAAACATTAGACACAACTTCCAGTTGTACAGTACTTTTCGCATCTCTCTGGAACAGTTTGGCGATTAAAAAGTATTGAGATATTTTCTATTTTTTAACGGCTATAGAAAACACTATTTTATCAGGAAGGGGGAAAAAATGTCGCTCCGACATAATACGCCAGGAATGAATTCCTGTCTACGCCAGGAATGAATCTCCTGTAAAAATTTCTAAAATGCATAAAACATTTGAAAAACTGATTTCAGCAGTTACCATCCATAGCCAAATATGTATTCAAATTCTTTTGGAGAGCCCTGTATTTGATCTGTTGGTTGATTTATATACTATATAATGGGAAAATTTAGTTTAGCAAGAAAATGCATAACAGTTTGAAATTTCTCTTTCAGTAATTTATACTAATAGATAGATACATACTTGAATATTTTTGTGCAGCCCTGTAGTTTACCAAGTAAACTTTATTACATGCCACTATTTAGCTAAAATTTTATTCAAACTAAAACACTTTTAAAACTACTGAAATCACATTTCCAGAAATTATCATACATAAACGTATCCGATTTTTTGCGTGGCCCTGTGTATAATTTTATCTATATTCTACAAACATTTCTTAGTAAACTAAATGCAGTTCAGCGTATAAATGAATAACTCATTTAAAAGCCATTTTTAAGCAATTTAAGCTCATGCTCAGTAATCCTTACGAAATTTTTCATTAGCCCTGTACATGAACTATAGCATTTATACACACTATATATAGTATGCATAAATACAGTGAAACTTAAAAGAGCATATCATAATTAAAAATGCATTGCCAGCAATCATTGCTAATATACAGTAATTCTGATACAATATAGTATCAATTTCATTATTGAAATCGTTTAACATATTTAAAATACACCGCGAATAATTCCACCTCCCCCTATATCATTATGTAACTGAATTTTTTGTGTGGCCCTGTAAATGAATGATAACTATTCTTTGTACCGAATATTATACAGAATGCATATTTTAGTGCCCTTCATAAATATATATCGATTTTATTATGTTTGAAAGCGTGTAACACCATTAAAAATCTTTTGAAACGATTTTTTCCCATTGACCGTAATGTAACTGAATTTTTTTGTGTAGCCCTGTAAATTAACAATAACTATTCTTTGGGACGCTTATTCTACAGAATGCATATTTTAGTGCCCTTCATAAATGTATATCAATTTTACTATGTTTGAAAAGGTGTAACACCATTAAAAATCATTTGAAACGATTTTTTCCCATTGGCCGTAATGTAACGGAAATACTTTTGGCTGTCCCTGTAAATGAACTAAATATGCTACACACATCATTTGAAATAGGGATCGTGCTATGGTAGAGGTCAATAACATCCAAAAATTTTAGACCAATCGGAGTAATTTACTACAGTTAGAGCGCGGACAGACGGATAGACAAACCGAAGTCATAAACACTTTTCACCTTTGTTGGAAAGTGTTAAAAAGCGTAACACTGGGCGCGCCACTACGTATTTCATGAGAGCTTTTTCAAAAGTCGATTGCCTTGTATGGAAGTAGAGTTGCCAATTGAACGGATTTTTTTATTCAAAATATGTGACAGAATTTTCGAAAAGTTACCTTCACTTAACTTTATTTAATCGTGTAATGTCTGTCGTTAAATAAAGCAAAAATTACTTTTCAAAATTTCTGGTAGATCATTTAAAAAAAAATCAGTTACAAGATTTTTCGTTTCCTACGGCCGCATCCACCTTCCGTGCTGCCCAAGCTCTGTAACATGTGTTAGTTCTAATTTTCACAGCAAGGGGACGAACTCCGTTCTAAAGAAACCACCTTACCCCTTGCAGAACGAAGCCATCGAAAACCATGTTGAATGTGACAAATCCCGTTGTGCTCGGCTACATGGAACTCGAGATAGAAAAGCGGTCCCTGGCGGTAAAAAGTGGAACTAAAATATGTATGTCTATCGATATCAAGTCGAATGAGTCGAACTCCGTTGTCATCGGCTCATAGAACCCGAGATACTTTGAAGTGAAAAAAAAGTATCTAAAATTATTATTCGAAAATAGTGGTATGTTCATAATTTTACTTTAATGTTATACAGTGTCCTTATTGAGTTACTTATAATGTTTGGAATCAGTCTGTATCATAATATATGTCACATACACTAATTGCGATATTTAATCAAAAGTGATCCTCCTTTCCATCCACACAAATTTAACAAATACAGCCCGAAAACAGGCTAGTCACTATCGTAAAAGTTCTTCATCGATTTTTACGAAAATTACATATTCAGAATCAGCGTTAAAAAATAAGCACAGATAAATAAATTTTAAATCTATAAATGCAGTATTTGAAAAAACTTACAGGCCGCAAAAGCATCACACTATCACCTGCACACTATTACATTCTCGGTTACATTCTCAAACACCTACTGTCTACTCATTGTCTCTGAAATAAGATAAATATGTTTTGAAATCGATTTTTAACGGATATTTTAATTTTTTGTTGGAAGTTTTGACATTTTTTTAGAAATTCTGAAAGAGTTCTTAAGGTCCGAATTAGACATATCATTTTTGCCATGGAGCATATTAGCGTCTTTTTGTAGTCACGCGGTGCTTTTCATCTTTAATAGCTGTAAAAGAAAACGAACGGACATCCTCCAGGAGGAAAACATTTCCTTCAAGTCAATCTAACCTTCTTATCTCCTACCCATTGTTGAATCTCCCCTTCTTTTATAAACAAACCACAGACGGATGGAGAGGAATAGGTTTCTTGGAAGTGTTGAAGGATAGCAAAACAAGCGTTTAAACGCAGCCTTAGCCAAGTTTTTATCCCCAGGGAAGAAAAGCCTTTCTCCCGTTTATTTTCGTAGCAGACCGTTTGCACGTTTCTCATTTATACGCCTTTTAAATTTATACGTCGTGTAAGTGCGGTCCGGATTCATCCCCATGTATTTTAATGTTGTAAGGTTTCGTTTATACAACACATAATGTCGGTTATACGTCGTTTCTTTCATTCTGTAACTGATTTTCTCTGAATTTTTTCTCCCAGCATCGTTCTTTTTTTTATTTTCTGCTAGCAATATTTGGGAAAAGATGAAATGCAAATAGCATGTGTGGCTTGTACATGAGTTCTTTTAAGTTTGTGGAACTTGTGGAGGGGGTGGGAGGAGAAGAACGGACAGTGGGCAAACTGCATTAACATTAACGCACTTAGAACATTTATTGTTTCTCACAATACCAGTGAGAAACTTTCCTTGAACGAACTTAGCTCCATACATAATACTTTTCTTAAGTTTCAAAGTAAAAATGCACAAAGACTTGTTTAATTAAAATCTGTTTTTATGTTCGATAATGGAATAAAAAAAGCGTTATTCAAGGTGTGCAACTGATATAAGGTTTGATAATTCTCACTTTTATTTTTCAATTTTTGAAATGATTATTTAATATATATATATATATATATATATATATTAAACAATCGAAAATGGTAGCAAAATTAAATTTGTGTAATTTCAGCATTATATTTCTACAGTCAAAGATTTTACACCGTATAGGCGACTACAATTTCAATTGTACGCCTTTCTCAGATATACGTCGTTTTAGAACAGTCCCCTGAAATTCGTACTGGAATTACGATTCCATTCAAAAACTACTTAGAATGCTCTTGCATTTCTTTATATCATCTAGCCATCTTTCGCAGAGAAAAATGGTTATTTTCTCTTAGTCATTCGGATAGCCGGTACGTGATGTCATAAACAAGGTTCGCCCTCATAAGAAAAAGTAATTCATTGTCGAAAAGTTTCTGTTTTAGTTTATGGATTTCTCCAGGTGGTTTTTGGTGAGTTTAAGAGGCTACTTCAGTCAAATGAAAAGGCGCATTCACTAATGTTAATCCTATGGAAGAAATTTATAAAGATATCTCGGTCGCATTTCAATATTTTAAAAGGATTTTTTTCTTGCATTGAATAGTTGAGATCAATCTGTATGCAGGCCGTTTTTTATTTTTTCGATTTTGATTGCAGATTTTTTTTATGAGGATGCTTTCAGTTTCGAAACCGGTTTCGAAAATGAAAGTGTCCTAATTAAAAATACCTGTAAACAAAATTGAAAAAGTAAACAACGGTCTTTCTACAGATCGATTTCAACTATTCAATGCAAAAAAAAAAATCATTTTAAAATATTGAAATGCTACCGAGATATCTTTATAAATTCCTTCCATAGGATTAGCATTGGTGAACGGGTCTTTTCGTTTGACTGAAGTAGCCTCTTAAAGAAAGGTTTCACCGCCCTACGTATTGATGTTGTCTTTACTATAGTTTCCACCGTGATGATTGGTGATGACCGGTCGAATCTTTTGAAGGTTAATGGCAAATTTCTGGGCTTAGCCAAAATTAAGGGCAGGTTGCTCTTACATTGGTTTCCCTATGCTGATTTTTGACCAGTATTCAGGGGTTTAGAGTGAGATATTGTAGATTTCTCACAAGACAATGGAAGTTCACCCTCAACATTTTCCACCAATTGACGGAAAAGTATTTGAATTCGTTTGTGTGTTGTATATTACCTTAAAATATTTTTACATGCTACATATTAAGCTAAAGTTTAATCGAGGGAAAAAACGTTTAAAATTACTAAAATCCCACTTCCAGAAATTATCATCTATAGGCGCCCATGTATCCGCATTTCTTTGCGTGACCCTGTATACGATTTTTTTTATATTATACAAACATGTCTTATTATGCTAGTTCAATTTAAAAAACCAAAATTCGATTAAAAAACCTGTTTAACAATTTACGCTTATAATCATTAATGCTTACGAATTATTTAAATTGCATATGATTTATAGTAATTATCGTGCAAAAATGTAGTTAAAAGGGTGTGACATCGTGTTTTTGACACACAAAGGCCTGGAGGCAATCAACAAATATTTCCGGGCAGTACATCGCCTTAAAGTACAGCCTTTTGTTGAAAGGAATTCGTGGAGAGGATAACGAAGTAGTAGTAAGAAAATGACAGTTCTGTGACAGTCGGGAGACCGTCCCACATCCGGTGCATCCTCTGGTGCCACACCCTCGTGCCTCACCGCACCACCGCCTCTCACCCATAGAAACCGCTTCGAACGCCCCTAGCGGAAAAATGGAAAAATTTTCATGAAAAAAAGGTTAATTTTCTACTATAACATGAGTGGTGAACGTTAGATTTACTAGATTATCATACTATAAGATGAAGATTAAATTTATATTTGAATTTTGAATGATCAACACCTTAACGAGTATTATTAATTAAGCAAAACAATGAAAAATATCAATTTTTAAGGAAAAAGAGTGATTTCTTTTGATTTTTTCAACTCTAAGATCAGAATATCAACTTAAAAAAAGGAAAGTTAAGCACATATTTTAGTTATGAACAGCCATCACCTTAATGAGTATTATTAATTAAGCAAAACAATGAAAAATATAAATTTTTGTGGAAAAAGACCGATTTCTTTAGATTTTTTCAACTATAACATCAGAATATCAACTTAAAAGAGGAAAATTAAACATACATTTCAGTTTTTTAATGATCAGAAAAATAATGAATATTAATAATTAAGCAAAACAATATAAATGTTTAGGAAAAAACTGATTTCTTATGAATTTTTCAACTATAGCACGAGAAATATCAACTTCTAAGAGGAGAGTTAAACTTATAAATTAATTTTTAACAACAAAACCTTAATAAGTATCCTTAATTAATCAAAAGAAATATCAATTTTCAAGAAAAAGATGAATTTTTACGCAAATTTTCAACTTTGAAATACATTTGTTTATATACTGTTACAAGATACTAATTATATTGTTAAACTTTACATATTTTTAAAAGCTTGAATGTCTTTATATCGTGTTCATATTTATTAATAATATAATTAGTATCTGGTAACAATATATTAACAAATGTATTTCAAAGTTGAAAATTTGCGTAAAAAAATCATCTGTTTCTTGAAAATATTTCTTTTATTTTAGTAAGGATACTTATTAAGGTGATGGTTGTTCAAAAACTAAAATATAAGTTTAACTCTCCTCTTAGAATTTGATATTTCTCGTGCTATAATTGAAAAATTCATAAGAAATCAGCTTTTTTCCTTAAAAAATTATGATTTCCATTGCTTTGCTTAATTATTAATATTTATTATTTTGCTGATCATACAAAAAACTGAAATGTATGTTTAACTTTCCTCTGTTAAGTTGATATTCTGATCTTATAGTTGAAAAAAATCTAAAACAATCAGTCTTTTTCCTTAAAAAGATGATATTTTCCATTGTTTAGCTTAATTAATAAGTCATTAACTCTCTATTCGATTTGCCCGTATTTTCCCGTTTCCGTAAAACAACTTAAATCGGTTGTAAATCGGACAAAAATAATTTTAACGGAATTGTATTTTAAGATGAATGTCAAATAAAGGGGCAAGAAGTGTATATTAGAAACAAACAGGGAAAGAAAATTTAAATTAACATTAGTTTTATAGAAAAATTTATGAAAATGCAGGAAAGCTCTCAAATCGCTCAGAGGGATAAGGTGATGGTTGTTCAAAAAGTATAATTTAAGTTGATATCCTCATCTTATAGTTGAAATATTGTAAAGAAATCAGCCTTTTTCATTCAAAATTGATATTTTTCTTGAATAAAAACATTTTCTGATGTTCTATTGCAGTTTGTGACGTCAAAACCCTTTGTTGTGACCCCAAGTTTGAGGAATGTGAAAGGGTAACAGTGAATGGGATTTCTTGTGGGGTGTAGTCATCTAAGGATTTAAATCTTGCATAACTAACATCTAAAAGTATGATAAAATATCAAAGCTTTCATTTTTTTAATTATTTTTTATTGTTTTACTTAATTAATAATACTCGTTAAAATATTGATCATTCAAAATTAAAATATAAATTTAATCTTCATCTTATAGTATGATAATATAATCGATCTAATGTTCACATCTCATGGTATAATAGAAAATTAACCCCTTTTTCATGAAAAAAAAATTCCTTTTTCCGATAGAGAGCGTTTAAATCGGTTTCTAGGGGTGGTAGGCGGTCGTGCGGTGAGGCACAAGGGTGCAGAACCGGAGGAGGCACCGGGTGGGGGACAATCCTCCGTTCCTCACCCGGCTGTCCCAGAACTGACATTTTCTTTCTACTCGAAGTTTATCTATTTCCTTTTGAAATGTCCAAGGGTGCACACAAAGTATAAATTTCTACATCTTGGGGAAATTGCGGGGCTTGGAGGAAAGCAAGTGTGCTATCCTGACTAACCAATGAGAGAAGGGTTCTTCAGGCCCATAGCTGGGGCAAGGAAAAAGAGAGAGAGTCAGTGAGTTTTAACGAAGAAAGCTGGACAGTTAGGCTACATAGGATTCTGGACAATGATGTTGTAATGTCTTAATGGTGGATATGGAGTACGATAGTATACACTCGTGTGCAGTGTTTTTTTTTTTTTTTTGCAGAAATTGTTAAGTAAAGTGAGAGTGTCTCACACTTCATTGTAATTTTATTTTTATTTTATCTTAACTTAATCGTTCTAATACAGAACTCAGGAAAGATATCGTGTTATTTTCGAACTTTATTTATGTACATGCTAAGAAGAATGAAAGCATCGGCTACTTCACCAGAAGGACATGCCTAACTAAAAGCTCACTTCCAGCAATTATCGCTTAGAAGCATAAAGATAAGGGGAGTTCTACGACCGCAAGAGGTACAGCTGCACACCTGAAGTGCAGCAGTCTCCTACCTTTACGAAATTTTATTTTTTTCGAGATTTTTTGGAAAAATTTGTTTGTTTTGGCGATCCTTTGAAGAAATTTGTTCTTTTTTCCCCCGAGATCCTTTGAAAAAATTTATGTTTTATACGCGATTCTTTGACAAAACACGCGTTTTTTGCGATCTTTTGACAAAATTTGCACATTTTTCGCGAACTTTTGACGAAATTTGTGTTTTTTCCGCGATTCTTTGTTTTTTTTTTTTTTTTTTTTGTTCCCGAGATCCTTTGAAGAAATTTATGTTTTATACGCGATTCCAAGTGTTTCACGAACATTTGTAGCAACAACTGAAAGTCTTGGAATGAGGTCCTCATCAGAGTCAACTTGTGTTTCTCAACAAAAATTTTATTTATTTATTTATTTTAGTACTTCGTATATGTTTCGATATTTTTACAGGTGATGAAAATCGTGTGTACAAAGAGCGTATAAAAATATTGCCCTAAAATTTCAATGTTTAGTTACTTTTAACTTAGTAAATAAAGAGTGTATTCTGGAGGCACGTATAGTGACTCCCAGAAGGGAATTTTTTCGAAAGTGTTAATATTCTTATTTTTTAAAACGTGTTGCATCTCGCGTCGTAGAAAAGAAGGTCTCATAATTGTGTTTCTGTAATGTTGTTCACACCGGAATTTTCGAAAAAAATTATTTCAAAATAAGGAAAAGCAATTATACAATATTTTCCTACCAAAATTTTAAAAGTAAAATTTAATTGGCAAATCTTGATTAAAATTAGTTGGCATATAATATATCCCACCGCCCTTCAAGGGATTAGGTGGGTATTTTTAGTTTCTCTGTATCTCTAAAACTAAACTCTATGACAGCTAAGGAAAAATAAAAGAGAAAGAAAAAATAGACCCCACGTAATCGAACTTTTTAAATCTTTTTTTAAAAGATTAACAATAATATCTCTTCAAACAGATTGCGGCATTTTAAACTGTGACATTTAATTTAATGAGGGCGGTTTGGCCGATGCGCGTTTAGAAAAACGGGTGAAAAGAAGTCGATCTCGCACTTTCCGATCTTCTCTGCTTGCCTGTTTTGGAATGGCGTTTCTGGCGCGTACTGTAAAACTTTTTTTCAACAGACCCTTTTTAATTGTGGTTTTTAATTAACAACTCAGCTAATTATATAAAAAAAAAAAAAAAAAACTCTGAGCCTCAGGTGCAATTAGAACCTACGCGCGGTAGATTTACATAGCCCTCGTACACAGACAGACACACTAGCATCTTTTGTTTATTATTAATTTTTTTTTTTTTTTTTTTTTTTTTAGTAGCTTAATAACGGATTTGTAGAATGATTAATGTCGCAGGTTTAGTCTTGGCCTTGGTCTTTGAAATAAGGTCGTATGAAAATTGAAACCATGCGTGTGAATATGCCTCTACAATTTTATTATATTCTATTTATTCAGATACAACGTGTCATTTTACGGAAAATAAATATTTTTACTTGAAAAATGCATAAACTTTTACAGAAAAATAAAACAGCACACCTTTACAATAGTAATAATAAACATAATTTATATTTGACCGATTTGTTTGAAGAAAATTCGCGAGCGAGTGTTAATATATTCTAAAGTTGCCAATTGTTACTAATTTTTTTTTTCATAAGTGCTTCAAAATTTTATATTGTGTCAAATTTTTAATTAAAAACTCGCACTTGCATTTTTTTTTTTTTCTGTATTTCGGATTTTTTTTCTTAAAAATAATTTTCGAGAATATTTTAAGATCATCTATTCTTTAGAATTTTTCCAGAAAAAAATAAATCCAAAGCAAAAGTATAAAAATAAATAAATATCGCTATAATGACCTCGAATTAAGCCCCTGGGGCACTCAACCGGGTACCGTTCGTCGATGTCTCAAATTTATTGAATTTAACTTTTAATTTTTTCCGATGGTTATCTTGTGTGATCGGGTCCGCTGCTACCGTTCTATGGTTGTGTGTGTGTGTGAGGGGGGGGGGGGGTGACCTCCGACGAGTGCGTAGCTTCCTTTTTCACTAAGTAGATTCATTAATTAAATGCTCACTAAGTATTTCACTAAGTATTTCATTAATTAAATGCTCAAAAAAGTAAAAAGAGCTCGCACTAAGATTTTTTTTCTCTGTATTTCAGATTACTTTCTTAAGGCGGTTCTCAAATCCCCTGTTTAACACCGCGAAACTTTCTGACACGTTTTTAAACGGAAAGACATAAAATTTGAGGTCTAACTATTGAAGCAATTTGGAACCGAAATGAGTTTTCCATTTTTTGATAAATAAAATACTTGTCGAGTTATGAGTACTTTTGGTCACGTGACGACCATTTTTTTTCTTCTTCCGCGGAATCGCGTTCGGAAATTCGGTTCAAAATGCCTTGTCATTAATTTCTAAAATATCTTGTTCCTTTACCCCCCCCCCCCCCCAAAAAAAAAAGGAGTCTTTTGATTACATAATTTTTGAATAAGAATACTTGCCGATTTTACGCATTTCCGAAATATGAATTAAAAATTGTGTGAGAAAGTAGTTCTTTGAAACCAGCCTTAATGCTTTTCGAGATTCTTAGTTTATTCTTAAGAATTTTCCAGAAAATACAAGTTTAAAATACCCTAATCAGTATTGAAAAAAAAGAAAAATCCACGACGCAGCACTGCGCAGTAATTAAATATACGTAGAATAATCTGTAACATGATCATCATAAAAATCTATTAATAATAACTGTTTCACACACACACACAGATAATAATACTTTGACAGTTACACATTTTATTAGCAACACTAAAAAAAAAATTCACAAAGGTGTAAGGGGGGGGGGCTGCGTATGGAGGTTTCAGAATGCAATTTAAAAAATAATAATATTAATTCCTCATATCATTTATTTTACATTTTCAAGAGCATCTTATATTTTCAATGCCCCTCCTGAGAAGGCACACACCTTTCCCGCCTATGGCCGTGAGACATAAATCAAGTTATTTTTACTAAAAGAAAAACATATTTTAAAATTTCGATTAAAAAGAATTAATTTTCGATTAAAAAAATAAAAATAAAATAAAATTCATTAAAGTAATTATTTACAAAACTTGATGATGTCTGCCAAAATATTTATAAAATGTAAGAGATCATAATGAAACTTTGCATATGCATACAAAATACATTACTATAGTAATATAATTTAGTTGCTTCATAAAAGAAAAAAAAACTAATCATTTCTTTTATAAATATTTCACAGAAGTTTAGAACAGTTCTTCTGGTCAACTAGTCAAAAATTTAATGAAATATGAAATTTCTAAATATATTAAAATTTAAATTATTGCACACATGGGAAATGTGGGAGGAGGGGGAAAGTGGTTATTTGATTTATCAAAGAGACCAATTTTTTAGAACCTAGAGGGAAGAAATAATTTAGCCAAATAACGTGATAAACACGCCAAAATGAATACCTGACAAACAGTGTGTTGATGATGTTTTCCCCTTATCCATGAAAAAATCCCTCTTGGATAACAGCCAGTGCCCCCTAGTTCATGTAGCGATTGTAGGTTGTAGGTATATCTGTACATAAATTATTTTATAAGCATTTTTAATTTTAATACATAATTTTAAATATGGCGTTCAAAATTATTAGCTTATATGTAACTCTATTTTATATTATTATTAATTTTGTTTAGTATTAATTAAACTTTTTAATAGCCTGGCACATGTGTCAGGTAAACATTTTGACAGCACGTGTATTAGACACGTCCTTTTTTTTAAAAAAAAATTATTATTTTAATGCGGCTTAAAAAAGGTAATTAATTCTTTATTAATAACGATTAAAAACCTCAATTTAAAAATTTAAATTAATTAACTTTTAACAGCCTAATACATGTGTCAGGTAAAAATTTTGACAGCACGTGTGTTAGCACGTTAATTTTTTTTAAATTATTATTTTAATGTAAAACTACTTAAAAAAATAATCAATTCTTTATTGATAACGATTAAAACACCCCAATTTAAAAATTTAAATTAATAGACTTTTCTTTTCTTTGCTTAGATCGTTTTGTATAACTTTTGAATTTTAACGTAATAGGATTTTTTAATTTTCTTTTTTTTCAACTGGATGTTTAAAGTTTTAATATTTTAGTTTTAAATCTCGTTATTTCAAACTGATGTATTGTTTCTTAGCTTAAACATAATTTGAAATGTTAAGTTAGTACATATTTCTTAAATTATTATTTTCTAGCTTTAGCGTGATTCGTAAATTTGAGGCACATACATTTTAAAACATATCCTTATTTTAGAAAAATTATAGTTATAAATTTCTAATTTTAAACTGGGCCAGTTAAAAAATGATTTTTTTTTTCAATTGTTTCTGAGGAAGTCGAGTTTTTACTGACCATACAAAATTTTTTTTTTCTTTCTTTCCCTTTTTTTTTTCAGCTGAGAAGAAAAGATATCATTTAAAAGGTTGGTTATTTTTTTTTTATTAAAATGTAATTTACAAGCGCGTTGAGACTCTCGCGCTGGATGTATTTTTATTGGAAAAACGGTATGTTTTTATTTCGGACTTTGTTTTTTCCGTAATGTATGCTTAAGCCCCAGAACTTTTGGTCGCAAATAGATGAAAGTCGTGCAAGGGCTTTTGTCTATTTTCATTCGTAAGTGTCAAGGATCATGCATATATTACAACGAAAAAACGAAGTCCAAAACCAAAACATACCGTTATTTCCAATAAAAACACTAGATGGCGCCATCTCTCGAAACCCCCAGTTTTCGCCAATCCTTGGCGAAAAAAAAAAATCCGAGTTGGCGGGTATACACCGAACGAAAGTCCTCCCGCAAAATATTGGGATGTCCAAATTAATTCCATAATACTACCTATTTTGGACAATTTGACATTTATGTTTATTAATAACAAATAATTACTGGCACATATAAAGAAAACATAAGCAACCATAATTCGAACAATATGCAAGTTGATAAAGCACTAGCACTCATCACATTAAACATAAATGTAATCAGTAAATTGTTATAGCATATGCACTTGAGCAAGCATTATATCTTGATTTTCATTGTCAACAGAAGGTGAATAAGAACAATTAGGTACTATTAACAGAGACATAATGACAAGCTTAACAGTTATAGTAAACTGATATAAATTTATAGCAAAATGATGGATATTAAATAAGATCGAATTATCTGAAAAGCATGCACAAATAACGGTACTTTCATGAAATCCTATGTTGATTCCTCCTAAGCTTCTCCTTTTAAAATTATCCAAAGAACATAAATAAAATTATTCATGCAAATTACCTCAGGTTTTAGCTCGAACATATTCAACAAATGCATATAATACAATACGCAATAATAAAAATATAAAAAATCCTACAATAAATAAAATTTTGTTTAAAAAACTATGCTATAAATTACACTTTCATTCATTTACTTCTGTCAGTAACATAAAGAGTAAATAGAGCACAATGACATTAATTAATTAAAATTTTAAATGTAAAGGCAATGGTAAAGAAAAATCAAGTATAAGATGTTGCTTTGAGAAGTATGAAAAGTTTCAGTACTTTACCTCCTAATATTAATACACGGTATTTGGTCGATTCAGAATTTGCCATGCTTGAGAAAGTCTTACAGCACGTCGATAGAAGTATAAAATACGTTTTGGCACTTTATGTATTTAATAATCGTATTCATAAAAACCACAGTAAAGATACCTTACAACATTATCAACATAAAAAAAATCCTCCTTGAGCTAAGCGGCCTTGGCCTTGCCCAAATTAAATTGAAAACCGGCAAATTTAAAGAATAAAAAAAATAAGTTGATAGTGCCATCTGTTGGTGACAAATGAAAATATCTGTTTGAAGGACTTATTAAAATTCTCTTCTCTTCAATCAGTGTTTACCAGATTAACAGTTTCATAATATTTACCCAAATTTTTGAATAGAATTTTTTGCTTTATTTAATCATCGAATATAATTAAATAAAGTA